>JANDEH010000005.1:52387092-54787092 GCA_024610705.1 Tetragnatha versicolor | reverse complement strand
TTTTAATTGTGCAACAAAAGATGAAGAGCAGAAGCAGTTTTTGTTGCAAATCGTAGATTCGCATTGAAAAACCTACACAAAGTGCAATCGAAAAAATATTTTTGATGTGTAATTTAATTTTAAAAAATATGTAATATTTAAAAAATGTGTTAATAAATATTGTTAATTGTTTAAAAAAATCTTCCTTATTCTTTTAAATACCAATTGCTTAAAGTTTTTATATTTCGTGTGTAAAATGCATAAGGTAAAAATATCGAATATTTCTTGATTTTAATGCTAATGCGTTTTATTTCGTAACCAGATAATAAATACAGAATTTGTTAAAACAATATAAAGGGCTCCAATAAATGTAAATTATGGCCTCTGAACCTTCATATAAATTTTTTTAAAAATTATGGAAAATGTTAAATTTAACCCTTTTTGGGCCATTTTTTGAAAATTCAATGGCCTTGAGCGACCTCTAAATATTTTTCAAAAATTCTTAAAAAAATCACAATGTCTTATGTTCCCATAAAGAACATTTTTAGGGGGTGAGAGTTGAGAATTTCAAAAGTCGCGTTTTTTTGGGACACCCTAATATACAGGGTGTTTCAAAATTGCGTTGCACGACTTTTATTCTGAACCAACGCCTCCTAGGGTCATGGAAGTAAGGTCTACCCCTAGGTAAGTGAGCCTGGAGAATCCATTGAGATGACTTACAGCGCCCATAGAGGTAAAATTAAAAAGTTAAAAAAATTAATTTAAAAACTAAAGGAGATAGAGCAAAAACCTCAGTGAGAGTATTGTTGCCAACGTCATGAAGAACTCACTGAAAAAAGTTCATTAAAATACCTTGAATATTCGCCGAGATATTAGCATGTGAAAATAGCACTTTTTCAGGGGTCAAAAATAAATAGTTAGCATATTTGCAAATTTTTTTGATTTTTTGATTAAATTTTGTGTTCATTCAACTAAAAAAACACAAAACTACACAATAACACTGAAAATTTTGCAAATATGTGAACTTTTTCTTTTTTGACCCCTGAAAAAGTGCTATTTTCACATGCTAATATCTCGGCGAATATTCAAGATATATTAATGAATTTTTTTCAGTGAGTTCTTCATGACGTTGGCAACAATACTCTCACTGAGGTTTTTGCTCTATCTCCTTTAGTTTTTAAATTAATTTTTTTAACTTTTTAATTTTACCGCTAGGGGCGCTGTACGTCATCTCAATGGATTCTCCAGGCTCACTTACCTAGGGGTAGACCTTTCTTCCAAGACCCTAGGAGGCGTTGGTTCCGAATAAAAGCCGTTCAACGCAATTTTGAAACACCCTGTATATATAAAAATCAATGTCTGTCTCTTTGTCTGTATGTATGTATGTCCTTTATAATTTTAAACTTTTCGAACCTACATTAACTATTAAACTATACCACGTTGATCTACTCTCTCCCAGGAAGGTTTCTGATGAATAATAATTTAAAATCGAAGCGTCCCAACAATTTTTTTGGTCAATTTTATGCTTAAAAACCCATATTTCATGCCTAAATTCAGGGAAAACAACCATTGTTGAAAGCATAATAAGAAAAGGTATAATAATTGATGTAATTATAACCATTGTTGTAGGTATGGCATCGATTGTTGTAGTTTAAAATCCATTGTTGTAGCATAAACATAAAAATGGATCCATATTCAACTATTTCCCATTTGGACCGGCGAAGCCCATCTGTAACACACCAGAATATTTTTTCAAAAATGGACTGGCGAAGCCCATCTTTAACACACCAGATGAGATTTATTAAAAAACAGAAACCCGGGCGAAGCCCAGGTCTAGCGCGTCAGCGCTAGTTTAAAATAAATTTCTAATTTTATTATCCATACAATAAATATGATTTTTGAGATTTCAAAGTTAGCATACCCGCTTTGAGCTACTCTCCCCTAAACGTTATCGCTCCACAATTACGGAGAAAATGGAAGTTATATCCTCAGCTTGCAGGAGAAAGGCACTAAATCCCTTTTTATTCTACTGTGTTTGATGTTACACCAAATTTTGTGATATCCGATCATTTTCTTTTACGTCATGGGACTTAATTAACCAACCAATAATTTTTAGTTTGGCGATATCTTAGGATCTATTTGTTGGTTGACCACCAAAGTAAGGTATAAGTGACAATCCTCAAAAGTGACTTAATGGCTTTCCTGGCCCTTTTTTAAGGAATTTTCTCTGTGGGGGCAAAAGTCCATACATTTTTTGTTAATGCTATGTTGCTCTTTTAGATTGACGTTGAGGGGATATCAAGATTGTGATGTACCCTCTATAACAGGGGTTTCCAACTTCTAAGTACTCGCGGGCCGCAATCTAAATCACAAGTCAAGTGGCGGGCCGCAAAGTAATCTGGCTCCTATTTAACGATGATTATTTTTTGGGGGTTAGAGTCTCCAATATGAAACTTTTCCAGCAAAAGAGGGACGATTCCAGAGGATATATGAATTTTTTTACTCATACAACTCGTAGGAATACTGCATATATGAGGCGTTTGCTCGTGGATTTCGGAAAAATATGGAATGAGCTGGTTTGATATATCAAACCAGCTCATTCCATATTTTTCCGAAATCCACTTTTTTTGCATATTTTGAAAGTTTATAGGGTCCTTCATAACCTGACGAAGGGATATAGCTCAAATCCAGCTCATTCCAACCCAAAATTAGATAAAAAAGGTGAAAACTGTGATCTCAACTGTGAAATTTCAGATCATTTGAAAAAGTTAAGTGGATGTCATTTATTTAAAACTTGTAAAGACACAAATATTAACAAAATATTAACAGGTAAACTGGAAAAAAAAACAATTTTACACAACTTAATTGAACAAAAAAACTGAAAAAAACCCGTTAAAAATCGTGTTTTTGCATCAAAATCAGCTCATTCCAACCTAATTAGTGCAATTACGCCCAAGGTAATGCACCTGGAATGAAAATGAAAAACTAATCAAATTCTAGGCGGTTAGAACTACAATTGAACATTTTAAAAAGAAATTTAGCTTTAGAACTGTGGGCGTGAGAAGTTTTTTGTCTCTCCTGTAAAATTTCCAAAAATGGAATGAGCTGGTTTTGATAGCAAACGCCTCATATTTAATATTCTGAATATTACTTAAATGAAAAGGTCTTCCTCAAGAAAATATATGTAAATTTTCCTTCGAGGATTGCTTTTCCTAATTTTTGGATACTCCATTTTGTCCCTCCTCATGATAATGGTTATAAAAGCCTTCATACTCCCTTGCTACGCTCAGGAGGAATTTCAGGTATTACAAACGACCTCTCGAAACTTCAAACTTTTAATTCTTACACCATAGAAAAGGATCTAAGCTAGTCCATAATCTAAGAGGTATATGGGGGGTCGGGGGTTCTCCCCCGAAAAAAAAATTGAATTTTAGTGTGCTAAAAAGTGTTTTGAAGCTACTTTTTGGAGGGTTTTCAGAGAGCTTTGCGGGCCGCAATAAATGACCCGGCGGGCCGCCAGTTAGAAAACCCTGCTCTATAACTAGGGGAAGCCATAATAGTTTAAAGGGGATCTGGGGGTTTCTCCCCTCGGAAAATTTTGAAAATTAGATGCAAAAAAGGCGTTTTTAGGCTTAATTAAGACAGCGAAATTTTTAGGAATAAGGTTTGGATTTTCCTCATTTTAAAAGTCAACACAAATTAAGTTATAATGATCTGACCTAGTATTGATTCAAAAAATTTTCGGTGGAGTTTTCAGTTTACCTTTTACCAGGGTTGGCAAAAACCCAGGTTTTTTTTGAAAATACTCAAGTGGGTTGGTCTTTTTCGGGTTTTTTCAATAAAACCCTGAAAAAACCCACATAAAACTGGGTTTTTTCGGAAAAAGTGTATGGATTTTTTCAAAATTAAGTGGTTTTCTCCTATAAAGTAAGTAGGTTTTTTCAAATTTTATTGAGTTCTTTCTATGTTAAGTGTGTTCGGTCAAAATAATGTCAGTTTTTCCACAGTTAAGTGGGTTTTTTCAAAGTTTTTGAAAAATCAACTGAAATTGTAAAAACATCCCTTATTTACTGAAACTTGGTTTAAATTTTGAAAAAAAACTCCACTAAAATTTAAAAAATATCCTAAACTTTGAAAAAACCCATTCAATATTGAAAGAAATCTATTCAACTTTGAAAAAACCCACTGAAATTTTAAAAAATCTTATTTTTTATACCTAGTTTGAAAAACCCCATTCAGTAATGAAAAAACCCACTGAATAATGAAAGAACCTATTTAACTTTTTAAAAAACTTCCTGGAATTGAAAAAACCCATTAAACTTTAAAAATATCCTAAACTTAGAAAAAAACACATTAAATTTTGAAGGAACTGCCAAAATCTTGATTTTTCTTGAAAAAACCCAAAAATGGGTGCAAAATGTGGGTTTTTTTCACATGAATTTTTTTTGAAAAAACCCAAAGGGTCCAATCCAGCCAACCCCCCTGCCTTTTACACTTAGGGGCAAACCTACCTCATCACCACGGGGGCAAAAAAGACCACTGCGGGGACATTTTGGCCCCAAACTTCTTACTTAAAAATGGCCTGTGCCTTTCTTCTTTATAAGTCAACAGTCGACAGCATAAGGATAAGGGGATTAATGAAGAGTTAAGTGTAAGTTGAGCATGCATTATTCAATACTGAAAGTAAATTAAGGATAATTTCACTCCAAAACTGTGAAGATGGCATAGCACTGGGTTTGACAATTTTGTAAGGGAAACTGTTCTTTTTCAACATAAAATTACTGTCCTTACATAACTCGATAATAAGCTCTTATGATATCTTCCCTGACGTTTTAACCTTTCCGACAACAATAAATAATTCACCTCGTAAAACTCTGAAATCATTGAGTTTTATGGAAACATCGGAATAAAGGCAATTACTTGTTATGTCAGGTTGTTTAGTGTAAAATCTGAGATTTTTTTTTAGAGAAAATTTGAATAATTTATGGTATAATTTATTACAAATACACGATTTTACGTAATTAAACAAAATAGTATAAATTAAAAAAACAGAAAAGTGTAATAACTCATGGCATTTATTGTGTTCTTGGTTTATTTTTCATTTTTACTCGGGGATCGTATCGGGGATACTATCGTAATAGATATAAAGTGACATTATAAATTATTTTTTTTAAATCTATTTTACACTGTATTTTTTTAATTTATATATTTTATATTGAGGTATAAAATTATAGAATATATGAACTTCGTCTTAACTAATGAAATTATTAGAAAAGGAACATTATAAAATTAAGAATATAGGAGACCAAAATGAAATTATTAAAATTATTACAAATTATTTGCAATTTTCATTATTGTATGTCATAATTTAAATACCGGCATTGCACTTACTTGTACTTGTATTTTCTAAAATTCTTGTTGTGCTGCCATCTAGGAGCGACATGGACAGAGAGGAACTTGGGAGTTCTCGCCACTGTCTCATTCGCTTTGCATGCGGTCGACATCAGAGGGCGCCACCAAACAGAATGCTCAGCATACATAGGCAAGGATTGGAAATTCAGCAAGCCAGGAAACAGGTAATGAAATACATCGAAAAAAAAATCAAACTATGTCAGTTAAAAATAGATGTTCCTACCAAACATATACACAAAAAAAACATGAATTGTTTTTGCCTTCAAACTTTTCTCCCTCTTTCTCTTTTAAGATTGAGATCAATAAATTATTTCGGTCCTTTAAAAATTAAATACTTATTAAAACTTCTTTTTTATGTTCTACAATATTAATTTTGTTTATATAAATAAAGTATAAAAAATGACTTTAGTTAAAATTATTTATTACTGGTATTGGTAATTAAAAGTAACTCAAAGAATTTTTTATTTAAATAGGGGGCTCTGCCCCCTGCTCGCTATCGCTCACCAACCCTCGGAACTGCTTCGCAGTTCTTTGTAGATCGCCGAACAGGGCTCTCTCGTTTCATCCCAACTAAACTATCCAGTACAACCTGGAACTTGTCTACTAAGTTGATGATAATTTAATATCGAAGCTTTTTATCTTTCTAAATTATCAGTAATTTAAACTGATATATTCCTTTTTAACTTATCAATAATTTAGTAGATAGAGGGCTACCGCCCCCTGCTCGCATACGCTCGCCAACCCCTGTAACTGCTACGCAGCTCTTTACAAATCGCTTCGCGATCTGAGCGAGCAAAGCTCGCTAGTTACATTTTACCAACTATGATGACAACCATCATCCGCATGAAAAACGCTTTTCTAAAACCGTATTATATATTTTTCTCTTATAAATAATTTATTTTAGAAATCTTGTCTAACAAATTCCAACAAATCTTGAATACCTCCAGACCATTTTCCAGACTTGAATACCTCCAGACCATACCAACTTCAACTTACCATTTTAAAATACATAATGAACCAAAATCAAAAATTTCGAAAATTTAAAAATTAATTACTCTAAACCTAAACCAAATTCGAAAAAAGGGCGACGTAGTGCACATCTTCATACTTCAGAGTATTGGGCTGCAAAAAATCTTAGTTCTGCTACTAATAGATTTTGCTGAACTGGATTACGCGGCGAAAAAACAAAAACTTCAGCTTTAACCTTAAAAATACCCCAGAATTAATTATTACATCAGTTAGCTTTTTGTTCGAGAATGTGCCCCAAATATTCCTCTACAAACGTTTCAAATTTCATAAATTTCTATGAAGTAGTTTTTGCGATATGAGAGTTCAAAGAGTTGAAAAATTAAATTTTCTGAAACAGCGGCGGCGGCGGTGACAGTAATTTTTTTTAATATAGAGAGATGTAATAATGTTCAGATTGCAAAAAACATTTTAGAGTTTGTTAATTTTTTTTAATTCAGCCTTTCATTTTCAAAAAAGATAACTTGTTGTTCCATATGATTTTAGGATTTTTGAAACCTAGAGAAGGAGACAAACTAGAATATTCTTTGAAAACTGAATTCACAAGCTATAAGTACTTAAAATAGTGAAAACTCCAATTCTCAAGCGTCGCCTCCAGCCGGACTGGTTTCGTCCTTGAATTGGAGTTTACATTTATTGTCTTGTCCGCTAACCAGCGGTAATGGTGAAATACTCCATTATCATCCTTGCCTTTTGGGAATTAAATATGTTCTGGGAATGCACAGTTCATTCCAGCAGATAGTGTGGAATCAAGTGTTACCACTTTTTCCATTATAGTCGGCTAGACTAGTTCTTGCCCTCCGCTCTTACTTTGCTCTTACTCCTTAATTTACTTTGATTTGACTATGTAAAAGTAAAAACAATTAGATATAAACATAATTCTTAGAAATTTTCAGGAGAAATGCATGCAAATTGAATAACTTAACTAAGTATGAAAAAACTTGAATTTTTGCGTTTATTTTTTTAATTTGATGTTTTCGTAACGTAATAGTTTGCAACGTCTTCAAATAGAGCCTAAAAACATTGTGTTTTAATTTGGTTTAGATCAGTTAATATAATCCGATCGCGCATAAGCCCCAAAATTTGCCAAAATATTGAAAATTTCACATTTTCATATTTAGTTAAGTTAATTCAATTTGCATGCATTTCTCCTGAAAATTTCTAAGAATTATGTTTATATCTAATTGTTTTTACTTTTAACAAGTCAAATCAAAGTAAATTAAAAGTTTTAGAACATAACAAATTGGTTATTAACACATTTCTAAGGAATATTCAAGTAAAATTCATGCAAATTGAATGAACTTAGAGTTGGGAACTAGCATTGCAAGATTTTGAACCGAATCTGTTAATGGTCTTATTTTCTGAAATTTATGTGACATTTTTTACATGTTTTAAGTCATATGAACACCCTCAAGTGATTTGATAAATTTTCCTTGAGTGAATCGCTCTTGGTGTATAATTTTAGGGAATGTTTAGGGATTTGACTAAATTACGGTTATTTTTATTTTTTTATACATGATTAAATTTTATTTTCAACTTGAAATTGGGTAGTTATGTTCATTTTAAGAGTAAAAAGGCTATTAATATTTTTTCAAAAGAAATTTTTTTTACTTTTATCAAATTTTTAAAATTTTTTTTGAAAATGATGATCATGATGCACATCTAATGAACGACAAAAAATTAACGAACAAAATGGGACTGTTTTCAAGTTTCTAAGTTGTATAGTTCTAAAGTTATTAGCTGTTTAAAAATGCAGGAAAAACAACTTTACAAAATTTGTAGAACATTAAAAAAATTATATTTAACGAAAAAAAAGTGATAGAAGAATGGAACCTGAACGATTATGTCTATAACTATATTAGTTCCACATATAAAAAAATCATGAACAATATTTGATAGTTTAATCCAGGGGTCGGCAACTGGCGGACCGCGGTCCGCATCCGGACCGCGTGAAGTTATTTCCTGGACCGCCATACCATTTTGAAAATAATTTATTTGTACTTTTACGGAACAAATATTTGCTTTGACATGCTTTTTAAGGGTCTAATTTGAAAACATTTCGTGGGGGAAGCCCCCAGACCCCCATTTTAATGTTAAAACTTCTAATCATATTAAATTTAACAATTTTATTTAGCAGGTAGCATACTCAAATTACATCTTTGAAAAAATGTATGTGCAACTGAAGATAACAATTTAAACTAGTAATAGTGGCCTATTTTTTCTCCGGACCCCGATGAAAAATTTTCAAAATTATTTGGACCCCGAGTAAAATTACTTGCCGACCCCTGGTTTAATCTATGATTTGGTTAAAAAAATAATCGCAAAAATGAAGTTTTTTCATATTTTGTCAAACTTTGGGGCCTATGAGCGATCGGAAGATATTAACCGATTTTGAAATTTTTTTTCTTTTTCTTTGTCTATATGATTCGCAACTTTTCCGCGCTATTACAACTTCGAAAAAATAAAAGGTTTTTTTGGCCCACCCTATTGTATAAAATGAAATTAAAACAGCTGCTGATACAAAGAAAACAAAATATTATGCATTCAATCATGAAAACTTTTCAGAACATTCTTGTTATGATAAAATTAATATCGCTGTTCTGCTATTAGTCCAAGAAAGATAAGGTTTGAAGTGGAACAAATTGTAAAAGAAAGTTTGATGGGTGATTCTTATAGGAAATTTTCCGTAGAAAACGATGGTGAAACGTATACCAAAATTAACCGTGTCCTTTAGCCAATATGGCGGATTTTCCAAAATGGCGGTCAATCGTTTTTAACTTATTACTTCCTAAAAATTGTTAACAAGCTATAAATTTTGCAGTAAATGATTAAAATTTAGTAGTAAAATTAATGGCGAAGTTTTTTTCTCTTACGATAAGTCATTTATCCAATATGGCGGATTTTCCAAAATGGTGTCCACTAATGTTTATAGTAAGTAAAATTATGATGATAAATTCGTAATTTTTTCAGGATATGGTAAGAATTAAGTCATAATAATATTCATATCAGTTTCCTCTCCTCAATGTATCAAATATGGCAGATTTTTCAAAATGGCGGACAATCGTGTTTTACTTTTTTGCTAAAAATCGTTAATAAAATAAAACTTTTGCAGTATATTATTAGAATTTAGTTGCAAAAATAATGTGGAACTGTTTTTTTCTCTTACGATAAGTCATTTATCCAATATGGCGGATTTTCCAAGATGGCGTCCACCTAATGTTTAAAATACATAAATTATGATAGTAAATTCGTAATTTGTACAGGATACGGTTAGAATTAAGTCACAATAATATTGATAAAAGTTTCCTCCCCCTCAATGTATCAAATATGGCGGATTTTCCAAAATGGCGGCCACTTATTTAGAGCCTTTTTATTTTTAATTTTTTTCTTAATAATTAGAAATATTAAATGTTATTAGGTAAAATATAAGCAGAATACTTATATTTTACTAAAATTTACTGGTAAATAATGTTAAAGGTTGGTAGAAATTCAAAAATTACCATTTACCACTAAGTTTGAAATATGGGGCCGCCTTTTTGGAAATTATTTCTATGTATCGCAAAATCTTGGTTAATATACTATTTTATAGGTAATTTAATGTATAAATATTTATGTTATGCCAAAATAAAATTTATTTATATGCAAAATCATTAAAAATAAAAAGGATCTAAATATGTGGCCGCCATTTTGGAAAATCCGCCATATTTGATACATTGAGGGGAGGAAACTTTTATCAATATTATTGTGACTTAATGAGGTATTCTCACGTTTTGAGATTAAATTTTATTAAAATAGTAGATAAAAAACCATGATGAATGACGTTTTTTTTATTTCCAATGGCAAGTTACAAGACAACTGAGTCATCATAAAAACATTAAAACATTAAGAATGACATGAAAACATTGAAACATTAAAAATGACCTTAGTAAATCTATAAACTCAGGGCGTTTCTTGCCGCCCAGTAGCGCTCCCAAATGGAGATTCGGGGAAGAGCAGGGCAGCGACGGAGATGCTCGAAATCCATATCCTCCCCAAGATTACACAGGGGACAGAGAGAGTCTGATGCGACATTGATACGGGAGAGGTGCTTGCGAAGACAGTCGTGACCGGAGATGAGGCGGAACATAGCCACAGATTTCTTTCTTGGCCATTCGGGCACTTCACGAATCTGCCTTACCCATGATTTTCTTTCGTTAATGGAAGTGAGTTCCTGGAAAAAGGAGGCTCTGAAGCCCCTCTTGACCAGTGTTTGATGGAGTAGTAGGGGAGACTAGGTTGGGATGTTTGGAGAACAGCAGCTCCTTTCTTAGCCGAAAAGTCGGCGGTCTCATTACCCTGTACTCCGCAATGGGCAGGGATCCATTGAAGGACTTCTTTACCTTTACTTGAGAGCCAATTTAGAAGATCAAAGCAGCAATTAACAATTGAGGAGCGGGAATCACTCTGTGTATCTATAACTTGAAGGGCAGCTTTAGAATCTGATAAGAATACAACCTTTGAAAAGAGCCCCAAACGAGGTGCTAACTGCATCAGGGCTCGGTGGATAGCTGCTATTTCACCGTCAAAAGCGGATGCAAAAGGGCCGATGGGTGTGTATAAAGAAAACAGATCACAATGAGCACCTGTGAAGAATGACGCTTACATCAACTATTTCCGTAGCCTAGTTTCTGAGATATAAATTTTTGAAATTTCGTTTTTCGTTTTGGCGCGAAAACACTTTCGAATCACAAATCATGCGCTGTGAGGTCACATCCAATAGGAGCCCGTTTTCCGATCACGTGAAAACAGAAAACACAATGGTTTTTATGCGCTGTGACGTCACATCCAATAGAAGCCCGTTTTCTGATAACGTGACTTTTCTGACGTTTTGGCAAAAATAAAATTGAATTTTAAATTATTTAAAACACATTTTTGAACTTAAAAATCATAAATTTGGGAGTTTTAGACCATAATGTATCGAAAAAGTATAAAATCAAGCAAATCCCTCACTCATGCAAATACCTCATTCTAACCGTATCCTGCACAAATTATGAATTTATCATCAGAATTTATGTATTATATAAACATTAGTGGACGCCATTTTGGAAAATCCGCCATATAGGATAAATGACTTATCGTAAGAGAAAAAAAAACAGTTCCACATTATTTTTGAAACTGAATTCTAATAATTTACTGCAAAAGTTTTATTTTATTAACGATTTTTAGCAAATAAGTAAAACACGATTGTCCGCCATTTTGAAAAATCCGCCATATTTGATACATTGAGGAGATGAAACTTATATGAATATTATTATGACTTAATTCTAACCATATCCTGTAAAAATTACGAATTTATCATCATAATTTTACTTACTATAAACATTAGTGGACGCCATTTTGGAAAATCCGCCATATTGGATAAATGACTTATCATAAGAGAAAAAAACAGTTCGCCATTAATTTTACTACTAAATTTTAATAATTTACTGCAAAATTTATAATTTTATTAACAATTTTTAAGAAGTAATAAGTTAAAAACGATTGACCGCCATTTTGAAAAATCCGCCATATTGGCTAAAGGACACGGTTAATTTTGGTATACGTTTCACCATCATTTTCTACGGAAAATTTCCTATAAGAATCACCCATCAAATTTTCTTTTACAATTTGTTCCACTTGAACCCCTTTTTTGAGCTAACTTTCTTGGACTAAATGTCAAACTTGAATATCCATTGTATCGAAGCAGTTTAGATTTTTAAAACAAAAGATATTCAGTATCTAAATAAATCAAGTAGTAGAAAATATGGAAAACAATGAGCTAAAATCTAAGAACTAATTTATTTAATTTAATAATAGATTTATTCAAAATTTTAGTGCATTTACCTTGATCCTTTTACAGCCCAGTCAGCTTGATTATTTTTATTTGAGATTCAGAAATAGTATTCTTAAAATCGTCTGTCACTTTAATTATCTTTTTTAATATTTTTATACTAATTTTTTTAAATAAGTGGGTGATTGTATTAATAAGCTTTAAAACAAACTAAATAATGAATTTCAATAATATCGACCCAATTAATCCTGATGTATCTACGATCTGTTGCATTGCAATGGCGTTGCATTGGCTGATATGCTCGTCATTGATTGGTCCGTTATTTTATATCCTGGGTGACGTCACTTATGAGCATACCTTGTTACTTTATACACCTTGATTTTAGAGTAATTTTCTCTCTATATTAAAAAAAAGTAACAGTGACCGTCACCGCCGCCGCCGCCGTCACCGCCGCTGATTTTGAAAATTTTATTTTTTAACACTATCACTACGCAAAAACTATTTGAAGGAATATTATGAAACTTTGACCATTGGTAGACAAATGTATGAGGATCATTTCAGTTTCCAGACCTAATTAATTAGATAATTAGTTCTGGAGTTATTTAATGTCAAAGTCGAAAATTATTTTTTTCGGCTGCGAGTTCGCCCCCAGAAAAATCTATTTACAGCAGAAACATGATTTTTTGCAGACACATACTCTTAGGTATGAAGTTTTGCACCTCGTCGCCCTTTTTTCGAATTTCGAATTATTTTTGGAGTAATTAAATTCTTAAGTTTCGAAATTGTTTACTCTTTTTCGGTTTTTTCGTTTTAATACAAAAACTAATCACAGTAGAAATATGATATTTTAAACACGCATACAATTATTTTTTATAGAAAGATTGGCGTTTCCTTTCTTAAAAAATTCTAATTATTTTTATAATTATTAAGATTCAAAGTTTCAATTTTTTCATGTCTGGTCGTTCACTAGAGAAACAGCCGATTTTTATGTGAGTCTGATTTCTTTTATTTCCAACGATTCACTAGATACACGTGCATTTCATAAATTTAAAAGATATTAATGGCATGCTTTTTCTCTAAGATAGTTGATGATAACTTGTAGACTTGCTGGATGCATTTTCGCCGATCCCAACCGTTTCGTCCAATGAAGACTCAGGCGCATGCGTTTGGACTTGGATATTTCCACAATACTCCGTGGTCTTGAATGGGGTTGCCAAATTTTGGCATAATTCGCGTTTTTGGAGAGTTTTGAGATTGTTTAGGAATATTTAAGAGTTCAGAATGTTCTGTTTTACAATTTTTACTTTCATGAATTATACCTAACGTATGCATTTTTTTCACAGTTTGGCAAAGTTTAAGCTAAAGTTTTTTAAACCTTTCTTTTAATCATCAATATATATATTTCTCTTACATGTTGCTCAAATTTGGCGGTATTTCTTATCCTTGGTTTGCAACATTCAGTTTATTTTTATTTGGATTTACAAAATATGTGGATTTTTTTAATAAAAAATTATTTCTACAGGGGCCGTTCAAATATTATGTAAGCACCTAAGGGGGGGACGGGTTTGCTCTTTGCTTATTTTTCCAGACAACATGGGAAGTCAGTGACGCTTACATAAGATATTACTAACACTGCATTTTTGAAAATCTCTAGTTTATTGCATAAATTCAAAATTCAACCAAAAATAAATTTTACTTTAAAATTTGTTCACACAAAATAGGGGATCGGGCAGTTTTCTTTTGTAATAATGAGGGAGGTTTGTGGTTTGCTTATCTTTGCTGACAGTGACAAGGGGGGTTTCAAATGTTACCCAAAATATACTTGGATATATTAGCATGTGAAAATAGCACTTTTTCAGGCCTCAAAAATGAAAAAGTTAGCAACTTCACAAGTTTCCAGTGTCATTATGTAGTTTTGGGTTTTTTAGTTAAATAAAGACACAATTTAATCAAACATTTAAAAAAAACTGAAAAGTGCTGTTTTTACATGCCACATATTTATCTCCACGAATAATCACGACATTTTCATGAATTTTTTCAGTGCGTTTTTAATTCCAATGACAAAAATTCTCTCATTATGGTTTTGGGTCTATCTCCTCCATTTTTAGTTAATTTTTTAAACTTTTTTATTTTGCCTTTAGAGCCACTGTAAGTGTAAGTCTTCTCAGTGGATTTTTTTGGGTCACTTACATAGGGGTAGACCATATTTCCATGAGCCTAGGAAGCGTTGGTTCCAAATAAAAGCAGTGAAACTGACTTTTGAAACACCAGTATATATTTACTTAACCCTTATAAATTTTTGGTCTATATTATAATCTGATTTCGTTTCATAATAAATCCTACACACATTTGTGTGGAGTAAGTCTGATTTCAGAGAATTCATTTATTCACAGAATTCATTTCTGTAAAAGTTAAATTTCTGTTCACAAAAAAACCCTTCAGTTATAATTCCTTTGAACTTTGGATTAACATACTTTTAAAACATTATATTACATAAGCATAATTAAAACATAATTACATCATATTAGTAAAGATGCTTACTTAACATAATACGTATAATGAATCAATAATATTAGAAAATATCCTTTTACTTGATTTTTTACTTGAAAATATCCTTAAGGATATTTTCAAATAAAAATGACTTTATTACTGTGTATTTAATACAGTCTCATTAGAATATATTTTTATTACATACCAAAGGTTAGATAAGTGGACCAGATCAAAAAATTTATTATGTACCTAACTGTCAATTACGAACAAAGGTAGATTAAAACTTTTAAATTATTATTTAAAACTTTTAAATGATATTTTACTTTAACAAGTAAGATAAGTACTATGACTTTGCAAAAATTAGCTGAGATCTAAAATATCCCATCACCCAATCCCGCAAAAAATGTATAAACTTGTAAACGAAAAAAAAACACAGAATGTATCCAAGTAATTTTATCGCCAATCAGAACAAGCCCAATTTAACCGCCAAGCAAAATGTAACAACTAGAACAACCTCAGACTTCGACGCATGCGCCTGAGTCTTCGTTGGACGAAACGGTTGGGATCGGCGAAAATGCTTGCTGGATATTTTAAAAAACATTTCGATTAAATTATTGACAAGTTAAAACAAGGATATTTCAGTTGCAGTTTTATTTTGATATTTTTGTAGTTATGGTCCGAATTAAGTTATTGATAAGTTCGAGAGATAAAAGTTTCGATTTTAAATTATCATTAACTAAGCCGACAAGTTCCAGGTTTTACTGGATAGTTGAGATGAAACAAGCGAGCTCTGCTCGCTAAGATCGCGAAGCGATCTTCAATGAACTGCGAAGCAGTTCCGGGGGTTGGTGAGCGATAGCGAGCAGGGGGCAGAGCCCCCTAGTTAAATAAAAAGTTTCATGGAATAGCATTGTTGTTAAAATAGTCTCCATGGAAACGATGAAAAATCAAATGATGATCATATTGTAGCTTTTAAGAAAGTTGGTTAACAGACCAAAAACTAGAGATATTCAAAACCAAGTGGAAATATTTTTTTAAATTGCAGGAATATGTTTTATTTATTTAATTTTATACCAAAGATATAATAAAATCATAATAATATAAGGGCTCTAATTGAGCATTTTAAGTGATATTTGGAAGAATATTTTTCTAATATTTTGTTGTTTTAATGGGAATCATGTGGTAATCCAATAGCGTTGTCAATAATCATAGGAATACGAATTTTTGATATCATGTACGAGCTATAGCTCTTATATGATATCTCACATTTAAAAATTCTTTTTATTTTAATTATTTATTATTTGGTATTTATTTGTTTTTATTGTTCCGGTTTTTTTTCTCTCTTTCTCTTTGTTTGTGCTGTTCTATTAAATTGTAATGTAAAATTGTAATTATAATTTGTAATGAATTGATTGATTGATTGAAATGCAGAAATCGTTCAGAATTTAAAATACTTAATCGACACCTTTCACTCATCAAATATAGGCGCGGATCCAGCACGGCTCCAAGGGGGGGCACTTTTCCAGACAAGATCCCTATTGGTACCATTGGGGGTATAGGGGTCCTCCCCCAGTCAAAATTTGAAATTTGACGTGTAAAAGTAGGGTTTAAACTCATTTTTAGAAACGTTTTGAGTCTAAGGGGGGCACTTTTCAACACTATTACCTTTACTTTTTTTACCCAAAATGTCAAAATATTGGGGATTTCCTAAAAATTATCACATTAGATCTCCTGGGGGTACTAATGGGAGGTATGGGGGCTACCCCCTGGATCCGCGCCTGGGAGGTAGAAAATGAATTAAAAATTTTAAAGAAAAAAAATTCCATCTCCACCCGTGCAAGGCCGGGCATATCAGCAAGTAGTTTATATTTGTTTCTTGATTATCTCTATTTAATTTCTTAACATTATTTAAACCGAAGAAGTTGTTTGAATGGACAATTTTTCTACATGAAACTGTATCTTTTAAAATCATTAAAATTACTAGAATATTGTCTATTGATCGCACTGTATGATTTCGTGTTCTACTATAAAAATCAATTGAGAAAGAAATCTTCTGTAGTGTTCACACGGAATAGAACTGCGCAAAATTAGAGATATTTCACCCAAAACTAAAGATAGTTGCCAATAAAACACAACGAGTCTATTGTATGATTTAAAATATAAAATTATTACAGTAAAAAAAGAAAAAGGATGATCGCACGTTAAGCAGCACCGTATTTTATCATTTGTCGCCTTGGCAATATATGTATGATTGGGGGGACGCGTGGGGATGCCGTCACGCAAAATATTTGGACCATCTCCCGAAATATTCGTAAAATTTCTCCAAAATATGGTGTTTTTGGTTCAAATAACATTTTGGTTCAAGTAATTTTGGTAACAACCTCACTTATTAAGCAAACCCCGTCTACTCTATTAAAACCACTGAGTACCAAAACAGAGTCTATGGACATAAGCTATAATGGAAATTTAAAGAGCATGGGGTTATGCCTTGTGATAGAGACCCTGTCAGCACAGGGGCACACGCCTCTCTTACCAAGTCACGAGAGACAGAGATATAGAATCCCAATCGTCGAATCCTCATATATCCCTTCTAGAGTGACAGACTGAATGAACACGTCACAACAAGTCACAGCTGTGGTCTCGAAATTGTAAATTGTAGTGTGCTGTCCACTATCATAAAACGGCATTTGAAAATAGCGTCTTGGACCCTCTCTCTGTTAGGCTTTTTCTCTGTGATTAAAAACTCATTGTATTCCCAGGTGATCAAGATGCTGATCCTGGTCATCGCCCTCTTCCTTCTCTGCTGGGGCCCTCGCTTAATCATGCACGCCATGATCAAATACGGGCTGAGCAGCTTCACTGAGTGGGAGTACAACGCTCGAGTGGCCGTCTACCTGCTCTCCTTCGCCCACTCCGCCATCAACCCCATGGTCTACGGTCTCATGTCCACTAACTTCAGGAAGATGGTGCTGCAGTGCTGCAAGGAGGGAGGGTGTGGCAAGGCCAGGGACCGCCCATCCAGAACCAAGGCCCCGCCCCCTGGGGACTCGTGCGAGTTCAGCACGCTCACCACTAGTACCAGGAGGTCCAGGATGGTGCCCGTGTCTGTGAATGTGGATGATCCGAAGACGAAAAAGAGCGAACATCAGTGGACTGCTGTGTGAATGAAGATGTGCTGGGTTTTTGAGATTGACAAGTTTTTGTTCTGTATATAAATTTGTGTGGCGAGCTTACTCTCCACTCGAAAAATCAGATTAATCGACTGGGGTATAAATACCGACTGAAGTTGAATGCACATTCACACTGGTCAACTTGAGTGAATCACTCCTGATAATCGATAGTTTGCATGAGACTCATTCACTCTGTTTTAGTTTCACTTTTCATGCCAAGTGATTCACTTTGTGAATTGCTAGTTAACATAGAAAAGTGAAGAAGAAAAAAAGTGAAACGCCAAAATGAAAAAAGTTTAAAGTTTGAATGTTGTTGTTGTCGTGTGCCACTTGGGATACCCAAGCTCCACAAGGATTCAAGGCAAAGTTGGTGCGGCTCCTGAGAAAGTGAGGCCCTTTAATGGCAGGAGTCCGACTTCTGCCTCATGAGATGATAGATGCTGACACTATCTATCGCCACCTCCACAATTAAAGTTTGAATGAGGCTAAATAGTATACTTTTGAGCCGTAGGACCTTCGGATCGATATCGCTCGAATCTTGAAATCGAATCGCTTGAATTTCGCTCCTATGGCTCGCATCTTTACATCTTCAGCCTCGTTCAGACTTTTATCACTTTCGGTATTCATTATGGAGAAATCATCCCAAGTGAAAAGTGCGATTGGTGCTACACTCTTTACGCCTTCAGTTTTCGATGGTAACTTGTGACTCACAGGAGTGAATCACTCAGAATGAAAAGTGAAAATGAAGCAGTGTGAATGAGCCTTTCGTGATATTTCATTTTAGTGTATTCCTAACATCCTAATCATGTAGATGCCGCCAAGATGAAAAATATTTGAAGATCAGTAATTGGCTGATTGGCGTGTATGTAGCATGTTGAGGTAATTAGAAGTGTGTTGATGTGATTAGCGAGTTTCTAAACTACATTGAATTCAATATTATGTAATGAAAGCTGCCCCATAATGACCTAAAAGTTGAGTTGAAGTAAGAAACCGTGTTTGACTTCATCTATGTTTTCCTCCATCTCAATTCTTTAAAAAATTCGTGCTTCGAAGAAAAAGGTCTTATATTGGCTTAGGTGTGCATTCTTTAAAATAAAAATTAAAAAATATATCTTCATTTATAAATAGTGAAATATTGTGCAAATAGTGAGAAAGATGAAGAGAGGAAAACTCGTCGTCAGTGGCTAGCTTTATTGGCTAAAGCAATTTAAAATTTGTTACACATAGTTTTTTTTATAAAACTGTATTTCCTGAAACATTCTTGCTAGAAGCAAACTCATGAACAACGTAATCTATTTGTACCAGTAGATTTTTTGTGACTCTAAATATATTTCTCATCCCCTGACTGTCCAGCGTACGTTTTCATGAAATTAAATGGACCTACAAACCAAAGTATCATTTAAAAAATCATCAAACATAAATATGCTGCATTTATATGACTGAAAAATAGCCCAGTGGAATACGCGCAGAAAATGAGGTTACTTATCACAAGTTCCCTGTAGCCTGAAGCATTGCTTGGCTCCTTTAGAGAAACTGTCGAATGTGTTCTTCCATGATCAATTGTTGGCACCAACAAATAAGAAATCGCAACCACCAGAATTACTAAAACCCCCTAGGCCCTAGAAGTCATAAATACCACTCATTTAATTGCCCAATAGTTTGGTCAGTCTTAAGAAAAGAAATCCAGACTTCTGCTCTGTCTTTAGGGCAGAGCTCATTGCTATTGATGTAGCTTTGAAGTATCTACTTGACCTCAATTTCCAGCGAGACATTTGGATTTTCTCAGACAGTCGCAGTACTGTCCAACACTTGAGATGTTGGAGGATAATTGACGACCAAACAAGCATCAACATTGTACTTAAATTTAAAACCATCTCCTCCAAGAATGAGATCCATATCCAGTGGGTAGCCGCGCATGTTGACCTGCGCTGCAACGAAATCGCTGATAGGCAGGCAAAATAGGGAATAAAGTATTAATCATAAGGTCTGGGACGCTCTCACATACCAAGATCTGGCCACCATAAGGAAAATTGCTCTCAACAAGGAATTGAAAACACCTCCTTCGCATGACTAGTATCATGCAGACCATCCACGAGCTTCCCAGGAGGTTTTTGGAGACAGAGCAACGCAAAAAAACTGCCATTACTAGGCTTATTAGTAGACATATTAAATCTCTCGCCAATGACCAGAGGCGTGAGACTTTTTTACTTGTAGAAAATGCAGCTCCGGCCTTCCCCCAGCCATCTTCTTGCTTGTATGGGGCTGGATAAGGCTGACTTGAAAGAGAATCCTGCCCATGTCATGGACTTTTTCAGGATGTGTGATCTTCTGGACGTGATCTAATTTTTCTAGATCAGGGAGAATAAGTAACAACAACATATGACTGACCTTTGTCCAATCTTTCAAGTGGTGCTCATTTCATTATTTAGTAACATCCAAACAGTGTTCCAGCTGAAAAATTATTGTGTCGTTAAATATGGGCCCACGCCTTTTTCAGTTTTTAGTAGCTGTCTTTTACTGTATTGGTTTTTGTAAAATTACTCATTACAAAACTCAGATTTACAACAAATTAGGGTCACTTGGGGTAAATAGGACAACTTTTTGGCCTAGTGCATTTTGTAGCTCAATAGAAAAATTTTTAACGGATTAAATTTGAACTTATTGGGTTATTTCATTTAAGACTTTATCATTAAACCAAAATTTATCATTAGTTTTTTAAATAATGCTTTACATACCTCTCAACTGGTATTTTTTTTAAATGAGAGGGGTGACCCACTTACCCCAAGAGAAGGGTAAGTGGAACACCCACTCTTTATTTATATTTAAAGCTTAACTTAAAATGAAGTAAGTGGGTCTTACTTAATAAAGTATCGAAAATTTCAATATAAAATATGTTATTGTAACTTCATCCATGTTTAAGAAATCTACTCGCACATTACAATCAGTGTGACATGGTAAGAATAGAATGAAAAACAAAATAGGTATTTTAAACAAAGTTTGAAAGGTCAGAGGGATATGTTTTACTTTAACAAATAAAATAGTGTTGAAAAAACATAATAAGGTTGATTAAGATTTATTTTGGCACATTTGTAAACATTGTAATATAAAAAAAGAAATTGGAAACACTAAAAACTAGAATGAAAACTATTGATGAGATATTTCACTTCACTCACCCTTAAATTAAACGCAAAATTGATATAATATTCCGATCAATTTATTTATAAATTTCTATATATGATGAAGTGGTAAATAAAAGGTCTTGCTACTATAAATCGAAATTTTCTGAAAATATTGGGAAAAATTCCCCCTTATACCCCCCTTAAATCCGCCCTTGTCTTCAGTAATAGTTCCTATATCATTTGGAACCATCTAGTACCACTTACATCATAATAAGGGGTCTAACTTACTGCATAAAGAGGGGTTCCACTTACCCCTAGTGAGGGGTCCTACTTACCCCAATAATAAAAATTACGGGGTAAAGAGGGCCCCCAGTTAAACACTTCTAAACCAAAAATTTTGCAAAAATTCAAATTGCAGCATGTATTTTAAGTTATGCTTTGCACACACACACAGTTCAATAAATATCTAAATATGATGAAAACTTAGCTGGAAATACTTCTTTGAAAATTGCATCTTGAACTCTCCAAAAAATAAATTCTGGGATTCTATTTTTTAATTAGGTCTATAATTTTAAAAATAAAACAAACAAAAATCAAATGTATGCAAAACCCATCAGTTTGACAAACTGTAACATAATAAATTAAAGTAAGTGTGAAATTTCTTGTACATAATGAGGTTTGAGGGGGGTTACCCATTTACTCCAAGTGACCCTACTTCAAATATCATGTGAAAAAAATAGTAACAATGAACAAAATAGTAACAATCCTTCAAAAACTAAGAATTGTTTTTCTTGTCTTGAAAACATTTCTCAATTTCATAGAAAAGTAGATTTTGAATAATATTGAGTTTTAAAAATAGTGATGTACAAATATATTTTACTTTGTCTAGCTAAAAAATCTACCAAATTTAATTACCTCGTTAATCTTATTCTAATGAATTTAATTATATATTTTAATAATATTTGACAATTCTCCATTTTCGAACATATTTTCATACTTTGAGGTTAATAGGAAAGTAACAAATATTAATTTTTTTCCCTAAGAGGAAACAGTATGTATTCCATTTGTAAAATATTCAAAAAACGTAAATAATTAATTTATAGAAGAAATTTGTGAGATAAACGAATTTCTTTCAGACATTAAGTTGTGTAAAACCCATTATTGCTATTGCCAACTTTACTGTAAACTACTATCTATCCAAACTGTACTGAATTAATTATATTTTTTAATTGATTGCTCTGTTAAATTAACTGTATTTACTCTTCCTTCAGTGTTTTTGTGTTTACTGTCCTATTTTTCTCATTAAAAGTACAACTTTAAAATTGCTATAATGTACTCTACAACCACATATCAAATGTCTGCTATTACCCCTGTACAACTTTACCTTTTATTTAAAACTATTACAATCACTACATTATTATTATCCAACTTAACTTCAATCTTGCCAACCTGAAGTGTTCACCGAACATTTTCCCGATGCGCCTAACTATGTACTAAATCGTAAATCGTATTTGACAGTTACGCTTGTAAATACATTTGTGTGATGTAATTGTGTATCTAAATGCTTTCCTAAAGTGTATCCTTTTTAGTGACGTATACACATCAATGAATCAATCAAGAAATAAGCATTTGTATAACAACGCATGCTATGTTCTAAATGCATTGTAAAAATTTCATTTGTGATGTCGAATTCGGGAAGAAAACCAAATTCTTTTGGAATCACATTTGTACACCAGTATATATGTACCCATAAAAATGGTATAAATCAGGGGTTCTCAAACTTTTTAACATGGCGACCCACTTTTGAAAAAAAAATCTGACGCGACCCACCGACTTCCGACTTCAGTTATTTATAATTAACTGAACTGAGATAATTATCTCATGCCCCCTCCCCACAGAATTTTAACTTCTCTGGCTGGGGGGTGTTCACCAACTATTTAGTTACAAGGGTATGAAATAGTTTAATTGTGGTCTAACAATGATCCCTACAGTAAAAAGGGGGGTCTGGGGGTACTCCCCCAGAGAAAATTTTAAAATTTGACCCTTAATAACATGGTTTTAACTTGTTTTTTTAGCAATATGGGATAAATTACATCAGTTGCATCATTTCCCAAGAAAATTCTTAAAATTTGCATTGACCCCCCCCCCAGTGTGGATGGGGAGAAACACTAAATATTTTTTTCAAATCTTATTTGAATAACCGACTAGATTTGCATTATCGGCACATTAAAGTGACACAGTACGTATTTACATTAATTGCCTTTTCCGTTCCATTCCAAGTAGTGTAGTTTTTCCTCAAATTTTTATTCTTTTTACTATAGTATGGTAATTTGATAATTTTAAAAGTTCAACTAATAGTTTGATAATTCAAAAGTCAATAACACCGTTTGTGAAAAATTAAAAATCTTCTCGCGACCCACCAAAAACTGACTGGCGACCCATCAGTGGGTCGCGACCCACAGTTTGAGAAACTCTGGTATAAATAAAACTTGATTGTTATCATCAGGCCAAATACAAGCAATCAAAAGATTGAGAGCTTATATTTACCATTTTGAACAAATATTTTTTTTAGTTTATCCATAAAACCGATTCCCTATTGTTTTCCCCTATTTGTTCTAAGGTTTGTGTTTTTTGTTATTTTATGCTCAATTGAATCGCTTATTTCTGAAACATGTCAAACGCCACTTTTCTTATTTTGAGAAAAACTGTATAGAAAGCCCACTACGTTTTTATAAAGATGTTTAGTAATTTTTTTCTTAAAGTAGACTTTATTTGGATATTTTACAGGCAAAAAAGAATTTGTTTAATGTTTTATTCTTTTCATAAAAAAATTATTGTAATATTTAAATTGGCTGGACATAACATGTGAATAACAGGTTTCTGCAATAAACAGAGTATTCAAGCCTATTTTCAAAGCTTAACTCTAATTTATTTAAGGATTTGGAAATAAAAGTGGGAATATTAGTTGAAAATAACATTTCCTTATTAAATAATACCATATAAAATTATTATAGAATTCTTATTTTTTTCTATTTGGTTTGTTGATGTATAAATACCCTTTTTTTTATAAAGAATTACAACCCTAGTCTCAAAAATAGTGGTCAGCCAATTCAAAATGTTAATACAGGCATCTCCGAATTTAATTAGATAGTTTTTTAGATGTAACTTTGTGTACAGTAAAACGATGTTGCTTTAAAAGCCTACAAAATCATTTAATTAGTTTAATATTATAATCTGGCGAATAGATTTTAAGTCCCCTTTTAATAAAGTGATTCATAGATTTAAAATCTCAATCACATGGATGTAATCAAGGGCCAAAAGCATGGAAATTTTAAATAAATAGCTACCATCAAAACGTAATCAGTCTTGAGAGTCGTACAAAAACTTTAAAAATATGTTTTTTTCTATGGTTTGATGGACCTAACCTCTAAAGAATGACTTTTTCCAATCGCCTCTAGTGTTTGTATGCGATTAATTAAAAAACAGTCCAAAACAAGCTGCAGATGAGACGACATGAACAAAATTGACTGCAGTTTAAGTGCAGAAACCAGTCAAGCCTCGTCGTTTGACATGTTTCTGCACTAAAGCTGAAATTTAACATGCTAAAAAAACTATTTTAAAATCACGTTATTTTTATAATTCTTACTTTAAAATGTGCGTTTACCTCTACAGAACCCATTGACACCAATAACTCATTTTTAAAAAAGTGACGTTTGGTACTTTTCAGAATTAAGCGATTCAATTGTGCGTGCAAAATTATCATCAGATTTATATTTTTAAAATATATATACTTCCCCCCACCTTTATTTGAATAACTTCTTTATTTTCTATAAATAGTCTATTGATTTTCCTCTGTCTTTTCAGAAAAATATTCAACAGATTCAAAGAGTGAACTGTTTATTTTTAAAAATATATTTTGCTTGTCGAGTACGAAGGGATAGTTTTCTTTATTCCGCCTTTTGGTATGTAATCCTGTTATATACTGACAAGAAAAATCTAAAATTATCTTATTAATTCATAAATCTCATGCTATTTTAAGCTCACTTGAATAAATTGAGAGTTTGTAAAAAATAATGGTTATATTTGAAAGTGATTTTGTATATTTATGAATGAATAATATATTGTAAGTGTATTTATGAACTGTAATTTGTGAGTGTAAAATGTCATGTTTAAGAATTTTAAGATTATTACAATAATGTTTATAAATATAATGAATGTGAGTTACCAAAATATTTTTTAATAAATAGGTTGACGTGTCACAAAGTATTGATTTTCTAAAACTTCTGCTTTTCAAAACAAGCACATAAAATACACATTAAAAAACTTTTAATTTAAGTTTTTATAAAATATTTTGTTACATTTGAAGTACTTATTTATAGCTTCTAAGTTAGAATACTGATTAACTATTTTTGTAGGTGTTAAAAATGTCACGTGTAAGGATTTTAAGATTATTACCCAATTACCATGTTAGATTTGGAATTTTCTTTTTAACTTGAAGTTAATTTAAATGGGTTGAGTTCTGGGTGAGAAAGAGGAGGTCACATTCAAACATGGGGTACATTGGAATAATATTCATTTCTAAAAATTTATTTAAATTTAAAAATTCTATAAAAAATACAGACCGCTGTCGGGTATAAGGTATAAGTACCCTCTTTCGCCTGAAATTGCAGAGTAAAAGCCTTTTGGGGAACCTTCAAGTTTTAAACTTGCTTGTATTGGTAGGTGCAAAGAAAATTTTCTTCTCATTTCATACTTATAAAAATTCGATAAAGATAGTTTTCGATAAAGATAGCTTATAAATTAAATAAGCTTATATATTTTTTAATTCTAAAACTGTAATAACATGCACAGAATGAAGATCTAATCATTTGGTATACCACCTTAACTTCCAAAATCAAAAGAACTTGACTGATTTAAAGGTTAATTTTTTAAAACAATAATTGAAATACCATTTCCGAAATAATAATAAAAAATAAAAATATTTTACTATATCAAAGCCAATAACAGAATTTTGAAACAACTACGTATGAGCAAAAATAGCCTCTACCTCTGACATATTAATTATGTGTTTGATGTATTTAATTTAAACAAAAAAAATTGAAAAGTAATTAAATGAATAATTGCTTGAGCATCTTTAAAAAAATGAAAGGATTATGTTTCCCGCAATGAAATCAATAAAAAAATCTTATGAAGGTTATTAAGAAGAAAAGTCCAGTGAGTTTGACATCAAATGTTTAAAAAAATGTTAATTAGTTATCTCTCTTTTCAAATGAGTCATTAAAATTAATAAAGACATAACCTTGAATTGCTTCTCCAAGATATTCCAATCTTATTTATGAGGACTGAGAGGAAGATAACAATAGTTTTCAATGATTGATGAACTTTAATTACCCTCTTAGTTAACACAATATTAGTAATAGTTATTTTTATATTTAAAGTAGGTTAAGCATCTCATATATTTTTCCAAAATTAAGTTACAGGAGATAATTTTAAAAATGAAGAGATAATTAATCGATAATCGATTTTAGGAATATCATTTAAGTGATTCTAAGAATTCTCAATTACAAGAATATTATATCATTGTTTGGTTTATTTACTAAATTTGCACAGTCTCATTTCTGTATTGGGAATTCAATCTAAAACTTTAGTAAGCAGTTTTTGACATTATAATAAACTAATGTCTTAATTTTTTTCTAAATGATGTTTATGATGATGCAGTTATGTAGATTTTCTTACACTTACAAATTGTAATTGATATAGGCGATATCTTTAGAGCTGTGATAAATAATAAAAAACATCAGATAAGATCTGTAAATTACTTATAAATTTTATTTTAAATACTACTTGATAAAAGAAGTATACGCTTGGTGTCTGGTGAAGGAGAACAGTTTTTGAGAAAATAAATGCACCTATGAGTTTTTCAGAATCAACGTAGTTAACTGGGAAAAATTGAAATTGGAGTTAGTCCTTTTTACAAAATATGAAGTTTTTATTAGTTAATTATTTTGAACTTCGGACTAAGCCAACAGTTGTATCTTTTGATTGCTCAGATTTTTTATATGTTCACACACACAAGTAGACCATAAGATATAAATATTGTGCAATTTACAGCCCCCCAAAAAAATTTTCCTTTACCCCTAGAAATTCTTGAAGTTTAACCCTCTATCCACCCTGGGCCTCATATGAGGCTCCTACTTATGAGCTCAATTTTTGTATGATGTAAACACGCAAATTTATTTTCTTTTCATCAGTGACTTCACTGATTCGTTCGCAAGATGATTTATACCACAATGTTTACATTTTAAGCTGTGATGCTTGTGAAGAGAAAACACTAGCTAGATAATAGCTTCTTTAGAAAATTTTTTATAGGTTGGTAGATATTTTCTCATTTCGTAACCTTCTAATATTATGACCATGTCTTTTAATAAGATTTAAACCAAGTATTTTCTGTTAAAGTGAAATAAATATGGCCCATGTGGCCTCATATGAGGCTCATAAAAATAACTAGGAAGGAGTGCACACAAGAAAAATTGTATGTATGTATTGAGAAGAAGAAACTGATGTTCTGGTGTCGAGATGGTTAAGGTTATTTCTTGAGAAGAAAAATGTTGGTATATTTTCGCTGCTGTATCTCTTGAAAGCAATGATATCCCGAAAATCTGTTTGCGTATTTTGAAATGTGTAGGGAAAAATATAGGAGATAATAAGAAAAAGAAGAAAACAAGCCGGTTTTTATTAATAACTCCAAGTTTTGTTATTTCATTGTATAACTAGGAAAACTCCTTAATTTAAAAAAAGACATAAATTTATAGATTTACAGGAACTGAAGCACACATTTATACTCCACTTCATTCCACAGTAATTCTAAAATTTCTTTTACAGTAGGTAATATCTGTTTCATCTTTATTGTCCTCAAAGTTTTTTCACCTACACTGTAAAAAAAACTGTAGAAAAACAGAAATTTCAATAACAGTGACTTTATGTTTACAGAGATATTCTGTCCTGTAACATTCCCACCGCACTTCTATTTATTTTATGTAAAATAACAGCTTTTACCTAGTTTTTTAGCTTATCTGTACTTAAACAGAAACTTACGGCATTGAAAACCAATACAGCTATTGGCAACGTTATACTGAATCTTCTTTGATTCAGTGGTAGCGTGCGTGCTTAGCATGCGGTAGGTCGCGGGTTCTATCCCCGGAAATCAATTAATTAAAATTAAAAAAACTCTACTAAAATAAGTGCATGCGCACAAGCAGAAAATTACTGAGAGGCAACAGAAAAATCTGTAGCCCACTTGACAGAAAGTTCCTTTTTACAGCATTTACCTGTAGGTTACAGCTTTTTTCTGTTTACAGGATTTTTCAACCTACAGATTTTTTCTGGCAACTTTTGCTGCCAGAAATTTTCTGTTTTTTTGCAGGATTATTTTTTACAGTGTACACGTGCAAGGTTATAAAATATCTTGGAAGGATCCTCGGACTTATGAATCATCTACTCATTCGGCCTTCTTTGAAATATTTGATAAGATCGTGTCTGAAGTACAATCAGAGAGTTCGGCTTTGCATGCCCGGAAAACTGTTAGGTTTTAGGAAAAGGTGAAAACGTTCATTTTTGAGAAATTCATATAAGGAGAGACAACATATCGGAAGCAAACACCTGAGCATGTCCAGTATGCCATGAGAACGGAGACATTATAAGGAAACAAGACATTCGACCCTGAAGAGTATTTTTCCAAAACTCAAATTAAATTCCTATTCTATAAATTTTCGAAGCAGAAAAGCGAAGGACTTCTTCCAACTCATAACGCTGAAGATGACAATGTAAGTGAAAACAACTTTGAGGACGATGATGACGAAACATATATTACTAAAAGAAATTTTAGAATCTCCGCAAAGAAGTGGTGTATAAATATGTGCCTCATCCTCTAAATCTATAAATTTATGTCTTTCTAAAAATATTAAAGATGTTTGCAAGTTATGCAATAAAAAAGAAAAACTTGGAGTTATTAATAAATACTGGCTTGTTTTCCTCTTTTTCTTGTTTATCTTCTATATTTTTTCCAGCATATTTCTCATGCATTACAAATATTGATTCTTTTCCCTCCTTTTTAATTAAAACGACGGTAGACCCCACTGTTTTTTCTTTCCTATGGGTTCACCCTTTTTAAAAAAAATTTAAAAACATTGCCTGTAACTTTTATAGCTAAAGAAAGGGATAAGAGAAAGTAATTCCTTTTTTAATGGGAAAAGAGGTGTAGCACTGACTTTGATTATTTAAGACTTTTGTAAAATTATTTTCGTTTAAACGGCGTTACACCCCACTGATTTTTTTTGGGTAAGCACAGACCTACTTAGCTACAAGATGACACATTAAGATACTTTTGAGCGTGATGCTGTTTTGAGATATGCTTAGTTAAAAATGACATTTTTTGGAAATTTAACACTTTTAACCGGTTATAACTGCCAACAGCATCCCTACCCCAGTAATTTCTTGTGGAATTAAGGTTGTCCTAATAATGAAGTACCATGTAGTGGTAAAAAACTTGGGGGGTATCATTCAGGGTTGGCAAAAACCCGGGTTTTTTTGAAAAAACCCAAGTGGGTTGGGTTTTTTCGGGTTTTTTCAATAAAACCCTGAAAAAACCCACATAAAACTGGGTTTTTTCAAAAAAAGTGTGGGTTTTTTCAAAATTAAGTGGATTTCTCCTAGAAAGTAACTGGGTTTTTTCAAATTTTAGTGAGTTCTATCTATGTTAAATGTGTTCTGTCAAAATAATGTCAGTTTTTCCACAGTTAAGTGGGTTTTTTCAAAGTTTTTAAGCTTTGAAAAAACCCACTAAAATTGTAAAAAATATCCAAAACTTTGAAAAAACCCATTCAATATTGAAAGAAATCTATTCAACTTTGAAAAAAACCCACTGAAATTTTTTAAAAAATCTTCTTTAATTTTTACATCTAGTTTGAACTTTAAACGTCCTAAATTTTTAAAAACCCATTCAATAATGGAAAAACCCACTGAATAATGAAAGAACCTATTTAACTTTTAAAAAAAACTCCCTGAAATTGAAAAAAAACACCATTTAATTTTTGAAACATAATTTAAATTTTGAAAAAACCCATTAAAATTTTAAAAATATCCAAAACTTTGAAAAAACCCATTCAATATTGAAAGAAATCTATTCAACTTTGAAAAAAACCCACTGAAATTTTTTAAGAAATCTTCTTTAATTTTTACATCTAGTTTGAACTTTAAACGTCCTAAATTTTTAAAAACCCATTCAATAATGGAAAAACCCACTGAATAATGAAAGAACCTATTTAACTTTTAAAAAAAACTCCCTGAAATTGAAAAAAAACACCATTTAATTTTTGAAACATAATTTAAATTTTGAAAAAACCCATTAAAATTTTAAAAATATCCTAAACTTTGAAAAAAAACATTAAATTTTGAAGGAACTGCCAAAATCTTGATTTTTCTTGAAAAAACCCAAAAATGGGTCCAAAATGTGGGTTTTTTCACATGGGTTTTTTTGAAAAAACCCATTGGGTCCAACCCAATTGGGTCCAATCCAGCCAACCCTGGTATCATTGCTTTTTCAGAATAATGAGGTTTAAAAGTGGGCAAAAACTGCATTTGATGTCTTTTTTTTCGCATCATAAAAATTGAAAGCAACGAACCCCCACGGTAACTTTCAAATTTCTGTAATCAAGTATATGTATGTTAACAAAATAGGCACTCAGATCTTCAGGATATCGTTGCTTTCAAGAGATACAGCACCGAAAACATACGAAAATTTTTCTTCTCATGAAATTATCTTAAACTTCAAGAGTTTCTAGGGGGAAGGGAACATTTTTTGAAGGGCTGTAAATTGTACAATATTCATATCTTATAATCTACTTCAACATATAAAAAAAATCGGAGCAATAAAAAAAATACAACAGTCGGCTTAGTACGAAGTTTAAAATAATGGATCTTAAACTTAAAAACTAGTTCCATAAAAATGTAACTAAGAAACCTTTTGACACTGTAACTATTTATTCTCCCTAAAACTAATTTAAGTGTAACTTTACAATGCTATTTTATTCACACCACAGAATACTTTTTAAAAATAAATAATAACACTGCGTTACTTGATGTAATACACAAACACAAACTTCATTAATTCAATATATAAAGAATTTTTTTTTCCAAATGTACAGCAAAAAAATAATCTTTTCAAAATTAAATTCAAATTTGTTTTGTTATCCCCCATCGTATGTTACTTTCCCTTCCCAATATCAAATTTCAATCTGAAGGGAAAATGCATCAAAAATTCATAAAAAAATATCCTTCCCCTAATTTCCCTTTTTGTAATTTTCATTTCAGCGGATCCGAGCTTATCGAAGCATTTCAAGACAATACGAGCTATATAAAATAAAAAAGTGCTCTATGAAATAAAAGCACGCCCTAAAAGATGAAAAAAGTAAATTTGCCCGCTGAAAAATTAAATTTATTCTTTTCACGCCAATGAACACTTTGTGAAGGAAGAAAGTCGTGTTTTAAAAAAAGAAAAAAATTCAAGGCGATGAGAAACTGTTCTACTTCAATACCAACGGCACAAAGAATGGAAAAAGCAAGCAAAAGCGACAGTTGATGAAACACAGGGGGAATCTACTGATTTACATATTTCCCTCTGCTTTTGAGTTTTCCGGTCACATTGTGGGATTTGTTTAAACAAAAAGATAAAGTATTGAGAACAAAAACTATATTTTCTGAAAATAATGAATTCAACATGAACTAATATGTACTCTTAAAAACTTATTAGCTTAAGTAAGTAAATATTTAGTTGCAAGAAGACTATTAAAGTTTGTACTAAACAAATCCCTTAAAGGTTGTTTCGTTCGTAAACTTTCATTCTGATTTTATTTTCATCAATATTTTTTATACCCAATGTGCATAGCCAATATGCCTGTTACTATTAGGAATGAAAATTATTCTTTTTTTCTTAATAATTATAGACTGGTGCTATTGAAAATTGAATATTTAGCCTCAAATGGAATTTTCATTTGTAAAATAAGGTGAAACTTTTTAGTTAATACGTACAAAATAAATTGTGTTCAATTATGTATAAATTTGCAGAATACAGTTTTTTTAAAATTCTCAAAACAATGCAAATGATTGTCATGCCTTTTTTATTAATTAATATCCACAGTAAGTTTATAAAACTAAATGACATTCCTTTCATAAAGAGATATGCAAATAATTCACTTATCAAGTTTCATCAAGTAATAATCATAATGAATTTAATGTATGCAAAATATAATTAAAACGCGGTTGCAAAAAATTGACATTTCTAAGAACTTTTAACTAATTTCGATAGATATCAGGAGAAAAGAATGCAAAAAAAGGAATTATATCTCTCAATAGTTTTTTAACATATTCTAGAATTGATATTAAATTTTACTTATTTACTGAAAGGGATAAATCATTATCAAATTTAATCAGTTCTGATTGAGTAGAAAATAGTTTTCGTTTCAATCTACTAGGATTAAATTTCTTTCTCTATTGCTTCAAAAAAATTGGTACAATTTTTGATTGATTTGTGTTTAGACAAACTCGACATAATCGCAGCAATACAGCACAAAATATTTTGTTATATTTCTTTAATTAAAAAGGTAAACAATTAAAAGTACTTAATACAATTATTACAGAAACTCATAAGCAAGCATTCCTTGGTTTTAACCTATACGTGAAATAGGATAATCCGCGATTAAAACTGCTTTACATATAAAGAATAGCGCATGAAACTGATTAACTTCTTTCATGTTTTACATACAAATCAATAAAGAACTAATAATTTATTCAAGCGGGCGAATAAAAAATACAGTAATTGCAAATGGAATTTTCCGCACCTTTAGGTTATTCAATTACGATATTTTATCTTTTTTAGGATTTAATAACGGAAAAAGGTGTAATTTGGGAAGATATGGATCGTGGGAGGAAAGGTGTAAGAAAAAAAATGGCAGGGTGTTTTTTGGCCTCCAAGCAATTATCTGGGAGTATTAGCATGTATATGTAAAATGAGTTTCATTTAATATTACTTTTATATTTCGAGTAAAATGTACCTTCGAAGCAAAACACGTATAACACGTATTTTTGGATTACTTTTATAATCTAGTTTATGATTTTAAACTGGTTTTTAACGAATTTCAATATAAAGGTAAATGCATCCTAAATACGAGTATCTGACAAAACATTTCACTTGTTGATAGATTCCAAATTTAGTACTTAGTAGTTGAGTCTGAAAACTGTTTTTTTCTTTAAAGTTCCAACTTTTCTCGAGTGCCAGGGGTATACAAAAGGTTTAAGAAATGATCTTTTTTTAAAAAGACATAAAATTAAAAAAAATAGAGAGTAAATGTAAAAATGTTAATAAAAAGAAAGGAGCATTTAAAAATTGAGCATTGTGCACCTTTTTTAAATTCGGTACATTATAAGACTAATTAATACAAAGGACAATATGTTATCCACAGTAACTGCTTAAAAATGATAAAATTTAAATCAACACACATAATAATATAAATCAATATCAGTACTACTACAATCCAAATATAAATTCTATAATATGTTGTTAAAAACCATGAAAATATTTCCTCTAAATCTTTTGATTACTCATCATTTTGATTGATTAAGTAAAATCTTTAAAATACCTCGGAGTATATGGGGGGAATATGACCAGAGACCTGGGGAAGAAGGGGATAAGTCCAAAAAATGACAAATTGACTTTTTGTGCTCAAAACAATATCTAAGCTTTGTTCTACACATGGGTGAAAAGAGGGGAACAATAACTAACCCCTATAGGGAGATATCGCCCCTTGAAGTTGTGAAATCGATGTCCATTCATTGTATTTTTTAAGCTAATTTGGAATTAAAGTTAATTTTTCTTTCTCTTCATATTCTTTGTGCTCTAAACTAAGTTAAAATAAAATTTTCTCTTAATTTCAATGTTTTTCAAACTTTTTTTATGTAGGGAATGTTTGACTCCATTCATATTCACTCACTCCATTGATACTGCTTTAATAACTAAGTTTCACTATAATTTTGAATTTCCTTTGTCTTATTCTTTTTATTTCACCCTTTTGTGGTGTAAACTAAGGATAAATATAATTTAAATGTGATTTTAAGGGTTTTTAAAGATTTTTTCATCAGAAAAATTTCATAAGGTTGAAGAAGGGAATAAGTCCATCAACTTATTTTGGCTGTAAAATATTTTTGAATACACTTTTATTTGTTTTGATGATTGCTCTGTTTTCTATATAGGGTTCTGAACTTCCAGTAAAAATTTGGCGGTTATACAATGAAAATTCCATTACTTATGCAGTTTTTTTCGATTTTCTCAAAACTTGATTTTTGGATTTATTCCCTTCTTCAAACTGACGATTCAATTATAAATGAGGATTTTAAAATGGAACACTAATGCTCATCTGTTAGTAAAAAGGCTAATAGGATATTGGGATATGTTAGGAAAATTCTCTTCAAGGACAGGGAACATAATCTTGCCTCTTTACAGAGGTTTGGTGAGGCCTCATAGTGAGTATGCAGTTCAATTCTGGTCTCCATATTTGAGGAAATACATAGATTTAATTGAGAGAGTACAGCATAGGGCTACAAAAATGATCAAGGGTATATCCAGTTTAAATTATGACGAGCGCTTAAAGAAGTTAAATATGTTCACTCTAGAGGGTTCCCAAACTTTTTTGGCCCGTGAACCCCCTGACGACATTTTTTGTACCCCGTGGACCCCCGTGTTATAGGGACCGTTCAAAAAGTAGTTAAAAATCTTATGTTTATGATATATATTTCTAAACCACGCATAAATTTTGTAATTTTTTTCAAGTGTAGATAAAAAGTTGCTTCAAGTTTTTCAAGTGCCATTGATATGGTTACACATTTTTAATGAAACTATACCAGGGGTCGGAAACCTGCGGCTCGCGAGCCGCATGCGGCTCTTTCGATGTAAAGTTGTGGCTCTCCAGTTCCATACGAAAAAATTAATAATTCATTATCAAAACCCTTAAAAAATCAGTAATATATTTTTAAGTACCTAATCCAATCAATGATACTCACAAGGAGCCGTGTAACCCAAAGTTCTCAAGATAAGCCAAAACTCTACTTTTAATGGTAAAAATTCCAAAATTTTGGGGGAGAACTCTTAAACACTTCTCAAAATTTTGAAATATGTGCTGTTTTCCCTTGAAAATTATGTGATTTATAAAGAGTGATCCTCATTTGGTCATAATAGAAGTTCTAAAAAACGAATTATAAAACTACTTTTAGGAGAAAATTTTCAAAATTTTTCTGAAGTGGGACCCCCACCTTCTCTCTAAAGTTTGCTGTTTATTTTAACTATACTATTTTTCCTTAAAATTCTGCCACTTAAAAAATTGGAGGTGCTCTTTGGGTGCAATCCAAAAAGGCCTAAAAATGAGCTATAACGCTATTTTGTAGAAGAAATTTCCAGAACATTTTCTGAGGGAAGACCCCCAGATCCTCCAATTTTTCTAGGAATTTACTTTGTTTACAAAATTTTGAAATTAGTTCACTAAAATTAGTTTAAAATGTGTATGTAAGTCATCTTAAACTTGATGTAAAAAAGTACCCGAACCCGAAAGGAGGTACCTCAGAAAAAATGTGTAAAAAAATGCTCCCCAACTAAAATCAAATATAATAAGAATATACTATAACATTGAAGCAAAACAATTTAGTGGTTCTTTAAAAACTGGGAAATTTAATAAATTGTAACTTTTGGCTCTTCCATTTCAAAAGGTTGCCGACCCCTGAACTATACAAATCAAACATTTAAAATGTGAAACTAAAAACAATTCTAAACATTTAATATCTTTACATTTCAAGGCACAAAAACTTTTAGCTTTAATAAACGTTTTGGTCGCAAACTTGTCAAATATAATGGCTTATGAGTGAGTTATTCATTCAACCAAATCATAAAATTTCAGACATAATTAAAATTAATACAAGGCATGTGAACAAACATTATTTAATTAAGTTCAACTATGAAAAGAAATTAAATTATACATTATGGAAATTTAGTTTTAATTTATGAAATTGAAAAGAAAATGTTTTTGCAATAAAGAAATGTGTTTCTTTTTATACATACACTAAAAATTAAATAATTTACATATGATTAAACAGCATTTATAAATTTTGAAAACAATTTGAGTTTTCCATAGCAGAAAGAAACTGATAGTTAAGTTTCACCAAAAGGAGAACTAAAATGAAAATATTCAATTGTGAAAAGCTATTATAACATTAAAATATAAACAAACTGGTATTTAAATTTTAAAAATTAGATACTTTAGGATTAGCTGGGTTCTCAAATCTTGAAAACACGCCTTTATTAATTGCATTGCTTATTTCAGAAACATGTTAAACCCCATAGGATTAACATGTTTCTGAAATAAGCGATTCAATTGATGTTTAACAAGTTAAACGTAAATGACCACCAACGGCAAAGGCTAAATGTAACAGAAGTCAAATGAGTATTAGTTTGAATGTTTTAATTTTTATTAATATAACATTTATTTTTTGACAATTTATCATAGAACTTTCCGCTAGCGCCCGGTTAATCAGAATGTATAAAAATTATTTCAAAGGTTTTTAAAATGTGAAAACGTATTGCCTAAGCACTCTTTGTTCATCAAAACCTTCCTTAATAAAATGTAATTGCTAGAAACAAGTAATAAAATCCACATTTCAATTTTAACTCATTAAATAATTATTTCTAAAAATATAAGAAGGAAATAGGAATTATGTAAAAATACTATAAAAAATAGGGTAGGTGGGGGAAAAGCCACGCAGTTTTCAGTATTTTGAACATTGTGGTCAAAAGGGGGTAGATAATCCCGAAATTTTAATTGGTGGTGTTAGATTGAGATCTTACCTACAAAACCAATCCAAGTTCAAACTCTTATCGACGGTTTTTTAAGAGAAATTGACTATTTAGTAGAATAAAATTGCGGGGCTTTTCCTCGAAAAATGGGGAAAAGAACCGCACTTTGTAATCTCCGTGTCCAAGTGAAATTAACATGGATTAACAAAATTTTTCATTATAAAAACTCAAGAAATAATCATCTTAATACAGTACAGCCCCGATTATCCGCGGAATCGGGTGGCAAAGGGTACCGCGGATAGGTAAAATCGCGGATAACCCGAAAAAAAGACTAAAAATGAGGTTAAAACACGAAAAAAATATTTCAGCATAAAAACTATGTTTCATTGTACAAAAAACATGATATGTAAAACTTTTAAAATGTGAACAGTACAGCAGAAACCTGTTCTCTACATCTGAAATATCTCTAATCGCATCTAAAATTTGCCCTCATCATTAAAAATTTTTTTCGTAGCAATCGCAGATCATCCGCTCGCGGATAATCGGATTTTTACTGTATTTTTTAAATATTTTAAGCGATCCAACAATATTAAACATAAATCTAATCCTTTTTAATGAAAATTGTCAATCTGTTATAGCAACTCATTTCAAAGTGCCCAATATCTTTCAAAAGGGAGAAAAAAGGGTTTCAGGTTGAGGATTGACATCTCGGAAACCTTTGTTCAACTTTTTAGGGATCCTGTAGGTTCTAATTTCCTTTTAGGGCGAATTCACAAAGTTTTGAAGCTGCGGGTATTTGCCCCGTTTTACTTTATTTTGAAAAATAAGCCTTATTATTTTTAGAGACCTGTTGAGGCAATTCATTCAAGACGAAACTGAAGTTCAAAGGATATCTTATCATTGGCGTTAGGGTGTTGCAAAAATTTTTTTTGGAATATCCCAGATGCCCCCCTCACAAGTTAATACAAATACTAAAACATTATTACCTGCAAATTTTCAGGTCTCTAAGAGGAATTTTGACCCCCGCGCCCTTCAAAAGTATGTTTCCCATGTTAAAGTATAGGGAAAATATTGAAAATATCGTCATTTTTGGCTCTTTTCAATTTTATGAGCCTGAATGCAGTCAATATCGAATTAAAACCTATACATCATCTTTGGGATATCATTGTCTCAAGATCCTATCGGAAAAACATTCAATGCCACCTACTGGAGTTCCACGGGAGGTTAAAGCGCGCTTTCACCGAAAAAAGAGGATACTCGGCGGCGCTTGCGGCGGGAGCTGGATGAAGGCCTCTTAATCCTAAAGCTGAGATACAAGGTTATCAGATGATGCCAGCTGAAGTAGAATAGGAAAAATATTCAATGAAACCTCTATGTGAGGCCTTCATCCAGCTTCCGTTGCAATCGCCGGCGAGCATTCTCTTTTATCGGTGAAACCGCGCTTTAAACCCCCGTTGAACGTCCCCCCAGTAGCTGCCATTGAATGTTTTTCCGATAGGATCTTGAGACAATGATATCCAAAAGATGATGTATAGGTTTTAATTCGATATTGACTGCATTCAGGATCATAAAATTGAAAAGATCCAAAAATGACGATATTTTCAATATTTTCCCTATACTTTAACATGGGAAACATACTTTTGAAGGGCGCGGGGGTCAAAAATCGTCCTAGAGACCTGAAAATTTGCAGGTAATAATGTTTTAGTATTTGTAACAACTTGAGAGGGGGTCATCTGGGAAATTCGAAGAAAAAATTTTTCCCATAAACTTTTGCAACACCCTAATTGGCGTATTTGTTTCTATTTCTCCTGAAGCCCTATTTTATGTAATGTTTATGTAAAAGATCAGAAAAATTACATAGAAATGATGAAAAACAAACTTACCAGCATTTTTAAACTCATGAGTGACTTAGGGGTACGAACTTTCGTTGAACAATAGGTCACAATAAGACAAACCAACCACCTGGTTTTCAACTTTTGAAACGATTATTTACAATTAAATATCGCGGTGCGTGGTTTTGCCCCATGCGGGTTTTTACCCGCACCTACCCTACCCGAGAGGGAAAACTGGAATATTCCAACATACTTTGAATGGAAGGGATGAACCTGGTGCTTTGACATTAGGTTTCAACGACTGAAGTTTAACCTCAAATCACCCTGTTCGGGGGCTCTCCACCACGATTAGAGAGAAAAGATTCCATTGCCCCTGCTCGCGTTACAAGGACTCGGTGATAACCAACCTTTTCATATTTCTAAAATTTGATTATAAAAAAGACCAAATTTTTTAAACTCATCAAAATTTTTCCTTTTAATAAATCTTTTTCCTGTGGACCCTTAGAAGTTGCTGTGGACCCCCAATTTTCATGTTCATGCCCTTGGACCCCCTGGAAGTTGCTGTGGACCACTGGGGGTCCATATGGACCACTTTGGGAACCGTTGCTCTAGAGAAAAGAAGGGATAGGGGGATATGATTCAACTATTTAAAATGATAAAGCACGGGAATACAGAGGGTCTAGACTTAAGTACAGATAATAGAACAAGGGGTCACAGATTCAAATGAAACAAGGCACATGTAAACAGGGAAAGCAGAAAGCATTATTTTTACAACAGGGTTGATGATAGATGGAATGGGTCGCTAGAATCGATAGTAAGTTCCAATGGAGTAAAAGAGTTTAAGAATAAAATACAAATACTGGGAATCGGTAGTTTGAGTTGGTGGACCAACCTAGTTGGGCTTCACGCCTGTTGTTGGTTGTCAATATTTGCATTCGTATTTTTATTTGTATAATCTGGTAAACCAGCATGCCATTTGAATACAAAATATTACAGTTAGTATGGTTTATATTATAGGTATATACAAGAAATTTCACCTGCTTCGGTTGTTTCCGATTGGTTCTTCAAATTAAACAAATATACTTAGAGCAAATAAAGTAATCTGTAAGTGTAATCTCACAACTCTCAAGCGTCACCTCCAACCGTGGAGCGGTTTCGTCCTTGTTAGGACTCATCAGCACGGTGTAGGATGGTAACGCAAGAGAGCGGAGGGCAAGTACTAGTCTGGCCGTCCTAACAAGGACGAAACCGGTCCACGGTTGGAGGTGACGCTTGAGAGTTGTGAGATTACACTTATTGTCCGCTTAACCAGCAATATATGGTGAATTCTCCTTTCAAAGTAAGCTGTGTAAAATGCAGTTGGAAAATTATAACTGTCCTTATATTCATCCATAAAAAGAAAAATTCAAAGGATTAATACTCGAAGTGGAAGCGAATAATCTGTGTAAGCAATTCCAATGAAATCCAAATAACATGACGTATTTCCAAGAATTGATTCCTAAATCTCAACAAAGGACAACCAAAGTCAACCAAACTACATCAAACTATGTGTTGACATAGAATCCGAAATTATCTCCCCATCAACTAACTTCTGATGACCAAGCACACTTTGATCTTCGGATGCTGCTAGGTAAGGGGAAACCTTAACTATCAAATGGGAGTTCTCTTCTATAATGAATGCTTTCAGAAGCGACGCATCTTTGGGAAATCGGGATTTGGCCTTATAGGTTGAATATGAGGTGGCTAGGAAAAGGCTGGCTGAAGTTACCTAAGGGTTTCACAATTCCCTAACTAGTTAATAAATTATCTTTGTTTTAAGAATCATAATAACATTATTGACTCGTAATTAAATAGTAATCACTTAGCTTCTCTATTCATATTAAATGTTGCACAAATTGTGGTTTTACTTTGATGTAAATTATAACATTTATTTTTATTGAGCGACATTTCAATTTAAAAAATTTATTTCAACCGAACTATATTTTTCAATAAGATTTTTGACGAAAATGTCTAAAATCAATGACAATATATTAGAACTTGTAGTATTTAAACACCAACTTCTCTCTAATCAATGGGCAATAACAATATTTTTTGAAAACAGAAAAAATATGCCTTTTTTTTCAGTAAAATAAATAGATCTAAATTCAAAAATCGACAAAAATTGACATGAAAAGTTTGAAAAATTTTAGTTAAATCATTATCTCTGTATAAATAAAAGGCTAACGGGCGATGTATGTATGTGGGTATGTGTGTATGTATGTCCGGGGTAATCTCTTGAAATAGGCCACGGACCGAAACCAAACTCGACGTATACACGTATTCCGAGTCGGGGAGTAACTTAAGATAGTTTTCAAAGCTTTAAAATCGAATAATTACGAGTAATTAGCGAATTTATAGCCGAAAACGCTTATTTCTCCATTTCTCTACTAGAGTAGACTGCTCGACTCACTATTGTTAACTAGATGAAAACCTTCAAAAATTAAATATTTTAACAGAGGAAAAACTCGATAATTGTCCATTTAAAAACTATATCAGTTGTAAAAACACCAAAATAAATTCAAATAATTAATTTTGAAACGTTATTTTCCCCTATTTTAAGATATTTTCCTTTAAAATTTAAATATTTATGGAAAAGAGTAAATTTTCTTCATGGAAAACGACTTGAAAATAAAACATTGTTTCCAATGAAGCGGTTCACTAGACTTTTAAATTTACTAGATATTTTATTATTGTTTCAAATTTGTTATTTTTGTTCACTAGACTCTTTAATTTACTAGGAAACATTGCCGAGAATACCGGGAAAAGAAAAATTACCTCGATCATAGGGATAGGAAAATTATCGGGAAAATTGGGATAGGAAAATTATCGGGAACATCGGGATATGAAAAATTACCGAGAACACCGGGATAGGAAAAAGGCGTCTAGGATACCGGGATGATTGGTAATTGCTGATTTAAAAATTATAAATATATTTTTAAAAAATTTAATTTAAAAAATAATATATACACTCCACCCGTGCAAGGCCGGGCATATCCGCTAGACTATCACTAGACTTATTAATTTACTAGACTTTTTATTATAGTTTCAAATTTGTTACTTTATTAAGATGAAAAAAGACACCGGGATAGGAAAAATTACCGAGAACACCAGGATAGGAAAAAATTACCGGGAACACTGGGTAAGAAAAATTACCGTTACTTTATTAAGATGAAAAAAGACACCGGGATAGGAAAAATTACCGAGAACACCGGGATAGGAAAAAATTACCGGGAACACTGGGTAAGAAAAATTACCGGGAATACCGGGAAATGAAAAATTATCGGGACCACCGGGATATGAAAGAGGCTCCTGGGATAGTGGGATGATTGGTAATCGCTGATTTAAAAAATTATAAATAGATTTTGAGAAAACTTAATTTAAAAAAATTTATACACTCCACCCGTGCAAGGCCGGGCATATCAGCTAGTCTCTGTATAAATAAAAGGCTAACGGGCGATGTATGTATGTGGGTATGTGTGTATGTATGTCCGGGGTAATCTCTTGAAATAGGCCACGGACCGAAACCAAACTCGACGTATAGACGTATTCCGAGTCGGGGAGTAACTTGGGATAGTTTTCAAAGCTCTAAAATCGAATAATTACGAGTAATTAGCCAATTTATAGCCGAAAACGCTTATTTCTCCATTTCTCTACTAGAGTAGATCTGCTTGACTCACTATTGTTAAGGAGATTATAAAAACCTTGAAAAATAAATATTTTAACAGGAAAAACTCGATAATTGTCCATTTAAAAACTATAACAGTTGTAAAAACACCAAAATAAATTCAAATAATTAATTTTGAAACGTTAGTTTCCTTTATTTCAAGATGTTTTCCTTTAAAATTTAAATATTTATGGAAAAGTGTAAATTTTCTTCATGGAAAACGAATTAAAAAATAAAACATTGTTTCAAATGAAGCGGTTCACTAGACTTTTCAATTTACTAGATATTTTATTATTGTTTCAAATTTGTTATTTTTGTTCACTAGACTCATTAATTTACTAGGAAACATTGCCGAGAACACCGGGAAAAGGAAAATTACCGGAAACATCGGGATAGGAAAAAAAGTACCGGGATTACCGGGACATAAAAATTACCTCGATCAGCGGGATAGGAAAAGTACCGGGAACATCGGGATAGGAAAAGTACCGGGAACATCGGGATAGGAAAAGTACCGGGAACATCGGGATAGGAAAAAGACGTCTGGGATACCGGGATGATTGGTAATTGCTGATTTAAAAATTATAAATATATTTTTAAAAAATCTAATTTAAAAAAATATATATACACTCCACCCGTGCAAGGCCGGGCATATCCGCTAGTTTTAAAATAAAAACCGACAATCCATTTGCCTTTGTTTAGGATTAAATGACGTCAAATCTCTTTCGGCCTTACTTTAAAGTGAAAACCAACAGCCATTTGGCATTTAACGTCTTCGTGCTCTTTCTTAAAGTCAAACATTGAAATTAAATTAAAAAATAAATAATCATCGCAATTAAAAAAAATTGCTCATATATCCCTCTCTTGGGTACCTCTACCGAATAACAAAATATGCCCATTGAGTGGAATTTATAAAAACTGGCATTGTATGTATATTTTAAATACCCACAAACAATAGGATACAGTTGAGTTCGAAGTTAACTTTTATGGATTTAAAATTTGTACTGTGGAAACAGTGGTTTCTTACATTGTTTTTAAATTTTAAGCATTGGGAAAATTTAAAATTGTAAACAATGACACCTACTCAACTTCTTATTTGTGAAATCTTGAAACAAAAACTCCAACAAAATGGCGGCTAAAAAACTACCTGTCAAAGGCGCATGATAGAATGTAGCGCATGAATTTTTTAACACATTTAGGTGTCCTTTCAAGGAGCTTTCTCTAAGGGTAATAAATAATAGACTTGCTGGAGCACGCTCTCTTTCCGGAGATTAATGGGTTCCCATGGCAACCAGAGGATGGATACCTGCCGCAAAATGTTTCGGTTTCCTTTCAGAACTAAAAGCCGGTCTGCTTCTGAAATGGAGATTATACCTAGTGGCATGTAGAAACACAATTATCTATTACTCTGGTCGGCATTTTAGGGTACTGTGTAGAAGGGAATCATATTTCATGTTACGGAAAGGATCTTTGAATTCATTTTACCCATAGAGTTAGTACAAATATAGAGACAGCTTACTCTTCTCTGTAAGGCAACCCTGTATGTCCAAAAGAGTCGGACCTGTGTGAGTGGCGTAAGTAAATTTTTAACATGGGAGCTCCCGTAGGCGGGTGGAATTTAAGGTATAAAAACTGCTCTTCTTCCCAGAAAAATGATGAAAAAAAGAAACCGACAATATGAAACTCGAGAAAAAGCAATGACAAATCATTCAATGAAGAAAAAATTTCTCTATCTCAATTAGTTTTTCACCTGTAATTATTTTAAATTCCGCGGATTCGGAAAAAATAATTTTAAACTGTATTTTTATAATGTTGCGGGAGGGAATTTCTTTAAAAAAAGCTTCACACTATATAATATGAACCCTCCTGATTCGATACGAGTCATTTCCGATTCGTTTAAACAAGTATTTAAAGGAGGACACAAATTAGAGCCGAGCGCTGTAAGCGAGCAGTCGCGAACACGCTCTGCGCAAGCGTCGCTCTTAGGGCCTACGAGTTGCGTGTGCGCAGAGCGTGTTCGTGGCTGTTCGCTTACGCCGCTCGGCTCCAATTTGTGTCCACCTTATGGAAGAAAATTGCTGATTTAGCGGTCGAGGTAGGAACTGGAAGTTGGCAAAGCTTGGCGCTTGGCGGGCGTTTTTGCCGTAGTTTCTTTACGAGTGAAGCCACGCAAAAAACCGAACACGCCAAAAGAGGGATTTAGTGGCCAAGTTGGTTCAAAAAGTCAAGTGTGAGTGGCAGAGCGAAACCTGGAGACCGGTCACGCTTAGAACAGCGGAGCAGATGTTTAAGCTGTCTCTATATTAGTACTAACTCTATGATTTTACCATAGTAAGTTTTCTTAAATAAAATGATGAAAAATTTTCATTCAAATTAAATAAGAAGATTTGAAATTGAGAGGTGAAATTCGGAATTCTAAAAAAAAAGTATCAACAGCTTAAAAATTAAGTATTTTTTGATACTTATTATTATGAGTTATAATGAAATGTAATGGAAAACTCATCCAAAAAATTTTGGATTAAGTTTAAAAACTACACTATGAAATAACGTTTAGTAATACAGGGTGATTCTGAAATGGACCGCCAAACTGTGAGGGGTGATAGTACTCATCAAGACGAACAAGAATTGATGCGGAAAGGGGGTCGCAGTTACACCGTTAAAGAGCTAGGTCCTAATGTAGTGCGAGAGCGTTACAAAAGGACGTTTTGCCAAGGCCCGTTTAACGAAAAAAAACATAATGAAATGAAAAAATTTATTGCATGAGGTACAGCAGTATCCGTACTACTTACATCATAAATTTGATAGAAATTGAACCACTTTCTAAACCGCGGAGTTAGTTTCAAAAGTGCAATATTAATCTTTTAGTCAAAGAATCACATTCCTTAATGGTATTTAGAAAAATGATGATCGGGGAAGGAATTTTCAATGATTGTAACATGGATCATTGAAACTGTTTGATCATTGAAAATTCCTTCCCCGATCATCATTTTTCTAAATACCATTAATGGAACTCCATTGTTTGACTAAGAGCACGTTTTAAAACTCACCCCACGGTTTAGAAAGTGGTCCAATTTCTATCAAATTTATGATGTAAGTAATACGGATACTGCTGTACCTCATGCAATAAATTTTTTCATTTCATTATGTTTTTTTTCGTTAAACGGGCCATGGCAAAACGTCCTTTTGTAACGCTCTCGCACTACATTAGGACCTAGCTCTTTAACGGTGTAACTGCGACCCCCCTCTCTATACCAATTCTTGTTCGTCTTGATGAGTACTATCACCCCTCAAAGTTTGGCGGTCCATTTCAGAATCACCCTGTATTGTAGAGTAAAATAAATAACTTCCCACTGTAAAATAAATGCGTTTTCGTTAAAGTGATTCAAATTAAAATTATTATATATACTAAGCTTCACTACGAACTAAAAAATATTTGTAAAAAGGGCTTTGAATGTTTTTTAAGGGGGAAAAGTAAGTATTTATTTTTAAAAATTTTCTTTAACTAGAGTAATAATAATTTTCTAGAGAAGCCGTATTCGTATTATAACGAAGATAACCATATTTGCTTATTTCAAACTTAGATCCTCTATTTTATTTTTTGTATGTTATAAGTTATTTTATAAGACATTTTACTTAATTTCACACTAATAAGAAACAGTAAAGAATGATAATTTTAAATTGTTGTTAAATCATAATTGTTAGTATTCTGAATGAAATAAGGTAGGGTAGGTGGGGGGTAAAAACCCGCACGGGGCAAAACCACGCACCGCGATTTTTAATAGTAAATAATCGATTTAAAAGTTGAAAACCAGGTGATTGGTTGTCTTATTGTGACCTATTGTTCTACTTAAGTTCGTACCCCTAAGTCACTATGGTCAATTCCGTGCGAAAGTGGACATGAGAATATTTTTAAAATTTCATTTAAATAAATGTTTTTTGGTTCTAACCTATAGACACTGACCAAATTTTAAAAAATAACAAAATAAATTAAATATTTTGAGTTCGTATAGTTTTTATAGCTAATTACTTTGACTAAAATTGAAAATGAAATATTGATATACACGGTGTCCCAAAACGACCGCATAAACTCTGCACAGCTAGATTCCTCGTTGGGAGTACATAAAAACTGCCCAAAGAAGCGTTCTTGTAAGATCCATATTTTACAATAAAAATACGAAAATCAAAGTATGACGTCACTGCCGGTGCAAGAAAAAACACTTTATTGAACATATCAACAGCATTATTATGCACAATTTAAAGCAGATATTCAAAGTGTCCGCCGTATGAGGCCATCTCAAGGAACTGGTGTATCGAGATGTAGTGACAACAGAAATGGACATAGTTGCTCGTTTTCATGCTGCTTGTACTTCATTAGACCCCGCGATGCTGCAAGCCTTCCAAGTCTGCCTCGGCATGCAGGGCGGACACTTTGAATATCTGCTTTATGCATAATACTGATGTTGATATGTTCAATAAAGTGTTTTTTCTTGCACCGTCAGTGACGTCATACTTTGTTTTTCGTATTTATCTCGTAAAATATGGATCGTACAGGAACGCTTCTTTTGGCAGTTTTTATGTACTCCCAGCGAGGAATCTAGCTGTGCAGAGTTTATGCGGTCGTTTTGGGACACCCTGTATAAGTCACTTTGTCATGTCTGTCACAATTTTAAAAACTATTATAGAAAAATCTTCCATAAAGTTTGGAAATTTCAGTGTTTTTTACTGAACACCTTTAAAGACTTTTTTGATTTTTTTGGGAATGCATAAAATCCTAAAAAAATTCATAAATAAAAATATAAATGAAATTTTAAAATTTGGGTCAAGAGATGATTTTTATAAACTTAAACCCTTTCAGATTTTTTATACTAAATGCAATACGGATCTATCCAATAGTTATGGGAAAATTATGTCACATTTGTTTTGCACCCTCCAGATATCCTCTTATCTCTACTTTTTTTAAATGAGACATTTCTAGAAAACTTTCTTCTTCGCAAATTCTATTAACTTATTAACTTATATGGAACTTCATAAACAGCTCCTGCCTAAAATATAGTTTTTTGCTCCTTTTTGCTTTACAAATAAAATTGGTTATCTAATTTCAACATCATCGAAATACATACTCACCAGTAAATAGTAATGAAATGAATACATAAATAAAGAACTTGCCTATATTTATTTCGAGTATAGGTAATTTTAAGGTGGCCTATACACATAGGTGGTTAATTAAAGAATTTAATTCGTAATTACTTAACAATAGTATTGTAGATATTATTAATTACACCATGTGAATTATAATCAACATAATGTATTATGTATTTACAAAACCTAAAAAATACTGGTGACTATTCTAATTAACCATTAATTGGTACAAACAAAATATGGACTATTCGTTTAAAAATATTCAGTAAGCAATCTTATAATAGAATCTTATGTCAACAGCAAGTAATTGATTATAAGATTCGATTACTTAGGTACTGATATCGGAAAAAGTACCCGCATTAAATATTCTATTTCAAAAGTACGTATTTGGTAATCGATACCAAAATTACTGATCTCGAAAAAAGTATCACTATGAGAAGGGAAAAACCTGGCCGCGTCAAATTTCTCTCTCGGATGATTTACGACTTGGGTTTGAACGTTGCAAAATGAAAACAGAAACAGGCTGCGTTTGATCCACAGTAGGTATTTTAAAGATTATTTCATTGAAAAATTTAAAACGAAATATGACAATAAAGTATCGATACTTTTTTGGGTATCGAATACACTCGATACTTTCAGGAATCGAGTACTTAAGTATTTGGTATCGATACCTGCCCATCACTGCACCAAATTTTGAAAAATCGTAGTTCCCCGACCTCTATGTAGATGACAGCACCACTGTTCACTAAAGTACTGAATATTTTAGCCAGCGAAGTTCCTACTTTTACTTCAGCGTAGAGATATATCGAATATCGCGATTGAATTGATTTCCGAATAAAATGAAGCGCTAATTCTCGGAATCTAATCGTCAGGGCCTATTAATCTATACTAATTAACCTATACCTAATCGGTATTAAGCCTGTTGATCGTTTAAACATTTGATTGAAATGTTAAATTAAGATATTTTAATTTTCTGATCCTTTTCTTTGTTTCTCGCACACATTTAAACTTTTTAGCGTTAGATTTAGTTCTATCGCGCACATTGGTAAAGAGTCTTTATTTGTTCGCTGAAGTAAAAGTAGGAATTTCGCTGGCTAAAATTCCCTATTTTAGTTAACTGTGGTGCTGCCATCTACATAGAGATCGGGGAACTTCAATTTTTCAAAACTTGGTGTAAAAAAATACAACACGAACGGCACATTTTTATCTCTTTTCGTTTTTTTATTATTAATTTTTAATGTTCTCAAGGACTTTTGATGCACCCTGTATGTGTTCAAACTTAAAAACACCTTCAAAACGATATTTTTTCTGTGATATATTTGAATTAGTGATAACAATTTAAAAGAATTGGAAAGGTAAATAAAGTAATAGTCTCAATAATCAAATTAATTCTACTCCTCATAGCTTAACTTAATCTATGATGCCAATAAGAAATTACAACGCTCCTAATCCAACCAATCCCATACCATAAACCCATTTTGTTCTGCCAATTTCGCCTAGTGAATACGAAACTAAATGATAGCGCTCTCCCCAAAGGATCTTCGGATAAATTATCTTCCCGCCATGCCCCGCGCGAGTATGATCTTGACAGTCGGGCTTCAACTCAACTCGGTTGGAGCGCCCCTGCTCCTGACGACAACTCGGCTCCACATGGCTCCCCTCTTTCGTACTCGCCAAGTTCTGCTTGCAGAGCCCTCGAAAGTGAGTAGCGCACTTTGTGTTTTTGTTTTCCTGTATGAATAGTTACATTCATGTTAAAGTTTTTATGGAAAATAGCTCATGGGGAGTTTGAATGGAGTCGGCCTTGTGTTTAGTGGACTTCTCTTAAGTTGAGTTTAGTGGTGGGTAAACTTTTGAAAACTATTTATATATAAAGTTTATTTTACATTTCTTGTTATTAACAGAAAGTGTTAACATAGATTTACTCTTGTTCATAATAGTTTTAAAAGTATTCAATAATCTGTTTTAGAACTTAAGGAGAGAAATCTTGAGGAGTTTTATTAGTAAATTAAGTTTTTTCAAGTCACTTCTTTAATAATACGACTGTAGATTAATGTTGAATTCTTACTCGTAATTAAGTTCAAAAATACCTACCGTACAAAAGGAATAATAATTTAATACGTTTTCATCGATTTCTTAAGTATTTTATGGCTTAAATTTCTTGTGGCATGGGGTAAAAATAGGAGTGTTTTATGTTTTTAGACAACCCTATTTGTTTATATCCGTTGGATTATGTATGCAAGTTGCTATTTCAATACCAAAAAGTTTTACTGAGTTTTCAAATACATACTTCAGGATTTGTGTAGTATTTCATGAAATAAATAAAGCATATGTTCTACAAAATCAATAAAAAATACATGAAGTTTAATGTTAATTAATATGCATTTAGACCAAAGTTTTAGGGGCATTCAATATAAGAAGTAACATTATATTGACAAGCTTGTTCTGAAAATGCTCTTAGTTCATGATAAGTTAATAATGAAAAATCGTATTTTTTCTAAATTTCATTAAATAAATATAAATATAATTATTAGTTTCGAAGAGTGTACGAGTTGCTTTTGTACGAAAGTTTAGATAATGCTAAAAAAATGTAAAAAGTATCCTGGGGAATTTTAATTTTTAACTCAGGGACATTCTTAACTGCAATTAACATATATGACGAAAGTTTATTTCCAAAATTTTTCCTCCATTTTGGAATCTTCTACTTTGTATTTGAATAATAAATGAAAAAATTTTAATAAATTTATTAATTTTCCGAAGCCCGGTGGCGTTGAGGAAGCGCTCCCACGCCACAGGCCCGGGGTTCAAATCCCAGTCGTCGGCATAGCAGACTCCCCCCTTCATCCCTCCGGGTTCAATAAAATGAGTACCAAGTTTACTTGGGGAAATAAAGATGGTGTTAGCAACAAGCTAGCGCACTCAACTGACCGTGACATTCAGTCACACGTTCTGTAACAGCTCTGTTCATGGCCTCACCCAATGAGGCTAAATTATACTGGTGTTTGAAGGTCCACCGACCTAGGTACTCCCTCAAGTATCCCCCCTTGATTTTTTTTATTAATTTTCATCTGAATTATATTTTTTTCAAAACGAATTTCAAGTAGCTTGTTAATAGTTTTATTATTTTTTACCTCTTGCCTTTTTCTTCATATATCAGGACACTGAATCTGAAAAATGGTTTTGCATCTTACGGTCTTAATGAACCCTTTTTCCATAATGCAATCTAGTAAAACTATGTTTTAAAAAAATAGCGTGAATAATTTAATTTCATTTTCTAATGGATTCATGGCTTGATATTAGCCAATTGCAACTCACTTTAATTTAATGGTATACGGGAGAGTATTTTTAATACCTGAATTTTAAGTCACACTTCAGAGATCAAACCTAAATCCGCTTATCTCTTCGGGCGTTTACAGTTTCATTCGTGGGTTTTCTGCTTCACGAAACTACCATTTTAAACTTGTCAAATTGTTCAAAACAAAGCATAGCTCGGAGGTTTGACAAGTTTCTGAAATGAAAAAGAGCAGAGAAAAAAATCAAGTGAATTCCGGGGGAAAATCTATTTTGGAAAATTTTCTAGCATTTTCCTTTAAAAGACTAGAGAAGGGTTTTTCAGAATCTTTTACTTTCGGATTTGAATATTTCTCCCTAAAATAAGTACTTTTAGTATGATGTAGGATGGAAAAATTGGTTTTACACACATTTACTTCTATAAGATTTCTTCTTCCGAAATATATACTGAGAATTTATAAAAGTTTTATCTTTTATATTTAAAAATTTTTAACCGGCTTCGATTAAATACAAAAATATTATTTATTTTCTCTGTAATTTTAAAGAACAATTTAAAGCAAGCAGTTTGATAATATCCTTTTATCTAACAGAGATATTGTCTCAAGATAATGTGAATTCTATTTCCCAATGCATCAACAGAAAGCATTTCTACTAAAGGTTTTGTGAATTACGTAAAAGTTTATATTTAGGGCGGGTAAAGGTATTTTTGCAGTACAAACTTAGAATTATAAATAGAAAGATATCATGCATATAAAAATGGTTACTGAACATACAGAATTGCATGACAGTTTTTTATAATTACGCGAAATTGCTACTTTCCGATTTGTTTAAGTCGTTATAATCCCCCAAAATAAAAATAAGTTTACGTTTGTATTTATTCGTTTGCGGCAACTAGAAATAACAGAACAATTATGAAAAAATAAGGGGTGAAGAATACTTACCTTGTTACCTTCCCCACAATGAAATTATACGTATGTTGTTGGAAATGTTTCAAAAAAAATTTTTTTTCTTCGAATTTTCTCAGATGCCCCCCTCTCAAGTTGTTACAAACACCAAAACATTATTACCTACAAATTTTCATGTTTATAAGACAATTTTTGACCCCTTGCACCCTTCAAAATTAGGTTTCCCATGTTAAAGTATAGGGAAAATATTGAAAATATCGTCATTTTTGGGATATCATCGTCTCAAGATCCTAACATAAAAACATTCAATGGCACCTACTAGGGGGAAGTTCCACGGGGGTTAATTGCACGCTTTCACCAAAAAAAGAGGATGCTCGCCGGCGTTTGCGTCGGGAGCTGGATGAAGGCCTCACATGGGGGTTTTATTGAATCTTTTTTCTATTTTACTTCAGCTGGTATCATCTGATAGCCTTGTATCTCAGCTTTGGGAAGCATTCAGTGTGAGAGCCTTAGCCATACTAACCAACCATCCATCGGAGATCGCCCGCGAGCCTCCTTTATTTTCAGTGAAAACGCGCTTTTAACCCCCGTGGAACTTCCCCCCCCCAGTAGATGCCATTGAATGTTTTTACGATAGGATCTTCGGACAATGATATCCCAAAGAGGATGTATAGGTTTTAATTCGATATTGACTACATTCAGGCTCATAAATTTGAAAGAAACCAAAAATGACGATGTATTTTCCCTATACTTTAACATCGGAAACCTATTTTTTAAGGGCGCGGGGGTCAACAATTGTTGTAGAGACCTGAAAATTTGCAAGTAATAGTGTTTTAGTACTTGTAACAACTTGGAAATCCATCTAGGAAATACGAAAAAAAATTTCCATATACTTTTGAAACACTCTAACGTAAGAACTGCTCTGTAAATGTAATGTGAACTCCCAGAAGTCAATAATTAATAAAAAATAAATAATTAGTTGGATCCTTTATGAATAACTAGTTTGTAAGAAGCGGGTACACGAGTTATTTCCAAGGGGGAAAATGAACGGAAATAATACCCTGACACTTATAAGAAAGGGAAATGACATTCTTTCGCTCTCAATACGTGCTCTCGGGTATAATAATATAGTAAATTGGTTTATTCTTCTGAACTCAATTTTGTCTCTTTTTTGTGTTGATGAACAGGCAAACTGTATGTAACCAGTCATAAATTAATATGTTATGCTAAATATTCAAATGAAACTCCCTGTCATATTTTATTAATTATTGGCATTCTATTTTTGTCGCTATCGTATTGTGCCCGGATAGCAAACTTCCAATTTAATCTTTCAAATTAAAAAATGAATTACTTTAGGTTCAAAATGAATGGTTTTATTACCTGAGAAAAATAGTGTTATTCAAATAATATACCTCTTGAGTAAGTATTCGAAGTGTTGTTCAATGTGCATAAAATTACTGTATTAACTTAATGCCTAATCTAAGTTCCGTTTTAAACATACTCTTAAATAGATTTATTTTAAAACCATTTCTAACTGCTTGATAAAAATATTTTCTAATTAAAAATTAATATTGGAATAGACACTAAAGCTAGACGTTTAAAAACCATAAGTTATTAATTATAGTGCATACTTCATTCCTTTCTTCTTAGGAACAAAGAAATTGAATTAGATCATGCAAGCAGTCCTTAATGATATGTGTTTTTAGGACTTTTACAAAGCAAAAAAAGTTCTAGGTGAATATAATATTGATCACACTAAAAAATAAACTATTTATTAAGTAATCAGTTTAAAAAGGAAACTTAAGCACAATGTGTGTTTTTTAGCATGATGAATTTTAACATCCTTGAAACTGTCTTACACTACAACCAAATAATCTAATTAAAATGACATTTAACATCTTTCCTTTCATTTTATTCGCAATCTTGATGTAATCTGATTAAGGCCTAAAACTTCTAAACATTATCAAATGAACATTAATACCAAAACAGGTCCTAAACTATATGCCCTCATTTGATTCAATAATTAGATAATTAGAATAAGGAATAGACAACCAAAGTGAATTTGATTTCTTCTCCTCTTTAATAACACAATCAACTAAATTTGATTATGCCGTAATTCTAACAAACAAGCATCCACATCTTAAGTCAGAGTGCCTTGATTTAGTCAGTGACATCCAACACTTCATGTGAAAAGAAAATAAATAAAAAAACATAAGCTCTCAGCAGAACATTCCTGACTTGATAGGTCGGGAAATTAATTTCCTAGCTAATCTTCTTACTGTGATCGACTATTTGAAAAATTGACGTAGGATATTAGTTTCTAGCAGAATTTATTAGTAAAATGATTAGCAGGGTTAGAAGCTGTGGATCATATTGAGTGGAAGAGTTTCCTGCCTGACATTAAATCTGCGTATTAAATGGGAAAATGGGTTTCAAGTTTCTGGAAAATGTCACTCACGTAAAATATTTCTAAACTATGAAACGAATCTTTAGTTTTCTTCATTAAATTATTAAAAACACAATTTGTTTGAGGTGTAGTTTTAAGTAAATTAATGCATGTAATAAACTTTAAGAAATCCTTTGAATAAAATTTTTATTTGCCATGAGTACAAAATTGAATTTTAGTAACTAAGATAGTGAGTAGAAAAAAATGAGTTTTATACTCATACCGTATGCTGAGTGACACTTTTTAAAAAATTAAAAAGCATTACTTAAATATATCAAAAATATATGAGTTCAAACATTAAAATAAGTCATATCAAAATTATGTAAATGTTGTTATCCATCTACACCAATATACATTTTGTCATATCTGTCACCAATTACAAAATTTTATATATTATTAAATTATTTTCGTACTTCATTGAAAACTTAAGCACTTCGTTCAAGGCTAAAAATTCGCAAATAAACTATATCACTATTGTAAACATAAATCTTATGTAGGGGAGAGTGGGGCACATTCGCACAAAAAGTGCATTTCGGCATATTTCTCTGGATCTAGATGAGATATTGAAACAAACTCGGATTCAAATGAAAGTTAAGACCTTTCCCGATATTTAAGAATTATAATTGGTCGCATTCATGTAGAATTTCTAACCTATATCATCAATCTAAAAAACGTGAAATTTCGTGCGAACGTGCCCCATGGGTGGGGCAGTTTCGCACACGTGTGGGACACATTCGTACACATGCAAAAAATTATACAATAATTATTTTTACAAACTAAAAAGTTTATTGCACTTTAAAGTAAGGATAATTAAATGAAATATTTGGCACTTTTATATATTTTTCCTCTAAATTGAAGATTTTTTTACAAAAAGAAAACAGCTTCAGAAACATTGAACATCTAAGTTTTTGATGAGGAAAACAATTGTAGTAATGAAGAGTATATTGCACATTGACATACTTCAAATAATATAATTAGTTAGAAAAAGTTTACCAATATTTTAACTGTCAGTTTTATTCCAAAGGAAAGTGAACCAACAGCTCGCTTATTTACGCCTGAAACTAACGGTTGGGCAACTTTTAATACGATATTATCTTTTTGTATGAATGTTGAATCATTACTTACGGGGAAAGTAAAAGTTTCGCCATTAATTTTAAAGTTTTTCAGCATGAATTTTAAATAAGCATCATTCAATTTCAAATTTTCTATTTGACCAACATAACAAAATTTTATTTTTAGTAGCAAATTCTACTAGAATAAAATCACTTAAGTCCAAGTCAGTTTGTATTAAATAATTACCAGGGACATTTATTTATTCATTGTTTAAATCAGGGTCTAAATTCTTTAAAACTGAAGCTTTCTTTCAGATGTTATTTTCTATTATCAACAAATTTTGAAACAATCTCTATATATATTTCCCTTACGTGACGCTCAAATTTGGCGGTATTTGTTTTCTCCCGTTGGCAACGGTTGGTTTGTTTTGTTTAAGTTTCGTAAATTTAAAGATGGATTTAGTAAATTTCAATCTAAAGATGGATTAAGTAGAGCTAGAAATTAATTTTCCAATATGTGACGGTTGTAGCTCCAAGCAAGAGTATTTACAATTGTGTTTACAAAGAAGTTTTAGAGGAGTGATTGAATAATGGGGTAAGTAAAAGCACCTATATCAACTTTTAAGTATAACATATACATGTTAATAGTACTCATCTGATGTATTTGTTGGCTGATATATGGTGGCTTTTCTTGACTAATGCAACAGTACCCATGAATTTGATAAACACTATACATATTTTTCATACACATATTTAATGTTTCCCTGCTGCATATTACTATATATAAAACTATATTTTAACCAATAAATTTAGTTGGTAATGAAACACAGCTAGGCTGTACCAGCGTATGGCAAGCGAGCGTAGCGAGCACAGGATTGTGAAGCAATCCTAGGGGAACTGCGTCAGCAGCTCCCGGGGGTTGGCGAGCGATAGCGAGAAGGGGGCGATAGCCCCCTAGTTACAATAAAAACAATTAAACTTCAAGTTATTAAATACACTGCACTTATAAACATATAAATCACTTTCATAATCAAAAATGGGAAAGATGAGGCACATTCACACTGTCTGAATCTGCCCCATCTTTTGGTGTACGAATGTGCCCCATCTATCAGTTCATGCTTACCACGTCCCAACAAAATATTTATAATTAAAGCAGGGAAATAAAACCTTTCTAGAAACTTACTTTAGTAGTGCATCTACTGAATAAAATGCTGAATGTCTACTTGAGAGTTATTTTTGATTGATATTTTACTCAACAAAATGACAAGAAAATTTACTTTGCTGCTTCTGACGTTAGCAAATTTCTAATACGTATACAACAAAATGGCTCAGAGCTTTGAAAATCCATGCAAGAGGCAGAGTTGGCTGGATTGGACACAATTAGGTTGGACCAAATTGGTTTTTAAAAAAAACATGTGAAAAAACCCACATTTTGGACCCATTTTTGGGACCCATTTTTTCAAGAAAAATCAAGATTTTTAAAGTTTTAATATGAAGAAAATTATTTAACGAAATAACATACCAAAAACTGCAGTTGAGTGGGTTTTTCAAATTTTAGGACGTTCAAAGTTCAAAGTTTAAACTTTATAAAAATCTAAGATTAATTTAGCTTTTTTCAATATTCTGTGTTTTTTATTCAAAGTTTAATAGAATTCTTTCGATATTGTGAATGGGTTTTTTCAAAGCTTAGGATATTTTTAAAATTTAATTTCATCTTTTTTATTAATTTATTTTTAATTAATTTTTCATCATTTAATGGGATTTTTCAAAATTTAAGACGCTTTCAAACTACTATATAGTTACCAAAAATTAAGGAGGTTTTTTAGATTTCAGTATTTTTTTTTCTTAGTTAAGTAGATTTCTTTTAAAATGTAATTGGTTTTTCAAAGTTTAGGATATTTTTTATAAATTTTAATGTTTTTTTTTTAATTTAAACTAGGTTTCAAAAATTAAATGGTGTTTTTTTTTCAATTTCAGTAAGTCTTTTGAAAAAGTCCAATAGGTTCTTTCATTATTCAATGGGTTTTTCATTATTGAATGCTGTTTTTTCAAAATTTAGAACGTTTAAAATTCAAACAAGATATAAAAAATTAAGGAGGATTTTTAAATTTCAGTGGGTTTTTTCAAAATTTAGGACGGTTCAGGTTCGAACTAGATATAAAAAATTAAGAAGGATTTTGTAAAATTTTAGTGGATTTTTTCAAAGTTAAATACATTTCTTTCAATATTGAATGGGTTTTTTTTTCAAAGTTTAGGATGTTTTTTAAATTTTATTGGGTTTTTCAAAATTTAAACCAGGTTTCAATAAATGATGGTTGTTTTTACAATTTCAGTGTGTTTTTTCAAAATATAAAAAGTTTCAACTTTGAAAAAACCCACTTAACATAAGGAAAAACTGACATTATTTTGACAGAACACATTTGAAATTAAAGAACTCATCAAAATTTGAAAAAACCCACTTACTACACTGCTCAAAACAATTAGAGGATATATTGGTAGTTTTGGTACCTATTGGCAGGCAAATAAAAATTTGCAGTGGTTCAAGCTGTTTTCATAAACTTAGGGCCATTTCAAAGCTAAATCCATGCAGTTATCAAAATAAAAATTTTATTTTTACTTATTTTTATCAAAATTGGAAAATGCACATTTTGTGTAATTAAGCATTAATTTTGTGTAATTGGCTGTTGGGGGGTCTTTATTCCATAAGATAGAGATGGTGCTCGATACCATCACTCCACATCTTCAAATCTGACTCTCAGTTCCTCCTCATAACTTCTGATTTTTGTCTGGTTGGTACAAGGAACACAAAATAACCCCTTTTTAATGCATGAAGAAGTCAGATTTGAAGATGTGGAGTGATGATATAGAGCACCATCTCTATCTATGGAATAAAGACCCCCCACAGCCAAAGGAACCATTTCTGGTGGCTCAGGATAATAAGGTCAATATCCTTACACATGTGGTTGCCCCTCAAGCAGGAGAAATCGGCGATAATTTAACTTTCAGGGATGGTAATTGCAGAAAACATTGTGCTATCTTAGTTAATGATTTTCATCAGGATGAAGAAATCGCTAGAAAGGGATCGACCAGCACGTTCTCTCGACATGAATCCAATAGAACAAGTCTAGGACATGCTAAAGAAATTAATTGCTGTTCCTCAAATACCTCCCAAACAGTTCAGGTGCTGAAAAATGCTCTAAAAGGGGATGTTGGAGAAAATACCCCAGCCCCTCATAAATAACCAAACAAACCTTGTGGGAAACAGACCCACAACGTTGTTTTAGGTCAGGAGAAAGCATACCCCAAGCGAAATGGGTTTTCAATTAAGTATTGATAGATTTTTCACTTTTTTTGCTTAATTACGCAAAATGTGCATTTTCCAATTTTGATAAAACAAAAAAGTAAAAAAAAAATTTTATTTTGATAACTGAATGGATTTAGCTTTGAAATGGCCCTAATAACCCTATTTTTTATTTGCTTGCCAATAGGTACCAAAACCACCAATATCCTTTAATTGTTTTGAGCAGTGTATATAGATTAAAACCACTTAATTTTGAAAAAACCACACTTGTTCCGAAAAAACCCAGTTTTATATATGTTTCTTCAGGGTTTTATTGAAAAACCCCAAAAAAACCCAACCAACTTGGGTTTTTTATTTAAAAAAACCCGGTATTTTGCCAACCCTGGCAGGAGGTGGTAGTCATGCTTCCATCTACTGGTATTTTTTACAGATTTTTAAATTAATAATTACTAGGGGAAATGCCGTTTGTCCGAATGTGTCCCATGTGCTATTGTGCCCCACTCTCCCCTACTTTGATTTTCAAACTAAACATGATACCCTGTAGTTGGACCCTTTAAAACCCAAATATCTGATACCGCATTATGAGTTTTAATATCCAGGAGAACCTTGAATTTGAATTATGACCCTATTTCGGGAGCAAAGAAGTATTGAATTTAATTTGCAGTGGATCAGTTTACACGCGTTAAGTTCATCTCTTTAATGAAGTCTTCATTTATACGGGTGAGGATTTCAGTATTACCCTTGCCTCCTTCAGTTAAGTATGTGGGTTTGAGTATAGGGACCTGTTTGTATACTCAGATAATTAAAACCTTATTTAAATGTGGTAGACAAATTAGTTAAAGTTATGCTGTGGCAGAGTTATAGGATTGCAGTAAATATTAGTATGCAATCCAGATGTATTTTATTAAATGAATTCATGCCTATCATATTTGTGTATATGTTCCTTAAAATAGCTTGGCTTACTATTCCAAACATCCACTTTGATAATGCTTACAAATAAATTAATAGATATAACAAACACTAAATATATCCTGAATTTTAATTTGGATTAAAATTATTTCTTTTTAAACGAATGAAGCTTTTTAAAGCTGTACGAAAAATAATACATGATAATATTAAGAGAATAATTATGTATTATGAAATTCGATATCTAAATTATATTTTTTGTGTAGGGATTTGACGATGAAAGAGTGTTATACTACGTTCACACATGAAAAGTTAACCTAGTTTAACTTAAGAGAGAAGTTAAGTTAGCTTAACTTAATCTGTGTTATCTTTAAGTGTTCACACTACAACTACTATCTCAAGCCATTTGGTGCTACGAGTAAAAAATGGAGGCCGTCCAAGAGCTCGTCTCTAATCCTAAAACACTCCAGTCCAAACTTTTTTACTGTGGACATATACTTGCAGAATACCAAATTTTCTTCTTGTGTTGTCCAGTTTGTTTATCGAAATAACGATTGTGCCAATGTAATCTATATATATAAAATCCAAATACGGGTGATTCATTCATCATTCATCATTCATAACACTCATCACGAAATCTCCAAAACTGCCGGACCGATTGGCTTGAAATTTGACAGAGACCTTCCTCTCAGCCATTAGACGCGCTCTAAGAAACGATTTTAAAATCGAACGACTCCTTCCCTGTGCTGGGGGGCCACTTGCTCTTCTTAGCTTTAATGTTAATTGTTACATAAGCTCAGTTGTTCCCCTTAGTTTTATGTTAAAGTTAATTTAATATCATTTCATTAGTGGTTAGTTTTTGCGTTGTGTTAATATACTACTGACATTAATAACTCAATAATATAATAACAACTCAATTACAGTAATAACCCAGGACCTAGACTCTTCCCTAAACCACTGATTAGACTGACACGAATAATATAATAAACACAATTTTATTAAAGTTAAATAATATATATGTTTACAAATGATTATATACAGATGAACAGTTCTCAATAAGTTTAATTTTAAATCTTGCTTAAATACTATATTGTCATATTAATCTAAATTCTTATAATATTAAATAATATAGATTACACACTTTTAAAATAATTATTATACATTTGTATTAGCCAGATCTTTGTTATTTCGGGTTTATAGAATGTAGCCCTCTCCATTTCTTATAACCATAACTTTTAACACTATAGTTCAATTTCATTTATGAAATAATATAATTTAAATTATATGTTAAAGCTACATTTCAGATTCATTAAATAACTTGATCATAAAATCTGGCCATCTCATCATGTTTATAAATAAATTATTAATACAATTAATATAAACGGGGAGAGAGAAAGAGGGAGTTGAGAGTGACTTACCCCAATTCGTTGTCATAATGTAATTCAGTTTGGTATCCATGACTTCGTTGGTAGAATTCACATATATTTCATTATAACGCGGCACACACTCATAACTTTTACCATGACGTATCAGTATCGGATTTTAAATTATCTTCTTTAGTTAACATATATGGATTTTTTCCAATCCATTTCTCAATTCATTTACGTAACCATCTTTATAGCAAACTTGATAGTAATTTTTAGAATCTAGCAAGCGCGAGAAGCCTGATTTTCCTTCTCCCAGGACTTTTATCAACTTTTCCCCATTGTCCTAAAATCTCCAATCCTGGGGGTTTTACCGCCTACCTAGGGTCCTAACTCCACCCTTCTGGATTCCCACTGGTTAATTCTCCCCCCTTGGTCAAATCAGATCAACTTTAAAATTCTAAAAGGAACTGTCTCATAATTTTCTGTTCCCCTCGATTGCGGCTCCTTTTTGCCGAGTACGCGTCTTTTATCTACCTCCGATTTCTACTCAACACCTGGGCTTATCTAATTCTATCAGACCAAAATTCCGCACCTGACCTCATAATTTAGCCTCCCACACAATTCTCCCTTCTACTCTCTGAAGTTACCCTTTATACAATTCCGTCAGATATAAAAAGAGATCACCAATAGCCCGCGTTTTCAAAGGACCCACTCGGACCCTCGCTGGACTCTCGGACTCACAAACATCTCCATAAAACATGTCACTGTAATATGTGTTCCTTTGTGGTCACTCTCCCTGCTTAGCGCGCGGAAAAACTAATGATGAGAATTAGCTTCTCATCATCTTCACTCTCCTCCAGGGAACTAAGTCACTCTCTCCATCTCTCTCTGAACCATACAAAAAAATTTTTTCAGTCTCCAAAACTGGATTACAAGTTAATTTTTTTTTATTTTTACTAATTTTTTTATATAGTATTTATCAATAATATTTTATAATAATTCATACTTATTAAATTTTCCTAATTTAACCTAAGAAATCATAACAGTTTATATAGATAGTAGTAAAAGGGTTAAGCATGCAATTTTGGCAATGTAAATTTCGGCAACTAAAAGAGAAAATTATTAATAACATGATGCACAACACGTAAATTAAACACAGAACATAAAACATGAACAACACAAATAAACACTTAAATATGACGTCATAAATTATCCGGATTTCCAATTGGGTATTCACATTCAACTAGTCTTAAGTTCCAAAATGTTCATTGTCAACATTTTTTTTTGTGGTCAGAATTAAATCTCACATCATCGTCAATGCATGTCCTGTTTGGCATTTGGAGATAATGTTCCTTTGTTTCTCTAATCATCGTACCTAGGTCCTCCTGGCTCTGAAGAATAGTTTATGTTTTCACAAACCTTTGGTAAGTTTGCAAAGGGGAGTGTGTGAAAATGAAGGCTCGAAGCCTGAATTCCACCCTCTTCTCCACATGACGAGAAGAACGTTCCGGTTGTGGTCCCTAGTTCCCCAGCCTTGTTGCTACTGTAGGCTATGATATTATCAAGGTAAGAAGCCCGCTTCTTCCTTGTATAAAACGTGTTGGTCAAAAGTCTGTGTTGATGAGGAGAGGTTCCTACAGTTGGGTGATGGGGTGGTGGGGGAACATTCTCTCCTCGAACAGTTTATGGAAGTCTACAAACGAGAAGGGATGGCAGGGAAGGGAATCCCTGCCTCTCGGCACAATCTTTGTTGGGGGATAGGAAGCAACGGGATGGGGTTCCCATTGTGCAGTGCCATTGTGTCACCCTGGCTGGGTGAGGGAGGTGGTGGAGGGTGGAGGAACATGTTCTCCTCAGTAGAGTTGTTGCCCATCCTTGGCAACGGTGGGTTCTTATTGCCATAAGGAGCTTAGAACTTCATAGCCGAAACATCACCATTTATATGTCAAGAGCCGATCGTTTTCGGGAAGAACTCGATGTAGTACTTGTAAGTCTTTGATGTAACGAAAGGGGTTATTCACAGTCATCAACTCATATCTCATTATCTCTCTCCAAATATTAAAATTATCCAAATATCTAATCAATATACCTAGAGCTATAACTTAAGAAAACTCACACATTAACTAAAATATTCCTTAGCTAATTACGATTCTTACATCTAGATCACATTACTAAAATATATTCATTAATTAGTTTTTCTAATGAGATCTAAATAAAACATATACCTAAAGAATATTCTAAGTAAAAAAAACACAATTAAAAAATTCTTCTACTCATTTCTATACCAAATATCATTCATATAACAACACAAGAATCAAAATTCAAGATAGCATTTTAATTTTTCTTGAACACTAATTTTATCTCGTAGTATACAAATTTTTCACTCATAAAATTTTCTGATTCGAAATTTTAATTTCCTGAGCGAATTTTATATCATTCGGATTTTATATTTTCACACACATTTAATTATTTACCTTTATATACAAAAAAAATTTTTTTTTTTTTTTTTTTCTCATGGCTGGTAAAATCATTTGTGACAGTCTACTAAACTCAGCCATTCTCTCTAAATTGTTTTTTTCAATCCCTACAAACTTCAAACTTTCTTCATTTACATAATTTGATTTTTGGTTTCTCACACAATCATTAAATACCTAGTAACAATGAAACTTCCCCTCAATACAACATAGTTCACTCTAAAAATCATTTTCCATACTCTTAAAGCAGAAATTCACAACTAATAATTTCCTGAATTATATATATATCGTTCTATAATCCTCAACTTTGCCACCGTTCAATCTATATTTTCAATTCTGTTCAAGGAATTCTTCATTGATTCTCAAAACATGCTTAAAAATTCGTCCACGTGATTTCCCGTTTTTACAATTTCATTTTATCAGTCAGGAAAATTATAAACTTTTATAATCTTTATAATTATTTGATTTATTGTTTTAAACATATTCTCAACTCTCAAGGGGAAAATTTTCATATTTTATAGTACAATCACATCTAATTGAAAAAAAATTTGTCACATATAACCTCAATTAAAACTATGCCTCAAATACTTTGTAAAATTAATTGAATACAAAACCTTAAAGTAAAACAATTCCATACAATCTTAGTAAACTTGCATAATTTTCATTTATCATTTATATTTAGCATCATTTTAACATATCCATTCATTATTTTCAATAATTTCTCTCGTTTCCATAATATTTTGCTCAACCATTATATCTATATACATACAACTGTTCTATACATTATTTAATTTAGTTTATCATAATTAGGCTAATAATTCTTCCTTTCGTATTCTCATATATTCCATACTTAATTTTTGCAGTCAAAATTGGATATCAGGGTTTAAATAACTTTAATTTAATTTTGTAATTAGTAAATCTGGGAAGATATAATTAATTCCTAAGATATATTTTAAGTTTCCTATTATTTAAGGAAGTTTTAGTTATAAGTTTTTTTTTTTAAGTTATGAAAATACTTGAACAATGATTATGTGGCTATATAAATTGATATTAAAATTATAGTACAATATTTTTTTCTAAAATTTTGTAATGGTAGATTAATGTATTCCCTCACCCTGTGATCCACAACATTTGGCCATATGCTGATGAAACACAAGATGAGTGAAAAAAACTAAATTACATTTTGTTTGTTATGAGAGACTGAAATTTAATATTCAAGGTTGATCAGGCCCCGAATAAAAATTATCAATCTCTAATTAAACTTTAATTTTTATTTATGATAGTGTTTTATATGATTTACTAGTTTTATATGTATCACTAAACCTGGACTAATGCATGACACTTTCAATTAAATTAATTCCTTATAAGTTATCTTCTTCTTTTTTTTTTAATTAGCAATTCTGTGAATATCGATATCCAATTTTGAACTACACATACTTTAGCTGATATATTTTATTTTGTTTCCATAAGTTAAGATATCCTATAATTTCTAATTTCCTCATTACTAATTATGAGTGTTATTAAATGTATTTTTAAATACCTAAGTTTTAATACTTATTGAATTAGAAAACAAATTTAGAATATTTGTGCAAAAAAAAATTTATTCTGCTCATTATTATTGTTATTTGTCTAATTGATTTTGTGATGAGCAAGTTTCAATTATTTAATTATTATTACTACTTTTAATGGCACAATAATTATGAATTTTCATTTCAAGAATTATGCTAAGTTATAAGTCTTCTTTTTTTTCCATTTTATTTTCCTCAATTTTCTACCCAAACAAGCACAAGATTTGTATACTATGTATTTACCATATCAAAAAAAAAAAATTCCGAATTAACACAATTATATCCTGATAAATTGATAGTGTTTGAATTTGGGTATATATCATTTTTATGGATGATTGTGGGTCATCCTATGCTATTTGTTACTGCGGCAAGAATTATTCACAAGCCTGTTAACAAAAGCATTTGTTGTAAGATATTATCCACAGTTCAAACTTTTATTTCTTGAGGAATTATACTATTTGAAAATATTTTTGGTATATTTGCGAAACTCTTTACATAGTTATTAATATTCATAACATGATAGAAAATAACAGTATTAATTAGTACCAATTATTTTGATATCATAGTTTATTAAGAACACATTAATATTTTATTTGGGGGTACATTTTATTATTTTATTATTATCATTATTATTATTATCATTATCATTATTATTATTATTATAAATATAAATATCCGTTTTTTTTATTTTTGTAAAATTAATCTTATCTTAAAGAATCTGCTAATCTATCTAAAAACTGAATTACACGTGACGGTTCATTAGGGTCTGAAGGAGCTGTTATATTAAGTGCCCAAGTTAAAAGATCATTTGGAGGTTCTGCGTTTTGTTGTGGGACTTGAATTTCAGGATTTTGATTAGTGTGATTGGATGCTTCCGATTCAACTTCATTTTCTACAAGTAAGTTATCCTCTACCAATGAATTGCTGGGGTTATCCACTACCAATGAATTACCGGGAGTATTTTCTAGCAATGAATTGCCACGATTATCTACATCATTACTAGCTTCGCCAGCGTTACTAGCACTATTCTGGGTACTACAATTCGCGGTTCCCTCAGTATTTTGTGTGGTTAGCACGCTAACTGGTCCCTTATCTTTGGACCTTAGACTAAAATCTCGCGGTTCAATTCTAAACTTCTTTCGCGTTTTTGGCACATTTACTTGATCATCATTTTTACCAACCTCTTTTATTTCCTTACTTTGCGTCTCATTTCCCTGGATTTCCGAATTATTTGCTGGTGTGGTTATATCCTCTGTGCAAAAATTTTGGGATTGAGGGTCCGATTGATTTTGTGACGCCCCTAAAGTTAAAGATACATCTTCCCTTTGCTCATTCGGATCTAATTGATTATTAGGTTCTTCCTCCGCGTTATAAATTATTGTCTCGTCTCCTGAGGGTTGTGAGTCCTCTGCATTATTAGTAGCAACCTCTGAACAAGAGCTTTGAGCTTGTTGGTTAGCTACTCCCTGCTTTTGGAGAGAGACCCATAACGCTAATGGAATATCCTCTTCCGAATCGTCGTCATCGAATTTAGCTGGGGGAAAAATTTTTGGAATAGTTTGATCAGGTTCTGTTTCACTTTCTTCCCTTAACTCTAAATATTGTCTCCTTTCAGTATACGGAATTAATCTAGACGCGTGAACCTTCATTGTTTTCTCCTTATTTTTAGTGTCTTTTATGGTATAATTTACTGCATTGTGAATTTGTATTATTCGATATGGGCCATGATAATTTCTTTTCTTTGGTATTGAAGCATTCCTATCCATTTCAGGTGCTAGTAAAAATACTAATTGTCCCAATTCAAATTTTCTGTCTTTCGCAAATTTATGCTGGTAGGATTCCATAGTTTCTGCTGCTTTGACTAACTGATTATTAACAATATCAACAGCTTTCTGGTATTGTTTAGTTCGATTTTGGATGTAATTAGGATATGGGTTAATGTTTTGTTCTTCAATTTCCTGATAGGTGGGAGTAAGTGGCAAATTTATATCATACCCATGAACTAAATAACTTGGAGTATCACTTATAGCTGAATGAATCGTAGTGTTGTAACAAAGTTGATAAAATGGCAATGCCTCATCCCATTGTTTAGTCTCCCTAGCCAATATAGAAATGGTAGTTTTTAGAGATCTATGAGTTACTTCATTAGCTCCATTAGTTTGTGGGTGATAAGCTGTGGTATAAATTTTCTCAATACCTAATCGTTTTGCAACAGATCTAAATAGTTCTGAAGTGAAATTTCGGCCTAAATCACTAAGTAAAATCTTTGGGGTACCCATCAAACAAACATAATCATAAAGTTTGTCAGCGGTTGTCTCCGCTGTCATGTTTGGGGTTGCGTATAGACGCATAAATTTGGAAAAGTGGTCTATAAAGACTAAAATATACGAATTTCCTTTTGCAGTGGTGGGTAATTTACCAATATAATCTAGGGACACTAATTCTCCAGGGCGACTAGGAATATAATTCCTTTGTAGGGGTAATGGTGCTAAACGATTTGGACTTCGATAGCCAATGCAATGAGTACAACTTTGTATATAATTTTGAACATCCGAATACATGTTTTCCCAAAAGTAATTTAACCTAATATTATCGTATGTTTTTGATAAGCCAAAATGTGCTGCATGCCCTAGTTTGATAATTATTGGTTTAAATGTATCTGGAATAACAATCTGTTTGACCGAATTTGGTCCTACAGATCTCTTTACCTCAGTTGCATGCATTAGTATATCGTTATCAAGGAAATAATTTTGCTCTGATGGGGATAGATCGACAGTTTTGGATTTTAATTTATTTATTAGTTTAATTAATTTAGGATCTTGTTTTTGTTCATTGGCTATTTCAGGGACAGTAGGTAATTGTTGTACTATAGCATTGATTTGATGGAAGTCTCTACTAAGGGTGTCAGCAACATAATTTTCTGAGCCGGGAATATGCTCAAATGTATAATCATATTGTTGCAAATATAATACCCATCGTGAAATTCGGTCAGCAGGGTTTTCTAATTTTCTGATTGAACGTATTGCCGAATTATCACATCGAATTGTGAATTTTCTACCATATAAATAATTTTTGTATGCTTTAACGGAGTCAATTATGGCCAAAAATTCCTTTTGATGAATGGGATAATTTTTCTCTGCTTGGGAAAGTTTTCTAGAATAAAAGGAGATGGGACGAATTATGCCTAAATTATCTTTCTGACCGAGATATGCAGACACTGTGTGTGTGCTCGCGTCTGTAGTTAAAATAAATTGTTTTTCATGATCGGGGTGAATTAGTATGGGGGGTTCAGATAGTTTAGTTTTTAAAATTTCGAAAGCCTTTTGAGCTTCCGGCGTCCAAATAAAACGCTGCCGTTTTTTAGTAAGGTCAGTGAGAGGCAAGCTTATTTCTGAATAATTTTTGATGTATTTGCGGTAATATGAGCATAAGCCAAGGAATCGTCTTGTTTGACGTTGAGTTCGTGGGGGTTTGAACTCTTGAATTTTTCTAATATTTAGTTCAATTGGTTGAGTACCATGCTTATCAACTTTATGCCCTAAAAATGTCACTGTATTAACAAAGAATGTACATTTTTTCGGGTTGGCTGTTAAGCCAAAAAGACGTAGTCTTTCAAACAATTTTCTCAATTTAAAGAGCATGGACTCTACATCTGTTGATGCAACTGCAAAGTCATCAATGTAATTGCTAATTTTTAAATCTTTAATAGGGGATAACAGTTTATCTGTCAAAGCTTGTAAAATTTGTGGGGCAAAAGAAAGTCCTTGAGACATAGATTTGTATTCATAAGATCCAAAAATTGTGTTGAAGGCAGTTATTTCCCTATCTATAGGTTTTAGTTTGACTTGAAAGAAGGAGGATTGTAAGTCAATGGTTGAATAATATTCAGAACCTTTTAAATTGTCTAGTAGGTCATTAATTAAGGGCAAAGGGTGTCTATTAAATTTAATTAGCTTGTTAGTCTCTCTGTAATCTGATACTATGCGATAATTTATTTTACCTTCAGTTGGTTTTTTCTTGACCAGAATTACTGGATGGGATATATGAGTATTAGTTTTTTGAATTATATCTGCCCGTAATAATGAATCAATTTGAGATTTAAGTTCCTCTCTTAAGGCATATGGAACTTGATAATGTCTCGATGTTTGTAATTTTGACCTGTCCACAGTTATTTCTGGTGTTATTTGGTCAGTTTGGCCTATAGTTTCTAAATTGCTGCTAAAAATATCCGAAAATTCTTCTAAAAGTTTTACTAATTTACGTTTTACATTTCCTTGTAAATGGTCCAAGCTAAATTCATTAATGTTAAATTGTTTTCGTCTGATATCCTTAACATATTCCATATCTCTACCATCTGATATCTTTTCTACAGTACCCAATTTAGTTGATTTATTTAAAACTACCCGATCATTAGTTAAGTTAGAAATTGTTAGCTGTACTGTTTTGTTAGAGGATACAATAGCATTTTCTTCCTTTATCTCTATGTTAAACAAATGAGGCAATTTAGAAATTTTAAACAAATCGCCCATTTTAGCCGGAGCATCGATTGACAACGTATGTATTTTATTCTCATTTGGATTTAATATACATTTATTTGTTAACTTAGCAAATTCAAATTTTATACTATTAATTTTGTTTATTTTTACTTCATTTGCGTCCCTTATAGGTATCCTCGTATTTTGAGATACAAGCATATTTTCATTAAGATCAATTTGAAATTTAAATTTTTGAAGAAGGTCAATTCCGAAAATTCCTACGTATGAAGAATTTAGTTTTTGATTTATCACTAATAACACGTGATTGATAGTTTTGTTTCCAATTGATATGGGAAAGTTATAAGTTCCAATTATATCTAATTTCTGACCTGTCAATGAGCTCACTGTGGGTTGAGATTTTACTTCCTTAATTAAAGGGTCATTCTTTATTTTGTCAAAAATATCCTTTTCAATGAGGCTCAAACATGCTCCCGTATCGATTAGTATGTATTGCATACTTCCAGCAATCTTAACTTTTACCACAGGGAGATAAAATTGGGCAGATTCGTTTATTTGGGTGTTAATTACATAGTGTTTATCGGCCTCAAATTTTGGGGATCTGTTTAATTCCGATATACAACTTCCAAACCCTTCTAACATTTCTCTCGAATCAGTGCTATTATTACCCCACAATTGTGTGGTATACTGTGAGGTCGTAAAATTGTCTACGGGGGAAAAATCTTGTTCCCAATTACCAGAGGTATACTGACCCTGAAAAGATCCGTCCTCTATCATGCGTGGACCCCTTCTTTGAGAACACTCCCTATACATGCTACCAGGGGGTTGACCATTCCAACTCCTGTAGGGGTACCTATTCATATCCCTTGAGGGGTATCTTATATGGGGTGAGGTTAAGTTATTACCGTGGGGGTTGAAGGGCCTTTTATGCGGTCTGATGTAGGGAAAGTTATTCTGTGACCGCGTCCTACTTCTATCATCGATATATTTTCCTTTTTTGAAGTTATTTTGCTGTATTACGCTCAAATAATAATAACAGTTTGAGGCACTATGATTTTTGGAACAAATCTGGCAACTTATCCTATTATTTGACGGTTGTCTGTCCCTTCCGTCATGAATTTGTAAATTTAAGTTTTGTACCCTATAGCTTAATTCAGACAAGGTTTCATTAATTTTATTATTTCTCGATTCTAACATATTTTGGGATTCCATCTCAGGATTATTTACGCGGTTTACCGGGGAACTTTCTTCCTTATTATCTTCCATTAATTCTAAAAATTCAACCACTTCTGTGAGATTTTTAGGATTTTTAATTAATATTAGATTCCTTTCATTTGGAGAAATTTCCTGAATAAATCTATTCAATTTGGTTTTTTCCATTAATAATTTGACTTCTTCACTTTCTTTCCCATTATTTTTGCCTAAAAATTCTATCGTGGCTGCTTCCACTCTACTAGCAAAATGCCTTTTAGTCTCATTGGGCATCAATTTTAACTTTAAAAATGTATTTAGATGGTATAATGATGTGGGTTTTTTGTCAAAGAAATTTAAAAATTTTTCTTTGAATTTATCATAATTTGTTTCATTATTAAATTGGGGATTTTTGATTATGTGAGAAAGCGCGTTTCCGCGGAGTTTTGATTTTAGCACTGTTAATTTTTCATTAGGGGTACAATTAGCCTTATCACAAACCAATTCAAGTGTATTTAAAAAGTATTTAGCAGTAACTACTGTTTCATTATCAAATTGTGGTATGAACGATGGGATCCCTGATAATTTAGAAAATGCCATTTTCATAACTATTTAACGCCTAACTTTAGATTAGGTAATAGCAATTAAACTGTAATTCTAATTAAACAATTTTGATTCTCATTGTGTGTTATACTATGACACTTAAATGATACGAAATACAAGTATACACTCTAAAACACTTAATAATGATTTCAAGTAACTCAACTATTATATCAACTTTTCAAAATCATCCTTAAAATCACTATTTCAACCAGAACATGCAAATAATAAACGTGTCAATTCATCAGTAATCAGAAAAATGTCTAGGATCATCCTCTAAAATTTAAACGGCACCATTGCTGGGGGGCCACTTGCTCTTCTTAGCTTTAATGTTAATTGTTACATAAGCTCAGTTGTTCCCCTTAGTTTTATGTTAAAGTTAATTTAATATCATTTCATTAGTGGTTAGTTTTTGCGTTGTGTTAATATACTACTGACATTAATAACTCAATAATATAATAACAACTCAATTACAGTAATAACCCAGGACCTGCTTTTCGGCGCTTTTTCGACTCCGTTTTCCCCATTGAAATAGCATTGTGCATTGTTGAAATGCATAAATTGCAGTGTTTACTTCTCTATCTTAAGGCGACGTCTTGCCTCACTTGAATGAATATAACTGATTAACATTTATACATATTTTATTATTTACAACAAAATTTATGAAGAAAAACAGTGTGAATATCTGTATTTAAATATTATAACAGTTATCAGAAAACCGAAGTAAATTAAAATAATTAATTTACTTTCTTTAATATTTTAATTTCTCAGAAAAATATATTTTAATAGCAAGAATTTAAAAGTTTCCGAGGAAACAGAGCTAAAATTTCATTGCTTCATAGCGGAATTGGTTTACTAGACTACACTGTAAAAAAAACTGTAGAAAAACAGAAATTTCAATAACAGTGACTTTATGTTTACAGAGTTATTCTGTCATGTAACATTCCCACCGCACTTCTATTTATTTTATGTAAAATAACAGCTTTTACCTAGTTTTTTAGCTTATCCGTACTTAAACAGAAACTTACTGCATTGAAAACCAATACAGCTATTGGCAACGTTATACTGAGTCTTCTTTGGTTCAGTGGTAGCGTGCGTGCTTAGCATGCGGTAGGCCGCGGGTTCTATCCCCGGATATCAATTAATTAAAATTAAAAAAACTCTACTAAAATAAGTGCATGCGCACAAGCAGAAAAATACTGAGAGGCGACAGAAAAATCTGTAGCCCACTTGACAGAAAGTTCCTTTTTACAGCATTTACCTGTAGGTTACAGCTTTTTTCTGTTTACAGGATTTTTCATCCTACAGATTTTTTCTGGCAACTTTTGCTGCCAGAAATTTTCTGTTTTTTTGCAGGATTATTTTTACAGTGTATAATCACTAGATTTTTATTATAACTAGCAATCTGTTTTTACTCTTTCAGAGAAGCTTTTGAAGAAGTTGGTTTTATTAAAAAGAAGACAAGCTTACTTGATAACTTTTTATCGAGGGATTTTTGAAATTTATTTTATTTTTGAAATTTATTTTTTGCGGAATTTTAAAAGGATAGCGGGAATACTTTAAGAAAATTCTGTTTAAGATTTTAAACACTGGATTTCAAATGACAGAGATGATTTCAAGTAGATTGTTTTTATCACATAGGAAGGATAAATGTTTAATAGACAAAAAATTGGGATGGAATGAGATATCACAGTTGGAACTGGGATGAGAAAAAGGCACCGGGAAAACTGGGATGAAAATTATCGGGAACACCGGGTTATGAAAATTATCGGGAAAACCTTGACATTAAAATTATCGGGAACACCGGGTTATGAAAAGGTACCGGGAAAACCGGGATATGAAAAGGTAGCGGGAACATCCGGATATGAAAAGGTACACTTTAAAAGGAACATTTTAAACACTAGATTAAAAAAAGATATGATTTCAATGTGATTGTTTTTATCACATGGAAAGGATAAATATTTGATGGAATGAGATGTCACAGTTGGAACTGGGATGGGGAAAAGGAACCGGGAATACCGGGATGAAAATTATTGGAAACACCTGGATATGAAAATTATCGTGAACCGGGGGTATGTTAAGGTACCAGGAACACCAGGATTTGAAAAGGTACCGGGAACACCGAGATACGAAAAGGTACCGGGAAAACCGGGATATGAAAAGGTACTGGGAACACCCGGATATGAAAAGTTTTCGGGAAAACCGGGTTATGAAAACTATCGGGAACACCAGGATATGGAAAAAGTACTGGGGACACCGGGGTTATTGGTGATTCGAAAAATCGGACATATAACTGGGAGAACTTTAAAAAATGAATTAATACACTCCACCCGTGCAAGGCCGGGCAAATCAGCTAGTATCAAATAAAAAAGGTTGGTAGTTTGTAGTAGCTGTTTTCCTTCTTAGAAGATGGCACTACGGTAACTTTAACTAGATTATAGACTTAAGTGAGTTCGGGAAACTAGCTTAAAATTAAACTAGTTTCTTTTTTCTAAACTAGATTAAATCTAAGACAGTTCGTTCAGACATTTAAGATAGATTAGCACTTACACTAGATTAACTTTTCATGTGTGAACGTAGTATTACACAATAATAATTCAAGTAAACAAATCGCGGTTGCTATTTCATCAGAATAAATTAAGAGGGAACTTATTTGTTGAAATGTAACTCAAATGTAATAAAAGAAAGCGATAATTAAATTTTTCTGGGAAGTAACTGTAGTATTAAGAATAAAAATATAACTTCACTATGTTGACCAATGAGTCGACAAACATCTCATTAGAAACTTTGGCATTACAAATGAACAAGAACATCCATCCAGAGGACAAAAATTTCTTTGCTTCTTAATTTCTAATTTCCCCCATCACCCTTCTTGTGCACAGCATATAACGTTTCGAAATAAAACTTTAATAACTTTCCGAGTCAAAGTTTAATCTTTTCACTCGAAAATGCAAAGCTTCTTTTCAAGGGAAATAACACACTGTTTACATTCCGTGCGGATGGATTTGGGAGTGTTTCACATCGCGCATGAAATTTGAAAGCGGGGAATATTCGAAGCTCCAAAAATAATAAAAAGGTCGTCATTCGCCGTGTAAAGCCGATTTGGCTTGGAATGGGGTTTCGGCAGGGAATACATACATTGTTTGTTTACGGGGTGGTATTTTATAAGGGCCATATTAGAGTTCTCGTGCTGAACCCTTCCAAAGCTTGGAATTTTGATATTCGATAAGGGTCTCAAAATTGAGAAGGCAATAGCAAATTTAACAATTTAATAATGTACCTTATTGCTTCTACTTCCCTCCCTACACTTCTTTTAATACAGTATAACCTTGTTATCTTGAATTTTCATACCTTGAAAACCGTTGAATCTCGAAAACATATTCCCGCTTTTAAATAAAGCGCTATTTCATTTTATATTAAAAACTCGATATCTTGCACTTAATTTTTTGTTCTGTCGATTTCAATTATTCTGGACGATTCAAGATTATACTGTAACAAATCAATACACCTATCCTAATTTAAAATTATAGAAAAGTAGCATAATTTAAAAAAAAAAAAATATATATATATATATATATATATATATATATATATATATATATATATATATATATATATATATATATATATATATATATATATATATATATATATATATCAATCATTCCGGTTCAATAGTGAATATTATCTAAAACAAACAACGAAAATAATTGCACATATTTAAAACAAATTTATTAAAAGCCATACGGCGTTTCGGGGATTCTTTGGATCCTCTTTGTCAGTGGTGGTTGACATAACAAGAAAAATCAGTTTATATAACCCTCAACAAAACAAGCGTTGCCAAAATGCAAAGGAGAAAAATCTGCACAAAAGGTCAAATGTCAAAAATACAAGAAAATCACCAAAATGCAACATCAAAAACAATTATTCGCTCCAAATCGGGGAAAGAAAAGGTGTACTGGTTAGGTCATTAACTAAGACAGATGCAAATTTATTGATTAAATAACTCGCGAAAAAATCAAGGTCAAAGGTTGAATTACAAGCAGTTTGTAATACAAGGATTATTCCAAACTTTAAGAGGGCTAATTTTCAAATTATAAGGGATGAATTAAAAGGGGCATTTAGTAAGGGTTTAAAAGAAGTTCAATCCTGCCAACAATGGGAAGAATTTAAGGGTGTCTTAAATAAGGTGATTGATAATAATGTTACATTTAGGCAAAAAGGAATAGGGCGTAAATTGACATCCATGTGGTTTTCATGGGAAACGAGAAAGGCATTGAAGTTGAAACAAAAAACCTTTAAATTTTACAAACGTACTGGGAAGGACAGTGATAGGGGGGCTTATTTAAATGCTAGGAAAGACTTCAAAAATATCAGTAGGAGGCAGAAGAGGGCTTTAGAGGAAAACCTGGATAGGAATATCATTACAAACCCAAAAGAATTTTATGCTTATGCAGGGGAGAACAATATAAGTTAACCTCTACCTTGGGGCCATTAAAATTAGGTGAGGACACATTTATTCAGGATGATATAGGTATGGGGGGACGGATTAGCCTGGTTGGTTTACTCGCTGCCCACCACGCTAGCAGCCTGCGCGCTGTACCGTCGTCGGTTCGATTCCGGCCTAGCCCTGGGTGTATTTTCTCTCTCTGTGTGTCAGTAAATTCTATTTGTGTCTGTCTTTCTTGACGAAGGTTTATAAGCGGATCCTTGAGATCAAGCACACAGACCTGAAAATGTATGTCTCCAAACAAACAAACAAACAAATATAGGTATGGCAAAGGTGTTAAATGATTTTTTCATGGAGGTATTTAATAAGGATTTTAAACTAACTGGTGATTATGCATTAGAGTATAATGAAAGGTTGGAAATTCCGGACTGTAGTTTTAATAGGGAGAAAATAATACATCTTTCAAGAAGCATAAAGCCAACTAAAGCACCAGGACCAGATGATGTTTATCCAAAAGTGCTTGTGGAATGCGCAGAGGAATTAGGGGACATGATATTGACAATATTTAAATCAACATACGATTCTGGTTTGGTGCCAATAGATTGGAAATTAGCTAATGTAACTCCAAAATATAAGAAGGGGCCAAAATGGGATCCAGGCAATTATAGACCAGTAAGCTTATAGTAGGGGAGCCCAGAGTGTTTTTGGGGATTTACTCGAGCGCGTCAGATTATCATAGGGGGGATACCTTGCATTCTTTTGAGTAACTCCACCAAATATAAGCCCTCCATGTAGGGGGGTTTGTCTAGAACAGCCCGTCAGATTTGTAAAAAAAATCGATCCCTGGATTTACTTGAGCGCGTCAGAAAAAGATAAGTTAGGTTAATTACCAGCTAAAAAGTCTAAGTTTTCTAAAATCTGACGATTTGAGCGTGACGCAGAGGAGTGGGAGGGTTACAAAGTTGCAAAAAAATAACGATGTCTGTACATTCTCGAGCGCGGTTGAATTTTATTTTATTTTGAAGGAAATAATGCAAGAATCACGAATATAATATAATCTGCCGATTTCCACAAGCCGAACTAATAAAAATCGTCTATGGAGTTAGAGTTACTTCCATTACGGCCTATGGCCGTGGACTCTGTTTTAAATAATCAAAAATTGGGGGAGGTAGAGGGGCCCTAGACAAGCATATTTTGAATAGGGATGGTGGGGCGCAGCCTTACCGTTAAAGAGTTAGGACCTAATGTAGTGCGAGCGCGTTTCAAAAGGCCGTTTTTAGAAGGTCCGTGTGACGAAAAAAAACATAATAAAATGAAAAACATTATTGCATGAGGTATAGGAATATCCGTACACTTAAATCCTCAATGTGATAGAAATCGGACCACTTGCTAAATCGTGGGGTGAGTTTTAAAACGTTCAATATTAATCTCTTAGTCAAATAATGGAGTTCCCTTAATGGTATTTAGAAAAATGGTGATCGGGGAAAGAATTTTCAATGATCAAACAGTTTCAATGATCAATGTTACGATCATTGAAAATTCCTTCCCCGATCATCATTTTTCTAAATACAATTAAGGGAACTCCATTCTTTGACTAAAAGATTAATATTGCACTTTTGAAACTCACTCCACGGTTCAGAAAGTGGTTCAAATTCTATCGAATTCATGGTGTATGTATTAGGGATACTTCCTTACCTCATGCAATAGATTTTTTCATTTTATTATGTTTTGTTACGTCTACGGGCCTTCTAAAAACGGGCTTTTGAAACGCGCTCGCACTACCGATGGCGGATGTTCTAGCTGTCAGATTAAGAATATCCCTCAACATAATCGTCAGATTTTTGGCAATTCATGGCTAGAACATCAAGCTGCACCTACTGTATAAAAATCTGACGCGCTCGAGTATTTCAATTTTGCGATTTTTTTTTGCATTTTCAAAAATTCGCTACGTGCTTGCGTCACTTCCAAAACGTCAGAATTTTGAATGGGGACCTTTTTAGGGTTCATTTAACACCCCCTCCAAATATCTGACACACTCGAGAAAATCCATTTTTTTTCTATTTTCTACCGCTCCGGATGACCTGCCCCACCAAGCAAATCGGCAGATTAACATACCTTTGGTATCAGAGATACGTTGGAGCATCAAAAATATTAATATCTGACGCGCTCGAGTATGTACATGTAACTGTTTTTTTTTACAAATCTGACGGGCTGTTCTAGACAAACCCCCCTACATTGAAGGCTTATATTTTGTGGAGTTACTCAAAAGTATGCAAGGTATCCCCCCTATGTTAATCTGACGCGCTCGAGTAAATCCACATTTAGCATCATGGGCTCCCCTACTATTAACATCAGTCATTTGTAAGATTTTCGAAACCATACTGAAAAAGCATATAATAGTATACTTGGAGGAGGGTAACTTACTTTCAGACAATCAGTTTGGATTCAGGAAGGGTAGATCCTGTCAAACTAATCTTTTAAAGTTCTATGACGGAGTAACAAAGGAGTTGGATCAAAAACATAGTGTAGATGTTACGGTGAAAGACCGAAATTTGGTGATTGTCGACATACACCGGTGAATGTCGACAATCACATGTTCGCTTATCTGTGAATGTCGACAATCACCACCGGTGTATGTCGACAATCACCGGTGAATGTCGACATTCTCCAATTTCGGACATTCACCGTAACATAGACATATTTTACATAGATTTTCAAAAAGCATTTGATAATGTTCTACCCGAGGCATTGCTACTCAAGTTAGAAAAATTGGGTATCAGGGGTAAAACATTATTGTGGATTAGGAATTGGTTGATAGGTAGGAAACAGAGAGTGTAAGTCAAGGGTAATTATTCACAGTGGGCAGAGGTCATGAGTGGGGTGCCACAGGGGTCAGTATTGGGGCCAATTATCTTTATAATTTTCATTAACGATATTAGTCAGGACATTAGGAACAAAATCAGCATCTTTGCTGATGACTTAAAAATTTGGGGTAGGGTAGCTACTCAGGAGCAGGTACAAAATTTACAAAGGGATCTTGATATTATATCGCAATGGGCTGAAAAATGGGGTATGTCCTTTAACATAAGTAAATGTCAGGTACTTCATATGGGTCGGGGTAATGGTAGGGCAGAATTTTTTCAGCAAGGGGACAAAGTTAAAGAAGGTAATATGATCAAAGATTTAGGGGTGATTGTAAATTCGGACTTTAAATGGGTTCAACAGTGTTCATCTGCTAGTAAAAAGGCTAATAGGATATTGGGATACATAAAAAACTGTTTCTTCAAGGTCCGAGGATATTATTTTCCCACTATACAGAGGCTTGGTGAGACCTCATCTAGAGTATGCTGTTCAGTTTTGGTCTCCATACTTAAAAAAAGATATTGATTCAATTGAAAGGGTTCAGCATAGGGCTACTAAAATGGTCAAGGGTATATCCAGTTTAAGTTATGAGGGATGATTAAAGAAGCTAAATATGTTCACTCTAGAGAAAAGAAGGATCAGAGGGGATTTGATTCAACTTTTTAAAATGGTAAAGCAAGGGGACACAGAGGGACTAGATTTCAATACGGGTAATAGAACAAGGGGTCACAATTTCAAAATTGAATAAAGTAAAATTTAAGACGGAGTGTAGAAAGCATTATTTTTTAATAGGGTAGTGGATAGATGGAATGCGTGGCCTGAAACAATTGTAAATTCAAGAGGGGTAAACGAGTTCAAGAGGAAAATTGACAGATACTGGGATTCCGGTAATTTGAGTTAAAAAGACTGGACCAACCATGCTGGGCTTACGCCTGTAGTTGGTCGACTTAATTTGTATTTGTATAAGACAAACCACAACTGCAAAAAATTCTGTAAATACCCCATTTATTACCCGTATCAATAGGGTCCTTAAGAATTGAGAAATAAATTTATTAATTGGGGATAAAACTACATCTCATAGATGTTTAATCTCATACATTTTCCTTTCTATGTACGTTATGTAGATGATACTTTTGCTCTCTTGAGTTCTCATCAGAATGTTGATAGTGTTCTTTCCCTCATTAATTCTATTGATCCGTATATACAGTTTACCTTTGAAGTTGAAAGTAATCAGCAATTACCTTTCTTGGATGTTCTTGTTGTCCGTACTGATTCAGATTTTCTTACCACTGTATACCGCAAACCTTTTGCTGTTTCCTTACCCCCTCATTTTAAATCAAGTCACCCTTATAATCAAAAATTGTCAGCTTTCAACACTTTAGTTTTTCGTGCTATCAGTATTTGCAGTAACAGTAAGTTTTTGGAAAATGAGATTAATTATATCAAAGCTGTGGCTATTGATCGCGGGTTCTGCCACACTTTGATAGATCGAATTTTTAATAAATTTTTGAAGAAATTTAATAAAGATAAACCCAAACAGGAATTATCTAACTTAATAGTTTTACCCTTTTTTCCTAAAATTACTATTAAAATTTCGCATATTCTGAAAAAATTTGGTTTTTCTGTAGTTTTATACCCAATTAATAAAATTTCTTTCTCAAATCTTAAGGACCCTATTGATACGGGTAATAAATGGGGTATTTACAGAATTTTTCGCAGTTGTGGTTTGTCCTCTATTGGACAAACAAGACGTGCACTGAAATTTAGACTAAAAGAGCATTCAAATTACATTAAAAAACAAGAATTTTATAAATCGTCTATAGCCAAACATGTTTGGGATAATGACCATTGTTTTGATTTTTCTTCCGCTAGTATCATAAAAACTTGTAATTCAACCTTTGACCTTGATTTTTTCGAAAGTTATTTAATCAATAAATTTGCATCTGTCTTATAGTTAATGACCTAACCAGTTCACCTTTTCTTTCCCCGATTTGGAGCGAATAATTGTTTTTGATGTTGCATTTTGGTGATTTTCTTGTATTTTTGTCATTTGACCTTTTGTGCAGATTTTTCTCCTTTGCATTTTGGCAACGCTTGTTTTGTTGAGGGTTATATAAACTGATTTTTCTTGTTATGTCAACCACCACTGACGAAGGGGATCCAAAGAATCCCCGAAAAGCCGTATGGCTTAAACCTGTTTTTTAACTACAAAACTTCTTGTTGATTTATTATTTCATGAAGTCATGCAAAAATTAAGTAACACTTTTCAAGAAATACGAATTTGATAGGTTTGATAAAATAGTTAACTAAAACACGTTAAATGAAGGAAATCACTGAAAATGTATATTCGAAACATTGTTCATATGTATGGATGGCACGGGTTGAAAAATATTCATTGCATTTTGTGCTTCAATCGATCAGAAAAATACTATATTAAGCCAAAAATTCCTGGAATTCCTTATAAACTTCCTGGTACACCATTTCGTACTCCCTAGAGCAGCGGTTCTCAAACTGTGGTCCGCGGACCCCTGGGGGTCCGCGGCGCCTTCCTAGGGGGTCCGCGAGTTTACTTGAAGAATTCCTCAAGCTACTTTTTGAATTCCCCAAATAGTTTCAAAATTAGATGAAACTAGTTTTAAGAGGTAAATTTCAAAAAATTTCTGGGGGACAACCCCCAGTCCCCTCGAAATTTTGAATTCAATGCATAATATTTACCTTGAAATTTCCAGACCCTCACCTCAGAGACTTGGAGTAATTCAGGGGAGTAATAAGGGTGTGTGAAGGGGCCCTGAAATTTGAATTTGGTGTATCAAAACAAGTTAAAACCCTGTTTTTGGGATCAAATCTTCGAAATGGGGGAGGACCCCCCTTTTAGTACTTGGTAATTTATTATTTAAAATTTTTTTTAAAAGTTCATCAAAATTGAAATCCTACCTAAGAATATATAGTCTGAAATTCGTAACTAAGAAATATAGTTAAAATCCTGCGTGTTTTTAGGGACAAATTTATCTAAAACTTCTCTGAGGATGACCCCCAGATACCTTTTTGTTCTTAAAACTCTATTATAAACTATTTTTAACATTAAGTTCATCAAAATGCAAATATTACATTAAAATTTATATTCAAAAAATTTTAACTAGGGGTATTAAAACTAATTTAAAATCTGTTTTTCCAGTTGAATTTCCAAAAATTTTCTTGGGATGGACCCCCCAGACCCCCCTTTGTGGGTAGAACTTAATTACTCATAACCTTTTCATGTTAATTTCCCTAAGACGCAAATTCTACTTAAAAATGTACTAAAAAGCTACTTTGACCTATGAAATATACATGAGGGCCGAGGGATAATTTTGGTCCCTCCCTAAATAACATTTCTCTGGAGTAGAGTAATTGTAAAATTGATTATAATTTGTATACTATTTTTAATTAATCTTAAACACAGAACAAAAGTCTGGTTACGGCTTTTGGTGTTAGGGGTCCGCGATGCCTGGCTTCTAACATAAAGGGGTCCGTGACGATAGAAAGTTTGAGAACCGCTGCCCTAGAGAATTTAATATATTTACCTTGAATACTCTCTTGGACTATAGGAAATTGAAAACTTTTATCCCACCCACCTTACTCCTTATTCTTCATCATTTATATCTTTAAATGAGCATGCAGTGTGTAAACATCGGGCTTTATTTGCTTAAGCTGTTTAATTACAATTGCGAGATCCAGACATTCGAGATTTAACAACAATTAAATCTGAATAGAGTACTCCCCTGAGGTTAAGAGCATCATTTCATGTTGAACGACATTGGAGCTAAAACGTGTGAACTTCATCAGCCGCCTTGGAAATGCCTTGGAGGTATCCCGAAGACTCTTGGAACTTCGATTCCTCCAGGGATATCTCGTTACTTTAATACACAAGGTCATTAATAAACTTTGTGAACGTGTTCAATGCTATGTATTTAGCATATTTTTTTAAAGTTTGTTTTAGGAGGATATCCTTTTTGTTAAAACTGATGAGTAACTTCTAATCATTCCATGTTATTTATTTTGTGGTATAAGAATGTCAGGCAATTGTCTGTTTCATAGAGGTTGAAGGACTCCTATAGAGCATTTCAATCACATGACTCGTACCTAGCAACGACCTTAGCAGCAGATTGTTTGACCTACATCAGTTAAAAGTTTAAAAAAATAACTGGTCATTGAATGCTTAGAATTCATTGAATTTGAGCATTTGCAATCACATGACAGCAACAGTGATACCACCGCACCTAGCAACGGCCTTAGCAACAGACTGATTGTCCTACAGCAAGGAAGAAAATAACTAGTCGTGATGTCACCTGAAAGCACTCTATGTATTAAAATAAGTAAAAAGGCAACGTTTATACTATGCACATAATAATTTGAATTTTAAAAATTGAATTATTTATTTGAACTTTTTTAAATTCAAATAAATATGTGCATAGTATAAACGTTGCCTTTTTACTTATTTTAACCTTTTTGCACAGTAAAGTTTTAATTAGCACTCTATGTAGTTCAAAACTAATGATCTGAATTTATAAATTTTAAGAAGTGATTTTTAACGAATAACACACTATGCTACATAATACTCTTTTTAAAAATTAAAAGTACATACATAAAGGTTGTGTTTAAGAATTTTATTTTGATTACCCTTTTTTAAAAGACGTAGTAGAAATTCAATGGGAAAATGTTTTAAATAAGAGTAGGCAATTATGATTTTTTCATTTCAAAAGATAGATCTTGTAAAACAAATAAACAGAAAATATTAAAAACAAACGTACATACTTTAGAATGTGTTTATAAAGTTAGTTATGAAGTAGAAAGTTGTGAAGTGTGCTTTATCCATAGTGTATGGTAAGATTATACCTATTAGTTTCTTTACTTTAGGTTTGCATTTAATTTACATAATTTAAAACCTTAAAATATTATTTTGGGAAACCTTTGTTTTTTTAAGTACTCGAAAAAAAAAATTAACCTAAAATAAAGAATAAAATCTCAAGATATTTCCTGCATGTTTATCTCTGAAATGGCAAAGACATTAGACAAATTAATTCTCCATTAAAATAATTACAAGAAAACATTAAAAGTATTAAGTATTTGCTCACATTTACCTTGAAACCATTTTCTTACTTTGAAAAACAAATCTATTAGTAATGATATCCAGTTATACATAATCACAAGAAAAAAAGCAGGATACAAACAAGAACTTTAATAATGCATATTCATATCCAATCAATAACGCTGAACAAGCCTAACTACAAACAAAAGAGGCAATTCTACTTTTGCTTTTGTCACTGTTTCTGAAAAGTCCACAGGGGTCTCTTTTGCAGAGCATATCTCAGAGTTTTACGTTTATAACCCCCAGATTTCTTTGTGATGAATACGAAACTTTAGAACGAGTTTTGGGGATGTATACACTCTTCAGATCTGCTAAGTTCCTATAAATTTTAATGCTGTGTGACATTGGGTATCTTTATTTATTGTGCTTTTGCTTAGGAGGGTTCCAATATTTGCTCGTTTTTTATTTGCTTGCTTTGTCTTTCAAAACCTATAGTTTTTGTTTGTTTTGTGCATTTAAATATCTTTCTTAACGTTAAATTAAATAGTTTTTATTTTTTTAAACGCAGAAATATATTTTGGAAGTTAATTCGAATCAATTTAAAAATGAAATAACAAAGTGTCTAAATCCATGAAAGTTAACCCATGCTAAAGTATTAGCGAAATTCGTTTAGAGTTGAGTTGTTTCTTTCGAGGAGCTAGACCAAGACCCTCTATATACATGGCCAACCAACTCCGGACGATGACGATGAGTGAAAATTGCCATGTTAAGTCTATGGACTATGGAGTGACGTCAAAGATGAGTGAAAGTTATGACGTTGCACGGCCGAGTTGGGAGGCTTTTATATAGAGGGTCTTGGCTAGACCAGCTAGACAGTGCAATAGGTTTTAATAGCGAAATTCATTAGAGTTGAGTTGTTACTTTCGTGGATTTAGACAGTGCCATTTAATAATTTAATAAATCTATCAGACATTTTATTGCAAATAATTTTAAGTTAGGTTTATAATTTTCTCCATTTTCTGGAACATCTCTTTTTTACAAGGTAATCCCTATCGGAAAAATTTTTCTAGTGTTCCATAAACCAGTATCAAATTATACTGGTTTATGGAACACCAGAAAAAAGTTTTCCAATAGGGATGTAAATATTTGTAAACTTTAAATTTTTTAAATTTGTTTTTAACATTAAAAATATTCTCTGATGAGAATTAATTAAAAACATATTAATAACGTACGTATAATGATATATCTTAAAATACAAATATAATAGAGTTTTCTTTCACTTGAAAATTTCGATTGAAAGGTTAGTCAAGTCAGTCTTCCTATGCATATTACAATCCAGAAAGGGAAAGGGATAAATAGTAATATTCTAACCTAACTAATACAATATTTTGTCACCTAAGCAGTTCTTGAAAATTTCTCTTCATTGGGAATTCTTAGTATTCTTTTTTTTGGTGATCTTTATTCACTTTATTGGATTCTTTTACGAAAAAAAAAGATGAAAAGCTCTTTATACCAGTTTGAAATTCGATTAATTCAGGAAGAGTACTCACAGCTGTTTATTTCATAAACCAGAATTTAAACTTTACCATTACGCTAAACTTTTGTTTTCGCGCGAAACAGATAATTCAAACAAAACTTCTCCATTCGTTTGAGAAGATATCTGAAATCAATATTGGTTTCAAACCATCTTTAGAGCAACACTCTTAAAAGCAAGTAGGAAACGCGGGCATTGAATAGTCTGAGGGAAGGGATGCTAGCAAAAAAGGTGGAAACGGAAGCACTTGGTATAAATAATGAACTGACGAAAATTCAAATGGGAAGGTAAATGTTATTTTGGTTGATTTTTGATCACAGGTAAAATGGAATTAGTATGAAATTGAAAACTAAAATACGTTTGAAAATTTTTGTTTTGGATATTGTAGGGGAGCATGGGGGTTAAAAGAGAAAAAAGTTGGTTTCACTGTAAAGGAGTTAAGGTTGACGAATGGTGAAGGGGAATAATATAATACTTACGATTGATATATTATTTTTATCGTTAAGTAATACAGGTTATGAAGATATTTTAATGTGTGGTTTTCTTTTAAATTCTTTAACAAATCAGTCTGTTTTCAAGACATTTTGCTTATTATTACAAGAGTCATATAAAGTATGGTCATGATATGAATGTTTTCAGTACAGTAAGAGGGCATGACTTTGCCCACCTGGGTGTAAAAAAAGTTTCACGTAGTAAAAAACGCAGTTTAAGGATTTGAAATATGGTTTAACGTTTTTTGTCTAATCTCTGACAACACTTCTTTATTAACTATGGATTATTTATACTTTTCTACGTGCAAAAAATTGTTGCTTGTTGTAGTCTGGAGCATGTTGTGTGGGCTGGGTTTACAAATACTTCAAGAATTAGGTAAGCTTCATAATTTCATATTGGGTTTTAGGAATATTCCTAACAAAAGAGCTCTGTATTCATTTTTTAATGATCACAATTAAGTTTTTTTAATAAGGTCCCATTGTGTTTCAACCCTTAAGATTTTCAACAGATTGACTCCCACTTATGCAAGGATATACTGTCGAACCAACGATAGTAAAAGGGTCACGTGATTTTGACATACTCGGAGAGGAGAAAGGAAGAAGCTGAGGGGCAGTTGATTGAAAGAGGAAGATACATTTACTCCCTCTAACCTTAGTTATACCCTCTATATACATAAAAAAATCAGTATATTTTAAATAAAATAAAAAATACTGAAGCAAAAAATCACGTGACCCTTTGACTAACGTTGGTTCAACAGTATGATCGTACAGCATTACGGAATTTTCTGATTATTTTGTAGCATACATTACCATTTTAGTCAAACTCTTATTTTCCATAGCTGCTGACATAATAATAATTTTTTTTCATCCTGTAACAAAAATAAGATGCAGTATTTTTATTCCTTTGTATCATTGGAATGATCTATATGGGTCTATGACATCTTGGTTGCTTATATGTAATTTTTTTATTTATTTATTTATTATTTTTTAAACAAAGTAAATAAAGTATTACATCACCTGGGATCGTTGAACGATCCATGTAGGTGAACAATAAACAGTTGGTTACAATTAGTTGCACATGAAATTACAATAAAAAATTTAGACATGGTTGTAAATAAAAGTATACATTACATGCAAACAAGAAAAAAATATAAGAAGTATAATATCTATCAGGAAATTAGTAGTGGCAAACAGGGTGTCGAATATTTGGGTTTACTATCTGTCGTAAGGTAAGTAGTAGTGCAAAAAAAAAATAAGAATTGATTAAAATTACTCTAATAATGCAAGATCAAACAAAAAAGTTTTCAATGTCCCCAATAGAAAACAAAAAGTCTTTTAATTTCTTTTTAAATGCATGTTTGGTTTGACTATTTTGAATTTCCAAAGGTAATAAATTAAAGAACTTAGGGGCTAAATAAAAGAAATTTTTGCAAAAAATAGTTTTTTCAGGTTTAGGTACAGTATATAACACATTAGGTCTTCGGGGATTTATCATGTTTCGCTTTCTGCAGATATCGGAGTTTAAGTAGAGATAGAGACTTGTTTTAAAGTAGAAGAGGTAGCGAATAGGTAAAATATTCAATAGTTTAAAGTTATCAATATTAATGGAATGTGCTTGAGGTGATAACAATCTTATAAATATTTCTTGGAGTTTACATATTCTTTTTAAATTTATCTGATAATCTCCACCCCATATTATTAAACCGTAGTTAATTCGAGATTGAACCCAAGAGTGATACAGAGTTAATAGGAATTTTCTGCTTACTTTTGGCCTTAGATGATAAAAATTTAGCATTATTAGTCTTAATTTATCAGCAATATACTTGGTATGGGACTTCCACTTTAAGTTGCAGTCAATATGAAGTCCAAGATATTTAATTGTAGACACTATATCAATTGATTTACAATTACAATCATTATAATTGTTACAGTGATAAACATGATATTTAATGGAAAGCTGAATTGGACTATTTTGTCTTAGGCTAAAGATCATGTATTTTGTTTTATCGACGTTTAATCTCAGACAGTTATCAAAAAACCATTTGCTAATTTTAACTAAATCCGAATTCATCTTTTGGTTCAAATCTTCAGCGGAATCGACTGAATATAAAAGAGCTGTATCATCGGCAAAACTTATGATTTTACCGTGTAAATTAAGGTTACATAAATCATTTATAAATATCAAAAATAGCAACGGACCTAAAGTTGAACCTTGGAAAACTCCATAATTAATTGGAAGGCATTTACTTAAGGTGTTCTTAACTTTAACAATTTGTATACGATTTGATAAATAGGATTTTAAAAAATTGTAGAAGTGCCCTCTGATCCCCGTTGATGATAGTTTATGTAATAAAATACCATGATTCACTGAGTCAAACGCCTTAGATATATCTAAATAAAGAGCAGCAGTTATTTTACTAGAATTTATACTACAATGAATAAAATCTGTAAACTCCAGTAGAGCTTTTTCAGTATTTGATTTAGGTAGAAAGCCGTATTGATTTTTTGAGAAAAAGTTTGAATTTTTCAAGAACGAAATTAATCTATCCTTAATTAATTGTTCAAATATTTTAGAAATAAGAGGCAGGACAGAGATAGGTCTATAATTTGAAAAATCATTTCTGTTTCCCTTTTTAAAAATGGGTGTTATTATTGAGGTCTTTAATGACTTTGGGAAAATACTTTCATTTACTAAACTATTAAATAAACTAGTGAGAATATTTATATGAGAAAATGACAGAGTTTTGAGAATTTTCGCATCTATTCCGTCTGATCCTGGGCTTTTCTTGGGATTTAGATTACGAATACAATTTAAAACTTCTGCATCATCTATCTCTAGCCACACAAATGAATTTAGATTTGTCTTTAAGTGTTCTTTAAAATTTTCATTGGAATTTGAGATATTGTTGATTGAGGAAAAGTATAAGTTCAAATCGTTTGCTAAATTAAGTTCATCTGTATGATCAGGCAGGGTTTGATTTTTAATGCTATTACCTAGAATGTTATTAATTAATTTCCATTGTTTACGGGTTGAGTTGCAATCATTAAATTTACTTTCGTAAAATAACTTTTTGGCAGATCTGATTTTTTGTTTTAATACTTTAACTGTTGTTTTATAGGCAGTTTTGAAGAAATTATCACCTGGGTACCGTAAGGTTTTTTTGTATAGTGCTTGTTTGGATCTGATCATGCTATATATTTCTAAGTTAAACCATTTGTTTTTGTCGAATCTGGAATTACTTTTAGTTTTAGGAATAAAGCTGAAGCTATGCTTAATTGCACATAATTTGCTATGAAAATCTGAGAAAGATGATGCAGCATTAGATTCAGAAATTCTAAAATCATAGGTTTTTAAAAAGTCCTCCAACTTATTATAGTTTACTAATTTAGATCTTATATTATCATTCGTATCAAAGTTTGTGGTATTTCGCGGGGAACTCAAAACTAATCTACAAAGAATAGGGAAATGATCAGATAGACTATTGATTAGTCTTGCACAATGAATTTCGTTTATATTTGACAAGCTGTAACGTGACAGGAGGTGGTCTATACAGGTACCTGAAGAATTACGAGTTATATCACTTATATGTGAAGAAAATCCATGAGCACTAATCAAATCCAAATATTTTGCACTATGATTATTTAAATACAATAAGTCGATATTTATGTCTCCCACTATTATAATGTTTCTGTAAGAAATTTTAGATAATACAGTTTCAAATTCAGATAAAAATACTTCAATAGTAAATAAATGTGAACGATATATTGAGACTATACAGAGATTGAGAGATTTACTTATAGTTATAACTATTTCGGCAGAAAACATTTCTATATTAATTTTTTCAAAATCATATTTACTTTTATAGTATACTAAGACACCTCCTGATCTGTTATAGCTTCTGTTACAGTAAAAAGATTTAAATTGATCAATTCCGTAAAACTTAATTTCATCATTGGTCAGCCAAGTTTCCGATAAAACTAGAACATCAATAAGATTCAAACTGTCAGATAACAGGCTTATTAACTCATCAAACTTTGAGCGAACACTTTGAATGTTGAAATGTATAATATTAAATGTTACTTTGGCTGCTGGATAAAGAAAGAATTGTTTTAGATTTTCAAGAGTGTCTATTGTGGAATAATTGGACATAAAAAGATAGAGTTATTGTTGGATAGGTATATCAGTTAGATCCGATTCTTTACGAATTCTAAAAGCTCTTGAATTTTCACTTTGACGAAGAAAGATTTTTCCATCTCTGATCCAGCAGAACTTGAAATTTTTTTGACGTTTAAATTGTTTGCTCAGAAATAGGAGTTTTTTCATGCCTGGGGCCAAATGTTCATTCAGGTATATGGGTGTTGAATCAAGACGTTCATTTATATCGGATGCTAAGAAGCGCTTTATTGTTTTTCGCTAATGTTCGCTAATTTCGCTAATTTGTTTTTCATTTGTTTACTTTGTTAGTATATTTGTTGTAAAGTTTATTAATAAAGTTTAAAATTCATTTTCCACATTTAAAAAAAGTTTTTCAAGTTATAAAAAAATGCAAATTATTTCGTATAAAATGCAAATAAGGATTTCACAAATAAAATAAAATAATAAAAAATCAATCAAATCATTATCCTTCAGTTTCAGGAAATATAGATACAGGTTTTCAGTGTATGACAAAAATTAAGTTTTATGCAGGAAGAACTAGAAGATACTGAGCACATTCTTTACCTACCAGACAGAACCACGTTATCAAACCAAAAATTAAGGCTGAAAAACAAGATGATCAAACAAAACAAAACTGATTTGAAAACTCTTCAGTCAAAATGTTATTGAAAATTGATCACTACCGAAAGTAAAAAGACACTATCTCTCAGATCAGAAAAGAAGTACATTTCTCCAATTAGAGAAGCCATGTAAATGTTTCACGAGGAAGAAGAAAAATTTTCTATTGCTGAAACACTCTATCCATCATCTTTATGAACAAGGGGCCTGTTTTTCGTCGATAAGAACATTTAAAGCACTAATACATTCTTTCTTTTCAAAACATTTATGTGTGGGGAAAGGAAAACAGTCTTTCTACTGTTGTAGGCAAAACAGAAAGAAACTTAGAAACTTGGCACTGAACACAAATTCAAGTTACGATTGTTCAAAAAATGTCTGGCGTTCAAAAATAATTGCATTAGTCTGATTAAGAAATATTTTTTCTTGGTCATCACAGCATAAATTATATTTTAGTTAATAAAGTCACTGAAATGAAGGTAGTTTGCTTTATTATGGTCGAATATTATATTTGATGCATAAAAACTAATACTTTTGAGAAAAAATTCCATTTTCTTTTTTTTATTTTAAGTACTACAACCACTGAACTATATAATAACCTGCACTGTAAAGAAAATTATGAAACGTTACTTAAAAAAACTGAGCAGCTGATTGCCCATTTTTTTAAGTAATGTTCCTGGAAAATATCAGAAACGTTACTGTAAAATACTTAAAACGTTCCGCGGAAAATAAAATTCCGCGTTAACCTTTACTTATAAGAAGTGCTGTGAAAGAAAAAAAGGGAAAATATTAAAAGTAGGATCAGCTGTCATATGATGTCTGCCATGTTGGCATGGTAATGGTAACCATAACTGTTTTGCACATTCGATCAGATTTGTATCCCTACGCTATGGCACGGTTTTCAGAATGTTAAAGTACAGGAAGTTTGCCCTCCACGTTTATTCTTAGCTCAGTGACTACAATTGATCAATATAGTGCAAAGAAACAAATTTCTGAAGTGGTTTTATTATTTTTCTCTTACTCAACAGGTGTCATAAGTCCCCAGGGGAGCAGAGTCAATGCTAAACGGAGGGGTGCACTGCCCCAACCTCACGAGACTCATTAATGAGTATCTGGCCTCTATTGGGTCTGCAACGGATGACAACAGCACCATCACATCCGCAAACGATACGTAAGACATTTACATAGAATCTAATTTATGTTTTAGTCCAAGAAAAGACATGTGCTGGAAAGTAATAAAAATTTGTGTCCAAGTTAATGGTCTTGAATATTTTAAATAGTTGCCTCTATCCTAACTACAAGAAACGAGAAAACAAGTAGAGTGAATATGTAGGCCGGTATATGAATGCACCAATAAGTGCGTAATTATAGATAAAAATTAATATTTCATTACATTAATGAGATTTCTAAAAGGTGTAACTTAATGATATTTAAAGTTTTTTCAGTTTAAAGTCATTAATCATTTAGCAAAAATTTCAAGAAGAAATACTTTCAGATCAACTTGTCACTACATAAAATTAATAAAGTTTAATTTTTTTAGTTATAATAATTTCCGACTACATACTTAAATCTGTAACGTAAATTTTTGTGCAAACATAAATTGTAATTTTATCATGGTTAACCATCAACCTTTTTGTAATTTTTAGTCTCTTTATTCAATATTTTTTAATGTGCTTTATTTTTCTTGTTTTAATTTTTTATTAGAAATTAAAAAATATCCAAACCAACAATATATTGCCTTTGAAGAACTTCAAAATTTGCCACAAACGCTATTGTTTCTTTTAAAGAATAATTTATAATACTGAAGCTCATACAACAGTTACTTACTTTAAATATTTTTCTCTTTTATTTAAGTTCATATCAAAATAATATTACATTAAGTATTTCCCAGTGTTTTTATTTCTCTATGGTTTCCTCATTGGAAGAACTTCTTTAATTTTAGACAAACGCTATTGCTCTCTTTTAAAAACATATTTTACTGAAATTATTGCCCTACTTTTTCTACATTTTCCTTTATTATGGAAGTTATACTTTTAGATGAGTGAAATCTCTTAAATGGCCCATATGGATTTTCGAATCGACCTCATACGTCAAATTATGTATTATTTAATTGTACATATTTTTAATCATTACTGTTTTTCTATGTATGCAAACTAAAAAAAGCTTGTCCTTCAGCTCAAATGCCGCCGACCGCGCCCTTCTGCTCGCCCATGAAGCTTCCCAGCGCAACGCGGTGGTCTACATCGTAGTGGTGCTGCTCTTTTACTCCTTCGGCATCGGACTCATGATGGTAAAGTACATGCGCCGAGAGGCCGAAGAGAGGGAAGAGCTCAAGCTGTACCGCCGCTACACCCACGGAGCTGCCCCGACGGCCGACCCCACCAGCCGAGCCAGGCTGCCCAACAGGCTGGCGCTGCAAGCTCTCAACATGGTAAACGCCGTCCCGCAGACAGGGACCAAAGTCACCTTTGTGTGACCAAACGGCCACCTCAGTGGAAGGGACGTTGTTTTACTTTGGATTTATGAGAATGGTGGTGTATTTGGAATATGTGTTTGTGGTGAAAAAGGTTCAAAATATTTAATTGGAGAAGGTATAATTTTAAATTGCATACTCTAACCGTCTAACCAGCCAGATATGGTACGTGAAGTGCATAAAAATCTTAACAAGCCAAGGCCTTTTTCGCCAATTTTCCAATATGGTAATCCTTGTCACCGAGGTGGATTATGGCAACCCTATGGTATATTCTGTATAGTTAAGGTGACCAATTTTTTCTCAATTAAAAAGAGGGAAAACTAATTTAAGAAAAAGTACAACGTTAATAATTGAAACATTTTATTAGTTCAAACAAATATGTACTAATTATTCTTATATATCGTTTAATATTAAACGAGTATTTTTCCATTGAGTGAATATTTTTGTCAATGTATTAGTATTTTCTAATAATATATTGGAAATTTTGGGAAACGAGAAGTATCCTTCATATTGAATTTTACGGTAAGTGCTGCAGCTAGATTAATCCACATTCAATCTTGATTTTTCAATTGTCCAAAAATCATTACCCATCGAAAAAACTATTTCAACTGCTGCATTAGTTCCAGGGAAGCACAACGTGAATTCAACAATAACTAAATTTTCATGTGGAATATGTTCATTTTTGAGATGGTTAAATATTGGCAAACTAATATATGGATTAGGTTTAAAATATTGAAAAATAGGACACTTTTTAAGGGAGGACAGAACCTAGAAAAAAAGGACTGTCCTCCCTAAAGGAGCACGTTTGGTCACCTTATATAGTATATGGTTCTCTTTTAACAACACGTATTTAGCGAAAAATTTTGGTCCCAAAAGTAGGGGACCTTGGCTTGTAAAGTTTAACAAAAAATCCCAAGAAACTGTATCTTTTCACTTGTTGCAAAAAGAGGCGTCGATAAAAACTTTATTACTTCATTCCACAGCACGGGCAAGCATGCGAAGTGGATATTTTTATAATCTTTGTCTGAAAATACATAAAATTTACCATGTTCTTATATCCCATAATATCTTTATGTGTTAACCAGATATGATGTGATACATTATCGTGATGTAATTTTGTTGAAAATTATGGATTGTAAATGCAATTTTTTATAATTTTTCATGCAATCCACTCAAAGAATCTGGCTGTGCAGACTTAATGTGGACTTGTTGAAACACTTACCGAACAGAGACGTTTAAGAGTGCGTTTTAGCTTCGTGTTCTTTAAATAAGTATCTCGTGGTTCCACCTTGTGTTCTTCATGTAAAAATATCAATGAAATGTTCGACTCAGAATTTTCCTTACTCATAAGAAAATCTATCAGGATTATTACTTCATGGAATTTTTAATTGTAAACTCCTTTCAGTTTTGTTGGGATAACTATACTTCCATTGTATCATAAAAATTAATGTTAATTAATTTATTTTGGTACACACACTAAAAAGAAGGGTTAAAATAGTAGTTATATACTTGCTTCTTATATTAAAATCGGTAGTTTAGAATATTAAACAATTCAAAAAAGGATTTGATTTATATCAGAGAATTCCAGCTAAATTATTCATTTTTAATTTTTTAGGGTTTACTTTAATAATTTTTTAATCCGTTTAGCGCATTAAGAATCGTATATATTATTGTTAAGCTTTCCTGTTTACAGCTATCGTGATAATCGTCAGTAAACTATTGTGAAAGAAATAGAAATAAGTTATTTTTTAAACCACTTACAAACTAACCAATCACTGCACTTCTTTTTCCAAAGAATCTAAATGCAAAGGAATTCAACACGAATATAAGTAACTGATTGTTTTTGAACAAATTTTCGGTTATTATTTGAAGTATTACGCTACATGCTGATGAAAACAGTCTTATTTCACAACTATTTTTTAAATAGCATGAAAGTATAAAATTCAAGGATTATTAAGAATGAGAGAAATAGAATAAGATTTATAAGAATGTGGTTTATTTTCATGTAGACAGTTTATGTATGTTTCTGCCTATCTTTAAATGTTATAAAAATACTTTTTTTTAAACATTTTTAGGTAAAGTCTTTTAATTTTATGCAAAATTTTCCCTTCACAGAATTATGTTATCTGACTGAACAGTCAGTGTGTGAGCTTAAAAACGTCGTATTTTAATAAATATATCTTCGTATGGTAGATGTTCTGAAACATGCTATATCAGCGTACAAGACTTACTTTTTATTTTGAAATTCAAATAAAAACGTTGTTAAATAAAATTAAAAGTGAACTAAATATTAATTTTAATGAGTGCAAACATTCAGATGTTTGAACAATATTTTAAACAATCAAATAATATTTCTGTGTAACCTATTTATTTAATATTTCCTTAGGATTTTTTATAGGTTCAGTTAAAAACTTTTTTATAACTTTTAAATGCATAGGGGAGAGTGCTGTACCTAAGGACGGTTGTACCTTCAGCCACCGCATTTTAAAATTCGAGAAAATATGGAAATTTGAATTTGTGGTTGAATTTGAATGTAAACAGATGCTATCTAGTTGCTAACATGAAATCAGCTCTTTAAAATAATATTTATATTTAATATAATAAATTTACTGTTTTTAGGTGCTCAAAGTTTTTTTAGTGCATCACTACATTAATATGTTTCTTCCCCTTAAATTATAATACGATAAAATGTGATATAAGGAGTGAATTCCCGAGATTTTGACTTTTTATTTTTCATATTAGAAATTGTCAGATCTCAATTCTTTTATTTTTTATAGAGCTTTAAATGCAAAAACACCTGGTGTTGTACCTTCGGACACCATACGTGTTGTACCTACGGACACGTTCTTGTTGGTGTCTGTAGATAATCGGCGTATTTGAATCAGGTTTCATTAAAGTGAATGCATTTTAATGTATATTAAATTAATTCTAAAGGGTTATCTATTTGTCGGCGATTATTTTCAAGTGATTTTTATATTAAAAATCAAATATTTTGTGATCTAAACTACTTTTTTTAATTTTTGATTTTACTTTGCATTTAATGTAAAATATGGTATAAAATCTTAATCACCCTATTGCATTTAAGTATGATGATTACAAAAAACTTGAAATTTCCAGTGAAGAAGATTTGCGAAAGTTATTATCACCAAATGCTTGCACAACTAAGTGTCGATCGAATTGTTTTTATGGATCAGAGAAGTGATCATATCTATCAGCATGATTGATGAAACTATTACCTCAAACTTCGATCTGAAAATCCCATGTGATTTATTTATTTTTGGTAAAAAATCAAGACTTTTATCATTCAACTTCGTTTTAATGATCATTTACGATCTAAAACTACATTACTTTAAAAAATCTATTCTCAATTTTAAAAATGCTTGAGAAAGTTTATTAAAAGGTAATACACTTATAAAAATGTTCATTTTAAGCTTTTATCAACTAAAAATTTCCTTTTTAAGGGTGTCCACAGGTACAACTGGGTCTGTCCATAGGGAGAGCACGTTGTTGTACCTATGGACACAAATTTCGTCAAGTTATTAAAATGAATTTAAATGGTCAAAAAGTGATTTTACCTGTCTTAGAAAAATTCAAACATGATTTTTGTCCAGAGGTACAACACTCTCTCCTATATATAAGAAGTTTATATGTTTTAAGATGATTCTTTATAATTTAAGAAAAAATTTTTATTTGAATAATATTAAAGTAGCCGGCAGTGTGTAAAATACAGTGCTTTAATTTTTTTTAATTCTTAAATCTGAAATTATTAAAAGACAGAGAAGGTAAACTATTTTTCTATAAACAAGGAAATTGTATTAATTTATATCAACCTAAAGTAATGTATTAAGATTGTTAATAAATTTTGCTATGCAAATAGTTTCGTTTGAAAATAAATACAAATACGTACCTTTTAATACCTTACTATTTTATAGGTAATTTTCATCCTAATAAAAGGAGATACACGAAATATAGACAAAAATATTTCAATTTAAAATATTTATATATTAATAATTGTTTTATATTACATTGATAGAGAGCTTAAATTTTTTACTACGTGGAAAACACTAAAAAATACAAAAAAAATCAAAACTGTACTTTTATTATTCTTTATAGCTGAGCTGCAAGTTGGATTCCTTACATTTGTTTATAATTTTTAAAAGAAAAGCAGTAAGACTCGTAATGAATTTTTAATTCAAACTTAGTATTTTGTATTGTTTAAAATTACAAAACGAATTGTAAATAAGAATAGGAATGCTGTAAATCACCAAGTAAATAAAAAAGTACGAAATTTGTTTGAACACCTCCAAATACCTTTGGATACCTCTAAATACTCCATTATCGTAGTTTTGTTAACACAAAATTACAAAAATAAACCCGAAACATATCATAAAGTACCATAACTGTTAAACTTAAAAACACCAAGAGCTACATATCTATGTTTTGAAATGATACCTAATGTCTTAAAAAACTATTACAATGTATCTCTGAGCGGAATGTAATATTATTATTAGAATTATACTCTGATTAAGACGCAGCTAAATCTTTAAAAGTTAAAAGTAGGAACAGTTCTATAAAATTGATTAAGGTAGAGGAGAGTATTATGGAACCCCCTTTATATATTTAAGAATAACTCTATTAGTTTTTAATAAAAATCCGCCGAATTATTTAAGTACATACTATACCTAATGACAATGAAGGGCCAATGGTCAAATAAATCAGGATTCATTTTTTAATCAAAAAATGTACTTTAAGAAAAGTTACAAATGGAGGTTAATATGGAACAGTCGAGTAATATGGAACAGTTAAATTTACAGCTATTGAAAACTAATTAAACCGTTGAGAACATTGTTAATCATAACTATAACAATATATTTAACAATTTACGTTCAAATAGTTTTGTTCATGAGTCTATTTGCAATAGTCACAAACATAATCGTCTTTTTTGTGCTCCAGTACAGACAAGATGAGCCCATAGAAAACAGCTAATACATTGGATCCAAATTTCTCCTCGTTGATCTTCGGAAAATTTTTCATTACAAAATATCTTAGTTTTAGATGCTACAGCATCTTTGTTTTCCTGTCCTTTAGTTGATGGCAGGAAGTAAATATCATATGACACATCAGAATGGACCTAGTGTTCTGCAATATCCGACACACCAGCTTGTACTATGAACCCTTTTACTGACCGATAAAACATGGATAGCAAAAAAAAACGACTGCAGTATAAGAAACTACTGACCTTTTAGTGTACTTTATGCTTAACAACAAAATTAAAGTCTCATAGTTACTGATAGGTTAAAAGGTTTGAACATTTACCGTCAAAAACTTTCGAAAATCCTAAAACACACTTTGCTTTGCTGCGACTGATCAGACAACAACAAGAAGCTTAACTCTTTGCGCATGCATCAGGGGGGATTTCTTAAAACTTTCATGGCATTGCCACGTGATAGCAGCACGAGGGGGAGCAGAAACTCAGGTGTACCCATATTACCCATAGTACCCATATTACCCGACTATTCCATAATACCCTCCTCTCCTCTACATGCCTACGTTGAAAACGTCAATTTCGACCAAAACTAGTAATTTTTGTTTTTGATTCTATAATTTAGTACAGCTTTTTAGCTTTCTAAAACTATCTTACTTTTGATAATATAGCCACTAGAAAAAAAGTTAGTTATAGCTAGTTAAAGAAAAAATGTCACATGCCGGTCATATGCAAAATGTCATTTCAATTGTGTTTTTCTCAGAACAGTTTCTTTAATAAATTTAGTTACGGTTAACATGATTTCTCAAAATCTATTGCTTGTATTGTTATGAAATTTGGCATGAATGTTTTTGATAGTATTGTCTAGGGAATGACTTATGGAAATCCTGTTAAGTTGATTCTAAGTGAGTGTAGGAGCTTGTTTATATAGGAAAGAAAGGAAAAAAACTGAAAATTTAATGTATTCCTAATTAAAAGTCTGTAACTGCTATAAAAATTTTTATATCTAGAACTTCTTAAATCATTCCCTAGATAATTGTCCTAAAATTATGTTGTAGGTTAAAAAATCACTTTAAGTTAGCTAGATTTTTAATTATGATGTTTATCGTAAACTTAAAAAATTATCAAATTTAAGCTATTTTTATTTAATTTTATGAATTACATTATTATTTTTTAACTTTTATATTTAAATAACTGTTTTCCAATACAAATGCATTTAAAAAACTAGAAATATCAGTATATTTTATATTTTAATAAAAGTTCTCCAACGTAGGCACGTACCTTAATGTTCTAATCCTAATAGAAATATTAACTCTTTATAAAACAACACCCAATCCAAGAAAATCAACTGTGGTTGGGATATGATTCAAGTGTTTACAACATACACATGCATACTAACACACATAAATCTTATTGTGATATTTATAAACAAACATTTCAATAGGTATCTGTATTTAATTTATATTATTGAGTTTTAATTTCTAAGTGAAGTCATAGTAGTTTAAGTTTATATATTGTATAACACAAATATATTCTTAAAATCGTATACATGTACCTCTTGAATATAAAATTTGAAGCAAAACTGTTTTTAGATAGCTTTTAATGTCAGGAGTATTTTCCTAAATCTAATTCTAAGAAAATTTAACTTCAAAATTAACTTAAGTATAATAAATTATTCTATACTCTGAGATAATGGAATATTTATATAATTAAATTTACTGAATGTATAAACATATTTTTAAAGTATCACATTTGGTGTACACTGTTGCTTGTATATTTTATTTTGATTGTCCTAATGCCACTTTACATCTGAATAAAATTTAAATTGTGTTTTTGTCTTTTATACACCTTTAGATATAAAAACCGAATATGAATTAGTTTAAAGAAATCACTTCAGAAAAATATTTTTACCCTGGAGGAAATTAAAAATAATTAAGTAGATGAATTTGTTAGAATTTTAGAATTAATTTCTGTTTACCTTGGAGTTTGAATTAAAAATACATTGCAAGGAAGGAACTTTGTATTTCTCCAGAGATTTAAAAAGTCATCTAAATTCAAATTACATGAAGCAACTTATAAGTATTTAAGAAGTAAAAATTAAGAGTTGTTTTAAATTTTACATTTTTTCAGCTGTGGTAGTCATTTTTCATCTTTTTACATTTTATGCATACTTCATCTTTCAAATCCTTTTTATAATAGATCAGGTCTTTCAAATATTACTACTTTTCCCCTTTTGAATCCATGCATGAAGTAGGATAGTGTTTAATTTTTTACCTATAATGGGATCTGTAAAGGATAAATAAAACTGCTCGTTACTTATAGGTATTAACATTGTTTCTTTTACATCCGTACCCTGCCTCGTCTTTCTTTATGAAGCTATGTACAGTCGGCTGCAAAAAAATTATAGCTTGTTTTAAAGAGGACATTAAATTATGGAAATTGGCGTTTACAGTGTTCTTCTAACCCCAACCAATCGATCACAATAGTCTCTGTTGCGATTTTTTTGCAGCCGACAGTACTTTGTAGGACAATGAAAAGTGTTTCATACCACACATTTGGTAGGAGCATAATTACACTAGTGCTCAAAATTAGGAGAAATTATACATACAACACTTTTTAAAAATTTTCTCCAGATGTACTAGACAGATTTGGATGAAATTTGGTATGAATTAACAAAAGATTATATAACCAGTGCCGTAAACAGAGGTGGTGCAATGGGTCTTTTGCACCCCTAAGCTCCAAACTTTTTCTTTGTGAAATTAAATATTTTAGAATTTCTTTTATTCAAATTCGGATTAGGTACACTAAAACAAGTTGAAAACCAGTTTTTTAAGTTCAAATTTTGAAAATTTTATGGGGGAGGACCCCCAGACCCCCTTGGTACTTGTAACTTATTACAACTATATTTTATATTAAGTTGGTCAAAACGAAAAAATTCTACCATAAAACCTGTATCCGAAATTCAGATAAGGGCTCACTAAACGAGTTGAAGAAAATGGGGTTTTTTGACTGATGTTTCCAAAAATTTTCCAAAAAATGAGAATCCGGAATCCCCACCAAAAAAAACAAATCCTGGATCCGCCCCTGCTTATATTTATAGGATTTTAAGTAAATAAAATGTTCTTATCGATATCGACACATTTCATATATACAGGGTGTCCCACGAAAAGTGGCCCAACCCCTTTAACTTTCGAACCCCTACAGATATAGTCATGAAAGTGGGGTCTAGGTATAGTAAAGTGACCATGCCCTATCGGATGAGAGATGTTTCAACGCCCTCTAGCGGAAACTTTAGGAGCAGCATTGATTCAGTAGGAAAAGACACCTTAAGCAGAAAAATATCTTGAATAAAACCCCTAAAATGCACGCTCAATTAAGTTGAATTTACGTAGTTTTTACGTCTTAAGCCGCTCCTCACGAGGCGAAAATGAGAAATTTTTATTTTTATGATTTAAGTAAATGACTAAAAGCAGGGCTCGATTTCTAAAAAAAGAGGTACCGGAACGGTAAAATTATTGATATTAAAACTGAAAAAACGAATACTTTTTAATACCTAAACTTAAGCATTCATTTTCAAATTTAAATTTATAAAATAAATTCAAATGTGTTGTACTAGATTAGGAAGAGTGTTCTAACTTAATTATTGTGTAAGACAATGAACTCTTTACACACCTTTTTTTACAGTGGGTTTTACTTTTTTTTCCAACAGGGTGCCGAGGCGGGACGGTGAATGAACCATTAGTGTTGATTAGAAATGAACCATTAGTGTGGTATATTTTGCCAACTTAAGGAATATAATGCGTAGTTAAAGTCCTTAAATGGTATAATTTTGCAAATTTTCTTTACAAATTTGCCCAGCGATCTGGCAAATCTGGTTCATATAAAAAATAATCAACACCAGGAGCGGATTGTGGGTAGTTTAAATGGGGGTTCACAATCATGTTTTAAAAGAACAATTAAGTAACAATCTTACAATTAAATCAGAAATATTGTTATTTGCAAAAAAGATAAAAATGCATTAAAAATGTTTTTTTAAATTTGAAATATGCCCTTTTTATATTTTTTGGCAGGATTCTTACTAATATGATCTTAATTTGAAAATAAATCTGATAAGTTGAGCTCTTAGTACAAAAAGGGGGCCTGGTGGTTCTCCCCCAGAAAAATTTTGGAAATTTGACCGTAATAACAGGGTTTTAATTCATTTTAGGACTTTTTTTTGTACATAGAAAGGTATCCGCTGCCCTGATGAAATGGGCCGTAGTTAGGAGACCCCTAAAATAGAATAAAATTTTTTTTCCGAAAAAGAGGTTCCGGAACGGCGTTCCGGACCGTTCCGGCTGAAATCGAGCCCTGACTAAAAGTATTCTTAGTTCATTAAATTGAAAATTTCTCATTTTCGCCTCGTGAGGAGCGTTTTAAGACGTAAAAACTACGTAAATTCAACCTATTTGAGCGTGCGTTTTAGGGATTTTATTCAAGATAGTTTTCTGCTTAAGGTGTCTTTTCCTATTAAATCGATGATGCTCTACAACTTAGTCACTGACTTTTTTCACATACCTCAAATAGTTTTTAAATAAAAATTATAACTCCTAAAGTTTCCGCTAGAGGGCGTTGCAACATGTCTCATCCGATAGGGCATGGTCACTTTACTATACCTAGACCCCACTTTCATGACTATATCAGTAGGGGTTCGAAAGTTAAAGGGGTTGGGCCACTTCTCGTGGGACACCCTGTATGAGTGTTTATGAAATACTTCGTTCTAGTTTGTTGTTAACAATGGATTTCTTTGTTTCATCATTAAATACAACATTAATATATTTTAATATTAAGTTATTTATTCTGTGAGAAAAAAAACAGTGTATAATGCAAAACCTTGATTTTTTTCTTTCAATTCGGTATCATTATGCTTCCCCAAAAAATAATTTCTGGCTACTCCATTGTATAAAACACCTCAAAAAATTCATCATTCAAAGAGAAATCATTCAGAGTTGAAAGGTATGAAACAGTGGTTTCAGAATCAAACAAAGAAGAAAGTCCCAAGAAGTTTCAGAATCATTAATATTTTTATATTTTCACAATTTCTTTTATTTGGGGATGTTAAGACGTGGGTGAGAAATTGTTGAAATTGTATTTTGTGATAATTACGAGTTTAATAGTTAACGCGAAACCTCTCTTAATATATTTTAATGGTTTACATTCAATTAATTAATGAAATCACCTTGCTAAAATGTTTATTTTTTAGTAAATCTGACCTTTTTGACCTTCAGGAGAAATTTAAAGGGTAGTGAAATCTCTTATTACTAATAAAAACTGAATTCATAGCCATAGAATTACTAAAAAGTGATAAAAAAATAAATTAGGGGACGTCCCCCCAAAAAAAAAGGTTTTTGTGAGATAAGAGATCATATTCGGATTCTCTCAGAGGGTCAGCCGCATTTGTTTTACAAGCAATGATCCAAACGAACGCAGTGTAGTTAGCTACTAACATCTTTAACATAACTGCACTCTTATAACGACAGCTTCAAAACTGAGTAGAAATTACTCAAATTTGAGTATGTCACATACTCTAACTGGGTCCAAGTCAAATTCACTCACAATTGAAAACATGCATATACTTATTTCTGAAAATGTGCAGATACTAAATATTATACACCATGAGCTTATTTTTGAGTTAGTGGATGTCATTCTCAGAACCGGAGTTCTAGTGTGGCTATGACATGGAAAGCTGATGTGTAAGCTGGGAGTGAAATCGCACAGTTGTGTGTCACGCTACCACACCAAAATGGTGAGTTATGGTGAGTAAATTAAAATATTAAGTCGGTTTTTTAACTTTAATTTTCCGTGAAATTATTTAAAAACAATTTTTAAACACATTCGTACCTGAAAGAAAGGGGTATTACTGAGTTTACAAAGAGGAAGTGGAACCGAACTTAAAATAAGTGGGTTTGCAAAAAAAGTTAAGTTTAAGTAAGGGAAGGAGGGGGAATAATAACTTATTTGTCTTGTTTCAAACACCATTTGTTTTGTTTTGTCATGATATTCTAAGGTTTTATACAAAAATATAGGGTTGTTTTAACTTTCAACTTGTAACTTTTTTAGCCTAATTTTAAACTGTGCATATATCGAAAGATTTTAAATGATTTTTTTTAAATTACTGGAGTTATAGATTACACTTTCATGATTATATTAATAACTACAAAATCTGACAGGGGGTCCCGCTAGATCAATGTCGGGGAAGATACTCTTACAACGAATCAATTCACTTCAGTACATCTAAAGTGGTAATAATTTCCATAAAGACACGCATTGCCCTCTAGTGAGAGAGGAGGATACAAGCAAAGCATAAATGATCGGTTGACCCCTCGTGCCGGTCGATCCCTTTCTAGCGATTTATTCATCTTGAAGAAAATCTTTAACTAGGGTTGCACAATATTTTCTGCAATTACCATCCCTGAAAGTTAAATTATCCCCGATTTCTCCTGCATGAGGGGCAACCAGATGTGTAAGGATATTGATCTTATTAACCTGAACCACCAGAAATGGTTCCTTTGGCTGTGGGGGGTCTTTATACCTTAGATAGAGATGGTGCTCTATACCATTACTCCATATCTTCAAATCTGACTATCAGTTCATCCTGATAACTTCTGATTTTTGCCTGGAGGGTAAAAGGAACACAAAATAACCCCTTTTTTGTGCATGAGAAAGTCAGATTTGAAGATGTGGAGTGATGATATAGAGCACCATCTCTATCTCTGGAATAAAGACCCCCCACAGTCAAAGGAACCATTTCTGGTGGTTCAGGGTAATAAGTTCAATATCCTTACACATCTGGTTGCCCCTCATGCAGGAGAAATCGGGGATAATTTAACTTTCAGGGATGGTAATTGCAGAAAACATTGTGCTACCCTAGTTAAAGATATTCTTCAAGATGAAGAAATCGCTAGAAAGGGATAGACCGGCACGTTCTCTCGACATGAATCCAATAGAACAAGTCTAGGACATGCTTGAGAAACGAATTGATGCCCTTCAAATACCTCCCAAACAGTTCAGGTGCTGAAAAATGCTGTTAAAGGGGAAAATGGAGAAAATACCCCAGCCCTTCATAAAAACCAAACAAACCTGGTGGCAAACAGAGCCACAACGTTGTTATAAGTCAGGAGAAAGCATACCCCAAGCGAAATTGGTTTTCAATTAAGTATTGGTTGACTTTTCACTTTTTTTGCTTAACTACACAAAATGTGCATTTTCCAATTTTGATAAAAAAAAGTAAAAATAAAATTTTTATTTTGATAACTGCATGGATTTAGCTTTTAAACGGCCCTAAGTTAATGAAAAATGCTTGAACCACTGCAAATATTTTATTTGCTTGCCAATATGTACCAAAACTACCAATATCTTTTAATTGTTGTGAGCAGTGTACGTATTATTCTATTTGTTTTTAATTTGGCATGGCAAGTTTAGAAAATGTTTTATTGGTATATATATCTTGAACGTTTAAATCTCGGGTATACGTTTGAATCTCGTTTTTTACGTTCAGTTAATGCTATTTAAACTGCTTGTGTCATTCCAATTATATTTCTTCGTGAAAAAAAAAACAAGTAAAGATATTTGTAAATATACATTGTAAAAGTTTTCTTAGTTATCTTTTATTTCATTTACTCTGCTAATTTTTTTTCAAAATGCCATTTGAGGTACTCTAAGGTGTAAAGCTTCGTAACTTAAATCAATTTTTAATTATTTTTTTAATTTTACTCCGACTCCTATACTTTATTTTTTTTCATATGAGGGATAGTTAAAGATAATACGTCTAAAACTCAATATAAAAAGTCAGTAACAGCTAAACTATTTCATTTATCTATTTGTGTATAAACTATAAGCAATAAAAATACATAAATAAACAGTTTCTATATGTTAGGCAATTTTCACTGCTAAAATTGTTATCATCTATGCATTGAAAGGAAACTAAAATTTTTACCTCCCGCAAGATCAAATAGCTTGAACTAACATCTGGATCACATTATTATCTAGGTATTGTTGCTTTCACAAGCACCCTAACTGAACAGTCTTGGGTGCAGAAGGTTTAAGACATTAAAATACGCACTTTATCCAATAATATTGAGGATCTAAGTTTAAAGGGTTTGTCGGGAGAAAGGGGATCCGCTCAAATGATTTTCCCCTTAATGTCTCTTCAATAGTTCGCTGCATTGATTACCTGCTCTCGCATAAATATATTTACTTTTAACATTTGCAGATGCTGTCTATCTGGGTTATTTAAAGATTATAGGGTCTGGAAAATACACTCATTGCCATAAAAAATAGCTCACCAAGAAGAAAATGGGATATTAAAGGGATACAAAGCTAAATTTATTTCCATGATTAATTATAGTATAAAGGTTAGTTAATAAAAAAATCAGCCTTCCTCGATGTTAGGGGCCGAGAAAATCAGTAAAAAGTGTTTACTCCATAGATGTCCACAACCGCTGCCACAGGCCATGATATTAGGTGAGATGGGCTCTAAATGGGCTTTTGGTGATTTAAAGACCATGCTGCTTGGTACACCAGCGGATGTTGCATGCTTTTCCTCAAGACAGGACTTGTTTTGTGAGCATTGGTTCTAGAGAACGGAAAAGTTTGAAAGTTTTAAATTGGAAACATATGCTACATACATGGTTACCTACTGTTATGATAAAATATGACCAATAAAGCTTTAGAAGAACACTTGCATTGAAATGATTTCTTATTCATCAAATAATGGGAAAAATGAAAATAATTTTTAGGAGAAGTTTTCAAACAAATATAATTATTAAATATCATCGATCCAATCCCTCAAGAGTTTTAAACTTTTGACCCAATTTAATTATTGTTTTGTTTGAAATTTAAAATAAGTAAAATAATTTTAAACCTTAAACTTTAAACTCAGTAGTAACTGAACCATTAAAGGATAAGAATATATAAGGGGTTAGTAAAACCTCATCTATATGCTGTACAATTCTGGGCTCCATAAATGAGAAAGGATATAGAGGTACTTGAAAAGGTTTAGCACAGAGCTACAAAAATAATAAAGGGGATAACACATCTAACACATAATGAACGTTTAAGTAGGCTCAACACGCATATGTTACGTGTAAAGTGATTAATTGGGCATTATAAATAATTCCTGGATAATGTGATAAATTTAACGAAACTTATACAAATACAAATACAAATACAAATTAAGTCGACCAACTACAGGCGTAAGCCCAGCAAGGTTGGTCCAGTCTTTTTAACTCAAACTACCGGAATCCCAGTATCTGTCAATTTTCCTCTTGAACTCGTTTACCCCTCTTGAATTTACAATTGTTTCAGGCAACGCATTCCATCTATCTACTACCCTATTAAAAAAATAATGCTTTCTACACTCCGTCTTAAATTTTACTTTATTCAATTTGAAATTGTGACCCCTTGTTCTATTACCCGTATTGAAATCTAGTCCCTCTGTGTCCCCTTGCTTTACCATTTTAAAAAGTTGAATCAAATCCCCTATAATCCTTCTTTTCTCTAGAGTGAACATATTTAGCTTCTTTAATATTCCCTCATAACTTAAACTGGATATACCCTTGACCATTTTAGTAGCCCTATGCTGAACCCTTTCAATTGAACCAATATCTATTTTTAAGTCAGAAATTTAACCATCAGAAAATGGTTTTCTATAAATGACTTAACTTTAAATTCAAACAAGACTAAATATATTTATTTTAATCTTAGACTGACATCAAGTAATCTTAATATTAAATTTCATTCCGATCTCTGTCATAGTTATTTTAATTGCGATTGTGAAACACTAGAACAAGTTCATAGTATAAAATATTTAGGCTTAATAATAGATTCAAATTTAAAATGGAAAACTCATATCAAAGAGCTGGTAACAAAATTGCGTTTTGTTTTGTGTAAATTTTACCACCTCAAAAATAATATTGGTGTGTCTTTTCTTAAAACTATTTATTATTCTTGGTTTTATTCCTTAATTAATTATGGTGTTATCATTTGGGGTGGTGAATATAGATCCAATCTTCAACCAATAATTTCAATTCAGAACAAAATATTAAAAATTCTAAATACTCAAATCAGCCCCAATAATTTTAGATCCCTTAACTTACTCTCCTTTCGACATAATGCATACTTCCGTATCATACTTTATATTTTTCGCCATAGTAATTTGTGTGATTTTAGAGAAAGAACATATAATTCTAGATCAATTCAAACTTATCAGATTCCTAAATTTTCTAAGGATATCTTTACTAAACATTTCTTTTACCTAGCTCCCAAATTATTTAACAGTTTGCCTCTAAATTTAATTAGTATAAATAATTTATCTTCTTTTAGACGAAATTTATTTAATTTCTTAATAAATATCGACGATCCTGATCTATATTTTCACCTCATTTGAAGCAAAATCATTTAAATTTTGCCCAGCTTTTTGCCAATTTTTTAATTTATTAAATTGTGTTTGGTTTTTTCCTTCTTTGTTAATCAATTCATGTAAGATTTTATTTTTAGGTAGCCTGAACGGGATTTCTGAATTTATCCCCTTGGCTACTAATATGTTCTTAATTTCTGTATTTGTTTTTCTGCCCTTGTGAATAAAGATTATTATTATTATTATTAAAAAAAAAAGTATGGAAACCAAAACTGAACAGCCGAAACGAATTTATGAACGAAATTTATCACTTTGCCCCCTTCCCTTCTGGTTATTATTAATAATGTATAATTAATCAATTTACACGTAACATTTGATTCACCTTTTCAAGTTAGTAAAACAAGGGGATACTGAATACTTAAACTTTAATAGGGATAGCAGAACAAAGGGCTATGTGTACAAATTGACTGAGACACATTTTAATCCGGATAAGGAGTAAGGAAGTACTACTACTTTAATAGGATAATTTACATATGGCACGCGTTGCCAGAAAATATAGTTAATTCGTATGGTGTGTATGAGTTTTAATGTTCGGCACTAGTTAACTAAAAGTAGTTGAAAAGTAGTTAACTACTAGTTGCAACTACTAGTTAACTGGTAGTTCAACTACTTTTGGCTTAGAATAGTTGAACTAGTAGTTATTTACTTTTTTCACCAACTACTAGTTCCAACTAGTACTTTCAAAAAGTTCAACTACTTCAAAAAATATTAAAAGATCAAAATTTTTAAAAATATGTTACATTGTTACATCTACTAAAAATGCCATTTTTCGTGATACATTTTCATATTTGGCAACCTTCGCGAATCTTTAGCCATGATATTTTTGCTATAGGTAATAAAAAGTAATCGAAAATTTGGGGGAAAATATTTTATGAAATTAAATAGACTAGTTAACTAATTAACTAGTAGTTAACTAATTAACTACTTCGGGAAATAATCAACGACTAGTTACAACTACTTCCAAGAAAAATTAGTTAACTGGTAGTTACAACTGCTTTTGCCCAGACTTAGTTGGTAGTTAACTACTTTTTGACCAGTAGTTGCCGAACACTAATGAATATAAGCAAAAATTGGACAGTCAGGCGGAATTAGTGAATGCATAAACAAAGGACCAGCCTTGTTGGGCTTTGATCCTGTAGCTGGTCGACAATATTTGTATCTGTTAGTACATTAAGTCATTCAAGACTTGGGAATTTTCCGTAAAATGTATCATTTTGGAGAGTATACTACTAAAGTCATATTTGACTGCTGTTTGACCACAACTAAATTTAACCATGGGCAATTCCGGTATTTTTTAACATTTTTTATTCGATAGAGGTACCCAAAAGAAGAAGCACCAAAAATTATTTTCAATTACAATAAATATTTTTTTATTTAATTTCAAAATTTAACTTCATAAAAAAGGGTGCAAAAGTGTCAAATGTCAAACCGTGACCCACTTTAATCCTAAATATTGATTTTAAACAATGGTTCAATAATAAGAAAGTTGCATGTGTCAGATTTTCAAACACAAACAAGTGTTCCGTATGGTTTTTTGTATGGTAAAATGAAATATCTAGTCAGTTTTTCAAAAAAAATGTATAGGTAATTAAATATTTTAATTTAAAAGTCGAGAAAAAACACGTAACTGAAAACGTTTATTGTTTAAACTGTAGGATGACGTCAACAATAATACCATCAACTCCATTGCTTTACAACTATGTTTATTATAAGATGACTTCACTTCCAAACTCTTGGCGTTTTCGCGCGATTTTAAAAAGGGGATTTTTGTTAATTTTTTTGGAAATCAAAAAATTTCTCGATCGGCCTCAAATTTTGGGTAGTTGCTTATTTTTGCAAGAGGAATCGATTAAAAAAATTAAAAAATCATGCAACTTCCTCATTGTTTAAACAATTCAAAGCTATTGTTGGTTTCCACATTAAAGTAAGGCCGAAACAGATCTGACGTCATTCAATACTAAAAAAAAGGCAAAGGGATTTTCGATTTTTATTTTAAAATATTGAATTATCTAATTTTTTTAGAAACTTTTAATGTCAGTTTTTGAATTTAGATATATTTCTTTTACTAGAAAAATACATTTAAAAAAATTTAGAACTGAAAAGAATTTTCGAAGTAATAAAAGTTTGAAGTTCTTAAATTAAATTTATTTGATGAAAATTTGTTGAAAATTGCTTCAAAAATTTGAATTAATATACCTAAAATTATTTGCAGCATGGTGATTTTTAATTAAAGAAAATAAATGTTATGATTTATTTTATTCAAATTGGTTATATTAACAATTTAATTTAAAATCATCCCGCTAATATTATTTCAGAGAAAAAAAGTTATGCCAAGAATACTATCGCATGTTAAAAATCCCATTATCAGACTAGGTGTCCGGCATCCTACGGGATGAAAGGTCTGGGATTTATACATTTTCCTTTTAATGGTTTAAAATGGTTAGTAACATATAAAATTTTTATGAAAGCAAGTAAATAATTTAGAAACTTGATGTTTTAAAACCAATTTTTTGAGTGAGTTTTTTGTTAGAGGATAAATATTAGACTGGTAATATGGCTATTTTTTGGACTGTCCTATATTTTGGCAACTTTTAACTAAAACAGTTAAAATTTTAATATAATAATACTACCCTGCTCTCATTCACTCACCAACCGCCGGAACTGCTTCGCAGTTCTTAGTAGATCGCTTCGCGATCTTAGTGAGCAGAGCTCGCTTTTCTTATCTAACTAATGCAGTAAAACCATGTGTCTGAAAAGATAAAATGACTAAGATCGTATTTTAAAAACTGTAGACTGCTATTAAGGCAAATGGAAGGGCCAGGTTTCATCCGCTTATGTTAAAAAGGATAGTTTCATCGAATATTTACTCCAGCATCCAGCCTTTTGCTAGCCAATGTGCGCCTTCTTAGGTTAAGCCTTAATAACTAAGAAAATATGTAAAAGGTGTGTATTGTTACTTAAGGCTAATTTTATGTGAAACAAGAATTTGTGTTGAAGCTAAGCAAAACAAAAAAAATAAACAGGTAACCTCAATTTCTTTGAAACCTTCAAAGCAAGTTCTTGCGAATTCATTTAAACCCATGATTTTCCTTTATTTCATCCCTTTGCCAAACTAATGAAATAGACCCATTTCCGCTAAGAATGAATTCTTCATAAGAAACTCAGACGGGTGTAATGGAATTTTTTAAGCTTGGTAACCATAACAACTGAGTAGCTTAGGGCGTCCCCACTCGCATATAGCTCTTTATAAAAAGATACTGTGAATGTTATTTTTTTAGCAGTCTGACACTGATATCTTCGTAGATCTTGAATTGCAAATGAAGAAAGCAATATGCGAGAAGCCACTCGTCGCTTAAAATAAATGAAAGGTTTCAGTTGCACAACCAGACACTAAAGCAGAAGTAAGTCACGGTCGGAATGGCTTTAGTGACAAAGTATATAAATTTTGTTCAACTAAGTAGATTAAAATTGAGTTTCTGGAACATTCTTTCCAAAGCCGAAATAAACAGCGGCACTATACTTTCATCACAGGCAGTTCACTTATTTTCTGTAGCTTAGAATCTTTCAATTACGTAAGTCCTGGAACATAAGCTTACTTCCATATGTTAGTTTTTCAATATCAAAGAGAAAAGTTAAATTTTTCATCAAACATGAGGAGATTAATTTCATGCATAATAAATGTACTACAGTTCGGGGTCAACAAACTAATAAATACTTGCAGTTTGAAATATTGGAACTATTGATTAAATCACACCTTATTCACCGCTGCAACTCTAAACATTAAAAATACACTTCAGCATATTTGATCTAATATAAACAATCATAAAAACTTGAAAGTGCAATATAATATTATTCTATGATTTTTCACAAAGTAAAGCCACTGTGAATGACCGAAATTTAATACATAGTTTTAATTCATTAGTAGGAACTTAAATCACTTCATAAATATTATAACGAAGTAAAAAAAATAAACAATTTGGTTCTGAATCTATATATAAATGAATGTCTGTCTGTATGTGTCTATGTCCTTTTTAGTTCATAAGTTTCCCTCCTACATTAACTTTTAAACTCTACCACGTTGCTCTACTATATTTCTGAATCAAAATAATTTAAAATCAAAGCATCCTGAGAACTTTTTTAGTCCATTTTATGCTTGAAAATCAACATTTCCTGCCTAACATCATAGCAAAACCATCAATTGGAGGGTTCAGCATAGAAGTGAAATAAGTCCACTTTAGTTATTTTTGAGAGCTACAGAAGTTTAAAGTTAAAGTTTCATAACAAATTACCTGTTAAAGCAACAGAACTTGCTGCTGCCAAGTGGATGTTATCAGAACTAGGACTTGGTTCTATATTGCACTGAAATTTTACATAGTTGGTGCATGTTATATACAGCGTTGATAACTCAAAACTGACAAAAAGTGGATTTGTTCTACTTTTATTCTGATCATTCCAATTGTTGTAATACTTTATATTTTCCCTTTATCCCTTATTCATTTTTCTCTGGCTTTAACATTTTCCCATATAAGGACATATACCTAATTAGAGATAACTGAATTCAATTCTTTCTGATCAGTATGCAAAAATAGAAAATCGCTTAAATTTTGGAAAGCTACAGTATGAAATATCGATAGCCTTTTTTGGTTGGTCCATTCTTAAGAATTGAAATTTTCTTCTTGTCTCCAACCTACTTCGTTGCACTTTAAAGAGACCACTCAAGTTATTTTGAGGGTTGCTGCGTGACTTCTAGATATCCTGAAGGAACATAATCAAGTATTTATATCGGATTATTTTTGTCTTTTACCGTATTTTAAAGGGTTCAGGGGTTTAAGGGGTTTTACTAACCCTAATGGAATTAGAAGAAGGTATTGTGGAAGGTATTGCAGGAGTGTTGTTTGTTAGTTAGATACGGTAAAAAAAATTAGGGGGCTAAGAGGCCATCCATTAATTACGTAAGGATGATTTTGGCAATTTTTGACCCTCCTACCCCCATGTAAGGGTACGTAAAGATTTTTCAAACCCCTCCCCCCTATTCTTACGTAAGATTCCATTTCGTTTTTCAAAAGATTTTAAAATGTTAGAAAACCTATGGTGCCAAGGCAACCATCTGCGCACGAAATGATTAACAAAATTAAGTTGAAATCAAAACTAATAAAGATTTCTCTCTCTTTTTGCTTTTGTTTTGTTTCGAATTTTGACAACTGGAAGATGGATTCAACAGTTTCATTTTTAATCTTAACTTAATGCTACTCCAATAAAAAAGATACATGTGATATACCTTCATTTTTTAAAATTAAAGCTTCGATAATATACCGAGATCGTCAGCATTTTTAAGTTTTTATGGGGTTATTTAATAGTAATTTGATTAGAATAATAGGAACTTGTTTACATTAACTTGGAAAACTTTACGTAAGAATGGGTTTGACCCCCACCCTCCCCAAATAAGGGTATGTAGAGATTTTTCCAACCTCCCCTCCCCCTCGGGACCATTACGTAATGAATGAATGCTCCTATTGGGACACGGTTAATGGGACCAATGGATTTTTTCCATATGATAAATATTTTACATCACTTATTGGTATTAGCAAACATTTGCAGCATGGAATATCTGTCATAAGAAATTTTTGCTGCGCAGTTTGTTTTCAACAAGTGAAAGCAAATATTAAGTTTTGTAATTGATTAAATTTTGAAAATTTTCAAAAATATTTTAATCCTTTTCAAAGACAGTTTTTGATTCTACAAACACTGGAAAATTAGAAAATATCACTGAAAAATCATTGAATTGCACTTGTAAAAATGTTTTAAAAAATGTCTCATTTTTCCCCCACTTTACCCTATAGGAATTAAATTTGAAATATTCAAAAACATTTTAGATGGTAATCAGCATTTGCATGAGAAGAGAAAATGATTTTATTAATTTCTCGTTTGTGAATGGGAATTTAAAATTTCACATAAATTTGGAAACTATATCACCTTCATAATTAGATTTGTTTTTAAATGAGTATTTTGATATGAAGAAGAAAACAATTTCAACCAGAAAATATACCTACACATTATCGGATCAAATCGTGTATGTCAAAAGTCATGAGTAACTATCATGTTATTCGCAGGGTAATTTAATGTGTATTAAAAGAGAACAATACGTTCTTATTACATATTTTCTGTGTATCGAAAATAATTACGTTAGTAATAGAAGATACCTACATAATTATTTTTTAATACTTTATTGTGTCTGTAAGTCATTAAAGGTTAACTTGATTAATAGATATTAAAAGTTTACTGTCAAGTAATGACTTATATGAACGAAAACTACCTCAGGTTATTTTAATTAATTCGAATTGTGAAAGAATTGATTACTTTAGCTTAATTTTGGTTATCCTGTTAAATAAAAAATACAAATATTTTTTATCGCATTAATATTTTGCGCTTCCAGTTCTCTTATGTAAATGAATAATTAATAACATTATGTTTTAATGGGAAAAACAATAACAAGCAGTGCAATTTATTAATGAAAGTTTCAGCTATTATTAATTAATGGATTTTTATTTTGACAAACCTGTACTTTGGGTTTTCATTAACTCATTGTTTTGATGAGGTTAAAAAATAACAATATCACTTTCAAAAACAACATCTAATTTATTTTTAAAAAAGGGAACTGGTATATCCTTTCATGATTTATAGTTAAGCTTTTTAAAGATGTATTTAATCAACTATTTAAAAAACTACTACATATTTAATTTTTTTTATTTATTCAATTCAAAAAATGAAAGGCTTATATGTGTATCATGTGTGTGCAGTGCTTTGTGTACTGATGATGAAAAAACAGACACGCAATTATGATACCTCCTTTGGCATCAGTTTCTATAAGTAAACCTTCAAAACGCAAGAAAAAGTCTTCTTCAATTTCGAAATTGTAAAAAATATAAATCAAATTGATTGTTAGATTGTTACAATTAATCAATTTCTACGAATGATGGAAAATCTTGATTACATCCTATTTTAATGCATTTTTATGCAAATAACCACTCAAACGACGGAATGAATTTTTAAAATATGAATAAATTTTTGTAGAAATGAAGAAATGTGATTTTATGAAGAAATATGATTAATTATTTTTTTGCTCTGACTGTGCAAATAATTTTCCTTCCCTTTGACTAAGCATTGAATTTCTTCAGAAAAGTTTAATGCACCTTTCGTGACATTGCTTGATGATATTTTTAAGTCGTATTTATTTTTCTTCTGACACTTTTAATGTATGTATGTAAGCAACTTGAAAGATTTCAGAAAAAAAAACTACTCTTTTGTAGCAAAAAACTTCATTTGATTAATGATAATAGTTTAATCATGTTTCAATTCTTACCTTTCATTCAAAAATATCTGAAACAATAATCAATTTTAACGCTTAAGTTTTCACATAGAGGTCCGATTTTTACCGTTTGTCTTCACCTTATGGAATACAGTCATTATTTTAGTCATAAGATTAAGAGAATAAAAACGTAATCTTTAAACATAATTTTCACTTAAATTAGGCAGAATCCGAGTTGGGTTGTAAATGGATAGGAACATCTTATTGAGTAATAATGACCAGGATGGAAGGAGAGAGTAAGATAAATAAGAGGGCGAAATATGCAAGCGCAGTAGTGCACATTTGAAGCAGGTGGTTTTCCTTCACCATGGTTTTCCTTTGTAGGCTTCACAATCCCAGAACCCCTTGCGCGACCGGTCCAATGAATGGTTCAAATTCCGCGGACCGAGTGGAAGGGGGGAGGTGACGATATATACGTCACTTTGCCAAGGAGCGAATGACGTTCCTTTTTCGCATCTCCTCGCGAAGCCCATTTATCCTCGTGTGCCTCGCGCAGTGCATCATGGGAACGAAGAGCCCGAGCTATAATGCGCAGAACTAGCCGAATGGTGTCGCCAGTACTTCATTCGCTCATTGATATATTTCGCCTCCTGATTACTCTCTCTTCCCTGGTAATAACACAGAGAATAAAAACAGAACCGCAGTAAATTAAAATACGTCAGTCACAGCTGGTGAGTTAAAATAAAAATGTAACTGTTACAGCTAATGGTCTAAGAGCTGGATGCGAATTTTAGGAATGATAAGGTGCACGAGATATTTCACCTGAAACAGATTTGATTGATGATGGGAAAACTTATGTCACCAACGCCAGAAGGCTAAGTGGAAGCTTTTAGCGTGGAAGGGGTCTCGAACATGCAAACAGCGCGCGGTCCCTAGCGACAGAGATTTTGAGGAAATCGGTTGAAAATTTGCACAGTTTAAGGAGAGTGTGAATAAAAGATAATGTTGCATTCTAAAAAGTATAAGTTGTGTTTTAAGGGTTGTAGAAAACTAAACGAATTTTCGAATGTTTATATGAAAGTTATGTACGGCCGACGAGGTGCAAGGCTGGACATACGCTTAATGTATTGAAGAATGTGAGTAAAAGTTAGGGTAACACTCCCAGAAGACTAGGTGGAAGACAAAGGGTGGCAAGAAGTCACCAAAGGTGCAGAAAAATCTTAAAACCTGACTCATTCGGAAACTTCTTGCTGTTTGCATATGTATAGCTGACATAGTATAGAACAAACTATATGCAAACAACCAGAAGTCTAAGTGGAAGCGTTCGGGAGATATTCAGGCGCGAAGTACAAAACCGAATAAAAGCGCGGGGTCCCTAGCGACAGAAATTTTGAGGAAATCGATTGAAAATTTGCACAGTTTAAGGAGGGTGTGAATAAAAGATAATGTAGCATTCTCAAAAGTATAAGTTGTGTTTTAAGGGTTGTAGGAAACTAACGAATTTTCCAATGTGTATATTTAACATTTGACTTATAACATAACTTTTCTCATTTACGGGATCACGGGCTAACTCGACCAAAGCATGGTTTCAACTATTTGAGTCATTAATTCAGTCTGTGTTCATATATGGTTCTCCGATCTGTTCCATAAACTATATCTGTGACTTGGAAAAAGTATTTTGTATTTTTGTTAAAAAACTATTTTTACTTTCCAGATATACTCCTGGTTACATTCTAAGATTAGAGTTAGGACAACCCCCCAATCTCAGTTACTGTAGTCAAAATAATTTTGAAATTTTGGATCAAAATTCTTAAATTATCAGATGACAGATATATAAAAATTTGCTATAACAAACTACTTCTAAACGCACAATTCTCTAGCAATACAGAATTTAACTGGGTTTTATCTATAAAAAAATCCTTGATAATCTAGGTTATAGTTTCATTTTTTTCTCGCAGGACCCTCATATAGCCTCTTATTTTCTTCCCCTGGTTTTACAATCTCTCCGAGATCAGACCCTCCAAAATGACCTGTCTCGAATGGAAAATAGTACTAACTTTCCCCATTATAAAATCTTATACAGCGCCTCCCCTGAAACATATATTGAATCACCCTTAAATATAATCATTAAGAGATTAATCTTTCAACTACGTCTTAATCAAAGCCGAATTTTATACAAAAACGAAATTTTTGAAATTTTTCCTTCTAACCCTTGCACTTTCTGTAATTATGAAGAGAATGAGACTTGGAACCATATATTCAACACTTGTCTTCTTTATAATCAATACAGAAACAAATACTTGACCGGTTTAAAACCTTTTCCGTTAATATTAACTCAAAGTCAATACGTAAGAATTTTTTATTTTACAATTTCTATTTTAACCCATTAATGCCCAACTTTTTACTTTTCTTAAATATTTGGTAAAAACATAGTAAATAGCCCCAAAACAACTGGAAAAATAGTGAAAAAAATTCCAGGTTAAAATTTTAATTTTTACACCAAAATTAAAAAACGTCCCTAAATGCCCCCGTGTTTTTTCACTATAGTAAACGCATGGTAGAAAACTGTTTTAAAGCCTCAAAAACATCTTCTACCTTTTTAAGTGCCACAAAAGTGATCGGAACCATACTGTAACATGAATATGGACCAAAAATATTAATCATTTATCCAATTAACTGTAAAATTAACCTTAATTAACGCAATTTGAGCATTTTTTAGACTAAAGCACGTTTTTTCCTCCCAAATCTATGTTAATGGCAAATTAATTAAGATTTTTAATTGAAAAAGGCATTATTTGTTTGTATGCTACCTAGTATTAAGTAATAATTACTTTTACAAACCTCAAATCCATCAGAATATCTCAATTTGTGAAGTTTAAGTCTTTCAAATGCCCATACTTTTTTCATTTTTTTAAATTTTATTGTGCGGAACACAAACTTCTCCCCAAAAATCAAGCATTAGTTAGATGAGCATTTGCAAGCCAGATGATATAGATTGATTTGCAGTATAGAACACAATGATTAGCGACATCTAAATAGAAAAAAAGCCGAAAATTTATCAAGAAAGCGACTTTTTTGGCAATTTTAATGACAAAAAGTCATTATAACTAATAATTATTTAACTTTTAATTAAAATATAACCGGAATATATTTGCATAAGTAATAAATATAGTAAAATCATTAATTTATTCCTTTTAATTAATAAAAATTAAATAATTCCTTATAATTTAAAACTTTTTATTCCATTAATTTATCAGAAATAACATTATTTTCCAAAAAAAATAAACAAAAATAATAAATTTTTTATCTAAAATTAAAGTAATTTTATAAATATCAGTAATTTAATTCATTTCATTAGAATCGAACGCGTTTTTATGAAAAAAATAAGGAAACACTAGCATCATATTTCAGCATATTTGCTGATGACTTAAAAATTTGGGGGAGGGTAGATACTCAGGAGCAGGTACAAAATTTACAAAGGGATCTAGATATCATATCACAATGGGCTGAAAAATGGAGTATGTCCTTTAACATAAGGAAATGTCAGGTACTTCCCAGATAGCACGCATGCTTGCTTCAAATTTGAAAATTTCTGGAATTATGGTTGAACTTTCAAACTTGTGCAAGCAAACTTACTTCAAATCAATTTTACAGCTGGATGTTTCAAGCTAGAAAAATTCCAACGATTTTCAAACTTGAGAAATAATTGAAAGTTCGAGTAAACAACAAACTTGAAGTGATCAATCTTATTTCAATTATTTTTCCAGATAGAAACTTATTGCTTGGGTAATAAAATATTTTTCAATCTTTCAAATTGGTTGAAAATTCAAGCGAATCTCAAACTTGACTTTATCAAACTTACTTCAATTATTTTTCCTGCAAGAAATTTCTTGCTTGGGTAATAAAATATTTTTCAATCTTTTAAATTGGTTGAAAATTCAAGCAAATCTCAAACTTGACTTTATCAAACTTACTTCAATTATTTTTCCGGCAAGAAATTTCTTGCTTGGGTAATAAAATATTTTTCAATCTTTTAAATTGGTTGAAAATTCAAGCGAATCTCAAACTTGACTTTATCAAACTTACTTCAATTATTTTTCCAGCAAGAAATTTCTTGCTTGGGTAATAAAATATTTTTCAATCTTTTAAATTGGTTGAAAATTCAAGCGGATCTCAAACTTAACTTTATCAAACTTACTTCAATTATTTTCCCAGCAAGATATTTCTTGCTTGGGCAATAAAATATTTTTAAATCAATAAATATATATTTAATATATATTTAATTGGTTGAAAATTCGAAAGAATCCCCAGCATAAGTTTATTAATTCAAAGTAACTACATTTATGACGCTTTACCAACGCTTACAAGCGGGTAAGCAGACAGGCGTAGTTAGCGTTTTCGTACTCATTTCGAAACTTTAACGCTCACTTATTTAAATGAATTTAAATTTTCTCTTTTGCTCATCGACGAACTGCCGAAGTATTTCAGTATCAGTAGAACTGCGCGGAAGTAGAAATTTAATGCATAAATAGCAAGAAACTGGGACTTTTTATAACAGTTTCCCACGGTAAACTGTAGACCCGTTTGTAAAGTTGTCAAAAGCTACCGCCAGGGGACGAACTTCGGGCTGGAATCGTGGATTTGTTCCAGTTGTAGGGACTAAAACATACATAAAATAGAGATAAATAATATTTAGCAATTTAGCTGTTTAAATTTTTACGGCAAATTATTTAATTAATTAAGCGCTAAAAATTTGGGGCACTGATTTGAAATAAATTCTTAAAGAAAAGCCGGAACTAAAGTAATCGATCTTTTTTAACTTGCACTTTTTCAAATTTTTGTACGTTAGTATTTGGGTAATTTTTAAAAGCTGTTGGTTTCATGTCTGTTGATGTTTTTGCAAGGTTTTTTGAGAGGATATTTAATTTTTTCATATATCCAGTTATTCCAATTCCTTTTAAAATTTAAATTTCGATTTTCCCCAAAACTAAATGAGATATTTGGTTTCAGTTTTTTTCAGAAAATTTTTTAACAACTAATAAAGGATAGATTATACTTGTTTTTACAACATAATAATTTTTTCTCAAAAAATCAATTTGGGTTTTTGCCTAACTCTAATACTGAAAAGGCTTTATTAGAATTTACAAATGTCATATTTAATAGTATTAACAACAATAAAAAAAACTACTGCTATCTTTTTAGACATCTCAAAAGCTTTTGACTCAGTTCAACATGATATTTTATTGGATAAATTATCTTCTATTGGCATAAGTGGCGACTTCCATAATTTTCTAAAATCTTATTTGACAAACCGCATTCAAAAGGTCAAAATTAATAATATTTTTAGCAAATGCTTCCCCATAAACTGTGGTGTTTTTCAGGGTTCAACCTTAGGTCCCTTATTGTTTCTAATCTTTATTAATGACCTGTGTACCGTGTACCTTGAATATACATGGTAGATTGATAAGCTTCGCTGATGATACTGTGCTACTGTATTCCGGAGATTCAGTTAATGAATTAAACTGAAAGATGCTTGAAGATCTTGAGAGGATTCGAAACTGGTTTACCGATAATTGTTTAGATTTAAATATTGATAAGACAAAGTACATGATTTTTTTAACCTAAAGCAAAATTCATCAGATAATCTATCTTTAGTGTATCATGATAAAAATTGTAACCATCATACATGTAGCTGTAAAACTATTGAAAAAGTTTCATCAATTAAATATTTAGGTATTGATATCGACTCTGACTTTCTGACTTAAAATGGAAAAGTCATACTAAATCAATTTCTGATAAGTTAAGATTCATAATGCTCAATTTCTATTATTTAAAACAAAAAGTAAGCAGTAAATTCTTAATTAATATATACTACTCTTGGATCCATTCACAAATAAACTTTGGCTTGATTGTATGGGGAGGAGACTATTACGTTACTCTAAAAAGAATTGATAACCTTCAGAAAAGATTTATAAAACTAATATTAAACTACCAGCATACTATTCACCTATCTCATTTTCAGTCATTAAATATTCTCCCTATTCGCCATCTTTTCTTTTATAAAATATGTCTTAATTTATACTGCATTCCAAATCTATGTAAAAAACGTCACAACATCAACCCAAGAAGAATCAACGAAATTTATAACATCCCAATGCCAAAAAAATCTATTTTCTATAGAAGCTTTTCAATTTTAGCACCCAAATTTTATAATTCCTTGCCATATGAACTTCAAAACTGTCAGTCTAAATACATATTAAAAAAGAAACTTAAAGAATATTTATTTTCAATAGATACAGTGGAACAGTTTTTTCTTTAGCAGTAAAATCTCTACAGCATCTTATAACCATATTGTTTATCATTCATTTATGTATATATATTTGATGTACTGAAATTGTTATATATTTTAAAAGACACCCTGTTTGCCACACCTTATTGTATGTATTTTTTATGAGTTGTTTATTTCATTGTCGTTTTCTCTATCGAAAATGTAGATAATTTTTTTTCAAAGGTCACCAATATGGATCAAGTGATCCCTGGTGGCTATAAGTGTTTTTTTCTTTGTCTTTTTATGTTTCTATGTAACCTTACATGTGTGTAATAAAAAAAAGAATAAAAAAAATAACCTACCAATTTTCAAACATATATTCATATACAGGGTGTTTCAAAATTGCGTTGCACGGCTTTTATTCGATACCAGCGCCTCCTAGGGTCATGGAAGTAAGGTCTACCCCTAGATAAGTGACCCTGGAGAATCCATTGAGAGGACTTACAGCGCCCCTAGCAGCGAAATTAAAAAGTTAAAAAAATTTATTTAAAAACTAAAGGAGATAGAGCAAAAACACTGTTGTTGCCAACGTCAAGAAGAACTCATTGAAAAATATTTGATCAAAATATCTTGAATATTCGCGGAGAAATTAGCATGTGAAAATAGCACTTTTTCAGGGGTCAAAGAGTAAAAAGTTCAAATATTTGCAAATTTTTCAGTGAAATTGTGTAATTTTGAGTTTTTTTAGTTGAAAGACCACAAAATTTAATCAAACAATCAAAAAAATTTGCAAATATTTGAACTTTTTACTTTTTGACCCCTGAAAAAGTACTATTTTCACATGCTAATATCTCCGCGAATATTCAAGATATTTTGATCAAATTTTTTTCAATGAGTTCTTCTTGACGTTGGCAACAATACTCTCACTGAGGTTTTTGCTCTATCTCCTTTAGTTTTTAAATTAATTTTTTAACTCTTTAATTTCGCCGCTAGGGGCGCTGTAATTCCTCTCAATGGGTTCTACAGGGTCACTTACCTAGGGGTAGACCTTACTTCCATGACCCTAGGAGGGGCTGGTTCCGAATAAAAGCCGTGCAACGCAATTTTGAAACACCCTGTATATATGCACAATTTAAAGTTTCATTCAATTTTTATAAGTTGAATTTACAATGGTTCAATTTTAGTAAGTTATTATTGAGATCAGGGCCGGATTATCCAATAGGCAAAGTAGGCAACTGCCTAGGGGCCCATCGTCAGCTAGGGGCCCCGTCCCCAGAGGATGGGTGCCCATATGTTTGAATTCAGGAAGGGGTCATTAAAAATGCTTGTTTGCAAAGTAGTAACTATTTTTATTTTTTTCAAGCAGTAACTAGACTATTTTTATGAGGGGTTGGTTCATAACTACTTCAAAGGGGCCCCTCACGAGTACTTAATGCAAAAATTCTTGCGTAAAATACTGGAATTTCAAGCAAAAAGTGGGTGTCTAAGAGTCCTCCCCAGAAAAAGTTCTGAAATTTTATTCTCTAGATAAATAAATGGTTCAACTCATTTGGGTGGTTTCTAATGTTCGGCACTAGTTAACTAAAAGTAGTTGAAAAGTAGTTAACTACTAGTTGCAACTACTAGTTAACTAGTAGTTCAACTAGTTGTGGTTTAGAGTAGTTGAACTAGTAGTTTAACTACTTTTTTCACCAACTACTAGTTCCAACTACTTTCAAAAAGTTCAACTACTTCAAAAAATATTGAAAGATCAACATTTTAAAAAATATGTTACATCTACTAAAAATGCCATTTTTCGTGATACATTTTCATATTTGGCAACCTTGATATATATTTCATTCCAACAATTGACATATAAATGCAACCCCTTTTTTGAAATCCTCTCTAGAATTTAGGGGGTTCAGGGTTTTCTCTCCTGGAAATTCCAGCACTTTGAAAAGCGATTTTAGGCTAGGTTTACGAGGATTCTCGATGCTTTTCCTGCATTAAAAATTAGTAAGGCAATACTTAAAGTTAACGGCCCAATTTTGTGCTTAAAATATTGTTTTAACCCCCCTTATATACGACACTGTACTGACTAATATAAATACAACATAGAAAACTTTAAGACACCAAAAACCTGTATTCCTATCAAAAATTGGCGAATCTTTAGCCATGATAATTTTGCAGGGGCGTCATTTCAGTTTTTGATTGGGGGGGCAAGGATTTTTCTAAATGGGTCTGAATCACGCTGTAACTAACTTCTTTTTTTTGGGGGTTGCCTCAACTTCATTTTTATTCCCTAACGAGCACATTTATAGGTTAAGTGTTAGAACACTGAAAAACAGTATTTGAATGATATTACATATAATGTCAAATTTTGACATGAACTCCAAGGAAAAAGTGGGTCTGGGGGTTTGCCCCCAGGAAAATTTTGAAAATTTGCCTTTTAAAGTAGTGTTTTGGATCATTTTGAGACCCTATGGACTGCATCCAAAGAGAACAGTTTCTTGTAAACCACAAAATTTTGTAGAGAAAAGAGTTGTAAATAAACGTCAAAGTATCAAGGGGCCTCCCCCAGAATTTTTTTTTAAATTCCCCTTTAAACTAGTGTTTTATCTCTTTTTCAAACTCTTTGAGGAGCTCCTAAAGGGGACATCCATAAATTACGTGAGGTGTTTTTTCCAAAATCTGGACCCCTCCTCCCCCCTTGGTGAGATTTAGTGAGATTTTGCTGGACTCCCCCTCCCCCACGTGATATTTACCTACAACCTTTAAATTATTCTCCTCCCTTCTTATATATTACTTTCTCCTACTTAAAAAAAAGAAAATCCTATAATTTCTAACTTAAAAAGTTGACGTGAGATTTTAATCGACCCCCTCCCCCCTAGGTGAGATTTTTCCAAACCCCTCCCCCCCCCTTTTTGACTTCACGTAATTTATGGATGTCCCCAAAGGGAAAAGCTTCTTGAGAGTGGCAAAATTATAAAGGGAAAAACTGTGTAACCGACATAAAAATTTTAGAGGGGAGCTGGGGATCGTCCCCCAAAATTTTTTTTGAAATTACCACTTTAAACTCGTTTTTTATATCTTTTTCAAACTCTTTGGGGAGCACTAAAAAGGAAAAGCTTCTTGAAAGCGGCAGAATTTTCAAGGGGGAAAACACTGTTTAACAGAGGTCAAAATTATAGAGGGGGGCTGGGGGTATTCCCAAGAAATTTTTTTGAAATTTCCCCTTTCACTAGTGCTTTATCTCTTCCAAACTCTTTGTGGAGCTCGTAAAGGGAAAAGTTTCCTGTAAGGGGCCGTTCAAATATTACGTAAGCACCTAAGGGGGAGGGGGGTTTGCTCTTTGCTTATTTTTGCTGACAAGGGGGGAGGGGGATATGAGTGATGCTTACGTAAGATGGTGCATTTTCGAAAATCTCTTGTTTCTTGCATAAATAATTTCAAAATTCAACCAAAAATAAATGTAACCAAAAATTGAATTAGGAAATCTGACGTAAGCACTTTTTTCTGGAGATGGACCACCCTAACATTTTGAAATTGTAACCCCGAAAAGTAGTATTTCGACTCATTTTTGAACCCTTAGGGTTACACCCAATAAGTACGGCTCCTAGTACGAGTCACCTAATTTTCAAGGAAAAAACAATACTTACTACTAGGGATGTCAAAATTTCGGGGGGGGGGGTCCGGCAGTGTCTTACGTAATTATGGTGGGGAGGGGGGGTTGAGGTATGCTTATATTTGCTGACAAGGGGGGGGGTAAAAATGAACAAAAAAGTGCTTACGTAATATTTGAACGGCCGCTAAATGGCAGAATTCTAAGGAGTAAACATCTGTATAACCACCGACGTAAAATTTTAGAGGGGGGCTGGGGATCCTTCCCCAGAATTTTTTTTGAAATTTAACCCTTAAAGGTAGTTTTATTTTGAGACTTTTTGAGTTGCACCCAAAGCTCCTTGTGGCAGAATTTTCAAGGGGCAGCTTTTTTTCACATAACAGTAGAAACCTTGGATGGGAGCGGTTGCCCCCCTAAATGACGCCCCTGTATTTTTGCTACAGGTAAGAAAAAGTAATCGAAAATTTGGGGAAAATATCTTATGAAATTAAAAAGACTAGTTAACTACTTTGGGAAATAATCAACTACTAGTTACAACTACTTCCAAGAAAAAGTAGTTAACTAGTAGTTACAACTATTTTTGCCCAGACTAGTTGGTAGTTGGTAGTTAACTACTTTTTGACCAGTAGTTGCCGAACACTAGTGGTTTCTAAAATGGATCGCGAGGGGGGTCTGCACATAGGCCCCCCTTTGCCCTTTTGCATGGGCAAAATTCCCCCGAGAATTTCTCTTGAAATGTTTCTTTGAGTAAATTTCAAATTTGAAGATTTTTTATGAGAGTCCGGTCCTAAGCAAGGGGCCCGTGAAAAAATCGTCTAAAATGGTTCCACACAGACGGACCTCTCAGATTCCTTCTCACTGTATATAGTAAAAGCATAATTATGAATAATATTGCGATGTGGTTTTAAAATATATCTTAGAAAGGAAAGGGTAAGAGAAAAGGGGCCCCAAGTGTACATTGCCTAGGGGCCCCGACATGGTTAATCCGGCCCTGATTGAGATCCTTTTAAAGTGAGAACCGTTTAAATAATAATCGCAAATAAAAATTTAATTTAATAAATTAAAACATAACTTATTATTATCAATTAATAAAAAAATTAAATTAATAGTTTTTTTTAATTAAATGGAATTCATGAAATTACTCAGTAATCAAGAATTCGTACTAAATGTTTGTTCTTGCCAACTATTCAACTATTGAAAACTTACATCCGTAAAAAAAAGCCAAATTTCACTCAATAAAAGCTCCAAAATTGAGAAAATCGTAAGGACAGGGATTAGTAGAGGAATCTGGTTTTGAAGTAAATTAGAGATATAATTAGAGAAAATTGGTTACGTCAAGAGTGTTTTGCGTTTACCCAGATAGTTAAGTGGACAATAACGCAAAATTCGTAATCTTTTTCAATTAATCCGTAAATCCGTATTCTCGACGAAAATTCGTAAATATTACGGACAATATGTAAAAGTTGGTAATATGTTTTACTGTTAATAAACTAAAAAATTAGTTTATTTTTACTATTTTAAAAGCTTTTTACGAAAGCTTTTTTTTCAACATTAGAGAATCCACTACAAAAGTTTTCAAAGCGTCACTTTTGAGCACCGATTGACTGACGTATAATTATAATTAAATGCGTCGACAACATGCCAACACCAGGCAGGGAATGTTTGTTACTTCGTTATCTAATGCGCTTCCTGCTCTTTCCAGTGTTCGAATGAATGAAATGAAATGACCTCCTCTCGTCCTCAGCGAGCGTGGGGTTGTGAAGGTGGTAGTTCTTTCCCCCTGGGCTAGGGGGTGATCATTCGGGGAAAAGGGTACTACAGCTCTTTTCGGTCTTTTCTTCGAGTTTGAGTTTTGTGCGCGTGGCTCATTCAGCTAATTCATTTACATATCTTAAAAGAAAAGCTTGAAGACGCAATAACCCCGGGATTTTTCTTTGGAGGACCGGAGAATTTAGTTATTTCAAAGAGAGATTTTATAAATTTTAAGATGCAGTGTTATTTTAAATATCCAATATTTGGGCAATTAACGTATATTTTACATTTATTCATTATTGTAAACAATTTAGTATATATGTTACGGGCAATGTGATATAAATCGGGCAATATTAATACTGTGATTAATGTGATAAACTCAATGGTATTTATGGAAGAATAAAGATAAGGTTTTTATCGTAAAACAAAATTTATATGAATGGAAAGGTCAAAAAGGGGAAAATAGTTTTCTTGCACCGAGTTTTTAAAGTTCGAATTCAGAATCAAAATCACATACTCGAAAGAAAAGATGATCATATTCTTGAAATTTTTTATTGTTATTGAGTAAAATCTATTAGCATTCCGCGTCAAATCAACACAAGCTAGGTTGGGACCTCGATGTCTCAGATTTCTATAATTTTTGGTTTATATGTAGTACTCGTGGAGATTAAGAAGGAACACTGGTCTCAAGTCAGGACAAAGCAAGTCATTTTCATACTTCTGAAATTGATTCCCTCATTTTTGGAATTATGGCAAGTATATTCCTTGTTCCAATGGTTTAAGTACGGAATATGAACCAAAATTAAAGAATGTTCTAATTAAACACCCATTTTCTTATTGAGTACAATAATTTGCACATAAATATTGTTTCATTATATTATACTTACATAAATTTAAGTACATTAATGGAAATTTAAAGTTCAATCCATTTAAGGATGATTAATTAATGAAGAGAATAAAAAACGAATTCTTAAATCAAATAATAAATTTCTCCATCTTAAAATTTTGTATATTTAGGCTAATAAGTCTATGTTTGACAAATCTAATATATTAAAAGTCAATGTGTGTAATGTATGTTTGTGGGTATATGTGGTGTGTTTGTCTTTTATACAAATTTACAGTTTTTTTCGATCTGCACCAAACTTGGTACACAGACGTAAAAAAACTAAAGGAAAAAGGTTACTAAATTCTCCTCAAAAGAGATGCTCATGCTCAACCCATTATTGTTACCATTAGGCGGATTAAAAGGGGGTTATAGGGACAATGTTCTCGAAATTTTCAGAAAATTTCATTTTATAGTAATGACACCTTCTTTATAATAGGTGCGATGAGCGGGCGAGGCCCGTAAAAGTTTTTCACTAGAAAAGGACGTTAACTTTTTAATCCATGTAGGTATATATAAAAATTTACTGCGCCCGGGCAGCGCCGGGTCTAGCGCCTTAACGCTAGTTAGATATAAAAGGGAAACCCTATGAAATTATAAAAATGGGAAAGAAGGGGTGGGGAGAATGAGAAACAGAGTGTAAAAAGAGAATGAGAGGCAAAAAAACAAGATTTGGAACTACCGCGGAAAGTTTTAATAATCCTGGGGAAGAAAGTAAAAATGATAGAAAAAAGTCCTCCCTCATAAAATTTTGTAAATTTTACTCTTCAAATAGGTTACCAATTTATTTTCAGACACATATTATGAAGAATGGGACAAGCCCCCCCTTAGGCTGCAACAGAATATTTTCGAGGGTAAACAACCTGTACAAAATTGGTCACTAGACGACCCTGTGACAAACACCTTCCTCTGATATATTTTTTGAATCATTGTAATATATTTTAAATTTGAAACTAACAACTAATAAAGCCTACAGAGGACAGATAGTAAAAAAGAAAAGAGAGCCCCTCCCGAAGCTGCGCCGGCAACGTCTAGAGTGCCTAGCAACGTCTACTGAAGGCTGCCATTACTTCGGTTCCCATCAGAGATCCATTCCTGTGGGGTCTCGGGGCTCCGAGACAAAGAAAATCCTTGTGCATCCGGTCTGTTCGAGCGAGCGTCCACTTTCGGGAAAGCCACCCAACTCCAATAACTGATAAGGAGTGACGCCGCATGTCTGGAAAACACCAACTCTTTGGGAAAACTGAAATGTGGGGTATTGTGGGATCTCAAATGCGTGTGTGTTACCGAAAGCCACATGTATTCCATTTTGTTTTTTAAGGACTTATTTTGAGAAATCCTGTACATTTTGCTTTTTAAGAATATTTTTCAAAAAAATTGTGGAGGCTTACAGGTATTAGTAGTTCATGAGTAAAGTTCTGATAAGTTTTCTGTATGTCAAACGTTCTCAATCAATCTAATCTTATCCGTTTGCGTTAAAAATTTTAAGCAAAATCATTAATTCAAACAAATCTGAAAGCATCCTCTAAAGTCTAAAGATTTTGATTGGTCAAAACGTAGTACATGAAGTAAATATGGGACATTGGATGAATAGTGATGATGCATCAGTCAATTAACTAATTTAATAATTAAAATTTCTTCCCACGCACATTGGTAATGAAATTAAGACTTGTTTATCTCTCAGTTAGAAAACGATTATTTCAGTTAGTTGCAACGCCTAAAAATCCGAGTAGGGGAGAGTTGCTCAAAGCAGGTAGGTATGCCAACTTTGAATGCTCAAAAATCATATTTATTGGTTGGTTAAAATTACAAATTTGATTTTAAATGGTAGGTGAGTTATCGAACTATAAAATAAAAGTGCACGATAACGTCGGATCAAGCCAAATAACAATTTATTACTGAAAACGAAATATTCGTCAAAAATAACGATTGTTTAATACGGTGCCTAAAGCGGATAACCCACTAGTGGCAAAGCGGGTAAGCACTACAAAATGAGACAAATTTTAACACAAATTAAATATTTTTTAGAATTTATGTTGAGAACATAGATGGATAAAGAAGGAAGACCCTGGGGGTCAACCTAGATACTTTTGGGGACTTTCTGTCTCTAATTAAACTGAAAACATTGCTTACAATGAAATAATGTAATATCCTTAAAAATTAATAAGGATTTCTTGACCCCCATGATTCCCCGTAAATCCACTAATTTTTGAGACCTTCTAACTATCATGAAGTATAGCTGCCCGCTTTGCCCGTGGCGTGGTTAATAAAACCATACTTAGACATTAGGGATTCATCCGAGAGTATACGAGCCCCTACCGCCTACCGGCTTTGGCCGTGCGGCCTACCCGCTTTGAGCGACTCTCATCTAAATGTGCTGAGAATAGTAGAAATTTGATTAAATGCATTGAAACAATTAAATAATATTCAAAGAGCCGTTCCAGGATTTTGGCTATGAACAATATTCCTTTAGCACCTTTAAAAGTCCGAATTAGCTCTTGAACTTTGAATAAGTGATTTACAGAAAATACAAGGACCTTTCCTATAGGGGAGTTAAAGTTTAACGTCACATATTTTGATGACAAATTACAAATTTTTATAATGATAGGAGATTATCTGCGGCGTAAAAAGAGTGATCCTCTTAGGTCAGGGGTCGGCAACCTTTTGAAACGGAAGATCCAAAAGTTACAACTTACAAAGTTTCCCAGTTTTTAAAGAGCCACAGATTTTTTTGTTTCAATTTTATACTATTTGCTTATAATTTGATTTTAGATTGGGAGGGGGATTTTAGGTACTTTTTTTCATGAAGATTTAGATTACTTGCCATTTACTTACATATTATAAATTCCTTTTAGTGAACTTAAGTTCAAAATTTTGTAAACAATATGAATGAATTCCAATAAAAATTGGAGGGTCTGGGGGTCCTCCCCCCGAAATTTTTTTGGAGTTTTCCCCTTCAAAATAGCATTTTAGCTCATCTTTAGGCCTTTTTGGATTGCACCCGAAGAGCATCGCTCCATTATAATGATTGGTGCTCTTATATAAATTCTATCTATAATATAAAATTCTAAATAAATAATAGGGGAGAGTGTTGTACCTAAGGACGGTTGTACCTTCAGCCACCTCATTATAAAATTCGGGAAAAAATGCAAATTTGAATTTGAGGTCGATTTTGAATGTAAACAGATGCTATCTAGTTGCTAACGTGAAATCAGCTCTTAAATATTATTTAAATTTATAAAATAAAATTACTGTTTTTAGATGCTCAAAGTTTTTTTTAGTGCATCACTACATTAATTTTTCTCTTCCCCTATAATTATGATATGATAAAATTGGATATGGGGTGAATCCCCGAGATTTTGACATTTTAGTTTTGATATTAGAAATCGTCAGATCTCAATTCTTTTATTTTTTATGTAACTTTGAATGCAAAAACACCTGATGTTGTACCTCCGGACACCATTAGTGTTGTACCTACGAACACGTTCTTGTGGGTGTCTAGCTAATCGGCGTTTTAGAATCAGGTTTCATTTATGTGAATACATTTTAATGCATGTTAAATTAATTGAATCGTCAGTTTGAAGAAGGGAATAAGTCCAAAAATCAAGTTTTGAGAAAATCGAAAAAAACTGTATAAGTAATGGAATTTTCATTGTATAACCGCCAAATTTTTACTGGAAGTTCAGAACCCTATTTAGAAAACAGAGCAATCATCAAAACAAATATAAGTGTATTCAAAAATATTTTACAGCCAAAATAAGTTGATGGACTTATTCCCTTCTTCCACCTTATGAAATTTTTCTGATGAAAAAATCTCTAAAAACCCTTAAAATCACATTTAAATAATATTTCTCCTTAGTTTACACCACAAAAGGGTGAAATAAAAAGAATAAGACAAATGAAATTCAAAATTATAGTGAAACTGGGTTATTAAAGCAGTATCAATGGAGTGAGTGAATATGAATGGAGTCAAACATTCACTACATAAAAAAAGTTTGAAAAACATTGAAATTAAGAGAAAATTTTATTTTAACTTAGTTTACAGCAAAAAGATTATGAGGAGAAAGAAAAATTAACTTTAATTCCAAATTAGCTTAAAAAATACAATGAATGGACATCGATTTCACAACTTCAAGGGGCGATATCTCCCTATAAGGGTTAGTTATTGTTCCCCTCTTTTCACCCATGTGTAGAGCAAAGCTTAGAGATTGTTTTGAGCACAAAAAGTCAATTTGTCATATTTTGGACTTATTCCCTTCTTCAAACTGACGATTCAATTCTAAATGGTTATCTATTTGTCGTCGATTATTTTCAAGTGATTTTTAGATGAAAAATATAATAGTTTGTGATCTAAACTACTTTTTAAAATTTTTGATTCTACTTGGAATTTAGTGTAAAATCTTAAGCACCATATCGCATTTAAGTATGATGATTACAAAAAACTTAAAATTTCCACTGAAGAAGATTTGTGGAAGTTATTACCACCAAATGCTTGCACAACTAAGTGTTGATCTTATTGTTTTTTTTATCAGTGAAGTGATCAGATCAATCAGCATGATTGATGAAACTATTACCTTAAATTTTGAGCTGAAAATCCCTTGTGATTTATGAGTTTTTGGTAAAAAATCAAGACTTTTATCATTCAACTTCATTTTTATCATTTACGATCTAAAACTACATTACTTTAAAATATATATTTCCAATTTTAAAAAAGCCTGAAATATGTTATGAAAAGGTTATGCATTGGTAAAAATGTTCATTTTTAGCTTTTTTCAACTAAAGCTTCCCTTTTTAAGGGTGTCCACAGGTACAACAGGGTCTGTCCATAGGGAGAGCACGTTGTTGTACCTATGGACACAAATTTTGTCAAGTCATTAAAGTTAACTAAAAATACAGTTTTCAAGATTTTAGCTAATAAAAAATATCCCCCTACTCACAAAGGTTTAGGACTGTAGGTTGGGCACTTAAAATGGTGAAAACGTGATTTTACCTGTCTTGTAAAAATCCAAACGTGATTTTTGTCCATAGGGGTACAACACTCTCCCCTATAAATATAAAATTCTGTCACTTAAATAATAATTTGAGTGACAGACTTTTCAAGGAAAAATTTTGGAAATGTTTTTAATTTTTTAGAACTTCTACAATAGATCATATGAGGATCAGTCTACGAGCACATTACAGAATTTTCAAGGAAAAACAGTAAATTTAATTATATTCCAAAATTTTGAGGGGTATTCGGGGGTTCTCCCCCAGAAATGGTTTCCTCTGAAATAATTTTTACCCCTAAAAGTAGTGTTTTGACTCATCTTGAGAACTTTGGGTGACATTGCTTCTTGTGAGTCACTTTGATTTGATTAGGTACTTCAAAATAAATTTTCTGATTTTTTAAGGGAAAATATACTATAAATTTTTTCGTATGGAACTGTAGAGCCGCAACTTTTCATCAAAAGAGCCGCAGGTTGCCGACCCATGTCTTAGGTGTTACCCATAGGGTCCAAGTGTCTAAAAATTAGTTGTTCTCGGATGTACGAAAATTCCGGTCAATACAAAAACCGTTCAACAAAAACAAATTTATTACATTGATAAAGCTATAATTTTTTTACTGAATTTTGCTGACCGGTTTTTGCATTGACCGGAATTTTTGCAACACCGTTAAAGCATGACGGAATCAGTGTTATAAAAATTTAGAATTTATTGTTTTGGAAAGGTTTTCCTATTTTGAAATTTAGACAGAGATGATACCGCTGAATCTGAATTGTGAATTCTATGCTGGGATGGAGGCAGTCTCACTCAGTTTTGGTTCGGTATCATTATTAGTTGGTAACCCCTACTCAATACAGATGGCCTCATAATTAAATTTTTTAACGTCCTTACATTCACGTATATTTGACGTCACACGTCACCAGCATCAAGACACCATTACCTTAACATTACCCCACCACTCTAGTATGTAAAAATAAAATTCTAATAAGCCGTTCTCTATGAAACGAATAAAGAAAATTAACTTTTTCCATAGGGGGATTACTTTCTTTGTTATTTATTCCAAATACTGAGGTGACTCTCTATGAACAATAATGATAGGGTAGGTGGTAGACTCCGGTTCCGGTACGATATTGGATATTCACATGTGAACTCTTCCACATCTGTTAAAAGCATGAATGTTCATATTTACACCTATGACCAATTTAAATGTAATTTTTAGGGAATATATTTTTTATTTACAGGACGAGTTTTTTCATTCCACTAAAAAGTTTTATAGGTTAATTTAGTGAGTGTTTCGGTTTTTTTATAGTACCTATATTGATGATATTAAAGTACTATTCTTTTCTTGAAATAATTTGGACGTACCCCACTGTTTTATAATTTGCAAATTCATATTTTGGACTAAATTTTCGTTCGATACAATATTCAAATTGTAAATTAAAAACCCACTAGTAAGCAATAAAATAAGCATATTTGTGTGAGATCAGATCAGAGCATGTTGATCAAGAAGGCCAAAAAAAAGAACGATCTTTCAGGAGAGAGGTTTCAGCCTCTCGCGTCAAAAACAAAGGATCGGATTCCTATCCGTTTCTCGGAACCGGGGGGGGAACGGTAGGCGAAGAAGGGTTTCACGTCGGGGTCGGAATGGAGGAGTCACCAATCATTGGACACTACGACAGTAGTTAGTTGCTATGCTGTTGCAGCAGCGAATCAGGGGTCAGTGAGCGTCCCCCCCACCTTCACTCCATCCGCGCATCCGCCTGGAAACTGGAATCATCCACCCACACCACAAACTAAACTGACTGGGGCCTGGGGCCTAAACAAAACCCCAAAACGGGTAAGTTATTTCTATTATTTTTTTCACTAGTACTGTCTAAATATGAGAAGACTATAAGATTATTAATTTGAAAGACACCTTGAACTATTATTTTACTTTATAGATAGAACTTTATAAATTTTTCTTTATAGATTTTTTATGGAACTATTATTATTAATTTTAAGTGTGTAATTTAGTTGACTTTTGATTTGTAAATTCAAAATTCATTATTCTTGACGTTTTCTATTTTGAAGTTATTTTTTATTTGTAAGACAAATCTAATTGCATGTAAACTACCTTCTACCTTTGATATATTTATAATTTTATACCTTAAAATTAATAAATCAAATAAAGGAAAGATAACTTGACAATTTAAAATCTAGAGTTTATGGTGTGTTTTAGAATGTTAAGAAATATACACATTATATTATATTAATTCTTGGTCGAAGAAATGATAACACGAAAATTATACTTTTTGCAACAAAATAATTTGGCCAAATTACTTATTTACCTTTTTTTAGTTGTAAAACTGAAAAAGAACTAACAGTACATAAAATACAAATATTAGGATGTTGTAGTTTTTTTAATAAAGAAATCAAGTATCTAAAAAAAGGATATAGTGTCAATCTTATGACGAAAGTGAGGATATCACTGAGGAATTTTGAATGTTAAACACATTTCCTGTCCAATTTCATATTAACAATTATGCCATATTTTTTTTATCATATAAAAATTTATTTATTTATTTATTATTAAGCACACACAACAGGTGAGCGACCCAATTACAGTGTGGAGAGAAAATAAAAAATATAAAAACATACACTACAAAGTAATAAAAAGAAATGCACACTAACAATTTAAAAGAACAGAACATATTAAATCAATTCATGTGTTTACTATTTAAAAAATTTGTTAAATAAAAAGTTTGTTATATAACAAATTTTTTATTTAATTAAGATATTTTATTAAGTGCATTATATGCAATTTTTTTATTTTATTTTTATGAAATTAATGAGTTCCAAGACTCACCACTAGTGGATAATTTTAGACTATTTAAATTTGTTATAATAAATCCCATAAAGGAGGTATTTGATAAAAACATATTATTTAAAGTGCAAACGTTTATTTTTTGTTGTTTCAAGTTGTGTTTGAAAAATATAATTGTTAAAAAATGGAAAAATAAATCAATTAAAAAATATTTATAAGGTTAAACAATTGTGTGAAGTTTACCCAAAGGGGGTTTGTGTGTCTCTATAAACATATTTAATCCTTAATACGTACTATATATCAAGCTTTTCTCTTACGAAAATTTAAAATAAAAGTCGGAAAAATGTACGATCGGTAAATGCACCTCTAGGGAAAGCAGTGTGGTGCATAACAGTGATTGGACTGATTGGGTCCCCTTTTTTATACTTTGCGCAGTGGCGGCTCGAAGGTAAAATTATAAGGGGTGCTGCTCCTGCGGTACCAAGTTGGCAACGTATTTTAAGCGATATAATGCCAAATAATATTTCTTTTAAACAAAAACGTGGAAAATATCAAATAGAAAATGTGGAAACAATATAAAATTTCGATTTCTCACTTAATAGTTAAGTATTCAAAAACTGTCACTTACCTATATTCCTACAAATAGCTGATTATTACGAAGATGAAGGTTATCAAGAAAATATGAACTTAAATCACATTTCGAATTAAATTTGTTCATTGTAAAAAGAAATAAAAACGTGGCTACAAAAAAGTAAACATAAATCTTTATTTTGCCGAAACATCAGAAAATATTTTTTTCTCTCTGTTGAAAAATAAAAAACAAGCTATAAATAAAAATTAAAACAGTGTTGGAGTGAGAAAAGCTAAAATGCCAATATGATTTATTAGTAGAAGAAATCGTATATCTATTTTTCTTCTTCCCTCAGTTTTTTTTACTGCTCTCTCAAGAGAAAATGCTATCATTCTTTTGGTCGGGGCTGCTTTTCAGCAGCCCCTTTTCTCCTAACAGATTCGCATGCTAAATTCTTAATATTTTGATTTGATATGATAGAGATAGTGTTTTATACCACGATAGGTATAATTGCGGGGGCTGATCGACCCGGAAAGAAATCTGTTGGCGAGACGGCATAGCAGAAAATTATTAATTGAAAAAGGATTATAAAGGACAAAGATTAAAGGGGGAAATAGATAATTTTCTAAATATTGTAAAGCAAATAAAAATTGGAATTTCGGGAAAATTTGGTTGGGGGTTCTGCAGCCCCGCAGCCCCTATGGACGAGCCGCCACTGACTTTGCGTAACTGCGTATTTTATGGGAAGACTAAATGCATAATAATTCAGAAAGTTTATTACAGAAACGGAAGATGAAGAGGAGCAAAATGCGGAGGACAATGCACTCGACCGCCCTATCCACTCCCTGTTGTTGGCAACGACATCAACTCAGGTGAGCATACAGTAAAGAATTATTAAAAAAATAATGGAAATTAACCAAGAGTCATATTAGTTACAGGAGGCGACCTTTACAATCAATAAAATTGTAACTAATTTTATAGAATTAATTAAAAAAAGAGATTAAAAACTTAAACATATTTTGTTTCTGCTCAATATTAAAAAAACAAAACAAGACCGAAATTTATTTTGGACAAAATTGCACCCTAAAAAGTTTTTTTATTACTTATATTTTTTACTATAAAATTTGATTTTATTCTATAAAATTCGAATTATTACTATAAAATTCGAAGTGTTCCAATTCCTCCCGTTTAAGTACCTACTTGTTTTAAAAATTTATCCTTTAAATTAAGTGGTAGTTTTACTATGTAAATTCTTTTTGAAAGAATTTCCTGAAAAAGCATGCATTTTAGGCATTTCTTTTGTAAAATAACCTATAAAGATTATTTTTGTTACAGTGAACTTCTAACGGCAGTCCTATCCTCTGTAAAAATCTTATTTTTGCTTTTATATTTTAATTAGCATAATCAAATTAACACGAAGAGTTTTTCAAAAATGCCAGTCTTGTGATAGTCGGAGTTGATATCACTTGCGTTTCTCCATTATTTTTTACTTATTTTTACTTTAATAATTCAAGTTATCTTAGCACTGACAGGCTGTTTTGTAATTTTGAGTTGGCCTATTTGAAAAACAATTATTTCTCAGTTTTTGCTGAATTTTATTCTGTTTTAAATGTGCTACATGTTTAGCAAGTTTTTAAGAGTTTTTTCTTGTAATATTCTTAAAGAAAATTCACCTTGCTATTTATCTTGCGCCATTTATCTGTTGAACAAATTGATGATTCTAAACATATAAATAATGTTTTCTATTTACTTTCCTTCAGATTAAAACATCGGGGGGAGGAGCCTTTGAGATCATGATCTACAACTGCTGGAAAGAAATGTCGTGCAAGAAGTTCTACTTGGGCTAGTCTACATAGCTCAACAAATGTATTAGAGGTAATTATGCAATTTTTTATACTGATCTTGTTATTTCTGTTCTATGATATTTCTGTGTTAGAGTGAGGCACCTTAAGAAACTTTTTAATTATTTATTTTTCAATTTTTATGAAACTGTATTTAATCAAACAAAATATAATTATTTTATACAAACAGTCAACAATAATCATAATTTATTTAATCAAACAATAATTTTAATTTTTCTCTTCTATTAATTTTAAAGGCCTTAAAGGTTATTGTTCAACAAGTCTGGGTTGAAACAAAAATAGGAATGATAAAACCCTAGGTATAAACTAACGAGTTACTAGGTACAATATTGAATTTAAATGCTTCATTATGTACGTTTTTTAGAATCTTGAACAATAATAAGAGTTATTTGTAAACTTTCTAAATATTTTAAAGAGAAACATTTTAATAACATATAAATTCTAAACATATAAATAATTCTAAACATATAAATAATGTTTTCTATTTACTTTCCTTCAGAATAAAACATCGAGGAGAGGAGCCTATGAGATCATGATCTAAAACTGCTGGAAAGAAAGGCCGTGCAAGAAGTTCTACTCGGGCGAGCCTACATAGCTCAACAAATGTATTAAAGGTAATTATGCAATTTTTATACAGATCTTGTTATTTCTGTTCTATGATATTTCTGTGTTAGAGTGAGGCACCTTAAAGAAACTTTTTAATTATTTATTTTTCAATTTTTATGAAACTGTATTTTATCAAACAAAATATAATTTTTATACAAACAATCAGCAAAAGGCCTTAAAGGTTATTGTTCAACAAGTCTGGGTTGAAACAAAAATAGGAATGATAAAACCCTAGGTATAAACTAACGAGTTACTAGGTACAATATTGAATTTAAATGATTTATTATGTATAGAATGTTGAACAATAAGAGTTATTTGTAATCTTGCTAGATATTTTAAAGAGAAACATTTTGATTACAATATTAATAAGAGTTAGAATCAATAAATATTCTAACTTAAAAAAATGAGATGGTAAATATACTCCTTTGCACATCAAAAATGAGTTTTTTTCCCAAACAATTATCTTTTGGGGGTCCGGGACACAATTTTGTTAAAAATTTACTAATTAACTTAGAATTTTGAAATTTTTTATACTGATCAACCATCTAACAACTAAGCAAAATCACATCAGAAAAGTTTAAAAAAAATAAAAATTGAAATTTCATTAAAAAAATGGGGTAATTTAAAATGGATATCTCAAAATGTTATTGATAAATTTTCAAAATTTTTTCACTAAATCAAACAGAAACATATTTTTATTTTAGACTCTGCACTTTAAGAAATATTAATTTTTTGAAAAAATATGTTTTAATTATATCAGAATTATATGAAAATGTGTGATAACATTTCACAAAAATTAATAACTTGGAAATGATTTTACCTTATTGTAATTTAGAATTAAAAATGCTTTATAACTATATATTTAACCTTATTTAGAAGCTCAAAATTCCTAAGAATGTTTTTAATCGCCTTATGATAGGTACTGAGTACTGTTATTTAAATTATATATATATTACAAATGTAGTAATATTTCAAAATTCCTATTGAAGCTGCAGTCATGATATGATGATCCATCCTACAACAAGTGAGGATGAAATAAAAGAAGTATGTCCCTCTGGCTGCAACAGTCCAAGAAAAGAGGCATCAGCAGGTAAGCAATATCCTTAAAACTATTGAATGGGCTTAACAAAAAGAAAAGATCTGCTTGTGTAGCAATGAATATTAATCATTATAAAGTTGCCACTTGGCCCTTTCATAACTGCCCCTCAGCTACTTAACCAGAATTTATATTTTTTCTTGAAGTTCAGAAATACAGTTACATTGAATTTCAAAATCTTCGTGACACAATCATGTTTTAGTGTTTTGATGTATTATTTTAAATTTTCGGGAGGAATATCCAGAACTAAAATTCAATGGATAATATATTCTAAGAATATGAATATGAAGTCCTTTATTTTTTTAGGGTACCCTTCCTTGTTCTCAACTTGCAAAAAAAAATTTTAAATTAAAGTACTTGCTTGTAAATAATATTGGTTATAACATTGATTTAATGTTGGTTTTAGAATTTCCTCTTCTTAAAAACATAAATATTTGCAATCAATTAGTTTTGTATTCCAATGGAATTCATATTTTTCAAAGACATATTAACAATCACGTTAAACGCTAAATAAAATTAATTTAGTGATATTTTTAGAATTACAACTAAAATTCTAAACATTTGTCTTCAAAGTGTGAAACTATAAAAAATAGTTTTGGCTTGTAGATACTTTAAAAGTGTATATTTTAATTTTTTTATTTTGTTGCAGGAAAAGAAATGAAGGAAGTTTATCAAAAGAAAATGATTGATGTAATTAAAATTAACTTTTTGAAATTTATTATGTATATTTTGTTGAATAAAGTATTATTTTGTATATTTTAGTTATTTTAATTTCTAAAAATGGTGTTTGCGAGCTTTCAAAGTTCAGTTAAAATAATTCTACTCAGTAGTTGTAAGAAGAAGTAATATTTAAGAAGTCAGAAGAAGTAGCATTTAAGCTGAAATAATAATTGATTTCAATCTTAAAAATGGATAATTTAAAAAATCTTTTGAGTGAACATAATTCAAAGCTGGTATTATATCAACCTTAAAACAAAAGCTAAAAGTATAAATATATTAAAGTATTTTTGAAATTTGAAAACTACTTATAAATGATTGAATTTTCAGTAATTTTCCAGGTTTGGAATCCAATTATTAGGAAATGACTGAGATTTCAAACCTGGAAAATTATTGAAATTTCAAACATGGAAAACTATTGAAATTTCAAACATAGAAAATCATTGAAATTTCAAACATAGAAAATCATTGAAATTTCAAACATAGAAAATCATTGACTTTTCAAATATAGAAAATCATTGAAATTTCCAGCTGGAAAATGGGTTGAAATTTCAAGTTTGAAGTTAATATTTATTCAAGATAGGACTCAAGCTGGACGTGGGGCAACTTTCAATATACAATCCAGCTAAAATACGGCGTTTTCGAAAGAAATTTCAAACTAAGAAAATCATTGAATATTCCTGTTAAAAAAAGGTTTGAATGTTCAAGCTTGAAGGTCATCATGATTCAAGATAGGATTCAAGCTCGCTGTGGTACGACTTCCCTGTTAAGATCCTGCTTAACTACAGGGTTTTTCAAGTTTGAGGCAACCTTGTCAAGTTTGAACTTTCCAGCTTGATTCAGTTTTATTTCAATCATACTGTGCTATCTGGGATAGAACAGAAATAACAAGATCAGTATAAAAAATTGCATAATTACCTCTAATACATTTGTTGAGCTATGTAGACTAGCCCAAGTAGAACTTCTTGCACGACATTTCTTTCCAGCAGTTGTAGATCATGATCTCAAAGGCTCCTCCCCCCGATGTTTTAATCTGAAGGAAAGTAAATAGAAAACATTATTTATATGTTTAGAATCATCAATTTGTTCAACAGATAAATGGCGCAAGATAAATAGCAAGGTGAATTTTCTTTAAGAATATTACAAGAAAAAACTCTTAAAAACTTGCTAAACATGTAGCACATTTAAAACAGAATAAAATTCAGCAAAAACTGAGAAATAATTGTTTTTCAAATAGGCCAACTCAAAATTACAAAACAGCCTGTCAGTGCTAAGATAACTTGAATTATTAAAGTAAAAATAAGTAAAAAATAATGGAGAAACGCAAGTGATATCAACTCCGACTATCACAAGACTGGCATTTTTGAAAAACTCTTCGTGTTAATTTGATTATGCTAATTAAAATATAAAAGCAAAAATAAGATTTTTACAGAGGATAGGACTGCCGTTAGAAGTTCACTGTAACAAAAATAATCTTTATAGGTTATTTTACAAAAGAAATGCCTAAAATGCATGCTTTTTCAGGAAATTCTTTCAAAAAGAATTTACATAGTAAAACTACCACTTAATTTAAAGGATAAATTTTTAAAACAAGTAGGTACTTAAACGGGAGGAATTGGAACACTTCGAATTTTATAGTAATAATTCGAATTTTATAGAATAAAATCAAATTTTATAGTAAAAAATATAAGTAATAAAAAAACTTTTTAGGGTGCAATTTTGTCCAAAATAAATTTCGGTCTTGTTTTGTTTTTTTAATATTGAGCAGAAACAAAATATGTTTAAGTTTTTAATCTCTTTTTTTAATTAATTCTATAAAATTAGTTACAATTTTATTGATTGTAAAGGTCGCCTCCTGTAACTAATATGACTCTTGGTTAATTTCCATTATTTTTTTAATAATTCTTTACTGTATGCTCACCTGAGTTGATGTCGTTGCCAACAACAGGGAGTGGATAGGGCGGTCGAGTGCATTGTCCTCCGCATTTTGCTCCTCTTCATCTTCCGTTTCTGTAATAAACTTTCTGAATTATTATGCATTTAGTCTTCCCATAAAATACGCAGTTACGCAAAGTCAGTGGCGGCTCGTCCATAGGGGCTGCGGGGCTGCAGAACCCCCAACCAAATTTTCCCGAAATTCCAATTTTTATTTGCTTTACAATATTTAGAAAATTATCTATTTCCCCCTTTAATCTTTGTCCTTTATAATCCTTTTTCAATTAATAATTTTCTGCTATGCCGTCTCGCCAACAGATTTCTTTCCGGGTCGATCAGCCCCCGCAATTATACCTATCGTGGTATAAAACACTATCTCTATCATATCAAATCAAAATATTAAGAATTTAGCATGCGAATCTGTTAGGAGAAAAGGGGCTGCTGAAAAGCAGCCCCGACCAAAAGAATGATAGCATTTTCTCTTGAGAGAGCAGTAAAAAAAACTGAGGGAAGAAGAAAAATAGATATACGATTTCTTCTACTAATAAATCATATTGGCATTTTAGCTTTTCTCACTCCAACACTGTTTTAATTTTTATTTATAGCTTGTTTTTTATTTTTCAACAGAGAGAAAAAAATATTTTCTGATGTTTCGGCAAAATAAAGATTTATGTTTACTTTTTTGTAGCCACGTTTTTATTTCTTTTTACAATGAACAAATTTAATTCGAAATGTGATTTAAGTTCATATTTTCTTGATAACCTTCATCTTCGTAATAATCAGCTATTTGTAGGAATATAGGTAAGTGACAGTTTTTGAATACTTAACTATTAAGTGAGAAATCGAAATTTTATATTGTTTCCACATTTTCTATTTGATATTTTCCACGTTTTTGTTTAAAAGAAATATTATTTGGCATTATATCGCTTAAAATACGTTGCCAACTTGGTACCGCAGGAGCAGCACCCCTTATAATTTTACCTTCGAGCCGCCACTGCGCAAAGTATAAAAAAGGGGACCCAATCAGTCCAATCACTGTTATGCACCACACTGCTTTCCCTAGAGGTGCATTTACCGATCGTACATTTTTCCGACTTTTATTTTAAATTTTCGTAAGAGAAAAGCTTGATATATAGTACGTATTAAGGATTAAATATGTTTATAGAGACACACAAACCCCCTTTGGGTAAACTTCACACAATTGTTTAACCTTATAAATATTTTTTAATTGATTTATTTTTCCATTTTTTAACAATTATATTTTTCAAACACAACTTGAAACAACAAAAAATAAACGTTTGCACTTTAAATAATATGTTTTTATCAAATACCTCCTTTATGGGATTTATTATAACAAATTTAAATAGTCTAAAATTATCCACTAGTGGTGAGTCTTGGAACTCATTAATTTCATAAAAATAAAATAAAAAAATTGCATATAATGCACTTAATAAAATATCTTAATTAAATAAAAAATTTGTTATATAACAAACTTTTTATTTAACAAATTTTTTAAATAGTAAACACATGAATTGATTTAATATGTTCTGTTCTTTTAAATTGTTAGTGTGCATTTCTTTTTATTACTTTGTAGTGTATGTTTTTATATTTTTTATTTTCTCTCCACACTGTAATTGGGTCGCTCACCTGTTGTGTGTGCTTAATAATAAATAAATAAATAAATTTTTATATGATAAAAAAAATATGGCATAATTGTTAATATGAAATTGGACCATAGAGTTAGGAAAGAAGAATAGAGGAGGAATCGGGTCCGATTTCAACGGAAGCGAGCGATCCCATGACTGCCTAGCATGTCAAAGCTATGATTTACGAGATTTCACGCTATTTGGCGAGGTTATCGCGCTGTTTGGCATGGCGCTCAGAATATATATATTTTTTGTTGCTTTATAAGTTTCGTATTTTTGTATCAATGCTATCGTATTTTTTACAGTTAAAATAGTATAAATTAGTGATAGCTTCTGTTTTTAAAGGTTACATTTTATTTAAGTAATTTTAATTCCAGTATCTGTTATCTGAAACATAAATGAAATTAACACTACTATATATCCTATTCTAATTCACAACGATAAATCACACGCAATATTTAAAGGAAAGCAATTTTAAATTGATAAATACAAAAATTAAAGTAAACTGTTACTTTAAGTGGTTAGAAAGATTTAAAAAATAGTTAATTAATTTTGCTTTTATATAGAAGTGCATAAATTGTGTAATTTGAATAGCGAATTACATCCGAAAACATACAGGGAAGAAGTTTATGGATTTGTTAAGTGAATTATCACTTTGAAATTTGATGGTCTACTTTTTACCTTATTTAACTTGGAGACTCTTCCCCTTTCTCATTAAAGCTCGTTATCCCCTTCTACTTATCACCTCGCGATCTTAGCAAACAATGTTGCAAAAACCGAAAAGCTTGAAACTTCAAATTTTAAATACCCAAAAACTAATAGGAAAAAGAGTGACGGTAATCTTCATTCATAAGAGTATGTGGCTTCAAAATAATATTTTTCTGAAAATAAGGGGGTCTTATGCCATAAAACCCCAACCAACCAATCTGCTGATTACAGTTTTTTTAATGGCAAACTCGCAACTGAAAAAATATTTTTGAATTAAACATTTGATGGCTTTTGAACTAGTAAATTAAATTAATAAGATTACATTCTACTGATTAGGTTTTGTGTTATGAAATTTCAAGGATATCAAAGCGAAAAATTTTTTAAACAGCCCCAGTGATGGAGACATTAATTATTATTACATTATTTTATTGAGGTATTACAATTCTAAAAGAAGTACCCAAATCTTGTACAAATATCCATAATAATATTATTAACAATATTGTTACAAAAATTACATAAATGTAAATATTGGTAACTTATTTTGATACATTTAGCATTAATGTAGCAGCAATCTAAAAATAGTCTTTACAATATGGCAAAAAAATCCACAGAAACTTTAAAAAATCACAATTATTTAGAAACTGCATCTCAATAATTGGAATATGCATTTATATTATTCCTTAATAACTGTTGGAAATTATCTTCTTGAATTCTTGAGAAAGAGGTAAAATAAAAAATAATAACGCGCTAAAATTAAACCCGCACCAACACAAAACAAGCGCCAAGCTCGATCGCCAACGGCCGCCTAAGCTCATTTCATGACTTAACTTCGTAAAAAACAATTTTCAACCAGAAATATTGATTTGAATGACTCAAAAACACATCCAATCTAATCACAAATCTTCATTTTATAATACTAGAAGTAATTTAACTGAAATTCTGTCAAATTTAATCGAATATAGCTCGTGAAAGTCGAACGAACTCGGCGCGAAGTTTTTTAAAATCCCATTCATAAAAATGTTTCGGAGATATTATAAATTTTTAAGCTCAGATTAATTAGTCTTTTCCTTCTACATCATAAACAGGTGTTTTTTTTCTTTTTCCGATCATTTTTCTATGAGTTATTACGATTTTTCACCTTCGAAATCGACGCGTCTATGGGAGCTCCAATGTTTAAGAATTCTTTTTGCCTAGCATTGATCTTTGGAACACAGGGTTGCCGTCCATGCCGTCTCTATTATTCTTATACCTCTATGAATTGGACAGGAAATGTGTTTAACATTCAAAATTCCTCAGTGATATCCTCACTTTCGTCATAAGATTGACACTATATCCTTTTTTTAGATACTTGATTTCTTTATTAAAAAAACTACAACATCCTAATATTTGTATTTTATGTACTGTTAGTTCTTTTTCAGTTTTACAACTAAAAAAAGGTAAATAAGTAATTTGGCCAAATTATTTTGTTGCAAAAAGTATAATTTTCGTGTTATCATTTCTTCGACCAAGAATTAATATAATATAATGTGTATATTTCTTAACATTCTAAAACACACCATAAACTCTAGATTTTAAATTGTCAAGTTATCTTTCCTTTATTTGATTTATTAATTTTAAGGTATAAAATTATAAATATATCAAAGGTAGAAGGTAGTTTACATGCAATTAGATTTGTCTTACAAATAAAAAATAACTTCAAAATAGAAAACGTCAAGAATAATGAATTTTGAATTTACAAATCAAAAGTCAACTAAATTACACACTTAAAATTAATAATAATAGTTCCATAAAAAATCTATAAAGAAAAATTTATAAAGTTCTATCTATAAAGTAAAATAATAGTTCAAGGTGTCTTTCAAATTAATAATCTTATAGTCTTCTCATATTTAGACAGTACTAGTGAAAAAAATAATAGAAATAACTTACCCGTTTTGGGGTTTTGTTTAGGCCCCAGGCCCCAGTCAGTTTAGTTTGTGGTGTGGGTGGATGATTCCAGTTTCCAGGCGGATGCGCGGATGGAGTGAAGGTGGGGGGGACGCTCACTGACCCCTGATTCGCTGCTGCAACAGCATAGCAACTAACTACTGTCGTAGTGTCCAATGATTGGTGACTCCTCCATTCCGACCCCGACGTGAAACCCTTCTTCGCCTACCGTTCCCCCCCCGGTTCCGAGAAACGGATAGGAATCCGATCCTTTGTTTTTGACGCGAGAGGCTGAAACCTCTCTCCTGAAAGATCGTTCTTTTTTTTGGCCTTCTTGATCAACATGCTCTGATCTGATCTCACACAAATATGCTTATTTTATTGCTTACTAGTGGGTTTTTAATTTACAATTTGAATATTGTATCGAACGAAAATTTAGTCCAAAATATGAATTTGCAAATTATAAAACAGTGGGGTACGTCCAAATTATTTCAAGAAAAGAATAGTACTTTAATATCATCAATATAGGTACTATAAAAAAACCGAAACACTCACTAAATTAACCTATAAAACTTTTTAGTGGAATGAAAAAACTCGTCCTGTAAATAAAAAATATATTCCCTAAAAATTACATTTAAATTGGTCATAGGTGTAAATATGAACATTCATGCTTTTAACAGATGTGGAAGAGTTCACATGTGAATATCCAATATCGTACCGGAACCGGAGTCTACCACCTACCCTATCATTATTGTTCATAGAGAGTCACCTCAGTATTTGGAATAAATAACAAAGAAAGTAATCCCCCTATGGAAAAAGTTAATTTTCTTTATTCGTTTCATAGAGAACGGCTTATTAGAATTTTATTTTTACATACTAGAGTGGTGGGGTAATGTTAAGGTAATGGTGTCTTGATGCTGGTGACGTGTGACGTCAAATATACGTGAATGTAAGGACGTTAAAAAATTTAATTATGAGGCCATCTGTATTGAGTAGGGGTTACCAACTAATAATGATACCGAACCAAAACTGAGTGAGACTGCCTCCATCCCAGCATAGAATTCACAATTCAGATTCAGCGGTATCATCTCTGTCTAAATTTCAAAATAGGAAAACCTTTCCAAAACAATAAATTCTAAATTTTTATAACACTGATTCCGTCATGCTTTAACGGTGTTGCAAAAATTCCGGTCAATGCAAAAACCGGTCAGCAAAATTCAGTAAAAAAATTATAGCTTTATCAATGTAATAAATTTGTTTTTGTTGAACGGTTTTTGTATTGACCGGAATTTTCGTACATCCGAGAACAACTAATTTTTAGACACTTGGACCCTATGGGTAACACCTAAGACATGGGTCGGCAACCTGCGGCTCTTTTGATGAAAAGTTGCGGCTCTACAGTTCCATACGAAAAAATTTATAGTATATTTTCCCTTAAAAAATCAGAAAATTTATTTTGAAGTACCTAATCAAATCAAAGTGACTCACAAGAAGCAATGTCACCCAAAGTTCTCAAGATGAGTCAAAACACTACTTTTAGGGGTAAAAATTATTTCAGAGGAAACCATTTCTGGGGGAGAACCCCCGAATACCCCTCAAAATTTTGGAATATAATTAAATTTACTGTTTTTCCTTGAAAATTCTGTAATGTGCTCGTAGACTGATCCTCATATGATCTATTGTAGAAGTTCTAAAAAATTAAAAACATTTCCAAAATTTTTCCTTGAAAAGTCTGTCACTCAAATTATTATTTAAGTGACAGAATTTTATATTTATAGGGGAGAGTGTTGTACCCCTATGGACAAAAATCACGTTTGGATTTTTACAAGACAGGTAAAATCACGTTTTCACCATTTTAAGTGCCCAACCTACAGTCCTAAACCTTTGTGAGTAGGGGGATATTTTTTATTAGCTAAAATCTTGAAAACTGTATTTTTAATTAACTTTAATGACTTGACAAAATTTGTGTCCATAGGTACAACAACGTGCTCTCCCTATGGACAGACCCTGTTGTACCTGTGGACACCCTTAAAAAGGGAAGCTTTAGTTGAAAAAAGCTAAAAATGAACATTTTTACCAATGCATAACCTTTTCATAACATATTTCAGGCTTTTTTAAAATTGGAAATATATATTTTAAAGTAATGTAGTTTTAGATCGTAAATGATAAAAATGAAGTTGAATGATAAAAGTCTTGATTTTTTACCAAAAACTCATAAATCACAAGGGATTTTCAGCTCAAAATTTAAGGTAATAGTTTCATCAATCATGCTGATTGATCTGATCACTTCACTGATAAAAAAAACAATAAGATCAACACTTAGTTGTGCAAGCATTTGGTGGTAATAACTTCCACAAATCTTCTTCAGTGGAAATTTTAAGTTTTTTGTAATCATCATACTTAAATGCGATATGGTGCTTAAGATTTTACACTAAATTCCAAGTAGAATCAAAAATTTTAAAAAGTAGTTTAGATCACAAACTATTATATTTTTCATCTAAAAATCACTTGAAAATAATCGACGACAAATAGATAACCATTTAGAATTGAATCGTCAGTTTGAAGAAGGGAATAAGTCCAAAATATGACAAATTGACTTTTTGTGCTCAAAACAATCTCTAAGCTTTGCTCTACACATGGGTGAAAAGAGGGGAACAATAACTAACCCTTATAGGGAGATATCGCCCCTTGAAGTTGTGAAATCGATGTCCATTCATTGTATTTTTTAAGCTAATTTGGAATTAAAGTTAATTTTTCTTTCTCCTCATAATCTTTTTGCTGTAAACTAAGTTAAAATAAAATTTTCTCTTAATTTCAATGTTTTTCAAACTTTTTTTATGTAGTGAATGTTTGACTCCATTCATATTCACTCACTCCATTGATACTGCTTTAATAACCCAGTTTCACTATAATTTTGAATTTCATTTGTCTTATTCTTTTTATTTCACCCTTTTGTGGTGTAAACTAAGGAGAAATATTATTTAAATGTGATTTTAAGGGTTTTTAGAGATTTTTTCATCAGAAAAATTTCATAAGGTGGAAGAAGGGAATAAGTCCATCAACTTATTTTGGCTGTAAAATATTTTTGAATACACTTATATTTGTTTTGATGATTGCTCTGTTTTCTAAATAGGGTTCTGAACTTCCAGTAAAAATTTGGCGGTTATACAATGAAAATTCCATTACTTATACAGTTTTTTTCGATTTTCTCAAAACTTGATTTTTGGACTTATTCCCTTCTTCAAACTGACGATTCAATTAATTTAACATGCATTAAAATGTATTCACATAAATGAAACCTGATTCTAAAACGCCGATTAGCTAGACACCCACAAGAACGTGTTCGTAGGTACAACACTAATGGTGTCCGGAGGTACAACATCAGGTGTTTTTGCATTCAAAGTTACATAAAAAATAAAAGAATTGAGATCTGACGATTTCTAATATCAAAACTAAAATGTCAAAATCTCGGGGATTCACCCCATATCCAATTTTATCATATCATAATTATAGGGGAAGAGAAAAATTAATGTAGTGATGCACTAAAAAAAACTTTGAGCATCTAAAAACAGTAATTTTATTTTATAAATTTAAATAATATTTAAGAGCTGATTTCACGTTAGCAACTAGATAGCATCTGTTTACATTCAAAATCGACCTCAAATTCAAATTTGCATTTTTTCCCGAATTTTATAATGAGGTGGCTGAAGGTACAACCGTCCTTAGGTACAACACTCTCCCCTATTATTTATTTAGAATTTTATATTATAGATAGAATTTATATAAGAGCACCAATCATTATAATGGAGCGATGCTCTTCGGGTGCAATCCAAAAAGGCCTAAAGATGAGCTAAAATGCTATTTTGAAGGGGAAAACTCCAAAAAAATTTCGGGGGGAGGACCCCCAGACCCTCCAATTTTTATTGGAATTCATTCATATTGTTTACAAAATTTTGAACTTAAGTTCACTAAAAGGAATTTATAATATGTAAGTAAATGGCAAGTAATCTAAATCTTCATGAAAAAAAGTACCTAAAATCCCCCTCCCAATCTAAAATCAAATTATAAGCAAATAGTATAAAATTGAAACAAAAAAATCTGTGGCTCTTTAAAAACTGGGAAACTTTGTAAGTTGTAACTTTTGGATCTTCCGTTTCAAAAGGTTGCCGACCCCTGACCTAAGAGGATCACTCTTTTTACGCCGCAGATAATCTCCTATCATTATAAAAATTTGTAATTTGTCATCAAAATATGTGACGTTAAACTTTAACTCCCCTATAGGAAAGGTCCTTGTATTTTCTGTAAATCACTTATTCAAAGTTCAAGAGCTAATTCGGACTTTTAAAGGTGCTAAAGGAATATTGTTCATAGCCAAAATCCTGGAACGGCTCTTTGAATATTATTTAATTGTTTCAATGCATTTAATCAAATTTCTACTATTCTCAGCACATTTAGATGAGAGTCGCTCAAAGCGGGTAGGCCGCACGGCCAAAGCCGGTAGGCGGTAGGGGCTCGTATACTCTCGGATGAATCCCTAATGTCTAAGTATGGTTTTATTAACCACGCCACGGGCAAAGCGGGCAGCTATACTTCATGATAGTTAGAAGGTCTCAAAAATTAGTGGATTTACGGGGAATCATGGGGGTCAAGAAATCCTTATTAATTTTTAAGGATATTACATTATTTCATTGTAAGCAATGTTTTCAGTTTAATTAGAGACAGAAAGTCCCCAAAAGTATCTAGGTTGACCCCCAGGGTCTTCCTTCTTTATCCATCTATGTTCTCAACATAAATTCTAAAAAATATTTAATTTGTGTTAAAATTTGTCTCATTTTGTAGTGCTTACCCGCTTTGCCACTAGTGGGTTATCCGCTTTAGGCACCGTATTAAACAATCGTTATTTTTGACGAATATTTCGTTTTCAGTAATAAATTGTTATTTGGCTTGATCCGACGTTATCGTGCACTTTTATTTTATAGTTCGATAACTCACCTACCATTTAAAATCAAATTTGTAATTTTAACCAACCAATAAATATGATTTTTGAGCATTCAAAGTTGGCATACCTACCTGCTTTGAGCAACTCTCCCCTACTCGGATTTTTAGGCGTTGCAACTAACTGAAATAATCGTTTTCTAACTGAGAGATAAACAAGTCTTAATTTCATTACCAATGTGCGTGGGAAGAAATTTTAATTATTAAATTAGTTAATTGACTGATGCATCATCACTATTCATCCAATGTCCCATATTTACTTCATGTACTACGTTTTGACCAATCAAAATCTTTAGACTTTAGAGGATGCTTTCAGATTTGTTTGAATTAATGATTTTGCTTAAAATTTTTAACGCAAACGGATAAGATTAGATTGATTGAGAACGTTTGACATACAGAAAACTTATCAGAACTTTACTCATGAACTACTAATACCTGTAAGCCTCCACAATTTTTTTGAAAAATATTCTTAAAAAGCAAAATGTACAGGATTTCTCAAAATAAGTCCTTAAAAAACAAAATGGAATACATGTGGCTTTCGGTAACACACACGCATTTGAGATCCCACAATACCCCACATTTCAGTTTTCCCAAAGAGTTGGTGTTTTCCAGACATGCGGCGTCACTCCTTATCAGTTATTGGAGTTGGGTGGCTTTCCCGAAAGTGGACGCTCGCTCGAACAGACCGGATGCACAAGGATTTTCTTTGTCTCGGAGCCCCGAGACCCCACAGGAATGGATCTCTGATGGGAACCGAAGTAATGGCAGCCTTCAGTAGACGTTGCTAGGCACTCTAGACGTTGCCGGCGCAGCTTCGGGAGGGGCTCTCTTTTCTTTTTTACTATCTGTCCTCTGTAGGCTTTATTAGTTGTTAGTTTCAAATTTAAAATATATTACAATGATTCAAAAAATATATCAGAGGAAGGTGTTTGTCACAGGGTCGTCTAGTGACCAATTTTGTACAGGTTGTTTACCCTCGAAAATATTCTGTTGCAGCCTAAGGGGGGGCTTGTCCCATTCTTCATAATATGTGTCTGAAAATAAATTGGTAACCTATTTGAAGAGTAAAATTTACAAAATTTTATGAGGGAGGACTTTTTTCTATCATTTTTACTTTCTTCCCCAGGATTATTAAAACTTTCCGCGGTAGTTCCAAATCTTGTTTTTTTGCCTCTCATTCTCTTTTTACACTCTGTTTCTCATTCTCCCCACCCCTTCTTTCCCATTTTTATAATTTCATAGGGTTTCCCTTTTATATCTAACTAGCGTTAAGGCGCTAGACCCGGCGCTGCCCGGGCGCAGTAAATTTTTATATATACCTACATGGATTAAAAAGTTAACGTCCTTTTCTAGTGAAAAACTTTTACGGGCCTCGCCCGCTCATCGCACCTATTATAAAGAAGGTGTCATTACTATAAAATGAAATTTTCTGAAAATTTCGAGAACATTGTCCCTATAACCCCCTTTTAATCCGCCTAATGGTAACAATAATGGGTTGAGCATGAGCATCTCTTTTGAGGAGAATTTAGTAACCTTTTTCCTTTAGTTTTTTTACGTCTGTGTACCAAGTTTGGTGCAGATCGAAAAAAACTGTAAATTTGTATAAAAGACAAACACACCACATATACCCACAAACATACATTACACACATTGACTTTTAATATATTAGATTTGTCAAACATAGACTTATTAGCCTAAATATACAAAATTTTAAGATGGAGAAATTTATTATTTGATTTAAGAATTCGTTTTTTATTCTCTTCATTAATTAATCATCCTTAAATGGATTGAACTTTAAATTTCCATTAATGTACTTAAATTTATGTAAGTATAATATAATGAAACAATATTTATGTGCAAATTATTGTACTCAATAAGAAAATGGGTGTTTAATTAGAACATTCTTTAATTTTGGTTCATATTCCGTACTTAAACCATTGGAACAAGGAATATACTTGCCATAATTCCAAAAATGAGGGAATCAATTTCAGAAGTATGAAAATGACTTGCTTTGTCCTGACTTGAGACCAGTGTTCCTTCTTAATCTCCACGAGTACTACATATAAACCAAAAATTATAGAAATCTGAGACATCGAGGTCCCAACCTAGCTTGTGTTGATTTGACGCGGAATGCTAATAGATTTTACTCAATAACAATAAAAAATTTCAAGAATATGATCATCTTTTCTTTCGAGTATGTGATTTTGATTCTGAATTCGAACTTTAAAAACTCGGTGCAAGAAAACTATTTTCCCCTTTTTGACCTTTCCATTCATATAAATTTTGTTTTACGATAAAAACCTTATCTTTATTCTTCCATAAATACCATTGAGTTTATCACATTAATCACAGTATTAATATTGCCCGATTTATATCACATTGCCCGTAACATATATACTAAATTGTTTACAATAATGAATAAATGTAAAATATACGTTAATTGCCCAAATATTGGATATTTAAAATAACACTGCATCTTAAAATTTATAAAATCTCTCTTTGAAATAACTAAATTCTCCGGTCCTCCAAAGAAAAATCCCGGGGTTATTGCGTCTTCAAGCTTTTCTTTTAAGATATGTAAATGAATTAGCTGAATGAGCCACGCGCACAAAACTCAAACTCGAAGAAAAGACCGAAAAGAGCTGTAGTACCCTTTTCCCCGAATGATCACCCCCTAGCCCAGGGGGAAAGAACTACCACCTTCACAACCCCACGCTCGCTGAGGACGAGAGGAGGTCATTTCATTTCATTCATTCGAACACTGGAAAGAGCAGGAAGCGCATTAGATAACGAAGTAACAAACATTCCCTGCCTGGTGTTGGCATGTTGTCGACGCATTTAATTATAATTATACGTCAGTCAATCGGTGCTCAAAAGTGACGCTTTGAAAACTTTTGTAGTGGATTCTCTAATGTTGAAAAAAAAGCTTTCGTAAAAAGCTTTTAAAATAGTAAAAATAAACTAATTTTTTAGTTTATTAACAGTAAAACATATTACCAACTTTTACATATTGTCCGTAATATTTACGAATTTTCGTCGAGAATACGGATTTACGGATTAATTGAAAAAGATTACGAATTTTGCGTTATTGTCCACTTAACTATCTGGGTAAACGCAAAACACTCTTGACGTAACCAATTTTCTCTAATTATATCTCTAATTTACTTCAAAACCAGATTCCTCTACTAATCCCTGTCCTTACGATTTTCTCAATTTTGGAGCTTTTATTGAGTGAAATTTGGCTTTTTTTTACGGATGTAAGTTTTCAATAGTTGAATAGTTGGCAAGAACAAACATTTAGTACGAATTCTTGATTACTGAGTAATTTCATGAATTCCATTTAATTAAAAAAAACTATTAATTTAATTTTTTTATTAATTGATAATAATAAGTTATGTTTTAATTTATTAAATTAAATTTTTATTTGCGATTATTATTTAAACGGTTCTCACTTTAAAAGGATCTCAATCAGGGCCGGATTAACCATGTCGGGGCCCCTAGGCAATGTACACTTGGGGCCCCTTTTCTCTTACCCTTTCCTTTCTAAGATATATTTTAAAACCACATCGCAATATTATTCATAATTATGCTTTTACTATATACAGTGAGAAGGAATCTGAGAGGTCCGTCTGTGTGGAACCATTTTAGACGATTTTTTCACGGGCCCCTTGCTTAGGACCGGACTCTCATAAAAAATCTTCAAATTTGAAATTTACTCAAAGAAACATTTCAAGAGAAATTCTCGGGGGAATTTTGCCCATGCAAAAGGGCAAAGGGGGGCCTATGTGCAGACCCCCCTCGCGATCCATTTTAGAAACCACTAGTGTTCGGCAACTACTGGTCAAAAAGTAGTTAACTACCAACTACCAACTAGTCTGGGCAAAAATAGTTGTAACTACTAGTTAACTACTTTTTCTTGGAAGTAGTTGTAACTAGTAGTTGATTATTTCCCAAAGTAGTTAACTAGTCTTTTTAATTTCATAAGATATTTTCCCCAAATTTTCGATTACTTTTTCTTACCTGTAGCAAAAATACAGGGGCGTCATTTAGGGGGGCAACCGCTCCCATCCAAGGTTTCTACTGTTATGTGAAAAAAAGCTGCCCCTTGAAAATTCTGCCACAAGGAGCTTTGGGTGCAACTCAAAAAGTCTCAAAATAAAACTACCTTTAAGGGTTAAATTTCAAAAAAAATTCTGGGGAAGGATCCCCAGCCCCCCTCTAAAATTTTACGTCGGTGGTTATACAGATGTTTACTCCTTAGAATTCTGCCATTTAGCGGCCGTTCAAATATTACGTAAGCACTTTTTTGTTCATTTTTACCCCCCCCCTTGTCAGCAAATATAAGCATACCTCAACCCCCCCTCCCCACCATAATTACGTAAGACACTGCCGGACCCCCCCCCCCGAAATTTTGACATCCCTAGTAGTAAGTATTGTTTTTTCCTTGAAAATTAGGTGACTCGTACTAGGAGCCGTACTTATTGGGTGTAACCCTAAGGGTTCAAAAATGAGTCGAAATACTACTTTTCGGGGTTACAATTTCAAAATGTTAGGGTGGTCCATCTCCAGAAAAAAGTGCTTACGTCAGATTTCCTAATTCAATTTTTGGTTACATTTATTTTTGGTTGAATTTTGAAATTATTTATGCAAGAAACAAGAGATTTTCGAAAATGCACCATCTTACGTAAGCATCACTCATATCCCCCTCCCCCCTTGTCAGCAAAAATAAGCAAAGAGCAAACCCCCCTCCCCCTTAGGTGCTTACGTAATATTTGAACGGCCCCTTACAGGAAACTTTTCCCTTTACGAGCTCCACAAAGAGTTTGGAAGAGATAAAGCACTAGTGAAAGGGGAAATTTCAAAAAAATTTCTTGGGAATACCCCCAGCCCCCCTCTATAATTTTGACCTCTGTTAAACAGTGTTTTCCCCCTTGAAAATTCTGCCGCTTTCAAGAAGCTTTTCCTTTTTAGTGCTCCCCAAAGAGTTTGAAAAAGATATAAAAAACGAGTTTAAAGTGGTAATTTCAAAAAAAATTTTGGGGGACGATCCCCAGCTCCCCTCTAAAATTTTTATGTCGGTTACACAGTTTTTCCCTTTATAATTTTGCCACTCTCAAGAAGCTTTTCCCTTTGGGGACATCCATAAATTACGTGAAGTCAAAAAGGGGGGGGGAGGGGTTTGGAAAAATCTCACCTAGGGGGGAGGGGGTCGATTAAAATCTCACGTCAACTTTTTAAGTTAGAAATTATAGGATTTTCTTTTTTTTAAGTAGGAGAAAGTAATATATAAGAAGGGAGGAGAATAATTTAAAGGTTGTAGGTAAATATCACGTGGGGGAGGGGGAGTCCAGCAAAATCTCACTAAATCTCACCAAGGGGGGAGGAGGGGTCCAGATTTTGGAAAAAACACCTCACGTAATTTATGGATGTCCCCTTTAGGAGCTCCTCAAAGAGTTTGAAAAAGAGATAAAACACTAGTTTAAAGGGGAATTTAAAAAAAAATTCTGGGGGAGGCCCCTTGATACTTTGACGTTTATTTACAACTCTTTTCTCTACAAAATTTTGTGGTTTACAAGAAACTGTTCTCTTTGGATGCAGTCCATAGGGTCTCAAAATGATCCAAAACACTACTTTAAAAGGCAAATTTTCAAAATTTTCCTGGGGGCAAACCCCCAGACCCACTTTTTCCTTGGAGTTCATGTCAAAATTTGACATTATATGTAATATCATTCAAATACTGTTTTTCAGTGTTCTAACACTTAACCTATAAATGTGCTCGTTAGGGAATAAAAATGAAGTTGAGGCAACCCCCAAAAAAAAGAAGTTAGTTACAGCGTGATTCAGACCCATTTAGAAAAATCCTTGCCCCCCCAATCAAAAACTGAAATGACGCCCCTGCAAAATTATCATGGCTAAAGATTCGCCAATTTTTGATAGGAATACAGGTTTTTGGTGTCTTAAAGTTTTCTATGTTGTATTTATATTAGTCAGTACAGTGTCGTATATAAGGGGGGTTAAAACAATATTTTAAGCACAAAATTGGGCCGTTAACTTTAAGTATTGCCTTACTAATTTTTAATGCAGGAAAAGCATCGAGAATCCTCGTAAACCTAGCCTAAAATCGCTTTTCAAAGTGCTGGAATTTCCAGGAGAGAAAACCCTGAACCCCCTAAATTCTAGAGAGGATTTCAAAAAAGGGGTTGCATTTATATGTCAATTGTTGGAATGAAATATATATCAAGGTTGCCAAATATGAAAATGTATCACGAAAAATGGCATTTTTAGTAGATGTAACATATTTTTTAAAATGTTGATCTTTCAATATTTTTTGAAGTAGTTGAACTTTTTGAAAGTAGTTGGAACTAGTAGTTGGTGAAAAAAGTAGTTAAACTACTAGTTCAACTACTCTAAACCACAACTAGTTGAACTACTAGTTAACTAGTAGTTGCAACTAGTAGTTAACTACTTTTCAACTACTTTTAGTTAACTAGTGCCGAACATTAGAAACCACCCAAATGAGTTGAACCATTTATTTATCTAGAGAATAAAATTTCAGAACTTTTTCTGGGGAGGACTCTTAGACACCCACTTTTTGCTTGAAATTCCAGTATTTTACGCAAGAATTTTTGCATTAAGTACTCGTGAGGGGCCCCTTTGAAGTAGTTATGAACCAACCCCTCATAAAAATAGTCTAGTTACTGCTTGAAAAAAATAAAAATAGTTACTACTTTGCAAACAAGCATTTTTAATGACCCCTTCCTGAATTCAAACATATGGGCACCCATCCTCTGGGGACGGGGCCCCTAGCTGACGATGGGCCCCTAGGCAGTTGCCTACTTTGCCTATTGGATAATCCGGCCCTGATCTCAATAATAACTTACTAAAATTGAACCATTGTAAATTCAACTTATAAAAATTGAATGAAACTTTAAATTGTGCATATATACAGGGTGTTTCAAAATTGCGTTGCACGGCTTTTATTCGGAACCAGCCCCTCCTAGGGTCATGGAAGTAAGGTCTACCCCTAGGTAAGTGACCCTGTAGAACCCATTGAGAGGAATTACAGCGCCCCTAGCGGCGAAATTAAAGAGTTAAAAAATTAATTTAAAAACTAAAGGAGATAGAGCAAAAACCTCAGTGAGAGTATTGTTGCCAACGTCAAGAAGAACTCATTGAAAAAAATTTGATCAAAATATCTTGAATATTCGCGGAGATATTAGCATGTGAAAATAGTACTTTTTCAGGGGTCAAAAAGTAAAAAGTTCAAATATTTGCAAATTTTTTTGATTGTTTGATTAAATTTTGTGGTCTTTCAACTAAAAAAACTCAAAATTACACAATTTCACTGAAAAATTTGCAAATATTTGAACTTTTTACTCTTTGACCCCTGAAAAAGTGCTATTTTCACATGCTAATTTCTCCGCGAATATTCAAGATATTTTGATCAAATATTTTTCAATGAGTTCTTCTTGACGTTGGCAACAACAGTGTTTTTGCTCTATCTCCTTTAGTTTTTAAATAAATTTTTTTAACTTTTTAATTTCGCTGCTAGGGGCGCTGTAAGTCCTCTCAATGGATTCTCCAGGGTCACTTATCTAGGGGTAGACCTTACTTCCATGACCCTAGGAGGCGCTGGTATCGAATAAAAGCCGTGCAACGCAATTTTGAAACACCCTGTATATGAATATATGTTTGAAAATTGGTAGGTTATTTTTTTTATTCTTTTTTTTATTACACACATGTAAGGTTACATAGAAACATAAAAAGACAAAGAAAAAAACACTTATAGCCACCAGGGATCACTTGATCCATATTGGTGACCTTTGAAAAAAAATTATCTACATTTTCGATAGAGAAAACGACAATGAAATAAACAACTCATAAAAAATACATACAATAAGGTGTGGCAAACAGGGTGTCTTTTAAAATATATAACAATTTCAGTACATCAAATATATATACATAAATGAATGATAAACAATATGGTTATAAGATGCTGTAGAGATTTTACTGCTAAAGAAAAAACTGTTCCACTGTATCTATTGAAAATAAATATTCTTTAAGTTTCTTTTTTAATATGTATTTAGACTGACATTTTTGAAGTTCATATGGCAAGGAATTATAAAATTTGGGTGCTAAAATTGAAAAGCTTCTATAGAAAATAGATTTTTTTGGCATTGGGATGTTATAAATTTCGTTGATTCTTCTTGGGTTGATGTTGTGACGTTTTTTACATAGATTTGGAATGCAGTATAAATTAAGACATATTTTATAAAAGAAAAGATGGCGAATAGGGAGAATATTTAATGACTGAAAATGAGATAGGTGAATAGTATGCTGGTAGTTTAATATTAGTTTTATAAATCTTTTCTGAAGGTTATCAATTCTTTTTAGAGTAACGTAATAGTCTCCTCCCCATACAATCAAGCCAAAGTTTATTTGTGAATGGATCCAAGAGTAGTATATATTAATTAAGAATTTACTGCTTACTTTTTGTTTTAAATAATAGAAATTGAGCATTATGAATCTTAACTTATCAGAAATTGATTTAGTATGACTTTTCCATTTTAAGTCAGAAAGTCAGAGTCGATATCAATACCTAAATATTTAATTGATGAAACTTTTTCAATAGTTTTACAGCTACATGTATGATGGTTACAATTTTTATCATGATACACTAAAGATAGATTATCTGATGAATTTTGCTTTAGGTTAAAAAAATCATGTACTTTGTCTTATCAATATTTAAATCTAAACAATTATCGGTAAACCAGTTTCGAATCCTCTCAAGATCTTCAAGCATCTTTCAGTTTAATTCATTAACTGAATCTCCGGAATACAGTAGCACAGTATCATCAGCGAAGCTTATCAATCTACCATGTATATTCAAGGTACACGGTACACAGGTCATTAATAAAGATTAGAAACAATAAGGGACCTAAGGTTGAACCCTGAAAAACACCACAGTTTATGGGGAAGCATTTGCTAAAAATATTATTAATTTTGACCTTTTGAATGCGGTTTGTCAAATAAGATTTTAGAAAATTATGGAAGTCACCACTTATGCCAATAGAAGATAATTTATCCAATAAAATATCATGTTGAACTGAGTCAAAAGCTTTTGAGATGTCTAAAAAGATAGCAGTAGTTTTTTTTATTGTTGTTAATACTATTAAATATGACATTTGTAAATTCTAATAAAGCCTTTTCAGTATTAGAGTTAGGCAAAAACCCAAATTGATTTTTTGAGAAAAAATTATTATGTTGTAAAAACAAGTATAATCTATCCTTTATTAGTTGTTAAAAAATTTTCTGAAAAAAACTGAAACCAAATATCTCATTTAGTTTTGGGGAAAATCGAAATTTAAATTTTAAAAGGAATTGGAATAACTGGATATATGAAAAAATTAAATATCCTCTCAAAAAACCTTGCAAAAACATCAACAGACATGAAACCAACAGCTTTTAAAAATTACCCAAATACTAACGTACAAAAATTTGAAAAAGTGCAAGTTAAAAAAGATCGATTACTTTAGTTCCGGCTTTTCTTTAAGAATTTATTTCAAATCAGTGCCCCAAATTTTTAGCGCTTAATTAATTAAATAATTTGCCGTAAAAATTTAAACAGCTAAATTGCTAAATATTATTTATCTCTATTTTATGTATGTTTTAGTCCCTACAACTGGAACAAATCCACGATTCCAGCCCGAAGTTCGTCCCCTGGCGGTAGCTTTTGACAACTTTACAAACGGGTCTACAGTTTACCGTGGGAAACTGTTATAAAAAGTCCCAGTTTCTTGCTATTTATGCATTAAATTTCTACTTCCGCGCAGTTCTACTGATACTGAAATACTTCGGCAGTTCGTCGATGAGCAAAAGAGAAAATTTAAATTCATTTAAATAAGTGAGCGTTAAAGTTTCGAAATGAGTACGAAAACGCTAACTACGCCTGTCTGCTTACCCGCTTGTAAGCGTTGGTAAAGCGTCATAAATGTAGTTACTTTGAATTAATAAACTTATGCTGGGGATTCTTTCGAATTTTCAACCAATTAAATATATATTAAATATATATTTATTGATTTAAAAATATTTTATTGCCCAAGCAAGAAATATCTTGCTGGGAAAATAATTGAAGTAAGTTTGATAAAGTTAAGTTTGAGATCCGCTTGAATTTTCAACCAATTTAAAAGATTGAAAAATATTTTATTACCCAAGCAAGAAATTTCTTGCTGGAAAAATAATTGAAGTAAGTTTGATAAAGTCAAGTTTGAGATTCGCTTGAATTTTCAACCAATTTAAAAGATTGAAAAATATTTTATTACCCAAGCAAGAAATTTCTTGCCGGAAAAATAATTGAAGTAAGTTTGATAAAGTCAAGTTTGAGATTTGCTTGAATTTTCAACCAATTTAAAAGATTGAAAAATATTTTATTACCCAAGCAAGAAATTTCTTGCAGGAAAAATAATTGAAGTAAGTTTGATAAAGTCAAGTTTGAGATTCGCTTGAATTTTCAACCAATTTGAAAGATTGAAAAATATTTTATTACCCAAGCAATAAGTTTCTATCTGGAAAAATAATTGAAATAAGATTGATCACTTCAAGTTTGTTGTTTACTCGAACTTTCAATTATTTCTCAAGTTTGAAAATCGTTGGAATTTTTCTAGCTTGAAACATCCAGCTGTAAAATTGATTTGAAGTAAGTTTGCTTGCACAAGTTTGAAAGTTCAACCATAATTCCAGAAATTTTCAAATTTGAAGCAAGCATGCGTGCTATCTGGGATGATATTTCTGTGTTAGAGTGAGGCACCTTAAGAAACTTTTTAATTATTTATTTTTCAATTTTTATGAAACTGTATTTAATCAAACAAAATATAATTATTTTATACAAACAGTCAACAATAATCATAATTTATTTAATCAAACAATAATTTTAATTTTTCTCTTCTATTAATTTTAAAGGCCTTAAAGGTTATTGTTCAACAAGTCTGGGTTGAAACAAAAATAGGAATGATAAAACCCTAGGTATAAACTAACGAGTTACTAGGTACAATATTGAATTTAAATGCTTCATTATGTACGTTTTTTAGAATCTTGAACAATAATAAGAGTTATTTGTAAACTTTCTAAATATTTTAAAGAGAAACATTTTAATAACATATAAATTCTAAACATATAAATAATTCTAAACATATAAATAATGTTTTCTATTTACTTTCCTTCAGAATAAAACATCGAGGAGAGGAGCCTATGAGATCATGATCTAAAACTGCTGGAAAGAAAGGCCGTGCAAGAAGTTCTACTCGGGCGAGCCTACATAGCTCAACAAATGTATTAAAGGTAATTATGCAATTTTTATACAGATCTTGTTATTTCTGTTCTATGATATTTCTGTGTTAGAGTGAGGCACCTTAAAGAAACTTTTTAATTATTTATTTTTCAATTTTTATGAAACTGTATTTTATCAAACAAAATATAATTTTTATACAAACAATCAGCAAAAGGCCTTAAAGGTTATTGTTCAACAAGTCTGGGTTGAAACAAAAATAGGAATGATAAAACCCTAGGTATAAACTAACGAGTTACTAGGTACAATATTGAATTTAAATGATTTATTATGTATAGAATGTTGAACAATAAGAGTTATTTGTAATCTTGCTAGATATTTTAAAGAGAAACATTTTGATTACAATATTAATAAGAGTTAGAATCAATAAATATTCTAACTTAAAAAAATGAGATGGTAAATATACTCCTTTGCACATCAAAAATGAGTTTTTTTCCCAAACAATTATCTTTTGGGGGTCCGGGACACAATTTTGTTAAAAATTTACTAATTAACTTAGAATTTTGAAATTTTTTATACTGATCAACCATCTAACAACTAAGCAAAATCACATCAGAAAAGTTTAAAAAAAATAAAAATTGAAATTTCATTAAAAAAATGGGGTAATTTAAAATGGATATCTCAAAATGTTATTGATAAATTTTCAAAATTTTTTCACTAAATCAAACAGAAACATATTTTTATTTTAGACTCTGCACTTTAAGAAATATTAATTTTTTGAAAAAATATGTTTTAATTATATCAGAATTATATGAAAATGTGTGATAACATTTCACAAAAATTAATAACTTGGAAATGATTTTACCTTATTGTAATTTAGAATTAAAAATGCTTTATAACTATATATTTAACCTTATTTAGAAGCTCAAAATTCCTAAGAATGTTTTTAATCGCCTTATGATAGGTACTGAGTACTGTTATTTAAATTATATATATATTACAAATGTAGTAATATTTCAAAATTCCTATTGAAGCTGCAGTCATGATATGATGATCCATCCTACAACAAGTGAGGATGAAATAAAAGAAGTATGTCCCTCTGGCTGCAACAGTCCAAGAAAAGAGGCATCAGCAGGTAAGCAATATCCTTAAAACTATTGAATGGGCTTAACAAAAAGAAAAGATCTGCTTGTGTAGCAATGAATATTAATCATTATAAAGTTGCCACTTGGCCCTTTCATAACTGCCCCTCAGCTACTTAACCAGAATTTATATTTTTTCTTGAAGTTCAGAAATACAGTTACATTGAATTTCAAAATCTTCGTGACACAATCATGTTTTAGTGTTTTGATGTATTATTTTAAATTTTCGGGAGGAATATCCAGAACTAAAATTCAATGGATAATATATTCTAAGAATATGAATATGAAGTCCTTTATTTTTTTAGGGTACCCTTCCTTGTTCTCAACTTGCAAAAAAAAATTTTAAATTAAAGTACTTGCTTGTAAATAATATTGGTTATAACATTGATTTAATGTTGGTTTTAGAATTTCCTCTTCTTAAAAACATAAATATTTGCAATCAATTAGTTTTGTATTCCAATGGAATTCATATTTTTCAAAGACATATTAACAATCACGTTAAACGCTAAATAAAATTAATTTAGTGATATTTTTAGAATTACAACTAAAATTCTAAACATTTGTCTTCAAAGTGTGAAACTATAAAAAATAGTTTTGGCTTGTAGATACTTTAAAAGTGTATATTTTAATTTTTTTATTTTGTTGCAGGAAAAGAAATGAAGGAAGTTTATCAAAAGAAAATGATTGATGTAATTAAAATTAACTTTTTGAAATTTATTATGTATATTTTGTTGAATAAAGTATTATTTTGTATATTTTAGTTATTTTAATTTCTAAAAATGGTGTTTGCGAGCTTTCAAAGTTCAGTTAAAATAATTCTACTCAGTAGTTGTAAGAAGAAGTAATATTTAAGAAGTCAGAAGAAGTAGCATTTAAGCTGAAATAATAATTGATTTCAATCTTAAAAATGGATAATTTAAAAAATCTTTTGAGTGAACATAATTCAAAGCTGGTATTATATCAACCTTAAAACAAAAGCTAAAAGTATAAATATATTAAAGTATTTTTGAAATTTGAAAACTACTTATAAATGATTGAATTTTCAGTAATTTTCCAGGTTTGGAATCCAATTATTAGGAAATGACTGAGATTTCAAACCTGGAAAATTATTGAAATTTCAAACATGGAAAACTATTGAAATTTCAAACATAGAAAATCATTGAAATTTCAAACATAGAAAATCATTGAAATTTCAAACATAGAAAATCATTGACTTTTCAAATATAGAAAATCATTGAAATTTCCAGCTGGAAAATGGGTTGAAATTTCAAGTTTGAAGTTAATATTTATTCAAGATAGGACTCAAGCTGGACGTGGGGCAACTTTCAATATACAATCCAGCTAAAATACGGCGTTTTCGAAAGAAATTTCAAACTAAGAAAATCATTGAATATTCCTGTTAAAAAAAGGTTTGAATGTTCAAGCTTGAAGGTCATCATGATTCAAGATAGGATTCAAGCTCGCTGTGGTACGACTTCCCTGTTAAGATCCTGCTTAACTACAGGGTTTTTCAAGTTTGAGGCAACCTTGTCAAGTTTGAACTTTCCAGCTTGATTCAGTTTTATTTCAATCATACTGTGCTATCTGGGTTCATATGGGTCGGGGGAATGGTAGGGCAGAATTTTATCTGTAAGGGGACAAAGTCAAAGAAGGTAATATGATCAAAGATTTAGGGGTGATTGTAAATGAGGACTTTAAATGGGTTTATCAGTGTTCATCTGCTAGTAAAAAGGCTAATAGGATATTGGGATACATTAAAAAAACTGTTTCTTCAAGGTCCGAGGATATTATTTTGCCACTATACAGAGGCTTGGTGAGACCTCATCTAGAGTATGCTGTTCAGTTTTGGTCTCCATACTTAAAAAAAGATATTGATGCAATAGAAAGGGTTCAGCATAGGGCTACTAAAATGGTCAAGGGTATATCCAGTTTAAGTTATGAGGGAAGATTAAAGAAGCTAAATATGTTCACTCTAGAGAGAAGAAGGATTAGAGGGGATTTGATTCAACTATTTAAAATGGTAAAGCAAGGGGACACAGAGGGACTAGATTTCAATACGGGTAATAGAACAAGGGGTCACAATTTCAAATTGAATAAATTAAAATTTAAGAAGGATTGTAGAAAGCATTATTTCTTTAATAGGGTAGTGGATAGATGGAATGCGTTGCCTGAAACAATCGTAAATTCAAGTGGGGTAAACGAGTTCAAGGGGAAAATTGACAGATACTGGGATTCTGGTAGTTTGGGTTAAAAAGACTGGACCAACCTTGCTGGGCTTACGCCTGTAGTTGGTCGACTTAATTTGTATTTGTATTTGTATTTCACTATGGGGAAAACCACGGGGCCATTCGTGCCTGACGTCCCTTTTTAGGGACGCTTTTCGAGGGTCCAAAATAAGGTCAAGATAAAATATTTTGGAAAAATAAAAAAACACCCCAACTGATTTAATGTATAAACAGTAATATATATCGGCATTGAAATTTTTTTAAAATAACAACTAGGATTTTTAAGCTTCTTTTTTTAAAATTTTTAAAAAAGCACTTTTCTGAAAAATTCTATCTTCCAACTTTAAAAAAAGTTTAAAAAATTTTAAATTCTGCTTTCTTCTTGTGTTCTTTATGTTCTATGAAGATCAGAGATACATCAGTGCAAATTTTGATTCAAAGGAACAATTTTTGTAGAAATAGGAGGATTTTTAAAAAACGTCCCTAAAAAGGGACGTCAGGCAGTAATGGGTTAAAAGTCCGTAAAAATTTATTAGATGGATCGAGTTAGCATAATGTTCCAACAACCTTTAACATATATTTGTATATATATTTACGTTTATCTTTCATAGTTTTATTGTTCAATGATAATTAAGTGTTAATTTATTTACTTATTTGTACTTTTTGTTCCTTTATTTTTGCTACTTTGTAAACGGGCACGAGCCCATTACAATAAAGTCTTGTCTATGTCTATGTTATAACTTTTCTCTTGCAACAATGAATAATAATACTCTAAAAACAACGCTAACAATGACTTATTTATTAGCGTATTATTAGTCATTGTTGCAAGAGAAAAGCTGTCAAACGACATGGTGCTCTACCACTTTACAACCGAATTTCCCACGATCACTTTCAATCAGCATAGTAAAATTTTTACTTGGTCACTACTATGCATATAAGATAACATTTAAATTTTTGTAAATTTAAAAAATACATATGTTTCATAGAAACAGTTGAAAATTCGTTCCCACAACCTTTAAAATACAACTTATTCTTTTGAGAATGCTACATTATCTTTTATTTACACTCTCCTTAACTGTGCAAATTTTCAACCGATTTCCTCAAAATTTCTGTCGCTAGGGACCCCGCGCTTTTATTCTGTTTTGTACTTCGCACTTGAATATCTCCCGAATGCTTCCACTTAGACTTATGGTTGTTTGTATATAGTCTGTTCTATATGTCAGCTATACATATGCAAACAGCCAGAAGTTTCCGAATGAATCAGGTTTTAAGATTTTTCTGCACCTTTGGTGACTTCTGGCCACCCTTTGTCTTCCACTTTATCTTCTGGGAGTGTTACCCTAACTTTTACTCACATTCTTCAATGCATTAAGCCTATGTCCAGCCTTGCACCTCGTTGGCCGTACATAACTTTCATATAAACATTCGAAAATTCGTTTAGTTTTCCACTACCCTTAAAACACAACTTATACTTTTTAGAATGCTACATTATCTTTTTCACACTCTCCTTAAACTGTGCAAATTTTCAACCGATTTCCTCAAAATCTCTGTCGCTAGGGACCGCGCGTTGTTTGCATGTTCGAAACTTAGCCTTCTGGCGGTGGTGACATAAGTTTTCCCATCATCAATCGAATCTGTTTCAGGTGAAATTTCTGGTGCACCTTATCATTCCCAAAATTTGCATCCAGCTCTCGGTCTATAAGGAGTTGGAACAATAAAAATTTTTTTAGTGTTATTGTGTAGTTTTGTTCTTTTTTTAGTTGAATAAACGCAAACTTTAATCAAAAAATAAAAAAAACTTGCAAATTTGTGAACTTTTTCTTTTTTGAGCTCTGAAATGTGCTGTTTTTACATGCTAATCCACGAATATTAATCTCCACGAATATTTAAGTTATTTTCATGAAACTTTTTTCTGTGAGTTCATCATAATGCTAGCAAGAATACTCTTATTGAAGTTTTTGCTCTATCTCCTGTAAATTTAAATAAATTTTTTTAACGTTTTTATTTCGCCTTTAGGGGCGCTGTAAGTCATCATCTCTATGGATTTTCAGGGTCTACCTAGGCGTAGACCTTACTTTCGTGAACCTAGGACACGTTGGTTCCAAATAAAAGCCGCGAAATGGACTTTTGAAACACCCTGTATATTCGTTTATGAAAACAGTTGGATATAAGTATATACATATATTTTTGGCATTGCTGAAATTTATTAAAAACTATTGAAGTATGTATATATTTATTTATTGGATTGGAAATTTACCGCTTATGTTAAATTTCTTGAAAGTGAGAAATAACTAGTGATGGGCAAAATCGATAATTTTAGGTGCCGAATACTTATAGGCATCGAGTACTTTTAGGTATCAAGTACATTTTTTTCAATGTCGGGAAATGAACCTGAAGGAACAATTTTTTATAGGGCCTATCCATAATCATACTGAAATTCAAGAAACTGAAAGCGATCCATCGAAAAGCGGGCTCGAAAAGCGTCTCTGCGCATCCTTGCGCTCAGTTAAAACTGTCAAAATCTCCAATTCTGTCCAAACTGTATCATTCCGCTTGTCTCGCTCCCATGCTAATCCTATAAAGGGAAACCTGCGGTGAACAGAAAACGCTGTTGACCAATCAGCGAGCTATACCGGGTTGTCGCCTCTCTCTCGTATACACCCGAGTAGCACCTCAGCACCCGAACCCCCCCCCCGCCAAGCCGCACATATTCCGATAACCCAATCTAATCCAACACACCTTCCCCGCGCGCCGAAACCGAAATTTAAAAGGCGAGAGAAAAGTCACACATGAACATCAGCAGAGCACGTAAACCTTCTCCGGCAAAACCGATCCAACCGGCAAACTTTCCCATCCCATCCCTGCCGAAAACTAGTTCTACGAAACCGAAACCAACAAAATCATCCCCTCCGATCCATCACAGAATGAGATGAAGACCAAATCGAAAAAAATTTAGCTATTTTAAAATAACACTACTCGACAAAAAAATAGGGTCAAAATGCTTCTGACACAAATCAAGCAGATTCTGATGTAAAATGACCCCCTAAATCCGAATCCAACCCCCGTTTTTCTCCATCACGTTCAGATTTTCGGGGAACAGCCCCTCCCCCTTTTTGCGTTTTTCAATGACTTAATAACTTTGAATTCGATTTTCAGGGGCAAAAACTATTACTTTAGCCTTTAAATTATACCCGAGGGAACAAGAAAGGTTAAAGCTTCTAAAATATACCAATGTGTAGCAAATGGATAAGTTTAAGGGGTTCTTACCCCCTAAAAATGCAAAAAAATCGTTAAAAATTATAGAGATTGTTTTTGGCTAATTTTTCCTCTAATTTTTTACGCAATTCATCATTAAAGGGTCCTAACCCTTCCCCAAGGACCCGAATTTAATGAATATATGCAGCAGGGATTTTTGCTAAAAGCGGTTGAGGCGTTAGCGCCCCCAAAGCATTCGCGGAAGAGACTCTCTGAATCGCGCCGCCGCTCGTGAACTCAGGAATTAATATTCATATTTTGAAAAGCTCAAAAATGACATTGTTCTTATATTTCAGGTCTATCCTGAGGGAAATTGTTCAGTTCGTTAAAAACTGACCATTTTTTGGGGATGGGGGTTCCATGTTTCAAGCTGTTAATAGATGCGTGGGCTGAGGATAACAATTGGGGGTGTCCCATTAAAATTTAAGGGTGATGAGGGAAAACGGGTGTCATATTTGCGTTCAGGAGGTCATTTTACACAAGAATCGACTGAAATTCAGTCAGTAACAGTTGGAATTTTTTTTGTACAGCAGTTTAACCCTTAAGTATGGCATCGAACCCTTCCGTAGGTGCTTTGGGGGCGCTAACACCTCAACCGCTTTTTGTAAAAATCATTGCTGCATATATTCATTAAATTTATGTCTTTGGGGAAGGGTTAGGACCCTTTAATGATGAATTGCGTAAAAAATTAGGGAAAAAAATAGCCAAAAACAATCTCTATAATTTTTAACGATTTTTTTGCATTTTTAGGGGTTAATAACCCCTTAAACTTATCCCTTTGCTACACATTTGTATATTTTAGAAGCTTTAACCTTTCTTGTTCCCTCGGGTATAATTTAAAGGCTAAAGTAATATAGTTTTTGCCCCTGAAAATCGAATTCAAAGTCATTAAGTCGTCGAAAAACGCAAAAAGGGGGAGGGGCTGTTCCCCGAAAATCCGAACGTGATGGAGAAAAACGGGAGTCAGATTCGGATTCCGGGGGTCATTTTACATAAGAATCTGCTTGATTTGTGTCAGAAGCATTTTGACCCTATTTTTTGTCGAGTAGGGTAATTTACTGAAACCTGGACAATCTTCCATTAATTGGTGCAAATAAAGAATAGGGTATTCGTTTGAAAATATTCAGTAAGTAATCGTATAATCGAATCTTATAAGTCAACAGTAAGTTATTAATTATAAGATTCGATTACATGAGTACTGATATCGGAAAAAGTACCCGCAGGAAATATTCTATTTCAAAAGTATTTGGTAATCAATACCAAAGGTATTTATATCGAAAAAAGTATGAGTAGAAACTTGGATAACAAAATTACTGATCTCGAAAAAGTATGAGTATCAGTAGTACTCATTACGAAAAAGTATTCGATTGAAAGTTCGAACCCTAAGTACTCATAGCGAAAAGGTATTCGATACCAAAAGTAATTGGTACAAAGAGGGAGTCAATGTGGGAAGAGTCGAGTCGAGAGGTGGATAGGCGAAGGATTTGGCGGGGGAAAAAACCTAGCCGCGTCAAATTTCTCTCGCGGATGATTAACGACTCGGGTTTGAGAATTGAGCGTGCCAAAAATAAAAACAGGCTGCGTTTAATCTTAATCTACAGTAGGTATTTTAAAGATTATTTCATTAAACAATTTTAAACGAAATATGTCAATAAAGTATCGATACTTTTTTGGGTATCGAATACACCAGATACTTTTAGGTATCGAATACTTAAGTATTTGGTATCGATACCTGCCCATCACTAGAAATAACACACTAAGCGCTTTTTTTTTAAATACGGAACTCTTTTTCTATCACGGTTTGGTTTAAACCACAAAATTAAACAAAGAGATAATATGTTACTTTAAAAGTTCAATTTTCCTGGAAAGTCAGTAGTTAATTTGATATAAAATCGAAATTCGAAATACAAAATAAGGTTTTTGCTGAGTTTTCACATTTTTTGTGTTTTTAACTTTTTTCATAATAAAACAAATTTTAAAGTGAATACTTTTGAGGTTATTTTAAAGATCATATTAAACCACAATTTTTGAAACCATAATTAAGTTTTTACCAATAGTAAGGTAAATGTGGGTATAGTGGACACTTTAAGGAAAATTTTTGCTTAAATTCTTAATAAATACCAACCTATTTGCTTGGAAACGGTTATCATCCTATTTTTAGGTTAATTGGATCTTCTTCTTTCGATTTTACCATTAAAAATTTTAATTAGATTGGGTAAAGTATTTTTAATTAATTTTTAAAAAGTACTCCAAATTGCATCTATAGTGGCCACCTTGATGTAGCTGTTGTATCTATGGTGGACACTAGGGTGGAGCGAAAAAAACTTTTTTTCGAAATTCAAAAAGATACCTATGGCAAAAGTGGTCCTAAGTAATAAGATGAAAAACCGCGCAAAATTTTTTTAAATCGGTTAATATCTCAGTTCGCGCATCGAGCTCAAAGTTTATAAAAATGCTTAAAAATGAAAATTTTCCGAAATTTTTAAGATAATATTTAAATAAAATTTATAGAAATATTCTCGAATGTAACCTCTTCATAAAAGCTCAAAAAAGTAAAATAATAATTTTAATGTTTATTTTATGAATATTTGTGTGCGCAATTTTGCTTGTAAAATGCGAAATTTTCGAATCATTGGTTAGTTTGTTTCACTGTGCAGCTCTTCGCCCTTTTTGTAAGAACAGCCCAGAACTCACCACGGGGAGGTGGCTGCACGTCGAGTTCCACCCACCGACCAACCATAATTTTTGTGTATTTTTAAAAATTAAATTTTAAACAGGAATAAATTTAAATTCCGTTTTTTTCAAAAAATTTGGCATAGAATATAAAGTTGATTTTATGAAGCCATCTCTTGCTTTCTAACCACACACTTTTGTTGATTCTTCAGTTTTAAGCTTAACGCACCTCTCAACCGCTTGAGTGTGGCAGGGGAACTTTATTATGTATGCAGTGTGCTCTGTGTTAGAGTGCACTAATGATTTCAAATCTTCAACACTTATGTCCAGGCTCGGACTGGCCATGCGGGCATTTGGGCAAATGCCCGGTGGGCCGCTACCCACCGAGGGCCGTTTGTGGGCCTCCTACAACCAAAATATTTTACAGAACTAACGAATTTTACAAATTATTATCAGGCTTTTTGCGTTTCAATGAATTTTCTTTTTATGGTTAAAAAAAGTAAACTTTCAACTGCGCGTTTTTTCTTTACATTTATAATTAGTATTACACATGATTATCAACTTTTTGTGTTACTTCTTAAATATTTTTTTCTATTTCAATAAAAGGGATTAATAACTGAATTTAAAAAACATGTTACATTACTTAAAATCTTTTTATGAACGAATTTTCCATGACCATTATATTCTGGTTTCATCTTCAAAAATTCTACGGCGTAGAAGGAGCGAACCATTTCGGATGTTACACCCAAAAGGCTCCCAAATGAAATAAAACATTACTTTTAAGAGTAAGATTTTCGAACTTTTCTGGGGGAGGGCCCCCAGACCCCTCTTTCTATTTTGAGCTACATCATTCACAATTTCTTTTAATATTAAGTTCGTTAAGTTGAAAATTCTACCCACTGAATTTACCTACAAAGAATTAAAAATCTAAATTGAGTTTAATGCGTATGCACGGGGGCTTCAAGGGGGATTTTAGACTATTTCATAGGTGTTAAAAAAAAATTTGGGAGGGGGAGGTACCACGATCCCCTCCGAAATTTTTAATTCTATTAAGTTACATTTTCCATGAAAATTCTGAGGTGGGCCGATTCAAACATAAAATGCACGGGCCGAAATTTCTTCCCAGTCCGGCCCTGCTTATGTCTTTTAAAATTAGTGGGGGATAGATTGTGCATGATTTCTAGTCAATAATATCTGTGTACTACGTTGCATTAAAATTTAATTTTGGGGGAAGAAAATTTCTATACCTTTCTCTATATATATTTCTATTTCTATACCTTTCTATACTTTTCTATATTTTTCTCCTTTCTACCCCACAGGCAGATTCTCTTGCTTTCAAGATTTTTTCAACTGCGATCTGTCGAACAGAGACACTTTCATTGACAACAATAAGTTTTTCGGGTGTGCGAAGAATGTATTGCGTTCAACAACTCGATCAACTATTTGAAGTAGATCCTCAGATAGATATCGAGTTGTTTGAACTGCATGAAAAACATGCTTGGGCCCATCTGTGAAAGAACTATTCTTTTTTAATTTTAAACCACACAGGCATGTATGACTTTAAGATAAATTTTGAAATCTCTTTTAAGCTTTCAGATGGGCTGGGGACACTAACATACAATCTCAACACTCTATTAGCAGCCGTGATCCATCTAGAATGTGATAGTGGGCCAGGATTTCGGTACGAAAAATCTTCGGGACAATCTCCTGACTTTATAGCTTTGCATGTGTCTAATAAATACTGTCGGTCTTTACTCAACATGTTTCGGTCTATTTCGGGAATGAAACAGTCAATGGATTCATACTTGACTATAGAGAGCTTTTCGCAATCATTGAGCTGTTTTCCAATGGGTCCCGAAAAAGATTTGGGCCCTGTGGTAACTCCATCCAAATAATGAAACATATGGCGAAAGGGAAGTTCATTAAAATGTAGTAGACAAATGCTCCATTGCAGAGGTCTTCTACTTGCAGTTCTAACTGACGAATAGCCCCATTTTTCTAACCGGTGTTCGTAACGGTGCCATCACATCCTATTACATAATATTTTCCAATAAGATAAGAAATAATATTACGTGCTTTGTAGTGTGATGAAGCAGTGGGAGGTGACATGACACATGACCAATATAAGAGGATATTGGCTCTTGAATTGGAGAATAGTGATCCTCTTTAACTTTTCCAAGGTAGTGTTTATTATTTACTTTTTCTAAGCATAGGGTAACATCTTTTTGCCCGTCAAAATAAAGTCCATTAATTTCCATATTTTCTGAAAACTTTAAAACACTTCCAATATGCTTCTTTCCCCTTCTTATTTTGGATCTGTCAATTACATGGGAAGAATCTGCGTCTGTAATCACTCCTATATCTTGTAAGACACTAGATGCTATTGCAGCCGTTGCTCTTATCTACTACTATTTAATGCAGTTGTCGTTCAATTTAACTCTAATCTGATAATGGGATTTTGATGATAGTGATGGTTTTCGATTGTCAGATCAAGATTAAGATGATTTTCGAATGTATAGTAATTCCATAATTATTTTTTGGATGAAACTAACAAAATGGGTGAAGTGCTGCACAATGAAACAAACTTACCAATTATTCGAAAATTTCGCTTTTTTCAAGCAAAATTGCGCACCCAAATATTGTAAAAATAAACATTAAACTTATTTTTTTACTTTTTTGAGCTTTTATGAAGAGGTTACAAGCGAGAATATTTCTATAAATTTTATTTAAATATTATCTTAAAAATTTCGGAAAATTTTCATTTTTAAGCATTTTTATAAACTTTGAGCTCAATGCGCGAACTGAGATATTAACAGATTTCAAAAATTTTTGCTCAGATTTTCATCTTATTACATAAGACTACTTTTGCCATAGGTATCTTTTTGAATTTCGAAAAAAAGTTTTTTTCGCTCCACCCTAGTGGACACCTCTCTTTTTCGGCCTATATGAGGGGTTTATGCATGAAACTGAGGGGTTTTTTTTTGGAATAGTCGTTTAGTTCTTATTAAATCCCCAACGAAATGTATTTTAGATCAAATCAAATTAGCTTTTTTTAAAAAAAATTCTTGATAGTTTTCGGCCCAAAGCCTACGCTGTAGCTGATTTAAGAGGAATTTAGCATGTAATTCAATGTTTTCGAAACCTTGGTTCCCAAAGCCAGATAGAAACCAAATTAATACAACACTCATTTTAAAGCGCAATCAACAGTTTATGAAGAAAAACTGATTCAAATTAATATTATTTATGTTTTTTTGTAGAAGCCATTGCAGTGGCCACTATTGGAAAATCCAAGATTATGTGTTGGTAAAGTGGCCACCCCCATAAATCCTCGTAAAATCAAAATTTTCAAATAAATTTTATTCAGTATCATTTTATGTAATCTTCTTTATCTAAATATAAATTTAAAATTCAATCAAACGGTAATAAATACAAAAAAATCAGTTTCGAAATACCCGTTTCCTTACGCGATTCAATAAGCGAAATCAAATTTCAGTCACTCGGCCGATGTTGTTATTTTCAAATATTTAAATATCCTTCCCATGCTGATCTGTGGTATCGGTGGTAATTTACCAGCTTACCTGATTGTACAATCTACTATGCCAATGAATTTTGACGCTGTTTGATGACTCTAACTCGTTTTATTTAAAATTAATCAGCTATGTGGCCACTATTGGTACAGTGTCCACTATACCCACATTTACCTTAGTTGTTCCACAAATAGAATTTTTCAATGTTTTTTTGGGATGTCGCTCCATTTTTAACTCCTTGGGATTTGGTCTGGGACCCCATTTCTATACCGATTCTTGTTCGTCTTGATGAGTACTATCATCCCTGAAAGTTTGTTGCACCATTTCAGATACACCCTGTATATATATATATATACTTTTATTTTTGAGTAAAATATATTTTCCAACTACCCAAAGATAAGAGAACATATATTTCTTCTCTTTAAAGTCTTCCACTTTTGAAGGCGATCCCTTTTGCCTTCCATGAGATCGTATTTCATAAGTTATGCGATCCCTCTTTTTGATAAAAGATTACTTGTATTTTGAAACACCACTCAAACAAACGGAATTTTGGATAGAGCTCTCAAAATAACCTCAAATTCAAAATATTCCTCAAATTGAACTTAAAATATTTTCTGGAAATCCGTGATGTTTACGAATTCTTTTTGAGTTAATATTTCATGGATTAATATTTTCCATATAATTTCAAAGAATTGCTTAGTTTACAAGAAATAAGACAATTCAACCTTAAATGTAATAAAACATATTTGGTTTCCAGGTAACCTCTTGGATTTCTTATTTGAAATTTGAAACAAATGTTATTTTCAAGTTAGATTTTATACAAAACTACTTCAAATGAACAAATTTATTTTAAAATAAAGTTATCCATCAGGACGCAAAAATTTGTAACCATTCCTAGGGAATGCAGCGATTTTTCAAAGTTTATTTATTTTAATAAAGCTTCATTAGAAAATATGTTTGGAAAAAATTTTTGAAATCCGATCATTAGTTATTTTAAAGAAAATTAAAAACTACAATGCGCAGAAGGGTTTGAGAAAAAAGAGGGCTTTGGCGCATGAAGTCATTACTGCCTTCAGCGCATGAGCAATGATTAAATCCAATGATTAAACCCTTTATGCCAGTGGTGCCCAACCTACGGCTCGCGGGCCAAATGTGGCCCTCCAGGCTGATCCATGTGGCCCGCGGACTCGTTAAATCTTAAAAACAAAAACCACTTTCAGAAATCTTCCAAGAAAACCACGACATTGTGTGAGACATTATGACACTTCCATCTAAAAAAAGATGATAAAAAGGAATTCTTCAACATACGGTAATTTTTACTTCTGTTTTTTTTTCTATAGCTACGGGGAATTTCAAATCAAAATCAAAGTCTGCCCGGGCCTAGTGGCCCATCAGGCGGTGCCCATCTCCGTTTCTGTAGCCTTTTGGGCCTGGGGTGCTAATTACTAGCGTGTGTCCAGGCCGAGTAGCTAGCCCAACGCTGGACCCCCAGTTGATTCCCCAAGCAAGCTTGGTCCTCATTTATCGACCCCGGAAGGATGAAGGGCTGAGTTGACCCATGACCAGCTACCCAAGCAGGAGCCGCGAGGCATCGAACCTGGGTCGGTAATGCTCGTAGCCAGACACGCTAACCACTGCACCACCGCAGCCACGCTACGTGGAATTTGCCATTGGATAAATGTTTATCAGTATCAGTTAGCCATTTGAATTCATTTTATAAGGATCTTTTTAAAACAAACTTCGAAAAGATGTCAGATTCTAAAAAGTTGAAGATTCACTTGAAATTGACAAAATTTTCAACAAAAGTGGACAAATTCATTTCATATTTCTTCATTCAGCGTGAAAATAAACCGCTGTGTCTTATATCTAAGGAGACTGTGGCAATGTTAAAAGAACTCAATATCAAGAGACATTACGAAACGAAACAGATAATCATCTTAATTCAGTTTTAAGGATAAGTGTTACAAATTTGGAGCCGAATTTACAAGAACTAGTATCCTCCAAACAGATGATGCAAACTTCTCATTGAAAACGGCTATGTTATGTTTCTTCATGTTTAGAAAAATCCTTAAAAGTGTTTTTTTATGTGGCCTGCGAGATAAATCTTCAAAAGCAAATTGGCCCTCGGGGGAAAAAAGGTTGGGCACCACTGCTTTATGCAATGATAAATCCTTTCCTTTGAAAGCATTGATTGGTTGAAGGTTCGAGAGAAAGCAGTTGTGACGTCACGTAAGCCACACCTCCAATTCAAGCGAGAGTAATTTTTGAAAATTACTTTTAAAAAGACTAATGATAAAAAATTGAAGAAATTCGTTTTATAACCCCATCAATGATTTCCTATAGTGGAAATCTTGAATTTCCACAAGTGTTGTATTGCCGATTCTTTTTTATGGTTAAGTATAAACTTGTCTGCTGAAATATATTCCCCATAAAGATGATAGTAAAATCAAAGTACGTTTACTTTACTTATATTGTTACCTTAAAGGCCGAGACAGGAGTACTGTAAATATTTTAGGGTAATATTTTTAAACTGGTGTTTTAGCATATGTTAAAATAACCCAATTTTCAGACAAATTTTATTTTAAAAACGCAATTAGACAAAAATATATAATAACAGCATTTACCGGCGTTTCCAGATAAGGGTTGATTTTAGTAAATAAAATATAAGTTTTTTGTAAGAATTACAATATGAAAAGCACGTATACAGGGTGTATCTGAAATGGTGCAACACACTTTCAGGGATGATAGTAGACACCTAGACGAGTCAGAATCACATAGGATTTAAGGGTCCCATACCAAATCCCAGGGAGTTAAAAATGGAGCGACCCCCCAGTTTCCTAGAGCTGTTTCCAAAACAGCTGTTTGCGCTCGCAAAAAAGAACTTTAACAGGATCTCAAGCAATTAATATTAATTGTATTTACGTGAAACTTTGAACATGTGGGTTTTCAACTATGATCTTTCAGATTATTAAATAAAAATAAAGGATTTCGAAATACAAAATAAGGTTTTGGCAGAACTTTCACATTTTTTTGTGGTTTTTTAACTTTTTTCAAAATAAAACAAATTTGTAAGTGAATACTTTTGAGATAATTTTAAAGATCATACTAAACCACAATTTTTGAGACCATAATTAAATTTTTACCAATAGTAGTTCTTCCACAAATTGAATTTTTCAATGATTTTTTTGGGTGTCGCTCCATTTTTAACTCCCTGGAATTTGGTCTGGGACCCCCAAATCCTATGTGATTCTGACTCATCTAGGTTGTCTACTATCATCCCTGAAAGTTTGCTGCACAATTTCAGATACACTCTGTATTAAAAAAATTATTTGAAAGAAAAGTTTTGCCAAAGGTAAAATCAAATCAATCAAAGTCTGCCCGGGCCTAGTGGCCCATCAGGCAGTGCCCATCTCCGTTTCTGTAGCCTTTTGGGCCTGGGGTGCTAATTACTAGCGTGTGTCCAGGCCGAGTGGCTAGCCCGACGCTGGACCCCCAGTTGATTCCCCAAGCAAGCTTGGTCCTCATTTATCGACCCCGGAAGGATGAAGGGCTGAGTTGACCCATGACCAAAGGTAAAAAAGCCTAGTAAAAAAAACATATGTCAATTAATTTAAAGTAAATCCGTAGAAATTTTAAATTTTAGGTACAGTTACTCCTAGTTTATTTGAAAAAAAAATAACAAAGCCATTCAAATTATATTTTTGTAATTAAAATTGTGACATCAATTCAGAACAACATCCATTATAAATAGTTTTTATGACTACCACAATCAGAATAGATTAATGAATTATTATTACATAATAATATTTAAATTATACATTCAAAGTTAATTGTTGATTTAAGATTAATCTCAATGATTATAACAAATAGAAGCAGAATATTTCTGCTCATTTAACTTCTATTGTTAAGTAAACAATGCCAGCAAGTATTTGAACAAACTAATCCTATTTGTTAAAGCATAGAAGTACCTCCTTGTGTTTTTTCTCCTATGAAAGTAATTAGTTATTTATAAAATGGCTGGACCTTAACTGCTTAGGTAGATGTTATTTCCGAATGAGATTATCATTTGTTCTGCAAAGAATACTTGCATTTGGAATTTCAGACATTCGATGTCAAAAAATATAAAGAAAGTGTTACTAAAGTCTTATATTTGTTTTAACATCCTTATTTTAAACATTTGACTTGTGTCACATTAGTAATAAATAGTTCTGATGAATAATAAACAGTATTATTCAATATCTTAAAAATTAAAACAATCTAAAAACTTCGGAATAGTATTAGTCCAGTCAAATTGTACTAAAATAAGGCCATTCTGGGAATTTTTTGGGGTTGAAGATATTTTTCACTATATGTATGGCTTTTTTTGGGGGGAGCTGCTGAATCTGAGGTTTCCGAACAAAATTTCGTGACAGAACATTGAGAAAATTCGAAACAATGGCAAAAATTCATCACTTATTTTCATTTTCTGACCTTAGAACATAACATTTGTACTTCTGAGAAAAACGGTAAATGCAAAAAATAAAGAACACAAAACAAGCTACAAAAAAGTCAATTACAACTTTTCTCTTTGACGAATAGTTTGGCCGATAGAGCATGGTAAAAAAGTGACTATTTTCGTTCGATTGGTAGAAAATCCAAAAAATTCACTAGTATCTCCAAAAAACCGTATTTTTGGAACAGGTACTATAAAAACTGCTTTAATAATATTTCACATGAAATTAACCATCTGAAAACTCCATTCAACAAGAGCTAATAAAATTTCTATAACTAAGTTAGGGCATTGATGAATTTCCCTTTCAGGGAAATCTCTATCAAGACAAAATTGTGGACATTGCCAAGGCCGTGATTTTGGCAGATGGAGCAATTTGACTTGACTTCAATTGGACACGACAACAACCAACCAACCATGACTAAGTTGCTTCTTGGAGATTAAATGCAAAATTTGTCTACTAATGACTGCTTAATATGTTTTTGAGGGTGCTGAATCCGAATTTGAGGTTTGCGAACAAAATTTCCGTGACGGAACATTGAGAAATTTCGAAGAAATGGCAAAAGTTTACTACTTTTATTCGTTTTTGCCCTTATAGAACATAGCCTTTGCACTTCTGAGCAAAACAGTCAATTTAAAAATAAAGAAGAGAAAACAAGCCAATAATGAAAGTAAAATTAAACTTTTCTCTTAGATGAAGGGTTTAGACGCTAGAGAGCGCTGAATATTGGTTGAAAAAGTACTTTTTTTGGATATAGGGGGCTCTGCCCCTGCTCGCTATCGCTCAACAACCCCCGGAACTGCTTCGCAGTTCTTTTCAGATCGCTTCGCGATCTTAGCGAGCGGAGCTCGCTTGTTTCATCTCAACAGTCCAGGCTCTTCGGCTTAGTTAATGCTTCTTTGATACCGAAACTACTTATATCTCTAGTTTATCAATGATTGAATTCAAACCATTCCCCTGAAGATATCAAAATAAAACTGTTTCTAAAATATTCATCTCTTAATTTCAATTCTCCTTTCTTCAATTATTGAATAGAAATGTTTTTTTTTCAAATATCCAGCAAGTCTACTAATTATCATCAACCATCTTAGAGAAAAAAAAGCCTTTAAGAACTACTGGATGCGTTTATTAGTGGACCGTCAGCGGCCGGAGGCCGCTCTTAATCCAGGATATAAGGACACATGAAGACAACCACAGGAGAGAAGCTTCTGAAAGAGGATATTAGAAAGAAAAAAAAGAGAGAAAACCGAATAAAATAAAGCTGGTACACAGGGTGCAACACGCGAAGGAGTTCACTCCGTTATCTGGGTCATGATAAGAAAGAAAAAAAAATTGATTGAGGTATAGTTAAATTGAGAGAGAAAAGGATACATTTAAAGTACCGAAATTAAGGTGGGTGCAATCTTTGGGAAATTATGGTTGTTTGGAAGGGGTATGTGATTGGAGCATTGAGAGTAGAATGAATCTCTTGTATTGTGATTAGCGGGTTAGTGTGATTGGGAATGGAATTAAAGAATTTGGTAGCTGCTTTTTCAATTAATGCTATGAGGGAAGGGATATTAAGGTCCTTTCTGAGATATTCATTTCTTATGTACCATGGAGAGTTAGTTATCATTCTAAGTGTCTTGCTTTGGGCTGCTTCTAGCTGTGTAAGTCTGTATTTAGCTGTGTTAGCCCATATGGGGCATGCATAAGGGAGAATAGGTCTAATTACTGATTTATAAATTAATAGTTTATTTTTGAGTGAAAGTTCATAGTTTCTATTAACGAGTGAATAAGTAAAGTGAATTCTAGCTGAGTGTCTTTTAAGTAATTTATCTATGTGTGGCTTAAAAGTTAAGTTAGCGTCTAGTGTGACTCCTAAGTATTTTGCTGTTTGTGTCCATGGTAGTGTATCATTGAAAAAAGTTAATTGTTGTTTTGGGGGATTTTTTAATCTTTTCGGTTTGAATAGAATTACTTGGGTCTTTTTAGTGTTAATAGCAATTTTTCATAAAGTACAGTAAATTTCGAAAAATGCGAGGGCTCTTTGTAATTTTAAAATAATAGATCTATCTTGGATGTCCTGTGTAAGTATGGCTGTGTCATCCGCAAATAAGTGTAAGAATGTATTTGAGGGTTTAGGCTTGTCATAGGTGAAAATGTTGTATAAAATAGGGGAGAGGTGAGCACCCTGAGGAGTACCAGCATGAATACTGAAATAGCCTGAAAGTAGACTTCCAACGCAAACACGGAATTTACGATTATTTAAGAAGGATTTGATAAGATGAATAAGGTGGGAGGGGAATTTAAGGTCAATTAATTTATATAAGAGGCCAGTGTGCCAAACCTTGTCAAAGGCTCTGGCAACGTCCAGAAAAACAGCACCGGTTTTTAGATGATTATTAAAGCCTGCTGTGATGGTGTTAACAGCGCGAAGAAATTGATGTGTTGTAGAATGCTTTTCTCTAAAGCCAAACTGTTCATTTGGGATTATGTTGTTAGAGAGGCAGTGTGATTTTACTTGTACTAGAATGGTTTTCTCAAATATCTTTGAGAGGGAATTTAAAAGACTGATTGGTCTGAAGTTGGTTGGTAGCTTATGATTTTGATCAGGTTTAGGTATCATTATTACAGTTGCAAGTTTCCAATTTTCAGGGAAGTAATTAAATTTATAGCAGGAATTTATGATTTTGGTTATGTTTGTTATCACATTAAGAGGAACATTTTTGAGCATTTTATTAGTTATATTATCAGGACCAGGAGATTTGTGAGAGTTCAAGTGCTTAATTATATCAGTTATTTGAAGGGGAGTAATGATAGGGGGTTGAGTGCTACAAGGGGATTTAAAGTAGTTTTCAGTTGTTTCAATTACATGATCATCATGAGGGGGGTCGCAATGTTGTGTGTTTAATGTGAAAGTGTTTTCAAGTGTGGAACCGAAAAGGTTGGTCTTGTCAATGTCTGTAAACACCACCCCAGCAGGGAAGAGTAAAGGAGGGACAGGTTGATATTTTCGATTAAGTCTTTTGTTAATTTTGAATAAGGAATTATCTTCAGGGTTTAAGGTTAGAAGGAAGTCATTCCACTCTTGGTTCCTTTGATCTTGCATCCTAGACTTTGGATCTCCCTTTGGAGTATGTTGAGTTCACTTTTTATTTTAGGGTCAAAAGTTCTTTGTGCCAGAGTTTCCTAATATGATTTTTATGCTTAATTTTTTGTAAGATATGACTAGAGAGATTTCTTTGATAATTAAATTTAGGTTTAGAAACACTAGCAGAATTAAGGGCTTGATTAATGGTATAAGTTAAATTGGCAATAGTTATGTCTATATCATGAATGCTATAAATTTTAGGATTTCCAGGGACTTTATCATGGAGTATTTCATTAAACCTTTTCCAATTTGTAATTTTAAATACAGTTAATTCAGGTGGTATAAAAAGGGGGTTGTGGATTTTAAAGATGACAGGATTGTGGTCACTACTTAGTTCTGACACACTGTTTACAAAAGAGAGGGAGATGCCAGAGGCCAATGCAAGATCAAGGGTGGTTTGTGCGTTTTGTGTAATTCTGGTAGGAGTTAAGGGGGCAATTATGTCATAAAAATAGGTAGGGGAGACCGGGGCTAGTTTTCCAACCTAAATGCATTTTCTTTCCATGCATTTTATTTTTGCTTATTTTTGAATAAACAAAATTTCATTATGATCCTCGGACTGTTCTCTAAAAAATGTAGCATTCAAATTTCATTACGATAATTAGTTTTTTTACAAAATAGGATTAAAGGCGACCATGTCTGGTTGGAAAATTTGCCCCGTATGCGGGGCAGGTTTTCCTACAGTAAGGGGCAAGTTTTCCTATAGTACTACTCGCTGAAGTAATACAGATTGCTTTAGGAAACCTTGATTGGTTTACCGGCAGACTTTTATTCCTAATATGGGATTACGAAACTATCTCATTGGTTATTCACATTTTCTCATTCTGCGCTTTGAATAAGTGTCTCTTCTCTCTCTAAGCCCGAGAATACGATCCTTCAAGTTAGTTGTTTGGCTGATTGTAAGACTTTGCTGAAACTTTAGCCTTTTAGGTAGCTATCTGAAATAAAGGCTGGAATCGAACGATCATGCTGGTTTGAATTCTAGTCGTAAAGGTAATGTATTCGAAATTTGGCGACTTATCTATAATTTGGCGAATTCAAAATAACCGAAAAGGTAATGGTAGGTTAGTTCGTAGGATCAAGCTTACAATCGAAAGATTGCTGGATCGGTCTCAAGTCTTTCGTAGTAGCAAATATCAATATTTAATATTATAACTGGGTGTTTCTAGAGGTTTGATATATTTAAAGTTAAGGAGGTAATGGGTTTAACCTTTTCAGTAGTAGCCTCTTCCAATTTTCTGTATTTTGTTTCTATTAATGGATTAGCATCCTTTGTTAGCGGGCCTTGGCCTGAAAAGCAAATAAATATTCTATGCTATTCTCTTTAAATTTTCAATATAATTCAATGGTAATCTCGAGTGTCTTAGATTGAAAGAAGAGCATAGAAATTAGACAGTGCCGAATTAGACAGCGTTTTTATCAAACGGATCATCGTTTGGTGATCAGAAAAGAAAAATTTGCATCAGCGTCGTAGTCATTAACTTGTGATCGTTATTTTGACAATTATCTGCCTGCATAATTTTTTGATTTTTATATTTTTCTCTGAAAACAAAAATCGTTTGTTGCACAAAAGATCACCAAATTACCAATTGAGATATTCTAAAATTCTCGATTAATCTGAAAATACTGAGGGAACACATTCTCAAAAATTAGGTTAGTGGTTTTGACAAGGAGGGAATGAGTTGCTGTTGAGTTTATTGTTTTACCAAAATATGTTTCATCATAACTAATTGATTGTTACCGCTCAAAACTAATAACTAGTTTTAATCAAAACCAATTAAACTCAAACCTGATTATGATTTAGAGATTATTTCCACAAAGAGAAAATATTTTTTGTATTAGGTTATATTAAAACAAGCAAACAAAATACAAAATATCTAAATTTATAATGTAGGAGTCTATAAGGTAAATTCACCGAATTAAAAAAAATAGTGGGGTTATGGAATTTTAGACACACTTATTAATGTGAGCTCTATGGACCTAGTAAAAGTTTGTAAGTAGGTAGTAGTTATCTCTCTATTCTAAAAAAAAGTTTTTGGTGAACGGTTTCCAGAGAAAGGCTTTTTAATTACTGAACCGAATGACACATATATGGTATCAAAATGTCCGGATTCTTTCCGGATTTCCGAGTAAGCCCTTCGATTTTTCAAAAAAAATCTCAATCTTAAAATATTTCCATTTTTTTAGATAACGAATAAGGTCGCAGTTACAAAGCAAGTACTGTCAATCAAATTATTAAGCATCCAATCACAACGACCGATTGACGCTATATTTTAAGATGAAACATGTTTTTTCACCTTTTAAAAAAGTACTTTTTTGATGAAATATCACTCAAAGACTGATAAAAACATATTCTAAAAACTTACATGTACGCCATTTTATACTAAAATTTTACCCTTTTTCTCCTATATTCATAATTTTTAGTCTGATTTTATCGAAATTAATTGTAAACATAGAGCGATGTTTTGTCTCTTAATATTTTCAATTGCTTAAACGGTATTGTTTTAACAAGTCTGAGTTTAAAAAAATATGAATGATAAACACTAGGCATATTATACAAACGAGTTACTTTAAAATAATGGTTTTTGTTTGGTCGGAATATTGATAAACAATTAGAATTAGTTTTTTTATAATCATAGATTAAAAATAATTAAGATGAATATTTTTAAAAACATTTCGTTTAATTTTTTTAACTTTTAAGGGGGATTTATTCATGGAGGGGATTTGGTGACGTATTTTTGGAAAGTTGGTTGACGTTTCTTCTGTAAATTGTTTTATAAAGTGCATTAAGTTCAGCGAGTTGGAATTTGGGGGAATTGCGAAGCAACTCCAAAAGGTCCTGTGTCAGCAGTTTACGGGGGTTGGCGAGCGATAGCGAGCAGGGGGCGGTAGCTCCCTAGTGTTACAAAAGTATAAAATGATTTGCTTTGGAGACTACTGTAATTGAGGAGCTGAGAGCCAGAGTGGACCAACCTCAGCAGCTGTTATTTTGAGAAAAACGCTTTACAAAATTGAAGTAATATTTAAAAAAATTTTTGAGGTTAGTATTTAATATTTAGTTTTGATATTCTCGTGATCAATAATTAGAGGATCCTGTTGAAAGTCAGAATCAGAATGGACCAAGTGGCTTGATCCATTCCGGCATTAAATATTTGTGCGATTTTAATTACTAGATCAAACGAAAAAGTGATGCCATCTTGTGGGAACTAAAAATGCATTGTTTTCTAACTTAAATCAATAGATGTCTCTACATTCTAGTGAAAAATTAAAAAAAAATGCTTTTTCATTTTTTGTGGGTTGGTCCACTCTGGCTCTCAGCTCCTCAATTGTACTAAGCAGTCCCGGGAAAAATCTAGCTATATTTCTACGGATATTTGATAACTATAGTAAGATAATAAGGGAGGAATATATAAGAAGGGTGAGATGAGGGACAGGGATCTAGATTTGTGGGAACCAGAAATAATGACGCTTGTTTCCCCATTTTGTAAGACTATCCCCTCATTCAACCACTTCCTTCATTTTCACATCTTGCCAATGTCATTTGAAATATTCGATCTCCACATCTATAAAGCAACAAACATACATTTTAGCTATAACCGTAGTATATTCTGAACCGTAGTCCATCAGTTCTTGAGAGCCAATTATCAAGCCAATCCCAGCACCTAGCTTTTGCCGAGGGCGGAATAGCGAATGCTTGCTCTAGCGGTTGTATGGATAGGTTTATTGGTTTACCTATGAAAAAATGTTTAATTTAAAGATTGGTGATTTAATTTAAAGATTGCTGATTTAACTTAATAATAGTTTTAATGTTGAAGTCACCACTAAATTATTAAATATTATTTTAATGATTTCGATCTATACACCACACCATGCATCCTCCGTTGGGTCTACTGCCGCAATCAGATGCAGCAGCCTTCCTTACTATCCATACAGGGGCGGAATCGTAGGGGTTAAAATCCACTATGTTGAATTGGCAGTGTGCTAAACTGTTAGGCTAAGCGCGCACTAAGAGACTTCTGTCTCGGCGACTTAAAACACTAGTCACTCGAGAGCAATGCATTTCTATGAGGAAATTCTTGGCCTAGTGATCTTGGTCTCGTCGCCATGTGCGCGCACTCTAGCTTCTTGCAATAGCCAGGGAAGCAATTTTGTCTTCGTCTCCGAGAGCAATTTTGTCTTTGTCTCCTAGTGCGCGCTTAGCCTTAATGTCCTTATTTTTTAAGTCCCACTCACTTACGTGTGGTCTGGGGGTTCCCCATCGTATACCCTTTAGAGAAAGGGGTTTCTTTTATTCGCTAATTGACCCCACAAAGAAAGCGGGGCCTTAAAACTGGCCATTGTAAAGCTCTTAACACACGCAAATCATTAGGGACTGCTTTTCCCCCACAGTTCTCCACATAAATCCGCCCATGGACCTTGATGACTAGGTATATAAGTATAACTGCCCCGTTCACGAATAATTTTTTTGCGATTGATAGGATTGTGGGGAATTAAGATGGTCCACTTGGAATTAATTTATTATTTATTTCGAAACTGAAGACTTAAAACGCTTTGCTTTGTTTTATTTTTTATTTTTCAAGCTGTTCATCAGAATCGTTTTGCCTCCGCAACTGTACGTACATATGTGTTATAATATTTATTTATTCATGGTAAAAAAATGTTCTCCTACAAGCATGATGAATGTTTCTGGAATATTTTAAAATTTATTACTTACAACGTAAGAATTAAAATTTTGGATCGAATTAGAAGAAAAATTAAATATATTTCTAAAAAAACCTACACTAAACGGATCCAATCATCAATTATAAAAAAAACTAAAATGATAATGACTTTTGCACATAATTTTTACTAAATTTTAAAATAAAACCCTACACGAATAAAAGATCTCCTAATGGCAAACATTTGTTGGAGAATTGTAATAAAAAAGGTTATCCCAGGGTTAAGGTTTTAGTTCAAAAGAGGTCCTCTTCAAAATGCGACAATAATAAATATTTTACTTTCGGATTTTACGAGGATTTCTTTGGCTCAAAAACTCTTTAAGTAATCTAAAACATAATTGATATAATGATATTTTATTTCTCTAACGTAAGTAAAAATTGTTGATTAAAAACATTTGTAACTAAAAAAGTTGGAAAATATTGGGGCTAAATTTACATAGATTAGTATAAAAAGTAAATTTTTTAGATACGCTGGGGGAGATTTGAACCTGGATCCGTGTCTTGGTAATCATGCACTCTAACCGTTAAGCAACCTGGTTCTATAGTTTCAAGATATTTTAAAATTATGATCTAGGTTTCAGGACGTATCCTCATGTAAAATCTAACATTGAATTGCTTGTAACATTGAATTGAAGATTAAAGGATTGATAAACTTGATTCAAAAAGAAAATATATCTAACACACATTTATTTAAGTTAAAACATTTGAAAAGAATTTCGCAGTTAAATTAAAAAAAATGGATGTACGTATTGCGGGTTAAGGTTGCCATAATATTTGCAAGTCATGTCTTTGGCAATTGAGGATTGGCGCCAGTTTTAAAATTGGGATTACTACCTGCTGAGAGCAGGAGCTTAAAAAATGGAAAGTACGACAAATTCATAGTTTAAAAACTATTGATAAACCATCTGAAATTTGATTTCTTCATGAGTTTGTCACAAAAAGCGATCAACTTAAAAATTATCTGAGGTTTGCCCGTTTTTAATTTTTGATAGAGAATTTTAATTGTTTTTAAGCTTGTAGTAAAAGAAATAGCACCAGAAAAGTCTAATTATACTGACACTATATGCACTTTAACTACAAGAAAACCATTTTTAAAAATAAATTGAAAAAATTCTAGTGGGACTCGAGCAAACAGCTCCTTTAGAATCGTTATCTAGCCGTACGGATTGGTTGTTTGGTTTGTGCCTGAGCCACAATATCGTTGGAATATGTGCCCCGTTTACTTTAGGAAAACCTGCCCCAACTCAAATTTCGACCTTTGGGAGCCCCTGTGCGAGTGGGGGTTCTGTGTTTTTGATAAACAAAAGCATGGTTCGATAGAGTGAGAGATTCTCTTTCAGTACAAGTATTATCAAATTAGTCAGTTAAAATTTAATGGGCTTTTTTACATTTTTAGTAAAAATCCAAAAGTTTACGCAAAGTGTTAAATATTGAAAAAATCGCATTTGTGACTAAAATAAAAAAGATATGAGACTGAAAGTACATCAGAATGTGTGTGAAGTGTTGCTTTATCATCCAGTTCATTCGTTGGGGTGATCTGATAGCTCATTTAAAAATAAAGGGCGTTGGAAAATTTGCCCCAGTGGAAAACTAGCCCCGGTCTCCCCTACTTGCAAAATTGAAAATAGTATCACCATTTTTATTATTGTTACCAAGATTCCAAGAGGAATGCTTAGAGTTAAAGTCACCATATAAAAAGAAAGAGTCATTTAAATGGGTAATATTATAAAGATCAACAGTACATAATTTTATTTGGGGGGGGCTTATAAATAGAAGAAATAGTAGTGAAATGACCTCCTCTAAGCTTAAGCGCAATAGTAGTATTTTCAAATGATGTAGTGTCGAGTTGGAGCAAATGGTGTTCAATTTTACTTTTGATACAGATCGCTGTCCCACCTCCTCTGTGGGAAAGACGATCAGTGCGCAAAATAATGTAGCCAGGAATGGAAAAAATTTGTGAAGGACTTAACCTTCCTACCCCGCATGGGGTCTTTTTATACCCCAAACGCACTTTGAAGCTTGATATCTCCCATGTATTTTTGTTTTGACAATTTCCAATGCCAGTATTCCTTAACCCATTACTGCCTGACGTCCCTTTTTAGGGACGTTTTTTTAAAATCCTCCTATTTCTACAAAAATTGTTCCTTTGAATCAAAATTTGCACTGATGTATCTCTGATCTTCATAGAACATAAAGAACACAAGAAGAAAGCAGAATTTTAAAAAATTTTTACTTTTTTTAAAGTTGGAAGATAGAATTTTTCAGAAAAGTGCTTTTTTAAAATTTTTAAAAGAAAAAGCTTAAAAATCCTAGTTGTTATTTTAAAAAAATTTCAATGCCGATATATATTACTGTTTATACATTAAATCAGTTGGGGTGTTTTTTTATTTTTCCAAAATATTTTATCTTGACCTTATTTTGGACCCTCGAAAAGCGTCCCTAAAAAGGGACGTCAGGCACGAATGCCCCCGTGGTTTTCCCCATAGTGAAATGCTAGCGTTTCCTTTATTTTTTCATAAAAACGCGTTTGGTTCTTATGAAATGAATTAAATAACTGATATTTATAAAATTACTTTAATTTTAGCCAATAAATTTATTATTTTTGTTTATTTTTTTTGGAAAATACTGTTATTTCTGCCAAATTAATGGAATAAAAAGTCTTAAATTATAAGGAATTAATTAATTTATATTAATTAAAAGGAAAAAATTAATTATTTTACTATATTTATTACTTTTGCAAATATATTCCGGTTATATTTTAATTATAAGTTTAATAATTATTAGTTATAATGACTTTTTGTCATTAAAATTGCCAAAAAAGTCGCTTTTGTGATAAATTTTCGGCTTTTTTTCTAATTAGATGTCGCTAATCATTGTGTTCTATACTGCAGATCAATCTTTATCATCTGGCTTGCCAATGCACATCCCACTAATGCTTGATTTTTGGGGAGAAATTCGTGTTCCGCACAATTAAATTAAATTAAATGAAAAAAGTATGGGCATTTAAAAGACTTAAACTTCACAAATTGAGATATTCTGATGGATTTGAGGTGTTTAAAAGTAATTAATACTTAATTTAGGTAACACATAAACAAAGAATACCCTTTTCAATTAAAAACCTTAATTAATATGCAATTAACATAGATTTGGGAGGAAAAAACGTGTTTTAGAACATAAAAAATGCTCAAATTACGTTAAATAGGGTTAATTTTACAGTTAATTGGATAAATAATTAATATTTTTTGTTCATATTCATGTTACAGTATGGTTCCGGTCACTTTTGCTGCACTTAAAAAGGTAGAAGATGTTTTTGAGGCTTTAAAACAGTTTTCTACCATCCGTTAACTATAGGGAAAAACAACGGGGGCATTCGTGCCTGACGTCCCTTTTTAGGGACGTTTTTTAATTTTTGTGTAGAAATTAAAATTTTAACCTGGAATTTTTTTCACTATTTTTCCAGTTGTTTTTGGGCTATTTACTATGTTTTTACCAAATATTAAAGAAAAATAAAAAGTTGGGCATTAATGGGTTAATTACGCAAAGTTTTACAAAAGGTAAAAATTTTGGAGTTATTATTAAATATTTAAGTGTCGTGGGACAACTAGTCACTCTGGGGTCTTCTGAGACCCCAGGCATGAATGGCGGTAAAATAATATCAAATAAAGCTTAATATTTTATTTTTTTGTCATATTATTGATAAAACATGGTTTTTATGTTTGTTTAAGACCTTTAGAGATGCATTAGAAAGATATTTTCGAAGAAATTGTCATTTTTTTTACAAAAAGAAGATTGCGGCAAAGTACATTGAAATACCTGCTATTTCTTAACCCATTACTGCCTGACGTCCCTTTTTAGGGACGTTTTTTAAAAATCCTTCTATTTCTGCAAAAATTGTTCCTTTGAATCCAAATTTGCACGGATGTATCTCTGATCTTCATAAAACATAAAGAACACAAGAAGAAAGCAGAATTTTAAAAAAATTTCACTTTTTTTAAAGTTGGAAGATAGAATTTTTCAGAAAAGTGCTTTTTTAAAAATTTTAAAAGAAAAAGCTTAAAAATCCTAGTTGTTATTTTAAAAAAATTCAATGGCGATATTACTGTTTATACATTAAATTAGTTTGGGTGTTTTTTTATTTTTCCAAAATATTTTATCTTGACCTTATTTTGGACCCTCGAAAAGCGTCCCTAAAAAGGGACGTCAGGCACGAATGCCCCCGTGGTTTTCCCCATAGTGAAATGCTAGTGTTTCCTTCATTTTTTCATAAAAACGCGTTCGATTCTTATGAAATGAATTAAATAACTGATGACCCTTTGGTGCTAAATTGATATGATTAAACTATAAAATAAAGTTAATTAACAATAATGAGGCCTTCCCCTGAGCTTTTAATGTAAAAAGTGTTTTTCTTCAAAATTTCTCATTTCCAGCTGATCAAAGCCAAAATTTACTCTAAAAAAGGGGGTTGTTGTACTTTTTTAGATACCAAACTTTGAAACCTTTATAGGGTTTTCATTTCTTATAAGTGTAACTTAATTTTAAACCTTACAGATATGAAAGGATGTGAATATTTCCTATACCAGATGTGAAAATCGATTTTCTTTTTTCAAAGTTAGGAAAATAGTTCAATACTTGTTAATCTTAGTTGAAATGTTTAAGAAAGAAGTTTTTAATCAAAATTTTCCCCAAATACGTTAAAAAGAAGTAATTTTCCTAAATTAAAGATTAAGAAAGCCTGTTATAACAAAATATCCATGTATTTCCGATCTGTGCTGTTTTAAATTTAATTCCACTTATTAAAAATGAAACCCCTATAAAGATTTCAAAGTTTGGTATCTAAAAAGGTACAACAACCCCCTTTTTTAATATAAATTTTGACTTTAATCAGCTGGAAACGAGAAATTTTAAAGAAAAGCACTTTTTACATTAAAAGCTCAGTGGAAGGCCTCATTATTGTTATTTCACTGGCTTTTATAGTTTATAATATTAATTTAGCACCAAAAGACATCATTTGAGGGAGTTCCTTTGAAGAAATTAGGATTTAATTCATTTCGTCCACCGGTAGTACATTATAAGCTTTGGTGAGTGCAACGTCCCTAAGTAGTACTTTTCATCTTGAATTATAGGGGCTATAGGATACAGTTAAAACACATAAATAAATATAATCCATCTAAATAATTCTTAAAAAACACATTTGAACCAGTGTTATCGCAGTATCTATCTTAATATATTATTTTTAAAAATTCTGAAAATTAGTCATTTTTTCCATTTTTTCAAACTTTGGGGCTTTACAGGCAAACCCTAGAGTTAACTTAGGGGGTTAAAACTTTACAAACTATCTTTTGGGACCAAAAAAAATGGGAAAAGTCCTGGGGAGCAAGGTTTTTCGAAAAAAAAGGTTTTTTTGAGACACCCTAACGACCCATGGCATATACCACTTTATGTTTCCGTTCTCAGCAATGCATAGGTGTCAAGATTATAGTAATATATATGTTGAAGCATCCCATTTCTCTTGACAACAGTTCAATTTTTGTGACACAGTGATGCAAAGCTTGACATAAACACTAACTTTGCCAAGAATAAAATAGAGGATACTTTCTCAACGTGCTTGTTTTATTCTTATTCATCGAGATAAGTTTCTTGTAAAATTTATAAGAGCTAAAACAAAGAAATTTTGGCACTTACATAACGGCTAATTTTCATTTTTAAACCCAAAAGGACCAATATTATTATACTTCTTGATACAGAAGTTTCAATAAAAACTAACGTGTAGTTCCATTAAAAAGTCATGAAGTGTAATTACAGTCTTAGTTTTACTTCTTTAATTCTTGTTTACTAAGACGACACATTCTACAGTCCATGGTGTAACTTACACGTATTTTATCCTTGTTACTGAATCTTGTGATACGGAAGTTGCAGGGTGTGTTTTATTTTGTTGCATAAATATTAAAAATGCATAAGGATTTAAGAATATTTTCTATAGTTTTTAGTTAAAAGTTGACGAACGCCATGTATTTAATGAACGTAAGTTAAAAAACTATACAAACATAAGGGAACAAAGATGGAGAAATTTTCCTTTAGAACTGCGTTCAAAAAGGAATTTAATGGAATTCAAGAAAGCTGCGACACCAATCAAATAAAGAAACCTCTTCTGGGCGAAAATTGATTACTAATACATGATACTTTTATGTCTAAGCTGAACTGAGAATTTTTCGTAAATATTCTCTTCGAGTGGATTTTATGATATTCTGGAATGAAAAAAGGTTACTGAACTTATTTTTTGCATTCATAAAAGAAAACTGCAAATCAAAACTCAGACTGCTCATTGCAACTGTCATTTGCTGCAACAAGTAAATAGCATAAAATATTAAGGTCTTTTTATTGATTCAAACCTTAAATGGAAAACTCACATCACTGAATTATCTAAAAAACTACGCTTCGTTTTAATCAAATTGAATTTTCTTAAAAATAAAGTTCATAAGTCATTTTTAATTACTTTGTATCATTCTTGGGCTCAATCGTTAATAAATTATGGCATTATAGTTAGGGGAGGTGAATATAAATCTAATTTGTCTCCTTTAATATCAATTAAAAACAAAATTTTCAAATTATTAAACTATAAATTTGATCATCCCTGTAACTTAATAATAAATTTAAAAATTTTACCTATTCGCCATTTTGCATTTTATCGAATGTTACTTTTTTTACATCACCACAAAAATATTTGCGACTTAAAAATTCATACCTCAAATAGAAGACCCACAATAATATTTAATATTCCCCGTTTTCATAAAGAAATTTTCAAAAAACATTTTTTTTATCTTGCTCCTAAATTATATAACTTTTTGCCTATAGAATTTCAGAGTTTTCCATCTATTAATATTTTCAAGCGATCATTATTTAATTTTATTTGTAATATTGATAATTTGGATGTTTTTTTCCATCTAAATCCAGAAGCATAAAATTTTTAAGCCTTGCTGTGCCTTTATTTTCATTACTTAATTCAATTGAAGTGTATATATTGTAGTTATTCTAATTCTGTTATTATACATAATGTTTTTCCCTACTAAACTTACTTAATTATTTATCTTCATATTATGTTTTTATTTTTTCTGTAAAAATTGTAATTTTTCTTTCGCCTATACAGGTCTTTGTATCCTTCAGGCGAATCATAATTTGTTTTTCTCATTCTTTGTTTGTGTAATATATGTGTATGTATAACAATAAATTGAAAACTGAAATTGAATTGAAAAAAATGAGTAAAGTTTTGAGTTATAATTTATTTTCTTTATTCTTACTTATAACTTATAAATGACACCGAAAAAAAATTATGCATTATTATTCAACTAATATTAGAAAAAGGAATATGCAATCAATGTACTACACTCTTAAAACGACAGTTTCAAAACAGTTCTGAGTCCAAAACAGTTTAAAAAAACTATAGTTTCAGAGTAAAAATTACTCAAATCTGAGTATGGCACACACTCAAACTGGCTCCGATGCAATTATAGGTAAATTCCTAATATGAGATATTGCGACAGTTCCTTTTATGAGATATCTCATATTGAGACCTTCACCTTCATTTTTAATTTATGTCTATAGATAGACTTATCCGTTTGCATCACTACCATTACTAATTAACGACTTTTATTGATATTTAAAAGGTTTTCTGTACATTTGGATTTACCATATATCAAACAAACTTGCCCCGTGATTGTGCCTCCATAATGCTACTAGTTAATTTTATACTTAAAATAATAAAACATAATTAAAACTTCAACACATTAATTTGATGAATGGTAGAAGGATATAATTAGAATATAATTATAAAATTTTTATTTTGCTATCAGATATAAAATTCCCAATCATATTGTAAGGAAATCAAGGCAGCTACAGATAAAAACTTTGAGTGCATTGTCTTTTAGGCGGATTTATTTTTCTACATTATAAAAGAATTCTGAAACATTATACTGAAAAAAAACTGAGGAACTGAGCTGCCCATTTTTTTTCAAGTTATGTTCCTGGAAAATACCAGGAACGTTTGTGTAAAATACTGAAACTTTTCGCAGAAATACGAGTAAGCTATCTTTGAAATACCAGGAACTTAAATGTTAAAATACTGAAACGTTCCGGAGAAAATAAAATAATCGCTACCGGGATTCCCTAAGCTTTACCACTGAGCCAACCGTGACTCAATAATGTACATTCCATATAAAGTTTGGAATTTTGATCGGTTGATACTTTGGGAAAATTTTGAAAATTAGTTGCAAAAAGACGTTTTTAGGCCCAATTACGGTAGCAAAAAATTTTGTAAAAAGGTTTGGATGTAGGCATGACAGGTGAACAGCACTAATTATTCGCTTCTGCCAGGATTCAGTGGGATTAAAAAATGTTTCAGAAAGAAATCCAGAATTTTTAAGTAAATTGTTAAACTGCTGTATTTATTTTAGTAAAAACCACATTAAAACTCACATGGATACATAAAATTTAATACTTTTTTACATTTTAAGTTTACTTAGTATTTGTCTTCGTACTTATAAAGAAGTTATATTTTTTAAACACGTTGTATTTTTAACAAGAAGTTCCCTTTATGGTAATTTTTTTATGAAATAAATAATTATTAATTGGAAAGCTATAAATTCATGGGAATCTAGAAAGAATACCATTGATTTATATACTACAATTCGAAGACTAGGGCTAAAAACCAACTAGACAAAGGATAGCTGCTTCAAGCTGTAAATATTTTACGTTGCTTTTAAGTATTCGTTAGTTGACCGTTAATGCTTAATCGAAGTTGGGAAACGTTATATTATTACTTAATAATAATCCTAAAAAAAAGTGGTGCCGTATGTCAATATCTCATATTGATAACATCGGGTGTCCTATATTAGGGGACCGGTATCGCTTATTAGGCAAGTTTAGAATTTTAATTAAAATGCATTTTTAGGTTAATTGCAATTGGTTTTTTTCATAAAAAAGCGACGCATTTTTCGAATCAGGCATGTACACAATATACAAAACCACTTTTAGTTTTTAAAAATAATTTTTTAGGTAAGGGTAAACTGAAATATTAAAAGTGGTATCCCACAATGGAGCACTTTCCCCTATGTTTGGTGTTTCAAAATTTAAAGCATTGGGTAGTCATATTTGAAACAAAAAGTTTCATACCAGAATGAAAACATCCCCTTACTTAAATTTGAAACTGTCAGTTCTCTCAGTGTAGGTGTAGAAACTTATAACCCTAAGTTATTAAACTCAGTTCTCTGAATATCGAACGACGTATTGATGAGTTATATACACTGGAAATCGACCATTGGACTTCAAGTGTGTATTCCATAACAATGGAGATAAATCCTATTTCCCGTTTGAACTACATAGACGGAAGTCTTTGACAGCTCTATGACGGCACGAAGTAAACTTGTCTATGGAAACTTTTAGCTAAAACTTAAAAGGGGGAACAAAATTTATCAAACTTAAAATTAAATTGTTGAATAAAACATAATAAAATGTTAATAATAACTAAACATAAAAATGTGTGTAAAACGTTTTTAATGACCTTATGTAAAACACTGAAGGTTTAATATTTAAAACTCAAAGATACAAAAGTTAAAGCTAATGTACAGTAATTTCAATGTATTTTCCAAGACTTATGTAAATATGAGATGTTTTAAGCCAAGGTTATTGTTTTAAGCATATTGATTTCAATTTATTTTAAAATTAATAATAGTAATAACAGCTGTAAATGAAATTTATAGTTCTTATTAATAAATTAAGCTTATATATATAAAGGAAATAATTATTTTTTTTACCCTAAAAAGCATAATCATCAAGCGTAAAAAATATTTTCTGCATTTATGGTATGGATCTTAGGATTTAAACCATAAATTTATAAATATTAATCCTCTTTCAATGTAATCAGAATAATAAAATGCAATATTGTAAACAAAATACCTTTCTCATGTTTTAATCCTATAAGCCTCTTAGAATATGTCACAAACACTTGCACTAAAGAACACCCTACCAGCTGTACTTTTATAGGGTAAGTATGAGTAAAACCTAATTCAATTAACCAGCAAAAATTTTGATCAATTACTTTTAGTACACAAATCTTTGTTTTACCTTTTGTGGTAAGTAGTTGACAATGCTTAATGATTTTTATTGGAAATTATGGAGCTGTTATTATGACTGATTACTTCAATAGTAAAAATTATATTTTCAGAACTCAATTATTTTATTTTATTTATGTATGTAATGGTAGATTTTTTTTCTGAATCCATCAAACAATTTATATCTCTTCAATCATTCTCTCTTCTTATAGTTTATTCATTTTATTCATTCTGAGGGTAGTCAGTTTTCACTTGACTACCACCTCTTTGTGCCTTTCAGATTTAGGAGATATAATAGATAATGAATATTCATTGATATGCATACAATACATTACAATTTTCAATGCCGTTAGTTCCGAAACCTTTGAAGCGACAATCACCCAGTAAGAACTTTATAAAAAGGAATCTTGTAAAATGAAATTAAATGTATGTATGTGTGTGTTTTTACTTTATACAAACCAATAGGTTTCTTCCTATCTGCACCAGACGTAGTGGATGTAGTAGGATGTGTACAAAGATTTGTGTACAAAAAGTAATTGATCATAAGTATGTATAGAAATTCAAACATAATTACTTGACCATCTTTTGGCCCTTTTTATGGTCATTTGGTTGAAATAGCTTAGCCAATTTTTTTAAAGAATACATTATACAAATCACTATATATAAGTTTTAAAAGAAAAACCAAAATTGAAGTATATTTAATAATTCTATAAAAAACCAGAAATCCTTCAAAAATTACTTGGCAAGTACTTGACAACTAGATGGAATTTAATACCTCTGACCAAAATTAAGACTTAGAATGTATTAAAACTATTAAAATATAAAGCTATAACTTCACCCGTGCAAGGCCGGGCATAACATCCTGTGTTCTATATTTGGAAACGAATCAAACTAAGAGCTTAGTGCCAAGTCTTAAACAAAAAATATGAACTCATAAGACACTACACATACTCCCCCTCCTTAAAAACGAAACCTTGGGATGAAAACATCCATTCCGGCGAATCACTCACGGTAAAGTATAAAATCCGCCATAAAATCATCACAATCTCCGGCAATAAACTCAAATATTTCGTTGGCTCTAAAGCTAATTCATTGGCTTTCCTCATCTGTAGACGTCTGATGAGTATTCCCACGCAGCTTTTCCTCCATCTCGGGCAATTTCTTTTTCCGCGGAGTTCCGTAACCCATCAGATCGGGAGGAGTCGGTGGTTGCCATGACGACGAATGGGAAAGAGAGGAGCGTGAGTTGGCCGGTCTTTCACAACTCCAAAGCGAAAGAGGAAGGGACACCTGTTAGAATTCCTAGCTCTTGGTGAGATGGTATTTTTTCTATGTTATACCCACGTTCTACCTACGTCTTTTTTATTGGATAATGGAATTGAGTAATTGTTAAAGAGATAGCTTGCTGATTAGGGGATTTTTTTTAAAAAGGGAGTTGAAGGGTTGTTAATGTCTTGAAATAGCCGTAAAAACGTGGTGCTTTTATTTTCAGTTTAGGCTTTTATAATTTTTTCTATGTTCTGACTAAGTGGAGAAACTTGGTTCGTTTAAGGTTTTATAATAATGTTGAGAAATAAGTTAACGGAAATTGTTTCACTAATGTAACATCTACAATCCACATGTTCTACAAGGAATTTAAAATACCAGTGGCTTTTATGTAGTCATTCTTGAGTATGTAGTTCAATAAAGCTTACAGATTATATAAACTTTGGTATTTTAATATGAAAAATTTACTTTAAAACGTCAAAGAGTAACATAGTAGTAGTTAGTTAGGCAGAGTCAACATTTCAAAATAAGCAGTCATAAGAAAAACAGTTCAAAATGTTTGGCCTCTTGTCAAAATATTTAAAGTTTAAAAAGGACTGTTATGTATAGGATGTCCACTTTTCTCTTCTAAAAATACTAATATAATATTCGGACAGATTTAACACATGGTTGAGTATCTTCAGTACATTCATAAAATTGTTTCAAATCAAATCTTTATCAACACAACACACAAATACAACAAGAACACATAGAGCAAACATACAAAAAAAACAGAAAAATAGTTATGTGGTACCAAAAGAGAAAAGCTCGTCCATGGTACCAAAAATAAAAAATTCTTAATATGGCAACAAAGCTGGGCTGACTACTGCATTATTTTAAACATTGCTTCAGTATCAGTTATTCCATTTACAAAGTCATGAATTCCAAATTTAAATTAAAATTTATTTTTAGTAGATTTAAGATTTTGATTTAATTTATTAAAGAGATAAGGGCTTAAAAAAAACATGAGATTTGTGAAATATTTCTTTTTTTGACACTTGGATATAAAATAATTTCCTTGAATATTTCTGAGTGCTAAGTTACTGGATTTAATTTGATAGAAAGATTTGTTGTTGAAGATGAAAAGAAGCGATACATATTATCTATACATTGTAACGCATTCGTTTGGATGATTTTTTTTTCAGATTGTTTGTAAGCCAATGAAACTTTATAGGGAAATTTTCACAAACCCCTTCAGTTGCATTCTGCAGTTGCCTAAGGGAACGTACCCATACTACGTGACCCATTTTTTTCATTTTTGATCCCCCCTTGGTGACCATCCGTAGTATATGCCAAGACCCCCCTCACCCTCTAGTTTTCACCTAGTAATTCATAAATACGGTTTTCAATCAATTTTTGCAAACAGAAAGTTCAAAAAAATTAATTTGGCTTAATTTGTCTAATTTTAATAACTAATTTGGCTTAATTTGGCAAATTTCAATAATTCATTTGGCTTAATTTTGTCGTATTGACTTGAGGAAATTGACTACGTGACGAAACCCTAAGCCCCCCCTTTGCCCGAGCGTGATATTTTGAAGACCCCCTCCCCCTGAACGGTTCACGTAGTATGGGTACGTTCCCTAACATAAATGTAACATTTTCATATTGAGATTACAGAGGTAGTTTTTTCAGGATGTAAGTATGATTAGTTAAGATGAAAAAAATCCTTACACTCGTTTGAAAGTAATTGCACATTTTAAATGTTATTAAATCACATTAATTAAAATCCACTGAAAAACTTTATTCTAACATACACATTCGCCGAGATAGAAAAACTATTTTATAATAAAGATAATAAAGAAATACATTTGTCAAAAAATGCTTTAAAATGTTTTGGAAATCCATACTAAGAACAGAATATACAGTTTCAGATAATCCTAAAACCAAAAAAAATATAAACTATTATCCAATACTTTTCCTTAATTTTCTGGACTAAACTTTTAGATAAAATATTTTGTGCACACTGAAAAAAAATTCTAAAACGTTATTTAAAAAAACTGCAAATTTTTTTAAGCAATGTTCCTGGAAAATGCCAGGAACGTTACTGTAAAATACTGAAACGTTCTGTAGAAAAACCAGTAAGCTTTCGTTGAAATATCAGAAATGTTCCTGGATTTTATAAAAGGGCTGGAACGATTTATATCTCGGCTATTACTAGTGTTTTATGTTTATACTGTCTCATTCATGCTTTTTAATCCAAAGATATCATTGTCATTAACATTCAAGCGTATACATATTTAGAATGCATTAATTAACTCCAAATCTGCACAACAAACCAAATCTACAAGAACGTACCAAAGTGGCAAATTATGATACACGGGAGGTACCGATCCTCCAACTCCTCATCAGAGTTTACTGACTTATTAAAACTTTAATAAAACTTCAGTCAGTTCTTACAACTCATCTAAATAGGTTGACTCTTTTAGCGGTGAGCGCAAAAACAAACAATGGTTGCCTGTCCGGCAGGATTCAGAGGAATCCAGAAACTTTTCAGAAAGAAAAACCAGAATTTTCCAGGAAAGTGTTAAATTGCTGTAAAAACTAATTTCACAATAAAAAATGGAACAACGTTTTTGGAATTTCACAACAAGAACATTCTGGAGCCAGTATTACAAGTAATCTATAGCCTTGTAGTCAAGACGGGAAAAATGAAATCCAAACGTTATGTGATAGGGTCCCAACCAAGAGAAATACTTGTTATTAGTTTTAATTATTTTGGGCGCATTTAAACCATGCAACCAAAAAACCGCACATTTCCTCATATGATGGAGATAATCCGGCAACACTAACGATCAATTTCCCTTTTTAAGGAATAAAATTTTACTCTCTAATATAGCTTTTGCTTTATTATTATTATTATTATTATTATTATTATTATTATTATTATTATTATTATTATTATTATTATTATTATTATTATTATTATTATTATTATTATTATTATTATTATTATTATTATTATTATTATTATTATTATTATTATTATTATTATTATTATTATTATTATTATTATTATTATTATTATTATTATTATTATTATTATTATTATTATTATTATTATTATTATTATTATTATTATTATTATTATTATTATTATTATTATTATTATTATTATTATTATTATTATTATTATTATTATTATTATTATTATTATTATTATTATTATTATAAAGGGAAATTTTAATTTGTATAGGGACTATCAGGAAATTTGTAAAACCAAGGTAAGGTCTAAAACAAAAAAATAAAAATAAATGTATAAATGTTCTGCTGACAAATGTTTTGGCTAAAAGTTTTTAACATTTCTCTTCACTAATAAAAGTGATCTAGAAATCCTCCAAATAATTTTTAATTATTTTAAATTTGTTGTTTCAAACGTTTCCTCAGTACGTTTCTCGTTAGTTTTGGTTTATACTTGCTTTTAATTTTTACTTCTTTCATTTTTCTTCTCATGGATGAAAAATAAATAAAAGAAGCCAAGGTCCTCCTTTAAGCCTTACCTTAAAATTCTACTATTTTTTTAAATTTTGCTTTTCCAAATATAAATGTCTTCACAAGACTTTTTAATTTATTTTAAACATTTTCAAACAATTAAAAATATTTCTGAAAAATATTATTTCCTTTTATGACAAGTACGAAGGTCCCTCTAAAAATCAGCAGCAATAGTACCTTTAAGATACTTTATAAATTTAATAACTTTTAAATAGCTCGCATTGAAACCTACACTGCTTTAAAAAAAACTAATAGGTACATACAAACATTGATTTTTATATATAAAGATAAACCAAAAACATTTATTATTTTATCCCATTTTAAATATTTAACGTTACTTTTATTTACAGAGAAGTGTGTGCTTCCCCTAAGTGGTCTTTCCTTCAAAGATCAGTACCACTGAGAATAATTTTGCTGTTAAAAAGACAAATATACAATGCAGTTTGGGAGAATAATCACATTACCATCAAACCAGCTACACACAAAAAACAAACATTTTAAGATCACACAACCACTTAAACACTAAAATCTGATTCTAATCCTTGTTTTAATTTTTGTAACATTTAATTAATCCACACTAACTACTTGTCTTTTAAACGTTTTCTTAAATTACTATATACAATTTAATTAAATATCAATTTTCAATTCCATATTGTTTGAAAAGGATTTTCCATCATTTTTAACGTTTCGTTGCTTAGAAATATCTTACTTAATCTTAGTTGTGTCACGTATGTAGAAGTACAGAAAAAGTTAACTCTATATGCTTTAATTTTAAAAGAAAATTATTTACCCTTGTTAGAGAATAAATAATCATTTTATTAAAACTTGAAAATCTTCTCGAAGCTAAATATTTTTCCAAGCTCTTCTAAGTTTGAAGATTTTTCTGAAGTTAAGTTTATCCCTGATATAAAACTTTTCTAGTGAAACTTTTAATTAATTCAATTTTTTTAATATATCCTAATATTTTCCTTGGGAAAATGTTAAAAAAGAAAAATTAATCAAGATTTTGGGGTATTTTAAATTAGAAGGAATGTGAACTTATAAATTCGAATGTAAAATAATATAGAAAAAGCAAGTTAATTTTGTATCGATTCGGTTTCTTGGCTTTGAGTACTCTTTTGTTTCAGGGTTTATTTGCTATAATCTTTTAAATAAAGACAGTGTAAAATATTTACTTACGAAGATTTCTGGCAAATGCAGTTCTTAAATTAATATCCGAGTTAAATATAAAAAAATTTAAAGTAAATTTTTGCTTATTCGTAATTCTAAGCGTTTTAGTTTAAAAAATTTTTCATGCTAAATTCATTGTATTGTAAATATTAGATCATTATACTTTTTTCAAAATATAGATATCGAATTTCAATAAGTAAAGCTATAACTTTTCACAAGAGAAAAAGTACGATAAATAACTTTGTCTATAGATATTTAAAGATACAATTAGAAATACCAGTTAACATCAAAAATATTTAACAACTTATAATGGCATTATCAGGATTGCTTGGTTGACTATGTAAGCAACATATTAATTAGCTTGTGAAGCTACACAAGAAATTCAGCTTGAAATCTGTTAAATTTTCTTTAAGGTAACTGACTGCGTTGGGAGGCTTTTTTTAAATATTAACTAAATAATTATTTAATTGCTATTTTCTGAGAACTAATGTTCTAAAACAATGAAAATCATTAAAAAAGAATTGAAAAAAATTATTTTTTAAAATATTGAGAAATTTCAATGAAAATAAGGCTAAAATTTCAACTTGCGCCAACAACTCCTGAGAATGTTCTTTTATAGGTACAAATAAAATGTTTGCAGGATTTTGAGCCTAAGACAATGTTTGAGCCTAAGACTTCTGTGTTACTATCTACAAAATATCTGATATTTTTAAAATAGAAAAGAAATACAGGCACTTGAAATCGAAAAAAAGTAAAAATTCATGAAAAAACATTTAAATCAAGTTTACACACTTTAAAAAATACCTTGATTCAAATATTTTTCTTAGATTGTAGATAACATAAAGAGTGAAATAAAAAAAAGCATCAGAATATTTTAAGTAGTTTAAGAGTAATCACTGTTACCGTGATCCAAAATATACAAAAATGTCATTCTTCAGAAGGGCTTAAAGTTTAACATTGTATGATAATCCTGGTACTACCCGGTACTAAAACAGCTGTAACTTGGGTTCTAGATTACTCAGAGTTTAAAGTAAGGTGGTTTTGGAAAGCTTATTAAACAGGCTATAAAATAAAACAATAAAACGAAATTCAATATTTTTGGCGAAAATTACGATTTCAACGCAGTCAGTTGCCCTCCTGTCTTTAGTTAATATCCTACACTTTGTTAAAAAAATGTCCTTTACTTCTAACTTATATAAGAAAGGCCTAAAACCTTTTACCTCAAGTTTTCTTAAGTTAAAATATAACATGACATTTCTAAACTATCAAACTAGGGTCTCTAGAGCGTTCACAAAATTTAAAGGGCACGTTTAAACTCAATATGATTTTTCCTTTAGAACACTAGCGCATTATTTATAATTGAAAAAGCACTGAAGGTCCCTACTACTTTATCAATAACACACAGCTTGGTCTCGTGAGGTAAAAATGCTGAGAGTACCATCAAATATTCAGCCCTTCAACCAACTGAAGTGAAGAGAGGATGAAAGATTCTCCTATAGCAGAAAGAGCTCTCAGAGAATCCGAGTTAAGTCTAAATGTCAGGGGAATCTTGAAACCTGTAATGGAAACGCAAATTGCATTCACTAATTGGAGATAACGAGCATGCTTAGTGTTAGAGTACTTATCAGTTAAGTTTCGTTAGAGTTTGTTTAAATAGAAAGAACGCTCGGTATTGATTTTGTTTGCGTTTAAGACACATGTATAAACTTTTTATATCGATTCCGATTCTTTTAAGTACAAACTTGTAATACAAGCCTAAGATTTTGTTTCGCACAACCATAAAAACGAAATTTAACATGTGTTTGTTTTCTTGTTAAAAATTTTTTGAATTTAAAGTAATTTGGTTTTTACATCTGAAAGAGTTTTCAAAGGTTAATTTCTAGGAAAATAAATTTACTCTAATTGGCTGTTTAAATAAATACAGCAAACTTAAATGAATGGATTTCATCCCAAAACGATACACGTCTTGTTAAGTCTTCCTTCATGGTTCAAAAACACACGGGTTCATGAACCTGATCTATATTTTGTTGTCTGTCAAATGGGCTAAGATATAACTATGATAGGTGATTGAACAATGGTAGTCGTTTTCATCCCTATCATAATTAAACTTACAACTAACTTTTTCATCAAGGAATATGCAACTGACGCAAAATGTCAGTCAGCTAAAACAGAAAAGTTTTTCCGCTTTTTAATTCAACCCACATCCTACACTGTAAAAAAAACTGTAGAAAAACAGAAATTTCAATAACAGTGACTTTATGTTTACAGAGATATTCTGTCATGTAACATTCCCACCGCACTTCTATTTACTTATGTAAAATAACAGCTTTTACCTAGTTTTTTAGCTTATCTGTACTTAAACAGAAACTTACTGCGTTGAAAACCAATACAGCTATTGGCAACGTTATACTGAATCTTCTTTGGTTCAGTGGTAGCGTGCGTGCTTAGCATGCGGTAGGTCGCGGGTTCTATCCCCGGATATCAATTAATTAAAATTAAAAAAACTCTACTAAAATAAGTGCATGCGCACAAGCAGAAAATTACTGAGAGGCAACAGAAAAATCTGTAGCTCACTTGACAGAAAGTTTCTTTTTACAGCATTTAACTGTAGGTAACAGCTTTTTTCTGTTTACAGGATTTTTCGCCCTACAGAAATTTTCTGGCAACTTTTGCTGCCAGAAATTTTCTGTTTTTTTGCAGGATTATTTTTTACAGTGTATATTCATAAGAGAATCCGCGCAAACAATTACTCAGAATAATAAATTAAATTAACCAAAGAATTATTTTCTAGTGCTAATCTAATTATTAAAGTAAATGATATTACCTGAGTTAACTAAACTATTTGCCCGTCAATCAGATGGATGTGCAGTTCATTTTTCATGGGAAAGCACATCACGGGACATTTATTGACAACTTGAAACTTGACTTCCGAAAGGGAGATATGTTGGGACAGAACGGATTCAATAGATATTATTTGGGTCATTGATTTTCTGTCTTTGTTGGGGACCCGTTCATGGAATTGTCAGTCAGAAAGACTGATGTTTCAGTACAGGTTAATGTCAAAGCTGTTGACAAGCTTTTAGTTTCGGACATATCCCACAAAGTTGACTCAGTGTTAATTTGATATAACTGAATTACCTCTATTTTGACTGGGAAAACACGATCTAAAATTACGTAACTAAGAATTTAGGAAAAGTTTCCAAAGAAAACTTCTTTTTAAATGAGTGATACATTTTATTCATTTCCACTTGAATGCTTTTTACTCAAAAATAGTTTATTCGTATGGATAACACGCACGGTGGATTATCATTTATAACATGAAATACAGTGAGTAAACATTTGATTTAGGGTATTATTAGTGATTATTAAGGTATTTGATTTAGGGATATTCGAGGAGTTATTTGCCAGCGAAAACGTCCCTTTTTCACGCCTCAACAAGAAAACGTATGATAGTTTCTAAACTTTTTTCTTTTTTGAGGCTTGCAAAAGTAGACATTAAAAATAAGATTTAAATGGGTAAATCATATTGTAGCACTTTAATGCTAGACATTTTTAATATTTTCTATTAATATATTAGGTATCTCAGAGTTTAAACTGATCAAATAACAATTTTCGACACTATAAATCTAAATAATTAGTTTTATCCTTTAATTAGTATGTTTAATGGTTACATATTTCAAGATAATACTCATTCTCCGAAAAGAAGCACGAAAGAGAGAGAGAGAAAAAAATAATAATATGAGAATATAAGGAAAAACATATCACTAATACTACTTCCTTTTTTATTTCAAAACCTCATATAATTCATTACGTCCCTCTGGGATAATTAGTTATTTACTATTAGAACAATGATGATACATGTTAAGAAATGATGAAACTTTCAACTGACAACTTAAAATGCTGATTTTTATGTGATTAAAAAATTCAAACCAGAGTAAAAATAATCGGATTCCAAATACAAATCTAAAGATTTAGTTTCCTATTACTGAACAAAAAAGGGATTATATCCTTCTCTTTTAAAACACGTTTCCAATTAATGGTAGATACGTTAACATATTGCAAATGGTTTTCGTAAAAGGAATAAAAACTAAATATTAAAAAAGTATTTCCTAAAAAGTACTTCGATTGATTTTGCTCTTTCTAACATTTCCTTTGGGACTAATTTAAATTGGAAAAGCAATAAACAGGACATTCTGATTATTTAGAGCAACAAAAGAACGGGGTTATTTTTAGGGGGCATGGGCTGCTGACGTGGATTTCATTGATTTCTAACTCTGCTTTTAGTTTTTATGCTGCGTTTATTACTTTCTTCGGATATCAAGTAACTAACTTTCTCGATTATTTCTATAACGCAATTTTGATTAAATTATATTCTAAGTAAGTTTCATGCTTCAAAATTCAATACAGTGTTTCAATAAATCTGTTTTTGCAGAGGGATGTGGATTAATTTTCTAAGATGAAAAAGATATTTTGGAAAATATGTTTGCTGAGAAAATTTAATTAAGGGATACGCAGTTTTCTCCCATGCTCCACGTGTCTGAAAATGTTTAAATATTTAGATAAAGGAAGATAGAATATAAGTAAAAAAATTATTACTTCCCTATTTTCTTAACTTACTAAATGGTATTCTTGAAGTAATAAAATTATTAAAATTCGAGAAACTTATTTACTATTGCTCCAGCCCAAACGTGTTTTTTTAGTTTTATGTAAGCATTTATCAAAAGAAAAATAATTTAGAAGTTTAAATAAAATTAATTTTCATCAGTTTTGAGTGTCAAAGAAAATTTATTATAAGACCCTCCATATGACCCCATATATTACACCATAGGCCATCGATGGGGGGATGTAATAGTTTTTTCAGTCTTCTTAAAAGTCACTAAATATTATACCGTCATGTAAAAACTTTTTATTCCTGCCCCTTAAAAGTCGACATATCAAAAAATTGATGTTCGAATATCTGAATCCTGATATTTCATATGACCTTCCATATGACCCTATATATTACACCATATGTGGCCACTGATGGAGGGATGTAATATATTTTTATTTACTTCCCTTAAAAGTCACTTAGTATTATACCGTGATGTAAAAAATTTTGAATCCGGGCCCTTAAATGTCGCTATAGCAAACCACACCAATGATCGAATATCGGAATCTTGATATTCCATATGCCCCTTTATATGACCCCATATATTACACCATATGTGGCCAACGATTGTGGGATGTAATAGATTTTTATTCAGTCCCCTTAAAAGTCACTTAAGGTGTACGTATACACTAGACAACTTTTTTCTTTTTTTTTGCTTAAATTTAATTTTTTCACTGTAGGTTAGAGATTAGTTGTTAAAACCATTTTTCTGAAAAAAACTTCCAAATATTAATTATTTATTTGTTAATTAGGATATTATGTCCTAATTAGCATCATTTTTAAACAGTGCTCAATCACATTCAAATTATCTTAGATACTTAATTCTGGTTGGAAACCGTTCCTTTAACTGTACTTAAGGGCCCGAACCTCGAAAAAAGGATCTGCGTTGAATAGTTTTTTTTTACAAATTCTGTTTTTGAAGACCGAAAAATTCACGATATTTTTCAGAGACATAAATACTTAAAAATATGTTTAAAATAAACTTCTAATAACCTTGCTTATTTTGGAGGTTCAGGTCCTTCGTATAACTCTAAAGATTGTAAAAACAGAAGTTTCATCAAGATAAACTAAATATTTCTGAAATTATCACTGTTAAAAATTGAAAAAAACATGAAAAAAATTAAAATTTTGAAAGTTCCGTTACAATATATTAAAAACTTATTTCGATAAAATTTGAATGCTTACAAATACAAATTAGATAGTTATCTACAAAATAATAAGTTATTCCGAATCTGCTGATTTAAAATACACTTTAAAATAGAGGAAAAGGTATCCATTGTTGAGGCCTATTTTCGGGATTTCGTAGAGTGTACGTACACCTTAATAATATACCGACTGGTAAAAAATTTTGATTCCTGACTCTTAAAAGTCAACTTATAGAAACATTGAAGTTCGAATATCGGAATCCTTATATTCCATATGACCCTCCATATGACCCCATATATTACACCATATGTGACTACTGATGTAGGGATGTAATAGATTTTTATTCAGTTCCCTTAAAATTCACTAATTATTATACCGTGATGTAAAAAATTTTGAATCCGGGTCCTTAAAAGTCGATATACAGGGTGTCCCATAAATAATGGGTCACACTTCTAGGGGGGATAGTAGACACCTAGACGAGTCAGAATCACATAGGATTCGGGGGTCCCAGACCAAATCCCAGGGAGCTAAAAATGGAGCGACACTCCTAAAAAATTATTGAAATATTCAATTTGTAGAAGAAATACTTTTGGTAAAAACTTAATCATGGTCTCAAATTTTGTGGTTTAGTACGATCTTTAAAATTGCGCTAAAATTTTTAATTTTAAAATTTTTTTAATACGAAAAAAAGTCAAAAAACCACAAAAAGATGTGAAAAATCTGCCAAAACTTTACTTTGTATTTAGAAATCCTTTCTTTTGATTTCAAAATCTGACAAAGCATAGCTGAAAACCCTAATATCCAAAGTTTAATGTAAATACCATCAATAATAAACGCTTGAGATCCTGTTAAAGTTTGTTTTTTGAGTGCGAAAACAGCTCCAGAAAACGAACGTTCAGGGAGAATCTACGAGTTACGAATAGATGATCGCTAACTTTCTTTTCTCTCCCAATTTGGCGAAACATGCCAAGCTCCTACAGATAGCCAAGCAAGCTTGAAAGATCTGTTGTTGGCGAAAGTTGGCGAGGAATCTCGTATCGCAAATTAATTGCGAAAAATTTAGCGAGCATCAATCCGCCACTCGTAGATTTTCCCTGAACGTTTGCGTTCTGGATCTGTTTTCGCACGCAAAAAACAAAATTTAACAGGATATCAAACGTTTATTATTGATGTTATTTACATGAAACTTTGGATATTAGGGTTTTCGACTATGCTCTTTCAGATTTTGAAATCAAAAGAAATGATTTCGAAATACAAATTAAAGTTTTGACCGATTTTTCACATTTTTTTGTGGTTTTTTAACTTTTTTCATAAGAAAACAAATTTTAAAGTGAAAACTTTTAGCGTAATTTTAAAGATCGTATAAAACCACAAAATTTGAGACCATGATTAAGTTTTTACCAAAAGTAGTTCTTCTACAAATTGAATATTTCAATAATTTTTTTGGAGTGTCGCTCTATTTTTAGCTCCCTGGGATTTGGTCTGGGACCCCCGAACCCTATGTGATTCTGACAGGTCTAGGTGTCTACTATCCCCCCTAGAAGTGTGACCCATTATTTATGGGACACCCTGTATAGTGAAACACTCCAATAATCGAATATCGGAATCCTGATATTCCATATGAACCTCCATATGACCCCATATATAACACAATATGTGGCCACCGATGGGGGATGTTATAGATTTTTATTCAGTCCCCTTAAAAATCACTTAATATTATACCATCATGTAAAAAATTTGATTCCTGGCCCTTAAAAGTCAACATATAGAAACATTGATGTTCTAATATCGTAATCCTGATATTCCATATGACCAACCATATGACCCCATATATTACACCATATTGGGGATGTAATAGATTTTTTTTCAGTCTTCTAAAAAGTCACTTAATATTATACCGTCATGTAAAAAAATTTTATTCCTGGCCCTTAAAAGTCGACATATCGAAAAATTGATGTTCTATTATCGGAATCCCAATATTTCATATGACCCTCCATATGACCCCATATACACCATATGTGACTACCGATGTATGGATGGAATAGATTTCTATTCACTTCCCTTAAAAGTCACTTAGTATTATACTGTGATGTAAAAATTTTTAATCCGGGCACTTAAAAGTTGATATATCGAAACACTCCAATGAACGAATATCGGAATCCTGATATTTCATATGACCCTCCATATCACCCCATAAATTACACCATGTATGGCAGTCAACATATAGAGACATTGATGTTCGAATATCGGAATCCTGATATTCCATATGATTCCATATATTACACCATATGTGGCCATCGATGGGGGGTGTCACTCATTCACTCACTAAAGCTCTTCACGTCGTATGGCGCATAAAGCATCCAGCCCACCCCTCCATGCCCCCCGGTTTTTGGCCCTGGATCTGGCTTCCTCCAGTCCACCTATTCCAACCTTCTTGAAATCCGCCAGCATCTGTCTCTGCCATGTCATCTTAAGTCTTCCTCTCTTCCTCCCTGGGTGTTCTTAAAACATGTCCAGTTCACTGCCACCTTCTTTTATTTATTTCATCCTCTATTGTTGTGATGTTTGCTTTTTCTAAAATTACTTCATTTCTGATCTTAACCCTACAATGCATGATTTTTTAAATTCACTTGAAAATCATTTATGTGACTTCTATAATGGTGTAAATTAGTAAAAAAATACTAAAAAAATTTAATTTAATTTTTTTCTACTTTTTATTGGCAAAAAACTTTGTCCTTGAGAAATTAATTTGTGTCTCTTGTGAAATTAATTGTGAAGTGAAATAAAACCAAATGATCTAAAAATATAAAAAAACAACTTATCTTTTCAAAACAATTTTGTTTCAAGCTGAAAAATTTTTTTATTTGAATTTATAAGGTCCTTTTAATTTGGCGTTTTCTGTCTCTTGACTTTCGTCTCACTAGCTAGTAACAAATGTCTCAAAATAGTACCCCTGCTGCAATCTACTGGCAGTCTAAAGTGCTAATACGATGAAATGTTATATCTATTGTACTTATTGCGTGGTGTTGCCGTTTGGAAATGGAAGATGGAGTAGGAAATGGGGAAAAATGTCGTGTTGCTAAATAGCATCAGTATGCACTGTAGGGTTAAGAGGCCAAAATATTTTAAAGATTTTCCTTAGACAAACATTTTGGAAAACTTCTAGTTTTTGAATGTACGCTTTTCGTAGAGACCAAGTTTCTGCACCATATAGTAAAATTAGGTGTAATAGTTTTTTATTCACTTCCCTTAAAAGTCACTTAGTATTATACAGTCATGTAAAAAATTTTTATTCTTGGCCCTTAAAAGTCGACATATCAAAACATCGATGTCTGAATATCGGAATCCTGATATTCCATATGAACCTCTTTATGACCCCATATATAACACCATATGTGGCCACCGATGGAGGGATGTAATAAATTTTTATTCAGTCTTCTTAACAGTCACTTAATATTATACCGTCAAGTAAAATATTTTGATTCCTGTCCTTAAAAGTCAACACATCAAAACATGAATGTTCGAATATCGGAATCCTGATATTCCATATGAAATAATGGAACAACTTTCAACAATCCATATAACCCCATATATTACACCATATGTGGCCACCGATGAATGGATGTAATAGATTTTTATTCAGTTTTCTTAACAGTCACTTAATATTATACCGACAAGTAAAATATTTTGATTCCTGTCCTTAAAAGTCAACATATCGAAACATGAATGTTCGAATATCGGAATCCTGATATTCCATATGACTCTCCATATAACCCCATATATTACGCCATATGTTGCCACCGATGAATGGATGAAATAGATTTTTATTCAGTCCCATTAAAAGTCACTTAATATGTTACCGTCATGTAAAACATTTTGATTCGTGGCCCGCAAAAGTCGACATATCGAAACATTGGTGTTCGAATATCGGAATCCTGATATTCCATATGGCCCATCATATGACTCCATATATTACACCATACTAGGCTACCGATGTGGGGATGAAATATATTTTTATTCAGTTTCCTTAAAAGTCATTAATTATTATATGGTGTAGTAACAAATTTTGATTCCGGGCCCTTACAAGTCGATATAGCGGAACACACCAATGTTCGAATATCGGAATACTGATGTTCCATTTGACTCTCCATATGACCCTAAAAAACCATATGACCCCTGTCCTTTAAAAAAACCACTCCAAATTGTACCCTAAAAAAACCATCGAGATATTTGAAATAAATAATTGAAATAATTTTAAATTCCCATGAGCCCTGTCTTTGTATGTCATTAAGAGTGGCAGGAACGTAAAAGCAAGTCAAAGAACCGTTTATTTACATAGTTTTTTGATTAAATAGAAAATGTCGATTTTGGGGCTAAAAATATGATTTAGTTATGCAGATTTTGATGCTGTAAAAATATATGTTATTAAGACTTTAAAGCCTTTTTCAAGCAAGTTTTGTGTTGTCCTGTTATAATGAGAATAAAATACTAAAATTTCAGCTCAGTCCGCCAATTAGGGACATTTCGGTAGTCTTTGAAATGAGGGGTGAAAAAAACCCATAGGGTGCCTAAAAAAACACTTTTCCTTTTGTAATAAATGTCAAAATAAACAAAAAATTGTGCAAACTATTTAATATTATTCATGATATACAACTAACTATGTGAATAGAATACCTGTTTCAGTAATTCTCGATTTTTTACAGTATTTTTGATAAAAACTCAATGATACCAAAAACAGCCATTTTCCATGAAAATACAGCATTTTACCGAGTTTTACTCGAAAATGGGTTTTGAGAGTTAATAGTTGGGGGTTTATAATAAAATATCAGTGCCATCAATTACCGTTTTTAAGCTTTTTTATAAAAATTGTATTAAGTATTTGTATTTAATAGGTCGTTTTCATCAAAATACAGCAATAAAAACGCTATTGTCGTTGTATTTTGAAGGCAAAATTCTTGATTAGAAAAACTTATCACAACTTTAATTTTAGAAATAAATTGCAATAAATTTGGTTTTAATTATCTTAATTATTCTCTTTTTTATCAAAATAAACCTTTCAATCATATTTTTTCTTAATTTTTTGAGTATTTTCAAGCGGGATTTTTTTTAGGGTACATGGTTTTTTTTAGGAAAATTGATTTTTTTTTGGATTCTTACTTAATTGTAACGGAGAGTTGGCACTAAAATGTAGGGGAGGGTGAGCCCCTACAACACAATTTTGTTTGATTTAATTATCATATTTTTTAAGCTCTTAATGAAAGAAATATGTAAAAGTGGGTTTTTTAAAGGACAGCACTACATATCAAACGATATGTGGCCGCCGATGTGTGGATTTAATACTTTTTTATTTAGTCGCTTTAAAAGTCATTTAATATTATACGAGAAAGTAAAAATGTTTGATTTCGAGGCCTTAAAAGTCGACAAATCGAAGCATCGATGTTCGAATATCGGAATACTGATGTTCCATATGAACCTCCTAATGACCCCATCTATCATACTGTTGGGTGGCCCTTACTGCAATATTCAAGTTAATTCCTATAAGTAGGGATCCCAACTTATTTGTTCCATTGCGTTCTCCGATGCTATCTAAATTATAACCCAGTGACATGAGAGCAGAATGATCTTATGAGACACAAATTACACTTGGCGAAACTTATTATAGAGAGAGATATATATATACTTATTATATAAAATTATTATATATATATATATATATATATATATATATATATATATATATATATATATATATATATATATATATATATATATATATATATATATATATATATATATATATATATATATATATACATATATATACAGAGAGAGAGAGAGAGAGAGAGGGAGAGGATGCTTGACCATGACTTCCACTTACCCCGTTCGTTGATCAAGACGTACTGCATAATCGGGCTCTACTACAAATTTTATTGTTAGCTAAACCGATCATCTTCCTTTTTGCTAGGAACTCAAGGACTTCCAACAGGAACTCTCACGAACTCTACTCGCATCCTTCTGAACTCGTGAACTCTCTCTCTTCTCAACCCCTGCAGTCATACATATCCCTTTCTCCTCTATTCTACTTCAACCTCCAATCGCTGCATTTTCTAAGCCTACCTAGATTCCCTAAACTTACATAATTGGGCTTCAGGGACCAACCATCCCTTTGTCCTTCCTTGAGATATCAGGGTTTACCAGTGGTCAGTGTATAATTTTATGCGCAGTTGAAAACTCACCCGATTGGTTTAACCTTTTCCTTTGATCCCTCACTTAGGGTCCTCCTATCCATAAATCCCGACTCCAAGCTATTCTTCATAATGTCAACCTAGTCAAAGGATTTTTATTCATGTATTTGTAACTCTACACTTCCCGGGGCTTGATGCAGGAGCGGATAAAATAACCTTGAGGGATGCCGGCGTATTTCGGCTCTCAGTTATGAATTATCTTGACCTTTACCTCTTATACTTATACACCTGGTTAGAGAGTCCTTCGCACCAAGCAATTAACTAATGGTGAGGGTGCGACCATAGTAGCAACTCAACAATACCATATGTGGTCGCCAATGTTTGAATATAATGAATATATATTCAGTCCATTTGAAAGTAATTTATTATTTTACGGCGAAGTAAAAATTTTTGATTCCGGGCACTTAAAATTCGATAAAGCGAAACACATCTATGTTCGAATATCGGAATACTGAGGTTCCATATGACTCTCCATATGACCCCATGTATCACACGATATGTGGCCACCGATGTGGTGATGTAGTAAATTTTTATTCATTCCCCTATAATTTAATATTAAACAGTGATGTAGAAAATTTTGATTCTAGGCCCTTAATAAATAAAATCGTATACACTGTAAAAAAAACTGTAGAAAAACAGAAATTTTCAATAACAGTGATTTTATGTTTACAGAGATATTCTGTCATGTAACATTCCCGCCGCACTTCTATTTATTTTATGTAACATAACAGCTTTTACCTAGTTTTTTAGCTTATCTGTACTTAAACAGAAACTTACTGCATCGAAAACCAATACAGCTATTGGCAACGTTATACTGAATCTTCTTTGGCTCAGTGGTAGCGTGCGTGCTTAGCAAGCGGTAGGTCGCTGTTTCTATCCCCGGATATCAATTAATTAAAATTAAAAAAACTCTACTAAAAAAGTGCATGTGCACAAGCAGAAAATTACTGAGAGGGAACAGAAAAATCTGTAACCCACTTGACAGAAAGTTCCTTTTTACAGCATTTACCTGTAGGTTACAGCTTTTTTCTGTTTACAGGATTTTTCAACCTACAGATTTTTTCTGGCAACTTTTGCTGCCAGAAATTTTCTGTTTTTTTGCAGGATTATTTTTTACAGTGTAGGCGGAGGCGTTGCTGCGAAAAAAATCGTTGAAAAACAGCAAACTCATCTGAAAAGGAAACATGCCCTGGGCCGAAGCGATATTTGCAGCTCATATTTAAGAACGGCCTTTCCCTGCAATTAGTGGCGGAATTATGTTCCGTCCTTTGCTGGTGACACGGCCAACAACAAAAAGAGCCCTTATGCACAAAGCGCAGGTAAGCACGATGGAAAAGAAAAATTGATTGATGTTTCTAAGGAAAAGTTAATTGCATCCTAAAGGAGAGAGGATCTTATGTGTAGCTTCAAGGTTCTCCCCAATTAGATTTCATAAAAGGTATGGTGGAGGAGTTTGTAAATTTTAAATTAATGCTGAGCGAAGTAAGGATGTTATTGAACAGCTGATATTTATACGTTCATTTTGATGGAAGTTTTTGATAGTGTAAATAAAGGTTTTAGAGCTAATACATTTATTAATTATAGTTATGTTATGAATGATTTTGCTACATGATTGAGTAGAGTTGTTTTTTTTAAACTTAAGCACCTATTCACTTGACTTTAGGGTTTCTCGTGTTATAATTGTACTGATAAATATTGCATTACTTTTCTTGTAATAATTTTTTAAAACAAATTTTTCTGGGATTTCATATTCTTTCCTTACTTTTTGTCTGATTTCACTTCCCCTTTAGGGACATCACATTTTGTATGAAAGCCTTTAAATTGTATATAAGTATTTTTGTTTTATATTTTTTATGAAGTTTGGAATGTGTAAATTTTTTAAAGAATTGCATCAATAGTGAAAGGAACCACATTCCCCCTCTCTCTGTCACATTTTTTTGCACATTCAAGACAACCCCCTCATAATTAGTGAATGGAAAGAGTGTATTAGTAAGGGGCTTTATCATCCTTTATGGAAAATATTTTGTGTTTGGAAAGTTAAACGGTACTTACGTTTTAACGCCATTGCAGTCACAGATTTGGCCTAAAATACCTTATAATCTAACCTAATAATCTAATAATAATAATGATAAAACCTTACAATCTTATAACCTTATAAATATGTATAGTATCTATTATATATTATAAATATTATCTATCTTATAAATATATCTTATAATTTTATCTTATAATCTTAATTAAAACCACCAAACCTGTATCTGAGGTGGCGTTAATACGTAAGAATCAGTTTAACTATCTTACACTCAAAAGCCCTTTTATCATTTGAAACTCAGTGATGATACTCCCTGTTCATAAACAATTCCATTCATTCCCGATAACTATGACTCAATAGTTAAGACATCTCAATTTGGCCTTAATTAAACAAAACAATTTATCCATTGCGCAAAAGCAATAAAATATTTAAAAGCTTATCTCAGTACTGAATATAGTAGCTAAGTTGGTTTAAATCCTTTCCCTTAATCCTCTCGAAAGGGGAATTTTCTTGACTTAAACACTGGAAAACTTAGACGCATACACGTATATGAAAGAAATATCTTTAACAGAGATGATCCAAACACTCTCGCTAAATCCAAAGTTATTCCTGCCTGTCTCGTTCATAAAAATTAAGAGGGTGACACAAACCTGTTGGAGACCTCGAAATGACCAAGATAAATAACTATCCGAGTGTGTTACCGTGAAAGCCAGGCGGCAAATTGGTAACATAACATCCAGCCTAGTGGATGTACCGAGAGAAATTGCAGCTTCTTATATGAGGTGCGAAATATGGTTTTATGGTTTACTACCTTTTGTAATCATCTGGCTAAGTGCTGTGCCACTTTTAAGAGGGGTTTACTATGCTAAGGATAAGGTTTACTATGCTAAGGATTACTATGCTTGGTTATGTAAGCAAATAAATAATGCATGCGTACCTACAGTTTAGTTTTGGAAGTTTTAATTATGTGTTTATTTTACACCATTTAAAAGTTTGTTAAGAATTGAAAGTTTTCTACATAAATAATTATGAAGAATATTTCAATGTAATAATATTAAATAAAAGAGAAAAAATAAGTTAAAATATTTAATTATTTTTGAATAGGCAGATTGCACTGGGTTATCTATAGTATAAGGTGTACAGAGGTTGGATGTAAAGGAGGATAATCCTAATATTTATATGATAATCCTTTAATTCCTAATATTATAACATGAACTTAATGTAGTAGTAATAACAATAACTTATTTACATAACAAAAGAATAAACCAATACAGATATTGTCCACTAAGGGTAGCGGTAGATTTTTATTTAATGGATAAAGTATAGTAAGTAGTTCTTTTGTGTTTAAAGTTATTTTTACTATTACTGGGATCGGGTTATCGGGTTTTTACTGTTACTGGGAATTGGGTGGTTTGAGTTAAATGGACCGGATAGTTTGTATTTGTATTTGTTGAAAGTTACCAAAGATTACGGGTTATTATTCAAAGTAGTTAGTTTTTTAACTTCATAATTAAAATAAGTAAATATAATTTAGTTTATTTCTAGTTTAGTTTTTTTTCTTCGAGATACACCTGAACTTTTTTTACATTATATTATTTAATTAATCGCAAATGATTTAATTTCCTTTTCAGTATTGAAAGTAATATTTTTGTGTTTTTTATTTAATGGACTAAATTCACGTAACGTCAGCGATCACATGATAGCTACATTTCTAGCTTTGTTTACTAGTGAATGCATTACTAGCAGCATAGTATGAATTCACTTTGTTTCTGTAGCTATCGCGTGATAATCAATACTAACGCCCTCTGGCGATGAATTGACTCCATTGCTGCTATGAGAAAAACTAATTACACTTTATGAAATGAAGCGTTGCTTAGGAATAAGTTAGTTTAAAAAGTGCTTATCATATTTTTTCTTGCTAAAAAAGACTTCAATAAAATTAAGAAAAAAAACTGGTCTCAAGATTTATAAATTAAAAAAGAACTAAATGTTAAAAAATTCATAAGACCTTTAAATTTATAAAATGAAGGTCAAATTTACGTAATAAAAATAAGATAGTGACAACTAAATGAACTGGAATTCTATTTAAAGGCTTGCTTTTAAGCTTTAAATTTTTGTTCTTTATGTACTTGTCAAGAAGACTAGCTGTTAGCTACTTTTTTTTGTATTAAACTTGAATTCATTAATAAAAGTTTATTAGTACACTAATTAAAATGTATTATAAATGAAGTATATCATTTCACTTTATATTTATTCTCTTTACAAAATAAAGCAATACAAAAATTATAATTTTTAAAGAATATTTTCTTTATTAATATATTTTTAGGTATTTTAACTTTTCATATTTTACTTATTTATATAAAATCATGTTACCAACTAAAAAATGACCTGCTTATACTTTTATTTATATACCTACTAGCTGATATGCCCGGCCTTGCACGGGTGGAGTTATAGCTTTTTTTAAATTTTCAATATATTTTATACCTTATTTTACCAGGTGAAAGGTATTAAAATCCATCCAGTTGTCAAGCATTTTAATATTTGAACAATTTCTACATTTAACCTCATAATCCCCATAAAAAAATCAGAAACAAATCTCCCAAAATTACTTAAAATGAAACCCATTTAGAATCCTTGATTAATCATACAGGATTTTAATTAACTTTTTCTGTTAAGTTATTCAATAACTAAAGCGTATTCCATTTAGCAATTTATGAAAAATAAATCTCTAGTTGAAAGGGCTTTCATATTTTCAATTGTTTTTGTTTTGTAAATCAACTTTTTGAAGCTACAATATATGATCGTTTTTTATTTACATTTTCGTTTCCATGGAGACTATTTTAACAACAATGCCATTCCATGAAACTTTTTATATAAAAGCTAGATCAACTTTCAAATAAAAATATTTTAAAATATATTAAATTACATGTTCTAAAATTTTAAATTTCATTTAATTATATTTTAGTTTATAGTTATAATTCTTAATTAGACTTTTATATCTAGTTTTTCTTTTAAAAACTTGCTATTTTGTATTATGTTTATTTTTTGTAACAATGGGGTGAACAGATCTCTTCTGGAGGAGAAGTAAAGCTATTTCAGCAAAATGACCATAAAAAGGGGCGAAAGAGGGTGGGGTCATTAACGGCCATATTCACCACTAACTTAACCTGAGGTTAACCTGGAATCAAGCTCTTTTGACAACTCCGATTGGCTTAAAACTTGTTTCCCTTTTTCAACAACCAATTAAAAGCTTACTTCCAGGTTAACCTTAGGTTAGGTTAGTGGTGAATACAGCCGTAAAAGTTTTCGAAACATAGCCTGTTTTTCTTTAGTGTTTTTTACGTAGGTATACCAAGTTTGGTACAGATCGGAAGAAAACTGTGGATTTGTATATAAGACACATTTTAATTTATTATAGGGGAGAGTGTTGTATCAATGGACAAAAATCACGTTTGGATTTTTCCAAGACAGGTAAAATCACATTTTGACCATTTAAAGTCCTCACCCTATAGTCCAAACCTTTGTGAGAAGGGGGATATTTTTTATTAGCTAAAATCTTCAAAATTGGATTTTTAATTAACTTTAATAACTTGAAGAAATTTGTGTCCATAGGTACAACAACATGCTCTCCCTATGGACAGACCCAGTTGCACCTGTGGACACCCGTAAAAAGAGAAGTTTTAGCTGAAAAAACCTAAAAATGAAAATTTTTATTGATGCATTACCTTTTAATAACCTATTTCAAGCCTTTTTAAAATTAGAAATGGATTTTTTAAAGTAATGTAGTGTTAGATCGTAAATAATCATTAAAACGAAGTTGAATGATAAAAGTCTTGATTTTTTACCAAAAACAAATAAATCTTAAGGGATTTTCAGATCAAAATTTAAGGTAATAGTTTCATCAATCATGCTGATTGATCTGATCACTTCACTGATAAAAAACAATTTGATCAACACTTAGTTTTGCAAGCATTTGGTGGTAATAACTTCCGCAAATCTTCTTCAGTGGAAATTTCAAGTTTTTTAATCATCATACTTAAATGCGATAGGGTGCTTTAGATTTTACACCTTAATTTTACACCATATTTTACACTAAATGTCAATTAGAATCAATTTTAAAAAGTAGATTAGATCACAAAATATTTTATTTTTCATTTAAAAATCACTTGAAAATAATCGCCGACAAATAGATAACCATTTAGAATTAATTTAACATGCATTAAAATGTATTCACTTAAATGAAACCTGATTCTAAAACGCCGATTAGTTACAGACACCCACAAAAACGTGTCCGTAGGTACAACACTTATGGTGTCCGAAGGTACAGCATCAAGTGTCTTTGCATATAAAATTCTACAAAACATAAAAGAATTGAGGTCTGACGATTTCTAATATCAAAACTAAAAAGTCAAAATCTCGGGGTTTCACCCCATATATCCCATTTTATCATATCATAATTATAGGGGAAGAAAAGAATTAATGTAGTGATGCACTAAAAAAACTTTGAGCATCTAAAAACAGTAAATTTATTTTATAAAATTTAAATAATATTTTAAAGAGCTGATTTCACGTTAGCAACTAGATAGCATCTATTTACATTCAAAATCGACCCCAAACTCAATTTTACATATTTTCTCGAATTTTAAAATGAGGTGGCTGAAGGTACAACCGTCCGTAGGTACAACACTCTCCCCTATTAGATTTGTTGTTAAAAGTTTATTTATAACTTTTTACAAGTTGCAGCAAGTTTTCATTCAATTCTTGATACATGTATTTAGTTTTAAGGTTTTTAATTATTTTTTTGTTTAACTGTTCTGATAAAAATGGCAATATTTTAAAAATAGATGGAGATTTACAAATACGTTAATAAATTTTCTATTCAATAATTTGACATTTTTTTATCCGAACTATCAATAAAATTATTGTTTTAATGTATCGAAAAATATTTAAACTGCTTATACAAAACCCATTGCCTGATACAATTTTTTTAAAAGCTTTATGGGTGGATTTAAAAAATAATAGGAGAGCAACTATACCTCCTTCTTCGGATTATTAATTTTTTATGATAAAAGTTGTTTTCCATTCAATCAGTAACTTCATCTTTAGTAAACATCCTAGGGTCTTCCTTTTAAATCCACCTATGGAGACAACTTGGAAATTAAGGCTCATTCAGACTTTGATATTCATTTTGGAGGAATCATCCAAACTGAAAAGTGAAAATTGGCGTTTCACTCTTACACCTTCACTTTTCTATGCCAACTAGCAATTAAAGAGAGTGAATCCCTCAGAATGAACAATAAAAATGAAACAGTGTGAATGAGCATATGATCCTTTTCTGTTATATTTGAAGGAATGAAAAACATAATCTTTCTACTCATTTCAGCTCTAAAACCCGAACCGACTCATCGCAATCATCACATCCATGTAAAATTAAGAGTTAAGAAAGACAAGAAGGAGATCAATCAAACAATTAGATCTTCTGGATTGGCAGTTAGACCACCCCCACGAAATGGTCGCCAGCGGTTCGGCTCCACCTAGACCCCTCGCCAACCCTGGTGGGATGATCGTCATAGCCAACTGCCCAAATGTAACCCTTCTAGTCCGCCAATACATGGAGCGCCATCTATTGAACAACAGTGCAACTGCTTCCAGATCTAACTCCACTGATTCGCAACAGATGTCGCCGCCAGAGAACTTCGTCGACGATTCCCAAAAAGACGCAGTGGTTTATATCGTAGTGGTGCTCTTCTTTTACTCGTTCTGTATCGGATTCATGATGATTCGGTACATGCAAAAAGAAGCCAAAGAGCAGAGGGAGTGCAAGAAATACAGGAGATACATCAATATGGCGCAGGACCAATATTTGGCGAGCATGAATCGTACTAGACTTGCCAATAGGTTGGCCCTACAAGCACTCAATACAGTCAATGCGATTCCGCAAACCACCAATTATGGCAGCAAAGTTACTTTTGTATGATACGATATTTTTAAATTTTGATATACTGAAGTTTTAAACTTATATATTATGTTGTAAGTATAAAGAAAGGGGGATTTAATAAGTTCCACGGTTACAAGATCTTTAAAACCAGTTCTCTTGTTGAAGAGTATCGTCAAGATTCTATTTACTTTCATTGTATGGAACATGGATCCTATGAAACATAGTTAAAAAGTTATTTGAAACATTTTTCTTCAGTTTGGTTTATTATTTCATTGAATGGGCAATACCATCATTTTTTGAAAACAGAAAAAATGCATTTTTGCAGTAAAGGAAATATATCTACATCCAAAAATCCACATGAAAAGATTCAAAAAAATTTAGTTAATTTAATATTTAAAATTAAAATTGCTAAACCCTTTGTCTTTGTTTGGGATAGAAGTATGTCACAACTGATTCATACAGACTTTAACGAGAAACCCAACAATGACTTTGATTTGTTTAAATAATTAAAAGCATTAAAATCAATGTATGGGACAGAAGTACGTCACATTTGGAAATTTGACGATTTAAGGCCCTTTTTTTAAAGTCAAACTTTGAAATTACATAAAAAAATAAACAATAATCGTAATTAAAAAATTTTTTGCGTATATTCCGCTCTAGGATACCTCTATCGAATAACAAAATAAAAAATAAATGATGGTATTGCCCATTGTTTTTTAGTCGCTCTAAAATCATAAAATAAATTATTTTCTTCGAGATTTTTTTTATAAAAATATCTAATGCATGCATTTTTTAGGTATCTGGAGAAAAATGAGAAATTCAGATAAGAAAAATATGAGCGGAGAGCAAACAAAAAAACATTTGTTATTTCATAAAATTAAGCATCCGTAAGCAATGTACTAAAACGTGAATACATTTTTATCTTTTACCAAAATAATCCCTATTCAACATTCTTTATCTTAAGGTTCTATTAGAAACTGGACCACTTTCTAAATAAAGAAATGTTATTTTTGAATAATATCTTATACCTACGTATAAGATATTACTTAAAAAGTTTGAATTTATTATAAAATATATGCATCAAAACACACAAAACAGTGCGAAATATAACTGTTATTAAATATTAGTGTAAACTCTGATTAATTACATTATAAAGTCATTGACCAGTTGAATCTGATTTTTATGCCCATCCTATTAACATTCGTATAATACAATGCTTAAATAAATAAAGTAAGCAAAATTATAATTAATTGTGAAATGTTCTCTATGGAAAATTAACTTTATTTAAATTATTCAACACTTGAACTCTATTTTAAATTGCTAAAAATTACTCAAAAAATTAAAGCAAACTATATTTTATCAATTTTGGAGAATTTCACTTATTTACTAAATAACAATTTTAAGCAAAGGATTATGTATATTAAGTCAAAATAACTATAAAATAATAACACTACCCTGCGAAATTCAACTTTTGGAAAAATACAAGATAAGTGTTTAGTAATTTTTATGTTATTTGGTGTGCTGATTACGAAAATGACCTCCATTTTCCCCAATCACATCAGGATTTTTTGTAAAATCAATATCAATATTTTTGCTAAAATCCTATAAAAGAGACATTATAGCAAAAAATCGTGGGTTTATTATCTAGCAACTGTGGTTTTATCCACTTAAATATGTGTAATATAGTCAAATCTTTGTAAGGAAAGTTGGTTTGATTATTTATTGACCATATTTTTATTTTTTATATATTTAAATGTATGAAAATACTGTTGCCAGATCCCATGACCCACCTCTGGTCGAGAAAAACACAAAAAAAATTCAAGAGTCAAAATTTTTAATTAAAAGTATTGTTTCTTCAAAATAAAATTACCGAAATATTATTTTAATGTGTTTTTATTAAGATATCTTACATGAAATAGACGATTAATCAAGAAACACAAATAGTATTATGTTTGTAAACATGATAGCTTGAAAAAAATTAAGCTTATTCAAAAGCAAATAAAAAAGTTTATAGTTAAGTGCGTATACTCTTTTTTCTGTAAAACTTCTTTTATGCTCGATTTCGGGTCTATCACGCGTCAACATCCAACAGTAGTCGGCGAGCATATTCCAGTCCCATCTTCCCTGATACCTGCGTTCCATATCTTTGAAGTCTTGGCGGAACCTTTCACCCTGTTCTTCACTGACTGATCCCAAGTTTTCGGGGGGAAAGTCCACATGTGAGTGAAGGAAATGTATTTTGACACTCATGGAGCAACCCAAAGCTTGATATTGGTCTAGCTCTAGCATATCCATCACAATTGGTTTATAGTCAGGATCCTTGTAATTACCGAGAAATTTACTGACGACTTCTTTGAAGGCAACCCAAGTTTCTTTTTCTTTTGTAGTCAGGGTAGTCTCAAATTATTTATCCTTCATAAGCTTTCGGATATCTGGACCATTAAATATTCCCTCTTTTAACTTGGATTCGGATAAGCCTGGGAACTTTTTACACAAGTATTTGAAACAATCGCCCTCTTTTGAAACAGCCTTCACAAAGGGGTAACAATACTTTTTTGGAACAACTAAGCTATTCCGAATCAAATTTTTGGTGCCTGGTACAAGATTTTCTCTTTTCGACCATTCTTTTTGACCCAATGTTGAGTCTTATCACGGCTGTCCCACTCACAAATGAAACATGGATACTTTGTATATCCACCTTGTTGCCCAAGAAGCATGGATATAACTTTCAAATCCCTGCGAGTGGTCCAACCGTGGTCATCTCTGCACTCCTGCAAGGTCAACGAATGATCCGAGTCCTTCGCGCGTCATTGGTGAAAGCTATTGGTTGATGGTACATAAAGCAATTGTTTCGATTGAGAGGGAGGGATGGCAACATAATATGGAGTTTCTCATATCGGTATTTTGTATGTTTAACCACTGTAGAATAATGGTTAGGCAAAGAGGGAAGATATTCATTGCCAAAAAAATTTTTTTTGGTAAAAAATCATAAAAGTCCAAGTAAAATTGAATTTTTCTAAAAAACTTGATGTGATTGAAACTTTTCGTTGGTATTTTCGAAATCAGCACCAAAAACTACCCCAAGAACTGCTGTCAGACCCCTTGTATTTTTTTCATCGCAGGGTAGTGTAACTAATAAAGAAATTCAATAACTGAGTTGTAAAATTTACTTAAAAAACATTCTAGAGTTCCATGAACGATTTTGTAAAGCAAACTTTTGAAGTCCTACTTGATAGACTTACAACTAGCTCAAAGCTTTATAAGTTTATTATTTATATCACTTATATATATATAATTTATTTATAGTTTGCTTTCACAATAGAAACCCCAATGTAAAATTAAGCTTCAATATCAATTTTAACATGTAAAGCAAAACATAATTTTTACTTTTTTTCTGTACTGTCCAAGTTAGGCAAGTAAATAAATAACAAATGTAGTATTTAAACAGTATATAATACTAATTTGATTTATTCCAATTAGCCTTAAAGTAATAAATAAATATCTTGGTAAAAGATGTAAAGTATTTCAGCAAGACTATATTTCCTAAAACTGCATGAACTAATAGATTAATTTAAAGTAATCGGTTAAAAAGTTATATCTATTAAAAAAACATGATCATTAGCAGTTCTTATTTATTCACATAAATGTTTTAAATCCCCAATATATATCTTCAGGCTGGGTTAAATTTAAATACCCACAAAAAAGTTCAATAAATGAAAGTGAAGATAATTAATAAATTATTCAAAAGAACGTTTTTATCTTGTTAAGGAAATAAAATTGTGGTAGTTTTTCAACTATTTGGGCTGTTCTTAAAAATGATAACCTGTTTATGACCACTGAAGTACCTGTTTAAAACAAATATTACTACCTCAAAACAGAGAAAGGCATTTCTAGGCTTCAATTTTATACCAGAATTTTCAAAAAAGAACGAAGTGTCTAAATCCACGAAAATTTACCCATGCTTAAGTAATTAGCGAAATTCGTTATAGTTGAGTTGTTACTTTCGAGAAGCTAGACAGTGCCATAGGTTTTAATAGTGAAATTCGTTAGAGTTGAGTTGTTACTTTCGTGGATTTAGACAATGCCTTTCAATAATGCACAAGCTTAAAAATATGAAATATATTCAAGAACGCATTATTGTCAATTTTATAAATAATGTTATATCTATATAATTAAAATAAACAAAAAAATAGTATATATGGGAGAAAATTAATTATTATTTATATACTGAAATAATTTATATGTAGCAATTAAACCAAAAATTCAGCAAAAACATTTACATTATTATTCTGTATGTTTTACGAGAATGTAAATATAATCGACAACTATACTTCACAGCAACGTTTCCTGAACCAAGACCCTCTATATACATGGCCACCCAACTCCGGACGATGACGTCAAACGTGAGTGAAAATTGCCATGTTAAGTCTATGGAGTGACGTCAAAGATGAGTGAAAGTTATGACGTTGCACGGCCGAGTTGGGAGGCCTTTATATAGAGGGTCTTGCCTGAACTCAGTACGTCACTACGTGGAAGCAGAAAGTGATTAAACTCAAAGCCTGTCGGGTTGCTTGGAAGAGTTTCAGTACGCGAATCCTGATAAAAAGTCATTATTTATACATGGGTTTAACGAAATAATCTTATTTTAAATTTTACGTTCATCGTTTCACTCGAAATTCAGACACCACAATGGGAACTAATTTGTTTGCTAGTGACGTAGTAGGTTCAACTTAAGTTGCTGGTCTAGTATAAAACTATGTATTTGTTTCCGAGTAGCATTTTGATTTTTTCGGGAATTTTAAGGTACAATCATAAGCAAAATCGTAAATAGTAGTCCTGCCATCTAGGGGACATTCTCGTCAACTTGGAAAAATATTTTTAGGAGGGCATATTTTAAAGAAACTAGAACTTAAAATCACTTTACGATAATATTGAATTTTTTTTACCCTGGGAGGGTTAATATTTCTTATCATTGAAAACTTTTCATGCTGCTATCTGTTGATAAGTTCAGAAATGTTTGAAATGGATTTGTGGTACTGCGATTTATATATGCTGCCATCTAACAGAAGTAGGTGTAGCCAGCTTATTGATTTACCTATCACACTGGTTTAACATGAATTAGAAATATTTCAAAATACAGTTTGGTTAAATACTCTATTAGCCTCAAATAAAATTAAATGGTTTTGTAATTTGAAAAGGTTTTTTTTCAACAGATATAGTTCTTAAAAGATATTTAAATAAAAATCTTAATTCTTATTTTAACTTACAATTACCTTTCTAATAGTAATTCCGAATTTAATACAAAAATTTACGTCTTATTTCAAACTTTCAACTCCTGTTTCATTTACTCATAAGCTGTAAGCTATAAAGATCTTAACAAATAAATGTTTTTGTTTGACATTTTGTTTATTAATTATCTACATATAAATACAAATTAGATCAAATTTCATTAAAAAGTTAATTAACTTTAATACCATATAAGTAGTATATACTTATCATTTCAATTTCTAGTCCATCCAACTTAAATCCTTTTAACACTCACGAACAGTTTCTGTCCTTTACGAGAAGAAAAAAAGATCATTTCAGTATTGTAGCAGAACTAACATTGTGCATTTTAAATTTAGAATGACTCACTATCATCAACCATCATAATTTTTCAACTAAACCTAAGTTTGGGTATCTGTTTATCGAATCCATTCAGTGAAAAAATTGAAAATTTAAGAGGAGAGTAAAGATTTTAAGTTTCACGGCATATTATTCTAATTTTTATGAGTCTTCTCAAAGGAGTTTAAAGTAAATTTAATGATATTACCCTTAACAGTAGGTGGTTTTTAAAAAGTTAAAAACATGCGGCTCCCACCCCCTAACTTTGTTCAATTAGATAAAAAAATGGTAATTGCAAAATTTTAGCCAAATCGGACAATATTAACCCGACCCGCAAAGGCTAAAGTTTAGAGTTTTTTATCATTTTTTTTAAAACAGACAAAAACCACAAGATTAAATCTTCCCAATTTTTTCGCAATTTTTATGATGAACTTCTATTGTTCGAGATATAATGCCTCAGGTTTCATTTTTTTATCACCCCTCATTCGGGAGTAGTAATTCTTTTAGTGTTACGCAACTATTGTAAAGTTGTTTTTTCCGCATTTTTAAAATAGCTGTTACTCTACAACCCCTTAACTTAAACATATGAAATTGGTATAATTTTGTTCGTAATTATATTCTCTTAAAAGTGATGGATGCATTAAGACCTTTCCAAAAAGTTTCAAAAATTTGAAGAAAAAGGGAAAAAATAAAAAAACATTAATAAAATTATAATTTAAAAAATTTTTGAAACAGAAAATGTTATTGCATTTTACCGTCTATAATATATATTGTTACCAAATATCAAATCTAAAATTGGATTTAATCACATTTGAAAAAATGAAATTCCCCGTACAATTGCTAGGTCCCTTAACAACCCCCTAATCTGTAGTAAAAGAATGATAAACTGAAAAAGTTCCTAATATTTCTTGAAAGGGTTCTTATAATTCAAAGAAAGTTTAACATATACAAGATGCAAAGCATTTTTTAGCTAATTTTCTCTAAAAATCTTAGATCTTCCAAAAAAAAGGGGACACCTTTTTAAATTGACTATTTCTATTTAAAGTTCTTTAGAATTTTTCTCATATTTCCTACCCTCTTTCTTGTCACAATCAACAAAAAGAGTGCAAAATGTTTAAGTTTTGAAAATCTCATATAGCTAAGAGTCATCCTTAAAAACCAAGCCAGTCTAATTTAAAAATCAAGACTTATTAGAAAAAGTATTTTATTGCCTTAACCATCTACTTAGCACAAGCCACATGTGATGTCTATGAATAAACAAAAATAAAAATGATGATGACATTACTCAGCATTAAATTGAAAATCGTGAACTGGGGACTTCTAAGGTGATCCACCTAAGCCTTTAAAAAAGTCTTTAAAAACCTTAAAAGTTTGAATTTAAATTACTTCTTTGAATAGCAGTACTATTTTTAGGAAAAAATAATTTTTATTCCCACTGAATTATTTTTAGGATCAAAATAAGTCTAATTTAGTTTAAAACTTATTTAATAAGTAGGATTCAGGTTTTAAAAAGTAATAAAATATACATAAAAATAATTCTAAGGAATTTTTAATTTTCTTCTCACATTTTAAGAGGTAGGAGATCATTTTCTAAAGGGGACATCCATAAATTACGTGAGGTCAAAAAGGGGGGGAGGGGTTGCGAAAAATCTCACCAAGGGGGGAGAGGGGGGGATTAAAATCTCACGTCAACTTTTTTAACTTAATTATAACTTAATTAGGGGCTATGAAGCACAAAATGCAAATAATTTTTAGAAAATAATTTTTAAAAGTTGTAGGTAAATCTCACGTGGGGGGAGGGGGGGTCGAGAAAAATCTCACTAAGGGGGGAGGGGGGGTCCAGATTTTGGAAAAAACACCTCACGTAATTTATGGATGTCCCCAAATGAGATAAAATGTGATAAGAGGGGATACTACATCAGTGGCGGATCTAGAATGTGAGCAATGCAATCTTGTTGAAGTTAATACTTAAATGAAGTATCTCTTCCCTTGTGCGTTTTTATCATTAAAATATCTTAAATAATAAGAGTAGTTATGCATACTAACTAGTTTAGTTAAATATAGGGTTACTTGGGGTAAGTGGGTCACTGGGGTAAGTGGGTCACCCCCCTAAAACTATAATACAACAGGAAATTTCACACTTACTCGCATTGATTATGTTACAGCATGTCACACCGATGAGTTTTGCATATATTTGAGATTTGTTTAATTTATTTTTAAGATTATAGAACAAATTTAAAATAGATTCCCAGAATGGATTTTTTGGAGAGTTCAAGACGTATTTTTCAAAGAAGTATTTCCAGGTAAGTTTTCATTATATTTTAATGTTTATTGAACTGTTTTGCAGAGTTTGACCTAAAATACATACGGCAATTTGAAATTTTTCAAATTTTTAAATTTTGAAGTGTTTAACAGGGGGGTCCCACTTACCCCACAGTTTTAGCATGGTTGGGGTAAGTGGGACCCTTCAGTGTGGGGTAAGTGGGACCCCTCTTTATTTAGTAAGTGAGACCCCTTGGTTCTAGAGGGTTCCATATGATATAGGAACTATTACAGAAGACATGAGCGGATTTCAGGGGGGTTATAGGGACAATTTCCCCCAATATTTTCAGAAAATTTTGATTTATAGTAAACCTTTTACTCACCACTTCAAAATTCATTCAAATTTATAAATAGTTTGATCGACATTTTATATCAAATTTGCTTCTTAATTTAAGTTATGGTGAGTAAAGTGAAATATCTCATCAATAGTGTTCATTCTCAATTAGTGTATCCGATTTCTTTTTTATCTTACAATGTGTATTAAAGTGCCAAAATAAATCTTAATCTCAACCTTATTATGTTTTTTCAACACTATTTTATATGCTAAAGTAAAACATATCCCTTTGGCCTTTCAAAACATTCTTTAAAATACTTATATTGCTTTTCATTCCATTCTTACCATGTCATATTGATTTTGATGTGAGTATATTTCTCACTCATGGATACAGTTACAATAAAATATTTTATATTGAAATTTACTGTACTTTATCAAGTAAGACCCACTTACTTCCTTTTAAGTTTTGCTTGCTTTAAATAAAAATAAAGAGGGGGTGACCCACTTACCCCATCATTTGGGGTAAGTGGGTCACCCATCTCCTTTTTGATAAAAAGACCAGTTAAGAAAAATGTAAAGCTTTATTTTAGAAACTGCTGATAAATTTTTGTTTATCGATAGACTCTTTAGCGAAATTAGTCAACAAGTTCAAAATAAACCCTTTCAAATTTTTTCTATTAAGCTTCAAAAATGTACTAGGCCAAAAAGGGGTCCCACTTACCCCAAGTGACCCTAACTAATTAATTCATTAGTAATTAAATTGATTAATAATTAAATTTGTATCAAAATTTATATTAATGGTGTGTCAACCCAAAGTTTTACAATGATTTTAGCCAGATGGTAAAAAATAATTAGTTTTTTATTTTACCTTCATTCATTTCCCTCTTTATTGAAAGGTGAAATAGAGATACTACAATACGATACTTTTGATTTTGAGAGGTTTTGTGCCCCAAATACTACTCTAAATCTTCTTATTCGATTATATTATGTGTCAAATGTGAACCTTCATGGCATTTAATTTTTGAGTTTAGCAATTAATATCTAAAAATTTTTTTGATATTTGATCTTAAAAAGTAGCTTTTTGAAAGTGTCATTTAGCACCCTTTGAATGGCACCCGAAAAAAATGATTTCTTGGAATCTTTTCAAGAGATAAATAGGATATAAATATAATTATGATAATTTATTTCAAAAGGGGCGGTTTTAACTTCCGACCCCCTCTATTACTTCTCAAAATAGATTTGTAGATGTGCAGCATAGAAGTAGCTAAAATTGTTTGCCTTTCATTGCAAAAAAAGGAATTTTCTAGTTGGAGCTAAATGGACCATTTCAATTGTGAAAACAACCTATTAAAAGCCAGGGGACTAAAAATCCTGGAGATCTTTGTAAGAGAATAATGTCCATCGGACCATTTAAAAAATGAGTCTTGTAAACCCCCCCAGGTGGATGATGATAAAGATCTTGGAGAGGGGCTAAATATCATTGGCAAATTTTTAATCGGATCTATAAAAAATGTAGGGTGTGTAAAGATTTCGGAGGGAGTTGTGCGTTCTGTAGTGGTTAAAGCTCTTATTGGAATCTTTATGTTGTGTTATATAAAAATGCAGGGGGACTAATGCTTTGTAGGGGCTAAGCTCATTGTCCCTTTAAATTGTAAATTGAATCTTCCAGAAACTAAAGTAGGGGGGTATAGATTATTAATGGGATAAAGGGCTTTAAAATAAACTATATAAAATGCAAAAAGCTAAAGCTCATCGCTCCCTTTAAATTGTGAATCGAATCTATAAAAATGTAGGGGGCTAAAGATTTTGTAGTGGTTAAAGCTCGTTGGAACCTTTTTTTAAGTTATGAATTCCATTTTTATAAAAGAGCAGAGAGAGCTTAAGATCTTGGAGGGGGCTAAAGCTCATCGCTACTTTTAAGTTGTGAATCGAATCCATAAAAATGTAGGGAGGCTAAAGATTTTTTAGTGGTTAAAGCTCATTGGAACCTTTATTTTTTTAGTTATGAATTCCATTTTTATAAAAGAGCAGAGAAATGAAAAAAAAATTTGAAAAATTTAATTTTATCTAGTGTAAACCAAAGTCCCAAGGGGGGGCTATAGCCCCTATAGCCCCCCCATAGATCCGCCACTGTACTACATTTGTGATAATCACATTTCTCTTAAAAGTATTTTTGTTAGATTATAAAGCTAAATTTTTTATGCGCATACAAGTAAGAAATTTTTTTATAAAACTTAACCCTAAAATTTGACTTAAATTTGAAGGAAATCGAATAAAACTTCATATTTTGTAATTACTCTTTTTCTTAATTCATGTGCAACTTGCGACCCGTTCTCCTTCTTAAAGTTTTAATTGGATAGGTTTTATACTATAAACACAAGAATGACCAGGGCCCCATGGAGCATAGTATCATTGTAGCAAACTCTCTGATTGATCAAGAAGTGTTGATGATCTTTACCAGTTGTAAAAATAACAAGCATTACTTTGCTAAACTGGAGACATCCTTTTCCATAGGTTCGGATATCATGAAATAACTAGTCATCCCTTTATGGCTCTTTTTTACTAAAAGTATGTATGAACCAATTCTTGTAATGGCATTTTTACATATATTTTATAGATGAACGATCAACAACATCTGATGTGTACTGGAATTTTCATCTGAACCTAAAAAATAATGTGTGCTAAATACATAAAAAACGGAGGCGCACATGCATGTCTTATAGTGTATCTGATAATTTCAAACATGCCAAAATGTAAGATTCTTCAATTTGACGCCTGAATCAGCATTTTCCAAACACACAATCTGATCGGAATCTCCCCAAACGAAATCGACATCGATAAAAACAGAACAAGAATTCGAAACCTTTCGAAAGCGAAGGAGGGTTTCTCCGATTAACAGACCGGCATGTAACGCGTCTTGTTGACGTCATTCTCCCTCACCGAGGCATCCGGGAGAGATCTTCAGGTAGGTGACCCACTTTCAAGTTCTTCAAGTCGATGAACCTGACCCCTCCTCCTCGGGCAAATTCGCCAATCCCGCCAACTTCTAATTGTTCTTCAATGAGAGATAAAAGACGGTCGTCTGATTTGGCGGGTTTTTTCAGTAATTTCTGTCTATAACACGCCGTCACGGTTGCGTTGGTACTCATTATTATTATTTCTTTTGGGGGATTTTTTTTTCTGGCAACCTGGTTTAGCGGACTTTTCCAAGCGGTTGGTTGTGTCTTTTACCACGCGATGGTAAATATGCTTGGGTTTGTGTCGTGATAGGACAGGTCCGAGAGTGTGACAGAAAGGATGTTTTGACTAGTTTCTTTGGTGATATTCATGGATTTCTTTGATGGAATAAGTAAAGATGAGTGAAGAAACTGTACAGTGAGATCCAGTATGAATATGAAATTGATTGTGCACGTGCTGGTGGCTTGGGGAGCGACGCTTCTGACAGTAGTGTCAGGTAATTGAAACTTCACTTCTTAGTTAATTTTAAGAGAACAATACGCATAAAATGTTATTACGTGTGATATAACTTACTAATGCTGTAATCTACAAGGGTTTTGCACAGTGTGTAGATTTACCTTCTATCACTAAGATTTATCATTTATTACAATAGAAGAATTCCACAGTTCACACATCTTCCTCCCCCACAAAAATATCATTCTACTTTATCTTGTATATACCAACTCAACAAGCATTCAAAAGAACTTATAATTTTTTATAATTTGCGCATGATATCAAATGCATTGACAAGGGTTAAATAGTTCTCTCTTTAATAGAAAGTATTGATAAAAATCTCATTTACCCCCCATAAGAATTAGCAATATCTCTCCCCTAATTCTTTCGGCTACACAATAATGTTCTGTAAGTATCAAGAATAATGGCGTTTGACATGTTTCAGAAATAAGCGATTCAATTTCCATGAAAGTTTTTTTTATCTTTTATGGTAAAGGACTTTTAGAATTCTCCCAGGTTTATCGACTCTTATAAAAAAGGGGCTTACTTTAACCTTTATAACTATCTCCTACGCACAAATATAAGAAAAGATATTTTCATCCTACGTTGGTTTGATAAGAAAACTTTTAATCTTTAAAACACTTTGATTTGAATGAAAATGGGCAGTATGAAAAGAGGAGGCAAATTGTATTAAAATATCTTTTTTCATTTCTGAAGTAATTTTTTAATTTCTTTCATTTCCTAACAATCCTTAAAAATAGCCTAAGATAGGTTGCACGGTAGCATCTGAAACACGTTTTTATTAATTTCGAATGAACGCCTTCATGTCTGAGACTTCAATTTATTGAGGAAATGTTTAAGAAAGCCCACCTTTTTATACGATCCCTAATCCTAGCTCAATATGTTTGATACTTCCCTGTGAAAATGTAATGTTATGAAAAGATTGCTTTTGTGTTCTTTCTATGCATGAAGAATATACAGGGTGATTCAAAATTACGTGGACAAACTTCGCATGGGGGTAGAGGGGACCTAGACAAGCATATTTCGCATAGGAATGGGGGGGCGCAGATGTACCGCTAAAGAGCTAGGACCTAATGTAGTGCGAGGGCGTTACAAAAAGCGGTTTTCCCAAGGACCTTTTCCCAAAACAAAACATAATAGCATGAAAAAAATTATTGCATGAGGTACAGCAGTATCCGTACTACTTCCACCATAAATTTGACTAAAATCAGACCACTTGCTAAACCGTGGGGGAAGTTTTAAAACAAGCAGTCTTTTAGCCAAAGAAGGGAGTTCCCTCTTAGCGTAATTGTATTTAGAAAAATGATGATCGGGAAGGGAATTTTCAATGATCATACAGTTTTTAAACAAATAAGGCATCTTGCATGATCATTGAAAATGCCTTCCCCGATCATCATTTTCTAAATACCATTACACTAAGGGAGCTCCATTCTTTGTAAAAAAGATTAATTATTGCACATTTTAAAACTCACCCCAAGGTTTAGCAAGTGGTCTGATTTTAGTCAAATTTATGGTGGAAGTATTACGGATATTGCTGTACCTCATGCAATAATTTTTTTCATGCTATTATGTTTTGTTTTGGGAAAAGGTCCTTGGGAAAACCGCTTTTTGTAACGCCCTCGCACTACAGTAGGTCCTAGCTCTTTAGCGGTACATCTGCGCCCCCCCCCATTCCTATGCGAAATATGCTTGTCTAGGTCCCCTCTACCCCCATGCGAAGTTTGTCCACGTAATTTCGAAATGTTTCAAAATTGCGTTGCACGGCTTTTATTCGGAACCAACGCCTCCTAGGGTCATGGAAGTAAGGTCTACCCCTAGGTAAGTGAGCCTGGAAAATGCACTGAAATGACTTACAGCGCCCCTAGCGGGGAAATTAAAAAGTTAAAAAAATTAATTTAAAAACTAAAAGAGATAGAGCAAAAACCTCAGTGAGAGTATTGTTGCCAACGTCATGAAGAACTCACTGAAAAAAAATTCATGAAAATATCTTGAATATTCGCCGAGATATTAGAATGTGAAAATAGCACTTTTTCAGGGGTCAAAAAAGAAAAAGTTCGCATATTTGCAAATTTTTTTGATTGTTTGATTAAATTTTGTGTTCTTTAAACTAAAAAACAAAAAACTACAAAATAACACTGAAAAATTTGCAAATATGCAAACTTTTTCTTTTTTGACCCTTGAAAAAGTGCTATTTTCACATGCTAATAGCTCCGCGAATATTAAAGATATTTTGATCAAATTTTTTTCAGTAAGTTCTTCATGACGTTGGCAACAATACTCTCACTGAGGTTTTTGCTCTATCTCCTTTAGTTTTTAAATTAATTTTTTTAACTTTCTAATTTCGCCGCTAGGGGCGCTGTAAGTCCTCTCAATGGATTCTCCAGGGTCGACCTAGGTACCTAGGGGTACCCTAGGTACCAGGGTACCTAGGGGTAGACTTTACTTCCGTGACCCTAGGAGGCGTTGGTTCCAAATAAAAGCCGTGCAACGCAATTTTGAAACACCCTGTATTTTGTAAATTTGTCGTCTTTATAACAACTATTATTTTCCAAACATACGTATTTGTGGTACCTCATAAGAATATTAATTTAATAATAAATAATGCAATAATAATACAACATTTTTGTATTCGAAAACTTGATACGCACGAAAGTAATTAATATGGGTCATTAGAGAGTGGTTCAAAAGTCAGTTTCATAGGTTTTATTTGGAACTAACATTTGGAAGTAAGTATGAGGTAAAAGATCATGCTAAATCCATTGAAACGGCTTACAGCACCCCTGGCGGGAAATGAGGAAGTTTAAAAACTAATTTTTTTGCAATATCGTGACAAACGCTCTGAAAAGATGGTCACGAAATATCTCAAATGTTCGAAGATATATTAGCAAGTTAAAACAGTTTTTTACAGGCTTTAAGAAATTTGAAAAAGAAAATTTGAAAGTGCTATTAAGTAGATTTGCCTTTTTATTTAAATAAAGACAATTTGTTCAAAAAAATTTAAAATTTGCGAACTTTTTTCTTTTTTAGTCCTGAAAAAGAACTATCGCCTCTTGTTAATAATATAAACTTGAATATTTAAGACGCTCTCATTAATTTTCCTTCTGTGCGTTTGTTATGATACTGCAAAAGTTATGTGACTATAAAAGTTTTATTCTATCTTCTCTAGTGTTAGAATGTTTTTAAGTACATTATTTCACCGCTAGGGGTGCCGTAATCCGTCTCAATGGATTAATCACGGTTACTTATCTTGAGCTTATTTACGGTTACTTATCTTCTATAACCCTAAGATACTTTGTTTTCAAATAAAAGCCGTGAAGCGTACTTTTAAACCCCTCTCGTATATTATTTTGAGTAAATATTTTTAACGTTTAACACCCCGTTGCTTACATCAAATATATATTGCTTTATTTTTACAAATCCTTCCATTCATAAAAAATACAAGGATATATACTCTTTTAAAAAGAAACAATCTCTAAAGATAACCTGATTTTTTGACATCTTGTTATCACTTTTCATAAATAATTTCTTGTTGTTTCCAACGTAGAAAAAGGATTATAAATAAGAATAGTTCTAAAGGCCAGTGACTCATCTTCGTACAAATAATTAAGTTTGTAAAACTGGGTCCCTGACCATTTTAAGGGTTGTGTAAATCTTTTCAAGTATGTAGATTGAGAACAAGAAAAAGGTTTTTTATAAAACTGAAATTTAAAACTGAGTTTAAAAAAGAATTGCTGAAATAAGTATTTTGCTTGAAGTAAGTAAAATAGTCGAACGTAAACTATTTTAGTGTTTGAAAACTAGGTATACGAAAATTGTTTAAAATTGTTTCACTAAATATTCTTTTCTCATTTACTTATAAAACTCGTCCTTACTACTTTTTTTATTTTTTACCGACTTTAATTGGTCGGCTTTAAGTGTTAAATTTTTGCTACGCCCCTTTGGCAAGTTCCACTGAACCGATTTGGACGTGGTTTGTTTTATTAGATTAGAAATGCTTTCAAGTTGGTCCCCTTTTAATTAAAACGCCCTCTAGCGGATAACAGCTCTGAGTTAGAATAATTATCTCGAAAACATTTAAAGATAGAGATAAACAAGCTTATATCTATCTTTAATAGTCTCTCTATCCCTTTTTTCTAAAACTTACCGAGTGGTTAATGGTACCTCATTAACCTCATAAAAAAGTCTTAAACAGCACTAACTAAGGCTTTAAAAGTTATTAGAACGTCATAAATATGGTTCTAAAACATTTTAACACCACAATTTTCTCAAAAAACTGAAAAATATTTAAAAATATATAAGAAAGAAAACAGAAAGATATAAATTAAAGCAACCAAAAGAGGCGTCATATACAAGCTTTCAAAAAACATTATATTAGCATAACTCTTTGTTGAAGGCGTGTCGTCATTAAAACATTAAAATCGTCTTTAAAGAAATTTTTAGATTATTTTATATTTTAAAAAAGACGCTGCCGAAGGTATCTATCTTTATAAAATCTTATACTTGTATTACTCTTAAAAAGCCGCAGACGTGTTGTCAGAAGAAAATGTAAACGATCGTCAAAGAAATTCTTAGTTGATTAAAAAACGTAAAAAATTAAACAAGCTTAAAAAACGATATTATTTGAAAATTAATATTAACAAGCCACAGACGCGTCGTCATTTAATTAATTAAACCCTTTTAAAAACAAAATTTTCAGGGAATTATATTCTAAAAAAAACGCCGGTCTCTTTTTTGTTAAAAAAAGATTCATTTTTTAAATATAGCGCAACATTTTTTAAAATAAATTTTTCCCCAATTAAGCTAAAATACTAAAATAAATTTTTTGCGAAATTTATATTAGATTTTTTCAAACATTCTATATTTCCTATTTACTAAAGGGAAACCGATATAAAATCAAAGTAAATGTTGTAAATGATTATTTTAAAAATATGATTCTTTTAAAAAATGTCGTAAGAAAAAACAATTTATTGCCACAAAAAAATTAAGTATCCTAAACTTACAAATAGCATTTGATGCATGTATAAATGTCAAAATAAATTTACATAATTTCAATATTCCCAAATTTTCAAATAAATTACTCAGTTACTCAAGGCAATCTTCAAATTCAGTGTCTATTTTTGATTGTTCAAAAGAATGAATATAGTACCTACAAAGACGGGTCCAAAATTGAGATATATCTGTATTTATACAGGGTGTTTCAAAAGTAGGTTTCGCGGCTTTTATTTGAAACCAAAGTGTCCTAGGGTCAAGGAAGTAAGGTCTACCCATAGGTAAATGACCCTGGAGAATCTATTGAGATGACTTACAGCGCCCCTAGCGAAGTAATAAAAAGTTTAAAAAATTAATTTAAAAACTATAGGAGATAATACAAAAACTTCAGTGAGAGTATTGTTGCCAACGTTATGAAGAACTCACAGAAAAAAGTCTCATGAAAATATCTTGAATATTCGCAGAGATATTAGCACCTCAAAAAAGAAAAAGTTCGCAAATTTGTAATTTTTTCAGTGTTATTGTGTAATTTTGTGTATTTTTAACTTAGTAAAGGCAAAATTCAATCAAAGAATAAAAAAACATTCAAATTTGTGAACTTTTTCTTTTTTGAGTTCTGAAAAAGTGCCATTTTCACATGCTAATATCTCCGCGAATATTCAATATATTTTCATGAAATTTTTTCTGTGAGTTCTTCATAACGTCGGCAACAATACAATGATTAAGGTTTTTACTCTATCTCCTATAGTTTTAAAATTAATTTTTTAACTTCTTTATTTCGCCGCTAGGGGCACTGTAAGTCATGTCAATGGATTCTCCATGGTCATTTACCTAAAGGTGGACCTTACTTCCGTGACCCTAGGACAAGTTGGTTCTAAATAAAAGCCGCGAAACGGACCTTTGAAGCACCCTGTATAATAAACTGTTTTCAGGTGACGTCACGACCATTTATTTTCTTCCTTGCTGTAGTTCAAAAAGTTTGTTGCTAAGGCCGTTGCTAGGTGCGGCGGTATCTGTTGTTGTCATGTGATTGCAAATGCTCCAATAGAAGCATTCCATGCCCAGTTATTTTCTTTTAACTGTTAACCGCTGTAGGTATAACAATCTGTTGCTAAGGCCGTTGCTAGGTCCGAGTCATGCGATTGAAAATGCACAAGAATACACAAGAAATCTAAAATATATTTTTTATCCTTTAAATATTCATTTCAGTAAACGACTAAATCAGCATCAGGGCATAAGCGGATTTAATTTATGGGTTGACTCTGGCACTAAAATATCCAATAAATTACATGCTGGTCATAATGCTAACTTCTACTTTAATACGTACAAACACATTTCTTAAAATGTCAAGGGCCCTTAAATTCACCTAAGATTAAGTGACACTTTAATTTCAATATCCATAACTTAACATTAAATAAACGAAACAACGGACCATGTAAAATCCCCTTTCCTCCTCATGTCTTACGCATAATTTACAACCCATCTTCGGTTTTCGGGATCACGGACCAAAACGGACGGTCACACATTGCTGACCGTCGCGTCCGTGCGACAGCCCGAAAGTGGCATGCACACTTGCGTGAGCCGCGGTTTTCCTTTTATTTTTCGCGGGGAAAGCAAATCGCTTGGACGTGTCTTCTTTGTACTGCGGTACAAAGCGCTCTGTTGCGGGTTTTTTGAACTTTTGTGTACGGAAACTGGGCAATTTACGTTCTACTATACGCTTAAGTGATTTTCATTGATGAATTCTTTTGTGTTCTACGAATTTATGAATAAAAATTAATATTTTGTAAGCGGTGTAGTATTGAGTAATAAACTTGAGATCTCGGTCTTTTGTGGCTAAATGAATAAAAGCACAAATTTATGTTGCTTAATTTTTGTTCATTTTTTAGAAAGTATTTTTACGATCTTAAATAGCTATACTAATTGAAATCACATTTAAAATTCTTCATCTTTAAAAATTTTTTAACAATTAAATAAGTAGCATTAAAATTTAAGTTGAGTTAAATATGTGTCATTTTGTGAACACAACCCAGTGATAGAAAATTTATTTTAAGTTGTAGTGTATAGAAATTACTGAAGGCATTTGCTTTGAGTAAAAAATCTGGTTATATTTTCTATTAAATCATGGCTTTTTTGCATATAAAATACTCATAAGAACTAAAACTAAACTGAAATTTTAATTAACGGAATCTTAAATTCTAAAAGTACTATACTCTACTATATCTAAAAGTACTTACTACTCTATCCTACTTTTTATAAACATTGAAACTAGAAAAATTAATCATTAGATCATTATTCATGGCTTCGCGGATAGAGGGAGAAGACATTATCAAAACTTTGAAGTAAATAAACAGTTACATCATTCCAATCATATCTTACAAACATGACACTAAAAATCACGTTTTTAAATATAAGCTTTAAGTTCTATGTTTACACTTAAATTATGTTCCTTCTACCATACAGTTCATTTATCTTGATGTTCTTAAATCCACTTTTGTAATCTTGTTCTCCTAAATTATAAAACTTCACCCTATTTTAAATATTAATCTAGTAAATAAAAGAAGAAAAAATATACTGGAGAAAAACTGAATTTCTACGGTCTTGTAAAAAATATACATATTTATGTAATGTGAATAAAACTCCCATTGAACTCCCATCAACATTGAAACTCCCAAAATAGAAAACAAATACAAGTGTTTTCTCTTTTTGTTTGTTCATAATGTAAATTAAATTGGTTTTCTTCCTTTGCGTCAGTACACCAAGATAAAAAATGCAATTAAAAATATATTACACGACTCCATAACTTAAAAACTCCACGCCCCATAAAAAGAAAGCGAATCTATATGTATGATCCCAAATTACAGGCCCACGTCTTTATTTTGAACTCTGACCTTAGAAAGCATTATTTTGGTTCGCAGGGCAGGATATATATGACAAAAGGTCTAAAAAAGGGAAACCGAAAAAGAACAATACATAGGAATTCCACTCGATGAGTTTTAGAGCTCCTAGGAAGTAAAAAAAACTACGTTCTTTGTAGTAAAAACTTCCACTAACGAGCAAAGAGGATTAAAATTATTTTCGCCAAAAAACAATAATGAAAGGGAAAAGCATCTCATGGACGACGAAATATTCGGGTGCTAAGGTTTTGATGGGCTCTTTTGGCAGCAGCTGTAACAATGAATCGTCATTGCGGCGTTTTTCTTTTGTTAAATATTGGAGCTATACAGAACGAAAGGAATTTAAATGTTTGTGGTGGGAGACTGACAATTTTCTCACAATTGTCTTGTTTAGGTTTCATAATTATATTTTCATGCACAAATTATCTTTCTCTTTTGTACTCCTGTTTATTAAAATGCGTGGCACTATGTCAATGTTAAAATGCGTTTTAGATTCATTGTATCATTGTATTCAAGTATAGTTTTTGTTTTTAATTTTAAGGTAAAAACCATTTTTAATTTAAAAATTTCTAATTTAAAACTTGATTGGTAAAGACTATCATCTTATAAAAACTGCGGAAACAGGAAACTAAAGGATTTCAGATTCAACTCTTAAATTAGCTTTTTAATTTAAAAAAAATCTGTGCATTTTTTAACAAAACTTCAATATATAAATTTGAAAGGAAAAAACACATTATTAAAGGAATCTTCAGCTTCAACTTCTTAAATTATATCCTAATTGCCTTTAGCTTTTATCAAAAGAAGTTTCATAAATAAATAGTGATTAATTATATCTCTTACAATTATCTCGTTTTGAAAATGCGTAATTCTTTATTTTCTTGACTTTTTATCTTCTTTAATAATATTCCACATCAAATATTGCCACGTCTATCCTAAAATTTTAATAGATTAAGGAAAAATTTAATTTGATAATCAAAGCGTATAAAATACTTGTACATTTTACTTTAGATTCAAAGCTTTTCAATTACTAATTATATCAGCTTATTTTTAAAGTTGTTGATTTCCTGTACTGAATGAAATTTATAAAAGTGTAAATAAATATGTTGAGAGTAAGAAAAGGAATATTTTGTTTAAATACAAACCTGTCAGCAAATTTATTCCTGATATTGTCTGGGGAACTTTAACTTATTAGTTGGCAAAGAGCTTTTATTCATTCCTGTTTTTCTCAATGTTCTGCCCTAATAATGTTTATTTTCAACTCGATTGGATCACTCGATCCAAAAAAGTTCTTCTCGGAATATTCGATTGGTTTTTATAAATATTTTATCCTCTTCAGTTGTTCGGGTGCCCCAAATACCAGAATTATTTATTGCCCTTATAAGTTCAGTGGAATGATGCCTACATGAAATTTGCAAACGCTTGCTTTCTATTTTATTCAAAAAACAACTTCAAGGAACTTTGTTCAGGATGTGTAAATTCCTTTTACTTTCCTCTCTATCTTTGGAATATATTAATAAAAAGTAGGGTAAACTAACAACAGAGAGAACTTCATGAATAATTACTTCACCGTGCATAGTACTTCAGCCCCTTTCGCCAATAAAAGTGGAAATCCTTATATCATAAATTTTAAAATTAATGCCGAAGTACTTCACAGTTTGGGAAAGCTTATCGAAAAACTCTTCACGATTTTTTTCTTTTACTTAATCATTAAACTAATAATTATATTATTTCCAGTCACCAATCATTCCATGGTTTAGCTATTTACCATAAAGAGAATAATACTTTTGGGGGATTGTAACATAGCTTTTAACACTGTTCATTAATTTTTTAACAGATTCATTTCTTGTTCAGTTTGAATCAATGAAATATTTTAGTAATAATATTTACATCATCAATTTAAAAGACAAATAACCAAATTAGTGTTTTCAGTCAGCCAAACAGTTTTTAAGAAGTTTATAGTTTCATTGGGCCTTTCAAATGGGTCTGAAAATATCAAATAAGATTAACATAAAAATTTCGTATACCTTCATATCGCGATGGAATTTTTTATGATTATATTATTAAATAGCATAGATATCTCTTTAGTGTTTTTCACTTTTTAACACAAAATGTGCTTAATTTTAAATAAACGAACATTTTAAATATAAGTTAAAATTGATAAAAGAATGAAACTAAATAACTGAAAATTGAAACTATATACATCCAAACCTTTCACAATTCAATTCACATGTAGTTTTTATATTATTCAACGATCAACGCGATGCAAAACTTTTTTTAAATCATATTCTTTGTAGTCCCCGAATCAATGAACTAGAGATAATTTTCTTCACCCTGAGATAACCTTGCTTCAGAAAACGTATCTGCACCCTTCCTCCCTATCGTAAATTTTGGAATCTTCTAAAAGTTTATTATGAATAATGGATGTTATAAACACTTTTTGGACGTATGCCACCCGTAGTGAGACTTAAGTTGGAATTTCCCCTTTGTCCTTTTTAAAGCCTAACGGTTTCCTTACTTCTTTGCTTCCAAAGTAAAAATTTTCAATTCATTTATTGTTATACTCAAACGCAATGTTTCTTGTCCATGGAGAAATATGCTGGGAGCAAAGAGAGGAAGTAGTTCCCAGCGCGGTGCCCGAATTTCAAGTTTAAAACGGATTTTAATTAAAGAAATACTACAGGTTACTTTGATCCATTCATTTATAGCGATTATTTGTCGTAATTTTCGAATAACGTTGTTCATTTTAAATTTTGCGAATGCATAGCCTGGAGTATTCTTCCGCGCCTCGTGACGTAGTATGGACAAGAAAGACTGCTGTGAAGTATAGATGAGTTCCTCCCCCCCACTAATATTTCTAAATCAATCAAGAACTTAATTTATTCTGGTAGTTTTATTTATTCTAAGCAGCATACATTTTTATAAATGTTAAGCACATAATCAAAACCTCAATCTATACGTGCAGTAACATGGGGTGGGGTAAATCGGACAATTTTTAGTTTTACTTTTAATTCCCATTCAAATTACTGTCCAATCCGTACAAAATAAGACATAATGTGAGCATTAATTACATATCCATAAATATTGATTCCTATAACAATATCTTCAGCAGAAAAATAAAGAATTTAAGCGGTGTTCCCATTCACCCCTAATCTGCGAGGTAAATTGGAAAATTTATGAAAAAGGGAAAGACATTTAAAAAAAATTTAGTTTTTCGAAATAACAGAAAAAGACCAAATATTCAAATAACAAAATGTCTTTATTACACATTTTTACGTTTAAAGTTAAAAAGAGTTTTGATTCACCCTGTTCTACGGTATGGTAACCAGGGAGGAGAGAGTAATCAGGAGGCGAAATATACCACTGAGCGAATGAAAGACTGGGTGACACCGTTCGGCCACTTCTGCTCATTATAGCTCGGGCATCACGTTCCCATGATGCACTGCGCGAGGCGCGCGAGGAGATGCAAAGAAGGAACGTCATTTACTCCATGGCAAAGTGACTTATATTTCGTCACCTCACTCCTCCCACTCGGTCGCGGAATTTGAACCATTCATTTGACAGGTCGCGCAAAGTGTTCTGAGATTGTGATGCCGACAAAGGAAAACCGCTTGCTTCAAATGTGCGCTTCTGCGCATGCATATTTCGCCTCCTCTTTACTATCTTCTCCCAGATGGTAACCGTCATTCAAACAGTAACTGTTTGAATGACGGTTACCATAACTATAATATAGCTATAATATAACTATAATATAACTGTTATATATAAGATTGTTTTAACTGATAATATTGAAGCGCATTAGCCAATCTCGTAGGTAACAGTATTCCAGATACATTTTAGTAGAACAACTTTTCCCCCCATTGAACATTCCATACACAACCATTCAAAACAGGAACACGGGGTGTTACTTCACCTCTCATTAACCCTACGTCCAATTTACCTCTGGCGATCCCTCTCGCACGATGGCACAAGACCTCGCGGAAGTGCAACAGCAACAAGACAGCACAACTCACACATATCAACCATTTGTTTTTCCGTGACCCGCCCCTACGTGTGTAACTGCAACTTTGTGTCATCGCAGGATGCGTGGCGCTATTTATATTTTTAGAATTCGTGAGAGAGAGGTGGCAGCAGTCGTAAAAATAAATTGAACGATGAGTTTGCTGAAAAGGTTGGACTCTTATTGGCGTTGTTGACCTTTGCATGGATCAATCAGCCGGTGCGGATTTTTGAGTCGTTAGTGTGAGAATTTTGTGTCGCTGTTTCGGTAATGATCGGAATCTATGGAGGTGAACTTGTGATTTATGGGGAAAATTAAGGGAGTGCGTGGTCTATATATTGGTGTGAACTGGGACGTGGGGTGTCAATGCGGTTACTGGGAACGCTCTCTGGGATATAACACCATTATTTCAACGTGAAACAATAAGGAAGTTGCATGTGTCAGATTTTCAAAAACAAACAAGTGTTCCGTATGGTTTTTTGTATGGTAAAAAGAAATATCTAGTCAGTTTTTCCAAAAAATGTACAGGTAATTAAATATTTTAATTTAAAAGTCGAGAAAAAAACACGTGACTGAAAAAGTTTATTGTTTAACCTATAAGATGACGTCAACAATAATACCATCAACTCCATTGCTTTACAACAGTGTTTAGTATAAGAAGACGTCACATCCAAACTCTTGGCGTTTTCGCGCGCTTTTAAAAAGGGGATTTTTGTTAATTTTTTTTACAGTCAAAAAATTTCTCGATCGGCCTCAAATTTTGGGTAGTTGCTTATTTTTGCAAGAGGAATCGATTAAAAAAATTTAAAAAAATCATGCAACTTCCTCATTAATGAAAGACGACTTTTTGGTAAAGAAAATTCCTCCTGAAATTTAGTAGCTACATGTACACTCGTGTCCAAAATTAAGGATAGTTTATCATTTTAAGAATAACGACACAAAAAGAAAGAAAATTCCTCCTGAAATTTAGTAGCTACATGTACACTCGTGTCCAAAATTAAGGATAGTTTATCATTTTAAGAATAACGACACAAAAAGAAAGAAAATTCCTCCTGAAATTTAGTAGCTACATGTACACTCGTGTCCAAAATTAAGGATAGTTTATCATTTTAAGAATAACGACACAAAAAGAAAGAAAATTCCTCCTGAAATTTAGTAGCTACATGTACACTCGTGTCCAAAATTAAGGATAGTTTATCATTTTAAGAATAACGACACAAAAAGAAAGAAATATCCTCCTGAAATTTAGTAGCTACATGTACACTCGTGTCCAAAATTAAGGATAGTTTATCATTTTAAGAATAATGACACAAAAAGAAAGAAAATTCCTCCTGAAATTTAGTAGCTACATGTACACTCGTGTCCAAAATTAAGGATAGTTTATCATTTTAAGAATAACGACACAAAAAGAAAGAAAATTCCTCCTGAAATTTAGTAGCTACATGTACACTCGTGTCCAAAATTAAGGATAGTTTATCATTTTAAGAATAATGACACAAAAAGAAAGAAAATTCCTCCTGAAATTTAGTAGCTACATGTACACTCGTGTCCAAAATTAAAGATAGTTTATCATTTTAAGAATAATAACACAAAAAGAAAGAAAATTCCTCTAGAAATTTAGTAGCTACATGTACACTCGTGTCCAAAATTAAGGATAGTTTATCATTTTTAGAATAATGACACAAATGTCAGTTCCTTATAAATCATATTCATGTCATAGAATCTACCAGGGGAGTGGGAATATATACCCCGAGATCAAATTACCCTAATAGTTTAGGGGGTACAAAGATCCTCCAAATGATGTTTCTTACATATTCGTAAAAATCATATTTACCTGTGTTCAACGCAATTTAAACCCTGCATAGATATCAGGGGTATCATATTCTTTACAAATAAGTGGAAAAAATTTTCCGTATGCTTCTGACATGGAATTTTCGATATTAGTGTTTCACATGTGTCTGGAACTCCATTATAAATTATGAATAGAGTAACTTTAGTCCCAAACATGTATTCCCACTCAAGGAGATTCTACGACATGAATGTCATTGATGTAGAACTGATATTTATATCATTATTCTTAGTAAAATTCCAAAGTATCCATAATTTTTAGACACAGGTGTATATTTGGAAAGAGATAAAAAGTGGAGGAGAATATTAACTTTTCAAAAAGTTAATATTCTTATAGATGTAGTTCGAAGTCAAAAATCAAAAACACTTTATTTAAATTCTTCATATGAAAATTTTTTTAAATATTTCTAAAACACCCTCTTTTGTATCAAACCTTCACATATATTCTAATTTGTGGTTTTTAACTAATTTTAAGCGGTATATGGTAATGGTAAATAAAATAATAAATTATAGCTTTTTAATTTATTATTCACCTACCACACCTTATATCAATTAAAAAGCGAGTAAATCTTTATTAGTTTAAATGGGCTAAGAAGGTCTCCACGGTCTATTAAATAACTGCATATTCTAAATGCATAACATCTTAAACAAACCCAATTTACCATTTCTCTTATTAGGCACGCACTAGATAGTAGACTTTTTCTGGCTGTTATTCCAATGATCCTTGTAAACAGTCTCACTTTTTTTAAGAAAGGTATCTTTAGAAAAGGAGTGTGTTTATATGAGAAAAGTCTAGCCCTTGGTTAAGTTTAACTTCTAAAAGTAGATAGGTAGAAACAACTCAAAAACCCCTTTTATGCTTGTCTACATTAAAGTAAGTATTTAATTTCATAAACATATGAATAATTTAGGTTTAAAGTAAAAAAAGGAAAGGCGTATACTTCTGCACGTAAATTATTATTGACTTATTTTTAAATTAGCTATTAATGTTTAAATTATCATGTAATCCTCAAAAATATATTTGTCGAAATGACTAAAAACCATTTAAAAACATACACAACAGGTGCCTTTCAGCATTAATTTACTGCTTTACCTCTTATACATATTTCTAAATAAAACATTTCTTTTCAGGCACACGTTAACATCTCTTTCACTTCTAAAATTACACTTTTATAAACACTAGTTTGAGTCAAGAAGTTCGGTGAAACAAGCTGGTCACCTGTAACTGGGCGTTACCATCTGGAATTACGTGACTACACTCGTTAACCCTTGCGTTCCTAAAATGTCCCCCATTAAAGAACAGCCATTCCGAGCTGATTGTTCCTCCTTCGCTCTCTTAGGGTGTACTCAGTCGACCACGGAGCCTTTCAGAGGATAAATGTCAAGAGCTGGCATTACCCTTTGTGTGACGAATATGGAAATATGCCCCTGGGTCATAGGAGCACATCAATGGCTGCTCCCAAAGAAACTTAAACTGCATCGCACCCTATTGAGTCTAGACTCTGTTACATTACGCTTTTGTATAAGGTAATAGAGTAGTCTACCTAATACTTTTCGTATATGTATCCTATGCTAATGGAAAGCGTCTCTAGCTCTAAGGGTAGGTTGATTTTGGGGTTTATTGTGTCCTTAAACTCACATAATGCGCCAGACACATACCTCAAAGAGGGGGTATATTCTATTTTCTGTGAGGTTTTCTTTAGGAAGTTTCTATAGGCTCGTACATCAAAGGTATACTGACACGTATAACTTATCTGTTGACATTTGGTTTCTTTTGTCGTTTCAACACATTGTTGTAAAATTGTCATGGTGAAAAAAGAAAGGAGCGGAGAAATAATTTAATTGAGTTTGACTTTTTATTAAATTAAAAAGCTATAACTGTTGATCATTAAAGGGTGAATTTTTCTTTTAATTTTTCAAAGGTGTAAAATTTTTTAAGCCATGGATATCAAGAGTATACACTCTCTCACATGACTTAGTTTTATGAGTTTTAAAGAAACTGAGAAGGTGACAGAAAATGCTTTTAAATGCATCGCTTATTTTGAAGCCTAAGATGAGCGTGTAATTTTCTATGTAACAGTTTTTGTAATAAAGGTTTCTTCAAACTAAAAAAAATATTAGGGAAAGACGATTTTGATACTTATCTCAATGAATTTTGTCGCGAGAATAGACTATAAAAATATCCATAAGATTGTAAATTATAATTTTAAGAATTTAATAACTGTAGGTTATTGTAAAATCAAATTTTAAAGAATAATATTACTTGTTTTATTCATTTTTATTGCTTTCGTGATTTTATTGAGTTTTTTATTTATTTCTCCATTTAAAACTCAGCTTTTTCATTTTTAAAACAAAGTTCATTACTTGTTACGAATTAGGTTAAACCAAGAAACTTTAAAATGATTGCAAAGATATAAAGATTGATACCTATGATGATATGAATATTACAAATCTTCATAAAAATTTAAAACAAATGTACTCAGTTTACTTTAAAAGGTTGACTTTTGTATCAGGGTTGCTTGATTTAAATCAACTTGATTTAAATCACGATTTAAATCATGATTTAAATCACTTGATTTTTTTAAAAAAATCATTGATTTAAATCAAAAATGTTAAACTGCCACAATTTAAATAAAAAATTAGTTGTATGCTTTAAAATGGTTTGCAAGATTATTTGCATTACAATTTTTTTTTAAATTCTGCTAGAATTAGATATTGTAACTGGGTTTAAGTTACTCTACATAAAATTGCTTGCAATTTCAAGAACAAATTTTACTACCAATAACAAAAATATTTATGATGAAAAGGGGTAAATACGCAGGGTTTGGAATCAATAATTGTGATAAACTAAACAAGAATTAAAATATTTTAATTTTTTTATCTGGTTTACAACTTTTTAAAATACAAGCATCTGAACGAGTTTTATCGTAAGCTTGCTTTTATAGTTAGCCATGTTTTCCAAACTATTGTTTTCTTTTTCTTAACTACAGCTATTCTTTATGTACATGACTGTTGTTAAGTTGCTTATTTGATTTGATTTTTATTACTAATTATTATTTTAAAGAAATAAGTATACATGATACTTTTAGTAAAATTAATTTAACTGAATTATTATAATTCAAAGATTGATTAAAATTTTAACACAAAAATGGGGCATAGATTTTTTTAGAAATCATTGTCACAATTTCTTTTAAAGCTAATATTGATTTCACAATTGGGCAAAAATAGTCATAGAAAGGATAGATAAAAATTTTAGTTACTGATAGTTCATTCACCATTTTAGGATAGGCTTGGGCATCTCACAATGAAATGGCAGCGAACCACTTACTACCCTTAATTAATTCAATTAATTAATGCATAAAATAGATCAAAATTGGGATATTAAGTAATCCTAAACTATTATATCACATTGAAATTACAATATCAGTAGATTAATAACCAGTTTCAGGAAGTTCAGAGCTAGTTATTCATTTAAATCAAAAAAATCTGATTTAAATCAAAAAAATCCGATTTAAATCAAATAAATCCGATTTTTTTGATTTTTTAAAAAAAATCAAAAAAATCAGCAACCCTGTTTTGTATCCCTTTACGATTTAAGAAAAGATTTCTGTGGGAGAACAAGTGCTCTTACAAAAGCTTTAAATTACAGAAGGATGCCACATCTCTCTCTCTGACTTTTTGACCTAGTCCTACAATTCTCCTCCTTTTATCGGCCTCTTGTCTTTTTCTGAGCAAGAAGCGTGTTTCCAAAAACTTCCAATAGGCGTATCAATAATGGAAAAATATGAGTTTAAGCATCACGCAATTTCTGCCAGATTAGCCGCGACAAAAGTTGAAAATTAACTCTTGCAAATTATCTGCCAGAGTGTGGGTAATTTACACACTTAAACATTTTCAAAACTGAATAAAAATTACTCAAATCTGATTACGTCAAATAGCCCAACTGGCACCGAAACGAATTTCTCAAATTTGAAACATAAATAATATACTCATTTACGAAAACATTCATTAGGTACTCAAAAAATGAATAAATAGTGAGTTCTGCACACTGAACAACCCCCACCATTAGATGAATTAGTTCTAGTATAGTATCCTAAAACATTCCAAATTTTCAAATTTGAATTTAAAATTATTTTATATGAGTGGTGACTCACAATTTAAAAATTGGGTCGTCATATTTGAAACAGTTTTATATCAAAAAGGACATTCTCAACTCAACTTCCTCACAGTAGTTCTGATTAGATTTGATTTTGTTTGTAGATTTTGTTCTTCTACAGACTATCGCTGTTTTTATATTTGCCTGCGAAACTCTCCTTTTTATTCCGGGTCATTCTAAACATTTTTGAAACCGTTACGAGGGAATCACCCAAGGTTAATAGAATAAGATAAGGTTGGCTCTTCACATAGAGATGAAAATTCGACTGACGTATGCTCTTCCATCCAAATTTGAGTTCCTCGTCATAATGACCAATCCGCAATAACCAATCACTTTTATTATGGGCGTGACTTTGGTATGAGTTGCTCTGCGCGGTATAGGTTAGGGATTTTTTTGATAAAATAAGAGGGATATTTGATCTTTGATTCAACAGGTTCAAGTTTGAAATAGTGCAGCATTTCAGTTAAGAAATCAAAAAGTGTTTTCGATTTAGATTGAATGATATAAAGTTTGAAAAGTGCAGCATTTCAGTTAAGAAATCAAAAAGTGTTTTCGCTTAAGATTGAATGACTGAATAAATATTATATTTCCGTGTTAATTATCTGTGGCTAATTTGAAGATGCACACAAAAAGTACATAGTTCCAGATACATAAGAAATTTATTGATTGATTTCTTGACATAAGATATATTTAGAAATCGGGAGGGATGATTTGGAGAGGTGTAATACAACTAAATATTTAATCTTTGAAGGGATCTTGATATAAGCTCGCTTGTTGATTCTCGTTTATTATTAAAAACGTGTAAAATATCTCTTTGCGCTGTTTCAGTCGGTTCCCGAATGATCCATATCTTCAAAATATTTGGATTGAAAAAAGTCATACGGAAGACAAAATTAATCCATCAACTTTAACAAAATTAATCCATCAATAAAATTTTAATAAAATGCTTTTAAAGATTTTTTGTACTATCTGTATTAAGAAGTTTCTAACAGAAAGGTATTAGGAATGTTTGCAACCTTAGATATAAAAATATTTAAAATTAAATAAGTTATGAATCCTTCCAATTATGTTTTGAAATCAGTCTTAAATTTCATGATTTTATTCAATACACTATTTATTTGCTGGAAACTATTTCGTTGTTAAGTTAGAAGGAAAAATGAAATACTCATAATTTAATATGATGTAAAACTTGTATTAGTTTTCACCAAGAATAAGTTTAAAATAAATTATCCCATGGAGATCGCAAGCGTTGCTTTAAATTTGACTGGACTGCGATATTTCAGCTTTAAATTTATGATTTGTTGCCTTAAGTGGCTGCTCTACAGCTCTATATTTCCCCGCATATTATTTTAATCCCTTTCTACCCAAGAAGAAGCTACGCGATTTCCCTAAGTAAGTAACCCTGATTGGTCAGTCCGCTTAGTTAACACGTCAAAGCGTCAAAGCCTACCATCCAATTACGTCATCTTGGATGGTAACAATTCTGATAGCCTGATGGGCCCCCCCTGGGAATCACCTTTGACCTCTATCCTGACTTTTGTTAGAGGCTAGGAATATTCGTTCCCAATGTTTAGAAAGTCAAATTTCAAAGAGGATTCTGTGAGCAGTGGAGAGAAAAATATAAGGTTTTATGCAGGTATGTATATTGTAATGAGTAGACTTTTCAAAGGACACTAGACACCCCTTCACAGTTTTATGGATTTTACAGTTTTACTAAAGAGTGTTCTATGCCCCTTACGATCTTTTATAGCATTGTTATTAACGTGTGTATAGTTGCATAGTAAATTTATTATTTTTATAAATTTTATATGTTCATAGTTTTCAATAAATGTGAGGCGGAAAGCGAAAAGGGACCTCTTGTCGGAAAAGTTGATTTTTTTTATTTCTGAAACATTTACAAAATACAAAACATTAAAAGGAAAGGAAATAGTCAAAACAAAAAAAACACATTGCTCACTAAGGGGCCGAATTGGCCCTTCCAAGTGAAACAAAAATTTACTATGAAACACTTATATATAAAGAAAAAAAGAGAAAAAAATTAAGTACATAAATGTAAAAATACAGAAATAAGTAATTTGGCAAGAGGAGATCCCAGAAAATAACAATATTCATATGGCTCCACACAAAATACAACCCAATTTAAAATGAATGATATAAACACACCTCGAAAAAAAAATATATATATAAAGACACTGGATAAAGATCTTGGGCGGAGAAATAAATAGGCAAAAGGTGAAATGTTAATCACGAAAAGATAAATTCATCTGAGTTTAATAAAAAATTGAATAATTCCCTTTTAAAAGAAAATTTATTGGAGTTTGTAGTCAATTGTGTAGGTAATTTGTTATAGTAGAAAGGACCCTGGTAGATAAAACTTTTATGAAGAATTTCTTTGTTTGGTTTCGGTATGTTTAGAAGAGGAGGTTTTCTAAGATTATAATTGATATTAGAGCTTTCAAACGAAATAAAGTTGTTATGAATATAAATTAATGTTCTATAGTAAAAAAGTTTCTTTATGGAGAAAAGATGATCATTATTTAAATATCTAAGTAATCTTTTTTGTAATTTTATTAAAGGTAGCAAATTTGTCAAATAATCACCCCCCCAAAAAATAATTCCATATTGTAAAATAGATTGTATCCATGAATAGTATAAGATTTTTAAAAAGGATCTATCTACATAATTTTTCAAGTGATAAAAGATAAATAAATAATAACGGAGTTTATTTATTAAAAATTCTATGTGTGATGCATATTTTAAGTTTTGGTCGATGTGTAATCCTAAATATTTAAAGCTACTTACTCGTTCAAGGTTCCGACAATTACAATTATTAACAATATTGGAACAATCATGATATTTTATATTAAGATCTAAACTATTTCTGTAAATTAAACTGAAGTTAATATATTTCGTTTTGTTACTATTTATTGACAAATAATTTTTTAGAAACCAATCTTTAAGTTTTAGTAGATCTAAATTTAGTTGTCTTTCTAAGGTATTATGATCTTCAGCAGAATATATTAAAACAATATCATCTGCATAAGATAAAATATCACCATATAGTTTTAGATTACATAAATCATTTATATAGTAGGGTGGGTCAAAAACATTTTTTTCACATTTTCCCAGGGGCACAGCGACAAAAGGGTGCCAAATGGTCTCAAACTAACATGTGTAAAATATTATTCCATTATAATAACTCTTTTTGCCTCCGGATTGGCCTCAAAGTTTCGATTAATATAGTAATTTCATGTAAAAATGGACGAACGAAAATCAAGCTTTTACCTCGATTGCACAAATCCGTCATGAATATAAATGTACACAATGGTATAAAAATCATCATTGAAGACTATAAAATAATTATAAATGAAACCAGAGTTGAAATAATTGAGTTATAATACAACATATTTTGAAATATCTCAATGGTTAGAACTGACAATCAAAAATTTCTCGCTGGAATCATAAAAATGTGCGAAACCTTTACTGTCGGTTGAGTAGGATGGTAAAAACATTAAATTTTTAATAAAAATGGATATGTCAGAAGTTGGGTACCTTTTTTGGGTGATAGGTTTCAACCCCAAGGAAAACATTTGGATAATAGTTTAAAAGTTGGGGTTTCCTTGAAACTTCTTGGCATATTAGGAATAGTTCATCCCAAGTGACCCCATATGATTCCCTAATGTCCAAAAATAAATTAAAACCACATTTTAAGAGTCAAATTTTGAAATATTTTCTTAAGAAAAGCGGTAGATCCCCGTTTTCAGCATAAAGCTCAGTATTATCTCCTAAGTTTTTAAATAAGCTACATTACTTTTCAAAACGTACTTGTAATTATCCTTAACAGTTAAATTTGCTATATTTTAACTTTTATGAACGCATAAGGGAATGCTAAGAAGCTATTTTGAGTCAGTCCTCAAAGAAGTATAATTTCATGGGCCTGGGTTTCAGTCAATTGTTATAGCAAAAATTTAGGTAAATCATGACTGAGCGAATCATAAATGATATTGCCTATGAACGAACTATCCATTCGACAATTGTTTCAACATATTTTTACGATCATATTTGGATCCCAAGACCAGCCAGTGAAATAACTGTCCGCTGAATTTCGAAAGCGCGGCATATTTATTAAAAATACAACTGTTTCTATTTTGAAAAATTAAAAATACCGTTTTTTACTGACCAAACTTGAAGGAGAATGTATATGAACTACCAATATTTAAAATCTGCACCACTGACAATCCACTGTTTGTTGGCAAAAAAGAGATTCATATTCTACGGCTCTTGTTAATATGATAGCATATCATATTGCCACTTTGGCAGTTGTTTTTGTATTAATAATGCATGAAGGTGACTAATGTGATTAAAATTGCTTTTAAATACCTTTATTTGTGAACTTTAAAGAGTTATTGACAAAAAAATTTAATTTATAAAATTTTTAAAAAATATGAAAAATTACATATTTTTGTTCTATTTGAGGCCAATCCGGAGGCAAAAAGAGTTATTATAATGGAATAATATTTTACACATGTTAGTTTGAGACCATTTGGCACCCTTTTCTTGCTGTGCCCGATAGAATTTGTAAAAAATTTTTTTCGCCATAGGAAAATGACCCACCCTATTATATAGTATCTTGAGCAACATCTTGAATATTCTCGTTTTCGACTTCAGGCAAATCGGAGATCTCTACATTAAGTTGTCTGCTGTATTGTTGTAAATCAACTAATTCTGACTTCATTTCAGATATTTGCTCCTTCATGATTCTATTTTCCTCAAGTAGAGTTTCATTTTGCTTTTTGATTTGTTTAAGTTCCGTCATCATATTTTCGTTGATCTTCATAGATTTTGTTGACATTTCCGATGAAAACTCTAAGAAAACTCTGATTTCGAGAAAAAGCCAAAAAACCGGAAGAAGGTCAAAACTATCGAATTTTTTCTCTCGATTTTATCGATCCTTGGACCCTTTAGAACCGAACCGAATTTTAGCTGTTGGAATCATTCCTTAACTGTGAAAAATAACGAGATGGTAGCATTTTGAAAGTTTAAGGTCGTTTTTCGCGAAATCCACTTATTCTATTAAAACTTTTAATTACTGGCAATTCGTCAATTTTTGAGCTACAAGGATGATGATGGTCTTAAAATCTTCATAAATCTGTACAGATTGAGAAAAAAATAATAACTCCATTTCGACGAACGCCGACAAGAGGTCCCTTTTCGCTTTCCGCCTCACAAATATTGAAAAACGATATTAATAATGATTATATCATTTAAAAAAATAATTAAAACAAGATTAATTTTTCAAGTTAGTTTTCAAACTTCAGTAGTTTTATGTGTGGCCTATGTAATGTTATTTCTTTTTATACGTTAATTATCGGTGTGTGACTTATATGCTAGTCTTGATCGTGTACACAAAATTACGGTAATTAGCAAAATATTTTAAATGGTAATTTTAATAAAACTAAATTTATATAATTTCCAAAAATGAAATGAATTATTTTATTTATTATCCTGCTCTCTTACTTACGCAGGCTTAGTTTTTCGGATTTTGTGTAGTAGCAGCACATAAACTGGCCTGACTTTTTGGTTATTTTCACACACACCTGCGAAAGGTCAATGATAACTTCATGATCATAAATGGAGTCGGTATTATTTCGGTACACCTTACGACTTATTCTTTTTGTCTTCGAAGCAACACATAACTACACTCGTGTCCCAAAATTAAAGATCATTTTATTTTTTGGGAACTATGTCTCAATGCTTAGGTTCTTATCAATCAATGAAATTCATGCCATAGTCTTTGTAGAGTGAAAATTTGTATTCTTAAATACAAATTACCCTTACAAAAGTTTAAGGAGGAATCCTTAGTTGAATCGTTAGTTAGAAGAAGGGAATAAGTCCAAAAACCAAGTTTTGAGAAAATCGAAAAACTGTACAAATAATGAAATTTTTGTTTTATAACCACCAAATTTTTACTGGAAATTCCGGAAATTATTTTTTTAAAAAATACATTCTTCGGGAAAAATATAAGTTTATTCAAAAGTATTTTACAGTTGAAAAAAATTGATGGACTTTTTCAACCTTGTGAAGTAAAACCTTGAAAAACTCTTAAATCCATCGTTTAAATTATATTTCTGCTTGTTTCACAGCACAAAAGTGAGAAATATACAGACCAAGACAATTAAAATTCAAAACTATTATGAAACTGGATCATTAAGGCAGTATCAAATGGATAAGTGAATATGAATGTAGTCAAACATTCCCTGGATAAAAAAAAGTTAAAAGCACTTTTAAATTTAATTTTGGCTTAGTTTGAAGCACAAAGAATAAGAACGGAAAGACGAATTAACTTTAATTCCAAATTAACTGAAAAAATACAATAAATGGACATCGATTTCGCAACTTCAAGGGGGTAGTTATCGGGGGTCCCTATAGCGGTTAGTTATTTTCCCCCTCTTTCCGCTCATGTGTAGAGCAATGATTGGAGATTGTTTTGAGCACAAAAAGTCAATTTGTCTTTTTTTGGACTTATTCCCTTCTTCAAACTGACGATTGATTCAATTTTTGAACACGAGTGGATTATGATCCTTCAACTCTTTCAGACCTAACAACCTCAAATTTTAATTCAAAGGTTCATCTGGTGGTCTAGGTCAGAAAGGGTTAAAATATGAATCCACTTCAAACCAACTTCCTACCCAAACCCTGAAATCCTCCATCGCGCATCCCGAATTTCCCATCGCAATTAGGCAACGTCTTCCTACTCGTCGTTATTGGGTTGACACCCGCAGCTCGTCGTTGCATCAGTAGGGCCGAGCTCCCATCTTCCAATCCAGGTCAACGATACGGGTTCCGCCAGCCAGACGGAACAACGCGTTCTCTCTGTTTTGATATAATATACTGTAGTGAGGATTCTCAGTGACGCTTTCACACCTTACTACAGTATTTCTTTTTTGTTCATCTCGGTGACGCGTTTTGAGCTATTTGGCACACTAAGCAGCGGGTTGACTATTGGGACGTTTGGATGTCTTTGAGTGTTGATGATTATTTGTTTTCTTGTGTATACTTGATTGGGATTTCTAATTGCTTTTGTTGCCGGGTATTCTGTCAGTAAAAGTTTAGCTGTTTTTATTTGTGTAAGTACTAAATTCAAATGCAGTCTGAAGGATTCTGCAGTTCGATTCTGAGAGGAAATAACGTCGAAAAATAAACAGATGGGAGGACAAAATATTCTTATGGAGTATAGGAAAGTAAAAAATGGTGGTTGTTTGAGTATGTTTGCATAAACATTTTAAAATCATTTTCTAAAGCAAAAATAATATTTATTAGAGGTTGATGAAGCGGCTGTTAAAAATTATTTGAATTTTTTAGGCAGTACCACTTGAGACAAGTTATAATGCAGGGTCGGACCAAAAATATAGTATGCAATGTCGCAAAACACTTTAAAAATACAGACTGAAGTGAACTCCGTCTGCATAATATTTAAATGAGGCAAAATTTAATCCAAATTTATAAAATAGGTTCAGTGTTCTGAGGGACTATAATTATTAAAATAGTTATAGTCACCTTTGAACACTGAAAATATTTATGTTGCACATTTTAACACTATTAGATTATTTTCGTGATAAAGAAGTAAAAAAAGTAAAACGAAACATCATGTTTATGCCTTATTTTATATTTAGCAAACTAACTATACATTCCTAAAAAATCTTGTTTAAAGGTTCTTAAAAATAAACATCAATTAAATTAGTTTAGAAAATTAATCCATCTTATTTGTAAAAACAGTTTTATTGTGCATCAAGAAAAAACATTCAAAATTCCAACATTATCTACGACAGTAATCACAACAACAATACCAAAACCATAAATTGAATCGCCTGAAAAAGGGAATAAGTCCAAAAAATGACAAATTGACTTTTTGTGCTTCAATTTATCTCCTAGCTTTGCTCTACACATGGCTGGAAAGGGGGGAAATATCTACCCCCTATCGGCAGATATAGCCCCTTGAATTTGCGAAATCAATGACCATTCATTGTATTTTTTAATTTAATTCGGAATTTTAGTTAATTTGTCTTTCTTTTCTTATTCCTTGCAATGTAAACCAAATCAAAATAAAGTTTTCTTTTAATTTAAGAGTTTTTTTTAATTTTTTATCCATGGAATGTTTAACTCCATTCGTACTCTCTTACTCCATTGATGATGCCTCAATGACTCAATTTCATAATAATTTTGAATTTTATTTGCCTTAGTCTTCTATTTCTCGCTTTTGTACTGTGAAAAAATTATAAACACAATTTAAATCTCAATTTTATGTTGTTTGTAAGATTTTACATCAGTTGAAATTTCACAAGGTTGATGAAAAAGGGAAGAAGTCTGACAGCTTTTTTAGCTGTAAAATATTTTTGAATGTACTTACATTTGTTTTGTTGATTTTTCTGTCTTTAAAATAGAGTCCTGAATTTCCAGTAAAAATTTATTGGTTATACAGCAAAAATTCCACTGGGTACATTTTTAGGTTTATTCCCTCGATTTTTTCAAAACTTGGTTTTTGGACGTATTCCCTGGTTTCAAGCTGACGATTCAATTATTTTCAAATCCATAACGAAGCATACTCGAACTGCTATGATTCGAATATACCAGCGCATCTATCATTCATAATGAAACGAAACCGAGAAGCATCTCGAAAATGAATGGATAAAGGGGAGCATCAGAGCGCGACCAGTCCATGTTCCGAATGGAATTAGGTGTCTCCGATCGATGTCGCTTGGGGTGGATAACACATTTGTTGCAGCTTCTTGGGGACATTTTAAGGATTATGCGACAGTCTCTTCGGAATGAAACGATTCACGCGACAATTTTGAGAATGGAGAAGACGTTTCGGTTAGATATCATAATGAGAGGATATGGCCTTTTTTTCGGTGGATGTCAGTTCCATTCATGATGCATAATTTTGGTGATTTTGTGTTAGATTTCAATTTTATTTTTTTTAAATCGATTCTATATAGAAACTTTTTTCAGCATTGATCCTAGTATCATAAGTGAACGTGATTTAATGATACATCTTCTCCTTTAACAGTTCCTTTTCGTTTATTAGTTGCTATGATGTGGTTAAAATTTTTATTTCAAATTGTTAATTTAGCTATCTCTAAAATTATATAGTACGCTAATACCAAGTATATGTAGTAAACATTTAATTTTAAAAGTAGATATATTTTAACTTCCGTACAGCAAAAAAGCCATTTATCCGAATTATAAGTGGATTTATTGAAGCTGAAATAAATATAAGAATGGAACAATTGTGATATCCTAATGAACACATATGTTGTCTTATGTATAAATGGGTGTGTTGAAAACTGAACAATAACACTTAAAATAATATCCACTTCTGCTCCCAAAAACTTCCTAACTGTGGACAATAGTTGTTTGAAATGTTGTTGAACACAATGTCCTAAGTAGCATAACAAAATCATTAAAAGATCAATTTAAAGCCTTGAATATTTTTACCAGAAGATTCTCTTTATTCAAGTATTCAAAATTTATCTTGACCCGTAAAAGCACGCAAAATAATTTGACTAAATTCTATATTTGTATCTTCGTTAAAATAATATCAACTCTCTCAACTCTCAACTATCTCATTATGATATCAACCATGTTATGGTTGCTGTTGTCATTGTAGATTAAACTCATAATTTGATACATTTTGCAACATGAACACCTATTTGAATGACTTTCTACAAACGGAAAATCCTGTTCCAACAGGATGTAGAAATTGCAAAACCGCATCTAAAATCCCCACCTTTTTTATGTTCTACTTTCCTAAAAGTACCTAAAAAAGAATATCTGGGTCGCAATTTCTCAAGTAGCCTTGCTAATCTGCAGTGGAAGAAAACCTGTACAGTTGACGAAAACATCCTCTTATCTATTATAAAAAATTGTTCTACCAAAAGTAATAGTTTCTTATTATAAAAATATCAATTTTCATCACAACCTGCTAACAAGTAGAAGTTGATTGGATGTTTTGAAAGTAACCGATCACAATAATCCTCCGTAAAGAAAAGTAACTCTCCTTTTAGTAATCAGTACTACACTGCAAAAAAAAAGGAAAATTTAACAGCAAAAACTGCTGTTAATATTTTACGCATTTGCTGTAATCTCAAAAAACTGCCTTTTTAGCTGTAAATTCGAAGCGCCCTCTGCTATAGTTTACTGGCGACTGCCGTGCTAGTGACCAGATACACACTGCAAAAAAAAATTTAACAGCAAAAACTGCTGTTAATATTTTATAATTATTTAGATGAGGTGTAAGAACCGACTGATTATTCTAAAACTAGGAAGTATAACCTTTGTAGATCAGTACCTCCCGTGGTTCATAATATGCCACATTTTGTATACTTGTAGAAAAATGAAAGAACAAGACATATCTGAGATGCAAATAGCTTTCTAGTTTTTCTGCGGAATAATTACAGTACCGCTGTAATGTTAACACAAAAATCTGTAAAATTACAAAATTGCTGTAAAAATACAGAATTGCTGTTAAATTTACAAACTTGCTGTTAAAGTCAAAAATTACAAAATTGCTGTAAAAACACTGCAAAAATGGCTGGCACCCATATTGCCAGCATTTTTTGCTGTAAAATTACTGTGAAATTTTTTGCAGTGTAGTACTCCAGTAACTAGCTACTTTACTCCTCCTTTCAAAACTAGGCAAACACACGAGCGTTTCTGACCTTGCCATTGACAATAGAAAGAAGCAGAGCAAGGAGTCTCCTGCCTGGGTGGATAATCGTGACTCCTGATCGTGATGTTCTTGATCTAATGTCCTTTTTTTTATTCCGATGTCCATCGGGATAATTTACGGCTTGTTTTGATATTCTGTGAAGATAACTTCGTTTGGGTGTTTGAGATTGACAGTATCTTCATTTCTCATGACTTTTATACAGTCCTATCCAGGAGAATAGGGTCATCAAAAAGTATTGTTAAGTTATTTTAAGTTTCTTAATTGATACATGCCGTAGATTACAATAACCCTAAAGCGTTTACGACCTTTGCACTACCAATATTCTAATTACCGTGTATTGAAAAGATATCAACCAATAGAATCTCACTGTTACTAAACTAATTTTTTTAACTAAAAATTAATTTAAGATAGCGGATAATTCTGATTTTAGAAGTAAATTTAGGTTCAATTCTCAATTATACATAATTGTTGTAAAGGTGTTTTGGATCTTGTCCTTATTTAAACCTCTTTTCTTCGCAACATCGAATACATGCAATGTTACGAACGGTTTTCTTCCGTCATGAATGTGTACAATAAAAGGTAACTTTATCAATATAACCTGAATTTCTCCTAAGGAAAATATCTTGGTTATTACAATGTCCCTCCGGGAATCAACGTAAACAGCTATTGAATAGTTCACGGTATCATTCAATATGTCTTTTTATAGCTGCCAGACATTTATCTGCATACTATATAGATCTTATTCATAAGCCGTGAGAAAACACAGTGCAATTCATGAATATTTAATAACCTAATTGATTCAGTGTCAAATTATGCTTATTAAAAATGATAAATGAAAGCACACCATAGGCTAGTGACCACATTTATACCCTAATTCTCCTTTAATAACTTGCAGGTTTGGGCATGCCCTTTTGCTCTTTGTAGGTAATTGCTTGGTACATCCTCTTTATCGAATTATTCTCTAGAAAAGAATCCATCTAATTCTATTTTAAAAGAATCACATTTTCCACTGCCGAATTAAAACAATGCCTACATTATTTTAGAGAATTCGTCAAATGCTGTAGATCTTTTCTATTTGTCTTTTTTTTCTTACAATTTTAAAGTGTGCGCAAAGGTCAATACTGTCGATGCATATTTCATACTATTTCACAATATACATTAATAATACATTTCACTTTCAATAATGTAATAAATAGTAACCATAAAACCATCTATTCACCTAGACCTAGCCATTCCAACTGTTTACCAAATTTTTTATATCATATGCCACAGACAAATATTATATTGCTTGGGGCTTGGTTTCCTTAATTAGCTCCTTTTAGAAGTTGTTAAAAAAAATTATTCCATTTTTTTAACAAAAATTGTCTTTCTCATCCATAATTTTATTCAAAGGTTTTGTATTCTACTTTTTTATTATTATTAAAATAAGGTACTTTATCTTGTGTTGTCTTAATCAATAACTACCGATAAGGATGAATATTTAAGAGAGCAAACATAGTTATACCAGAGGTCTTAAAAAAGGATGCTCATTTTAATATTTTTTTATTATTTCCAACCGAGAGAGAAAAAAAGGAAATGAAAAATTTAAACTAATTTTTTCGTGCAAGAATTTTTTATTTAAATGCGTTTAAATATTAAACATTTGTTTAAACTACACTGTTAAAGAATTCCTCTTTTTACATAAAATTTTCCATTGTATTTTGACGAAAATTTTCCAAATGCCTAGAAAAAATGCCTTTTCCATTAATTCACCACAAAAATAAAAATATTTTTCCTCGAAGTACAGAAATTACAAGGTAAAAGTGGTACCATTTAAATTCCGTTACTTGAAGAAATAATTTTAACGGTGCATTACAAAAGTTGTACCAGAATTCCATAGCAAGCTAATTACAATTAAAAAGTTAAGAGAAGCTTCACCCAAATTCAAACTGAGAAGCAAGCACAGTTCAACTCAGTACAATAATAGAAACACAAACTAAAAAAACTATTTATTGTATGAACTTGAAAAAATGAAACCCAAAAATAGGCTTTACAAAAGCTTTTGAAACATTCAATTACTGCTTTGTCCAAAACACTAACCTTGCCCACCAACCATTAAAAACTCCTAATACAAATGAACGCCCGTATTGCACAGGTATCCGGGTACATTCGTCGGACATCCCCGTTTATGTGGGTCATTAGACGGCAGAAAAAAAAATCTGGGAGTTTTTCCAATGAAGAATGAATGACGCAGAAAACAAGGAATACCTCAGTGGGAGGAAAAAGTGTCTTAAGAATAGTCATTTTAATCGAAAAATACTTCACAGTCATGGATTTGAGGTGAGATTGTGGAGAGTTTTGTCAACTTCCCTGATAGTAATTTTTTTCGTCTTTGTTGCCGGTTCCGTTTGGCTAGGGATCTCTTTTCTAGGGCAATGACTTGTTGCAGAGGAAAGGATCTAGGGCAGGATTGAGATGGGATTTACCAATGTGCTGTTGTCGGTTTTGCTTTCTGTTTCCTTTCATTTCGTCGAGAACAAAACGACCGCTTATAAAAGTTACTTTGTTTTCTCGCTTTCGGAAGAGGTTTCTGTTGGTTCTTGTACTGCTTGGTTTCACAGGATTTGCAACATTTAATTGATTTTTTAAGAGGGAGGTTTTTCAAGCATAGACAAACCACAACGGACTTTGGTGCACTTCCTTACTACACTGTGGGTGATAGAATGTCACTCTGTAATTCAATAAGAGATGGAAAGAGGTCGGTGAAAATCAGTTCACCTTCAGTTTTCCAATAACTTAGTCAACAAACCAATTTTGAATATACTTTCTCAATCAAGAGTATTACGCAGATAATTTAAGGAGAATAATATGTGAAGATGCTATGTTAATTTCCTTGATTTGGGGTAGCTTGATAAAATATTTGCCCATTAGAAGACGAACCTTGACTGAGGAACCACTCAGTTGTTCAAGATATTAAAATAAATTTTGAATGTTTTAATCCATAAATTCTTGAGACAAAGAACTAACATAATTCACTTACTGAAGCACTCCTATCTTTCAAGCCCTTATGAACTAGATTTCATAATTGCAAGGTTGGGAGGAGTTCTGGTTGCCCAATTTCCTTTTTCACCCAATTCACATACTAAAGTTCTTTAATAAATAGGCATTTTAACGAGGTCCTTTAGCATATGAAATAAAACTTAAGAAAATGCTAAATAGTATCAGGCCCTTATTTATTTTAATTTTACTAAGCCACCGTTTACATAATATTCCTTCAAAACAAAACTCATTTTACCAGTAAATCCCCTCTATTCAGAAAAAAACATGTGCAGTAAAATAACAAATTTTCTATGCCATCACATTTAACACACTATCATTACATTGCCTATTCTGATTTCAATTCTCTATTTCAGGCCTCAATGCCCACATAGAAAGGCCATCACCTCACAGACAACCCCGAGAGATTCGAAAGAGCACCCGTGCAGGCCGCCTGCTCTACCAACACACCTCCGAAGAAACGGAACTCGACCCCAAAAAGGGTCTCCTCTTCAACTCCAACCGCCCCAGCGAGCCACTCCACGACCTTTACCGCAAAGGGTTCTCCCACTTCAACGTCCCCGACTTCCATCGGCAAGCCGTGGAGGAACGCTCTCCTGGTGGCGGCAACAACCAGTCCATAGACGACATCATCAGCGGGATCATCCACCTGCTCGGAGGAGACGTCCAGGTCGCTCGACCCGGCACCAGAGTCCCCTCCGGGTTCACTCACTCCTCCCCTAAACCCACCAGGATCAACAATCGAGGACCAGCCGGGTTCGATCAGTACACCCGAAACAGGACGTCAGTGACTCCGGCTGGTGTGACCACCGATGTGAGTAAGATTCTGGGGCTGTACAACGACACAACCACGACGACGACTGTGTCGTCGTCGAACAGCACCATCTTCAACGACTCGTCTCCGTTCATAGGAGGCATCAACGACATATCTTCGGGGAGTTTGGAAGTGGTCCAGATCATCCCCAGCTCTGAGTCCACTGCGTCTACCACCGAAATGAACATGATCGACAGACCTGAGATCAAACCGACGGGGGTGCTGACTGAACTCGGAACGGACGGACACACCATGCTGGAGACCGTGGTGTCGTCTGCGCCAGACCAAACGACGAGAACGGTTATCAACCACAGTGAACCACCGCTCATTCTCCCTTCAACCGACACTATTTTCACTTCGACAACGTCCGGACAACCGCACCACTCAATACCATCCGGACCGGTAACGGAATGGCTCCCGATCGCCAAGCCCCCAGAACGCAGACCCAACTACACCACCCCGGACCGTAACGAGAACGAGGAACCAGTCATCATCACCCGACCCCCGGACAGCTTCGAAATCACCATAACTCACCAAATGTACAGCACCAGCAACGAATCCCAACCCACCTCAACAACGACGACGACACAACCGACAAGTGTGACGACAGCTATACCAACCTTCACTAGCCTTATACCACCTTCTGACGTCACGTCCACCACCGACATATCGGTATCTATAGGCCCAACGACGGTTGACGTCATTTATGGAAGACCTAGTGCCACGCCCAGGCCCCCTCCACCCGTAACCGGAAGGCCTCAGGTCTACCCCGTGGACATTGAGAAAGTGAGGCCGTCAACAAGACCTAGTGTATACCAAAGGCCTCCTAGGCCGCATGATGTGGCTATTAACAAGTACGGTAGCTTGCCTAGGCCGCCGCCACCCCCCTTACCACCTAGGCCTCAACCGGGGGCCGCTGTTCCTATGGTGAGAAAACCACCTTCATTCAGGCCTCCGCCTCAGTTGCCACAATTACCAGAGATTAGGTAAGCACTTAAGTTTATAAGAGTATGGAATTCTCTTCAATTTCTTGAGAAATATGTGATAGAAATTAAAATAAAAAGTTGATTCACTTGTAAGAAAGGAACTAACATTTTTTAAGGTACTTACAAATTTCAATTAGTTCTTTATTTGTGCTTCTTATTCCTTTATATTGGTCGTAGTGGGTTGAATTCCCCTCTTGAAACCCTCTTGATTCGCAAGGCATGTAAAAAACACTCAGTTTAAAAATTGTACCACAGCTTCACCCGTTTGAAATTTCAACTACGACATTAATTTTGTCAAACATATTTGCATGACTCCCCTTAGGTCATAAAAGCGTCTCTTGCTGTGCTGAGTGACAAATACCCTTCCATTTTCCAAGCATGGAAACGTTAGTTAAGAAAGTATCCTTTAGCTACTCGTACATGCAAAACTATAGCATTGTAAAGAACTAATTAAATGTATTAAATTTGCAACATAAACTTTTTTAAATAGTAAGTCGCTTTGTTTCAAATTCTAACATGGATTAATTTTTTAAACATTATAGCTACACTCAAATCTGATTTCACTGATAGATAGTTATTAACCAGAAATCAAAATTAATTCTGACAAATAAAATTCATGTTACAAAAGTCAAAACGATGAATTTATATTACACTATAAAATATTAATTAATTATCTTTACTTAATTGCTTTTAGACAGCGGATGAATCTACTGTGTATACAACAAACACACATTCAAAGAGGAAATTGGGGAATTGTTTGTAGTCACTCTCCCTGAAAAGCTCAGCAAATAAGGCTAAATTTGAATACACCCGAACTCACTTCCCTATATAATGTGTCAAAATTAATAGCCATTCTACGAAAATCCTCGTTTTCCCATTATCTTGTCAAGAGGTATTTAGATCATTTTAGAGAACATCAGAAGGTATTAAGATAATAGTAGGCATAGAATGGTTAATTTTATAACCTCTCATAACTCTTCGTTAAAATCCCCTAGACAGTGTATTTGGTTAGTTGTAACTATGATATTTTGAATATTTAACATAGATGTAGAAAATGAACTTAATAACTGGATATTGCTGCAGTTTCACATTTGATCAATGACTTAATGTGACACTTACCAACCATTTTAAGCAGTTTATCGTACATTTCAATTAAGGTAAATGTAAAAAAACTTCAAAATACCTTACGTTTTATGGAAATTGTTTTTCTGAAACTGATGGAAGAATTTTAGTTATATTAAGTGAGAAAATATGTTTACAATACAGTAGAACTTCAAATATCTGGACTCCGATTATCTGATAATGCATTTTCATTTAATTAAAATATAAAAGGTATTTCTTTCTTTATAAATAGTTTTTTTCGTTCCATTTTCAACATACATTACAGTTAATTATTAAATAAGACCTTTTTTGGAATTAATCAAATTATATATCCAAAAGGGGTTCGGTTTCAAATGATTCTAGTACACATAACTTATAATCTGCTTATTGTTTGTATTTTTTTATTCAGAATCGACACCTGTGTTGTGGGGGATGACTCAACGTGCGATGTCCAGATGAAGGAACAGTGCAGAACCGAAAGAGGGGTCAGCTCGTGCCTCTGTAGACCCGGATATGGCCGGACAGTTGATAGGACGCCCTGTACTCGTAAGAAATTTTCTATTTAAAACTTAGTGAAACATAAACGTATTAAACTTTTTAAATTATGAAATAAAATCATGTGTTAATGTAAGCCATCCAATTTGGTTTTGGAAACTTATAGTTTTGCACGAAATTGACTATTTGATTCCAACTTATGTGGTTTAAAGAAATTTTTGGCCATTTAATTTTTGCATTTTACTAAACAAATAAATTATTTTTTAATAAACAGTATTAGAAGAAGATTCCGTACTTGGGCCTGGTTGTCGAGACTTGCATGATGCCTATTTGCTATTAACGACGCCTTCAAAGAATGGTTGCGAAAAATCGCAACAAATTCTTTCTTAACGCATTTCGACACATTGCCAAGTTTGACAACTTATCTCTATTTTGGCTAACGGAGTCCCAACTACGGAATCTGTGTAAAGATTAGTTCACCCATAAGCCTTTAATCTTCTATACCTCTATTTCCTCCCAAAAAACTACTATCACTAAATTGATTTCATCACTGAATTTTATATTTTAGCTGTTGTATCAATGCTGCTTACTCTGAAAGTTGCCAAATTGGGTGAGAAGAACATTGATCCTTCTCACTTTGTCCCAGGATCTCCTGAATACCAAAGGCTCAATTTCGAAGCTAGTCATGGGGTAAGGCATCGCAAATCAACTTATTTCCCCTGTATTTCATTAACGTGTTCCAGCTCCCCCTTAGTTTCCTTATTACACTGGTTTAGAATGTACTAAATGCCCGTTTCTTGAAATAACGTAGATATCAGATTTTGTGAGGTATGCCACAATCTGAATGTCACACGTACACTTCAAAAATACACTCTGGAATTGTAATTCGGAGGAGAAAGGACGAATCCCCCCCCCCAAAAAAAAATTGAGGCGTTGGGAAGTGAAGTTCAAAGTTTTGTAATTACTTCAAGATGGCACAAGGGGAATTATACTCACCTTATCTGAAAACTGTGAGAAAAATTCAGGCGATCCGAGGAAAAATGCAGTGGGTAACGTGCTCTGTCTGATGCCACGAGAAAATTTCAAAATCCAATTTTTTTGGGGGGGAGGCTGCCTTTTCTCTTCCAAAGTGATATTCCTACATTTGGCCTTCATAATGCATTTTATTTTACTTAACTACAAAATGGTTAGTGTAGTTGCCCCTGCATGGACTCCCTTTTAGAATTCACCTTGACTGAATTAAAATTATTGTTTCCGAAATCCACTTGCAAAAAGAGTATTTTCTTATATGTTTCTTTCTTTTGTGCGGTGTTCGAGGAATAGACTTGATACGCCTATTCCTACAATGAATACAATACATCTCTTCTTTAAATATAATAGTATATTCCTACAAGAAGTATGATACCTTCCTACAATGAGTATTCTTCTTCCTACAATAAGTATAATACCTTCCCGCATTAAATATAATATCTTTCAACAAGAAGTATACCTTCTCACGAGAAGTATAATACCTTCATGCAATGAGTATAATACCTCTTCCTACAATAAGTATATAATACCTTCCTACAATGAGTACACCTTTCTACAAGTATTCCTCTTCCTACAATAAGTATAATACCTTTCTGCATTAAATATAACATCTTCCTACAACAAGTATAATGCCTTCCTGCATTAAATATCATATCTTCCTACAAGAAGTATGATACCTTCTTACAAGAAGTATAATACCTTCCTACAATGAGTATTCTTCTTCCTACAATAAGTATAATACCTTCCCGCATTTAATATAATATCTTTCTACAAGAAGTATGATCAACTGGTGAAGGAGGAACTCCATAGGAATCCTGACTTGGTTTTGGAGTATTTAAAAATGAACTATCTTATGGATCTGGTCTGATCCAGACCAGAGGGATAAGGAAGAAGAAGAAGAGAAGTATGATACCTTCTCACGAGAAGTATAATACCTGCATACAATGAGTATAATAACTTCCCGCATTAAATATAATATATTTCTACAAGAAGTATGATACCTTCTCACGAGAAATATAATACCAGCATACAATGAGTAAACCTATCAAAATGAGTATACCTTTCTACAGTGAGTATAATGCCCTCCTGCATTAAAATATAATATCTTCCTATAGTCAGTATAATTTTCTTCCTACAAGAAGTATGACACCTTTCTGTAGGAAGAACAATATCTTTCTACAATGAGTATGGTACTTTCTCAGAATGAGTATAACTATGAGGATCTTTCCAGGTGAGCACCCTGTTCGGGCTGAGCCCCCTGTCGGATGCGTACCGCGGGGCATCGGTGAACCGCGTCTACTTCATCGCTCAGCGCATGGTGATCAACGCCACCGTGCACCTGGCGGAGGCTGGGGTGCGAGGCTCCCTGCGACACCACGTGGAGCACGCCGTGGCAGCCGCGCTCAACAGGGCAGACAGCCGCCTCGGAACCTCCAGGCTCTACGTCAACGGGCCCCTCGCCGCCCTCGTAGAGGTAGAAGGTGAGGTTGATCACTTCTTGGTGTTTCTCATAGTAGAGTTTATGCGGAAAAGGGAAACCACACTGATGATGCCACGACCCGTGTTGGACTTAATGAGGACGATATGGGGAGGGATTTATGACCCTTTATGGTTTAATTCAGTAACTGAGCTCCTTTGGTAGGCATTATCTGCGAGCTTTTCAAAATTGTTAAGAAGCGGATGGTTTCTAACTATAAAGCAGTATCGGGTAAAAAATTAAAAAAAAATTAAACAGCTATACATGGTGTATCTGATATGGTGCAACAAACTTTCAGGGATGATAGTAGACACCTGGACGAGTCAGAATCACATAGGATTTGGGGGTCCCTGACCAAATCCGAGGGAGTTAAAAATGGAGCGACACCCTAAAAAAATTATTCAAAATTTCAATTTGTAGAAGAACTACTGTTGGTAAAAACTTAATTATGGTCTCAAAAATTGTGGTTTAATATGATCTTTAAAATTATCTCAAAAGTCTTCACTTTAAAATTTGTATTAATATGAAAAAAGTTTAAAAAAACCACAAAAAATGTGAAAATCTGCCAAAACCTTATTTTGTATTTCGAAATCACTTCTTTTGATTTTATAATCTGAAAGATCATAGTTTAAAACCCTAAAGTTCAAAGTTTCATGGAAATACAATCAATATTAAACGCTTGAGATCCTGTTAAAGTTTGTTTTTTGTGTGCATAAACGGTTTTCTAGAGCTGTTTCCAAAACAGCTGTTTGCGCACGCAAAAAACAAAATTTAACAGGACCTCAAGCTTTTAATATTGATTGTATTTAAGTGAAACTTTGGACTTAAGGATTTTCAACTATGATCTTTCAGATTATCAAATCAAAAGAAATTATTTCGAAGTAAAAAATAAGGTTTTGGCAGATTTTTCACATTTTTTGTGGTTTTTTAACTTTTTTCATAATAATACAAATTTTAAAGTGAAGACTTCTGAGATAATTTTAAAGATCATATTAAACCACAATTTTTGAGACCATAATTAAGTTTCTACCGATAGTAGTTCTTCTACAAATTGAATTTTTGAATAATTTCTTTTAGGGTGTCGCTCCATTTTTAACTCCCTGGGATTTGGTTTGGGACCCTCTTTTTTTACCGATTCTTGTTCGTCTTGATGAGTACTATCATCCCTGAAAGTTTGTTGCACCATTTCAGATACACCCTGTATATTTTTTATTATTTTAAGTAGAATGTTAACTTTTTATATCCTGGGTTCATCCTTTTTATTTTAGCTTTTACTGATGTTTACATTACAATATCAAGTGAAATATCTTATATTTCTTTCTGAACAGATCTCAATGAATGTGGAGATAACGGCATGAATGACTGTTCTGAGTTTGCAGTATGTGAGAACCTTTTTGGATCGTTCCAATGTAAATGCAAGCCTGGATATACAGATAAGTCAGAAGGGGACGGGAAGAACACTGGCCGAATATGCACAGGTAAAACTCTTCTTTTCTCTTCTTTTTTAGTTTCTTCAAGGGTTTTCTTTATTTTAAACTTTATGTTTAGGGATTTTCTTAAGAGTTTTCACATTTTAATTACATTGTTATCAATAAAAAGTTGTGAAGGTATTTTTTTTCAGAGACTTTCACATTTTTTTTTGTCTTTTAAACGAAATTACAGTGTCTATAAACGCACAAAGAGAAATATTTCGTACCATTACCGAATCTTTCATTTTGCATTAAAATCTAACTCACATCAATAATGCTGAAAGTAAATCCATTAAATAAATCACTTTGATAGAACCTTTATTTTTTAAATTTTTCCATTGGAATTCTTTTTTTTTGTTCTCGAATATTTTCATGTATTTTATAATATGTATTATGAAAAATTCAGTTAGGCATCTCATTTTTAAATTGTTGTCTTAGAAGCCTTATAGCAAATACATACTTGCTAAAAGTAGAATTAAATTTTATTAGATCATTTCTCCCGTGATCCAAAATTTATCTAGAAATAAACTCGTGAAACTAAAAGATTTTAAAACTAGAAAATAAAAAATGGACATTAAAATGCAAGGGAATAACTGAAGTTGGCAAAACTATTTTATTTTTTAAAATTTCATAGTACATAGAGTTTTATCAATAAAATGCAATTTTGTTTAACATTTTCCCCCAATCTGATGTAAATACAAGCTCAAAAATTTATTATATTAACTTCCTGTTACCGCATTTTTAATTGTAGAATTTTTATTGTAAAATTATTACAGTTTATTTACTATAGAATGTACATTATGCAGTATTTCTAATATTTTAAAATAATATTTGGAAAATTTTAATACATTTTTCAACAAGGAAATTTATTCATCTTTTCAGCCTGTTCACCTGACTACTGCAATGGAAAGGGACAGTGTGTTGTCGTTCAAGGCAGACAAGAATGCAGGTATATTTTAAAATCAAATATATATTTACTGGAATGCTAAATTAATTCAAAAATTTTGATTTCAATTCGCATACTTTATTTTTATTTCTCAAGTGCTAAATTTAATTTTAAATATTTTAAAATACCATTCCTTTATTTGTATACATCAAGATATGTGTCCCTCCACTTTTAAAATACGATACTTCTTCTCAATAGAAATATTATTTGCAGAAATGAAGTATCAAAAATTACCCCAAAGGTATTAAAAGTAAAGAACTAGAGCTTTTGGATTTTCATGCAAATTTTATTCAGATGTTCCTTACTTTTTAGCAAAAAAAAATTCTCCGAAGAAAATATATACGAGGGTTTTCTTTTCTACTCAGTCTAGAAGGTATTTTTAATTTAAAGATGGCAAATCATTTCAAAGCTGGAACGTGACTGACGCACATGGTAATTAAAGTGAAAGTCAAGTTTCCAAGAATGCGGCAGTGTTTATAAATCTAAGGACTTAGGAAGAATTTAAAGCCTCGAGTATTATAACATGCAAATGCTTGACTTCTTATATTAAATCTTCCCCCAGGCTATAAGTTTTTTTATGTAGTGAAGCTTAAAAATTGGAATAGGGTATTAAGTCTAATAGGATTTTTCTATAGGTACTATGTATATCTTCTTCAGTATCAATACTTCTTGAGAAGGAACTTGTTTACTTTATTTAAAAAATGCTTATCTTTAAGTCCTGGGTGTCATTGTTGATAGGAGATGAAACGTATTCTTCTTTTAATATCATTTCTTTGACTACCCGTGACTAAGAAAAACTTTTAAATGATTAATAATATATTTTTTTTATTTTTAGATGTCGTGGTAACTACGGAGGATCTAGATGCCAAATTGATAATGAAGGTAAAAAGAGTCCTTTATTTCTTCTACACATCCCCGTTCTTGTAGTTTTTTTTAATCTAATATAATTTGAAATCGGTTCAAATTTACTGGGGTCATACTTTCCTTAATGGATACTTGGAAATATAAAAAAAGGAAAAAGTATAAGGATTAGCCTCAGTAAAAGCTTTCAATGATGAATTCCTTTTGATTAAAAGTTGTATAACTTCCCTTTTACATGAATGTATAAGGCATTTTAAGAATTAAAATCTGAAGAAGTTATCAGAAAAAATTGTAACACCGTAATGCAAATTTTCTGCGGATTATCTCCAATCTTCTAAATGTGTTTTTATTCAGAAAAAATCTTTTAAAAATACTTCTTACACAATAATTCATCCTTTTACAAAATTATATAAACATTCCGTTGCTTATGTTTTAGAAATTACAACATTTTTAGTACACTAATGTAACAATAACAATTAGAAATTTAATAACAAAAATTAATAGAAAACACTTATTTTCTTCAAACCCATTCTTATATATAAAACTTAAAATTTAATTTTTAAAACTAAATAACTTTTCATTTTATATATCTTGCTTGATTCGAACAAAATAAAAAATTCCGACAATGACAATAGTTTTTAGTTACATAAATGTAATCACATGCATATCTCTGTATCTTACAAATAACAAAAATTTTAATTTTATTCAAATTTTTGATATCATAAATAGAAGTTTGAAGAAGTCACTTAAATTAAGTTTATTTAATTATAGTTAAATAACTACTTTAGTAATTTTAATTAAAATGTAACATTTTAGTTTTTCTTCTTTCCTGAAAAACAAGGAAACAGAGATAAGCCCTTTTGTGTTTGAAGTACAGATTTAAGTAGTTGAAGTTATGTTAACGTCTTTCCCACTTGATTTCAGTTGTTGGCGTCTCTGTTGGAGTTTCTGTCATAGCAATTATTGTAATTGCGATCACAGCCGGTTGTCTATATTTGTGGAAGTAAGTGATTAATCTGGTAACAAATCATCCTACAATTTTTCATCTTAAGATCTTATCAATTCGTAATGAAAATTATTTTATCTGGTATAACCACCAGTGCTTTATGGACTTATTAAAAGTCATCCATACTCATTTTCTGCCTAAAGTAAGAACAGAAAGGTTGGTACATGGGATTAAAAAATTATGAAGTTAATGCATATTTTCCCTTTTAGCCGTCGTTGGAAGAAAGCTCATCAAAAGTCTGAAGCAGCTAAACAGCATGCTGGGTACAGACTTCAAACTATGGCTGATCACGTGAGATGGGGACCTAGCCCCCTTGGTAGTACCTATGTGGTAAGATCCGTCTCGAGGAACTTATTAACTGGTCACTTAATTTCAAATGATCAATTTATGGATATTTAAATAGGTAATGAAAAAACATTGTGAAACAATGGATCAGTGGATGAAAAAGTGACTAGTACGCTGAAGGCCCAAAATTCGGAACATTTAATCTAGATTTTCAATTCAGTTTAAAATTCAAAAATTTAAAGTACCCAATCCGACTGAACTTCCCGATGAATGAACATTTACCCGTTGGACTAGCGATTTGAGCACTTCAACTGTTATTTTCAGGGATTATTTTTCGACCAAATCTTATATTCAATTTAAGGTCGGTTTAATTTTAGGTGCACACAAAAAAATAATCTACCGCTAAAGGAACAGCGACATTTTGAAACAAAATTAGGCATTCCACAATTTTGCAAATTTTTTGTTGAAATTTTCTTTCATACGTTTTTCTTTCGATCATCATAGCTAATTTTTCGCTTTGCTTAAAATTCACCGTTTCAAACATCGGGTAACTAACAGTAAAAATCTCTTTTTTCGAACAATTTATATTTTTGAGCTAAATCTGCTAAAAATTATTTTAACTCTTCTTTGTGTGAGAGAGAAAACCTACTTTTATCATCACAACCAGCTCGTAGAGAGAAAGTCAAAATTCGCTAAGGAGAAAGATAAATATTGCCTTGACTGATAGATGGCACTGCAACTCTTTTGTTTTACGCAACCGAGAACCTGGATTGGTAGCTGATCAACTAATTGCGTATTCATAGCTCGTTCCATTTGATATCAGTATTTCAAACACGGAATGAAAAGTAACGGTCTTTTCTTCTCTTTTGATATCTTCATTGAATGGCAATGTCCGAGAAACTCTGTTAGTCGTTCGTGGGAGGAATTTGCTTTTTTCATTACCTCCAAAAATGAACGGAATCATATAAACGGGGCAAAAACATTATTAGTGTTTTCGATGAAGTTATAGAAATGAATTCGCGGGGGTGGTATAGGATTGCGTTAGTAAATAAATTAGCTCTCTTGTTTTGGTGTAGATGCTATTGTAAATGTTATACGGAGAATGATGATAAAGATGTTATTTTGCTAAACAGGTCTGTATATATACAACTTCTGTTATGAGGGTCAAATATTTTGCCGTCTCAACTTGCCGCGACCCAAAAAATCAATCTGGATCGATGTAAAAAACACTTTCTTCAAATAATGAAAATTAACCGGCAGCACTGTTGCAGGTTAATTTCTTTACTTTGAGGAAATATCTGGGGTTTTTTTGTTAAACGAGAGAAACTTTTTGGTATTTGAAGAAACTTCAGAGTTACTTTGTGTTGCAGGAGGTGGCGCTATAACAATCAATATAATTATTATCAGGGTTTGAATACAACTCGTGATCAGATTTTGAGTTTAACTGGTATCGATAAAAAATGATAAATTAAAGGGAATTAGACCAAAGATTCCCGACTAGTGATCTTCGGACCATAAAAGATATATCGCCTTCTTGGAATAGGTCCGCGAAAGATTGGATGATGGATAGATGGATGGGAAAGAGTCACGAAATTTGTAAATTGGTAGAAAACAGTTCATTATTTTACTTTAAAACTTTACAAGAAGCTATCTTTTTAATTAAAAGTTTTGTAAAACTTTTCCGGCCCACATGCGGTCCGTTGACCGTATATTGGGCACGCCAGATGTAACGTTATTCTAGAAAGATATTTATAAAAAAATTGCACTGTCAGTTTTAAATAAATAAGTAAAAATAGAATTATTTCTCTATTTTCTCCACTTGATCAAATCGTTTACTTCTATGTAAATCTCCAAAAATACGAGGAGTGGTTACACAAAAACTCACGTGATTTTCATTTTGCAACTTGACTTAATTTTTAAAGTTCTCATATATTGTCAACTCTTTAAAACTATCGTTTTACAAATTGACAGACAATAATTGAGAAATAATCAGGAATACGAGTGCAATATCATCTAAACCGAACCTTTCAAAGCATTAATTAAAGTTTCCTTGATCGTTATTCATTTCGTATTCGTTTAATCTATCTAGACACACACAGTAGCTTTCCAGTTATGAATATTTCCCTCTGAATATGTTGATTATCCTAACATTTACTCAACCACAATGAATGAAGTATGAAGTAATTAATATTATGCCTGCAGCAATAATTATTCACCTGATCAGGTGGAATGATTAGTGAGTTAATACAGTGTGAAATTAGTAGATATATTAAGTATTTAAAACATTTGCATAGCAGCTCTCAAGAGAGTTAAAACTCTATGTTTGAAGTTTTATGCTATATATTAGACCTAGAGAGCTTATTTTTAGTCCTGCCTATTATTTCTTGAGAGGTTGGGGTAGTATTTAATGCAGAGCAAAATGTTTAAATCAAATTCACTTAAGTTTCTTTAAGATGCTCATAAAGTTACGAAATCTATTATCTTATCTTGTAGTTTTTTTAGTAGGATAATTTATATTTTAGCACGCAACTTTGTTTAGTTTTCCCTTCTTTTAAATAAAAATTTAAGATGTAAGAAAACACAAAAAAAGTAAAATGTTAGGCTACTTTTTATGAATTAATGGATTTGAGGATAGCAAACAACGTGTATTTTATTTTTTTTTACTCTCACGTCTCACTACGCATTCATAACAAACTTTAAATTGTACCTATAATCATATTTTACGGCTCTTTGAACGCAGAGGACTTTTAATTTCAGGTATAATTTTGGGGGATTTTATAATTTGTTTATCTAGTTTTTGCAAGTGTTTTCTAAGCTCTTTATGGAATCGTAAATTTATGGAGTTTTCAACTGAGAGGTGTCTCTTTCTAGCCGTCAGAGTCCACCATGCATTTGGCATCTGCTCCAGGGCTGAGTGCTTCAACCGGTCAGCTGTATGCCATCTCCACCCTCCAAGCCCCTCTTCCTCCCAGACCCCGTAGCACCAATCACTACCAAGACGACATCAACCCCTACGGAAGGATTATCAGGACGCTGCAAAAGAGAAACAGTCTGGTAATAACTACACTCACCACTCAATAAATTGCTGTAGCATATATGTTAGTAACCAATAAATACGAAGCTATATTATAAAACAGGATGTACAGCTCCCGCAAAAAAAAACATCACAGTGGGGTTTGCGGGCGAACCACTTGGGTTAGGAAAGCAAAAGAGGTGTCATTTTTCATTGTTAAGAGTATTCTTTAATCAAAAAAATTTTTGAGTCCTTAGGGGGTCGTCTTCATATTAAACGAAACACTAACTCTTTTTTTTTAATGGGGACCCCCAATTATTATGAGATTTTCTGAAAGGCCATCCCTCAAAACCCTTAAATACCCAGTTTCATCCATATTGATTCACAATTAAAAAAATTTTAAAAAATAAAAAAAAAATTAATTTTTAAAATCATGAAATATTTTTATGGTAATCGATTTAGGTAGTAATTTTATGAAGAAATCCAAAATTTCAATCAATTTCACCGAATAGTTTTTGATAAAAACGAACTTTAATCTTAAGGGGCCGTATACCGTTGCCGAATGCATACCGCGAATGTTCTTTCTCGTTCGTTTTTATCAAAAACTATTCGGTGAAATCGATTGAAATTTTGGATTTCTTCATAAAATTATTACCTGAATCGATTACCATAAAAATATTTCGCGATTTTGAAATTTAAAATTTTTTTATTTTTAAAAATTTTTTTTAATTGTGAATCAATCTGGATGATTTGGAAATTTTTCTGATTAAAAAATACTTCAAACAATGAAAAATGACACCTCTTTTGTTTTCCTAACCCAAGTGGTTCGCCCGCAAACCCCACTGTAACATTTTTTGTTGCGGGAGCTGTACTTATATCAAGAAATTGGCTGGGAAAATTTTATTCCTTTGAGCCAATATACTAATACTATACAGAATGCTTCAAAGTTGCCAGCAGCAATGAAAATGAGTTATTGCAGGCAAACTGTGGAAGTAGATAGAAAATTCCAGGGTTGGTTATTATGTTTTAACTTATTGATAAAACAGTGGGTTTTTTCTAAATGTATCTTCAAAATCCGACTGTGAAAAAGGTGACTGAGAAAGAAATTTACTATTGGTCACACTTTGAAAACGATAAAAAAGGGACTTCAGATAAAGGACAATAACCACATACACATGCATTTTACATTGAATATGAGCTAGACGTATGGGAGAGTGAGTGCATAACTGAGTATGTGTTGCGTAGTGTATTCCCCATATTGGTTGCACCCTTAGAGTTATCGAGACTTATATCCCCAGGAAATAATTTCCTCTTAGAGAAAGAAACAACTATGCTTTAATCTCTAATGCTTTAATGCTTTAATCTCTAAATTGAATTAATGCATTTTTTAAAGAACATGTTTAATTCAATTTTACAACCTGACCTGTAATTTAGAATAGAGAGAACGTATATAGGGCAGAGTGGGGTAATAAGATTCAAATGTGGTAATAAAAAATATGCAAAATTCCACAGGATTTTCCTTTAAATTTAGGAAGCTTATTTTTTACAGAATGTTTATATCATTACCAGCTTCCTCTGAAAAATAATGCACTTGCGAAGTATACAGGAAAGGGGATTTTTTTACTTGTATCTTATTACCCAAAGCGACTGAATCTTGTTACCCCACGAGAGGTAATAAGAAACAAGCCATTTATTTTACGAATTAAAACATTTAGACATCAAATGAAGGTACTAATATAATCTCTAAAGGTTATTTTATAACCCCAGTAATTCTCAAAAATTTTCATCAAAAACCTTTCGATAGATTTCCAATTAAAAATTAGGCTAAAAAAGTTACAAGTTGAAAGTTTTAAACAACCATATATTTTTATATAAACATTTGAAAATCATGACCAAACTAATTAAATGCTGTTTCTCTTGTTTCATTTTGTGATACTAATAGGTTTTTCTCCCTCAACTTCAACTCAATTTTCTTTGCAAGCTCAGTTTTTTAAGGTCGTTTCCACTTCCTCTTTATAAACTCAGCACTACCCCTTTTCTTCAGGTTTGAATGGTTCAGGAATATTATGAAAACACCCTCGAACCTACGAACCTATTCCCGCCACACCCCCGTGTTTCAATATTGTTTTCAATTAATTTCTTAGACAAATGAATATAAAAAACGACTTAATTATTTTACTTTACTCCCCATAACTTAAATTAAAGCGCAAAATTAATATAAAATGTCAATCGAATAATTTATAAATTTTTCCAATAAAATTTGAAGTAGTGTGCATAAGTTGTCTTTCTACCCACCTTTTCAGGAAAATTAAGTAAAAATAAACTTACTTATATTTAAAATTTTAACTTTATAAATGAAATAAGAACAATAAAATATTAATTTATAAAGAGAAAATTCGATAAATAAATTTTCATGGATAAAATGCTAGTGTTTCATATTATCCCTTAGTTTTGTTTAAATGGGGCAATACGAAACAGGGTACTTTTAAGAATGATCCACAACCCTAAAATGGAGAACAAAAAGTTAATTTTATAGCCCATTTAACCTCCTAAAAAATTCCTTAATAATTTAATAGCAAAGAAAAAGATAAATTGGAAATAGTTGAAAAGGACTTACTTTACGTTTATGATTTTGCTCGCCTCAGCACTTGCAAATGCGAATTTTTCACTGAAATAATTTTTTTTAAAACGATAAAGTTTTTATGGAATATAAAGTATGTCTTAAAGATATTCTGTGATTTTTTTTTCAGATTTTCAGGCCCGCACACAAAGCGGCATATTAAAATGTTTCTTGCTGTCCATTTTATTCCATTCCGTCTTATTTCAATTGTCCCTATTTATTTTGAGGTAGAAGGTTAGTAAGCTGTCCCGTTTTACGTCCATGGGTTAGGCTCCTTTGAGAATTCTTTCAATTTCAAGCAACTGCAAAGAAAAAATTTGAGCATTTTCGGAGTATCATTTATTTATCTACATCTGTGTTTTGAAATGTTTATATGTGTCTATCTTCTCTGTCATGCAATTGGGTTTTTAAATCTGTATGACTGGATGTTAAATAAAAAAACAGTTGTTGGTGAATGAGTTCATACAAATCAAATTTGATGGGGAAGGAGAAAAGTGCAATAATGAGTAAAAACATGAGTTTATTTTTTTCACAATTTCCGAGAAAAAACTTAAGTTACCCGATCATTTTTAATTTTTATTAATTCACTAACTTATGTTTTTTTTCTCCCAGACTCACTCTGGTGGGCTCCAGTACGATACCTTGAACTCCGAATGCCCATCCTCTGAAGAACTAGGTTTTCCCTCAGTGCCAAGCAACTCTTTCGTCTACCACGGGACATTCCCAGAAAGAGGTAACCTCTACCGGTGACAGCATACATACAATGAGTTTTGCTGTTCTCAAGATGCAACTCAAGGAGCTGACTCACTCCTCATTTTCAACATGAATACTGAGTTATGTAACTTGTGAATCCTCAGGTTTTAATTAGAAAGAAGGAGCTCAGGTGTTCTTAGTTGTGAAAGTCATTCACGGGTTTAACTAAGCAGGATGCATATAGTCAACATATATTATTGGCATTAAACGCTGGACGTAATAATTTTATTGTATTTTCGTTTGTGAAAACTTAACCTTGGAAAGAAGTTTTCCCGGGTTGAATAATAATTTAAGAGATTCTGTGCTACTTCGAAGTGACTTTTGAACAGTGTTCTGTGCGTTCAACTTCAACGGAAAACAAATAAAAGGACTCAATATTGTGACGTTGTGTGAACAAGCAGAAAATAATGTTTGTGTTATGTGTAGGTTTAAAAATTCAAAATTTATTGAATTGAAATGTATTTCTTTTGATGCTGAGTTGAAAATATTTTATTTGGTACAGATTTACATCTCGTTAGGTGTTTTTGTTTGAAAGGGAATAAAATATGAATGCTTCAAAATAAGATAAGCTTGTTTCTAAAGAAATTTAATTTTATTTCCTTTAGTTATTGGATTTTAAACAGGATATCTTTAAAAAAACACGCATAAAATTTTCGTAAAATCCTCACTCCATTCAAGTCTTCATTCATTTTAATCTTAGATAATGGGATATTTAACTTTTTTTATAAATTAATGGGAATGAATTTTCTGTTTATTTACTTTGTTAAATATTGGATTTTGGAGAGACATAACTGGATAATAAACTCATACTACTGTTAAGAGATAGGTACTTTCGGTTTTTCACATGTCCTACTTATGCAATTAGATTAATTGTATTAACGTGATGCAAAGGTATTTTACACAAAGACATCACATTCTTCTTTAGATAATACTTGGTTTTCTTTTATGGGGAAAAAATAGAGGAACAGAAACACACAGCTAGTTTCATGTTCCAATATTTTGTCATTGTTTGGTTACGTTTCATGGGATCTTACGAAAAGCAGAAAATGTGGTAATTCTAAATAAGGATACTAGAAGTACCAAGGATATGAACTATTTTTGTAGCATACATTCCTACAACTGCTATATTTCGGATAAAAATATTCCAGTAAACTCGTGTCTTACCCTCAATGGCTATAACATAAAATGTTTTGAAGTTATGCAAAGGGCTGAAACAGTTCACATCATATTGAATTCTTTAATATGTTTTTAAGAAGTGATAAAGAGATTTTTTCATGTGTAATTATGTGTGTAGATAATTTATGAATTGTGTAAAACGCTGTCTGATATTTAGATAGCGTTTTTTGTTTTGTAATGATTTTTGTCAGAATAAAAGCTGTCTGTATTATACTTTTGTTTTAACTCTTTTATTCTTGTAAATTTATTGCCATAGATTTTTAGGATTTTACAGACGTTAAGAAAAGAAGAATTTCTTAGTTCTCTCGTTTTGATGAAAAAAATATACATGATCCAATAGAATTTACCACAAAAATTAAAAACATTGAAGTTAAAAAAATTAAAATACGATAAATCCGGTACATAAGAGTTATGTTTCCTTTATAACATTAACTTAAGGTATACACATTAAACCTATTAAATATACTCCCAAATAATTCTCCTAAATATGAAGCGTTATAAATACATAGGACAAAAAAACTTTCGGGTCAACACAAAAAAAGCCCCAAAACTAAACCAATCCGAAATGCAGGTTTATTTTCCATGTTGAATCGTCCTTTTATGCCTTTCAAAATACTCTGAGTGAAACAAATATACTATATTGAAGCACCTAGAAGTCAAGAAAATTTTTAACGTGTTTCTCTCAACACTTTCCTTTCTTAAAGTTCACCCTTCAAATCCGGAACTCCTTTTAAAGAATTCAAGAGTATCCAGATACCCGTGAGAAACTTCCTTACCCACCAACCTAAACTTAAGCTCTTCAGAAGCTTAATGTGACAATAATATTTTGATTAAAGTCGCCTCTGCGTCACTTAACCGGCGGGTGTGTATTTCATTTACCCTCCAGCGGCCAACCCTAGACAATTGCCCCACGCATCATCCATCACTGAAGGAGAGACGAGTTTTCTTAATAAGGGGGCCCATCCATCTTGAGAAAGTGGGGGAGTATCGTTAAGAGAAACAAGAGAAGGGTACTAACACACATTCTTGTTTGCCTCTGATTACACCGAAAAAAGGAGGTACTGCGTCAGTGCGTTAACTTTGATATCTCCATTTATATACTCAATGCATTAAGTCTGTGTTTATACCCATTATAATAAGGAATTGTAAAACATTAACTACCTTTAAAACAATTAAACAAACTCTAATGCCAGATTATCTTTATCCGGAAAAAGCTTCTATAAAATGAGTTCGCATGATGAATCAAAAAAGAATGAAAACGTTTAACATGTTTTGGACGTAACGTGTATAATTTGAACCAACATTTATTTTTAATTCTAAGTTATTAATAAAAAATATATAAATATGTAATATAATATAAAAATATGAGAAAATGCATAAGTCACAGAAAATGTCTAAAATCAACGGAAATTTGCTTAGTTATCATTTTGCGACAACCTTATTTCCCTCAGTTTTTTTTGTTTGTTAGCTTAACATTTTCAATCTTAAGGCGACCGAGATTACAATTGGATACTAAGGAAAATTTGATGCAGCTAGGTCTAAAAGAGTTAATACCTATTTAAAGCTTCCGGAATGGAAATTACTCGAGAATCTAATATGTATTTTTTAAAAAAAGGTGTTTCTCTTATAACAGTTTTTGTTTTATTTATATTAGAGTATAAAAACGCTAATTAAAGCAATACGCTTTGAAATATAAACTCATCAGTATCCATTTATCACTTATTTACCCAAAGAATGATAAAAAAAAGTTTGAACTTTTACTATTGTTTCTTCCAAAATTCGAGATTATTTTTTTTCTTTTAAACTTTTTAAAATAGTTTGCTGAGAAAGTTCATATATCTCATTTAGTTCATTTAATATCCCTCACTATTCTAAATAAAAAAAGAGTAGCTCCTTAAAATCGATTAAAGGATTGTTATAAGTCTTTTAATTTGGCAGTTTGGATGTACTCCAAACTAATATTTAATAACTTCAACTTTTTTTAAGATGATTTAGAGACTTTCTCAGAGGATTACAATTTCCATTTTTAAAATAATGGCAGAGAAGTATTCACTGTGATATATATTTTTCTCTTGACTCATAAATATGCAGCTCAAATATTTCTCATCACGGGAAAAAAGTTTGGATTGAAAAACTGCCAAGGTATAATGAAGATGAAATACTTTATAGGAAACCTTTGACTTTCCAATAAGAAGTAAAAATTAAGTCAACCCTTAAAGATACTTTCAAAGCATGTATTACAGTTCGGTTTTTTAAAAAGTGTATTTAAACCCTATTTAATCATTTTTCAAAAGCGTTAAATGAGTATAAAAATCCTATAGAAACAATTATTTTGTAATCCCTTATCGTACCTTAAGTGTTAATTCGGGAAATTTATTGATAAGAATCTAAGAATTTTAACGCGTGGTTCCTTAACGTTTATTTTATTTATTGCGCAAGTTCCTACATCTTTAATTAAAAGTATGGCGTATTTATATTGTTCTGTTGTTAATTTAATTACCACTTTTTACTTTAAAAGGAGTAAAATTTTGAATGAGTAAGCTTCTCTAAAATATGTTACAATTAAAATTTTAAAAAAGTGTAATATTAAATTCTGTCTGAAAAGAAAAAGTAATAGACCCAGTTAAAGTAGTTAAGGAGTATTAAATATATTTCTTACAACTGTTAACGACAATTTATTCAAATTTTAGCATTTAAATAATGCATAGAAGTACAATTTTGCTAATTTTCTTCATTACTTATTTATTTTTACCCTTATTTTTCACGCAAGTAATTGCTTTTTCTAAACCCAAAATTCTGAAGCGTAATTCTTTAACGACTATAACTTAGTAAATCTTTTCAACTTTTAAAGGGATTGTTTTACTCAAAATATTTAATTTTAAACTCAAATTTAATTGTACTTTTTTTTAAAAAAGGAATTTAAATTTTCATTATTCTTAAGATGAAACTCGAGCAAAATTATCGCAGCTTTTTATATTAGAATTATTTAGTTTCTTTTAAATTGATAATCGTCAGTTTGAAAAGGGAATATAAGTCCAAAAAGCAAGTTTTGAGAAAATCGGAAAAAAAAATAAGTGATGGAATTTTCGCTGTATAACCACCAAATATTTACTGGAAATTCAGAACCCAATTTAATAACAGAACAATCATCAAAACAATTGTAAGTACATTCAAAAATATTTTATAGTTGAAAAAAGCTGATTGACTTATTCCCTTTTTCAACCTTATGAAGTTTCAACTGATAAAAAAAAACTTAAAAAATAATATTGATATTTAAATAACATTCCTGATTTGTTCACAGCACAAAAGTGAGAAATAGAAAGACTAAGACAAATAAAATTCGAAGTTATTATGAAATTGAGTCAGTAAGGTAGTATGAATGGAGTAAGTGAATACGAATGGAGTTAAAAATTCTATGGATAAAACAGTTAAAACTACTTTTAAATTTAAAAAAAACATTATCTTGGCTTAGTTTACAGCACAAAGAATAATAAAAGAAAGACAAATTAACTTTAATTCTAAAGGGCTTGATTATGTTTTTATAGCTGATTAAAAATATTCCTTCTACAATATTTTTCTGTTTGAATTTTGTGTAACTATTTTAAAAGTTTTCTTTTATTTATTGTATCTCTCTATATTAAAAAAAAGTAACAGTGACCGCCGCCGTCACCGCCGCCGCTGATTTTGAAAATTTTATTTTTGAACAATTTGAACTATCACTACGCAAAAACCATTTGAAGGAATATTATGAAATTTTGACCATTGGTAGACAAATTTATGAGGGTCATTTCAGTTTCCAAACCTAATTAATTAGATAATTAGTTCTGGCGTTATTTAATGTCAAAGTCGAAAATTATTTTTTTCGGCTGCGAGTTCGCCCCCAGCAAAATCTATTTACAGCAGAAACATGATTTTTTGCAGACACATACTCTTAGGTATGAAGTTTTGCACCTCGTCGCCCTTTTTTCGAATTTCGAATTATTTTTGGAGTAATTAAATTCTAAAGTTTCGAAATTTTCGTTATAACAGAAAAACTAATCACAGTAAAACTATGATATTTTAAACGCACATACAATTATTTTTTATAAAAAGATTGGCGTTTTGTTTTTTAAAAAATTCGAATTATTTTTAAATTATTAAGATTCAAAGTTTCAATTTTTTCATCTCTTTCTGGTCGTTCACTAGAGAAACAGCCGATTTTTATGAGTCTGATTTCTTGATTTCTTTTACTTCCGACGATTCACTAGATACACGTGCATTTTATAAATTTAAAAGATTTTAATGGCCTGCTTTTTTTTCTCTAAAATGGTTGATGATAATTAGTAGACTTGCTGGATATTTTTTAAAAACATTTCGATTAAATTATTGACAAGTTAAACAAGGATTATTGACAAGGATATTTCAGTTGCAGTTTTATTTTGATATTTTTGTAGAAATGGTCCGAATTAAGTTATTGATAAGTTTGAGAGATAAAAAGTTTCGATATTAAATGATGATTAACTAAGCAGCCAAGTTCCAGGTTTTACCGGATAGTTAAGATGAAACAAGCGAGCTCTGCTCGCTAAGATCGCGAAGCGATCTTCAAAGAACTGCGAAGCAGTTCCGGGGGTTGGTGAGCGATAGCGAGCAGGGGGCAGAGCCCCCTAGTTATTTAAAAAAACAATTAAATAGGTAAAATCTGGCAGACAGTCTTCTCTCCTTAAAAGAACCTCTAACTATAGATTATTCAATAAAAATTTTTAAATAATCACTGATAAAAAGGTTCAATTGATTTTCCTACAAAATTCAGAATTCCTCAGCTGTATGCAAAGGTATTATTCAGGGGAAATTTCACAAAATATTATTTATTTATTCAAGAAACAAGAGTTGGCATCTACTCTCTGCTGTTTCCTCGATCTTTGGCAAGTGATGTAGCCGTTACTATGGAAACCGTCCAATTTGGGGAAAGGATTGGACGGAAATCTCCTTGACTTTGGAACCTTTTTTGGAACGTGTTACAGCCCATTTAAAAACACACTTTAGATTTATGAGGAAAATGTGAAAGTAAGTTTTTCAAATGTTGACACTCGTAAAGTACATCGTGTTTTGTCATCATTTTTTGTGTTTGTTAGTATTAAAAATTTGCCTTTCCTTATTTTAGTTGAAACTCAAAATTTACAAAGCATTACGCAATTTCTACATACATCATATAATAATACAGAAATACCTTTAATACCTTTATCTATGGAAATCTTTATACCGTAAAAATTAAAAACTTTCCGATTAAAAACTATGGTGTAAAATTTTACTTACTTTGAATAGTATATCACTCAGTGAACTCCGAAATTAATTCCGAATTTCATTTTATTATAAAACAATTAAACCTATTCTCAGGATTAACAATACAGCATAAGTATATTACTGTAATGGTTCTAACCTTTTATGAGTTCACCATACTTAACTGCATTGTTGAACGCTTCTAAAGAACTAGAATTAGTCATCATGAAAATTAGTTGCATCTTGAAGAAAACTCTTTCGTAACTCAAAAAAAATTATCTTACTTGAGACACATACGGGTTAGAAACATGATTTTTTGAAGCAAAGGTTTGAAAAGAAGAGTTCTTCAGCAGTACCTCTGGTTAGAGGATTGTGTGAGAAAACACCAGCTCTCAAGCGTCGTCGAAGAGTTTTCTTATAACACAAGGTTGATTAAATTAAACTGGATAATAATAATTAATTATATTGATTTATTATTTGCATTCAAAATATCTATACAGAAGTCATCATGATTTAATGTAATCTTGTTGTTGTTGTTGTTGTCGTTGTCGTTGTCGTTGTCATTGTCATTGTCATTGTCATTGTCATTATCATTATCATTATCATTATTATTATTATTATTATTATTATTATTATTATTATTATTATTATTATTATTATTATTATTATTATTATTATTATTATTATTATTATTATTATTATTATTATTATTATTATTATTATTATTATTATTATTATTATTATTATTATTATTATTATTATTATTATTATTATTATTATTATTATTATTATTATTATTATTATTATTATTATTATTATTATTATTATTATTATTATTATTATTATTATTATTATTATTATTATTATTATTATTATTATTATTATTATTATTATTATTATTATTATTATTATTATTATTATTATTATTATTATTATTATTATTATTATTATTATTATTATTATTATTATTATTATTATTATTATTATTATTATTATTATTATTATTATTATTATTATTATTATTATTATTATTATTATTATTATTATTATTATTATTATTATTATTATTATTATTATTATTATTATTATTATTATTGCTGTTTCTAAAGAGTGCATAAAAAACAAAAGAAAAACTTTGTCAACATCAAAGTCATAATAGTTCATAATTATTTTTAAAAACATCATTAATGAGTGTTATTAGATATTTTAAGTTTTTTTGTTATCTTGGTCATTTTCAGTACTGCACGTTTTGTATCATACAAATTAACCTGACATTATAACTTTTAATTAACTACATTTAATGTAATAATATATGCAATTCTATCTATTTATGAATTCTATATTTTTAATGAATAATTGAGTACCTAAGCACCGAAAAATTATTCAGTTTCAGTGTTTTTTTACCCTCCTAAAAATAGGCATAAAACTGTTAAATTTCATCTAAAATTTTAATAACTCAGAATCGATAGTCTTATTCCAATTGTCTATTCGGAAATGCGATATCCATCCATCCTTAAATCCTACACAAGATGCTATTCCAGTCCCACACAATAAAGAGCTTTCACAGTCGATATTACTACCGTCCCCATATCCCCCTTCCTTTCAAGCTTCAAACAACGCAGTAAGTCAAATGTGTACCGAACACAATGTGTCCGTTCACTCGGAATTCCATAACGCATCGGTAAGCACTTCACACAAGTCCGCTTCGATTCTACAAACCCTCTTGCTAATAATAATTATAATAATCCAGCAGTCGCACAACTCCACTCGCCATTAAAGGTTTCACTGCGACCGTGAGCTAAATGATGGTGGGTCCTCTGAGGAGATCGGGATTCGGTGTGAATTATAAACATTGGCGAGGGACTTGTTAAGTTAACGAGCGTCAAAGTGTTAGTCTCGAGGTGCTTAGCTAGTCGTTTTAGTTGGGGACAATTGAGGGAATTGTCACCGTTTTGAGAAACGCTTCGCTAAGAATCGGAGGCTGCTAATTTTCTTTTCAAGTCTTCAGTTACAGATACTTACTTCTTTCTATAGCATATTAAATAATGAGCGAATTTGAATTAGGAAACAAAACTGAATACCTCATTTGCTTTATATATGTTACAGTTAAAGTCCGGAAATCAGTTAATTTACAGAAAACCTAGATAATTTGCAGATTAACGAGGGTGATTCGTTAAAGAGCGAAATTTTTATCAATTTCTAAGATTACCTAGGTAATCTTGAAATTACCTAGGTATTCTGCACCCTACCGACTAGACACTCGTTAATCTGCATACTACCTGTATCAGTTATTTTACATAATTAACGAAGGTGATCCGTTAAAGTACAAAAATTTATTTTATTTTTATAAAAAGTTTAAGGTGGTTGGGGGGGCTGCCGCCCCCCAAACCCCCCTGCCCTAACTATAACCAAACTCGTTTGGGGGTAAACAGTAACAATGACGAATCAAAAAAAGGGGATCGGTACTTTTTTCATATTACACAAAACACGCAAATCCCACAAAAATAGTAATGAAATAGCAATTTTAATACTAGAATATAAAAGCAATAACAATAGAATATTAAAGTACCAACTGAGATTTGTATCAATTGGGGTTTTTCGATCTTGATTTGACAGCGTATTTCAATGAGCACTTAAACTAGCAAATCTTATTGAAAGCGCGGTGTAATCGGCTGCCAGCCTACCCTGAACTATTGCTAGGATTCGCGATAGATTACATAATATGTAATCGATCCTGGGCAAAGGTTTAACATATTATGTTAAACCTTTGCCCAGGTTCCAGCGATTGTTGAATTAATGTTTGTTGAAAAGATATTTCAACAGCTGGGACATTTGCTTTCGTTAAAAGAAATCTCTGTCACTCTGAAGTCGGAGCTTCCACACAATTGTTTTAAAATACCCGTTTTAGTAGTAATTTACTGAACTTAATCATGTAAATTTACTGTACTTACTTGCTTGTATTATTTTGTTTAACATTCAACATGACAACTACCAGTGCTACACACTAAATTTGAAATCAAAATACCAAATATGACAACAAACTACGTATTGAAACCCGACTGCGCAGGGGTAAGCGCATGGCGCAGTGAGCACCCCAACATTTTAACAGAAAGGATTGAGCGAAACAAACTATTTTGAACTTTATCAAGAGGCCGTTATAGTGTAGATTCCCTAGGTAAAATGCGAAAAACTCTAATATCCGCACATTAACGACAGAAATCAGTTAATCTAAAGTTTACCTAGGTATTCTTTAGAATAACTAATTTTCAACTTTAGCGGTAACATATATAAGAAGTTGGATTTAGGTGGTGGTGATGGGACCAATCCCTATCCGGTCTATATACAGCACTGTATAAAAGTTCGTCTTTTTACTCTGAATTTTCGATTGTTTTTTATGAAAATTTTTCGCATGCCTAGAAAACGGGCCTTTTCCGTAAATTTTTCCAAAAAAATTAGATTTAATAAAATCCCCATCTTAAGAATAAATTTAAAATTTAATTAAAAATTTCTAAAAACAATATTAAAATTTCTCTTAATCTTTTGTTAAAACGGGGCCTAGCTTCATTTATGCATAGCGTATAATGAGATTCGGGATTAAAAAAATTGTTGTCATATTTATTGTGCCTCTCCTGTAACTAATCCAAAAGGACTCTCCAACTTCTACATAAAATAAAGGAAAGTATCTCCCCTTTGACAGAAAAGAGAAAACAGATAAATCCTCAAAGTACAAAGTTTGAGCAGCAACAGGGCTGTCTGTTGTTTAAAGAATGAAATTTTTACAGTGTAGGTAACGTTTCTTGTCGGTGACATCACGCTTGCTCTGTCTTTTTTCGCAAATTAGGTAGCTTGTGTGACTTTTAATTGAAGCTACCTCCAACACGTGATGTCACTGACAAGGAACGCTGTAATCCAGCATATTGAAACTAGACCCGATCCCACGACGCTATGTATCTCTACAAAGTCCAAGAACAGTAGGGGAGAAGGTCAGTCCCATAGGAAAATCCTAGAAATTGCAGAATGTGATGAGGAGATAAAGGGCAGTTAGATTTATCCAACCTAGAATTCAGGCGACGAGAAGGATTAATAATTACCTATATTACCTTACCTATAGCCAGCGTTCGAAATTGTACTGGATTGCTGGTCCGGGACAACCAAAAAACGACTCGGACCAGTGGAATCAGAAAATCACTGGTCCGCTGGACCAGTGGTGAAAAAATATTCCACCCTTCAGTTTAAGCCTGCAATTTCTCTTTGCTTGGAATCGGGAGAAAGGCAAAAAAAAATAAATTTCATTAACTAAACCAGATTACAACCAGTTTGTCAACTAATAATGTAAAACTAATTCGAAGTTATGTATTAATTTGTGTGCAATATCATTTATTCAAGAAAAGTTCTTATTTTTTGCCAATTAGTGCAATTGTATCCAATTTGTATGTCAATTAGAGAAATTTTATTTAATCGTATTTGTATGTCAGTTAGTGGAAATACTATTTAATCAAAAAAAGTTATTTAATTAATGATATTTTTTAAATAATTGATTATTTGGAGCTATTGCTTATTTCTCATAAATTTATTTTATTACTTATTTTATATAAATCTCATATTTACAGCTGGTAACTTATTATTGAATATGTTTTAATTTTTAACAATACCTATTTGGTACTCACATTCAGTGCAATAGTTACTTAATAATAGTAATATTTAAACTGGTCCTTTTTAATTTGTCGGACCAGTAATTTTTGTTGCGGACCAGTAAGATTGGTGAAGCACTGGTCCACAGGATCAGTGGATTTTTTTCCCCAATTTCTAACGCTGCCTATAGCATAAAAATATGCTAAAACATCAGAAAATTAGGGAAGAGTGGGGGAATAAGAAACAAGTAAAAAACCTTCCCCTTTGTTGAATATTGTGGGGGCGCTGCGCTTCCGGTGTGTTATTTGGCACTAGGTGGCGTGGCGCTTCCGCTCTATTCGGCACTCCGCCGCTGTATAAATAGAACTGTTCCAATTGTTAACTCTGATGTTGATTTTCTGAATTGATGTTTGATCTTGATTTGATTCTGATGTGATGAATCCTGGAGAATTGCAGTTGTACTGCCCTTTGAAATAACTTCCTATTTTAAGCTATACAATAAACAGATTTACTTTTATAAGTCGTTGAGTTGAATTTGAACAATAAACCACTGAACCACATGCACAACACACCGGAAGCGCAGCGCCCCCACAATATTCAACACTCCCCACCTGAACTCGACTAGAGTTCACAAGAAAATACAAAAATTACTGAAGAAGAATTTTTTTTTCCAAGAAAGCTATTAAGAATGCAAATATTCTGTAAAAAAATCAGCTTCATAAACTTAAAGGAGAATCTAGTGGAATTTTTAATGTTTCTTATTACCCTATTTGAATCTTATTACCCCACTCTCCCCTACATTAGGTAAACTTTTCTTTCAGAATCAGACAAAGTAGGTATGAAACATCGATGGGTTTTTTCCAAATAGTTTCCTATGCATGTAATACTAAAAAACCCTTGATATAGCGTTTTTTCGTACACAAAATGTAATTTTTTCGTTGGCCTCTAGAATAACATTAAATCGTGGTTTCATATTAGAATTTGTATTCAATTAATTTGTTTTTACAGCGGAATTGATAATACTACCTCCTTCATTATCCTAGTTTTAATTACAAAATGCATGTTGAAAATTTTAAAAAAATTTGGAATCAGCCAAAGTAAAAAGCAAAATTTCTTCACCTACATTAAATCCAAATTTTAATTCTGAAGATCTAAAAACGATTCTGATAGCCCCTCCTAGAAAGCACAAATTGAACTTTAAGGGGACGCAGTACCATGTTTTGACAAAATTACGAAAAAAAAATTTTTCTTTTAAACTAATATAAATGCATTTGTCTATCACCCTACGAATTTTCAAAACTTTTCCTTGAAAAATATTCATGTTATGGTTAATTTCATACGTGAAAGTATTAAGGTCCCTATGGCCAATGGAAACTTCAAAGTCCTTTTACTCAGAATCACTGTTTCATTGTTTAAAATGCTAAGGCTTTTTATCTATTGGACCAAATTCCTTGAAATTTTTTCTGACTATTGTTGGAAGTGAGTATAACAAAAGTTGGCATTTGTTTTATCATTAAACATCGTAGATATTTTTTTTAAAATTACTGAATTGTGAACTTTAGCATTTTGGGGATTTTTTAGCTAGTGATTCAAGAAAAACCACTATGTTTAAAATTCAAAGCACCATAAACTTTAAATCGATGCTAAGTTTTGTTAAACATAGTTTGATGTATTTGAAAACCAAATTTCAAGAATGTATGTTGATTATTGTAGGAGGAGTAGCATTTTGAAAACACCACTTAAATTTGAAGATTTTTTACAATAAACTCATAAAATTTGAATTCAAAGATATATTGAGTTTGGAATATGTTTTACATAAGACAAATACATATAATAATAGAAAGAAGTAGTAAATAACTATAATTTTAAAGATTTTGGCAAAAATGGTACTGCGTCCCCTTAAAAATTAATCCGTTAGGAATGTTATAATTTATGACGAGCATTTTTTTTGTGATGCGAATGTTAAAAAGGATGCTAATATCCTCATTTCCAAAGCAAATGTAAGACATTTTGAATATTTTTAAGTTCGTTCAGCGTTCTGGCGTTCTTTTTCATGGAGAAACCAAGATCTATCATTTTTCGTTATCATCCAAGTTCCTTAGAAGTAGTGTTATTATCTTTACGCAAGAGTGTTTCTATTTGATTTGTGAAATTCCTCCATGACTTCTTTTCGTGTCCCCGGCTTTAGATTAATTGGAGACCTTAACTTTTTCTTGTGAAAAGTTGGTAAGAAACCAGATTGAGGCTGATTAGAGGACAGCAAGCTACTTTTGGCGGATAAACTTGACTTGTGCTACCTCATACCTTTAACCTAGATTTACTCTTATTTGAAAGGTTAGGAAATCTCAACTCAAGTTGTAGTATAAAAAAGTTAGTACATTCCTTCATCCGTCTAAACATATTTTTTCTCATTCTGTTTTAAATTTGGTTGATAAAATGTTATGATATTATATTAAGAATAAAACTTAAAGGGATGTTCATTTTGATTTTATTTTCTTTTGCTTCATATTTTATTTTTATGCTTTTTAAGAGAATTTTCATAATTAGGTTTTAGCTTGTAGGTTTTCAATGAATTAAAATCATCAAAGGGTTATAAATGTATGATACTTTAGAGTAAAATACATGAATTGTGATAATACGAGAAAAGTAAAAAAACTATTTAAAATTTAAGAATATAATTCGATAGTGATAAAAGTGAAATAATTCAAATGAAACAAAGAATTATAAAAAAATTAAGTATCTATTGTTTTTTAACTATTGTTGTAAAAAGAAGCAATCTGAATCCCAAACTGAAATCAAATTACTTATGTTTTTTATTCCAGATAGTTTAAAATTCTACAGGATCTTTTGGAAAACAAAATGAAATCTGAAACTATTAAAAACGTAAACATAATACTTTAATATAATTATTTTAAAAATTAAGGGTTTTTCATCCCATATAGACGAAAGATCATAATTTGTTAGATTTCTATATAAAAGAGTTTTTGAAAAGTGCAAATCACTTGACAAAGTAATATATTCTAGAGCTCTTAGATCCTAGTCACTCAACTTGTTTTCTATAGATTTCCAAACTACTTTTCAACATTAATTTAATAAAATTGCCACACAGCTTTTATTTTTGGCATTGAATAAATTCCCTTTAAGCTTTAAGGTATTCAGCTATGTTAAAGGGTAACTGAAAAACAGTTGAATTGAATCACGTTAATCAGTAGAGTTTTAAACTAAGCGCAATACAATTATATTTTAAAATTACATTAAAATATTTGCTTCCTTTACTCGAGTAAATTATTTCATGAGCGCTTTTGAATACATCCAGTGAATTATTTTTTATTACATTAAATCTGACTCACAAAAATATTGAACGATGAGACAGTTTTATATTTACTCTTCCTTATTCTCTTTCTCCTTATTAAATGTTATCATCTCAATTCCATTTTTACTCCATATTTTTCTTTCTCTGGATCTCTTTGTTAATCTTGAATATATATTCTTCTTTAAGTGTAAGCTCACAACTCTCAAGCGTCACCACCAACCGTGGTGACTAATCAATAGTCACCACTTTTTCAGTTATAGTCGGCTAGACTAGTACTTCCCCTCCACTCTCTTGCGTTACCATCCTATGCCGTGCTGATGAGTCCTAACAAGGACGAAACCGGTCCACGGTTGGTGGTGACGCTTGAGAGTTGTGAGCTTACACTTATTGTCCGCTTAACCAGCAATAATTGGTGAAATTCTCCTTTCATATATATTCTTCTTATCTTAACCTTTTTTATTATTTGATAGTTCTCACCAATTACTGGAACTTGAAGAAATAAATGGTAGTTAAACTTAATATTTGTATAGGGAACAAATTATCGTAACTTTCCAATTCTTCAAGTATTTTTTATCGAAGTCTCAAAATAAGAGTATAAGCTGATTAGAAATACTTTGTCCTTGTTTCCTTTTTTAACTTATTACACTTAATTTATTAGTCAAAAAATAATATTTTGAGTATTATTGTTAGAATCAAATAATATATTTTCTCAGTTAAATGAATTTGAGTTCACACCTCAATCACACCTCAATGCTCTTCTCTACTAATGAGGTATTTGCATGATTGAGGGATTTGCTTGATTTTATACTTTTTTGATAGCTTATGGTATAAAACTCCCAAATTTCTGATTTTTAAGTTCAAAAATGTGTTTTAAATAATTTAAAATTCATTTTTATTTTTGCCAAAACGTCAGAAAAGTCATGTTATCAGAAAACGGTCTTCTATTGGATGTGACCTCACAGCGCATGATTTGTGATTCGAAAGTGTTTTCGCGCCCAAACAAAACACGAAATTTCAAAAATTTATAACTCGGAAACTATTCTACGAAAATACTTGATGTAAAACTCATTCTTCATGGTTTTATATCTACTATTTTAATAAAATTTAATCTCGAAAGGTGAGAATACCTCACTCTTTACTACATACTTATCCCTTTTTTTTGTATTTTCAATTTATCTTCCCAAATAATTACACACACTCTTCACAGTGCAAGATAGCGTTTCGCAAACACGCCATCCATCATTTCAATTACAAAAGGGAAGATTTTTACTCACCATTTCAAACTAACGAGTTAATCTCAAAAATTCTCATTAACCATCAGTCGAGTTAATTACACAGTGCAACGGTAATTTGTTTCTTTAATGGTCAAACAAAGCTGAAAATACGGACGCATATGCAAAAAGGGAGCCGAATTGAATTACTGCTCAGAGCTGTTTCGTTCGAGCGTATTCAGTTTTATTTCTCAAAAAAAAACGTCCTCATCCGAATGCATTGGGAAGGAAGTATTCAATTACTTCGTGACAGCTTTCTTTACTTTATCACAGCCAGCTTAATTACTGACGCATGCTGAGTGCTGAGAAATTCTTTAAAGCTACTCAGCCGATAGATTTATGCGTCATTTGTGTGGAGAAAACGGTTGAACCCAGGCGAAAACTGCATTTCCCTTACTAAAACAAAATTTTCTATCGTGTGATAGGGGAAATGGGGAACCTTTCAATAAATTTCAGTTAATTTCTTGTGAACTAACACATGAGTAGTTTTAAAATTTGGGCCTGTTTTATCCTACAATTGTTTCTCATTCACCTTAATTAAAAGGTTAAAAATACATAAATATATATTATAACACTCTAAAAAATTACTTTTTGTTAAAAGACACTATATAGATCAGCCACTTTTCAACAGTTGAGTTATAATTTTATGTTATTTTTAGGCATTTAAGTGTAACTTAATTTTGTTTCATTAACACGTGAATGCTGCAAGTATTTTAAAAACTTTTCTCTACTAAACACTTTACTATTTATTTCATTTTCTGGGATTGATGGTCGTGTTTTCCATCGGGTTTTCCATCGGGTTTTCCTCCTTACGTTTCGCCATCTTTTTCAGAGGGCATCGCCAGGGGCAAAAATATCATTGTAATTTATATTTTGTTTCATTTCTTTTCACGATATTTTCTTACAATGTTTTTTCTTTTAAAAAAGCTTTTAAGTAATCTTAAAGGATCCACTTCAACCATTTTTCTAAAGACTTCCCCATACCATTTTAATTTCAATCTTGATTTCAACATTGATCTAAATTGTACTTTATACATACTATCCAGGTTCAAAAGAATATAATTGATGGTAAGTTCTATAAGTAAAAAATTATGCATATATAATTTGATTATAAAAACAAACCAGTTTCCAATTACTTTTTCACTAAATTTAAATCAACCCACACAGTGTATCCACCTTTAAAAAATCATTATTCTTAGTGCAAATTATGCAACACACCTAAAAACTGCAAAACAGCTATTTGTTTGTATGAATGGCCATATAATTATTTGCAACCAGATTCAGGGCTCGATTTAGAAAATTTAGAACACTAGACCCAACATGCAGGAAGGGGCCCGCATGTTACACTATATACCTGTTTGTTATTGTATTTAAAGCCCTGGATGAAGCTACGTTACTTTGCTATCCAGGGCTTTAATTGTATTAACCCAAGCAAAATTATAAAATTTTACATGCAGGGTCAGGCACGCGCGTGCGCGCTTTTGATAATCTTTTAAATTTTTTACATTACTAAAACATTTGGATATTAATTTAGATTTTTAAAAAGTAATGAAAAAACATCCTAGGAAGTATAAAATGTTATTTCTACTAAGAATTTTTGTTTACTTTTTAAAATTAGGGGATCCATAAATCGTGGGGCCCCTAGACCCGGGCCTAGTGTGCCATGTCGAGATTTATTAGTAGTTTAAAAACAAATAATTTAGTACTTCATTTTATGCATCTTCCATTTATCAAGTATTAATAAAAAAAACTGATATTGTCTGAAAACTTAAGAACTTGCGTCTAAAGTCAGATCGATCTGCAAAAAGATTTAGAAAACCACCTCCAGCCAAAATACAAGAAAAATACTTCTTTAAATATTAAAGGAAAGGGAAAGAGATAGTATATACCCCGAAATAAAGATAACTTTTCAACTTGTCTGTAGTAATGGCTGTCTCATAACATGTTATAAAAGGGAGTCCCAAGTTTCTCCCTAACTCTAAAGAAACCGAGTTGGCGGAATATCCACTCCAGATAACCTAAAAACTGAAAGCTTTCAAGGAGGCACGAAGTGATTTCCCTTCTGAAGTTAGACGGAGTAATAGCTTTTTCAGTTTCTAAAAGTTTTAAAAGAAAAAGTACAAAAGTAAAAAAATCAATAAATTTTGGGAGGTCTCTTTTGAAGTGTTTTTCTGTTTGAAATTTATTTGTTTCACTGGTTCAGCGTGATAGAGTATGGTATACGTTCGTTTATTCAAGTAAAATACAGTAGAACCCCGATTATCCGCGAGCGGATTATCCGCGGTGCGGGTTATCCGCGAGTGCCACGAAGAACATTTTTTAACGATGAGTGCAAATTTTAGATGAGATTAGAGACATTTTAGATGTAGAGCAAAGGTTTCTGCTGTACTGTACAGATTTAAAAAGTTTTACCTATCATGTTTTTTGTACAATAAAACATAATTTTTATGCTGAAAATTTTTTTCGTGTTTTCACCTCATTTTTAGTCTTTTTTCGGGTTATCCGCGATTTTCGTTATCCGCGGTATCCTTGCCACCCAATTGCCCGGATAATCGGGGCTCTACTGTATATGAATTGTAGTTGTGAAATTTTTTCAATTTGAACCCAGCTTCGAGCGAACTAAAAAGAAACCTGAAGGTTAAGAATTGACATATTAAAATCAAATTTTTCCATGTTTTAATTGTACTGATTATGCTTTTTTTGTTTTACTCAATTATTCAGACGTTTTTCTTTCTTAAATAATAATGTAGAATGCTACAGTTTGGAAAAAGGGGGAGATTAGGGGGTGTTCACTTACTGGAAGTGTAAACTGAGACTTCCTAGTAAATGAACGACTGTTCATTCACTGGGAAAAATACATATCTCGTAAAATCTCATGATGATAAATTTATTTGATTCATAATGGTGTGATCTAAACTAGGTTTAATGCCCGAGGCTTTAAATAGTGTCCTTCCAGTAAATGAACGGGGTGTGTTGATCAAAAAGTCTATGTTAATACATGGTGTTTTGAAAGTTTGCTTCAGAGCTTTAGTTTTAAACAACAACGCCTCGTAGAATCAGGGGAATAAAGTTTTCTTATAGTAGTGACCATGAGGAATATATTGAGAAGACTTATAGTGCTCTTAGTAGTCAAATCTATAATTTAATCAAAAAATTAAAGATAGTACAAAAAAGTCCTTTTGAAAAAAATTTTTGCTGAAATTAGTCACCAGTTTTAACTTTTTGGACCTGTTTAGTTTACCCCTCGATGTAATTACCAAATTAACTTAAAAACTTTCTAAAAATATTTCAACTGGTGAGTATATTCATTGGCAGAACGATGTTCATATTTAGGACAAACTTTGTTCATTTTCTGAGTATATCGCACCTTTTGCAATAAGATAAGGATTCCTTAAAAACTATTAATTTCTGAGATCTGGAAACACTTCGATCATATTGATGAGAAAAAGCTTGTTTGGAAACATACCTTATTTTTTAAAATTGACCGAGAAAAAGCCCTTAAAAATTTTTTTAAAGTGGCGAAATCACAAATCCAAATACTAAGTGTTCATTCACTGGGCGGTTCACCCTAAGTTCTTTCAATTATTATAAAAATTAAGGAAAAGTCTGGAATGAGAAATATTGACTATACCTAATGACTATTCATAATAGATGATGCAAGCACATATTTTTTAACACTTAAAAGGTATTTTTCATTTAATTAAAAGACTCTAATTTTCATTGTTAAACTAAAGATTCCTTGAAAATATCACGTTGGTGTTACAAGAGTAATACAATAAGCACGCTAAAATTTAAAGATAACACTGTTCAACAATGAAAAAATTTCCTTGATAAAAATAGTCATTTCTTATAGATTTTGGATCACTGAATACGAAAATCACAATTAAAATTCTCAATTGACTCAGGATTTTCGGGGAACAGCTCCTCCCCCTTTTTACGTTTTTCGACGACTTTATAAATTTAAACTCGATTTTCAGGGTCAAAAAGCATTGCTTTAGTCATCAAATTGCCCCCCAGGGAACAAGAAAGGTTCAAATTCATAAAATGTGTTAATTTATAACAAATGGATAGGTTTAAGGGGTAATTACCCCCCTAAAAACGCAAAAAAATCGTGAAAAATAGTAGGGTTTGTTATACCCTATTTATTTTGCTGATTTTTTACGCAATTCATCTTTGAAGGGACCAAACCCTTCCCCAAGGACCCAAATTTGATAACAATATGCAGCAATAATTTTTACTACAAGCGGTTGAGGTGTTAACGCCCCCAGAGCACCCACGGAAGGGTTCAATGCCGCACTTAAGAGTTAAACTGCTGTGCAAAATAAAAGTCAAAATGCCACGGACTAAATTTTAGCTAATTCTTGTGTAAATGACCTGCTGAAGTCAAATATGACACCCATTTTCCTCCATCACCCTCAGTTTTTAAGAGGATGACCCCTAATTGTTATCAACAGCCGTGCATCTATATTAACATCTTTAAACATGGAATCCTCACTCCCTAAAACCGGTCAGTTTTTAAAGAACTGAAGAGTTTCTATTCAGGATAGACATAAAATATAAGAAAAACGTCATTTGGAATCTTTTCAAAATCATGAATATTAATTCCTGAGCTCGCGAGCGCCTTTGCGGTTCTGGGAGTCTTCCGAACTCTTCCGCGGGGGTTTCTGGGTCGCTAACACCTCAACCACTTTTAGTAAAAATTATTGCTGCATATTGTCATCAAATTTGGGTCCTTGGGAAAGGGTTAGGACCCTTCAAAGATGAATTGCGTAAAAATTAAGCAAAATAAATAGGGTATAACAGACCCTACTATTTTTAAAGATTTTTTTGCGTTTTTAGGGGGGTAATTACCCCTTAAACCTATCCATTTGTTATAAGTTTAGCATATTTTATTAATTTGAACCTTTCTTGTCCCCTGGGGGACAATTTGAAGACTAAAGCAATGCTTTTTGACCCTGAAAATTGAGTTTAAAATTATAAAGATAATATAACTGGGGAGCTGGATAAGAAGAGAAGTGTAGATATCATGTACATAGATTTTCAAAAAGCCTTCGATAAAGTACCTCATGAGGCACTACTGTATAAATTGGAAAGACTAGGGATTCAGGGGAAAACATTGGTTTGGATTAAGAATTGGTTATTGGGTAGAAAACAGAGAGTGCAGGTAAAAGGAAGCTATTCACAGTGGACAGAGGTACTTAGTGGGGTTCCACAGGGATCAGTTTTGGGACCAATTTTATTTATAATATTCATAGATGATATAGGTCAGGGGATTAAGAATGGAATCAGTATATTTGCAGATGATTTAAAAATATGGGGGACAGTGGATACCAAGACACAAATTGAAAATTTACAAGGTGATCTTGATAGGATTTCTGAATGGGCTGTAAAATGGGGTATGTCATTCAATTTGGGGAAATGTCAAGTACTGCATATGGGTCATAAGAATAATGGAGCCGAGTACTGGCTGCAAGGAGTAAGGGTTAAGGAGGGAGATACGGTCAAGGATCTTGGGGTTGGGGTGATAATACACAGAGACTTTAAAATGGGTCACCAATGTAACCTATGTAACCTTATATGTGTGTAATAAAAAAAATGTTCTGCTGCGGGTAAAAAGGCAAATAGGTTATTGGGGTATATCAAAAAGACTGTAACTTCAAGGGATAAGAATATAATATTGCCGATATATAAGGGCTTGGTAAGACCTCACCTAGAATATGCTGTACAATTCTGGGCTCCATATCCTTCCTACCCCGCATGGGGTCTATTTCCACCCCAAGCGCACTTTGACTCTTGATATCTCCCCTGCATTTTTGTTTGGACAATTTCCAATGCTATTCCTTAATTACACAAAGTTAAAATTTTGGAGTTTTTACTCAATTTTTAAGTGTCGTGGGAGAAATAGTCACATATTCCCCCTCTGGGGTCTTCTGAGACCCCAGGCATGAATGGCGGTAAAAAATATCAAATAAAGCTTAATACTTTATTTTTTTTGTCATATTATTGATAAAACATGGTTTTTATGTATGTTTAAGATGCTTAGAGATTTATTAGAAGGACATTTTCGTAGAAATTGTCATTTTTTTTATAAAAATAAGATTGCGGCAAAGTACATTGAATTACTCCCTATTTCTTAAATTTTTCCTTCATATTCTAATAAAAATATGCTATTTATAGAAATCTTTTGATTATCTAACAGCTGCAACAAAAAAAAGCTCAGCCAACTGTCGCCATCACTTTCCGTTGAAGAAATTCTTTATAAAAGCAATATAAATTCATGGCTTGTAAATAGGTTTTTTATTTTCAGTTTTCTTGGAAAAATAAGAATGCTTTCAAAGATTTATGAGTATTTACTGAAATTCAGAATGTGATTTCGAAGAACTAGTAAGAAAAATAAACAACTTCGCTTTGAAAACTTATATAAAACAAGCGAGAAACCTGTTACACCAAATCTGAAATGATCATTTTTTATAATACTAGGGAGCTACCGCCCCCTGCTCGCTATCGCTCGCCAACCCCCGTAAACTGCTAACGCAGGACCTTTTGGAATTGCTTCGCAATTCCCACAAATTCCAACTCGCTAAACGTAATACACTTTATAAAACAATTAAACAATTTACAGAAAAAACGTCAACCAAGTTTCCAAAAATACTTCACCAAATCCCCTCCATGAATAAATCTCCCTTAAAAGTTTGAATATATATGTTACCGCTAAAGTTGATAATTAGTTAATCTGAAGAATACCTAGGTAAACTTAAGATTAACTGATTTCTGTCGTTAATGTGCGGATTTTTGAGTTTTTCGCATTTTACCTAGGGAATCTACACTATAACGGCCTCTTGATCGTTAAAGTTCAAAATAGTTTGTTTCGTTCAATACTTTCTGTTAAAATGTTGAGGTGCTTACTGCGCCATGCGCTTACCCCTGCGCAGTTGGGTTTCAATACGTAGTTTGTTGTCATATTTGGTGTTTTGATTTCAAATTTAGAGCGTAGCACTGGTAGTTGTCATGTTGAATGTTAAAACAAAATAATACAAGCAAGTAAGTACTGTAAATTTACATGATTAAGTACAGTATATTACTACTAAAACGGGTATTTTGAAACAATTGTGTTGAAGCTCCGACTTCAGAGTGACAGAGATTTCTTTTAACGAAAGCAAATGTCCCAGCTGTTGAAATATCTTTTCAACAAACGTTAATTCAACAATCGCTGGAACCTGGGCAAGGGTTTAACATATGTAATCGATCGCGAATCCTAGCAATAGTTCAGTGCAGGCTGCCAGCCGATTACACCGCGCTTTCATTAAGATTTGCTAGTTTAAGTGCTCATTGAAATACGCTGTCAAATCGAGATCGAAAACCACAATTGATACAAATCTCAGTTGGTACTTTAATATTCTATTATTATTGTTTTTATATTCTAGTTTTAAAATTGCTATTTCATTACTATTTTTGTGGGATTTGCGTGTTTTGTGTAATATGAAAAAGTACCGATCCCCCTTTTTTGATTCGTCATTGTTACTGTTTACCCCCAAAACGAGTTTGGTTATAGTTAGGGCAGGGGGGTTTGGGGGGGCGGCAGCCCCCCCAACCTCCTTAAACTTTTTATAAAATAAAATAAAATTTTGTACTTTAACGGATCACCCTCGTTAATATGTAAAATAACTGATTACAGGTAGTATGCAGATTAACGAGTGTCTAGTCGGTAGGGTGCAGAATACCTAGGTAATTTCAAGATTACCTAGGTAATCTTAGAAATTGAAAAAAAATTCGCTCTTTAACGGATCACCCTCGTTAATCTGCAAATTACCTAGGTTATCTGTAAATTAACTGATTTCCGGACTTTAACTGTAACATATACACTGGAGAGAAGAAGAAGGAGGGGGATTTTATTCAGCTCTTCTAGTTCGTAAAGCAAGGGGATACAGAAGGTTTAGACTTTAATAGGGATAACGTAACAAGGGGCCATGGGTACAAATTGAATAAGACTCATTTCAATCGGGATTTAAGAAAATACTACTTCTTCAATAGGGTAATAGATATATGGAATGCATTGCCAGAACATATAGTAAATTCGAAGAGTGTATATGAGTTTAAGCTAAAACTAGACAGTCAGTGGGAATGGGTGAATTAATAAATAATGGACAAGCCTTGTTGGGCTTCGAGTCTGTAGCTGGTCGACAAAATTTGTATTAGTATTTGTATTTGTATTGAAAAACGTAAAAAGGGGGAGGGGCTGTTCCCCGAAAATCCTGAGTCAATTGAGAATTTTAATGGTGGTTTTCGTATTCAGCGAACCAAAATCTATAAGAAATGACTATTTTCATCAAGGAAAAAATTTTGAAGGTCAAATTTGTTGAACAGTGTAATTCATTTCTAAATATTTAAAAACCTTTGATCTTATTTTCTTTGATGACGAGAAATGAAGATTACTTGTTTTATATCTCAGATTTCAACTATTTTAATACAGAGTAGGAAAAAGAAGTGTAGGTGTTTTATTAAATTATGTGATTGAAAAGTCATAAAGTAGTTAATTTTCTTTCAATAAATAGCATTCCAGATGAAAATAATAATAGGGCGTTTTTCAGTTCGTATAATTAACTTTTTGTATAGGATTTAGAGTTACAATTAAAACGAAAAACAAATACTCACAAAATATGTTTCTCTCTATTCTAAAAAAAAGTTTTTGGTGAACGGTTTCCAGAGAAAGGCTTTTTAATTACTGAACCGAATGACACATATATGGTATCAAAATGTCCGGATTCTTTCCGGATTTCCGAGTAGGCCCTTCGATTTTTCAAAAAAAATCTCAATTTTAAAATATTTCCATTTTTCTCTCTATTCTAAAAACAAGTTTTTGGTGAACGGTTTCCAGAGAAAGGCTTTTTAATTACTGAACCGAATGACACATATATGGTATCAAAATGTCCGGATTCTTTCCGGATTTCCGAGTAGGCCCTTCGATTTTTCAAAAAAATTCTCAATTTTAAAATATTTCCATATTTTTGGATGACGGATAAGGTCGCAGTTACAAAGCAAGTACAGTCAGTCAAATTATTATGCATCCAATCACAACGACCGATCGACGCTATATTTTAAGATGAAACATGTTTTTTCACCTTTTAAAAAAGTACTTTCTTGATGAAATTTCACTCAAAGACTGATAAAAATATATTCTAAAAACTTACATGTACGCCATTTTATATTAAAATTTCACACTTTTTGTCCAATATTTAAAATTTTTAGTCTGATTTTATCGATGTAAACATAGAGTGATGTTTTGTCTCTTATTATTTTCAATTTCTTAAACGGTATTGTTTAACAAGTCTGGGTTTATAAAAAAATATGAATGATAAACACTAGGCGTATTATACTAACGAGGTTACTTTAAAATAATGGTTTTTGTTTGGTCCGAATATTGATAAACAATTAGAATTACTTATTTTTATAATCATAGATTAAAAATAATTAAGATGAATATTTTTAAAAACATTCGTTTAAATTTTTGATAAGTTCGAGTTAATATATATTCAAACTTTTAAGGGAGATTTATTCATGGAGGGGATTTGGTGACGTATTTTTGGATAGTTGGTTGACGTTTTTTCTGTAAATTGTTTAATTGTTTTATAGAGTATTAAGTTCAGCGAGTTGGAATTTGTGGTAATTGCGAAGCAATTCCAAAAGGTCCTGCGTCAGCAGTTTACTGGGGTTGGGGAGCGATAGCGAGCAGGGGGCGGCAGCCCCCTAGTATTTTAAATTTTTAATAATTTAATCACTCCTTAGATTTATCGGGGAAAGTTTTAAATATTAAATGTCAACACTTTTTAACTAATAATCTATTTCACAAAGATAATGAATAACTTTATTAATTGCGTTTTATATTCCAAATTAGTATTCCTCACTTCTTTTAATAGTTTAAGATCGGTCCTGTTTACTTTAAATTTATGTAACTTAAAAAAATTGTATTTTCTATATGCATTTTAATATCTCAAACATTCAATAGGAGCTTGGAATAGTGATTAAACATGGGAGATTCCAAAGGAAAGAAATTACTATAACCTACCATTACAAGGTTAAAAACTAGAAAGAGAGATATTAACTTTCTTTTGAACATCTCATGTAGTGGAGAGTAGAACTGATCATTAAATATGTGCAATAAATTAACACACATTTAATGGCCTGGTATTTACAAATTTACAGCTTAGTTAAAGTATTGAAATTTTATATGAATTGGAATAAGAAATCAGTATAACTCGAGTTAAAACATTTTTTTGAAGTTGAAGTCAAAGTTGTTATTTTAGTAAGACAAGTGAATAGAGAGTAATAAATTCTTTCTGATTAATACTGAAGTTACGACAAATCCCATCATATAGTGAATTTAATTTGTATTACACAGTAACAAAATCCAGGAGAGGTTCAAGTTAAAATTATCCTAGTTCACTTTTTTTCACATAGCAATAAATATCTTTCACGTAAAAAAAAGACAAACCTTTTTCATGTAAATAACTAATTCATTTCTAGATACGAATTTCTTTCTGCTGATTGATTCATGTCTCTTAAAAAGACCGGTTACTTATTTCTATTTATTCTCAGGCACTTTTAGGTAGACATCACTTAAAGCAATATCTGATAAAAATAGACTTCAAAGGCTGAACATTTTTCTTCATGGTACGAAAATATATTTACTGTTCAGAATTTATACTTCTGATGTAAAATTTCCTTTTTTTTTCTTTATAGAATGTTACTTCGGATATAGGGGAGAGTGGGGTAATAAGAAACATGCAAAATACCGCATAATTTTCCTTTAAGTTTAGTAAGATGATTTTTTACAGAATATTTATATCACTATCATCCTTCTTTGAAAAAATAATGCACTTGCTAAGCATAATGGAAAGGGGATTTTTTACTTGTATCTTATTACCCTAAGCGACTGAATCTTGTTACCCCACGAGGGGTAATAAGAAACAAGCTAGTTATTTTAATAATTAAAACCATTAAAAATAAAATGAAGGTATTAATATAATCATTAAAGAGTATTTTATAACCGCAGTAATTTTAAAAAAAAATTTCATAAAAAATCTTTCGATACATGGCCCAGTTAAAAATTAGGCTAAAAAGGTTACAAGTTGAAAGTTTTAAACAACCCTATATTTTTATGTAAAACATTTGAAAATCATGAAAAACTAACTAAGTGGTATTTCACTTGTTTCATTTTTTGATAATTGTATATTTTTTTGCAAACTCAGACCCCTGTGTTACAATATAGTTTTTAATTAATTTCTCAGACAAATAAATATAAAAAACGACTTAATATTTTAAATACGTTTATGATTTTTTTGGCTGCACCACCTTCAAATGGGAATTTTTCACTGAAATAATTATTTTAAAACGATAAAATTTTTATGGAATATAAAGTATGACTTAAAGATATTTTGTGATTTTTTTCAGATTTTTAGGCAAGCACAAAAAGCGGCTAATTAAAAATTTTTCTTATTATCCCTGTTTCTTGTTACTCCCACTTTCCCCTACATTAATCGTGATTAAAATATAAATCCCTGTTAAGAATTTTTCAGTAGTAAGAAATATTGCACACATGTGGTTCGTGTATATCTTTATTCTAGTGTTTAAGTACTCAACATTTATGATTAAATTTAAAATATTTACTAAACCTTTTTTAAAGCATCCAACTTTAATTTTACTTATATTTTGTTTGAAAGATTGCTAACTTTTAAATTGCAACTTATTTGTAAATAATTTCTTGTTAAACATAATATTTCCCATGCTAACGGAAAAACTACTAATTATAAAAACATTATTTTTACACAAATTACTCGTACTTTAAATTTGGCATACTAATAGAAAACAGTTAACACACAAACAAAATTCTTGAAATAATTTAAACTTCAACATAAAATTTTATTTTATAAGTTATAAATATTTTTTATACTTAATAAGACTGATTACCGTATAAAAATGAACTTTTCTGTAATTTTTTTTGATGCTTTGTTATTGCATCAAAATTTTTAAAGCATTTACCTAAAGGTCAAGGTCAAAAGCGGACACCCAAATAAACCAGCTTACCCCTTAGTTGCACCAAACAGAATAAATAAAGAAGAAATTGAAACCTTATTAAACGCTCCCGTACATCAGCTTGTTGAATCAACGTGCAATGAATCCAAGCGCAGTATCATCTGTATCGCTGTTAAACAGTCCAGCGAGAAAGAAAACGAGAGAAAAAAACCTTTAAGGGGATTAAGAGAGGATCGCAGACAAAGATAAAGGTCCCGTGACCTGGAACACGCACCGTCTGCCTGACAGGGAAGCCTCACAAACTTCCTACAGACACCGCAGGGAAAAAACATGAAAGGTTTCCATAAGAAAGAAGCAGAATGGAACAGCGGAGGATAGGGCAAAAGTCGTGTGTTATGAGTGTGTAAAGGGCACCACTTACAAGGTCGTTTAGAGCAGTTTTTCTTAACAGGGGCTAGGCCGAGAGCTTTTGAGGGGTCCCCCACGAATTATTTATTTTTAAAACTTTTAATTATTTTTCTAGGTTTTTTTATGTTTTCTTTTTGCTCTCATAAATTCCCAGACAGTTTTTGACACCATTCAAAACCGAATCTTGTCAAATCAAATCATTTTTTATCCTTTAAAAGCTCCTTCCTCATATCATTCTATGGGTTGGCTGGAAGCTTTACTGATATAGAATCTTATTTCTTCGATTATTATGTATAGTATATTTACGCACTATATTTGAACGAATATGATATTTATTCTACTAGCTGCAACAGCATTCCAGGGTTACGCAGAACTATTTATAAATTTCTATCGATTTTGAAGAGGTGAGTAAAAAGCCTTGCTACAATAAATCACAATTTTCTGAAATTGTTCGGGGAAATTGCCGCTATAACCCCCCTTAAAACCGCCTATGTCTTTAGTAATAGTTCCTATATCATTTGGAACCCTCTAGAACCACTTACATCATAATAAGGGGGCCCCACTTACACCAACCATGCTAAAACTATAGGGTCTGACCCTCCGTTTAACACTTCTATATTAAAAATTTCTACAAAAATTCAAATTGCAGTATGTATTTTAAGTTAAGCTTTGAACAACACAGTTCAATAAATATCAAAATATAATGAAAACTTAGCTGGAAATACTTCTTTTAAACAGTAGTTCCGAATGAGTGAAGATGTACGATATGTCTGTCAAATAAATGCCTTTTATAATTTAAAAAAAACACAACGGCCGCCGCACCGGCTGTAAATATAAACACACCCACGTGCTTTAGTACAAAAAGAAAACAGAGGGAAAGGACAAATATGCATTGACTCCAACAAATTAGTTCTATAATTTTAAAAATAAATTAAACAAAAATCAAATATTTGCAAAGCCCATCAGTGTGACAAACTGTAACATAATAAATGTGAGTAAGTGTGAAATTTCTTGTACATAATTAAGTTTGAGGGGGGTAACCCACCTACCCCAAGTGACCTTATTTAAATATAAATGAAGACGCCTTGGTTTTCATAATTAACAATTTTACTATAATTTAAAATCCATCTTCAATTAATGAGGTATCTTGATGTCTTTAGAGCGAATAAAGAAGATTTGAAATTATTCAAGTATTCTATCTGAAGATTTACCCCTGACAACCAATTCGAAATTTGAGGAGAAATATAACTATGTAAAAAAACTGATAACGGCTTCGAGAGTAATGAGTTAGAATTTAATCTCCTAATGTCACTCGGTTTCTTTTAGAGTCAGAATATTACTTCTTTTGAAACTTTATTTGAAATTTGAAGAGATGTGGAAGTGATTAGAGAATTATTTCTGGAACGTAAATTCTTTCGAAAATTATTTTAAAGGGAATGACTTATTCAGGTATAATCACTCTGGGAAGACTTCAGATGATGGATTTCGCCTCTGTAGGTCGGATGAAAAAAAAAGCACAGAAAATGTAATTTCACTCTGGATAAATAAATGGAACAAAAATAAATTGCAGAGGTGTCAGTTGATACTATTTTAGCTATAAATGAATGGTTACTATAAATTGTGGATGCATTATTTAAGCGCCAGTAAAATCTGATTTAATCAATCAAGAAGAAAGGCAATCTTGCTATAAAAGTGTTCTTAATTCACTCTTCTGGAGAAAAAAATATGTATTTAAAAGTCAAAAACTTTTCATTTAAGGTACAGTCGGAGGCAAAAAAATCGTTCCAAAAGTTAAGCAACGGGATTGCAGGATTTGAAATTTCAACGAATCGCTGAATATAGGAAAAGATTGGCGAGAAAAATTTTCTAATATCTAATTTAAGGAAACATATTTGGCTGGTTATCCATGATTTGGCGCAGTTTTTTTTTTCGAATAAAAATGCTTTAATATAGTAGTATGGTGGTTAGAGTAACGTCTTAGTAATCGGAAGTTCGCGGGTTCGATCCTCAATGCGGATCATTCTCAAAGTCATTACGATTGATGTTGAAATTTATTTACGGATGATCCAATCTCTGTGGAGGAGTATTCTTACCTGATTTTTTATTCAAAGCACTCAATCGTATTTCTCAGCAGCCGTTAAAGTTTCTTCCTAAATCTTAAAATAATTATTTATGAAATTTACTTGGAACTCTGGATCTTCCACTATGATCATTAAAAAATCCAACTCCGATAAGTAAGTAATTTTTTAAAGGTATTTTTAACTTCACACTGGAAAAAATATTTTATTTAAAGAAATTTTTTAATCAGAGAAATTTCTTAAGAATTTTTTTACCAAGCTTATTCAGGCGAATACAAGTTTAAACATAATTCTTTGTACTATTTCAGAAAATAATTCTATTTTAACTATTTTTAAAGTTATTTTAAATAAATAATAATTATAAATTCTTTTAAATCGTGGGGTGGGGTAACGCGTTGCCTGAAACAATTGTAAATTCAAGAGGGGTAAACGAGTTCAAGAGGAAAATTGACAGATACTGGGATTCCGGTAGTTTGAGTTAAAAAGACTGGACCAACCTTGCTGGGCTTAAGCCTGTAGTTGGTCGACTTAATTTGTATTTGTATTTGTAACGGAATTTTAATTATATGACTTAATAATGGGAACTCTACGGATTTAGTAAAAGTTAGTAATAGTAGTTTTGTTAAGAAATTAAAAAATAATTTGCTTTGGAGACTATTGAAATTGTACTAAGCAGTCTCGGGGGTGGGGAACAAGCTATATTTCTAATATACAGATATTTGGTTGAGTTGCATAAGCGTACCCAGGATTCTGCTCAGGGCGAAGCAAGCATAGTCGATCTTTCTCGTGCTTGTGGAGAACCATTTTAAAACCCGGGATGATGGGCCAGAGTTTTGCTTCGAGATGGGATTTGGACCTTTTGTGAAAATAATGCAAAAGTTTTTAAGATAATATACTTAGCCCCAAACAAAGGGGGTCTGGGGTCCATCTCCGAAATGTTTTGTAATTTGACCCTAAAGAGTAGCTTTGTGAATTGTTCTGGGACATTGGGGAATATTTAGGTAACACCCCGGATCGATCACTCGTATAATCTCTAGAATTTTCAAGGGAAAATGCCTATAAATAGACATAAGAACTCTATAGAGGGTTCAACTCCCTAACCGCCTCCTAGATACTGCCCGGGGAGATCTCTTATTTTTGATTTTTAATCCTCTTTGACATAGGTGAACCCAAGTGATCCCAGTTTTCATAATTTAAATTTTTGAAAATTAATTACTTAAGACTAAAGTTTAAGTAATTTACTCTCATGATTTAGAGGGTAGCTACCCCTCCCTGTATCCCCTGGAGTTGAGGGACAGTTCCATAGACTTATGAGAACTAGAAAGGAGGACACAATTTCCCCCCTCTATAATGTCTCTCAATTCATTCTCTCTTACCTCCCCTCTTCCCGAATTCCAGTTAAAATGTTCGGCTTCTAAAATTTCTAAAAAGCATTACACAAACACATGCGAGTTCAATCCAATGTAGCCATCCCTCATTCGTGATACATGATCATGAATGAACAGCTACAGATTGATCCAGCCAATGAAAGGGTAGGTTTATTGCTTTACCTATTCAAGAAAGTTTTGTTTAAAGATTGGTGAGAGATTTAATAAAGAGAGAAAGATTTAATAATATTTTTAGTTACTAGGTCACCACTAAATTATTAAAAATTATTTTAATGATTCCAGTCTATATCTCACGACAGACATCCTCGTCCTGGGCTCAAGCTGCATCCAGATGCGGTAACCATTTATACTCGGGGTGAAAAAGGCATTCGGACACTTCCATGCTGCTTCCCTAACTCTTCCATGTTGTATAGATGGTAGGAGCAGGCGCGGATCCAGCACGGCTCCAAGGGGGGCATTTTTCTATATAAGATCCCCTTGTGTTACCATTAGAGGTATAGGGGCACTTTTCAACACTATTACCTTTACTTTTTTTCCCAAATGTCAAAATATTGGGGATTTCCTAAAAATAATCACTGAAGATCCCCTTGTGGTACTAAAAGGGGGTATCGGGGTCCTCCCCCAGAACACTATTTTGAAATTAGACCTGTTAAAAGTAGGGTTTTTACTCATTTTAAAACTTTTTGGGTTCCCAAGGGGGGTCATATTCCAGTGTGCCATCCCCCTGAATCCGCACGGGGTGGAGTCACTGGAGGGAAATAAGCTCCCCCCAGAAAATTCCCGATCCCGAAGGTTTACAGTGTGCCCCCAGATTTCACTCTCTGTACTTTGTATCCCTCCATGGTTGTATACCAAAACTAGATTTAAGTATAACTGTCCTTCACGACAAATTGTTTTTTGATAGAAGGAAATAAGGAAAGTTATGATATTCTACTTGAAAATAAATCTATTTCGAAGTTAAATTAAAATATCTTTGCTTCATTTTATTTTTCTTTATTATAAGGCGTTCATCAGAATCGTTTACTCCGCAATTGTATATGTATAATTTTCTGGGGGAATTTTTTAAAATTTATTTTAACAACGAATTGAGAAAAATTGGGATCGAATTGGATGAAAAATAAAGAGTATTTCTAAAAACTTCTACTAAATGAATCCAAACATCAAACATTAAAAAACAACAAAGCTAAAATAAGAATAGCTTTTGAAAATACATTTTTATTAAGTTTAAAAAAATACAAAAATAAAAGATCCCCTAATGTCAAAAATAAAAAATATTTGTTGGACGATTGTAAAAAAGGTTACCCCAATAGAAAATAAGATTAAAAAAAGCTTTTAAATATCCAATAAAAACTAAATATAATTTATAATCACTTATTAATAACTTCTAACTCTTAAAAATTATAAAATCAGCACAAGAAGTTGCAGAAAACGTTCAAATTCGACTTAACTCATACAACACCAGCGCTCTAACCGTTACGCTACCGGGATCTACATTGAGAGACGCAAATATTACAAATAACTAAAGGATTGGCTTAGTTTTGTGGGTTATTGTAATTTTAACAAGTGGCAAACCTTTGGCGATCGGGACTGGCGAAATATTTCAAACCTATTTTCCTATACCATGCGTACGGGGTTAAGGTCTAGATTCCTCTTAACAGTCCTTGGAACGTTTTTTTTGACTCCGACTGTACTTCACAAGGGATTAGTATCCAATTTTTTTTAAATAGTAATTTCTATAAACTATTGTGCTGTCGTAGCTCCTCATTTCAGTTTTTAAATTTTATTTCATTTAGTCTTTGTATAGTATTTTAATTTTCTTGATTTCCAACCTTAAATTTTAACTTTAATCTTAACTGTTTTTATTCTGTATATAAAGGCTGCTCTGTTTGTTGTTTTTTTTTGGATGAGATTTAATAAATGAGATTTGACTGTTCATGGTCTGGTTATTTCGACGTCTTTACAGACTATAATTATTGGTGGCAGCGGTGGGATACGAACCTACGGCCAATGAGGCGTTGATTGGATCTTTCATGATCTTTGGTACAAGAGTTCCAGATTACGGGCAGATTGCGGTTTATTGAGCTTTTGGTGTTTTGATGGAAGTCACGATAGTTGAGATTCTCCAATGTGAAGAATTGGAATAGAGCCAAGGAGTTAGATCGAATGTGTAGTATAATAGTTTCTGAGATAGACTTTTGGTGCAGGGGATTTTTTTTGCGATTGTCGAGTTTGTTGATTACTTTGTGTGGCTTGAAATTACAAATTAGGTTTGGAAGGGTGTTTTTGATTGGTGAACAGAGTTTTGGTTCTTTGGTATTCGAATTTCCAGTTGTCGATTTCTTTTGGGCTCTGTGATCAATTTGTTGGTCATGGCTTTTCTCGCTAAAGGAAGGAAGCAGGACTTGATCAACCTTGCTGAGGAAATTGGAGAGATTGTGGAGGCCTCAAACACAGTGCCAGAAATTAAGAAAAAAATAAGGGAGAGTAAATCTTATCAAGAGGAGGAGGTCAAGATGATGTTGGAGAGAATAATTGAGGAGAATCGGAGACGGGAGGAGGAGAATCGGAGACGGGAGGAGGAGAGGCAGAAACGAGAAGAGGAACGAGTAGAGGAAATTCAGAGACGAGAACAGGAGAGTCAGAGACGAGAACAGGAGAGTCAGAGACAGGAACAGGAGAGACAAGAGCGAGAACGGGAAAGAATAAGGCTACATGAGTTGGAATTGAAGCGTATGGAAATGGAAGCTGGGAATGTAGTAAAGAAAGAGACAGATCGGGAGGGCAGAATTCCACTTGCCCAGATCACCCCCAAGTTCGATGAAAAACGAGATGATATGAACTTATATTTGATTAATTTTGAGGGGAGAGCGAAAATGGCTCGTGTTCCAAAGGAAGACTGGGTGGCTTACTTATTGAACGTTTTGCCTGGAGACATCTGTAATATGCTGGCTAGAGAATCGCCTGAGGAGGCTGAAAATTACGATACAGTTAAGAGCCTTATTCTGAAGAGGTACAAGCTGAATTCTGAAGAGTTGAGGCAATGCTTTTATAAGCATCGAAAATCCCCTGAAAAATCTTGGAGGCATTACGCCCATGAACTTAGTGCTTACTTTACGGAGTGGATAAGAGACCTGCAGATCCAGACTCTTCAAGAACTAAAAGATTTGATGATCACTAAACAATTGAAATATCATGTCCCGGCTGATGTCAGGGATAATTTTCTTGGAGAATGGATTGGAATGAGGACCCCTTTTGATCTGGCTGAGAGACTAGATGAATACGAGAGTATCCGGCACAGTTTCAGGGAGTACCCCAGTAATTCTAACTTTATAAGGCAAGAAATCGACCGTACTGAAAACTTAAGGGATTTCGGAACTGGACTTTCAAATGGTAAAAAGCCCGGTAGTGATGGGTCACCTGAGAAGGGATACGAGAGGAGAAGACAACTGCGCTGCTATGAGTGTGGATCCTATTCGCATCTGCGACCACAGTGCAATAAGTTGAAAAAGAATTATGAGGATGTTGCCTCTAATACAACTGAGAAGAGCGGATTCGAGGAGGCTCTTGCGCCTTTTACTAGTATAGGTAAAGTAAATGGAATTGAAATGCCTATATTGAGGGACACAGGTGCAAGTCTGGATTTGGTCTGTAAAAAGTATGTCCATCCATCAATGTATACTAATGAGACAGTTTGGGTCCGAACACCACTGGTGGAGCATGCTGTGGGTTTGCCCTTGGCTGAAGTTGAAATAGATTGTGTTTTTGGCCAAGTTAAAACCAAGGCTGCGGTTTTGAGGGAATCATTGGATCAGGGAAGGTACATATTGGGAAACAGGACAGCTACCTTACTCAACAAATTAGGAAGTGATGACGTCATCAGAGTTGAACATCAGATTCAAAGATCTCGATCTGAGAAGACCGATCCAAATCCCTTTCTTGCTGAATCAGATTTAGAGGTTGAAAGAGAGAAGGGGACTTCATTCAGGGATGACGTTTTGTCTTCATTGGAGCCCGGAGCTGCTGAGGTCAATCATATGGGAAAGTCACGTGGAGAATCTGAAGAAAAATCAACCAAATCTATGGAAGTGACTGAAGTGGCTAAGGAGGAGACTTCGACGGAACGTGAAAGTGCCAATGTGGATCAGGTATCGCTTTATCAAAGGGAAGAAATGACCGGGGAGAACCTGACGGCCAGGCAGATCTTACCGATTGAGTCAACCCAATCGACTAGTGGATCGAGGGAACAATTGCACTGTCGAGTTTGTGGCAGAAAGAAGGATATTGCCCTATCTATCATTGCATCGACTATCCAGTCATTTCTTAAGCGAGCTGTTTTGATTCCAAGACGACGTATGAAACTAAGACGTCCTAGATGCTGGTACGCCCATGAATTCGTGAATTCAAGCGTGCGAGGGAAAAGGAAATTTCGGATGGAACCAGATCATCAGGGAACTTGATGGTTTACGGCCTAAAACTCTTTTTTAAGGTGATCCTGTGAGAGTCAACAGACTTTGGACTTTCTTCGGGAACTGTTGGATCACCTTACATACCGGAACTATTAAGTTGAAAAGGTTTTTATTTGTAAAATAATCTGTGAATTTTGGTTTTACATTTCTTGGTAATATAATTTTTTAAGTGTTTTAGGTGAGGCAGAAACTTTTCCTTTCATGAAAAGTTCCTCTCGGGGATGGGAGGAGGCTGTGCTGTCGTAGCTCCTCATTTCAGTTTTTAAATTTTATTTCATTTAGTCTGTATATAGTATTTTAATTTTCTTGATTTCCAACCTTAAATTTTAACTTTAATCTTAACTGTTTTTATTCTGTACATAAAGGCTGCTCTGTTTGTTGTTGTTTTTTGGATGAGATTTAATAAACGAGATTTGACTGTTCATGGTCTGGTTATTTCGACGTCTTTACACTATATAAGAATTGCTTTATTAATATATTTTCAGGATTGTTGGTAGGAGCTTTAAATACAAAATACTAACTATAAATGTAACTGTTCAAGTCGTGGAAGCTTTCATTAGTTTATTAAACACCTCTACCTCTACTCCTAACACATTGTATAGCGGTGGGGTTATAGTACGGGAGCTGGCGTTAAATTTCAAGAATTCATCTGCTCGTACACGATTTTAATTTTACAGGATAGTGTTAGTGGTGCTGATCATGGAATCGAGCGTCAGCTGGTCAGGTAGCGCTGGGTTGAGCTTGGGGAGGGGGTCAAAGGTACAAAGAAAGAAAAATAAATTCATCTGCCCGTGGATGAAACTTGGTGGAGATGGTAGTTTAGACCTTCCTGATTACAAAAATGACCGTCAGCTGGCTGGGTGGCGGTGGAATGACCGTCAGCTGGTCACTTGAACTTGCAAACAAAAAATTTATCTGACAAAGCATTAATTTTTTATCTTCATTTGAATTTTTATGGCACCCATCGATGTTCTACGAAAAATGCTGATTTTCGCGCTTGTAAGGGTTTACGTTAACTTTAGAATTCCCAAAAGATCTGTATTTTCCAAATGTGTTTTTAGTCAATGTGTAGCTTACTGGACTATATTCTGAAAAAATTCAACCCCGATATTTTGTTCTATTTTATAGTTATAGGCCTCCAAAGTTGGGAAATAAAAAAAACGAACTTTGACTCTCTATATCTCTGTTGGAACAAAGTTTAAAAATCTGAAAATTTTTACAGGTTAATCCTCACTAAAGTATCATACAACTGAAAAAATTTCATTTTTGGTATTTGCTTCCAAGTCGAGTTATGAACGTTCAAAATCTGATGATTTCAAAAAAATCCAAACTTTGACCCTCTATATTTCTGGTGGAACACAGTTTAAAAATTTGAAAATTTTACAGGTTAAATCTCACTAAGGTATCATTCTCTTGTGAAAATTTCATCTTTGGTATTGACTTCTAAGTCAATTTACAGGACCGTAAAAACGCTAGTTTAGAACATGTGATCCTTGAATGTTAACGATACTTCATTGTTAAATTTAGTGTTCTTTCATTTTCGTTAAACAAAACGTTTTTACGGTCCTGTAACTTTACTAAGATTTTGGTGTATTTGGATGACATTTTGTTAAAACATTATACTTCTTATTATCTACTAAATGAACTATTAACTAAAGCTGTAGGATCACAATTAAAAAATTTATGAAGCTTTTTGGTCCAAAAAAGGGTAATTTTAATTAAAAAAATTGCTGACAAACGAATTTCTAAAAAAAAGAGGGGAGAGAGAGAGGGAAAGGAAATTTTTTAAGAAGCATAAAATTCTATTACGTTTAAAATTATCTTTTGTTATTTAGCTTCTCCCCCTTTAATGTAGCAGGTGGTGGACTACATACTTTCAAGGCCATCAATATTCACAACTTCCTTGTTTGGATTGCCTCGAAAACTTATTAAAAGCATAAAATTAACTTCTAATTATAATCCAGAAACTGTTTACTTTAATACATTATCTTTAAAAATGTTTAACTTCATCGCATCTATAAAAAGGTTTAGGTAGTTGCTTTTTCCCCCGACAAGTAGGTGTATAATCATCTTATTATATCATCCCAGTCAATATTTGTAGAAGAAAAAAGGTTTTTTTGTGTGTGACAACGTCTTTAAGTTCTGAGAATTCTTATGTTCAAATTTCAGTAAGTCATTACATTCTCGCATTAATTAAATTTTTTGTGTATGCTCTTAAAATATTGATGTAATATCTAAATTCCACCCTTTGTGGTTTAAAAATATATAAATTCTTTACCTACCAATAGATTTGGCAAATAATATACTCGTGTTCATAAAAAATGCAACACCATGAAGGACTTGTTAGATTTTGATGAAATTTACGCAGCAAGTGATCTTTGTGGATACAAATAAATGATATAATTTTCAGAACAAAGGAATAAAATTTAATATCGAAAATCGGTGTTTAATGTCTTCCATATGCGCTGCAATGAGAGCTTCTATACGACAGGTCATCGAATCAAACAGATTGAAATTTTGACTGAGGTGATTTTCATCTAAGATTCATCCCAAATCCAAAGTTTGCCAATATTGGCAACATAACAAGCTTTTTAAGCATGAGGACAAACCAACGAAATTTTAGTCAAGCTCCATAGGTGAAATTTTGGATGAAGAAATTTGTCGAGAAAGAAACTGTCTTTATTGGATGTAAAATAAGTTTGGAACATTCCAAAAAACATGTGTACGGGATTTGTTCTGATGAATTACAGCTTCAGGATCGCTTCAAATGTAGGGTATAACTTTTGGCTCCAAAAATGTTTAGAAATTTTTTTAAGAAATGAGATTGCCCTCATTTTTTATCTAATGAGGTTGCCCATGGTACCCAATAGTGCTCCAGGTCAAAACACTTCTCTTCTTCACCACAGACTCAAGATAAAACACTCCAAAAATTGCGATTTTCGGCATAGCGTCCAAACCCAATTTAGGTGTCATGTTAACCAAAATTGATGGGGGATTTCTTTAAAAGGACAATTTGTTATGAGTAATCTTGCGAAAATATTTTTTTGTGGATCCATGGTAGCTTTATGCACCGATGGAATTCCATCGATGGAGCGCTGTAAAGAAACGATACTTGGTGAATTTTGGTGCAATGGCGACCGATTAACTGATAAAGCAGACAATGATGGACCTGCAACAGTATTCTAACAATTTGAAACATGTCGAAAAGTCACTCAATGATCCGGCACTGCCATGCGAATGAAGCCTCTTTCATCACAAGCTGACGTGACTATAAGGGGTCCAGACCCCAATTTTCAACTCGCCTTACCCTTTTTGGGTCTCTGCTTTCAAACCCATATCAATATTGTCCGGTTTCCCTTCATCTGACCAGCGGTAAAACAGTGTGAAAAACACCCCTCCGGGAAGCCTAACATTAATTCTCTTTAAAACTCTGTTAAAGTTTCAAATGACATCCGTTAATGTCTAAGGGGTATAATAACATCGAATGACAAGATAATCAACGGTAAACAACCTTCTTACAAGCCCTTAACGTCCCGTTACAGCCCCCAAATATACGAATAAATCAGTGGTTGAGAAGACACTGATCAGCTCGCGCATGCGCTATAGGTCTGAATTTGGTATCATTTGATAATCAAACCATAATGAACCTACCCTGAAAATTTCAAGTTGATCAGACAATTCCGTCTTGGTGTTGCATTTTTTATGAACAGGAGTATAGATGTATATTCCAAGGATATTTAATATTTATAATTACTTAATTGTTCATTTGTTTTTAGAAATATTAATATTTCTTAAAATGCCGAGTCTAAATTAAAGATAATATGTTTCTGTTTTATTTTGTGAAACAACTTTTATAATTAGTCAATAATATTTTGAGTTATATCAATTTTAAACTATCCCTCTTTTTTTGACAAAAATTAAATTTACAATTTTTCAAAATAATTCTGAAAAGTTTTGAGTAGTGATTAGTAGTTGAAAAGTGAGTAGTCATGGAATTCGATGCTTTATCTTCCCAAAATATTTCAAATTTTAAACTTATAAATAAAATTTCTGATGTGTCCCGGATCCCCTTAAATACTGGAATAAAATTCCGATACTTAAATACCAGTATTTTTTCCCTTTATAAGAACTGTTTGTGTATATGTGATTATATTTCTTTTTGATATTTTGAAGTTTGAACCACTTTTTACTTGCAGAAATGTAGTACATAAGAGTTTTTGAAGAAGAAAACCAAATAACCACCTCTAGAAAAAATACTGGTCATAAATACCTCATTCTTACCACCTCTAGAAAAAATACTGGTCATAAATACCTCATTCTTACCACCTCTAGAAAAACTTTGACAAAAGAGCAAAACTTTGAAAAAAAAAGTTCTAATCATGATAGTCACACAGATTTGGAATGAAACTTTTTTTAACATTTAAGTATTACCATAACCCCCAAAAGATTGAATAGAATAACCCGTTTCCATAACAACAGCCTCGATATTGTACGTCGTCGAAAGTTTTTTCTCGTGGCGGTCGGACTATAAGTTCAACTTTTTTTTTCAAATTGTATGGAGGTTGATTAAAAAAATAATTATAATACGAAGTCCTTCATGGCAGGAACTAATATTATAAAAATAGTCCGGGCTTACTACCGTGGATAATGGCCGTTGTCGATACATAAAATTTAAAATTTTGTGCTCTACAATTTCGTCGGCTTACAAGCAAAAGGCACTAAGTCACTTTTGGTGAATCTTCTGAAAGTGTTAAAATATCGCCAACAAATGAGCGAAACCTTGGACCATTCCCCAAACCTCGCAACCTGTAAGGTGATCAATTGGCATGCCACAAAAGAAAGCGATTGTCTATTGCCAAATTTGGCGAAACCTCGTACAAAGTATTTGATCCAAAAGTGACTTAGTGCCTTTCGCCTGTAAGCCGACGATTTGAAATTATTAAAACGTTGCTATAGGTAGGCTCAATATGTGATACCGATAGTTTATTAGATTTATTTCTTATGGAATATACACCTGATGCAAATTATTTTGAAAACAAATATAAATAATCATATACATACCAAGTTCTTATTTATTGGGAAAAAACATCTCAAGAAATTTGAAACTTCTCCTTAGCCTCCCAAATGGCTTATGCATATTAAAGTCATTAAACCAATCCCAAAATGACTGTCAAAAGAAATATCTTTGCATGAGTTCAATAACAGTTTATTTTCATAGATACTCCATCGCAACCAAAATCTAAGCGAAATTGGACAGAAAATCATATTTCATCCATCATTTACAAATAATCGAGAATGGATGATGGCCGAGTCACGCAAATAACATCCTGCTGTCAAACTCATGCAATTTTAATGACAAATGCGGTTTGGTTACAGTCCCCCAGCTTTTTCATCAGTCATTATTGAAAGATAAAGTATGCGCCACGATGTTTGTTTTGCTACCTATAAATAGGAAACAGAAACGAGTGTTTACGTGTAAATAAATATGCTTCCAGATTCCAATGTTCTTCTGCAAACTCGATACATTTTTATGAAGTAATCAAGAATCGATTTCATCGATTGGCGTACTCACCTTCACGGAGTGAAGATCGATCGATTTTTGCTTTTTGTCACTGTCTAAAGTTTGTTTGGTACTTAATGGGTTTTTTTCAGCTTTTGAGCTTGAGGTGCAATATAGAGTTCTCTTAAGTACATAGGATTTATAATACTGTTTCCGCAAAATGTGTTAACATGGAGATATGCTATTAGAAGGAAATATATTTCATTTTATAGTGATGAAGAAAACACGGTAAAAGAGAGTCATTACGCACATGTAAAAATAAAACATGTTTAGATTTATATTACATCAGTTATTATGTTAATGAATGTGAAAAAAGTGAAAAGAAATTATTTTATTACATCTTATTATCTCATAAAGGTCTCTTTCATCTTCAAAAATAAAAACTTTTTTCGCTAAAATAACATTATAGAAGACTTGGTACCAAAACTGTCAAATTTTAATGCAATGTAACAATGTAAGCATTTCATTCTATTCTTTTCTGATAAAAGTTATTTTCAAATGAAGTAAAGTTTCTATCCTAACCAGAAATTAATGCACCAATTTTAATGATTTCGGCTAGCTTGTATGTTAGGCGTTAGGGTGTCCCTTGTATGAAAGAAAAACTTTTCTTGCGAATTCGAAAACGGTTACCCTCTACTTTTTTTATAAATGCCTTGACCTATTCAGATATAAAATTTTATCCCTCTACGCAAGATGATATTAACCTGTGCAAAATCTCAATTGAAGATGGTCAAACAAGCTAAACAACCGGGACGCGCCCGCTAATACTCACCACTTTTTTTTCTTTTTTTTCCAACTTTTTCAGGCTTTTTTGTCATTAAACATTATGAACCACGTGTTACATTACGTGGAATAAAAAAATTGATTTGAAAGTTTTTAAGCTAAGTATATATTTTAGCAAGTTACTGGAAAGAATTCTGCGACTCTTCGATTATTTCCGTTTGCCACGGTTTGTTTCTTGATAATTGTGTGCATTTATTTTATTTTCAATTATTTTGAATTACTTTTATTTCTTAGATTATAATGAGGAAGTTGCATGATTTTTTTAACTTTTTTAATCGATTCTTCTTGCAAAAATAAGCAACTACCCAAAATTTGAGGCCGATCGAGAAATTTTTTGATTGCCAAAAAAATTAACAAAAATCCACTTTTTAAAAGTGCGCGAAAACGCCGAGAGTTTGGGATCATCGTATTTGACGTCATCATACGATAAACATTGTTGGAAAGCAATGGAGTTGATTGTATGATTGTTGACATCTTTAAACAATAAGCGTTTTCAGTCACGTGTTTTTTCTCGACTTTTAAATTAAAATATTTAATTCATCATCATCATTAAAGGCTAGACAGCCCGGTGTGGGCCAATGCCTTCCTTTGAAGACCCCTCCACAAGGACCCACGGGCCACCTTGGATTTCCAGTCACTCTCGTTGATTGCCATAAAATCAGACTCCACTGAGTCAGCCCATCTCAACCGCGGTCTCCCCCGCTTTCTAGTTCCATAGGGTTTAAATTGAAAAACCTTTTTAATTATGTTGTCATCATGCATTCTTATCACATGGGCTATCCAATTCATTCTATTTATCTTTATATACTTTACAATATCAGGTTGTTTATATATTCTGTATAGTTCAAAGTTGTATCTCCTTCTCCAGCTATTATTCTCTCTCACACCACCAAGAATACTCTCAATATCTTTCTCTCAAAAATTGCAACAATATTCTCCTCCGTTTTTGTCATTGTCCAAGTCTCAGAAGCATAAGTCAAGATAGGCCTGACAAGAGTTTTATAAATCAAAAACTTAGTACTTCTAGAAAGAAACCTAGACTTACTGAATCTTCTCAGTCCAAAAACGGCCCTATTTGCCAAATACAGTCTGTTTTTAATTTCAGGAAATATTCTATTATCATTAGTAATAATGGATCCTAGATAAGTGAAACTTTTTACTGTTTCAAATTTATATGAATTTATTTCAAGATAGGGGTCTGGTACTCTGTTCTGTGAGAAGAACATGTACTTTGTTTTGTCGTCGTTTATAACCAAGCCCATTCGTCTCGCAGCCACCTCAAGGGCAATAAATGCCTCTTTTAAGGAGGGAAGAGTTCGAGCAATTATATCAATATCATCAGCGTATGCGAGTAACTGTATTGATTTAGAGAAAATGTGTCCTCTGCTATTGATGTTAGAATCACGAATAACCCTCTCAGGTGCGATATTAAAAAGAAGACATGAGAGAGAGTCACCTTGTCGCACACCTTTATATGTGTTTAGATTTTCTGACAAAGATCCCAAAAATTTTATCTTACATTTTGTATCTTCCAATGTAAGTCTTGTCAATTTAATTAGTTTTGATGGTATTTCAAAAAGATTCATTGTTTCAAGGAGGTAATTTCTGTCATTTCTATCAAAAGCAGCCCTGAAATCAATAAAGAGATGATGAGTTTCAATGTTAAACTCTGTTGTCTTCTCTAAAATCTGACGAAGACAAAAGATCTGATCTTTAGTTGATCTCCCAGCACGGAACCCACATTGATAGTTCCCAATTTGGGAGTCAACATACGGTAACAGTCTGAGAAATATAATTCTAGATAGGATTTTATAACATATACATAGCAGACTAATGCCACGATAGTTGGCACAGGTCATGGGGTCTCCCTTCTTGTGAATTGGGCATAAAATGCCAATATTCCAATCAGTCGGCATAATCTCAAAATTCCAGATGTCGGCAATTAATTCAGAAATATTCCTCAACAAGGTAGAGTCACAGTTTTTTAGTAACTCAGCAGAAATAAGATCATGCCCAGGGGCCTTCTTATTCTTTAAAGCTTTAACTGCAGCCCTGATTTCCTCAATGGTTGGTGCCTCAACTTCGATGTTGTTGCTATATTCAGGAAAAAAATATATATTTAATTATAATAAAAATAAAATATAATATTTAAAATAAATATTAAAATAATTAATTAAATAATAATAAATAATAAATTAAAATAATAATTAATTAATTAATAATAAAATATTTAATTACCTGTACATTTTTTGAAAAATTGACTAGATATTTCAGTTTACCATACAAAAAACATACGGAACACTTGTTTGTTTTTGAAAATCTGACACATGCAACTTCCTTATTGTATCAAGCCTATATGATGGATCAAACAATCCCATCTGATAAATCTATAGTGTATTCATCCCTCATTCTTGTATTATTTCTCTTAAATAAAAATTTCAAAAAAAAAAAAACTAACGTGTGAATCTAGTAATAAATTTTCAGCTTAACCCACACCTTACATTTATCTGCAATGAGAAAAGATCATGTTTTCGGCAATAAAATTATTTTCATTCGAAAATAGTCTTTGAACCACAAATGCTTTTAGGAAGCAACCAGAATCCATTTATTTAGAATGGAGTTATGTCCCTCGGATATCAGATCCACATCCTTTCCATTTTCGTTCTAAAACTCACGAGTGTGCATCGGAGACTCCCCTTCGCTGACATTTAGAGGAGGATTCCGAATATCCGATAGTCTCAGTAAAAGGGGAAAACAGAAGAATTTTTTCTAATGGAATGCGATTTTTGGTTTCTGTTTTTGGAAAAAGATGGAATGGGTGGAAATATTTTTTTAAGGCTTGAGGGAGCTGGTTCCATATGCACTATCTTGAATAAAATAAAGCGTCTCTAAGAATCGTGGAGTATAACACAAAGATTTCAATTACGTTGACGGAAATATCATCCATAAAATTATTATAACAGGTGTAAGAAAGAATTAAAAATTTGAATTAAAAGTTTTAAACCCAAAAAATTTCTTACAATAAAGCATTAAAGGACAGCGTTTTTTATAATTTCAAAAAAAAATATTGTAAAACTAAATGTTAGGAGGTTTTGGGAATCAATTTGATGGCCTCATTCGCTTTTTTGAAACTTAATGTCTTTTTTACTGTTTAAAAATTGTACATTAAATGTTTTCGTGATAAAAATATAATGGAAAATACGGACCAATAAATTGACATCTTCATGTTCTGTAAATATATTAATATTTCTTCTGCAAGTAAATAATGGTTTCTAACATAATTTATTTTTTAAGGAAATTTTCCTAGTTCCCTTCATATTTTAAACTTTTGTCTCAATATTTCTTGTTTTCCAAAGTTTCATATCATTCAAAATTTCTTTTACAATACTTTAAAAACGTTAAAAATTATTTCGATTGTGCCTGAAATTTCTAAAGCAAAACGATCAAACGAGATTTTAACTTTGAGGTAAAATTCGAAATTTTTTATCAAAAAATTAATAGAGTAAAATTTCTATAAAATTATTTCCATCATATCGGAAGCTTAGAAAACAAAGATTATAAGCAGTACACTTTTAAAAAATTTAATCGTTCATGTATTTCCATTGTATTTTATTTAAATAAATATATTTTCTTGACGAAATTCATTCTTTTTTATCAAGGGAGTTAATGGGAACAAATTGCAGTTCTCAATTCCCATTCCTTAACATTCGTATTTAAAAAAAAATTCTTAGCCCATGAATTAAATGTGTTATCTTTGAATTTAAAACAACATTACTCAAATTATGAAACAAAAATAAAACTGAGATTTTTTGTTTTTGGATTCTGTTGTACTAATCTACCAAATTTTTCCTTACTATACACATTAAGTTTTTTTTATAAAAGTAATAAGCATAAATTACATCTTTATGAGTAGGTATCATGTTTACTTCGAATGAATCAAATAAGACATCTGATTCGCTCCCATCCAATATCTAATGTTTTTATTAATTTTTTTTCTTACTACATCCAGGGATAACATTGTCTTCTGCAAAGACATGGACGAGTCATACAAGAGAAGTATATTGTTTCCTGATAATTGATGGGACAATCAGCCGAACTATCACCCACTGTTGTCCATATCAGGTTCCTTTGTAATGCGACGAATTAATGACTTCTTTCCGGAATAGAGTTCTTCAGTGCATTTGAGGAGACTTCTTCTATGGTATAAATGCGATTGAATGAAACTTTCACCGTCATTTTTTAAACAATTTATCTGATATTTAGCTCAAGAACAGTTCATCAAAGGGAAGGACTTAGAGAGCAATCAAACTTTAGCTTATTTATTTATTTATTTATTCCAACACAATTGCAGATAAAATCCAAGTGGTGGAAAAAAAGATTATGACATGACATGTATACTTGTATTTTAACAAATGTCTTTAAAAGCACATTTTGTTTCGTCCAATTTAATGGTTTCAATTCTACGAATAATAAGTCCCAACTCTCTTAATTAATAACTACTACTACTTCTCAGTTATATCCATGCCCTGGATAAACTAAAAGGAGTTTATTCATATTTTTTAATCATGGGAGATCTCAAAGCTTGAATTACATTCAGAAAACTGGGATTTATCAAAGGTTTATTTTGTACTAATAATGAAACATAATTACAATTATAATTTTGGTAAAGAAAAATTACTTTATTTACAAAACTTAGAACTTATTGAAACATTCAATTGCAGGCTCTTCCAAGTTAGCAATGCTAAAAAGCAAGGATAAATAGCGCAGGTAACGTGTAAAAAATGTGTTTTGCTTCTATCTACATTAGGGAATAAACTGTATAAACTAAATACATAATACTAGAAATTATTTTATTATAAAATGTTGTTTTGAAATACCTTCAACTTAATTGATTTTTGTCGTGCTTGAAATTACTTATGAAGAGAAGTTTCGACTTATACGGGGCATGATCCAATTTAAGGCTGAATGGTCCTTCATAGGTTTCAAAAGATTGGAAACAATAGCTCGATAATATTCAAACTAATGCGTTAAAAACATCCATTCAACCAAACTCAGACAAAAAAAAACACACTGTAAAAATGATTAGAACCAGCCCATAGCCTCCTGCGCTGTGTAATTTTTCTAAGCTCTCGGCAGACATTTGAAAATCGTTGAAGCGTAGTTGCACCCCTGAATTCCCTCACAGCGCATTCGCCGTATTTGGTTCGGATTGTTTTCGCTTGAGAGGAAAATGTCCGAGACAAGTCCATAGTTCTCCAAAGCACTGACACTGTTAAGAAAGAGTTAATCTTCTTAGGGTGGGTTAACCCTTTATCTACTGGCGGTACTTACTACAAATCCAACCAACTTTAAAATTACATTGAGTAACCATCCTTATTTGTATACTGACGACGATACTTTGCAGGAATACTCTCACAGTTTTACTCTTCCAGGATAAAAAAACCGCACGGGTTCTATGATGAGTATTTTAGCGGGAAATGCGAATAGATTGAATTGAAGTTGATTGTCATTTTTCATGATTGTCATTTTTCATTGATTCATGATTGTCGTTTTTGTTCCCTGAAAAGTAGTTAGCAAAAAGGAAAGTGTATTATTTTCCAAGATTTAAAACTGCGATAAAAAGTCCATTTTTTCTGTTTTGTGATAATATTTTAGCACACAGTGTACTGTCAGTACTCAAAAGTATAAATAAAATTTATTAGCTGCAGCTGATTGAATATTCCATAGATGATTGTTTTGTTTATGTAAATCTCTTAATTTTCAGCTACGTGACTCAAATGAAAATATTTGCATGAAAAAAACTGCAGTAATAAGGTAAATGTGGGTATAGTGGACACTGTACCAATAGTGGCCACATAGCTGATTAATTTGAAATAAAACGAGTTAGAGGCATCAAACAGCGTCAAAATTCATAGGCATAGTAGATTGTACAATCAGGTAAGCTGGTAAATTACCACCGATACCACAGATCAGCATGGGAAGGATATTTAAATATTTGAAAATAACAACATCGGCCGAGTGACTGAAATTTGATTTTGCTTATTGAATCGCGTAAGGAAACGGGTATATCGGAACTGATTTTTTTGTATTTATAGTCGTTTGATTGACTTTTTAATTTATATTAAGATAAAGAAGAGTGTATAAAATGATAACAAATAAAATTTATTTTAAAATTTTGACTTTACGAGGGATTTATGGGGGTGGCCACTATACCAACACAAAATCTTAGATTTTCTAATAGTGGCCACCGCAATGGCTTCTAATAGAAACTTAAATAACATTGAATTTGGATCAGTTTTTCTTCATAAACTGTTGACTGTGCTTTAAAATGAGTGTTGTATGAATTTGGTTTCATTCTGACTTCGGGAACCAAGGTTTCCAAAACATTGAATTACATGTTTTAACTCCTCTCAAATCAGCTACAGCGTAGGCTTTGGGCCGGAAACTTTCAAGTATTTTTTTAAATAAAGCTTATTTGATTTGGTTTAAATACATTTCGTTGGGGAAGGAAGATTTAATTAGAAATAAACGACTACACCAAAAAACCCCATCAATTTCATGCATAAACCCCTCATATAGGCAGAAAAAGAGAGGTGTCCACTATTGATGCAAGAGGTGTCCACCATAGATACAACAGCTACATCTATGTGGCCACTATAGATGCAATTTGGAGTACTTTTTAAAAATTAATTAAAAATACTTAACCCAATCTGATTAAAATTTTTAATGGTAAAATCGAAAGAAGAAGATCCAATTAATCTAAAAATAGGATGATAACGGCTTCCAAGCAAATAGGTTGGTATTTATTGAGAATTTAAGCAAAAATTTTCCTTAAAGTGTCCACTATACCCACATTTACCTTACATGATGCAGTCGATAAAGGGTTAAATGCAGCGATATGGGCGAGGTGACCATCGCGACTGGTCGAAACTTCCCTATAAATTCAATACAAATAATGACGTAACTACTACAGCAAAACTCAAAAAACCAATGGCAGCAGCAGATTCCAAATCGATAAGGAAAATGATTAAAATTGAAATAAAAATTGCGACCGTTTTCCTCTTTGAAATCTGCAATTTTCTTTAGAAACTGCAGTTTTTATATGACTGCCTGAAATGTCTTTAGAATGTATTCAAAACTACCGTAAAAAACTGCAGACTTACTTTATGAAAGGCTTCAAAGTGCTATTTCTAGAAAATAAATGCATAAAATTAGAAAAACGACGTTTCATTTGCACATTGTGTTATTTAAAGATGTTAAAATCAGACATGTTTCGAGGGTGTATTGAACCCTCTTCGTCAGTGAAATGACGATGTAAGAAAAAATTTACCCATGGCATCAGTAATATATATAGGCAACAAGAAACACAGTTACAGTTAATACAGAAACATATTTAAATTGAAAAGAAAACTATGAAAATACAGATACAGAAAAATTTTATGGTGATTCACGACATCCAAATTTCAGAGAAAAAAGGTGCACTTGACAGGTCATTTACAAGATCATTAGAGAACTGATTAATGTAGAAACTTTCAAAAAAATCAAGGTCAAGTGTTGAATTACAGTTTTTAATAAGGGTAGCGGAAGAAAAGTTAAACGTATGGTTATTTTCCCAAACATGTCGGGCAATGGATGACTTGTCAAATTCTTGTTTTTTAACATAATTGATGTGTTCTTTAATTCTAAATTTTAGGGCGCGTCTAGTCTGACCAACATAGGATAACCCACATTCACAAAATATTCTGTAAATACCCCAATTATTGAGCGTAGGAATCGGATCCTTCAAGTTAGAAAATTTAATTTTATTTGTAGGGGAAAAAACAGTCGAAAAGCCAAATTTTATAAGGATATTAGATAGTTTGAAATTAATTTTAGAAAAATATGGAAGAACAATTAATTTGTTTGGGATTTCTTTAGTACATTCAACAGGGTTCTTTTTTAAAATCCTACCAAGTATCCGGTCTATCATGGTATGGCAAAAGCCACGATCAACAGCAACAGCCTTTAAGTAATTTATCTCAATTTTCAGTAAATCATTATTGGAGCATGTGTTGACAGCTCGGAAAACAAAAGAATTAAAAGCAGCCTCTTTCTGATTCAAGGGATGATTAGATTTATTATGAGGGGGCAATGAAACAGCAAATGATTTGCGATAAACCGTGGTCAAGAAAACATTATCATTACGCATGATCAAAACGTCTAAAAATGCCAATCGGCGATTATCCTCGATTTCACAAGTAAATTGTATACACGGGTCAATTGAATTAACAATAGAAAGAACCTCGTCTATATTCAGGTCAGGATTTAATAGAACAAAACAATCATCAACATATCGAATATAAAAAGGGAATTGAATTAATTTAAACATCTTAATCTCAAAAAAATTCATATAAATATCGCTCAAAATAGGGCTTAAGGGGTTTCCCATAGCCAAACCGTTGTTCATACAGTAAAATTTATCATCAAACACAAAAGTACTTTGTTCAAGACATAAACTAGTGAGCCGCAACAAGTTCTCGATCTCAAATTGAGAAAAATGGAACTCGTGTAACCTGGTTGACAAACATACCAAGGCTCCGTCCACAGGGACATTAGTAAACAGGGATTTCACATCAAAAGAAACCATAATGTGATCGTTAAGCTGGATTTCACGAATTTTCGATATAAACTGGAGAGAGTTTTTAACTGTAAAAGGGTTATCATCCATTAGGGGAGAAAATATGGTAACCAAATGTTTAGCCAATTTATAGGATGCCGTGCCAATATTAGAGACAATTGGTCTGAACGGAATGTCGGGCTTGTGGACCTTCGGTAGGGCGTAAAGTCTTGCACAATTTGCAACCGACGGAATGAGAGTTTTTTTAAGGGAATCAGGGATTAAAGCGGAAGATTTTATACCAATTTTGATTTTAGTGAGTTCAGTAGGTGAAGGGTCCTTTTTTAAGGGTAAATAAGGGCCTTCATTGATTAATTTATAAACACCCGTGACATAGTCAACCTTATTTAAGACAACGACTTGTCCTCCTTTATCCGCTTTGGTAACGACCACACTAGGGTTAGACATTATAGATTTTAAACAGGCTTTTTCCGACTTATTTAAGTTATCTTTATGAGTTGAAAAATTAGAGTCTAAAGTATCTTTTACCAAATACCTGAGGGTCTCCTTTTGCGAAGACGACAAAACAGAGAATTTAAACGATCTCTCAATGGGAGCTACTAACTGTGGAAGTGATGGTCTACACCATCGATACATCGACATTGATAGACCGGATACTTGGTAGAATTTTAAAAAAGAACCCTGTTGAATGTACTAAAGAAATCCCAAACAAATTAATTGTTCTTCCATATTTTTCTAAAATTAATTTCAAACTATCTAATATCCTTATAAAATTTGGCTTTTCGACTGTTTTTTCCCCTACAAATAAAATTAAATTTTCTAACTTGAAGGATCCGATTCCTACGCTCAATAATTGGGGTATTTACAGAATATTTTGTGAATGTGGGTTATCCTATGTTGGTCAGACTAGACGCGCCCTAAAATTTAGAATTAAAGAACACATCAATTATGTTAAAAAACAAGAATTTGACAAGTCATCCATTGCCCGACATGTTTGGGAAAATAACCATACGTTTAACTTTTCTTCCGCTACCCTTATTAAAAACTGTAATTCAACACTTGACCTTGATTTTTTTGAAAGTTTCTACATTAATCAGTTCTCTAATGATCTTGTAAATGACCTGTCAAGTGCACCTTTTTTCTCTGAAATTTGGATGTCGTGAATCACCATAAAATTTTTCTGTATCTGTATTTTCATAGTTTTCTTTTCAATTTAAATATGTTTCTGTATTAACTGTAACTGTGTTTCTTGTTGCCTATATATATTACTGATGCCATGGGTAAATTTTTTCTTACATCGTCATTTCACTGACGAAGAGGGTTCAATACACCCTCGAAACATGTCTGATTTTAACATCTTTAAATAAACAATGTGCAAATGAAACGTCGTTTTTCTAATTTTATCCTATTTTGCACAGTTTGCCAACTATATTTGATCAATTGCTGCAACGGGCATTTTTGGCATTTTCATCTCACATGGCTTCAGTATTAAATAGTTTTTGCAACCTGCGAATTAAACGCCTCCGATTTGTGAACCACCTTCAATTTTTAACAAGATGCAGACGACATGGAATCATCCCATCGTTCATCACAACTTTTTGCAGTCTTAGACCTTCCATCAGTGTGAACAGATCAATTGCACGGTTCCAGCTTTCCTTACTTAGGAGCACAATTCAAGATTTTCGCAGCCGGTTGTCTTTTGTTGAAAAGAAACTGTACCACCTCCACTTAGAGTGTGCTAGTGTGTCCAGTTCCAGTTTCGTTTCACTTGACAATATGTCGTGGTTCAGAGCTAACAAGTGTGCCCGTCTGCACAGAGAGACACTAAACAGAAAATTCTCCAGGTTTCTTCGGAACTCGACTCCCAAAATACCTAAGGACTTGCCTGTAGTTAACAGCGGCGCTGTTTTAAACTTGTCGGACCTTCCTCTTGACAAGTCAAGTTTGGACTTACTCAAGCTCAATCACAATTTTGCTATATTGTGTAGACCATCACTTCCACAGTTAGTAGCTCCCATTGAGAGATCGTTTAAATTCTCTGTTTTGTCGTCTTCGCAAAAGGAGACCCTCAGGTATTTGGTAAAAGATACTTTAGACTCTAATTTTTCAACTCATAAAGATAACTTAAATAAGTCGGAAAAAGCCTGTTTAAAATCTATAATGTCTAACCCTAGTGTGGTCGTTACCAAAGCGGATAAAGGAGGACAAGTCGTTGTCTTAAATAAGGTTGACTATGTCACGGGTGTTTATAAATTAATCAATGAAGGCCCTTATTTACCCTTAAAAAAGGACCCTTCACCTACTGAACTCACTAAAATCAAAATTGGTATAAAATCTTCCGCTTTAATCCCCGATTCCCTTAAAAAAACTCTCATTCCGTCGGTTGCAAATTGTGCAAGACTTTACGCCCTACCGAAAGTCCACAAGCCCGACATTCCGTTCAGACCAATTGTCTCTAATATTGGCACGGCATCGTATAAATTGGCTAAACATTTGGTTACCATATTTTCTCCCCTAATGGATGATAACCCTTTTACAGTTAAAAACTCTCTCCAGTTTATATCGAAAATTCGCGAAATCCAGCTTAACGATCACATTATGGTTTCTTTTGATGTGAAATCCCTGTTTACTAATGTCCCTGTGGACGGAGCCTTGGTATGTTTGTCAACCAGGTTACACGAGTTCCATTTTTCTCAATTTGAGATCGAGAACTTGTTGCGGCTCACTAGTTTATGTCTTGAACAAAGTACTTTTGTGTTTGATGATAAATTTTACTGTATGAACAACGGTTTGGCTATGGGAAACCCCTTAAGCCCTATTTTGAGCGATATTTATATGAATTTTTTTGAGATTAAGATGTTTAAATTAATTCAATTCCCTTTTTATATTCGATATGTTGATGATTGTTTTGTTCTATTAAATCCTGACCTGAATATAGACGAGGTTCTTTCTATTGTTAATTCAATTGACCCGTGTATACAATTTACTTGTGAAATCGAGGATAATCGCCGATTGGCATTTTTAGACGTTTTGATCATGCGTAATGATAATGTTTTCTTGACCACGGTTTATCGCAAATCATTTGCTGTTTCATTGCCCCCTCATAATAAATCTAATCATCCCTTGAATCAGAAAGAGGCTGCTTTTAATTCTTTTGTTTTCCGAGCTGTCAACACATGCTCCAATAATGATTTACTGAAAATTGAGATAAATTACTTAAAGGCTGTTGCTGTTGATCGTGGCTTTTGCCATACCATGATAGACCGGATACTTGGTAGAATTTTAAAAAAGAACCCTGTTGAATGTACTAAAGAAATCCCAAACAAATTAATTGTTCTTCCATATTTTTCTAAAATTAATTTCAAACTATCTAATATCCTTATAAAATTTGGCTTTTCGACTGTTTTTTCCCCTACAAATAAAATTAAATTTTCTAACTTGAAGGATCCGATTCCTACGCTCAATAATTGGGGTATTTACAGAATATTTTGTGAATGTGGGTTATCCTATGTTGGTCAGACTAGACGCGCCCTAAAATTTAGAATTAAAGAACACATCAATTATGTTAAAAAACAAGAATTTGACAAGTCATCCATTGCCCGACATGTTTGGGAAAATAACCATACGTTTAACTTTTCTTCCGCTACCCTTATTAAAAACTGTAATTCAACACTTGACCTTGATTTTTTTGAAAGTTTCTACATTAATCAGTTCTCTAATGATCTTGTAAATGACCTGTCAAGTGCACCTTTTTTCTCTGAAATTTGGATGTCGTGAATCACCATAAAATTTTTCTGTATCTGTATTTTCATAGTTTTCTTTTCAATTTAAATATGTTTCTGTATTAACTGTAACTGTGTTTCTTGTTGCCTATATATATTACTGATGCCATGGGTAAATTTTTTCTTACATCGTCATTTCACTGACGAAGAGGGTTCAATACACCCTCGAAACATGTCTGATTTTAACATCTTTAAATAAACAATGTGCAAATGAAACGTCGTTTTTCTAATTTTATCCTATTTTGCACAGTTTGCCAACTATATTTAATAAATGCATACTTCTTTGAGAAAACTGCAATTTTGACACTTTTTTGAAGCAATTTCGCATAGGTTTTTTGCTGGGAAGCCCAAGATTCAAATCCGACAATAAATTTTCTAAAAGACAATGTTTATCCTCCAATGCGTGCACTGAAACTGGATTATGAAAAAATAGTTGGATAGATGATTTCTAACTGGATGCTTGAAGTAAAAGGGCTCAGAAACAATTATTTAAATGTTCTCAACTCAAACTAGTGCCTGAAGATGAGGTGGGTTGCTTTAGATTCTGCTTATAAAAAGTGAGTTATTAAGTTCAAAAGCTCGATAACCAGTCTTATAAAACATCTGGACTACTAAAAATATATTTTGGGGGAATGAGCGTAGAGGACCAGCCCACTATCCTAAGTGGTTTGGAAACTTCTTCTGTAAACCCTCTGAATAGCTCTTTATCTCTATGATGGACTATCATCTACCGTCATTTCAACACTTAACACAAGTGCACATTTTTTTTACAATTAATGAGAGCCCCAGTGTCATATAGCAGTATCATCAACCGACCCATCTGCATGAGCTTTTCAAACGAATGGCCTTCAATCATACCAGAGAGAGAGAGAGAGATCCCATACTTTTTTCCTCTTTTATTATTCATCCGCAAGGACTAATCTTGGCTCTCGGAAGAACGGATATGCGAAGTTTGAGGGGTGGGGGAGGGAATGGACCGAGAGACAGTTCATTAGGATCGCTGTTTTATGGGGTGCAATAAAAACAGGGAGAAGGCTTCGTGACATTTTCTGGGGAAAGGGTTAGGCTAGACAGGAAAGATTATTTTTAGATTTATTTTTAGATTATTTTTAGATTTAGAGGGGCTTTGTATTTTCTATGCTCCCTTGCGTGGTAATTTTAAGTAGTTAGGTTTTAAATGCTTGCTTTAATTTTGAAATCTCAGAAAGAAAAATATTTATACTAATTTCTTACTGTTTTATGACAATATTCATAGTTGAGATAAAGATATGGAAATTATTTTAAGAGCATGTTGAGAGAAAAAAATTGTCAGTAGGAATATTTGTGTAAAAATTACGTGCTGGGTTTTTACTGAAGTTTAAATATTAAAATTATTGGATACTTAGACTGAAATTATTGACTAACAAACTTAACTAGAGTTGAAAGAATATTTGAGACTTAATTTTTTTTATCTTACAAGGTATTATAAAATGAAAGGAAAAGAAGTTTAGTCAAATATGAATTTTCTCTTTTTATCTACAAGAATTATATTAAAACGTCAAAATTTAAACTTTAAAATAGTGTTAGTATCAAGTAATAGTATTTAATTTTTTTATTTCATTCCATTCCTAAAGTATACTTTTGTAGTTTTTTCTGTTACTTTGTATATTTTTGTAAAATCGCATTGGTATGATAAAAAAAAGGAAAAAATCACATTCCAAGACGAATTTTCTCTTTTTATCCACAAGCATTAAATAAATCATTAAACTTTAAGCTCTTAAATCTGTAAGTGGAAGATATACTAATATTTAAATACAAAATTTTAATTCCAACTTAAAAATACATTTTTATGTTACGCTTTATGTTTTTTGGTATTTGTGCATTTTCTCTTAATAATTTCACTCTATGTATCAGGTAGATATTATTACAACCTGATCCAATCCCATAACATTACCTTCCAAATATTACCACTAAAGCAATATGAGAAAGTCTACGGTGGTAATAATAGAATCTGTCAAACTCCAATTACGTAAATATCCCTGAAAAAAGGGCAGAACACAACACTTTGTCCTCTATGGAAAATTTTTTAAGCATCTCCGATAAATCGAAAGAATTCGATTATTTCACCGAAACATCCTTATCCCCTGCTCATTAGTGGAATTTCATGAGGGAGCCTCCTTCGTAAAGTACCGAAAACAACGCTGAAGGAAATTCGCAAAGTAAATATGTATTCGCTTATAGCACACTCCGGCGAAATTCTAATCACCTCTTTTAGAAGAGATGGAAGAGTTGCCGAACAGTTTGCGAAAAGCGTTGAAATTATAGGTTTTTTTTTATGGGGATAAAGGATATTGGCAGGGAGCGAATCTTGTTGAGAGTGGAAAAAATGCTTTAGCTACTAATAATTCTCGTTTTATAAAGCTTTCTTGCTATGTTTATAATGTGTTTTATGTATAAGGGCATGTAAGGGGCAAATGAATAGCGCCCTCTAACAAATGAGTTGCTTGCAAGGAATAGAAGAAGCGTTTTTAGTTTTCCCAATACTTTGGTTTAGTATTTAGTAGAAAGGGTGTCCAAATTTGAAACAATAAGTTGTTTTTCTTTTTTGATTTCTGTGAAGATATATTTTATTTAAACTAAAATTTTAAATTCCCTCTAAAGTAAAATTTTAATATTTATGCATAATATTCCAATATACGATGGTAATATACAGTGGACAGGGGGCACCTTTGACACTCGGTTTTTTAAGGAGAACCATTCTTTAAAATCTAGTGATATGTACCTATTTCATAAAAAAAATTGTAACTAACTTGTCTCTTCGAATTGTAACTAAAATTACTACACCACTCTCCCCTAATCAAAAAAATGTCAATATTTTCTTAAGAAAAGCTATTAAATAGATTCCACATTTAACATGGAAAATAATTATTGCAGTTTAAAGCTAAATTTCGCACTAAGGCTAAGCGCGCACTAGAGACTTTTGTCACGGCGACTGTAAACACTAGGTCACTTGAGAGCAATGCATTTCTGTGGAGATGACTCTTGGCAACCGGCCAAGTGTCTCGTCGCCTGTGCGCGCACTCTAGCTTCTTGCAATAGCCAGGGAGACAATTTTGTCTTTGTCGCCGTGACAAAAGTCTCTAGTGCGCGCTTAGCCTAACTGAATAGGTAAAATCTGAAAGACAATGTCTATGTCGCTAGTTTAAAGGCTGACTGCTGCCAGCACATAACAGATCACAAATCCTCTTATTTATAAGCTAAATATTAAATCGCTCTCTCCCTTTCTCTCAGAAGGTGCTGATGAAATATTTCTAAAATGTATAGAACTCAAAGACTGAAAAGCCTCTCATTGAATACATATCTAGCTTGGAGTTCTCTCAATTTGTACATGAATGAATATGAACTAACCGGATGTCTCAAGTTATGCATCAGCTTTCAAAATTTGGGGGAAATTTGCAATTCTGTCCCACTCGATAACAATTGAATATGCGAGAGTAATTCATGATAGACTGGGTGGAAAATACTTCAAGGTTCTAAGGATTAACGATTGACTTGAATAGACTTCAATTTTAACCAACCGTAATTAAATTCCTTGAGATGGGAACTATGCAGTTAGTTGTATGAAGTGTGAGGGAAGAGTTTAAAGAGAATAAAAATACTTTAAGTGACTAATATGAAGAAAACTCTTCTAAAAGTTGCCTTTTAAGTTCTCAGCGCCTCGAATTGATTAGAAGAGTTAGAACCTTTCTAGGTCTAAAAATCACACACAAAATTAACAGAGTGCACATCCAGAAGCATTTTAACTCTTATCCTTATTGTTCAGAAGAAAATAGTTTATATTCAGTAGATATTTCTTTAACATAAGGGTTATACTACAATTTGTGAAACGTTGCAGAACCATTGGGAATGCTACGTACAGATATATTATTTTTATTCCATGTTACAGTAAGTATCAAAGTAACGTAAGAAAAGCATCACAGTTCTTGAATAGGAAGGAAATGGTTGAAGATAAGTAAAAGAAATTACTTTAAAGTAATCGGGTCAACAAATCAACTTTTCTGTCACTTAATAAAGAAAAATTGTTATAAAAAGTCAAATTTTCAGGAATAGGGGAGAGTGGGGATTATTGTAACAAAATTTACTATTTTATCTCAAACTAAGCCATTTCTTATGTTAGAGTTATAAAAATTGGTGTGAAAATAGGTTTATACATCCAAATTACAATTTTGTTATCAAAGCTGTCTGGTGGACATAATATAAACAATAATGAATGAGGATGAGTAAATAATAGTGAAAAATTATTCAGAAAGACAATAAGGGTATTTATATCTGAATTTTTATATAGTACAATGAACGTGGTACCAATTTTTTGCACAAAAAATGGTCCTTTGGCATGTTACAATCGTCCATACGTTGCCATTTTTAATTCAATCCTCGTTTTCCACGAAACTAACAACACTATCATCTTGACACTAAGCAGAATAAAACTAGGATACATGTAGTACATACAATACCTAAAATCAAAAGTGGTGTATTTTATACCTGCAGTGCATGAGAAAGAAAGTTACACAAAAGTAGAAATTTACTTCGATGCTCGAAAAACACTCTTTCCTCACGTATACACAGCCACAACTCAAATGTCATACTTGAAGATCTCTAATATTCTTTCATTCACCTGCCTTGTACGTTCTGCCATCTCCTTTTTGCCCTGGCTGCCACTCATTTTAAGGAAATCAAAATGTTACAAATACCCCGAGTTACTTTTGACCCAACTCTTCCCTACTTACGCTAATTTTGAAATTACTCATATTTTACTCTAACAAAATTTGAAAGCGGAGTTAAATAAACCTTAAACTCCCAAAAATATTACATGTGGAAATAAATATAAAAAGCACTGTAATTTTCTAAATGTTTAAACAAACAGTTTAACAATTGCGTTTTCTATTACCGCAATATAACAAAAAGATATTTAACATGGTTTATAGTACCTCCTTTTCCTAGTAAATTTAATAGGTCAAACTTTATCTTTCTTGTGATTCCCTCTTATCTCTGATGCAATATAATCAATTATTGATCACTGAGTTCTATCACATAGACTTAATCCTATAAAAATCATTATCATTCACAAAAAGAAAAAACTTTCGAGAGATAAATGATTGCATTGCTCGCAAGAAGTAATTCTCTAAATAAAACTCATTTACACGACAGAATTTGTGCCGGAACTTGAGAAAAAAGCAATAAAACGGAAGTTCAACCTCTGAAAGGTCCCTTTTTCCCTTTCCACCTATTTTACTTTCCTGTGAAAAACAATCGAATACGTTTCCAACACGACACACATAAATTGTACCCTGTGAGCAAATATAACAGAATTTTTGTCATTTTCATCCTCGCCCTTTCATTTGAAAGTGGATTGAGTCTTGTTTTGAAGAAGGCATTTTGATAGAAATTCTACACTAATTCTCAGATATCTTGAGAGATACGAAACACAAACCAAAAATCGAGGAAAAGAAAATTTAGAGTGAAAGATATCATCAAATCAAATCAAATTCTGCCCAGGCCTAAGAGTGAAAGATATGCCTACTGCTTACTTTTCGGAGTTTAAAATCATGACGTTTTTATTGTGGAGACCAGAGGAAGTTTCAGAGATTTTAGAATTTTGATTTTGTATTTTTCTCATTATTGTAAGGTTCATAATATCGTGTTTCTTATATACCTTTATCTAAAAATCGTTTCTCATAATTACTTTGCATAAAACATATTAGTTTCGATAGCGAATGTTTAAATCTAATCATTTAACGCCGGAAAATGAACTTCATAGAGACGAGTTTTCTAACCCAGTACGAAGTAATGTAACTGGACAAATGTTCAAACTGTTCTTCATATAGTAAAACACACAAAAGATCTTGTTTATCTGTATTTTATATGTTAAACTATAAATGCATAAAGTAATATGTAGTACAAACATAATAATTTGATATAGTACTTGGAGACTAATTAGGTTGTTGGATGCAGACAACTAGCTCAACTTAACAATTTTATAAGTTAGTTTTGATGAAGAAGGAACGCCTTCTTGATAAACTATATTTAATGTTTGAGAACTCAAATTTGTTGCGAGGTGTAATAATTAGTAAGAGTTAATAATAGTAGTTTTGATACTATTACTGAGTACCTTTACCCTGTTGAGTTAGTAATTTTGACGTACTTCATTTTGAAGCGAATAAAGCTTGCCAAAGAAACGAAGTTGAACGGACAGTGACGGAAATAAACATGATAACGTTTCATCGTAAACCGGGAGTTGTTTGTGGAATTGTTTGTAAGATTGTCCTTTGGGCAGAGATGTTTTCCCCTCGGGTCTTGTTTCCTACTGAGTTGCTCCTCAAGAACACTTTGATTTATAAAAGGGCTGGAAAAAACTCTGAAATTTTTCCGATAAAGACCAACTCACCCGGCTTTTATTTCAATCCCAAAATAAACATGCAAAAATAAAGGTTTTACTGTAAGGACCGACTATTCGTGTTTTTTTAAGCTTGAAAAATCATGCAAAACTTGTGGGGATTTTTTGTGGAAATACTTTTTCTAAAACGTTTATAAGACAATATTTTTGTTATAATATTGTTACCAAAAAATCATTTTAAAATAAGTTCTTGGTCATATTAGTTTCGGAACTTTTTTCAGAAATTAAAAGTTTTCCCACAATCAAGTATACTATTAGATTTAGTGAAACTTTTAAAAACTCTTTTCTAACTGAAGTTTTTGTCTTTTTAAGATGGAAAGAAAATTTAATATGAAGTCCCATTTAGTCCCGTTGAAAGAAACCAATTAACAGATGTCTCTATTTACCAGACATCATGATGTATTTCTTTGTATGTATCCTCAAAAAAATAATGGTGGCTAAAATATTTTTATTTAATTGAATCTGTCGAAAAAAAGCAACATGGTTTTTTACATTTTTAAGCACTTTTCAAATGTAAATCGTATAAATTAACCGTCGTAAAAAAATCGAGGTGACGGATAAATAATGTCATAAAAGGACAAAAAAGGACCCGTGGTCTCTGTTGACTACGATTAGCAAAAAGGTTAACATCGTCTCTTATCATTACGATGGGAAAGATTTCGATGAAAACATCAATTAAGCTGAATAAAATATCTTTTGGGTATCCCTTTATCCTTATTTAGACAAAATTAAATCTGCAACGACAGATATAAACCCGCAATTTCCGATTCCAACTTGCCAGTGGGATTTCTTGATTTATTGTTCGCATGTTTCATGTTCATTTATATTTATAATTGAATTGATTATATTTGTTCACTTACGTGAATCTTTATACGATCCCAGGTAATGGGAAAAATATTATACATGTGCTGATTGCAAAAAATAAATAAATAGACATCTAAATAAAATAAGAATAGTTATATTTTAATGGGGTAGTTAGTTTCCTTTCCTTCTTGACGGCAGTGCTGGTGGTTACAGCAAAACAAGACACGTGGAACTCCACAATCTTCCGCCCATTCCAAGACCGAAATTCATTTAATTTAACCGCAACACAGTCGATCCCTTCCACTACAACATTCAACCATCTTCAAGGTCTGACAACTGACCTTAACCCGTGTCACTTACACTCCGAATTAACCTACCCGAACTCTAATCTGCAACAATTCCGGACCATTCACTCTAATTCCAGAAAGGCCGAACAGCGGGACCTGACTAATCGTCCACTTCGGAGTAATTAACCTTTCACGTTGGGAAGTTGTTCCACCGGGGATGTTCGGTCTCATTAAAATATGCACCTACACCCCGCGCGTTGAATTAAAAGAAATGGACCGTTCATGAAGTAATTAAGGTCCCAGACAAGAGGGCTGTCTTAATGGTGACGCAGGCATATCGCCAAAAGGAAGTCGGTGTGTTATTAAATTGAAAGGACGTTGTCATCTCTTTTTTTTTGTGTGTTCCTTTCATTCTTCTTTTCATTTTCCCCTATCAACCACCTAGTTCTTAAGTCAACTACAAAAGAGTAATGTCGGAATGAAGTGATTGTGAATTGCAAAGACGAAACATGTACACTTTTTTTTTCGCTAGTGGCGTGTTCTTTTCATTTTACCGATTCACTTGCAAAGGTGTTTCTCGATAGTTCGTAAGCTGCAAACAACCAAGACTATTCTTGATGTTTTAACTAACTGTATTTATTATACAACCTATTTTATTCTGCTGCATTTATGTTTCGCTGTAAAAGTTCCATTTTTATTTTTATGTTCGTGTTAGGTTATCTAAAAACGTTATTCTTAGAGCCATGAAGTCAGAAAAAAACTGTGTTTTATACTTGTATTTTTTTCTAATCTTTATATAACAACTAGAACCAATCTATATTGTCTTTAACACACAGAATCGGCTTTTCTAACAGACCTGAACTGATGATTTAGAAGATTTTTACCTTCCATTAAGTTTGGAAGAAAAGCACTTCCAGAATATCGGTCCATATAAATAAAAATCTATAGATCATTCTTTTTTTCTGGCAGCTGATATACGACATGATGACACTTGGTTACGAGAATAGTATGAGCGCAATATAATTGAAAAATCTTAAAAGTCTAATACATATTATCACTACACTAACCCGCATTGAATATAATTACTATTTTGACGAAAAAGGCAAAACCTAATGGAATCCAATTAACTTTTTACAATATTGCCCTATCGAAGCTAAAGAATAGAGAATAGGTTCTATGAAGAATTTCAATTAAATGAGGTGAGAAATCCTTGGAAATAAAACACCAAACACATAGATTCTCATGGTTGCGTATAAATCCACTGTGATAAGCCATTTATTTATTCAAGTATTTAAAGAGGAGAAGAAACTCTCTAATCCGTTATAGTTCCTGTTTACTGATTAAAGTACCCTTTAAGCACATAATTTAAAAGAAAGAAAAAACTCGAGATGATAAATTTAAATCAAAGGAGTGACTTTAGTTGCTTAAAGAAATAAATTTGGCCCTAAAATTTATCCTTAAAGTTAGGAAGTCTCAGATGTTTTGTTTTCAGTATTCAGATAAGTAAAATGACAAAATTGCATAAAAAGTAGTTCATCCACTATGAAGAGTATTGGCCCATGACCTTCAAACCAACGTTCACTTAAAGTGAAATTCAATCCATCAATGAATTACTTCAAAACCATCTAAGATCAAGTGACTTTGGCCAATACCACTCGTTTAATTCATACTGGAAGGAGTGGTGACCTGTATTCATTTACAAATAGCCCTGTTGTCATCGTAAATCAAACGACGAATTGCGTGATGGGTGACGTCGGTTGATCGTTGGCAGGGCTCCAAACTTCAATCTAATAATAAAGTTTCGATTTCTAAACCTTCATGTATATTGGCTATTAAATGGAGAACGATTTGGCTTCATCAGTGTTTAATTTTTGTTTCCCAAAAAAATCGTAAGTTTGAGAACGTAGATGTCCTCCTTGTGGATCCCTTAATCTTGAAACAAAAAGGGTTCTTGGGATTTATTCAAACAGCTTGTTCTAATTACATGGATTATTTTGAAAATTTAAGTCCTGAGCCGCTTAAGATCCCTTTTGAATCTTATGCAGAATTTATTAGGGTGGTTAAGACTGAAAGGGTTACAGAAATAGGCTATTCACAGTATATTCATCGTTGCTCGGGGAAAAGTCTCTTAAAATTATGTGTTAAAATAAATAAAGTGTTCCTTTCCTCGCTATCTCTATTTTCAATCCTCTCCCTCCATCTATGGGATATTTGGATTTTTAGCCTCTTTAAAATTCATTCTTCAACCAATTGGGTATTTTATTATTTCCTCCGTATTAATTATGTGCATTATTTTTATTATCAAGTGCACTCTTGGCCAGAGGGGGATTTTTTAAAATATATATATTTAAAAATAATCCACAAAAAAAGCCCCAAAATCTCTATGAAAGTTTATGCCAAATGTGTACTTCATTTCCCCATTTCCAATACATCACAAATATTATAATTATTTTTTTAAATGAATTTTTAATCTTTAGTAAAACAACCGTGTACCCAAACGAAATATTCATACTCTTTGCTAAGTATTAAATGTCCAATATTAAAATATCGATCATAAACATTTAATTTTTAATACCTATTTAAATTCATAAATTTAAATATGTTTTTGAAAAAAAATTATTTAACACTTTTTCTACAACAAGCCACAGTCTGAAAGCAGTTTCTTTCCTTGATTGTTAAAAGTTTCAATAGAAAATTATGATTAGTTTACTTCCAATCTAGAAAATCTGTAACATCTTAGAAAAGAAGTAACATAGCCACCCTTTTAAAACGTAGTTAGAATTCAAGTAGACTATACTGGCCATTTGACAAAACTTAATTCGTCTTATGTATTATCTGGGAGAAATGTTCACGTCTTCAAGTCACACGTCCCACCATCAAAAAATGAAAATTAGAATGAAATTAAATTCAACGAAAAGAGTCGGAACTTTCTTTACGCTGACAATTTCTTTCTCTTTCGCAACTGCTGGTGCCGATTCCAAAAAAAGAAAAACTTACTCATTTATAAATTAAGACGTAGTTCTACTTTTTCGGTACTGTCATTAATTTGAAAGTAAGAATTAGCTTGCGTATTGCGAGAAGTTTTTCAGCTTTGGTAAGAAATGTGTAGAAAATATCTGGCGTTGCTGTTGTATGAACCTGAGGAGAAATTTAGTTTTTTCTATGAGTTTTTAACCCTTTCAATCCTGACCGTATTTAATTTTTCTATATCTCGGGCAGTCTTAAAAGGTATTTGGTATTATTATATTAGTATTTGGTATTAGTATACAAGTATTTGGATTTATTTATTTTAGGGTTAAATTGAAAACTCTACATGAAACCTTGACTTTCAAATTGAAGTCTCATTACTTTAAGATAAAATTAATTAGATTTATGGTAACTCTCTAAATTTTTCATCGACCCTCTTATATAGGTATCTTATTTAGGCCATACCCTGCGTTACAGCAACCGGTAAGAAAAGTACGGATTGTTTTATCATAAGCTAATTTTATTCTATATACCGCCCTTTCGTTAAAACGACTGCAAATTGTTCTTCCCATGAAGGGTCACTGTAACAAGATTCTACTTAGTTTGTTAGTAATATTAATTACAAATTCTAATAATTTTCTTTTGAAAGAATTGTAATTATTAACACGAATTAAATCAATTGACCTGTCTGAAATAAAAATTAAAGGACCCATAAAAGACCCGTGAGGAACATCACTATTTGTTAAACTGAATTCGCTAAAACTATTTCCTACCTTAACTCGTTGGGTTCTAACAGATAGGTACGAAATAAATCATTTGAGAGGATCCCCTCTAAATCCAGCTTTTTCTTGTTTATGAATTAATAATGATTGATTTACATTGTCAAATGTCTTTTTAAGATCTAGAAAAATCGCAAGTGTTAATTTACTGTTATCAATACTTTTATACATGAACTTTGTAAATTCCAAAAGGACCATTTCAGTAGAGCGACTCTTTATAAAGCCAAATTGATTACTTGCAAAGGTATTGGTGAAATTTAAATATTTGAACATATGTTTAGTTATATTCTTTTCAATGACCTTTGCAAACGATTTTAAGATATAGGACGATAATTAGAGAGAGAGCTCTTGCAGCCTGATTAGTTGATTGCAGCCTGATTGATGGGAGTAATAGAAGCTCCCTTCAATGAGTCAAGAAATTCACAATATATGAAAGACAAATTTATAAATTGTGTTGAAAATCAATGTTATTTGTGGCAAAAAGTTTCAAATACCTTAACCAAATACCTTCATAATCAATAGAATCCACCTTAGAAAAGGAATTCAAAGAATCAAAAACATCAATCTTAGTGACTTCGTCATAGTTATAGTTATTTAGAGAATTAGGCAGTGTACAAGAGGTTTTAACATCTTTTTTTTTACAATCCGATTAATAAAATCCCATTCTTGTCTACTGGTATTGCAACTTTCAAATTTATTTTTATAGAATTGAGATTTAGTAAACTTTATAATACGTTTAAATTCTGCCACAGTAGCTCTCTAGGCTGTTTTTACATTTTTAACCTACATTTTTTAAGTTCTTTTTTTCTTATTAAACGTAAAATTTCATTAATCATCCAATTCTTGCAATGCCTCTGAGGATGCTTAAGGAACTTACAACGATTTTTAATATTAATAATCTCAAAACCTAAGTTTTGATATTGTTGATCAAAACTAGAATTAGTGGTAAAATTAAGTTTGTATTTAGTTATGTGGTCATAAAACATAGAGTAATTTAGCGAAGATAGTCTCAGGTTCATTAGTAAGAACTAATGCGTCAAGAGTGGTTAATTTACAAATTATAGGAAAATGGTCAGTTATATCCTGTTAAGAAAATACCCGTTTTTATATTAAAAACTTGTTTTAACAAACACATCATCAATGCATGTAGACGAGTGCAAACCAGATCTAGTAGTACTATTAATGTGACTAAAAAACGAATTTAGATATTCAGTAGAACTGTAATTAGTACTTAAAATATTGATATTAATGATATCACCGATCAAGATGACATTGGGTTTATTTAGAATAGTTATTGTGTATTTTAGTTCACAATTATTGAAAAGATCAATACTGAAATTATGGTTATGATAAACAGAAAATAAAGTTATATTAAACCTCTTGGAATGTAACAAAAGTGTTTCAGCTGAGGTAAAAGTTATGTCTTGCATAGAGTAATCCAATCCTCTTGTCCAATCCTCTTGTATAAACAGCAATACCACCTGAACGGTTATCCTCTCTATAGGAGAAAAAAAAGAAGAAAAAACCTCAAAAGAATACAAACCAATTTCACTGGAGTAAATCCAAGTTTCTGACAAAACAATAACTGAAATAAAACTAAATAATCCTGAATTCAGAATTCTTCTCCTACTGAAAATTACTTTTAGAGTAAGGCAACTACATTGGGAATTGATTCCTCTTGTAAAAGTTTATTGCCGTATCCCTTGTCTCATTCTCTTTAGTGATCCGTGATATTTTCTTGGTTACTTGAAAAAGAACACGTAGTTTTTACACTATCTCTCCCTGTTCGATCGTAATGTCCTATCTTTTCTTCCGCGAGCGCAACTGGGGTTTACATTTCATGAGCTATCCCGCTTGAAATCATTTTAAGAGGTCTTTGGTTATTTTATGTTTACTGGCTATGCTCTCTTTTTGGTTATCCTAAGATTTTTCATAAGGGTAGAATGATTCTTTCTAACCTATAAACTCGACTTTTACTACTCATTCTTTAAATAGTGCTGTCAACGCGTGCTTCTTTTTCATTAAAATTCTAGAAAACTTAAAATATTAAGTTTTCTTCTATCCAGAGAAAAATCTTCCAATTTGTTTTCGATATTTGACAAGGATTTAAACATTTTAAAAAATAATCAGGTGGTTAATTTGATGGTCCGGGGAGGGTTTAGTTTTATCCTTTTTCTCTGCTTATAGATAACACTAGTTAACAACCAAACTGATTCCAAAATAGTTCTTCTTTACTTAAAAAAAAGATAATATTTCTGACGAATGGTGGACTTGTGGAAGCTAGCTTGGTTACAATATCTCCTAAAAGAGTTAAGAGATGAACCCAGAATCTTTAATTTATAGTAAAATAACACTAAAGAATGAAATTCTAACAAAAAAATCAAGAGAGGTTATAAAGGTCTGAAAAAGGAATGGCAATGTAAAAGCGTTTATCTAGCTGCAATTTTTAAACTCTAAAAATCAGTATTGTTTTTGAAGTCCATTTTTTTAAACTTGTCTTATTCTGTCTGTTTTTTCAAAAAAGTATTTTTACAGACTAACCAAAAGGAAATTTTTTGCAACAAAAAAACTTAATTGCTGAGTCCACGTGTTTATCAGTTTGGTTCATCAGTTATACTTGATATCAATTTCAAAAATAAGTTTAAAAGTTACCAATGGGACCTAAATAATTTTTTAAGTAACCTTTAAAAGTATATTTTTATAATTTGTTCTTTCAAAAAAATAAATCATTATTTTAGCTTGCCAATTTTTATATGTGCCCTGAGGGACTATAATAAATACATCTTTAAAACTTTAAGGGAGATAAGTTTAAATCATTATAATCCAAAACATTAATCTTCTTACTACTGAAAACAAATGCGCCAAAAGAATAAACTCCAAAAAAGAAAAGAAAATGCTTTGGAAAGACTAAATTTTCTCCTCCAAAATCTCAGCCCCAATAAACTGTCTTCATTCTTAATCCATAACTTCATCCCTTCTCTTTCTCCAAACCACGGCGGGTTTTATTTTTAAAAAGGTTTATGCCACAAGGCGAAGAACTAATAAAATAAGCCCTCGCCGATTTCTTTGTCAAGAACATGAATAATACATGCCATAAGCGTCTGCTCTGTGTCCCGATGAGTCTAGAGATGCCTTAGAAAACTATTCGGCTTTGAAATCATACCTGCCAATTTCGGTATGTGACTGCATATATGTATAAGGGTAATCTATAAAAATACACCTTGGAGTTTTTATTGCCGAAGAGTGTACTAAAATTGAGTTATGAGAGTTCACTCTCTAGGTTTCTCGGGGAATCGAGGTTTTGATAATGTTTTCTTGGTAATTGATTTTGTTACATGCTTGTTGTATCTTTTATGGTTCATTCAATGTTGATTTTTCAGGGTAAGGTTGGAAAGATTGGTAACAAATCTCTTCTTGTTTGATTAGTGTTGTTATAAAACTTTTTTTTCATGTTTCATTCAAAGTATCTATTACAAGATAATAATATTTGGAAAAGATTTTACCATTATGTTGCTTATTTGTAATCATATAAAATATTTTCTTTTTCTCTTCACTAGGGGGCTCTGTCCCCTGCTCGCTATCGCTCACCAACCCCCGGAACTGCTTCGCAGTTCTTTGTAGATCCCTTCGCTATCTTAGCGAACAGAGCTCTCTTTTTTCATCTCAACTGTCCAGCACAACTTGGAACTTGCCTGCCTAGTAAACGATAATTTAATATAGAAACTTGTAATCTTTCTAACTTATCAATAATTTAATTCGGATTATTACCACGAAAATATCAAAGTAAAACTGTTACTGAAGTATTCCTTTTTAGCTTATCAATAATTTAATAGGTAGGGGGCTACCGTCCCCTGCTCGCTATCGCTCACTGTTCTTTTCTATACGCATTCTATACGCAGTTCTTTACAAATCGCTTCGCGATCTGTATTATTCCATATTATTATCAAAATATTGCTCTACAAACGTTTCAAATTTCATAAATTTCTATCAAGTAGTTTTTGCGTTATCAGAGTTCAAATAGTTTAAAAATTAAATTTTCTGAAACAGCGGCAGAGGTGACGGTAACTTTTTTAATATAGAGATATTATTTTAACTCGTTGTAATGGTTTTGAAATAAATAGATCAACATTTCACAAAACTATACAGTACCAAATTGAAAAAAAAATTAAAATTAACTATTGTGTTTATGTCTACCTGAAGCGGTCTTACTAAAAGGATTCTTATAACTTTAAATTGAAAAAATCCGTACTGGTCTGCGCCAACTAAGAGCTAATGATCTAAAAATAAAGATCGATGTAAAGACCTAAAGACCTTAAGGTAATAATAAGAGCTAATAATAAGGTAATAATAAGAGCTGATAAATATAAAGAGCGATGAATCTAAAGATGAAGGAACATATGTTACGGGCAAATTGATTAATTGGGAATTATTAATAATGCCCAGAGTGGAGGCTGGCAAAGTGATAAATTTCATTGATAAATGCCATTAAATTTATCACATTGCCCTTCTCCACCTCGGGCATTATTAATAATGCCCGATTGATCCCATTGCCCGTAACATATACAATATAGAGTTAATGATATAAAAAATAACGATAGATATAAAGAGCTGCTGACCTAAAGATAAATATAGATATAAAGAGCTAACGATAAAGTGACGATAGTGAATTACTTCTTCATATAACTCATTGATTTCATTTGGGGTAAACGTGTGAGGGGTTTTAATTTTAATTTATTGTCTGAAGTTAATCCATAAAAGAGAGAGAAATGAGGGGGGCTTGTGAAAAAATAAAATAAACATTCAAGAATAAAAAATAAGCAATGTATACTACAATCAATTTGGGTATTTCCTTTCAAAGTAATCTGATTTCTGAGAAAAAAGAGGCTCCTGAACATATTTTTATCTGCTTTTCTTCTTCCATCTTAAAAGTTTAGAAAACAGGAAGTTCTCTAAAACTTTTTCTCTATCAATTTCCAAAAGAAGGAATATATTTTTGTTTCTTCATTCAATATTTATAAGAAGAGGACTGAAACAAGACATATAAATTCGTTTTATGAAGTCTAAGAAACAAAAAATCTATTTAAAAAGTGAATTTCTTCTTAAACCTTAAAAATATTTTTTAAAGGAAATTTTCTCTCTAAATAGAGTTTTGAAAAGGGAAATATGATATTTTGTTTTTTAATACTTTTATTTTAATCTACCCTACTATATACAATACATCTTTGTATATTTATATTGTTTAAGTTCACTAAACGTTTCCTTCTTTAATGTATTGAAATATTCTGCATTAAATTTACGCAAATAACTACACAATAAATTTTATTTGCTTTTCCTTATTTGATCCAAGGGAAATACCCTAGCTGAAAATCTTTTGTTTTAAACATGTTGTTTTTGACAACTTTTCAACTTGTTAATGTATAAAAGGAAATTGTACTCAGATATCAATGTTATAAGAGGCTATATTTATTTCCTGTTCCTTTGTAATGAGGAGAAAAATTTATATAAGTGAGTGAATGTTTGGAAAAAAAAACTGTATAAGAATGATTTTCTCAATGTGTTATCAAATAGCAAAATATAAATTAATGTCTTACTGGCGTAAGAGACAATGATGCTCTATAGTTTTTAATCAAAACACTATTTTAAAATACCCTTATATCCTTTTACATACTACTTTTCAAACCACTTTATCTATGGCCTATGATATATCTGAAGAAAATGGATCATTGCAGATAAGATGTAATAAAAATAACTATTTGTTTTTACTTAAATAGTTTTCCCCTTTCACATGAATATATCTATGTATTTAGGGTGGCCCAATTTTCTATGGGAAAAAACAAAGTGTTATGAAATTGCCATGGCACCCCCTCAATTTTTTAGACCTACAGAGAAAACTAGGCAAAGACTAGGCAAAACTAGACTAATCAGGCAAAGTTTGGGCTCTGTACCTTAATTAGAAAGCGATGACCAAGAGGAGTGAAAAAGTCCAAATTCGAAGATTTTTATACAAAACAACTAAAAAACCAAAGATAAAACCCTCTCATTTTGTTCATGATTTTTTTTGATAGGAAACTACTAACGTTATAGTAGATATAATGTTCCAGGTTTTGTTTTTTTATCACCTTTATTTTGGTTGTAGTAATTGTCTAATGTCCAAAGAACTTTTGTAAAGTTGTTTTTCTTGCATTTTTAAACAGCTAATAACTCTAGAACTATACAACTTAAAAACTTGAAATTAGTTCCATTTTGTTTGTAAATTTTTTTGTCATTGAATAAAAATTCATCATGACCATCATTTTCAAAAAAAAATTTAAAAATTTAAAAAAAGTGAAAAAGAATTAAATGAAAAAAAATTTTTGAAACATTTTTTTGAAAAAATATTAAAAGCCTTTTAACTCTTAAAATGAACATTACTACCAAATTTCAAGTTGAAAATAAAACTTAATCATGTATAAAAAAATTAAAATACTTGAAATTTAGGTTAGTCCCTAAACTATCCCTAAAATTATACAGCAAGAGCGATTCACTCATGGAAAATTCATAAAATCGCTTGAGGGTGAAAGGTTTTCCCCTTTTTTTTTTCTTTTTTTTTTATTTTGAAAAATTTGTTTTATCATGATTGAACTTTTTGGTCATGATTCACATTAAATCAAAGACAAAAAATTAACAAACAAAATGGGACTAATTTCATATTTGTGAGTTGTATAGTTCTAGAGTTATTAGCTGTTTAAAAATGCAGGAAAAGCAACTTTACAAAAGTTCTTTGGACATTAGAAAATTACTACAACAAAAATAAAGGTGATAAAAAAACCTAGTAGATTATATCTATAACGTTAGTAGTTTTTTATAAAAAAATCATAAACAAAATGAGAGGGTTTGATCTTTGGTTTTTTAGCTGTTTTGTATAAAAATATTCGAATTTCGATTTTTTCACTCCTCTTGGTCATCGACTTCTAATTCGAATACAGAGTTGAAATTTTGGCTGTGAGCTTCTATTAGCTGTTCGAAAAAAAGTAGAGGGTGCCCAGAACTCTACCTGAAAAAAAAGTTTTTTGGGCCACCCTAATGTAATGAACATCTCATTAATCAAAACAAACATCTTATTTATTTTGAAAAATTAATTTGAAAATAAAGAAATTTCTACCTCTACTGAATGGAATTGAATTTTAAAATTTTGTAATCATTCTAGAAAGTTGTTTAGTAAATAACATTTTCCAAAAGATACGAAGGTTCCATTGGGTTTTGATTCAAAACAGTTTTTTTTATGATAGGATGCAGATAATCATCATTATAATATCCCCTTTCGTATTGATCCAAAATCCGTTCGTATTAAACTTTACTCTCCACAAAATTTTTAAAGATAAAAAGCCCTCCTAAGGACGTATTAACTTCACAATAATGACTGTCTTATTTCACTGCACGTAATAATCCTTAATCTTCATTTCTTCGAAGTCGTCTTTAATTCCTTTGAGAATATAACAAGTCAAAGAAAGATGAAATTGTTCTCCTAGTCTTATTTTTAGCTCACGAGTGATTCCATGCGCATTGTTCCAAAGACCCTCTTTAGTTCAATCAGCGGTTGATGGTTTGATTGACACAATAATTGCACTACAGAACCCTTCCTCTTTTTTGTGCGGCTTCGCTTAAGCGCCGCGTTTCTAATAGAAACATTGAGCTTCGTTTTAAGTTCTTGCTTAAGAATAGAATCCATTGTTCTAGCTCTATAATGAAATCCTAATAAATTTGTGAAGGCAGTTAAAGCATGTGATTTCTTCCATTCATTTTCCCATTGCTTTCGGCATTGGGATAATGGTTCAATGATTTAATTGGAATGTGATCAAGAGGTTTTCTTTTACCATATAGTTGGGAACTTATATAAGTCAAAGTAGCTTCTTGAAGTTGTTAAATGTTTAGATTTTTAAATGTGTATGCAATAAGTACAGTTCAATTCACATACAGTTTGGGGGGTTTCTTAGTCCTTAATTCTTCAAGTCAAACGAGAAGAGTGAAGAGAACTAAGTGTCTGGGAAGAACGCTTATCTGCATTCCCTCTATTACTGGTTATTAACCAGTATCACATGTGACGTTATATTAAATCGATTAATTAATGTTGATTAATATATATGCAATATGCACTAAAATTGTGTGCTACTAAGTTCTAAACAGAATAAGAGATCATTCCTCTCGCTTCATATTAGGTCATCCCGAAAGTTTTGTCGCTCTTGGGAGCATCTGTATATAAGATATTTTTGACACTTTTCCATTATGTGATACCAATATAAACTGTAACCTTATCTACCGTCAACTTGGCATCTTGGCTTGATTTGGGGGACTGATCGACAACTGGGCTTTCCTTAAATCTATGATAACATGTTACTTCATTTCTTTTCTGCTCAAAATTTTGCCTTTTTCCTAAAGTTTAGATTTTTAAATTAAATTTAACTGGCTACTTCCCTAAAACAATTAAAGTTTTAAGTATTTTTAACAAGTTTGGAAAATTTAACTTAGATTTAAATTTTTTCTGAGGCATCCGGAGAGTTTGATCACAATCATCCATATTAAATTGCTGGATTGCTACTCCTAACCCTCTATTAGGAAAGATCCGGATGATCATTTACAGGAATCTAGATCGCTGGAAATTCTACCACCGCTCTACAAAAGTAGTATAAAATGAGTTTCAATTTATTACAATCTTAATATGACTTAAAATTAAAGTTAAATTACTTTGAATTTTAATTTTTAAAGTTTTCAATTAACACGTTCACTGCCAGCACCCGAAACAAAAATTGGTGGCAGTACCAGCGCAGGATTCACAGACGGTTTGCAGCGTCTGTGTGCATCATACATTTCTTCCTACTCTTCTATTACACAGGACTAACAAATACTACCGCCAATTTGACGTGTTTTTACGATGTGCCCCGTATGAGATTTCCTGTCATAGCCATCACTGTGATTACTTCATTTCTTTTCAGGTACAATCTAGTTATATTTTCCGGAATTTTATTTCGGCACTGTATATTTGGACGGCCATTTTTCAACTAAACTCTACTCTAATTTCCACGGCTCGGCGTTCCATTGGTTCCATCACTAAGCGCCGAGACTGCTACGTAATCACGAGACCTACAGCGCATGCGCCACTGGCCGTTTTGGCCGTCCAAATATATACTTCGTTTTATTTCTGAGATCGAAGTGTCTATATCCACGAAAGTTGACCCATGCTAAAGTATTAGTGAAATAAGTTACTGTTGAGTTGTTACTTTAGTGGATCTAGTCTATTTTTTTGGATTGGATCTGTCTATTTTTTTTAATAGACAGTGCCTTCTTAGAAATCAACCCAGGCAGCATATACGTTCAAGATTCGTCCAATTTTTGTCATGTAGGGCCGAATGCCATTTACTTGTAGTAGAAGTTACATAAACTTGACATGCTTGGTATGAGCTGTGCAGCTAGGGAAACTGTTCTTTGAAATAATTAAAAGTTTTGGTGTATGTGTTACTCATAAAAAATTAGTAAGCATACAAAAGAAAATATTTATCTTTAAATTTTATTCTGAGACAGCCAGATAGTTTCATTTTCCGAGAAAAACAAAATCCCTACATATTTGGGGTCAATGCGCTTTCTAATTATCTCGTGTTAAGTATGACATGGAACACCTAACCTAACGGTGCTTCGATTTCAATACCCCTGTCTCTACGAATGTAGAAATTTTCCCAGGGCTAACCCGAGATGTTGGCCCAATTATAACTGGGTGGCTTGTATTTTTAAAATCGGGTTTTAGATATGCGATTGAGAAATTTTACTGAAGTATAGTTAAAAATGTTGATATTTATCTTATAAATTCAAGAATAATATATTGATTAAAATAGATTCTGGAATTTAAATATTTTCAATAATTATGAGTTTGATTTTATTCATAAACAATCCTTAATGATGTAATTTGAAATTTCTATTATAATGGGGCAATTTCAAAAGATTTATTGAAAAAGATAATTTTTAATTTTAAAACAAGTATAATTTATTACTTCTGTGATTACCCAGGATTGCGAACTCCAACGATTCCCAAATTTGGGGTTTATTTAAAAGCCATCAGGAGCGTAGCCAATTTGAGGAAAATTACAAAAACCATGACTACCAATTTAATGTTGGTGTAAAATGAAATACCCTCAAAATAAAATATTGTGTGTATTAGATGCTTCCCTAGTAGCACAGATCATAACAAATATGTCGAACTTTTGTAACTTCAACTAGAAGTAAACGAAATTTGGCCATACATGACAAAATTAGGACGAATCTTGAACGTTTGTGCTGCTTGGGTTAAATCAATATTAATAATTTGAAGAAAAAAAACACTTTTGCGCAAATCAGATGCGGAATCTAAATATTTCATTTTAGTTTGAAGAAACTTTCTAGGTCTATGTGTGGCAACAAGAAAAACACGAAATCTAATCGCAGAAATATGAGGAAAGCGGTTTTATGATCCTTCGCCAAAAGAACCCTAATTGGCTGTAGATCGAAGTTATAGTACTTGTTCTCTATGTGTAACGCAAAAGTACGGATAAATGCGTTATATACAGATGCTCCCAAAAAGTGGACATCAGCGCTCTTTTCTCCAGGACGCGCCAGCGCGTCCTTGGCAGTGAACGTGTTAATGGCAACTTGAAGTAAACAAAATGTTAATAATCGTAGAAACTAGGAAAGCTGGAAAAGTGAGCCAACAAAAAAGAGCCAAAATTCGCCAAATTGGCTTTAGATAGAAGTAGAAGTACTTTACTGGTTTACCGTAATGGAAAAGGACCAAAAAATACATTGTATACAGATGCTCCCAAGAGCGACAAAACTTTCGGGATGACCTAATATTTTCCTAAAGATACATTCACAAATTAAGTTACGAGTGCAGAAGGAGAAGGGAATCCGTGACAATCGGAAGAGGAAGTTTGAAAATTTGTAGTATCACAGCCTAAAGTATTCACTGCTAGTTTTGATCTAACAGAAGAGGAAAGAAATACTTATTCTCAAGTAAAAAATTATAATAATATTTGAAATGAGTTTAAATCTGTTTTAATTTTATATACAAAAATGTGATATCACAATAGGGGAGGGAGTATCACTGAGATGTGACAATTTCGGACAGTAGGATATAAAATCCACAGAGTATACTAGAACAGAGAGTCCGTCGCCATAGGCGCTATTGGAAATCGAAAAGTTGGATGAGTGTGGGGCTATTTTGGCGCTGCGATCGCATCAACGTCACGAGAGGCGGGACGGAAAAGCCTGATTGGTTGAGAAAAACTTTTTCCTTCTCCTTCGAAAATAGGAGATTGAGTGACAGCCAATCACAGGTGTGATCTCTCTGTCAATCATTTAGTTCATCGTGGCGCCCTCCAAATCATCCAACTTTTGAATATATCGTTTTGGACCCTCTGTTAGGATTTTTCTCTGTGATAAAATCCATGAAAATCGTGTGATTGCAATTTTTGCTTTGACATTTTTTGTATTTAAGAGAGTTAACACAGGAGTGAAAATCGAAAGGGAAGTAAAATGATCCTTGAGATGTATTGACTGCACTTGGCTTTCAAAAGACAGTATTGCCCACAGACAATAAGAGACAGACCGGTCAATAGGCGGGGCTTATCCAGAGAGCTCAAGTGGCGCCTCCGATAAGCGGTACCGGAATTAATCGATTAATTTAATATTTTTTAATCGAAATCTTTATAAATTTTTTTGGCAAAACTTGCCGAAACATTTGGCGAAACTTGCAATATTCGATTTCGAAAGTAAACATGAAGTTTGTGTAAATCGTTTAATCGTACTCTTTTCAATTGTTTTCATGATTTATAAATCATTTTAACAGTGTCTTCTTGCATTAAGGCACATTTTATCTAGTTTCTTATCTATTTTGCAATGTATTGAAAACACCAGGGTTGCATTCCTGAACTTGATTTCTAAGCCTGATAGAATTCGGTATAATTCGCGTTAATTATAGGCGTATATATTTAATTCAGGTAAAAATGAATGCTAATATTATATACTTATATTGTCAAGAATTCATTTCGAATGTGCCTGGGATCTGGGATTCGTATTAACAAAAGATGTGTTTGTTTAGATTCACGAGGATTGCAACTTCATTTACACATCTTGTTTGTCTTAAAAGGCCAAAGGACTATAACAAATATTTGCAGTTATTGAAATATGAGTTTAGATTCATTATTTACTTGTGTGATTCTTGATTACTTTATATTTAAGCTTGTATTTTTACAATCGAGTTTTTCATCATGTGCGATCACGAAATTTTGTTGATGAACAAACCTTAATGATTTAATTTAAATTTTCTCTTATAATAGCAAATTTAAAAAATCTGTTGAAAGAAAAGAAATTTTTTCATTTTAAAAAGCATTTAATGGGCTTATGTGATCGCCAAGGATCGCGATGCTGGTGATGGTTGCCAGACCTAAAAGCTTAACTGTAACCACAGTTTTAGTGCAGGTACCGCGGGTTGAGGGCGTTCGTGTCGTGGGCCGCCCATTGACCGGTCTGTCTCTTATTGTCTGTGGTATTGCCCACAGAGTAAAGATTATTCAGAGAGTCCATTTCCATAGACGCTAATGGCAACTTTTTTAACATGGGTTTTCCCATAGACGGTGGCGTTTCTATGTGATAACGGTGGAACTAACCAGAGAATATGACGTAGCGTTGTTGACTCTCTACAATCGAGCTACAGCCGCATACACTCTCTCAATTAACCCCGCCCACTTTCAAATCGCTAAAGAGGGAAATAATTTTTATATATTTCCCCGGTTATTAAAACAGTTGCGTGTATCTTTCTTTCGAGCATGCCCTGGGGATAATTTCGTAGACATTACAAGTCTCTCTGATGTCACGCTCTCCAGGGACTCACCCAATGTTCTGGCCAGCGGAGATCTCTCGCTGGCTTATATATGGTTGGTCTGCCCGTGACGTCACCATCTCTCATCTTCTTTAAAGTGGCAATAGATCGGGAGCTACTCTGGAATCGAACTCACAACTCCAAGTCCACATTTAATACAATTTAAACATATAACGTCACATTTAATGATCATTTCTGCAACCACAATCACTGATAAGAGATATTAGACGCCAGAACAAACTATATCAATGTTTATAATAGGGAAAGTTTAGTTACTGTCAGGGAAAGTTTGCAACCATAGGGGAAAAGTTTCATTGAACAGGGGAAAAATAGCAGAGATTGAGAAATTCAAATGCAGCCTCCATACAAAGTTTTAAGTCCAATGAGAATCACTCGTTTCCTTTAGTCCCGCCCACACTAATGATTGACAGCTGGAGGGTCGAAACGCCACTATGCGATAACTGTAGAACTATTTTAGTAAAATCGCGTTTTGGACTCTCTGAATATCTTTACTCTGTGGTATTGCCTTTAAGTACTATTCTGAACTCTAATGTTAACCTTGGGAATATCGTCAGTCAAATTTACTTAGATGCCCATCATGAAGCGACAGGTAAGTACTACATCAAATGAGTTATGGGGTTTACAACACTCAAGAATTTCACCTCTAGAATCGAAGGGCGCTTCGAATATCCCTCGCACTTGGTTTCACTACTGGAAAACCTTCTCATAAAAAGCTGCCGAATTCCTAACCTATGATCCAAGCGCTTTCTGAATCAATTTGCCCGAGGGCGTTAAAGCGTGAACTCAATTTCCTTTACGGTTGCCTATCATCGCGAGAAAAAAATACGAAGCATAACTCAGCGAAAGGGAGAATTCAGGCAGCAAAACCTTACAACAGGCGGCTCCTGCATACAAATTGAGACATTCCGTTTCTCTCTGCACAGGTGCTTTCTTGCACGGGGGGGAATAAAACTTTATGACGCGTGGGTGTGAATGGAGAAAAAGTTTGGGGAATTTCTGGTGTTTTGGTTACGAGGTACTGATTAGATATTTTTATTTGGATTTAATTGGTGAATTTTGATGTGTTGGAGTCTGGTTATTCTTATGTTCCTATAGATAGAAGTTGAAATCTATTCATAATTACCTCGAGATGGTATGAATGTATGGTCTAAGAAGAAAAATATATTGTAGTTGGAAAAAAGCGGAGTGTGTGATGTGAATTTTTTTTGAAGGTTAAATTATAATACGTTTTTTTCTGCGTTCCTTGCAGAAATATTTCAGCAGCGGTATGTCTTAATTAGTAAAATATTATCATTAAAAAAGTGCAATTTTTTAGTACGTCAGGAATAGAGTTCCTTGAATTGTTTTCTCTCTTACAACAATGAAGTATCAAATTGGCTGAGTAAATCAAAAGGTACTGAGATATTTTATTGTAATCACATTCATGGTTATTCGTGGTTCGTGTTTTGTCAATAATAGCGCCTCTTTTCTTGTTATAGAAATTGAAATGGTTTTTTACACTACCCTCAACTACTGTAAGGAAGAAAGTAAAGTTTATAAACAAATTTCATGCGCTTTTACTGCCTCATTGGAAATAGATGTCCTTAGAGGGAAAACTATTTCTTTTTAAAATGGCGAGCTAGTTCATTACATTACAGCAATAATTAAATGCAATTTCCTCCACTTAGATGGACACCTTCCTTCAAGAAGTAATAGAACGAGGGGTCACAGATTTAAATTGAATAAGGCAAATTTTAATCGGGATTGTAGGAAGTATTATTTTTTAACAGGGTAGTGGACGGATGGAATGGGTTACCTAACCTGAAACGATTATCAACTCAAGTGGGGTAAGCAAATTCAAGAATAAAATTGACAGATACCGGGAATCGGGTGGTTTGAGTTAAATGGACAGGACCAACCTTGTTGGGCGCTTGCCTGTAGTTGGTCGACATTATTTGTATTTGTAAGTAATTATTATAAAAGAATTAAAAGGTTTTAGCTATAGAAAAGATTACAAAAAGTCCTTTAGGCACTACCTACCTCGGTATAGTTCCGTTAGGGTCAATAAGGGCTAAGATAAACTTTTACGATGGCTAGTTTTATAACCCTGCTTACTTGGTGGAGTTAATTAGCGAACAAAAGAATTTCCCTCCTCTGGAAGGGGGTGCTAGGGGAAACCCCTTTATCACACAAAGAGATAAGGGGATTCTCTTATTTTCCCATATTTCCCGAATCAGGGATGTTCTGTTGGTTGTAAAAGTTTAACTAAACGCACTTGACGCTAAAACTAAACGCACTTGGAAGAAAAAAGTAGATAAGATAAACATAGAAAGCTATTTGCGGGGCTTGAAAGTTTCCCCCGCACTTCCATGCTAGGAGCGCCTTCCTTTTTGTTCGCTAATTGACCGCTAGTAGCCAGAAGGCATCGTAAAACTCAACCGACTCTTAGTCGCATACTTCCTGACCAAAAAATTGCCAATCCCCGTCCATCTCCGCAATTCACAACCAATCAATCACAAGTTTCAAAAACCCTAAACCGAGTGTGACTGACTCAATTTCAACGACATCCCAACCCCTCGACCGAATCCCCTTCCTTCAAAAACAAGACGTCGATATTATCCCATTTTAAAGCACTTTCTGATGGCGACAAAACAAGCCGTTCTCCTCCTCCTTCCCAAAGCTATTTACTTTTTAAGACTTTATAACAGCTCGGGATAAAAACACAATCACGCCTGTTTTGTTTACTGGAGCATCAGCTCCTCCTCGTAAAGGTCAAAGTTCGCAGCCGGAGATATTTTTTTTTCGCCTTGTTTGTATCGTTATTAAAAACAACGGTGATCCGGGAGACCCTTTTGAAACGGATGCTTTTTAATGGGCGAAGAATTTTCCTCGAGGAGCAATCGCGTTATGCGCCTGTTTTCGTGGTCGGCAGGGATAGTGTCTTTCAATATTTGCATAATTTATTCGAGGTGCGAATATGAAAGAATGGTTTTATAGTAAGTGAATTCCTTAAAAAGGGTATGTGCGTAGGGATAATTTAAAGCATTGATTTCCAATATTTTCTCTTTGATAGTCCCTTTAAAAATTCAAAAGGTGTTGGTGGGTGAATCTTTTGTGTAGTCAGTTGGAAATTATTCTTACTTTTATTTTCGTATTATTAACAATGTATTTAATATCTCTATTTTAATTTAATATTTCTTGGTTCACCCTGCTTCACTGATACAAATTACTATTACATTATTATTTTCATAAACCCCCTTTTATACAGTTTAGGAACATTTAATAACCATTTCTTGATTTAGTGACTTTTGGTCATGGGTTTAAAAATTAAAGTGGATTTCCAACCCCTTTAGAAAAAAAGATGCAATTAACGTTTCTTATCACCCATTTGCCGAGTTTTTTCACTGCTTTTTATATTTTTATATAGTTTTTCCTAAGAATTAGTTTAACTGATATTTGTTTTGTAACAGGATGTGGACACACACCTCTTTCTCGAACATTTTCAATTCTTTAACTAATAGGATTAGCATGATCAACATCAGTCTTTTTTTTATTTCAAGAATCCTATTGCCTGAAATTTCCTATACCGACCCAATAAACTTAATGTTAACGGTTTAGTATTTCTTAGAGACAACATCCCATAATATAAAGATTTTCGAGGTAGCAAGGGAATATTGTATATGTTACAGTTAGTGTTCAGAATCTGGTAATGTTCGGAATACCTAGGTAAAGTATGAAATGTTTTGTACTTTACCTTAGGTAATTCTCATTTTACCTTAGTTTTTCTGAACATTACCGAATTTCGGACATTAACTGTAACATATACATCAAACTCCACGGTAACAAGGGAATATTGTATACGTTACAGTTAATGTCCGAAATTCGGTAATTTTCAGAAAAACTAAGAAAAATTGAGAATTATCTAAGGTAAAGTACAATATATTTCATACTTTACCTAGGTATTCCGAATATTACAGATTACACAGGTCTGCAAAAAAAAACTTTTTTCGAGCTGTTTTGGATATTTCACCTGAACTTGGTTATTTTTGGTGCGCTGAATCCAAAAATGACCTCCATTTTGTCCTGGGACGTCACGTTTTTTGGCAATTCAGATTTTTAGGTTTTATTGGGAAATGCCTTAAAATTTTGTAAAATAAACTTTTTATACTAAATTTTTTATTCAAATTTTTTTCAAAAAATCTTTTTTTATGTTTTTTGATGTGCTGAATCTAACACTGACCTCCGTTTTGTCATAGGCTTTCACCTTTTTTCACAATTTAAGTAAAAATGTCAATTTTTTAAGAAAATAAAAGTAAATATTTAAAAAAATTATTTTTCGACTCAAACTTTATTTGAAAATAATTTTTTATGATTTTTGATGTGCTGAATCCAAAAAATACCTCTTTTGATTTTTAAGACACCACATTTTGTAACAAATTGAGAAAATATAGCAACATTTCACATAAAATGTAAGTATACATAAGAAGTAGATTTTTTAATCCAAATTTATTTTTAAGGTTGTTAGTTTTAAGGTTTTTTTGTGCCCAGAGTTCAAAAATGGTCTCTGTTTTGCCAAGGAATGTCATGTTTCCTGACAATTTAAGTAGAATTGCAAAATAAGTCATTATTTCAATTTTCATGAAAATAGGTTCATAAAGTAAAATTATTGTTACATATTCTTCATGAAAATCATTATATAACTAAGATAAACTTATTTACACACTCTAAAGCCAATTTTTCCTCCTCATGAAACTCCCTTTGGTACCTTCACCCTTGTGAGTAGCAAAAAGAACGTTTCTTTGAACTATACAACAAAAATCCTTCATTATTCCCCGATTAAATCTTCCCTATTATTTTCTCTCTATCTCTATAATGTCCTGATGAGATAGTTTACTATGTACACCATTCACAGCTCCTAATTTTTAAAACTAAAGGAGCTAGAAATGCACAAAAACTATGAAAAATGGGCAAATTCGAATATAATTTTGCAATTTGTGAAAAATCCTGACGTATAGGATTTTTTTCAATATTTTTTTCGTTATCAGCACACCAAAATACATAGGAAATCACTAAAATTATTCAAACAGCTTTTTCATTGCAGACCTGTGTTATGAACATTAACTGTAGCATTACATTAAACTCCAAGGTAACAAGGGAATATTGTGTACATCAAACACCAAAGTAACAAGGGAATATCGTATTTATTAAACTCCAAGGTAACAAGGGAATATAGTATTTATTAAACTCCAAGGTAACAAGGGAATATTGTATTTATTAAACTCCAAGGTAACAAGGGAATATTGTATTTATCAAACTCCAATGTAACAAGGGAATATTGCAAGTCGGAATTTTTCAGGGCCTTTCCGTTTCAAGATAATAATCCCATACATATCGAAACAAAAACTAAATCAAAACATCATTGTGCTTTCCCTTACTCACACTGTCATCTTCACCAAAAACCATCCCGCAAGTGTCACCAAACTATCCGAATAACCCACATCCCCACCCACACAAACAAACGGAGCAACACCAAATCCCAATATGCGGGTTCAGCTAATTACAACAACAGAAGCGTCAAACCCGCCTCTAATCAGGTACTTCCGCCGCCACCACGCATAGAGTGATTTCAATCGTCCAGGGGCGGTCTGACAATAGCCGATCGCACAGGGAGCACAAAACCTCCACGGCGCTCATCTTCTCACGTCGCGTCGTCCTTCTAATTAGTACCTCTGGTGGCGAGATTTCCATTAGGGGAAGGAGGGGTCCTTTTTGGTCGGAGGGATGTCGAGTTTCGTTTGATTAGTTTCGTTTAATTTCGGGAGAGTCAGGGATTGTTAAAACGATTGTGGTGCTTTTGACTGATGTTTGTTGCTTTGGGGAAGGGAAAGTTTAATTAATGTTAGGTTTACTGGCGTTTTGGGGTAATAGGGAGGGGGTAAGGGGAGAAGTAAGAAATTTTAATATTTAATGTTGGGAAATATGCTATACTGCAGAGTATAATTTTAATACTATGATGCACTGTAGAAAAAATATGGCACTTAACACAAAAAAGTGGTGGAAAGAGTTTGCCTCAATATCATTGAGGGATGTTTACACCACGATACGGAGGGACCTTCCACCTGAATGGGACTTCCCACTGAGTCTAAGGTGGGAGGTCTCTCCAAATCGTGGAGTTACATCTCTCGATGATATTGAGGCAACTTCTTTCCGCCACTTTTTTTAGTTAAGTGCCGTATTAATTTTGCAGTGTGTAACTAGATATTGTATAGCACCAAAAGAAACTCGTTTAAAAGGATGAATATAACTATTACCGGTATAGTAATGCTGGATTTATAGGTTTACCTATTAATATAATTCATTAACTATTAATATAAGGTTGTATAGATTATATGTGATATCTAATTATAATTCAAAGGTGTATTTACAAAAGAAATGTTACGTAAGCAGTGATGGGGTGTATAAATAAAATGATATTATGAACATTAGGTCATTTTTATACCTCAAGCACTGCATATGGTTTATTTAAGCTTATTATTTCAAATAATGTTAATAATAATGATTATGACGAGAAGAAATTGCCCTTAAATTTAATTTATAGCTAATTATAATCCAATGGTATGTAATCAGTGATGTGTGTACACAAATAAAAACGATATTATGAGCAAGCACTGCAAATCCTTTATTTAAGCTTATTAATTCAAATATTTTGATTTTGAATAATAATGATTATGATGACAAGAGGAAAAGATGCAGGAGAAATGAAGAATGAAAGGGACAGAAGAGATTAGAGGGGTTTGGTAATATTGTGATAAGGGGAGTATGAGGAGAGTAGATTTGTTAAGATTTTAGGAGAAGGATGAGGAAAAGTATATGATGACTAATCATTTTGATAGGGAAGCTTAATGAAAATAATATTGCTAATATGTTTTGTTTATTTCAAATAATAAAACAAACCGAGATAATTAAGAAAGGGAGGTACTAGATATATGAAATAATAAATAAGCTTAAAAAAAGTAAGCTGCTATGTAGATAAGGGATCAAAAAGCTTTTTAGTCTTTGAATGACGTCATGGAGTAAATTTTTGACATTTAGTATTTATGATTTTATTAAATTAAATGTATTTTTATTCTTTTTTATCCACACTAAATGATACTCAACTTATTCCTTAGACTAAACAGAATTTTTTTTAAAGTACTCGGCCTTTATTCTTTTTAAAAGATAATAAATCGGTTTTTCTTTTTTAGCAAAAATCTTCTTAGTTTCACTAACAATTTCATCTTTACAAATACTGTGAGTCAATGCAGAAAAAACTTCAAATGCAATCTACATCTACAATTCTAAATTATTTTACGAAATTGAATTTACGTCCATTAATATAACATAACTTAGGGCATGAGTTACTATAAAGACCACCCCTCGCGTCAACATTCCAAATCTTCTATGCTTGAATGAACTGCATTCGATGATTTGTGTGTTTAAAAAACATTTATCCTTCCCACAAACTCAATTCTGGCAAAGTGTCCCGCGGCCGATTTATCAGGGGTCAGTCACTTCATTTCCTGAGTAGGTTTTCATGTGATAAAATATCCTCTTAATAGTGCCGTTCAATGGTGTTTTCCCGATCCCCTTGGGAGATGTGTTCGAACGGGGACGACTAGAAAATCGATGGTCGTCGCTGTCACCCGCAACTGTGCAATGCAATGAGAGGGCCGATAAGGGAATAGTAATGATCCTGTTTTTGAGAGGGGTGCATGAACTGGTGTCGTTTGTGTCGTCGAACGAATGAAAAGGGGAGGTTAGTGTCGTTTATGGTGGGATGGAAAGGGGAGTGGGGAATATTTATTTGAGGTTTTAATTCGAAATTATTCTGTTGAAAAGGTTTTTCAACTAGAAGAGACGATGAATTCAGCGCAAACAGCTGTTCTGGAAACAGCTCAAGAAAACTGCTTGCGCACTCAAAAAACAAACTTTAACAGGATCTCAAGCGGTTAATATTGATGGTTTTTACGTCAAACTTTGAACTTAAGGGTTTACAACTATGATATTTCAGATTATTAAATCAAAAGAAAGGATTTCGAAATAAAAAATAAGGTTTTGGCAGAGTTTTCACCTTTTTTTGTGGTTTTTTTAACTTTTTTCATAATAAAACAAATTTTAAAGTGAAAACTTTTAAGATAACTTTAAAGATAATATTAGACTACAAAATTTGAGACCATAATTAAATAATTTTTTTGGGGTGTCGCTCCCTTTTTAACTCCCTGGGATTTGGTCTGGGACCCCCAAATCCTGTGTGATTCTGACTTGTCTAGGTGTCTTCTATCTCCCCTAGAAGTTATGAAACACTTATCTGAAACACCCTGTATAGAATTCTTTCTACAACACAGTTTCAATTTAGATAAAAATTATTTTGGAACAACAGACGTAATTCGTTTCGATGTGAGAATCAATCAATGTAAAATAATATAAGTTCTCGTTCGATCCAAATCAGATTTCAATACAAAGTTTTAAGAATTCATGTTTAGAAGCATATTTTTCTCCCTAAACCAAAGCTTACTTGCCTGAGCCGTTTTTCCAAAAGATTCCATATGCTCCATTCCACATTCTGCATTATTTAATAAAAATGTTATATTTTTAAGATGCTTGTTCTTTAATCACATGCATACATTAAATTACCTTGCTTATATTGAAAAATTATCTTATTTCCTTTTTTTTAAGATTTCTCTCATATTATGGGAGTTTGGAGTTGTAATGTCTGATAGTATATTTAACTATAAGAATTTAATAACATTTAACAGCCAAAGGGAGTCTCACATTTTTAATATCAATGATTTATCATTACAAAATATATATGTGGTTAAATATATTACTTCTCCAATTATTAATAATCAATAGTTTTGTTTAATACCTTGTCAAAAAATATTTTCACATACTTATTTGAAGAAGTTCACCGGTCTACCGAGTTTTTGAAGGCTATTCTAGAGTCTATTTACTCAAAATATTTGGACACTCAAAATGATAAAATGCGAATTGATACATTGTTATCTTTTAATATTTGGTTTTGAGTTTAAGATAAAAATAATAATTTATTTACACTCCTTCTTGGTTTCGTACAGTTGTTTATCGACAGAGCAAAACAACAGTGAAACAAACATCTCATACTAAATAGTAGTAATAATAATAATCTTTTTTTATTCTGAAACATTTACAAGTACATTAGCGTTAACGAGAAGCAATCAAAAGAAAGAAACAGCATATTGCTCACTAAGAGACCGAATTGGCCCTTCCAAGTGAAATAAAAGCTTTGAACGAAAATAATATGCAATAAGAGAAAAAAAATTTCCTTTTCATCATTTTATCATTTATATGGGGCCATAGTTTTCATTTTATCTTTTATATGGGGCCATAGTTTTCGTTTCATTCACCACAAAAGTAAATAGGGAGTTTTTCCAATACGTTGGTATATCGATTAGGGGCCGTTCAAATATTACGTAAGCACCTGGGGGGAGGGGGGTTGCACTTTGCTTATTTTTCCTGACAAGGGGGGAGGGGGGTATGAGTTATGATAATTCAGAATGATAATTTAATATCGAAACTTTTTATCTCTCTAACTTATCAATAATTTAGTTCGGATCATTACCACAAAAATATCAAAATAAAACTGTTACTTAAATATTCCTTTCTAGCTTATCAATAATTTAATAGATAGGGGGCTACCGGCCCCTGCTCGCTATCGCTCACCAACCCCCGTAACTGCTGCGCAGCTTATTACCGATGGCTTCGCGATCTGAGCCAGCAAAGATCGCTAGCTACATTTTAGAAACTACAATGACAACCCTCATCCGCATAAATAACGCTTTTCTAAAACCTTATATTTTTTTCTAAAAAATATTAAATACCAAGAGTACATCAACTAACAGTCTTAAAATACTTAATTAACCAAAGGAACCTAAAAACTGTCTTAATAAATTTAAGCAGAGTAAAACCAACTTTAAAAAATCCTCTACCTTTCATCGGCACAAACAACAATCTCAAAAAAGCTACATTATTTATTTCTCTAGTGGTTCAAAAAATATCGGGATATCTTTAAAAGAATATTTTAAGCAAGTCTATACTAATACTAACTATTGCTAACAAACAGAGCAAAAACGTGCACCTACAAAACTTTTGAATTTCATTGATTTAATATCCGTGCTCGCTGCGTGCTCGCGACAGTCTAGAAGACAAAAATAAAATATAAAAACATTAACCACATCTGATAAAGACCTAGTAGGACTATGGAAAAAATGAAACTTTGATGCTTAATAATTCCAAAACTAATTCGAATTTTTTAAAGGATTAAACGCCAATCTTTTTTAAAAAAATAAGAGTATAAGTGTTTAAAAAATCATATAGATACCGTGATTAGTTTTAAATTTAGATCGAAAAAACCGAAAAGTGTCCAAAATTTCGAAAATTTAAAAATTAATTACTCTAAACCAAATTCGAAATTCGAAAAAAGGGCGACGTAGTGCACATCTTCATACTTCAGAGTATTAGGCTGCAAAAAATCATAGTTCTGCTGCTAATAGATTTTGCTGAACTGGATTACGCGGCGAAAAAACAAAAACTTCAACTTTGACCTTAAAAATACCCCAGAACTAATTATTACATCAGTTAGCTTTTTGTTCTAAAATCTTCCCCAATCATTTCTCTACAAATTTTTGAAATTTCATAAATTTCTACCCCGTAGGTTTTGCGCTGTGAGAGTTCAAAGAGTTGGAAAATAAAATTTTCTGAAACGGCGGCGGCCGCGGCGGCGGTGACAGTAACTTTTTTTAATATAGAGAGATTTGACTTTCAAACATACAAACTTTTACGGATTGTATATGAAACGCTTGACTTGCACTATAAGGAGAAGCTACGTTTTAGCATGATTATGAAGTGAAGTACCTATAAAAGTGTAGATAACAGGTTCATCTAAATGGAATAATACCCCTTTTTTAAGTAACAAACTAGGATAAAGAGATATTTAAATTTCTTTACTTATTTTTTAATGGTAAAATCTTATGTATACTCGCTAATAGTCATTTCAGATTTGCGTTTCCATGGTGACGAACCGCCAATTTTAATTACACATGCTTTCGGGCCATATTCAGATGTTCGCCATCAGTGAATCCGCCGCGCGTATCCGCCGAAATGGTATTAAAATTAACTTTTTCGTGACTCACTTTGTCTGAAACGCCGAAGGCGGACTCACCGGCTCTCTCGCCGGCGGATACGAAACAGCCGACGACTTTCTCTTCTCTCATTGGCTGAAACCGCGCGCTGAAACCTTGGAAACAGTTTGTTTACATTCTTCATTCGGTTGTACTTCGTAACAAAAATTTGGCGTCCATCTTTTATGAGCTTTGCATGCTTTGATTAGTAGGATGTTGGTATGGATTAATATATTAAAATAATTGATAACTTTAACAAAAATGAGAGAGCACAGAAGAAAATGGAAAAGCTGGGATAAGAGTCGCCATGTCAAACTAACACTCCTTGCCCTGCTTCGGATCACGCCCGATAGCAAAGAAAAATGTATTGAGGTATGTAAATTGTATTTTTATTTAATTTTCTCGTTTATGGAATATTTCAGAATTGGTAAATGTTTTAGTATTCAATATTTCGGATCAATTCGGTTAGATGTTCCGTTAAATATCACCAAGTTTGTTTTGGTATCAAATATTAAAAAAATCGCTTCAAAAATTACTAATCTTAATGTGATAAAAATGTTCATCTAATATAATAAAACAAAGTGTGGGTATGTATGTATATATATATATATGTTTGTCTTTTATACAAATCCACAGTTTACTTCCGATCTGCTCCAAACTTGGTATACCTAGGTAAAAAAACTCGGAAAAAAACATAGGCTATGTTTCGAAAACTTTTAATGACCCCTTGACCCTTTTTAGACCCTTTTTATGGTCATTTTGCTGAAATAGCTTGATTTCTCCTCCAGAAGAGATCTGCTTACTCCATTGTTACAAGGAAAACTTTATGCTTAACAACAAGTTTTTAATAGAAACACTAGGTACAAGTCTATTTAAAAATTTTATTAATAACTAATAAATCTATTTCATTGAAATTTAAAAGTTTTAAGTATAGTTTAACATATTTTAATTTGAGAGTTTATCTAATTTTTATTTTTTAAAAGCTTTTTGGAATACCATTGTTGTTAAAATAGTCTCCATGGAAACGAGGATATAAAATCAAAAGGTGATAATATTTTAGCTTTTAAGAAAGTTGGTAACCCCTTCAGTCGGAATTATGAAATTTTTATGTGAAAATTTTTTCCTTTGGTACACAGTATAGTATGGTGATAAATATCTTAATTTAAAATTTTCAAGTTCCTAGCTTAATATTTAAAGAAATAACAGACCGTCCGGTGATTTTCAAATTCATCGGCTAATGGGTTGTTGCCAACCGGGAAATACAAATTTACTGCTTCAGAGATAATAACATGAAAAAAATTTCTGGATTTCGAGTGATTTTGAAGAAAATAACTAGGTTTAAAGTTGATGTCCGGTATAACGCACACAGGTCCGAAGGGGGGAGTTGAAGACATGGTTTTCAAATTCATCGGCTAATGGGTTGTTGCCAACCGGGAAATACAAATTTACTGCTTCAGAGATAATAATATGAATTAGAGTATCATCTGAAAAAAAATTTCTGGATTTCGAGTGATTTTGAAGAAAATAACTAGGTTTAAAGTTGATGTCCGGTATACCGCACACCAGATCCGAAGGGGTTTTAACAAACAAAAAACTATTAAAACTCCCCTTCAGCTAGAAAAGATTGAATTTTTTTCTAAAATTTCAAAATGGAATAAGCTTTAATTATTGAATAATTTCACTGAAAACGTTAATTCCTAAAGATATGATTAATCAAGGGATCTAAGCATTTTAAATAATTTTTAGAATACTTTTTCCATGTAAATTTGGAAATCATTCAAAAATTATATTGGTTGAGAACTGAAGGAATTTTAATCCACCCGGGAACACCGGGATACGGAAAATTACTAGGAACACCGGGATAGGAAAAGTTACCGGGAACACCGGAATATGAAAAAGACGCCTGGGATACCGGTATGATTGGTAAATGCTGATTATACAAAATTAGAAATGCATTTGGGAAAACTTAAAAATGAGGCGTTTGCTATCAAAACCAGCTTATTCCATTTTTGGAAATTTTTCAGGAGAGACAGAAAACTTCTCACGTCCACAGTTCTAAAGCTAAATTTGTTTTTTAAATTTTTAACTGTAGGTATAACCATCTAGAATTCGATTAGTTTTTCATTTTCATTTCAGTTGCATTACCTTGGGCGTAATTACACTAATTAGGTTGGAATGAGCTGATTTTGATTGGTTTTTTCCAGTTCACCAGTTATTATTTGTGTCTTTACGAGTTTTAAATGAATGACGTTCACTTAACTTTTTCAAATGATCTGAAATTTCACAGTTGAGATCACAGTTTTCACTTTTAATCTAATTTTGGGTTGGAATGAGCTGGATTTGAGCTATATCCCTTCGCCAGGTTATGAAGGACCCTCTAAACTTTCAAAATATGCAAAAAAGTGGATTTCAGAAAAGTATGGAATTAGCTGGTTTTGATAGCAAACGCCTCAAATAACAAATTTATAATCTTCACCCGTGCAAGGCCGGGCATATCAGCTAGTTTTGTATAAAATTGAATAATTTATAATATTTTTAATGTTACATTAATCGATGTGGCAAATTTCTTTTTGAATTGTTATATTTTAAGATTAAGAATTCTGTATAGACTAGAGGAAGTCCAATTCAAGATATGAATTAAGAACATGAATGGTGTTCAATACTTTTTTTTATTCAGTGGAAGTTATAAATGAAAGCTTTAAAATAAATATATTTTAATTTTTAAGATATTATTTTTGCACAGAATATATAATTTGGTTATTACTTGTAATTCTTGATTGTTTTTATGCGCAGCTGACATAGCATTTGTTTGCGTTGGACTATCACATATTTAAAGAATTCTTATTCTCTCGCTTTCTATTAAACTAACTTCCTTCCGCAAAAAGGTTTTTTTTTAAATTTAGGATAGTATTAATTGAATTATGAAGTTTACAGTTTACACCACACACATACAACATAAAAATCATTGAATGTATATATAAACATTTCAATATATAATTGAATAGTAATCAATTATACTGTTGAATAATTTTTTCTTGTATGTAATTAATATTTTGATTTTGTTTACATGCTAGTATAATTTTTTTCAGCTCAACTAAAATGCTGTTCTTTGTGAATCCAAGAAAGAATTATTGAAAAGGGCAAATTATGAAAGTTTAAAAGGATGACACTTCTATTTAAACTGAGAGTTATCTTTTAAAAAAATTAACCATTTGATAAATGGTAATGGAAATTAATCAATTATTCATTTAAATTGCTTTGAGGTAGTACAGTTATTGTATTTGATATAATTTATGAAACAAACTTGCTCCTATGAACTGTGACCATCAAACAGTGACAATCCATACTTAAATAAGTCAAACGGTATCTACTAATAAATGCCATTATTTAGAAAATAGTTGTAAAAATGTTTGAACAAATTGGTGTAGTGCTTACTTTTTTTGTTGATAATAAATAATCTTTTTTGTGATTAGAAGAGTTTTTATGTTTTTAGGATTTAGTTCATACAATATACTTTGAAATTTTTATAAGTTACACTTTTGTCTAACTGGAGTACTAAAAATTTGTTTCTAAAATCTGCCTCACTCTTTCCTACATGTTGTACAAATTTCAATTCAATAAAGAGTAACTGCAATAGTTTACACATTTAACTGTTGAAACATACTTTTTGCTAATTGAGTGGAAAATTCTCCAACAAATTAAGTATGCAGTTAAAAATAGAATAAGTTGAAGAATATAGAATATTTATTTACAAAATTCCTAAACTTTATTGAATCTATTGTAAGAATAAAAAATGGAACTTCCAAATATTTTGAAGATATGAAAATAGTGTAAGTATTATTTATTTTGTTTTATATAAGCTTGCAAAGTTTCAGTTTTATAGATTTTAAAAATGCTGCTAATATTGGGAAATGGTAATTAAGGATTAGTTTACTGCACAATAAGGTGAGTATTGAGAGTCTTTCAACCAGAATTAAGAAACATAGTTCCTACTTCCTAACATCTTGCATTAAATTGAATTTAATGAGTAATTCCTTTGATGAAAAGATATTTCCATGTAATCATACCTTACAAAATAACTAATTTTTTTCTATTGAATATTTTTTTTCTACCCTTTGCTATTATCTCCCTTTTTTATAACCATTTTTCCAAAATCATGTAAGAATGAATTTCCAAAACATACTTGGAATTAAATTTGGGAAATGAAGCATTATTGTTATGAGTTACAATAATTACTTGGTTATGATAAATGTGCAAAGCGTTTAGAAATAAAAAAGATAAAATATTTTCTTTTTCTTTTATTGTTTTTATTAACTCTTTAATAAGTTCGATTAGTTAAAAGCTTCAGCTTGGTTTCTAGTTCACTCAAACAACAAAAACAAGCGACTTGCAGAGCAGATTGAGTTTGTTTACATTTTTGGAAGCATGTGAATGCATCAGTGACATTTTCCCGCCTTTTAATAGACAGATTTTATTGGTCGTTGAGCGTTTCAACGTCACGCCACGTCAAAAACACAACTAACCAATGAGCTGACTCTCCGAGATCTTCTCCTCTTTCGGAAGGCGATCTGAATACGGTGAATGAGATTCACGCTGGGCGGAAACGCCGCCGGCGGATTCACTGATGGCGAAGATCAGAATATGGCCCTTCGTATGAAAAAAAACCCAAAGGGTGGGTCGGGCAGTTTCTTACGTAATTATGGTGGGGGGTTGGGGGTTTGCTTATTTTCGCTGACAAGGGGGGAGGGGGGTTAAAAATGACCAAAAAAGTGCTTACGTAATATTTGAACGGCCCCTTAGTTACTTTCAAGTGTAAACTTATTTTTGGGGCAAAAGCAAGCTTTAACATACATGTTTATGAGGGGATATCATGTTTCAATCAATAACATATATAGGGTTTGTAATATATTTGGAACTGAATATTATTTGTTTAAGTCCTAGTCTGCTGCTACAAAATCGATACTTTGGCGCCAAGTATATTAAATCTTAAAGACACTCTATAGCTCCAAGTGACAGCTGTGTAATATTAATTCATCCGCATTGAAATATTTCAAATAAGTCATGACTTAGAGTAAATTTTAAATATCTGTAGAATTTATCCAAAGCTTTAATTACTAACTGAGAAGCATACAATGCTTAGTGTTTGAAACTATGTTCACTACTTAATATCTTGGTGGAACTTTTAGAAGGAATCAGTTTGTTGGAATAAATATTTCTTAACAATAACCTTCATACTATCATATATCATTTAAGACTGGTATCCTGTGGATAAAATTTTCTTAACCATCTGTTTAAAAATAATGTATCCGAAATCATTGTAATAACATTTTTCTATTCATTTTATGTCTTAAATATTTTTATAACTTTCCTCTCTCTTTTACTTAACATGTTATTATGGACCTCTATTAAAACCAAAGGAAGTAGCATTATGAATTCTAACGAGGAAAAAATACCCTTACTTAACAATACTTTGTCTGGAAAAATTGTATTATGCTTGCTTTAACAAAAACTGGTTTCCAGTGTATTTAAAAGACTAAACTGAAATTCTTTAAAAAGTATAATTGCTTAAGATCACAGTTTTGAGTTGAGAAATCATTACTTATTTAGGTTTGGTTGTTTGAGTTTTAGGACATATGGGCTACAGCAAGCAACTTTATACAATATACATATGTTAGTTTTTAAAATCAAATTTTGCCTAATTCCTACAAATTAATATCTATTTTAGCATTTTCCAACCGAAACATGTTTGGTCATAAACTAAATTTACTGTCCAAATTAATTCCTCAAATAGTTTTAATAAAGTTTTTCTCTAATAGATACTTGTGTATAAATCTAATGGAATTTTATTTATGGATTTCTTTTTTACCAACTTATAAGTTTCTATGATAAGTAAAAAGTTCCCTAAGCTATTCAACTCTACTTTCCTCTTACTAATTACTCTATATAAGATTATTTGCTAATCCTGTATTAATGTTTTTCTGTACAACTTAAATTGGTAAAAAGAGATCTAATGCAGAAATACACCCCATTAAAAGAACTGTAAAAAATAAATGAGAGGAAAATTCCAATTAAATTCCCTAGCTGAATAAATGGGGTACTACTCTAAAATAAATAATTTTTAATTGGAAAATTTTTTGCTCCTACAAAGGTGCACTTCACCCTTTTTTCAATGTGTACTCTCATCAGACATTTCTTAGTAAAAAAGTACATTAAGGTAAAAAAAATAATATTTTTACACAAAATGAACAAGGTCGTCAGTGTGAACAAAATAATATTTTTTATTCGAATTCTGTGTACCTAAATAAATTTTTAAACTTTTCGGCAATAAAGCCACTTTATTCAAGACATTCAACTTTTACAATATGTAGTTCAAAACTTGTATTAAACTAGTTTTAGGTAAATCGATAGTTGTTTCTAGTTCTTCTAATCTTGAACTTAGCTCATTCTTACCCTCAAAGGACTTGCACTTTTTCTCTCAACTGCAAGCTTTTTTAGTTGCTATTCCAAACATATCATCACAATATATTTTCTCCTTTTTTTGCGCATACTTTCTGTATAATAATGATCCGAATTAAGAAAAACTTTCTTTCCCTTTCTATATTTTTATCGAATCGACTGCAGAGCTGCGATTGGAAGACTGGTCGAAGAACTTTTTTCGAATCCGGGCTAATTTGAGGTTCGGAGAAATCGATTTAGCATTAGAAAACAGTTTGTGGGCCCTAAGTGATACGCCTAAATGACCTCCCACATGACAAGACATCGTTTTGAACATGATGAAGTAACAGTTTATTAATACACCATTTTACTCTTCTTCTTTCCGATGGTTTTAAAGATACTTTGACACCCGGTTCATAGCTAAGCAGAGTAAAATTTACACGAGATGTAAAAATCTGGATTTGATATATTTTCTATTACATAGACCTAAACGTTTGGTAGAAATTAAAAAACATTAATAAGAATGTATAACATTAATAATAACAATGTATATGTATGTACAATAATAACAATGTATAACAATTAAATGTATAACATTAATAAGAATACAAAATAATACAAAAGGGAAATTACATGGTACAAAATAATAAATCTTTTAAAATGAATAATAGCTTTTACAAAACATAAAATTTTTTAAACTTTAAAGTTAACTAATTTGGCAAACAGCTAAGGCGAAAAATTTAAATTACATTGTGCTTCCATTAAAAGGGTTCTCAACATCATTAAAGAGAATGATAAAATTATGTAAATGTCGTTTGAAAGAGGAATAGGAAAAAAAATTTTCGTTATTTTACAGGTAGACTATTAAATAACTTATGTACCAGATAAAAGAAAATATTTGAAAAATATCTCCTTATGGAAGCGTGGAATCTGATAAATTTCACTAATTCTCCTTTCGTTGACCCTATTTTTTAAATTGCAAATATTTCTATTGCGATTCTATTATTATTTATTATGGGGGTGTGTTTTCTTATTCACATGTTCCTATTAAGCTCCCCCCAAACAAGAATTTGAAATTCACCACCAAACCGTCAACTTGAAATTTCAACCATCAACTTCCCTTAAAAACATCGCATGTTGTCAACCAAGCTGTCTGTGAGAGCATTGCTTTACCAATCTGCTTTTTCAAAACTAGTATCAAACAAAAACTTCTAACTACACACAGTAGAAAAGAAAAGAAAAGCTTCCTTGTTTTAGGCATCTCGAACCCCTTTCGAAGAAGTCCAAAGAGAGTATACCTCCACACATCCCATTTTTCTTCGAAAAGGTAGGTCTTCTGCGAACGGCGGCCGCTAAAACAAAGTGTTTCCCCAAATGGACTGCTGATCCAGTTGGATGCTTTCAATTACGGCCTCAACATCTCTGCAAACACAAAACGATTAATATTGCACGGTCGGCGTAAGAAGAGTGATACAGTGTGCCGCACGAAAACGCGAATACTTCTTCAGGTGGAATGGCTAGCTGTTCCACGAGGGTGAATCCCCAGCCATCGAAGAGAAAGGTTTCGACTTGAATTTTGGAGGGTTTCTTTCCGTTGAGCTTTTCTGGATGAAGGAAGAACATTTGTTTTTAAGACTGTTTCAGTTTTAGTTTTCTTGTTTTTTGGGTATTGTTAAATTTTCTTGATAGCTTTGTTGATTTTAAAATGTGTGGACAAAATGGTATCGAATTTAAAGTGTAAAATATAAAATAAGTTTACATCAAATATACATTATACATATACAACAGCTTTTATCGGAGGGAACTGGGCGAGGTTTATAGGCTTCACGAATTAACTATTGACTCAAGCAAGATTCTATTACTTAACAGTATTTTTCTTTCACATCGCATTATCCCAATGGTTCACGGAGTAACCAACCTTAGTGGAACAAACGAGCTCTAATATTACCTAGTTAGAGTGAGACATAATTCTATGACATTAGATAGTTATTATTTTTTTTATTTTTATATAATATCACACAACTTTTTAAATTTAAATAATGATTTAAGCAGGGCCGTGTTGAGGAAAAATCGCGCCCGGGGCGGATGGCTTTTTTGTCGCTCCCCTGGCTTTTTTGGCGCCCCCTCCCAAATATAATTTTTAATTGAAAAAAATGTTCGGGCACAAATTTGGCGCCCCTTGAACACATTCATCGTGGTTCCGTTCGAAAGTATTGAAGAATCTACCTATCCCGTCTAATACTAAAATAATTTTTAATTGCAAAATACTAAAATAATAAATTGCAAAAAAGTTATAGCACAAATTTGGCGCCCCTTTTGAATACCTGAATACGGCGCCCAGGGCGGGTGCCCCCTTCGCCCCTCCCTTAACACGGCCCTGGATTTAAGTAGTAAGTTTTGTCTGAAAAAAAAACACTTATTTTATTTTCGTTGATTTCTTCTGTGTGTTTCTTTACTACAAAAATCAATGATTTATACTGTATAAAAATGAAGGTTTTTCTGTATGTAAGTCCTTTATAGTTTTAAGGTTTTCCCAACTACATTAATTAACTATTAAACTTTACTACGTTGCACTACTGCTACTCCCTCCTGGGAAAGTTTCTTAAGGAAAACAATTTAAAATCGAAGCATCCGAATAACTCTTTTGGTCAATTTTATGCTTGACAATCCATATTTCATACCTAAATTCATGGCAATACCACATTGTTGTAAATATAATAAGAGTATGGTGTAAAATTAATTATTGTAGGCCTGATTTAGATTGTTGTAGATTGAAATATATATTATAGTTTAAATCAATTATTGTAGCATAAACACTCTGCCGATGCCGGGCATATTGTCCGGGTAACGCCTGGCGAAGCCCCTCTGTAACACACCAGATGATATTTATTAACAACTATCTTAAACTAGCTTAAAACTAACTTAAAAACTAGAGCGTCAGCGCTAGTTAAGTATAAAACTGACAGAAGATAATAGTATAATTACAACCATTTTCTTTTTTTTATGTGGTATTGTTTCATACAAACGTTTTAACGATTATCATTACTCTCACTTCTGGTCTCTACTCCTTTTAGCTTTATAGTTCTCCGTTATCTTATCTTCCTTGGCCTTCTGAGCGTAATTTTCACAATAACTCACTGATATAGGCTTGATTATAAAATTAGATAATCGTGTAATCGGCTAAACATGAGGACGAGTGACAAAGATCCGGTAATACTGTTTGTTTTAATTATAGTTTATAAATACACACACAGTTATCACAAAAAGTTATATATACTTTTATTTTGAGAGTTATTTTTGGATTTAATTATTAATTATATTTTATCATAAATAAATTCGTATACACTTATTAAATGTCACGATTATTCTAGATGGAATAGAAGACAGTAAACATTCTTGATTTTTCACACGAAATTAAAATAATGATGTAAACAAGGTTTCAAAAAAATCACCATTTCAAGTAAACATTTGAATGTGTTGAATCCAGTAAATATTTTAAACGATGAAGAAATGTACTTTAAAAAATTATAAACAAAGGTTGCGGACTTGGAAAAGAACTTTGATAACAAACAAAATAAGAAAACTCACTTGCTGAAGTATTTTTCTAAAATTCTGAGTAAATTAATCTGCATTTGTCATCACTATTGTTTTCTAAGTTTTAAATTACAATCTCTCTTTTTTTCTGTAAAAATAATCCAATTATAAAGTTTTATTCTTAGAAAATAAAGTAATTTTTTGATTCTCTGTTGAAACTATTTGTTAATTAAAAATGTCGGACTTGGTAGAAACTTTCTTTTAACTTTAATGTATCTCTTCTAATAACTACTATTTTATTTGACAATTTGTTTTGTTTGAATCAACACAATAGTATTAAAGTAAAATGATTCTTATGTAAATATTTACTTATTTAAAATCAAAGTTATGCAACGATAAAAATGTTTTAATCTTTATATTTAATTAGTACTAATATTGTTAGCTTTTCTTTGAAAGATCTATTTAATTTTTCAAATGTTTCCATTGATTATTTTATTTTAAGGGGAGTCGGTACCTTGTATACCGACAATGTTAAATTTACAAATTTTATGTACCTTTTTCTCAGAAACTATTAGACATAAAAGCTTCAAATTTTTTATATGTAATCAATACACATTAGTCTTCAAACAGACCGGAGCTTTTATCAATATAATGTTTAGATATTTTTTTAAAAAATAATGAGTGAACCTCACTTTAAAACTCTGAAAAAACGTCATTTTTGTCTACGAAAACTGCTCTAAAACATGTTTAACTAAAAATATTAAAAAAAGCTCATGTTAAAAGTTAAAAGTACATGTAAAGAATATATGGTGCAAATATGAGCTCAATACATACAGTAGATGCTGAGAAAAAGGTACACGCAGTTTTAAAAAGTTCATTTTGAGAATAACCCATTTTAATGTTAAAACTTTCACAGATGAAATAGAGTTCTCGTGTTTTTAAAAGACAATTCAATACACTTCTACTTTGAATTTTTGCATAAATAAGGCATCGTTGTAAAGGTCATGAAATTTAGAATATGAAACATTCAAAATCCCAAAATCAAGTTTTTGAAGGTATCAAAGGTACCGACTCCCCTTAACACAGCATAAAAACCGTCCTTTCCACCTGAATGAATTGGATCTAGATAGTTACAAACCTTTTCAATATAAGTATAAGTGGTTGTTTTGTGAAACTTGAAATATTAAAGAAAGCAACACATTATTTAGGAAGTTTTATAAAAATAGAGTTATAAGAATAATTATAAAATAGTTTATTCATCTTGATATTAGCAGATAGGTAGCTAATATCTACAGATAGGTAGATATTAACCCTTAATCTACTGACGGTACTTACAATTCCCACCAACTTTAAAATTACATTGAATAGTCATTCTTAAGAATATGTACCGACGATACTTTGTGGGAACTCTCTTTTTGTCTTACTTTTCCAGGATAAAGGGCAGCACGGGTTCTATGATGAGTATTATAGCGGGAAATATGCGAATAGTTTTAAAACTGAAGCTTCCATTTTGATCGGATTCCCATGATTGTTATTTTTGTTCCGGAAAAAGTAATTGAATTCAAAAGGAAAGAGTGTATTATTTTTTAAGCATTAAAACTGTTATAAAAAGCCATGCGTTTTTTCTATGGTGAGAATATTTTAGCCCTCAGTGTATACTGACGGTACTCAAAAGTACCAATTTAATTAATTAGCTCTAACGGATTAAATTTCCCAAAGATAATTATTTTATTTATGGGTATACCTTAATTTTCAATTAAGTGACTAAAAAATATCTGCACGAAAAAATGGCTGAACATTACAATGCAGTCGGTAAATGGATGAGTACAAAACTGTATTGGATTGTACCGTTCCTAAGTTGTGTTGTAGTTATATTTTTGTTCTGATCAACATGTATTTTTGCATACTTTAGCCATATATCTAGTCCTCTTGTTTGAAAAAGTGTTGGTAAGATATAATTCATAACTCTAGGTGCTATTAGAGTTAAGTGTAGAAAAAATCACCAAATTGACTTAAATTCCTGTATTTTATCATTCTTATTATACTTAAAATCTAGAAAACACAAATGATTGCGTTTGAGACATACACAACCGTTTGTCACATTTTTGAATCAGTAGCAATACTGATGGAATGAATATTCAAAGCATATTGCATAAAACCGAACATTGCCTAACGCCTTATAAAAACGCTTCTATCCAAAAACTTAAAACCTGAAATTTTTATTTAAAGCCCCTAAGTTTTGTTCTCAAAAGGAAAGTATTGGATTCCGTCCTTATCTTCCACCATTTTAAAACTTCCTCCGAGACTCCAACTCTTCTGTTAACCCACACATCCGAAACGAGTCTCTTCTTAGGTTATTTATTTCTATCAGCGCCCTCTTCTTATCTTTCCTTCTTCCAGACTTCAAGTTCATTATAAATTCAACACTCGACTTCCTTCTCTAATCACGGTCACGCTCCCTTCTGAATCGAATGCTTTTTTTATTAACCTGCACTCCCTGTGAAAAGATAAGTGTGAACCAAATGGAGATAGTGTCTCTGCCGTGTTTGGGATGTTTCGGGATTGATTTTTTTGATGACAATATTTAGTTTGAATAAAGAAAAAAGATCGATGTTTAAAGAGAGGGAATTCTGTTATGATGCTTTGGAGTTTTTTAGGAGAACTATCCGTGCAGGAAAGATCTGATTCTAGACATATGCTTGAAATTCGGCCTATATTTAAAATGTATTTGCTTTCTCTTAGATTTCCATTGTGACGTGCTTACTGTGACTGGCTACAGCGAGTTCGTGGAAGACCAATGGTTAACTGTGATGATGGAGAGATATAATTAAGAGAGAGAAATGGCAGAAAGAGACAGCCAACTTATTCCTGTTGAGATGTTGAATACTAACTAATTTTTAAACGTTACCTTGAGTTTTAAAATAAAGTTCCTGTGTTAGTTTCGAAGTAGTATCATCATTGAGAAAAATCTTAAGACGTTACACTGTTAAATCCTGTTGTAGAAGACAAATCAATTCCATTCAATAGTTCTATTTACTTTCGTTTTATTTCTGGTGCCGAAACGGCCAGCGCCGAATAGTCCCATTCCGGTATTACGAACTGAAATACAGTAGAACCCCGATTATCCGCGAGCGGATGATCCGCGGTGCGGGTTATCCGCGGGTGCCACGAACAATTTTTTTAACGATGAGAGCAAATTTTAGATGAGATTAGAGACATTTTAGATGTAGAGCAAAGGTTTCTGCTGTACTGTACATATTTTAAAAGTCTAACATATCATGTTTTTTGTACAATAAAACATAGTTTTTATGCTGAAATATTTTTTTCGTGTTTTCACCTCATTTTTAGTATTTTCGGGTTATCCGCGATATTCGTTATCCGTGGTACCCTTGCCACCCAATTCCGCGGATAATCGGGGCTCTACTGTACTTCAATTAAAATTGAGAAAATAACACATGTTGTGCATGAAAGGCTGCGTTATCGAGAGAAAGTTGTTTCATCAGTTTATTTCCAATGTTTCAAAAGTAGTGTACCTTGGACCTATGTAAAAAAATTCTTAGTTTATTTCTTATTTAATGAATATAAGCCTTCTTTATAAGAAATGTATTACCTGATGAGATCTAATCGTGTTAAGTCTAATTGGAATTCTCTCCAATCTCTCTGGAAAACTTTTTAGCATTAACTTTTTAAAACACTGACTTTGTTCACAAAACTATCGATTTCACTTAAAATTAGCTTTAGTTATGAAACTTAACCCTACTCTGATTTTAAAATAAAGATGCCACTGTAGTAATAAAAGTAATTGGAGTGATTTTTTTAGTCACTCAAGGTAGTTAAGTGTATTTTAGGTAGATCCAAGGTAACAACACTTTCCTTAGGTCCAAGGTACATCACTTGATCATTTACTGAAAAATATCTGGGCATCATATTCAGTTTAACTCCAGCCCCATTTAGAACACATAATATTATAGCTGAAACAATACATTTTAAGATATCAAATTAACTGCAAAATAGAATTTGTATTTTTTAATCTAATAAAGTGAAACTTAGAACACACATTTACTTGTAACGTGCGAAATCAGTTTTAACCCATACTATCTCAAATTTTAAACTTTTTAAATAAAAATCTAGTTAGAATGAGAGCTCTGGTTGTGAGGCTGCTAACTATATGTCTAGTGTTGCCATACTACAAAAAGTTTAGCTAGAAACAGTGTAGGACCGAGGTACACTACTTTCCCCTATTATTTTTATTCTATTTATGATCACCTAAGATATTTCATGTAATTTCCCATTTAATAGTTTTATTATACAGCAAGAATTTAATCAATAAGTGAGCGAAATACCATAAGGCTAGGATGTGAATGAAAAGACAAGTATAAACTACTGTTCGCCCGACGATAGTAAAAGGGTCACGTGACTTTTACAGACTTTGCACGGCCGATAGTTGGGTAACCGGTGATAGTAGGGGTCTTGCTTCTATACAGGCAAATGTATCTTCCTCTTTCGATCAAATGCCCCTCAACTTCCCCCTGTCTCCCCTCCGAAATACTAGTTCCAACGATGTCAAAATCACGTGACCCTTTTACAAGCATTTTAAAATTCCTTTGCAATGAGCCTCATTAACTGTAACACATAACCACTCAATGAAAAAATATACTAATTTAATCCAACTTCATACCACGGGTTTAGAAGTGATCCGGGGGAGTATTATTGATCATTGAGGTCCATAATAGGATGCCGCTCAGACGTAAAAGAATCAATGAATCTCCCATTCGTCATGACGTCACGCGTATTTTTCTGAATCCGATAGTTAGAACGCAAAATATTAAAGATCCGGAAATAAAAAAAACTACAAATATTCGGCTCTCCGGATGCACGTCATGGTGAATCGGCACTCCGTATGCTGATGATATCGCAAAGAGAGAAGGTCTCAAAAAATATGCATTACACACGTCCGCCTCGGAGAGAATAAAATTATTCGTTAAGATTCATTGATTAAAGTAAAAAGTCTAAGCCATTTCAGTTTTCGACGTTGGAAGAGGCATTTTAATGATCTTAAGAAATTTATCTCTCACTAAAAGTATAGATTCCCCCGATATAATGAATATGATTTTTCCCTCAATTTCTGCTTGTTATTATGGATAATAACATTTCCTTTATGGATAATAATTTACATGCATTCCTTGTGAAAAGATAAGTGTGAACCGAAGGAGTGGTTGTGGTTAAATTATGGTTAAAATTTACCCTTTCAACTCTTTTTTTAGAGAAATAAATAATACTTCATATATTTAATGAGGTAATTTTTTAATATTATTAATGTGACTTACTCGTTTTCTGTAAATTATTCTGCCTCAAATTGAAATTTTGTAAAATACAAAAACCACTGGGACTAGATTTACATAAAATTTCCGAATGCCCAGATACAACTGGTTTATTATTCTATGTGTTTTGTCAAATTACAACAGCATAAGGAAAATTAGATCTCTATGATAAGGATGTTCTTTGCTTACTTTGAGTCTCAAAGATATATTATATGTTTATATGTAAAAACATCATTACTCTACAACAGTATTAAGACAAAAAGTCTATCTCAATACTTTGGGGACCATCTAAAACAGTTTTAACTTAAAGATCCGTGCACCACAGGTTGAGAACAACTGATTTAATTATTGACATTAAGTCATTTTAATTTCAAATAATACTTCATTTAAAATTAAATTTAATCTTATTTAGATTCAAAATCATGATAGCGTTGTTAAAATACTTAAAATAATTTTTAAAGCAACTACTCGCTATCGCTCGCCAACCCCCGGGAACTGCTGACGTAGTTCCCCTAGGATTGCTTCGCAATCCTGTGCTAGCTACGCTCGCTTGACATACGCTGGTACAGCCTAGCTCTGTTTCATTACCAACTAAATTTATTAGTTAAAATAGAGTTTTATATATAGTAATATGCAGCAGGGAAACATTAAATATGTGTATGAAAAATATGTATACAGTGTTTATCAAATTCATGGGTACTGTTGCATTAGTCAAGAAAAGCCACTCTATATCAGCCTACAAATACATCAGATGATTACTATTAACATGTATATGTTATACTTAAAAGTTGATATACGTGCTTTTACTTACCCCATTATTTAATCACTCCTCTAAAACTTCTTTGTAAACACAATTGTAAATACTCTTGCTTGGAGCTACAACCGTCACAGATTGGAAAAATAATTTCTAGCTCTACTTAAATCCATCTTTAGATTGCTTTTAAATTTACGAAACTTAAACAAAACAAACCAACCGTTGCCAACTGGAGAAAACAAATACCGCCAGATAGATAGATAGATAGATAGATAGATAGATAGATAGATAGATAGATAGATAGATAGATAGATAGATAGATAGATAGATAGATAGATAGATAGATAGATAGATAGATAGATAGATAGATAGATAGATAGATAGATAGATAGATAGATAGATAGATAGATAGATAGATAGATAGATAGATAGATAGATAGATAGATAGATAGATAGATAGATAGATAGATAGATAGATAGATAGATAGATAGATAGATAGATAGATAGATAGATAGATAGATAGATAGATAGATAGATAGATAGATAGATAGATAGATAGATAGATAGATAGATAGATAGATAGATAGATAGATAGATAGATAGATAGATAGATAGATAGATAGATAGATAGATAGATAGATAGATAGATAGATAGATAGATAGATAGATAGATAGATAGATAGATAGATAGATAGATAGATAGATAGATAGATAGATAGATAGATAGATAGATAGATAGATAGATAGATAGATAGATAGATAGATAGATAGATAGATAGATAGATAGATAGATAGATAGATAGATAGATAGATAGATAGATAGATAGAAGCTAGTGTTTGGGGCCTTTACGGTTTACTAAAATATAAAGTGCTCATTCTGTCAAAGATAAATAATTTTATAAGAGGAATAATTAACACTTTATTAAAAGAGAAAATAAATTTATCATTTAAAATTTTTGTGTGAGTAAAAAATTTTTATTTTTAATTCTTTGCTTAAAAATTACTCAAGCTTAGAACAGTTCTCTTTAATCTCAAAATTATTTTGTAAAAAAATTAAATTGAAGGTTAGAAAAAAGCTTTTAAACTTATTGATGGTAAAACAAAATAAATTATTTCCTATAAACAGATTAACTTGAACTCTAACTAATGAATTTTTAAGTATTTTTTTATTTTCGGATTAATAAAATCCCTATTAACTTTTAATTAAAGAAATAACTCCAAAAATAACAATCATTCGAATGACATTTTTGTGGTATTTTTATTTTATCACGATAATACTTCAGATAGGATTTTTTGTTGACTGGATTACAACAGCTGAAAGAGAGAGAAGCTGATAACACTTGATTCGCAGTTTCGTGTCCATTTTTGACACTTTAATAACGGAAAAGTTTTATCGGGTAAATATAGAAAATATTTGATTTATCAGTAAAAGGTGAGACTTCTCTTGTCAGAAAGATTGTTCTTAGGAGGATTTTGTCTTTTTAAGGCCAAGATATTTAGGACGTTAATTAAAGCGAAATAAATATTTACTTAAGCAACCTAAAATTCTCAATAAGGACCGATGCTCAACTTTGCTTTCTTTCAAGTTTTCTTCTTTAAATTGTTTTTAAGTCAGGCAAAATGAGCCTATAGCGAAAAAATCCTATATATAAATATTCAAATAAACCCTATAAGCCATATTTAAAAACGTATAGAATAAAATAAATAGAATAAAGAAATAAAGGTTTTAAAAATGTAAAACTCTACAGGCGTTATAAAAATTAGCCGAGCAGATGTGGGCTAAACATTTGTTGGGATTGTTTTATTGCTGTTTGACATAAGGATATTTCTACAATAGGCACATCTTATGTGAAGATTATGTTTTTATGATTGAATGAATTTATTTACACCTCACAATCCTTTTTAATTGAATCATCCGTTTCAAAAAGGGAATTAGTCAAAAAACCATGTTTTGAGAACATCGAAAAAAAACTGTGTAAATAATGGAATTTTCGTTGTATAACCACCAAACTTTTACTGGAAATTTAGGACCCTAATTATAAAAAAGGGAAATCATCAAAACAAATACAAGTACATTAAAAAGCATTTTACAGTTGAAAAAAGTTGATTGACTTATTCCCTTTTTTAACCTTATGAAATTTCAAGTGAAGAAAAATCTTAAAAAACACTTAAATTGACGTTTAAATTATATTTCTGCTTATTTCACAACACAAAAGTGAGAAATAGAAAGATTAAGACGAATAAATTTAAAAATTATTCAAAAGTCAAGCAGTATCCACGGAGTAAGTGAATATGAATAGAGTTAAACATTCCCTTGATAAAAAAGTTAATTTTTTAAATAGTTAATTAATTAAAAGCAAATTTATTTTGGCCTAGCTTACAAAAAGAATAGGAACAGAAAGACTAATTTCAAATTAACTGAAAAAATACAATGAATGGACATCGATTTCGCAACTTCAAGGGGATATCTCCCTATAGGTGGTAGTTATTTTCCCCCACCTTCCACTCATGGGTAGAGCAGAGCTTGGAGGTTGTTTTGAGCACAAAATGTCACTTTGTAATTTTTTTTACTTATTCCCTTTTTCATACTGCTGATTCAAATGTCCGTATTTATTGGAACTTTTAAACTGTCAGCGTTGACTTTCAATCAAATAAGAGCTTTGAATTCTGCATGATTCTCTTCATGGTCAAAACCTTTTGCGGTGAATCCTTTAATTATTTTTCACTTTGACACGCTCTCCTCTCTATTCCATCTTCCAAAAAGAACCTTTATTAATTTTTTTACTTTCAACCATTTTCAAGATTGAAAAAATTAAAAGTCGAACGATGTTTTTCTTAAGTGAATAAATATCCTATTACACACTTGAGGCACCTTACAACCAACTTCCAATCATTCATTATAAGAAGGATGAAATTCTTTGAGGAGAGTATGATTGCTTTTTCAAGTTTAAGGATATTGCTGTGAGAAACATAAAACCCGAAAATAGCTGCAAAACAATCTAAAAATACTATTTTTCATTGGCATGTTATCCAGTACTAGTTTCGAAACTCAAACATCTTTCAAAATACCTCAACAAAAAAAGCATCGTTTTTCTTTCACAAAAAGGTATGGCATAAATAAATTTAACGTAGGCGTACTTCTCTCTAAAACAAAAATCGTTAGTTTCTGTGTAATCAAACTCTTCTTCTTGGGAAACTTTGCTAAATGTTTATTTAATATGCTAGCATAAAATACTTCGAAAAAGTTTACCTTTAAAAAAAATACTTAACTGCACAAAAAAAGTAACTTGAATTATACCACCTTTTTCTCATTTCCATTTTCTAAAAATAATTCGAGAAATAGAATGATGGTGAATCGAATTTTTTTTTGGTCCTTTTAAAAGTTTTTATCTAAAACTAATAATTTAAACTAAGAATGAAACAAAATACTCTATTTAAGAATCTGAGACCACCATGTCGCTATCCAAATGTTGAATATTGTTAATCTAAATATGGCATTAACTTCTTTTAATGCATAAAAAACTATACGGAAAGATTAAAATTAAGAAATATCTAGAAGTTTTCATTATTACTTGGAATAAAAATATCAACCCTAATATTAAACTAAGTTCTTAACATTTGGGGGGTCACATTTACAACATTTACCAAAAAAGACATGCATCCATCTGATCGACAGGGAAACAAAAAAAATCATTATTCCATCTCTTTCCTTTTTTCTAGTATTGTGAAAACATTAGTTTGGGTAATACTAAGGGAACTAATTTTTTTATAGATACCTATTAATGAATGAACACCGTAAAAGTAGTCGTACTGAGCATTAGAAAATGAAGTCTGAGCTTGAATAAGAAGAGTTGTAACACAAGATCCTATACCCAGCTTTTCAGTTTTAGCCGAGTCTGCTCTGATTGGTTGGTCGAAATTTCTCTTGAAAAATGTAAGTTTTTTTAATAAAATTTTTAATAGAACTCACAGGAACTGCCACATTCAAAGCAAGCGTGCTCTCACTGCTCCAGGGGAGATTCGGTATTTTTAAAGCTTTTTATGTGACGTTTTCCTTATTGGGTTAACTTTTGACCCAGGGGCAGTGTATTGCGCAAACTGACTAGTCGAGAATAGGGGCCTATAGTTTCAACCAATACGGCGTAGGGCTTATCCAAGAATGTTTTTCACTTTGATGCTAAGTGGTCATCAAACTTCAACAGGATGAAAACCAATTTTTAAAACTGTTTAGCACATCACCCAGAAAAATTTATGTTTACATTTTGTTTTTGTGTAATGTATTTATTATTTACAAAAACCTATTTGCCTAAATTCTCACTTACGTTTCACTAGACTGGTAAAAGTCTACCAAACCCAAATCATAATCATCACAGAAGGGAAAATCCCGAAATACAAAAATCCTGGCACTCGAGAATGTGGCATTCCACACATTTTAAGTCTTGTTTAACGCCCAGACATTTCCCTCGGCCCTTAAAAAAAGAAAGAAAATTCATACGACCCAGAATTAAACACGCAACCCTATAGGGGCGTCTCTTCAGCCCCAGGAATCCCCCCCTGGTAGGGAAATGATCTTCCGCGAGGGGCTGTCCCCTCTGCAATTTGTATCCCCATTAAAATATCTCTTCTCATCAGCATTCCCTTCCGGCCCGGGTTTTAATTCAGACGCTCTCGGGACATCAGTGAGTGGATTGAATTAACCGGGATAGAGTGCTTGCTGTGTGTGAGATGAGTGCCGGGAAGATTTGAGATGATGGGGACTAGTCTTGCTCGGTTTCGTTTATTTGCGTCGTTTAATGTGGTTGGAGCTTGTTACATTTGGCTTTCGGTTGGGGTGTTTGTAGCTTGTGTGGAAAGAAAATCGCTGATTTTGTGAAGTTTTCTTTTTTTTGAAGGGAAGGGGTTACGAGCAATGTATCTGATTGGATCTGTTAGTGTCCCTATAGCTTTAGTTAATTCTTTTCACGATTTTTCATACTTTATTTCAAATTGACGTATTTTGCAAACAAATTTTGTGGGGTGAAAATCAATTTTTTTTCCTTTAAAAGATCACTATATTGAAAGGTAAAACAAAAGAAATACTTTGTTAGTAACACATTATAGTGGACTCGATCCCTCGAGCTGTATTTGGAACTTAACAATCAACCAATCAACCCGATGTTTCAACAATTACTGTTTTATTTAATTTTTGTGGCAACATGTGAATAGTAAGAAGATCTGTTAAAGTTCTACCGTTGATTGCTTTTGAGGTCTGATATAATAACCACTATAATAACATTGGAGAAATTTTTCTTACAACGACCTTTACAGATACGTCTGTTAACATTCATAATTATCATACCTAGAAACCTACCCGTAGCCATAGGATCAAATAATATAATAATGGATTATAAAGGATCAAATAATTATAATAATGCCAGTTATTTTCAGGGATTGTGTATGAAGATTGAAATTTACTTTGATCTTTTCTCCCTAAAAGCTCATTCCCACCGGTTTTTCTTTTACTGTTCGTCCTGAGGGATTCACTCCTGTGAATCTCTAGTTTACATAGAGTTTACATCTCTAGTTACGCCAATTCACCTTTTTCACTTTGGATGATTCCTCCAAAATGAAAGAAAAAAGTGACGTGACAAGTCTGAATGAGCCAGGAAGGCAAAGTCTAGTTGAATGATACACTGTGTGTCCTATTATAAGCTACAAAAAGCCCCCGAGGGCTTAAACCCTTTTCATGTATTGCAATACTACTTTCAATTACAAAAACACTGTTTTTCACATGCATAGTCCCATAAGTATGGAGCTCATCATAGATTTAACATCATCAATTAGCTTCATCTGCATTCTAAATACTACTTTCGAGTGTCTGATGTGCTTGAGCAGGCAGAACGGGTGGAGCTCTCATCCATTACAAATCCAATTTCTTTGTGCATACATTATGAATACATTCTTGGTCTGTTTAGTCTTGTGTGTGCGCTCAAACAAATTCCCCTTCCTACAAAACTTCCCTGTACTTTTCATTGTTTTAAAACAACCCTCAAGCACGGAATACAAAGTTGCATACTACTCATGAGAAGCATCGTTAGGTTGGGAGATGTGTGTGTGATCACGAGTCAATCCAATTATGCTAAATCGTCCATTGTTTTCGCGCCACCCTTTGTTTTTGAAAAGCGGAAATTTCCGGTATTGATCTATCTCCCTTTCGATTGAATATTCACAACAGGAGTGGTCACGAAGCTGTACAAAATCAGAATCCTCTCAAATGCAAAATAGAATGAATGAAACACATGCTCGACGCTTTCTTTTTGTTCGTCAGGTTCCTTAGAATTGTTTCATGATCGGAGTTCTCTTCTTAACCTCAATGAAACTCCTGAATACTCTCAATTCTAAAGAATTCCATTTTTAATTGGAAATATGCATTTACATAGAGGAGAGATAGGGATAGGGTGAGCAATGGTAACCCTAAAGAGTGACTAAAATAACTTCCAGAAAGACCCCCGTCACGTGATCGTGATGACCACCCTCACGTGACCACCTTCCCATGATGGCGGTCTTACTGGAAATTGTTTTCACTTCCGAAATTTAAAAAAAAATCAAGCACTAATTTTAACCCAGTAAAAATATTACGATACAAATTCTTTTAGTATATTCAAAGAACTAAAAAAAATGTTCAGTAGTACAGTCGAGCCTAAATAAGTAGTATTCTAAGGGTTGGGACCATTACTTTCATACCTTATTCAGATTTCATGGTATTTTCCATTGGCTAATACTGGAAAGTTCTTGTGTCATCAGTGAGGAATATTTCACTCCCAACTTCAAGGTAATGAAGTTTCTGATTTGATGGAGTCGCCACAGATGCCTGGGTTTTCATTTTCAACAGTTAAGGGGGGGGGGTTCATATAGGTCTTACAACAAACTGTTAAGGCATCTTGCTCATACCACCTATTCACACCGGATATAGCAAATAATCTTTCATAGATTTCTCGGCTTATGAGCATTCCAATGGAAATTCCTTAGGTCAGTTTTAGGACATCAATTTTCTTTGATGAAAGAACGGTTGAGTCGTCATAACAGAAATATCTCTAATCCCTTTTCAACGACAAAAATGCTAAAAATGTCGGAAGTGATAGAAATAAGAAATCAACACTCACCATCACCCACCACTCTCATTTATTCTTTCTTAATTCATGGATCATGTCTAGCTGCCGCTAGACAGCGTGGGAATTAGAAACAACATTTCTTTCTTAATCAAATTTAATAAAACGAAGAAGAATATGGATTAAGGCTGTAACTTTCATTTTTTACTACCTCGTTTCTACACTGTAAAAAATAATCCTGCAAAAAAACAGAAAATTTCTGGTAGCAAAAGTTGCCAGAAAAAATCTGTAGGTTGAAAATCCTGTAAACAGAAAAAAGCTGTAACCTACAGGTAAATGCTGTAAAAAGGAACTTTCTGTCAAGTGGGCTACATATTTTTCTGTTGCCTCTCAGTAATTTTCTGCTTGTGCGCATGCACTTATTTTAGTAGAGTTTTTTTAATTTTAATTAATTGATATCCGGGGATAGAACCCGCGACCTACCACATGCTAAGCACGCACGCTACCACTGAACCAAAGAAGATTCAGTATAACGTTGCCAATAGCTGTATTGGTTTTCAATGCAGTAAGTTTCTGTTTAAGTACAGATAAGCTAAAAAACTAGGTAAAAGCTGTTATTTTACATAAAATAAATAGAAGTGCGGTGGGAATGTTACATGACAGAATATCTCTGTAAACATAAAGTCACTGTTATTGAAATTTCTGTTTTTCTACAGTTTTTTTTTACAGTGTACAAACTGTTTTTCACGCGTTGCCTATTTAATTTTTTTCTTCTAAACAAACAACTTTATTACAATTTAAACAAAGAATAAAAGAATACAAAAAAGGGAAGACATTTTCTTTTGAATCACAAAGGAGGTGAGATAACCTCATACAGGTGAAATAATATATTTTATATAAAATGAAAAACATGAAAAAACACAATATACAACAAAAAATTACCATTGGAAATAAAATACAAGAACAATAAAAAAATACACATGAATAGATGAAAAAAATACTGAAAAATATGGCAAGTGAAAATGCTGTTGGGTGAGCTTCAGGGATAAAGTGCTAGAGAATATAATAAAAAATGATCCTCGATATTATCTATGTAGTATAAAACAATTTTAATAATTTTTAATGGAGATATTTCTGTTTTAATATGAATAGGTAGGCTATTATGAAATTTTGGGGATAAGTAAGCATAGTTTTTGTGAAAAATTTCTTTCCGTGTTTTGGGTATTAGGTAATTATTTTTTGAACTCAAGTTATAAGTTATGTTTCTTATTTCATTACTATTACGATGCGTATTAAAATAAACAACTGTTTGATAAAAAAATAAATGATGAATAGGAAGAACGTTTAAATTTTTATAAGTATTTATGTTAGGGATTTGATTATTGCTTAGAAATTATACTATTTTATTTTGAATTTTTACAATCGGATTTATATTTCCTAGATAGTCCCCACCCCAAATTATTAAAACGTAACTAATCATTGAATTAACCCATGAATGTTAGAGCTACATTGAAAAACTTTAATTTATAATTTTTTTAGATAATAAAATTTATAAAGAATAAAGCGTAATTTATTAGAAATATGATTTACATGAGATTTCCATTTCAAATTATCATCATTGAGTAGACCAATATATTTGATATTTGAAACTTGTTTAAGAGAGGGACAATTACAATCAACCATTTTGCATTCCTTTTTATGAAAGTATAATTTTAAAATATTTGACGGGCCATAAATACTAAAATTGATGAATTTTATTGTTATCGTTCACTTTGCCCTTTCCGCGATTAATTGACGACGGGTATTTTTTTACTGCTGAGGGTACCTTGAGGAGACGAGGATAAAACGTATTTGATAATATCCACTGAATAAAGACTATATCCCAGAATTTTCTTTAATAAATATTGAAAATTCCGGCTGTAGAAATTATCTTCCTTTATGTATCCGCAAAAATTTAGTTAAGGTTTTATCCTGCACACGAAAAAGTGAAACAGAGTATGTCTTCAACGGTCATTTAATAAAAAAAGCAAAAAAATGTATACTATATCATATACATGTCAGATATATACACCTGATGCATTCAACCCTTCTTAAATTACTTAAATTAAAGTCTACAATGTCCTTAACTCATGAACCACCAACATAAAAAAGTTTCAGTTTACATAAGTATTGTGAACAATTGGCGGCACTTATCATAATTGTCCTCGCACACTGCAGAATGCGATTAATTTTCTTCGTAAAAGGAGGACTCAAAATGTATTTTTGGAAACAAAATTATCCATTTTGCTCCCAGCGCCCGCCCGCTTGGTCATTAAGTATTTGATAATAAATTGGTTTCCTGAAAAATACTTACCATTAAGGTAATTGCCAACCACAAAAAAAGGACGCCAGTCTGTTTTTTAAAGTTTGGTTTTTGATCCTTCTTTATTATGGGCCAGCATCTTTCACGGGGTGGATATACAACCATCGTTAAAGTTAATAAAACATTTGCCTAAAACGCGTTATGATTATAAATCCGTGACTCAGTGTTAAGCTTATTTAAGTGCTCAATTACTTAAACATAATAGAGGTTCTTAACTTACATGCTGCTTTGCTTTTTCCTAAACTGACTTCATAACTTTTTTTTTCTTTATAAAAAATAAAGATTTTTTTTTCTTGAACCAAAACTAATTTTATAATAAGCTTATTTTTTGTTATTTCATTAAAAATTATTTAACTATTCGTCTATTATTTAATAATCTAATTATTAATTATTAATTAATTATCTAATTATTTAACTATAAGTACAAAATTAATCACTATTTAAGAAATTGCTAATGACATGAAAAATTAACTCGTTTGCTATTTTGATTGAACTAGAAAAATCATGAAACCAAAAATAAATTTCAAATGGAAAAATAAGGAATAATTGAAAAAGAATGTCTATTAGAATATGTCAGCGTTCTTTATGCAGAAAATTATTTTTTATTGTAAACTACAATTTCCAGTTTAATTAAATTTAAATATTAAACGTTATTTAATTTAAAAATATCTACCTAACAATAAGATTAACAATAAAATAAAAATATAATTAATAACCTATACTCCCAATATAAAAGAAAATTCTCTGTCTTAAATACTCTTGTTATATTTCCTATATTTATTTTAGAATGACATATCTTAATAATGCATTTTACATGCCAGACATTTTTATTGAGATTTTGAATGTAGAGATAGTCTCGAAAACAACTCGTAATGACCTAGAATAAAAATATTCTATTTCGAATAAATTTCTCTCTACGTAGTTAAGTAATTGCTATATATTGGAAAAGAATGTGGAGGGAAATAATGGAGATTTTCAGGAAAGATATTTTCGTTAAAAATATAGACTTTTCATTGTGATTTAAATTGATGTCTACCAAAAAAATATCATTTTTAGATACATTTGTTTCTTTTCAACTTTTCGATAAGTTTTACTTTTTTATTCATTGATTTTAAAGGTGCACTCAATATTTAATTGATAAAGAAAAAAGGACGCAGGATTATATTTTTGTATTATTAAGTATGACATCCCACAGAGATAAAAAAATTAATAACATTTTATGAAAAGTTTCAAATTAAATCTCCATTTTTTTTATTTATAAATCAAACAACTATCTTAAATATCCTCCTCTCCTCCACACCCACGTAGCACATTAAATTTTTAGCGAGATAATTTTTTCAAGGCTGTAGAGTTTATATTTTTTAGGATAACATAAGAAGCTTTTAGGAAAAAAATTATGTATACGTAAACTAGAAAGAGGAAATATAGCAAGAATCACACATTATTATTAAAAAATTATTGACACAGGGGTGCAGAATATGTTCGTACGCCCAAGCAATGTTCGGGGGAAAAATCAGGCAGTTATCGGGAAATTTTATCTTAAGTTTACTTACCCTCTCGGCATCAGAACATCAAAAAAGTGAAAAAAAACTTTGAAAATATCTACCAAGCTATAAAAAAATGTTCTACAGAAGCTATTATCTATCTAGTATTTTCTCTTCACAAGCATCATTGCTTAAAATGTAAACATTGAGGTATAAATCATCCTGCTGCCATTTAGGAACGAATTCTGAAACCATGTAAAAGTCTCATATGTGATCTACATGAATCAGTGAAGTCACTGATGAAAAAAAAAATTTGCTTGTTAACATCATACAAAAATTGAGCTCATAAGTAGGAGCCTCATATGAGGCCCAAGGTGGCGAGAGGGTTAAGAAAAAAATACATCTATAATTCCTAGTTGTTATTAGTAACAAATATTTTGAGAGCTGGCAATATCATATCCTCCACATTCAATGGATAAATAGTAGAAAACTACGGAATTACGGATGTATAGTGGAAAGCTACGGGGGGAAAAGTTTCTTAGGTAAATACCTGAAAGTTGGCTTTCCTTCGTTTTTACTGATGATGCAGGAATAACAACTTATCCATGATGGGAGTTGTGGGCCCTGACACATTTTTTGCACCCTTGTATTTACATAACTGTGTTCAGGGACAAAAAAAATATTTTTGAATAAATTTTTCTGTATACACAAAAACTTTTATAGTAAATTATCACTTGTTACTTCATTGATATGATATAAGGAGTAGAGTCTCATTTCTCAAGGGTCCTTGGGGCTTCAACGATAGACCATTTTGCATGATATAATAAAAAGTGCACATTGAAGTATTCAGGCTTTTATCTAATTTTTTTACCCAAAAAGACATAAGGTTTGGGAACCGAAAGCAATCCTTGTTCCCCAAGTATCTCAGGGACAGAAAGAGAATTATACAAATAGTACATATATTTACTAGGGTGGGCCGAAAAAACACTTTTTTTATTTCGAAGTTGTAATAGCGCGGAAAAGTTGCGAACTATATAAACAAAGAGAAAGAAAAAAAAATTTCGAAATCGGTTAACATCTTCCGATCGCGCATAGGCCCCAAAGTTTGACAAAATATGAAAAAACTTCATTTTTGCGATTATTTTTTTAACCAAATCAAAGATTAAACTATAAAATATTGTTCATGATTTTTTTATGTGGAACTAATATAGTTATAGACATAATCTTTCAGGTTCCATTCTTCTATCACTCTTGTTTCGTTAGATATAATTTTTTTAATGTTCATCCAAATTTTGTGAAGTTGTTTTCCCTGCATTTTTAAACAGCTAATAACTCTAGAACTATACAACTTAAAAACCTGAAATTAGTCCCATTTTGTTCGTAAATAGTTTGTTGTTTATTTGCTGTGCATCATGATCATCATTTTCAAAAAGTTTTTTTAAAAATTTGAAAAAAGTGAAAAAAATTTAATAAAAAAAATTTAAAAAATTTCTTTTTAAAACATATTAATAGCCTTTTAACTCTTAAAATGAGCATAACTACCCAATTTCAAGTTGAAAATAAAATTTAATCATGTATAAAAAAATAAAAATAACCGTAATTTAGTCAAATCCCTAAACATTCCCTAAAATTATACACCAAGAGCGATTCACCCATGGAAAATTTATCAAATCACTTGTCAAATCAAAAATGTCACATAAATTTCAGAAAATAAGACAATTAACAGATTCGATTCAAAATCTTACAGTGCTAGTTCCCAACTCTAAGTTAATTCAATTTGCATGGATTTTACCTTAGAAATGTGTTTATATCCAATTTTTTATGTTCTAAAACTTTTAATTTACTTTGATTTGACAATTTAAAAGTAAAAACAATTAGATATAAACATAATTCTTAGAAATTTTCAGCAGAAATGCATGCAAATTGAATTAACTTAACTAGCACTGTAAGATTTTGTACCGAATCTACTAATTGTCGTATTTTCTGAAATTAATGTGATATTTTTTACCTGTTAAGTCATATGAACACCCTCAAGCGAGTTTATGAATTTCTGTGGATGAATCGCTCTTGCTGTATAATTATAGGGATAGTTTAGGGACTTGCCTAAATTTCGATTATTTTTATTTTTTTATACATGATTAAATTTTATTTTCAACTTGAAATTTGGTAGTAATGTTCATTTTAAGAGTTAAAAGGCTATTATTATTTTTTCAAAAGAAAATTTTTAAATTTTTTTTTCAAATTTTTAAAAAAACTTTTTGAAAATGAAGATCATGATGCACACCAAATCAACGACAAAAAATTAATGAACAAAATGGGACTGATTTCAGGTTTTTAAGTTGTATAGTTCTAGAGTTATTAGCTGTGTAAAAATGCAGGGAAAACAACTTTACAAAATTTGTATGAACATTAAAAAAATTATATCTAACGAAACAAGAGTGATAGAAGAATGGAACCTGAAAGATTATGTCTATAACTATATTAGTTCCACATAAAAAATCACGAACAATATTTGATAGTTTAATCTTTGATTTGGTTAAAAAAATAATCGCAAAAATGAAGTTTTTTTTCATATTTTGTCAAACTTTGGGGCCTATTTTTAACCGATTTTGAATTTTTTTTTCTTTCTCGTTGTCTATATATTTCGTAACTTTTCCGAGCTATTACAACTTTGAAATCAAAAAAAGTGTTTTTTCGGCCCACCCTAATATTTACTACCAACCACAGTCGTGAAGCCCAAAAAGGTTGGTCCATTCAACTTAAACAACCGTATTCCCAGTATTTGTCAATTTTATCCTTAAATTCCTTCACCCCATTGGAACTTACTATCGATTCTGGGAACCCCTTCCATCTATCCACAACCCTGTTTTTAAAAAATAATGCTTTCTGCTTTCCCTGTCAAAATGTGCCTTGTTTAATTCGAATCTGTAACCCCTCGTTATATTATCTACAGGGTGTTTCAAAATTGCGTTGCACGGGTTTTATTCGGAACCAACGCCTCCTAGGGTAATAGAAGAAAGGTCTATACCTAGGTAAGTGACCCTGGAGAATCCATTGAGATGACTTACAGCGCCCTTAGCGGCGAAATTAAAAAGTTAAAAAAATTAATTTAAAAACTAAACGAGATAGAGCAAAAGCTGCATGAGAGTATTGTTACCAACGTCAAGAAGAACTCACTGAAAAAAATTTGATCAAAATATCTTGAATATTCGCGGAGATATTAGCGTGTGAAAATAGCACTTTTTCGGGGGTCAAAAAGTAAAAAGTTCACATATTTTCAAATTTTTTGGATTTTTTGATTAAATTTTGTGTTCTTTCATTTAAAAAAACACAAAACTACACAATAACACTGAAAAATTTGCAAATATGCGAGCTTTTTACTTTTTGACCCCCGAAAAAGTGCTATTTTCACATGCTAATATCTCCGCGAATATTCAAGGTATTTTGATCAAATTTTTTTCAATGAGTTCTTCTTGACGTTGGCAACAATACTCTTATTGAGGTTTTTGCTCTATCTCCTTTAGTTTTTAAATTATTTTTTTAAACTTTTTAATTTCGCCGCTAGGGGCGCTGGAAGTCCACTCAATGGATTCTCCAGGGTCACTAACTTAGGGGTAGACCTTACATTCATGACCCTAGGAGGGGCTGGTTCCGAATAAAAGCCGTGCAACGCAATTTTGAAACACCCTGTATACTAAAGTCTAGCTAGACCATCTGTGTCCCCTTCCCATATTTTTTTAAAGTTGTATCGAATCCCCCCTAGCCCTTCTTTTCTCTAGAGTTAACATATTTAGCTCGTCATTAGCTAGTCATAATTTAAACTGAAAATACCCTTGATCATTTTGGTAGCCCTATGCTGAGCCCTTTCAAGTTTACAGTTGGAAGTTTAAAAATTTAGACTGATCTTAATACAGGGTGTCCCACGAGAAGTGGCCCAACCCTTTAACTTTTGAACCCCTACAGATATAGTCATGAAAGTGGGGTCTAGGTATAGTAAAGTGACCATGCCCTATCCGATGAGATAACTTTCAATGCCCTCTAGCGGAAAATTTAGGAGTTATAATTTTTATTTTAAAAACTGTGTGAGGTATGTGAAAAAAGTCAATGACTAAGTTGTAGAGCATCATCGATTTAGTAGGAAAAGACACCTTAAGCAGAAAAATATCTTGAATAAAATCCCTAAAACGCACGCTCAAATAGGTTGAATTTACGTAGATTTTACATCTTAAAACGCTCCTCATGAGGCGAAAATGAGAAATTTTCAATTTAATGAACTAAGAATGTTTTTAGTCATTTACTTAAATCATAAAAATAAAAATTTCTCATTTTCACCTCGTGAGGGGGTCTTAAGACGTAAAAACTACGTGAATTCAACCTAATTGAGCTTGCGTTTTAGGGGTTTTATTCAAGATATTTTTCTGCTTAAGGTGTCTTTTCCTACTAAATAGATGATGCTCTACAACTTAGTCATTGACTTTTTACACATACCTCACAGTTTTTAAAATAAAAATTATAACTCCTAAATTTTCCCCTAGAGGGCGTTGAAAGTTATCTCATCGGATAGAACATGGTCACTTTATCACCTAGACCCCACTTTCATGACTATATCTGTAGGGGTTCAAAAGTTAAAGGGTTGGGCCACTTCTCGTGGGACACCCTGTATATTACTACCTCCTATATTGTATAGGTACTTATCCTTGCAATATCATTTCAATAATCCTTATTATTTAAGGGATGGCCATCATTTTCTTGTAGAAAGAAATACTTTAATTGCGTAGGATAGTCTTTTCCAATAGCATGACAAGCCTCCCACTTTTATATACAGGGTGTCCCACGAGAAGTGGCCCAACCCTTTAACTTTTGAACCCCTACAGATATAGTCATGAAAGTGGGGTCTAGGTATAGTAAAGAGACCATGCTCTATCCGATGAGATAACTTTCAACGCCCTCTAGCGGAAAATTTAGGAGTTATAATTTTTATTTTAAAAACTGTGTGAGGTATGTGAAAAAAGTCAATGACTAAGTTGTAGAGCATCATCTATTTAGTAGGAAAAGACACCTTAAGCAGAAAAATATCTTGAATAAAACCCCTAAAACGCAAGCTCAATTAGGTTGAACTCACGTAGTTTTTACGTCTTAAGACGCCCCTCACGAGGTGAAAATGAGAAATTTTTATTTTTATGATTTAAGTAAATGACTAAAAGCATTCTTAGTTCATTAAAGTGAAAATTTCTCATTTTCGCCTCATGAGGAGCGTTTTAAGATGTAAAATCTACGTAAATTCAACCTATTTGAGCGTGCGTTTTAGGGATTTTATTCAAGATATTTTTCTGCTTAAGGTGTCTTTTCCTACTAAATCGATGATGCTCTACAACTTAGTCTTTGACTTTTTTCACATACCTCACACAGTTTTTAAAATAAAAATTATAACTCCTAAATTTTCCGCTAGAGGGCGTTGAAAGTTATCTCATCGGATAGGGCATGGTCACTTTACTATACCTAGACCCCACTTTCATGACTATATCTGTAGGGGTTCAAAAGTTAAAGGGTTGGGCCACTTCTCGTGGGACACCCTGTATACAAAATATTTACATTTTTATCAGTTCATTTCATTGGGATAAAATGTTTTAAATGTACAATGAACACACTAATACCAAATAACAATTGATTTTTTTACATTTTTGGTTAACTATATTAAAATCATCATTTTATTTTTCAAAATTTGTTTAATATGTGACCAAAATTTATATTCCCCCGACATGTTTTAATATTCCTTTTACACTTCTTAGGGTTCAACAAAATAATTAAACGATATATATTGTACTGTGATTAATGTTATTTATCTAATTGATACGCGTAATAATTCATTTAATCTTTAATTTATTTCATTTTCCGGGATAGATGGCCGTGTTTGATGAATGGAATTTCCAAACGTTTCGCTCTCTGCTTCGGAGAGCATCCTCAGTGGCAAAAATCAACTGCTAAAAATTGAAAATAAAAACAAATACCAAACAATTGCAGCGTGAATGCTAACGTGGAATGAAAGTGAGATCAGATACTAATACTATTGTTGTGCTGGCTTTATCCCGCATTTCTTGAGTGCCGGGTGCCAGACGCTCGGAATGGAAACACCCTCCTCTTTTCTATTGAAATTATTCTTGTGTTTGAAAATTTCTATGGCTTCTCTTATTAATCGGGTGGATTGATGGTTGGTGGTCGCCAGGATTTCGGTGTTATTAAACAGTACTCTATGGTCCCCATTTGTTAAAGCATGCTCAGCCACGGCCGACTTCTCTGGATGATATAGGCGACAATGCCTCTTGTGCTCTGCAATTCTGGTTTTTATAGAACGTCGGGTGGTGCCGATGTAGACTGCCCCACATGAACAAGGAATTCTGTATACCCCCGTAGCAGATAAAGGGTCACGACGATCCTTAACAGGTCTGAGAAGGGAAAAAATTTAATCTTTTATTATACTCTTCTCTGTAAATCCATTTTGTTAGTCTATTTTGTTTGTTTTGTTAATTAAAGATTAAAGTTGTAAAACTATAGCCATTTTTTTATTCAAACCTGCAAAAACATGCTACTCATTTCCATTTCTCCAACGTCCGCCATCCCCACAGAATACAATCCCTCTCCGTTGAACTCCTCGAGCAGAAATCTCCCCCAAAAAGTTCCCTTCCGTGTTATACGACACATTAATTTCGATCCCGAGACAGAAAGTATCGATGTGCGTCCTTCCTCGAAAGTGGGCTCAGTGGCCAATCGATCGGCAGACTGGACACATCTTTGAGGGTTCAGTCAGTGGGAGGAGAGAAGTTTTAAGGGCCGAACTATCGAGTTTCTGACATACTTGGGTCCGCAGTGAAAAAGGTATACGACTTTGAATCGGGGTCCAAGAGTCTGAGTTGGCTTAGAATGGCCCGAGTTCGATGGAGCGAATTGTGGGTACCAAAATACGGTCTAGATGGTCCGGAAATTCTTTGTCCCGGATAATCAAATCAATCTAAATTTTGAATAAACTTTTTAATAAAAACTTTAGAAGGGGAAATTTATAATGCAATAGGAGATTATTAAAATCAATTAAAACGAAAGAAAGATATTCAATACAAATTTTAAAGTTATAACTATGTATTTAGAATTACTATAGCCACCAGAGAAAAACGGTATATTGAACATAGTGAGCTAATGACTAAGTTTAGGACTAAGTTCAGTTCATTATTTTATTCAAGGACACATTTTTTTAGATATTCTAAAAGAAAAGAGCACACCAGACAACTTCTGGAAACCAAGTTTTAACCAAGAAAAATGAGGGTCAGGTTTCTGATATGAGGTAGGTTGGAACACAAAGTATAGAGCTCAACAGAGGATTCATCTTCTCCATAGACGCTAATGGCAACTTTTTTAACAAGGGTTTTCCCATAGACAACAAAAAGTACATCGGACCGCCTCCTTTAATACCATGTCATTCCTACTTATTCTCTGTCATAAGCCCACTGAAGCTGTCACTCAAATCCAAATCGGAAGCAGAGGGAAAAGAGCAGCAACGATGAAATTAAAATGCCGCTTGATAGAAGTTTCATATCCAATCAGGAATCACTTTCGCTTTTTGACTTCTCTAATTGGCTGCTATGGAAATTAATTATAATCTGAGAGCAGGAATTAAATTAAGTTACCTGAAGAGGAAAATTGCCGTTTGGAATTTCTGTAAGCTCTATACTCTGTGGGTTGGAAAACATCCCAAAAGAAGGTTATTTACATTACATTTCGAAACTTAGATCAGGTTTGAGTTGTCAGACACAGATTACTTTTTGTGTACTTGTCATGCTCAGATATCTCTAATACGAAATTGTAGTCAAATTCCCCATTGTTGACAGTGTGGGGAGAGACGAGAGAGAGAAAGAGCTTTTTCGCTGTCATGCTATACAAAATTCAAACAACTTAAAAGTGAACGAGGGGAAGTGTTAACGGTTTTTAACAGTTTTTAGCCATTCTTAGGAAGCAGGAGGAGTTTCTCCTTTCACTCCTACGGAGGTGACTTAATGTCCGTTGTTAGATGACCAAGATATAAGACCATGTTTGGTTGGGTATCTGTCTAATGTTGCGTCTCTTCAAATCTGTGTCATCGCACAACTGAGACAATGAGAAAAGCTACACTTTCAAATTTGAGTAAACCAATATTTTCCTTTTGAAAAGAAACTTTTTGTTTCAAAAATATGAAGACCCAATTCTTTCAATTTTAAAATAACAGAAATATTTTGTTTTTATAACAATTCAATAGTCCCCAATAAAATTAAATTACTTTTTATTTTATGTTCGAAAATTGTAAGCGTCAATTATCAATGTAAAAATTTCTTTTTAGGATGTGGCAGTGCGTGTTGCCATTTTGCAACGTCATACCCAACATACAAATCTGCATGTTACGCCGTTAAAGACACGTTGCACTCCAAGTTCCAGTACTGCCAGCAAGATACTACGGGCAATTCAATACATCTGAAGAATGCACAAACTCCAAAACGAGTAAATGTTGTATCGCCTTTTGAGTACCCGCAAATTTTAATAAATGAGTTTATATACTTATTAAAACTTGAAAAAGAACCAGTTTGACTGTGTGACAAGTGACATACTAACAGCCATATTCACAGCCATCAGCGTTGGAGTTAAACCCTTAGTCAAAGAAGGATTCAACCAATCAGGGTCAGTGAAAAGTTAACTTTTCTTTCTTTAGCCGCTGGTTAACACCGACACTGATGGCTATGAATATGGCTGTCAGATTTGAGTGTTTTTTACTCGGTTTTGAACTTATTTTATGAGGGGATTCTCATTAGTATACAATGCGGGAGCGGGATGGCACAGATAAAACAGCGACAGCTTACTTTATATACACTGTTCCACTGCATATCAAATTACAATAAATTTAGCAGTAACTGTAACCACAATCCAATTCACACAACGATTTCTCAACACCCAAACCTCCAAACCCATCATCCATTCCCTGGAACAATCATCCCCATTCAATTACCAGTCAAATTCGTCAACTATCGTCACACACATCGGCCTTATTACGCAATGAGATCGCTCCGACTGTTGTCAGCTCCGTCGGCCTTGCGACCAAATTAATTTCTACTCTTGTTGAGGGCAGTTTTAATGGCAAACATCGCGCACGCGTTGTCACGTAATTAATCCAATGATTTATCGTTCCCTTGCTAGGGATAATTTTCAACAGCTGCTGTTAATAAAGAGAGATTAAATTGGTTCCGTTCAGTCTGAGGCGTTTTATGGATTTTATGCTCTTCAAGTTCAGAAGAGTTAGGTAACAGGTTGGATACTTTTAGTCAGGGGTGGAGTAAATACTTTTAACTATCAATGATTAGGTATTGAATACTTTTAGTTGCTTACAGTAAACTAAGAGAAAATAACTAAAAGTGAAAATTAATTACGAGCTTTTTAATTACAGACGCCATATTGGATTGCATTACCACTATAAAAAATCTGCGATAAACGGTATGGGTATGTTTGGTATTGGGCAATGCATATTTGAGGTTACTAATCTCAATTAATACTAATAAAATCCTTATATCACATTTTAAAACTCTTTACTTGATTCGAATGACCAGTAGATATCTTATTACAAGCGTAAACCATGATTTCATAACTATAGGTATAATTTTTCTTAACGCATAAAAGGATCAAGCGAAATTCTAGAAAAATATTGAACAACTAGACTGCAGCGTAATATCCAGAATATTGTATTATATTGTTAAAAAATTGAAGTTGTTAGAAAATTATCCGCTCTTCATAATGATTGAGCCTACTACACCCAGATTATCCATGTTTATATATAACCATGTCATTAAACATGATTATAGATACTGCTCTTGTATTTTATAATTTAATTGCCTTAATTGCCTTTCTGAATAATTTTTCACTATTATTTACTCATCCTCATTCATTATTGTTTATAATAACTCATTATTTGAGTGGAAAGTGCATTATTGCCATTCTAGTAATTATCTCTCTATTCTAAAAAAAAGTTTTTGGTGAACGGTTTCCAGGGAAAGGCTTTTTAATTACTGATCCGTATAACACATATTTGGTATCAAACTGTCCAGATTCTTTTGAGGATGTGCAAAGTGCCTTTAGAATTTCTAAAAAAATCTTAATTCTAAAATATTTCCATTTTTTGCAGGTTTTATAAGGTTGCAGTTATAAAGCAAGAAACTATGAATTTCAAAAAAAAATTGAAAACATATTTCACTGGTTTTTAATATTCAAATAAATTAAATAATCATCTTTCTATTTATAACACGAATTTAAAAAATATATTTTGGGTTATTTTTAACAATATTTATATTTCTGTTGTTTAAACGGTTTTAATTATATTTAAAACTTATGTATAAATAATTTATCTTTTATTTTTTAAACTAGCTGATATGCCCGGCCCTGCACGGGTTGAGAGTATAAATTTATTATTTTTAAGTTTTCCCAATTACATTTCTAATTTTGTATGATCAGCATTTATCAATTATTCCGGTATCCCAGGCGTCTTTTTCATATTCCGTTGTTCCCGGTAACTTTTCCTATCCCGGTGTCCCCGGGTGGATTAAAAATACTTTAGTTCTCAAGCAATATAATTTTTGAATGATATCCTCATTTACAACATGGAAAAAATATTATAAAAATTATTTAAAATTGCTTAGATCCCTTGATTAATCATATCTTCAGGAATTAACGTGTTCGGTGAAATTATTCAATAATTATAAAGCTTATTCCATTTTGCAATTTAAGAAAAAAAAATCAATATTTTCTAGTTGAAAGGGAGTTTTAATAGTTTTTTGTTTGTCAACCAACTTTCTTAAAAGCTAAAATATTATCACCTTTTGATTTTACATCCTCGTTTCCATGGAGACTATTTTAACAACATGATAATCCATAAAGCTTTTTAAAAGAGAAAAATTAGATAAAATCTCAAATAAAAATATGTTTAACTATACTTAAAACTTTTAAATTTAATTGAAATAGATTTTTAAATTATTAATAAAATTTTTAAATAGACTTGTACCTAGTGTTTCAAATAAAAACTTGTTGTTTAGCATTACATTTTCTTTGTAACAATGGAGTAAGCAGATCTCTTCTTGAGGAGAAATAAAGCTATTTCAGCAAAATGACCATAAAAAGGGTCAAAAGAGGGTCAAGGGGTCATTAAAAGTTTTCGAAACATAGCCTATGTTTTTTTCTGAGTTTTTTACGTAGGTATACCAAGTTTGGCGCAGATCGGAGGAAAAATGTGGATTTGTATAAAAGACAAACACATACATATATATATATACACACATTCAATTTTATTATATTAGACTAGCTGATATGCCCGGCCTTGCACGGGTGAAGAGTATAAATTTATTATTTGAGGAGTTTGCTATCAAAACCAGCTCATTCCATATTTTTCTGAAATCCACTTTTTTGCATATTTTGAAAGTTTAGAGGGTCCTTCATAACCTGGCGAAGGGATATAGCTCAAACTCAGCTCATTCCAACCCAATAAACTGGAAAAAACTACTTCACAACTTAATTGAACAAAAAAAAACTGAAAAAAAGTATGAAAAATCGTGTTTTTGCATCAAAGTCAGCTCATTCTAACCTAATTAGCGTAATTACGCCCAAGGTAATGCAACTGAAAGGAAAATGAATAACTAATCAAATTCTAGGTGGTTATACCTACAATTAAAAATTTAAAAAGAAATTTAGCTTCAGAACTGTGGACGTGAGAAGTTTTTTGTCTCTCCTGTAAAATTTCCAAAAATGGAATAAGCTGGTTTTGATAGCAAACGCCTCATTTTTAAGTTTTCCCAAATACATTACTAATTTTAGATAATCAGCATTTACCAATCATCCCGGTATCCTAGGCGTCTTTTTCATACTCCAGTCTTCCTGGTAACTTTTCCTATCCCGGTGTTCTTAGTAATTTTTCTTATCCCAGTATTCCCAGATGGATTAAAATTCCTTCAGTTCTCAAGCAATATAATTTTTGAATGATTTCCACATTTACATGGGAAAAATTAATCTAAAAAGTATTTAAAATTGCTTTGATCCCTTGATTAATCATATCTTCAGGAATTAACGTTTTCGGTAAAATTATTCAATAACTAAAGCTTATTCCATTTTGCAAATTAAGAAAAAAAATCAATCTTTTCTAGTTGAAAGGGAGTTTTAATAGTTTTTTATTTGTTAACCAACTTTCTTAAAAGCTAAAATATTATCACCTTTTAATTTTACATCTTCGTTTCCATGGAGACTATTTTAACAACAATGGTATTCCATAAAGCTTTTAAAATATAAAAATTAGATAAAATCTCAAATAAAAATATGGTTAACTATATTAAACTTTTAAATTTTGTCGAAATAGATTTTTAAATTAGTAATATAATTTTTAAATAGACTTGTACCGAGTGTTTCTATTAAAAACTTGTTGTTTAGCATTAAATTTTCTTTGTAACAATAGAGTAAGCAGATCTCTTGTTGAATAGAAATAAAGCTATTTCAGCAAAATGACCATAAAAAGGGTCAAAAGAGGGTCAAGGGGTCATTAAAAGTTTTCGAAACATAGCCTATGTTTTTTTCTGAGTTTTTTTACGTAGGTATACCAAGTTTGGTGCAGATCGGAAGTAAACTGTGGATTTGTATAAAAGACAAACATATATATATACACACATTCAATTTTATTATATTAGATAACAAATTAATATTTTTACATTTATCTTTGTCGTTGTGGCAACCTAATCATTACCATATTTACAACAAAATATAAACTCGCTTTCGGAAATTTTGAACTTTTGCATTTATTTTATACAATAATTATAATGTTTTATATCTTTTTGCAGGTATGTTTTTTAAGGTAGTAAAATGAAACGTTTTATTTCATAATGCCAAAACGCAAAAAAAAACTAGATAAAACGGGTGAATATTTTAAAAATAAAGTTAAAAGATAAAGAAAATGTTAGTCTAGACATTCGTGTCATTGCTATGAAACTGATACAACTTCGACGTTTGTTTGTTCTAATGAAGATAAAATTCTAAATTTTCCCGAGGTTTACAATAATTACTACATTCTTCACAGCCAATCGATGTAAAATAGTTACAAATTTTAAGAACGTTAAATTTATTCCTGAGATGTTTCATTGCTTCTTAATGGATCTGTGAAAAAAACATTACCTTGGGGAAATGGTAAAGGAATGTTACATTGCTCTGTTGTTAATTTTCTTGGAATTATAAGGCGACCCGCCAATTAATGTTACCATAAAGGAACTGTTAAATTTCCGCTACTGAATGTATATCCACCATTTTCGAAAGAATACCCCGGAGAAGTACTAACCCTGTTTTAAGAATGTTTTATAAAGTGAGTAAGTGTAGTGAGCAGGGTTGTGTGAGGAATTGCGAAGCGGTTCAAACGTGTCTGCGTCAGCTGTTAACGGGGGTTGGCGAGCGGTGTCCCCTACGTTTCGCCGTAAACCACTTTTCCTTCCCCCCTTACATCCTGCTGCACTTTCCCTGTAGGGAGTTTTCGGCCAAACCTCCGAATCGAATACCATAGAATCGATGCTGAAATGCTGAATCGAATGCCTGTGAATCAAACCTACTGAAGAATCGATTCCTAGGAATCCTGGGAAAGTGGGGAAAGTAATTGGCGAAACGAATTGAAGCTCTCCGGGGGGCATGGTGCATGGTGGTTTCTTATCTAAACACAGGTGTTAATAGATATTGAATTTGTCACGGTATTACCCTGGTATTTTGAAGAATGCACAAGGAATGTATGACGAATTCTTTTTCAGCATGGTGAACTAAACTTCTAGAAAGTGAAGATGGGAAACTTTCTTTACTTTCTTTTAAGTAAAAAATGCAGTTAATATTTTTAGGCTAATATAAGAAAGTATTAGATTGGAATAAGTTTTTAGCTGAGGAATTCAGTATTTAATATTTGGGGCCAAATCTTGGTAAATAACGTAAAAAGAAAAAGTGAATATTCATTAAAATTCCTTTCTTAATAATTATTTTCTCAGGAATTTAATTAAATTTTTCTGAGAAATTATTCAAGATTTCAATAATTAAAGCCTATTCCATGGACACTATTTTAACAACAATGTTATTCCATTAAACTTTTTATTTAAAAATTATATCCTGAAAAAAATATATTTTAAACTACACTTACCAGTTTTAAAACTTTTAATTTCTTTGAAACAGATTATAAAATATTAGTATGATTTTTAATCGATGAGTTATATCTAGTTTTTCTGTTAAAAAATTAATATTTTGTGTTATCTTTTCTTTTTAACAATGGGGTGAGCCGTGAGCGGATATTTTTTGAGCAGAAATAAAGCTATTTTCAACCCAATGATAGCAAAAAGGGGTCAAGGGATCATTTAAAATTTTCGAAACATAGCCTATGCTTTTCCTTGGGTACGTAAGAACGGAAGTTAAAAAAATGGATTTGTGTAAAAGACAAACATACACAATCAATGACTTTTATTCTTTTATTATATTAGATACCTCACAATAAGGAAGTTGCATGTGTCAGATTTTCAAAAACACAAGTGTTCCGTATGGTTTTTTGTATGGTAAATTTAAATATCTAGTCAATTTGTCAAAAAAATGTACAGGTAATTTAATATTTTAATTTAAAAGTTGAGAAAAAAACACGTGACTGAAAACGTTTATTGTTTAAAGATATCAACAATCACACCATCAACTCCATTGCTTTCAAACAATGTTTATCGTATGATGACGTCAACGTACGATGATCCCAGACTTTTGGCGTTTTCGCGAGCCTTTAAAAAGTGGATCTTTGTTAGTTTTTTTGGCAATCAAAAATTTCTCGATCGGCCTCAAATTTTGGGTAGTTGCTTATTTTTGCAAGAAGAATCGATTAAAAAAATCATGCAACTTCCTCAATAAACCTTATACAGAACAGAATGTTTTTGTCTAAACGAGTTAAAATAACTTTTGAAAATTTAAAAAAAATCTGAGATTGAAGATTCTTTTACTGTATATTTTTAAAATACACATATTTAGTAAAACCTTATAGGTACCGGAATTTTATATAGCAAAGTGTAATTTAAGATTTAAAACTACTATAAAAGAAACTCCACATGTACTATCAGTACTCGAAAGTATCCATTTAATTAATTAGCTCTAGTGGATAGAATTTTCTAAAGATGATTATTTTATTTGTTCTCATTCCTTAATTTTCAATCGAAAAATATTCATGACTAAAAAAATAATCGTACGTATACAGAGTACGTTTCTACAGAGATTATAACCCTTACCTATTTATAAGTAGGATTTATCGATTGTTTTCATTCTTATACAATTGAATACTTTCTTAATGATAACTTTGCTATCACCTTTAAGTAAAAATGCAATAATTGGGGAGCAGATTTAAATATAAATTTAGTATTGGATCTCGTACCTAGTGATGATTACCTTGATGTACTTGTATTGTACAGTATTGGCATCGCGAATTTCAATAATATTCGAATTGGAGAAATTGACACTTCTTCAACTTATATCGATCATTTTTAAGTAAAATATAATTCTCAAATCAAAATTTCTAGATGTTTACGTTCCATAACTAGTCATTATACCTTTATCAATAAAGATTAAGAATTTTTAGACAGTATAAAATTTTTTTACAACCCAGCATTTTGGTTTTCCTGTAAAAATTATTGTTTAGTGTGAAAAAAATCGCTTAATTATCCTTTTCCCAAACAAATAATCTTAATAAGAACAGGCTGATGCAATATCCTTGAATATTAGTAAATCTTATGACAGCTTAAATCAGGAGATTGTTTTCTGTATAAATGAAATGTAGATGGTATTCTGGGAAACTGTTTGAATTGGTTCCAATCTTTAATACTCGAAAGCACCGTGTTAAGTTAAATATTTTATATACAGTCAATTTATCTTTGTAAAAAATGTAATACTATGTAAATTCGTTTGCATACAAATTAATATCTCTCCTTAAATTTTATAATTTAAAATAATGAAAATGATTTTGCATGGATGGGTTAATGGGGTATATACTATTAGATCCCTCTGCGGTGAAATCACGGATTTAATGCAAAATTTTGGTTTGTGGTTGCAGTAAAGTGGGAGATTAACACTAACATTAAGCCATTAATTAACTTACCATTATACTCTTTGCAATTTTTGTTCCCGATTACAATTATTTGAATTTTTTAAACAGCAATATATATTGAAATTTTTCGTAATATTACACAAATATACCACGGAAGAAGTATTATTAAATAATGTGCCACACATTTCCATTCAATATATTTGCAAACTGGTATGAAAATTTGTAGTATGCTTTTATTACACTATTATTTTAGTATTAGGATTTATTATTTAGTACACTGCTGTGCAAAATTTAAGGACGGAACTGTTTTTTCAACTTAACAAATAGTAGAATTATTGTTTATCCATGAAAATCATACCAAAAGATGTTTATTTCTTGAGAATACAGGGCCCGAGAAAAAAATTTTCCCTATCAATATTTTAAGGGGGTAAATGGGCCCTCCATTGATAATGGAGTTCCATTACACATTTAGAGCAGTGACAGAAACTTCTATAAAAGAGGTATTTAACCAAAAAAATTTAAGTTTTTTGCAATGAATATGATTATTTCTGAACTCAATGCAAATTTTAAAACGTTTGTGCTCCCTTTAAATGGTATTTTTTAGGTTTTATTGAGATATCGGTCTAATTATCATTTTTGGCAAGTTTTAACTTCTGGGTCATTTTTGGTGAGTGGAGCGTTAACCATGTTTTAGTAGGTCTCACACATGCCTAATTGCGTTTGGGTCTGGGAGCCTGAAAAGTAACACTTTATTCTTTCAATATCGTTACCTATGAAAAACTTTGAGTTAGTCAAATTGTGATTTTCTGCCTATTTTTCACTAATAAAGAGAAATCCTTGACCCGATTCGATCTCTTTAAACTTCATTTTAAAGATAATTGAGATATTTTTACAGATACATCTTTCTTTTCAGTCACGTATAAGTCCATAAACACTAAAAATGCTTTTTTTTTAGAACGTTAATAACAGATTTCCTTTCTGTGAAACTATGCAATTCTTTGTGCCGTTTCAGCACCCCTTAAACACAGAAATTTTCACTGATATCTGCAATTGCGTACCTGTGCTCTCATGTCCCTTATACATCTTTTAGAAGACCTCTCGGGTCAAATATTTCTCTTTATTAGTTAAAAAGCTGCAGAAAATCACAATTTCACTACTTCAAAGTTGTTCATAAGGAACGAAATTGAAAGCATAAAGTTACTTTTCAGGTTCCCAGACCCAAACGCAATTAGGCATGTGTGAGACCCACTAAAACATGGTTAACCCTAAGATACCACTCACCAAAAATGACCAAGAAGTTAAAACTTGCCAAAAATGATAATTAGACCGATATCTCTCAATAAAACCTAAAAAATACCATTTTAAGGGAGCACAAACGTTTAAAAATTTGCATTGAGTTCAGAAATAATCATATTCATTGCAAAAAAACTTAAATTTTTTTGGTTAAATACCTCTTTTATAGAAGTTTCTGTCACTGCTCTAAATGTGTAATGGAACTCCATTATCAATGGAGGGCCCATTTACCCCTTTAAAATATTGATAGGGAAAAATTTTTTCTCGGTCCCTGTATTCTCACCCAATAACTTATTTTATACCCAACACTTATTTTATATTTTATACAGGGTGATTCAAAATTCAACATCAATATTTGGTGATGAGGTAGAGGGGACCTAGACAAGCTATTTAGAATAGGAATGAGGGGGCGCAGCTATAGAGCTATAGGACCTAATGTAGTGCGAGAGCGTTACAAAAGGCTGTTTGATAAAGCCCGTTAAACGAAACAAAACATAATGAAATGAAAAAAAAATTATTGCATGGGGTAAAGCAGTATCCGTTCTACTTACTCCTTAAATTTGATAGAAATTGAACCACTTGCTAAACCGTGGGGTGAGTTTTAAAAGTGCAATATTAATCTTTTATCCAAAGAATTTAGTTTCCTTAGAGTGTAATAGTATTTAGAAAAATGATGATAGGGGATCGGGGAAGGAATTTCAATGATAATACATTTCTTTGAACAAATAAGGGATCTTGCATGATCATTAAAAATTCCTTCCCCAATCATTTAATTTTTATAAATACCATTACACTAAGGAAACTCCTTTGTGTTGTAAAGGCTAATCCTTCCCTACATTTCAGTGCTTAGTTTCTTTAATTCCAACTCTCCGTTACAAATTGACACAAAAAAAACATGTATCCTAAAAAACCCATGTTTATAAATACTCAAAATAAAAGAAAAAATATTATTATAAGGGTTATTTTGATTGAATAGAATATACTTAAGATAATCAAAAATAATTAAAACCAAGTTTATTACAAATTATTTCTAAAATTAAAACAGTGACAAGTCAAGGTTTTCAAGATTTCGAATTCAAAAAACAACGACAATAGCGTTTTTACTGTTGTATTTTGTCGAAAACAACCTACTAAATAAAAATTCTCTATATAATTTTTATAAATAAGAAAAAAATTGTAACTGGCACTGATATTTAATTCTATTTGCATAATTAGTTGTACATATCATAAATTAAATACTATTAAATATTTTGCGTTAATTTTTATTTATTTTCCATCTAACCCAAAATTAAAATGTATCTTTTAGACACCCTATGGGTTTTTTTCACCCCTCAACTCTACGCTTTCTAAGAAACCAACTAATTGGCTCAGTACACTATCTATCCAATACAAAAGACAGGATATCAAAGGGCGTCAGACATTTACAAGTCATAAAACTGTCACAGGGTCGGTGCACCACAGGGTTTCCATTGGGAAAAGGCATTCGATTCTACTCCAGAATCGATTTCTTTGCCCGATCCCGAAATGTGAGGGAAATATCGGTGGTTAAGGGGGAGGGTAGAGGGGACAGTAAGGATTTTTTTTGACAAGGGGGGAAGGAAAAACGGAATTCGGCGAAACCGGGGTATCACCTGGCGAGCGATAGCGAGCAGGGGGCGGTAGCTCGGTGTCCCCTACGTTTCGCCGTAAACCACTTTTCCTTCCCCCCTTACATCCTGCTGCACTTTCCCTGTGGGGAGATTTCGGCCAAACCTCCGAATCGAATACCATAGAATCGATGCCGAAATGCTGAATCGAATGCCTGTGAATCAAACCTACTGAAGAATCGATTCCTAGGAATCCTGGGAAAGTGGGGAAAGTAATTGGCGAAACGAATTGAAGCTCTCCAGGGGGCATGGTGGTTTCTTATCTAAACACAGGTACAGGTGTTTATAGATGTTGAATTTTTCATGGTGCTACCCTTGTATTTTGAAGAATGCACAAGGAATGTATGACGAATTCTTTTTCAGCATGGTGAACTAAACTTCTAGAAAGTAAAGATGGGAAACTTTCTTTATAGTCCAGTAACTTGGTGTCAAAAATAGGGTGTTTCAGGAAAAAAATACAGAAGTTTTTTTCTCGGCGGTTTTATATGTTTTCGAGGGTGCTGAATCCGAATCTGAACTTTGCATACAAAATTTCGAATGGCATTTTGGTGAAAATTCGAAAAAACCCTGAAATTTCACCTCATTTTTTGGTTTTTTGTTTGTAGAACGGAAAGTATGGGTTTCTCATGAAAATGTTAAATACAAAAAATAAAGACGATAAAACAAGCTATAAAATTGTCAATTCCAACTTTTTTGTCAGACTAATAGTTCGGCCGCTTGAGCGCGTTGAAAATAGGGCAAAGTTTGCGCCTGCGGGGAAAAATCCAGAAAATCGAACTTTCATCTAAAAAATAAAGTATCTTTTAAATAAGGTACTTTAAAAACTAGTTTTATAATGCTTCACATGAAATAAAGCATCTATTTAGTCTATTAATTAGTATTTAAATGCATTTTCCTCAGCAATTTTCCTTAAGAACGCAGTTTCAATAGAAGACAATAGTGTAATGATAAGTAAGTCGCTTGTTGAAGAAAACGTACAGAAGTTTTTTTGTCAACGGTTTTATATGTTTTCGAGGGTGCTGAATCCAAATCTGAACTTTGCATACAAAATTTCGAATGGCATTTTGGTGAAAATTCGAAAAAACGCTAAAATTTCACCCCATTTTTTGGTTTTTTGCTTGTAGAACGGAAAGTATGGGTTTCTCGTGAAAATGTTAAAAGTAAAAAATAAAGATGATAAAACAAGCTATAAAATTGTCATTTACAATTATTTTGTCCGACTAATAGTTTGACCACTAGAGCGCGTTGAAAAAAGGGCAAAATTCGCCCTGGCGGTGGAAAAATCCAGAAAATGACCCTTATATTCCTAAAAAAGTCATATTTCGATTTAGATAACTAAGAAAAACTACATTGTTAAGCATTAACTTTGTTAAGCATTAAAAGTTAATTTTTATCTACTACACTCGTTGCTTTTTATATTATCCTCTCCTGCTCACAAACTTATTAAATCTATGAATAATTTTTCTTCCTTGAAAACTATAATTTTCTGTTGTAGATTATAAAAACTCCTGGCATGATTATTAGTAATGATACCAAAATTCACAATAACTTCTTGACACATGCAATTATAATATTTATTTATCAGTTTCTACACCCAGGAACGTGAATCCAATTGATTTGTTAGGGATGAAATTAAGCATAACTTGGTTATAAAAATTACATGGTCACAGAAAATTATCCTAGTATATTCTTTAAAGTGATGAACATAATGGTTTGCTCCATTCGGGAATGGAGTTATATCATGTAAGAAATTATAAATGTAGTTTTTCTTAGTTATCTAAATCGAAATATGACTTTTTTAGGAATATAAGGGTCATTTTCTGGATTTTTCCACCACCAGGGCGAATTTTGCCCTTTTTTCAACGCGCTCTAGTGGTCAAACTATTAGTCGGACAAAATAATTGTAAATGACAATTTTATAGCTTGTTTATCATCTTTATTTTTTACTTTTAACATTTTCACGAGAAACCCATACTTTCCGTTCTACAAGCAAAAAACCAAAAAATGGGGTGAAATTTTAGCGTTTTTTCGAATTTTCACCAAAATGCCATTCGAAATTTTGTATGCAAAGTTCAGATTTGGATTCAGCACCCTCGAAAACATATAAAACCGTTGACAAAAAAACTTCTGTACGTTTTCTTCAACAAGCGACTTACTTATCATTACACACTATTGTCATCTATTGAAACTGCGTTCTTAAGGAAAATTGCTGAGGAAAATGCATTTAAATACTAATTAATAGACTAAATAGATGTTTTATTTCATGTGAAGCATTATAAAACTAGTTTTTAAAGTACCTTATTTAAAAGATACTTTATTTTTTAGATGAAAGTTCGATTTTCTGGATTTTTCCCCGCAGGCGCAAATTTTGCCCTATTTTCAACGCGCTCTAGCGGCCGAACTATTAGTCTGACAAAAAAGTTGGAATTGACAATTTTATAGCTTGTTTTATCGTCTTTATTTTTTGTATTTAATATTTTCATGAGAAACCCATACTTTCCGTTCTACAAACAAAAAACCAAAAAATGAGGTGAAATTTCAGGGTTTTTTCGAATTTTCACCAAAATGCCATTCGAAATTTTGTATGCAAAGTTCAGATTCGGATTCAGCACCCTCGAAAACATATAAAACCGCCGAGAAAAAAACTTCTGTATTTTTTTCCTGAAAAAACTGCCAAGTTACTGGACTATTACTTTCATTTAAATAAAAAATGCAGTTAATATTTTTAGCTGCGTCATAAATTTTAGGCTAATATAAGAAAGTATTAGATTGGCATAAGTTTTTAGCTGAGGAATTCAGTATTTAATATTTGGGGCCAAATCTTGGTAAAATAACGTAAAAAGAAAAATTGAACATTCATTAAAATTCCTTTCTTAATAATTATTTTCTCAGGAATTTAATTAAATTTTTCGGTGAAATTATTCAAGAATTCAATAATTAAAGCCTATTCCATGGACACTATTTTAACTATATGTTATTCCATTAAATTTTTTATTTAAAAAATAAATCCTGAAAAAAATATATTTTAAACTACTCTTAACAGTTTTAAAACTTTTAATTTCTTTGAAACAGATTATAAAATATTAGTATGATTTTTAATCGATGAGTTATATCTAGTTTTTCTGTTAAAAAATTAATATTTTGTGTTATCTTTTCTTTTTAACAATGGGGTGAACCGTGAGCCGATATTTTTTGAGCAGAAATAAAGCTATTTTTAGCCCAATGATAGCAAAAAGGGGTCAAGGGATCATTTAAAATTTTCGAAACATAGCCTATGCTTTTCCTTGGGTATTTATACGTAAGAACGTAAGTTAGAAAAAAAATGGATTTGTGTAAAAGACAAACACACACAATCAATGACTTATATTAGATACCTCACAATAAGGAAGTTGCATGTGTCAGATTTTCAAAAACACAAGTGTTCCGTATGGTTTTTTGTATGGTAAAATGAAATATCTAGTCAATTTTGTCAAAAAAAATGTACAGGTAATTTAAAAAGTTGAGAAAAAAACACGTGACTGAAAACGTTTATTGTTTAAAGATATCAACAATCACACCATCAGTGGCGAATCCAGAGGGGGGGCTGTGGGGCTGCAGCCCCCCCCCAGGAATAAGACATTCAGGTTTTGGTAGTAGCAATAAAGCCAAAAAAGGAAATTTCAACACATTGCGGACATTCGGTGGTGTTACCCAAAGGGTCTCAAAATGAATCGGAACCCTACTTTTAAGGATAAAAATTCCAAAATTTTTCTGGGGGAAGACCCCCAAACCCCCTCGAAATTTTGGTATCTATTAAGTACGGTTTTTCCTTGAAACTTCAGGAATTAAAAGGAGTGATCCTCTTTGATGTAACCTAAAGTGTCTCAACATGAGTTAAAATGCCACTTTTAGGGGGCAAAATTCAAAAATTTGTCTTGAATAGGAACCCCTAAACCCCCTAGAAATTTTCCAATACATAATACTATAAACTTTTTTCCTTGAAAATTCTGCCGCTTACAATGAGTGGTGCTCTTTGGGTAGAATCTAAAAGGCTTCAAAATGAGCTAAAACACTATTTAGAAGGGAAAATTTTCAAAATTTTTATGGGGGAGGACCCCCAGACCCCCTTTACTTGTAGTTGAAATTTTTACACAATTTTGAAATTTAGTGCACCAAAATTTAAACCTTACAAAGTCATCTCACCTAAAACTTAGTATTCTTAAGATCAGACCTCAGAAAAGATGTTGAGTACCCCCCTAAACAAAAGTCTGGCTACGGCACTGACAACCCCCTCCCCCTTTCAGTTTCTTACAATAATATTTAAACAGCCCATAATAGCAATTAAGTTATTTGTGAAACTCAGCCCCCCCCCCAGACAAAAATCCTGGATTCGCCACTGCACACCATCAACTCCATTGCTTTCCAACAATGTTTATCGTATGATGACGTCAACGTTCGATGATCCCAGACTTTTGGCGTTTTCGCGCGCTTTTAAAAAGTAGATCTTTGTTAGTTTTTTTGGCAATCAAAAATTTCTCAATCGGCCTCAAATTTTGGGTAGTTGCTTATTTTTGCAAGAAGAATCGATTAAAAAAATCATGCAACTTCCTCAATAAACCTTATACAGAACAGAATGTTTTTGTCTAAACGAGTTAAAATAACTTTTGAAAATTAAAAAAAAAATCTGAGATTGAAGATTCTTTTACTGTATTATTTTAAAATACACAGATTTAGTAAAACCTTATAGGTACCGGAATTTTCTATAGCAAAGTGTAATTTAAGATTTAAAATTGCGATAAAAGAAAGCAATGTTTTTTAAAAATTTTAATAATGTTTAAGCACTCCACATGTACTCTCAGTACTCGAAAGTATCCATTTAATTAATTAGCTCTAGTGGATAGAATTTTCTAAAGATGATTGTTTTATTTGTTCTCATTCCTTAATTTTCAATCGAAAAATATTTATGACTAAAAAAATAATCGTACGTATACAGAGTACGTTTCTACAGAGATTATAACCCTTACCTATATATAAGTAGGATTTATCGATCGTTTTCATTCTTATACAATTGAATACTTTCTTAATGATAACTTTGCTATCACCGTTAAGTAAAAATGCAATAATTGGGGAGCAGATTTAAATATAAATTTAGTATTGGATCTCGTACCTAGTGAGTGATGATTACCTTGATGTTTTCTTGTATTGTACAGTAATGGCATCGCGAATTTCAATAATATTCGAATTGGAGAAATTGACACTTCTTCAACTTATATCGATCATTTTTAAGTAAAATATAATTCTCAAATCAAAATTTCTAGATATTTACGTTCCATAACTGGTCATTATACCTTTATCATTAAAGACTAAGAATTTTTAGACATTATCAAATTTTTTACAACCCAGCATTTTGGTTTTCCTGTAAAAATTATCTTTTAGTGTGAAAAAAAATCGCTTAATTATCCTTTTCCCAAACAAATAACCTTAATAAGAACATACTGATGCAATAACCTTGAATATTAGTAAATCTTATGACAGCTTAAATCAGGAGATTGTTTTCTGTATAAATGAAATGTAGATGGTATTCTGGGAAACTGTTTAAATTCGTTCCAATCTTTAATACTCGAAAGCACCGCGTTAAGCTAAATATTTTATACGTACAGTCAATTTATCTTTGTAAAAAATGTAATACTATGTAAATTCGTTTGCATACAAATTAATATCTCTCCTTAAATTTTATCATTTAAAATAATGAAAATGATTTTGATTTGGGTAATGGGGTACTATTAGATCCCTCTGCGGTGAAATCACGGATTTAATGCGACATTTTAGTTTGTGGTTGCAGTAAAGTGGGAGATTAACACTAACATTAAGCCATTAATTAACTTACCAGTATACTCTTTGCGATTTTTGTTCCCGAATACAATTATTTGAATTTTTTAAACAGCAATATATGTTGAAATTTTTCGTATTATTACACAAATATACCACGGAAGAAGTAATATTAAATAATTCGCCACACATTTCCATTCAATATATTTGCAAACTGGTATGATTTGATATAATTTGGTTGGATATAATTTGTTCCTCAGATTCTGTAGCCACCCTGTTTAAGTCTCAAAACAACTTAACAGTGTTAGTTTTAAGGATATTATTGTAAAACATTTATCTCCCAGGGAGGCCTTACTGTAAACTACACTGCTGTGCAAAAATTAAGGACGGAACTGATTTTTCAACTTAACAAATAGTAGAATTATTGTTTATCCATGAAAATCATACCAAAAGATGTTTATTGGGTGAGAATACAGGGCCCGAGAAAAAAATTTTTCCTATCAATATTTTAAGGGGGTAAATGGGCCCTCCATTGATAATGGAGTTCCATTACACATTTAGAGCAGTGACAGAAACTTCTATGTAAGAGGTATTTAACCAAAAAATTTTAAGTTTTTTGCAATGAATATGATTATTCCTGAACTCAATGCAAATTTTTAAACGTTTGTGCTCCTTTTAAATGGTATTTTTTAGGTTTTATTGAGAGATATCGGTCTAATCATCATTTTTGGCAAGTTTTAGCTTCTGGGTCATTTTTGTAAGTGGTATCTTACCATTAACCATAATTTTAGTAGGTCTCGCATATGCCTGACTGCGTTTAGGTCTGGGGACCCGGAAAGTAACTTTATTCTTTCAATATTGTTTCTCATGAAAAACTTCGAGTTAGTCAAATTGTGATTTTCTGCCTATTTTTCACGAATAAAGAGAAATCCTTGACCCGATTCGATCTCTTTAAACTTCATTTTAAAGATAATTGAGATATTTTTACAGATATATCTTTCTTTTCAGCCACGTATGTCCATAAACACTAAAAATGCTTCTTTTTTTGAACGTTAATAACATATTTCCTTTCTGTGAAACTATGCAATTCTTTGTGCCGTTTCAGCACCCCTTAAACACAGAAATTTTCACTGATATCTGCAATTGCGTACCTGTGCTCTCATGTCCCTTATACATCTTTTAGAGGACCTCTCGGGTCAAATATTTCTCTTTATTAGTTAAAAAGCTGCAGAAAATCACAATTTCACTACTTCAAAGTTGTTCATAAGTAACGATATTGAAAGAATAAAGTTACTTTTCAGGTTCCCAGACCCAAACGCAATTAGGCATGTGTGAGACCTACTAAAACATGGTTAACGCTAAGATACCACTCACCAAAATGACCCAGAAGTTAAAACTTGCCAAAAATGATAATTAGACCGATATCTCTCAAAAAACCTAAAAAATACCATTTAAAGGGAGCACAAACGTTTAAAAATTTGCATTGAGTTCAGAAATAATCATATTCATTGCAAAAAACTAAAATTTTTTTGGTTAAATACCTCTTACATAGAAGTTTCTGTCACTGCTCTAAATGTATAATGGAACTCCATTATCAATGGAGGGCCCATTTACCCCCTTAAAATATTGATAGGGAAAATTTTTTCTCGGGCCCTGTATTCTCACCCAATAACTTATTTTATACCCAACACTTATTTTATATTTTATACAGGGTGATTCAAAATTCAACATCAATATTTGGTGATGAGGTAGAGGGGACCTAGACAAGCATATTTAGAATAGGAATGAGGGGGCGCAGCTATAGAGCTATAGGACCTAATGTAGTGCGAGGGCTACAAAAGGCTGTTTTGATAAAGCCCGTGTAACGAAACAAAACATAATGGAATGAAAAAAATTATTGCATGAGGTAAAGCAGTATCTGTTCTACTTACTCCTTAAATTTGATAGAAATTGAACCACTGGCTAAACCGTGGGGTGAGTTTTAAAAGTGCAATATTAATCTTTTAGCCAAAGAATTGAGTTTCTTTAGAATGTAATAGTATTTAGAAAAATGATGATAGGGGATCGGGGAAGGAATTTCAATGATAATACATTTCTTTGAACAAATAAGGGATCTTGCATGATCATTAAAAATTCCTTCCCCGATTATTTAATTTTTAAAAATACCATTACACTAAGGAAACTCCTTTGTGTTGTAAAGGCTAATCCTCCCCTACATTTTAGTGCTTAGTTTCTTTAATTCCAACTCTCCGTTACAAATTGACACACAAAAAAACATGTATCCTAAAAAACCCATGTTTGTAAATACTCAAAATAAAAGAAAAAATATTATTAAAAGGGTTATTTTGATTGAATAGAATATACTTAAGATAATTAAAAATAATTAAAACCAAGTTTATTACAAATTATTTCTAAAATTGAAACAGTGATAAGTCAAGGTTTTCAAGATTTCGAATTCAAAAAACAACGACAATAGCGTTTTTACTGTTGTATTTTGTCGAAAACAACCTACTAAATAAAAATTCTCTATATAATTTTTATAAAAAAATGTAAATCAAAATTGTAACTGGCACTGATATTTAATTCTATTTGCATAATTAGTTGTATATCATAAATTAAATACTATTAAATATTTTGCGTTAATTTTTATTTATTTTGTCATCTAACCCAAAATTAAAATTATTTTTTAGACACCCTATGGGTTTTTTTTCACCCCTCAACTCTACGTTTTCTAAGAAACCAACTAATTGGCTCAGTACACTATCTATCCAATACAAAAGACAGGATATCAAAGGGCGTCAGACATTGATAGGAAGAGTTACAAGTCATAAAACTGTCACAGGGTCGGTGCACCACAGGGTTTCCATTGGGAAAATGCATTCGATTCTACTCCAGAATCGATTTCTTTGCCCGATTCCGAAATGTGAGGGAAATATCGGTGATTAGGGGGGAGGGTAGAGGGGACAGTAGGGATTTTTTCAACAAGGGGGGGAAGGAAAAACGGTTTTCGGCGAAACCGGGGTATCACCGGTAGCTCCCTAGTTATTTAAAAAGAAAAGATATATTGTTAGTAAATTTTTATCATCTTCTATCCATTTTTATTGAATTTGTATTGTGTTACAATTGACCCCTGAGGTGCGGTCGAATGTAACAATTTTCGATTTTGGACGTTTTATTTACTGTATTGTAATGCATGTCCGATGTATCAACCTATTTTCATACCAATTTTCATAACTCTAACATAAAAAATGGCTTAGTTTGAGATCGATAGTAAATTTTGTTACAATCGTCCCCACTCTCCCAAACTCAATTCCGAGGAATGGATATCTAAATGCATTAAATTTTCAATCCTTGTAAGTTACCTTAGTTAAATTAAATATTTCCAAATATGAACCCTTTCGATAGTATGTTGAGAACAGAAATATTTTTACTTTTATAGTAGCTTGAAATTCTATTTCATAATAAAAGCAAGTTTGTGAAACGATTTTAAAGGGAAAGAGAATTCAAAATTCAAGTAAAATGTATTTATTTTAATCAAATATCTCCTTTTCCAAAATAAAAGTGAAGAAAGTCAAATTTTATTTGAGTATATTGGATTTTGTAAAAGAAAAAGGTATAAAACACAAGAAATATTCAATTTTCCATAATGCATCTGATCTAACCGCTCCCGCATGCTAAAACATAAACTAATGAAGTGCAGTTGAAAAGAAGAATTGCCAACCACACAGAAGTATTTAGAAGTATATTTTCGTTTGAATATAATTTCTCAATACCTTGTGAACGAAAAATAACCAAATAAAAAAGATTTTTAAGTGAACCGTTTTAATTCACTGGTCTTTGCAGTGTACTTTTAAGGAGAAAAGAAGCAAGTAAACAACATTACTTACTATATCATAATGTGGAACTCAACGATAAAACTTCAATGAAAAAAGTTAGTTTTTTTTATTTTTTTTTGTTTAAATTTTGCCTTTATTCAACTAAAAAAACACGAAACTACACAATAACACTGAAAAATTTGCAAATTTGCGAACTTTTTGTTTTTTGAGGGCTGAAAAAGTGCTATTTTCACATACTTATAAGCGAATATTCAAGATATTTTCATGAAATTTTTTTCTGTGATTTTTTCATAACGTTGGCAACAATACTCTTATTGAGATTTTTCTCTATCTCCTTTAGTTTTTAAATTAATTTTTTAAACTTTTTTTTAATTTCGCCGCTAGGGGCACTGTTATTCATTTCAATGGATTCTCCAGGGTCACTTACCTAGGGGTAGACCTTACTTTCGTGACCCTAGGAAACGGTGGTTCAAAATAAAAGCCGCGAAACACACTTATGAAACTCCCTGTATACCACGATGCAATACTGAAACGCCCCCTTGAACGATGAAAGTAGTTAAGTTCCTTTTACATCTCATTGTTGTCATTAAGTATGCTTTCGTCCCCAGTAATTGTTTTCCGATACATTAAAACCAGTTTTATCTTTGGATAGTGTAGCCTAACAGTAACAGCATAATAATCTATGTATAAATTCATTTTGGTGATTCTTACGCTATCCTGAGTAGATTTTATATGGCATTTATGCCTCAGCTTCTAATTTTCATTATTTGCTGTTAGATTTCCTATTTATAGCCTTTTGGGAGGGCGTTTCAGCCAGTGAAAAGGTATTTGGAAATGGCTAAAATTAAATATTTTGAGGTCAGTTAAAAGGGGATTTCTGTAAATTGATCTTTGCTTAATTTTGTGAAGTTTAATGCCTCAGAGGTTTTCTTCCTTATACAGGATGTCTCTAAAGTCCGTTTTACGGCTTTTCCCTAGTAGCACAGCTCATACCAAATATGTCAAGTTTACGTAACTACAACTAGTAAACGAAATTTGGCCCTACATGACGAAAATTAGATGAATCTTGAACGTTTGTGCTGCTTGGGTTATTTGGAACGAACGTCTCTTAGGATCATGGACATAGAAAGTGACCATTAGGGTGTCCCTTAAAATCGAAGGTCGGGGAAACTTTTGCTCCACCCCCCAATTTTTTTTCTTTTAGTACCCTAAGACTGTGTGCAAAATCTTAAATCGATCAGATAATACTAACACGTGCCCCAAACGGCCTAAAGTTAGAAAATTTTGACTTTTTTCTAATTTTTTTGAAAATTTTTAAAAATATGTTTAAAAAATCCGTTTCCGAATAATAGGGCTCTAACACATTTAAAGATTCATATTTGACCGTTTTTCATAACTAGTTAGGCCAAAATGCCCAGTTTGTAACCTAGTCATCAATCAGAAAATCATCAAATTTGTCCATTTTATATTAAGAATAGAAGAATCAAAAGGAAGTGGTAAACGACTTAAAACCGCAAAATTCCATGGTAAACACCATTTTTAGACCATATTGATGTGGATATAAATTTTCTGGAGCTCAAATTAATTATTGGTTGGTTAGTTACAGACGCCATATTGGATTGCATTAAAACTAAAAAAAATTCTGGAAAAAAGGTATGGGCATGTTTGATATCGGTTAATAGGTCTTTGAGGTTTCTAAACTCAATTAAGACTAATAAAATTATCTTAGACAACTTTTTAAAGCTCTTTACGCAATTATAAGGGCCCGCATATCTCCTAATACAAGTACAAACCATGTTTTCAGAACTATAGATATGTTAATAAATTCTAAACACATAAAACTGGCAAGAGATATTCTGGAAACAATTTTAAAAACAGACTCCAGTGTGTCCACGAGTATTTTATTTCGTAAGTTAGCTGAAAAGCTGAAGTTAATACAAGATTAACCCTCTCTTTATAATTGAGTTAACCTATCAGACGGTAAGCAATTAACCCAGGTTTATAGAGACTGTTCTTCTATTTTATCATAATTTTATTCGTCAAAGTAAAAAATACCTGCAATTGAACAAATTAGCCATTAAAATCTAAGACACTTATATTATCTATTTAAGTATCATAAATATTATCAACAGTTTCTTAAAATCATTCTTTCTTTAAAGTCTTTTTATGAGTCAGCTATTCTTCGCTCTGTAAGTTTCCTACCTCTACATTCTCACAAAGAAGGCTCTGACACTTTAAAATAATTTAATTACATAAACAATTTTAACGAAAAATTTACTCGAAACGTTAGTACTTCCTCGAGGACATTTACTGATGAAAGGTTGACAGTGCGAGAAAAAAAACTAAGGGTGAAGAAAAGATTTATTAAAATTGTATATTTAAACTTTCTTACATCCACGGACAAAATAAAAGTGTTTAATTTTTTTAATGACACTAATAAATTGAACGGCTGGTATTTTGTATGTTAATGTAAAATTATGAACATTACTAACAGTCTCTATAAACAGAAGAACAGTCTCTATAAACATGGTTAATCGCTTACCTTCTGCTGAGAGTATAACTAAATTTTTGAAGAATGGGTTAATTTTGTATCAACTTCAGCTTTTCAATTAACTTATGGAATAAAATACTCGTGGACACACTGGAGTCTGTTTTTTAACTTGTTTTCAGAATTTCTCTTGTCAGTTTTATGTGTTTAGAATTTATTAACATATCTATAGTTCTGAAAACATGGTTTGCACTTGTATTAGGAGATATGCTGGCCCTTAAATTGCGTAAAGAGCTTTAAAAAGTTGTCCAAGATAATTTTATTAGTCTTAATTGATTTTAGAAACCACAAACACCCATTACCCGATATCAAACATGCCCATACCTTTTTTCCAGAATTTTTTATAGTTTTAATGCAATCCAATATGGCGTCTGTAACTAAGCAACCCATAATTAATTTGAGCTCCAGAAAATTTATATCCACATCAATATGGTCTACAAATGGTGTTTAGCCATGGAATTTTGCGGTTTTAAGTGGTTTACCACTTCCTTTTGATTCTTCTATTCTTAGTATAAAATGGACAAATTTGATGATTTTCTGATTGATGACTTGGTTACAAACTGGGCATTTTGGCCTAACTAGTAATGAAAAACGGTCAAATATGAAGGTTTAAATTTTTTAGATCCCTATTATTCGGAAACGGATTTTTTATACATATTTTTAAAAATTTTCAAAAAAATTAGAAAAAAGTCAAAATTTTCTAACTTTAGGCCCTTTGGGGCACGTGTTAATATTATCTGATCGATTTAAGATTTCGCACACAGTCTTAGGGTACCAAATGGAAAAAAATTGGGGGTGGAGCAAAAGTTTCCCTGAAATTTTGAAAAAACGCCCAAATAAGGAACACCCTAGTGACCATGCTTAGTCCATTGAGATAGCTTGCAGTGCCCCTAACGGCGATATCAGAAAGTTTAAAAACTAATTTAAAAAAGTAAGGAAGATAGAACGAAAACTTCAATTAGGAAATTGTCTGCAATATCATGACAAACGCACACAGCTAAGAGGTTTCGTGAAAATATCTTAAATATTCCAAGAGATATTGCCATGTGAAAATATCACTTTTTTACGCCTAAAACTTCCTAAGTTTTTCAGTGATATTATGTTATTTTGCATTGTTTTGTTCATTAAAGACAAATTTCAATTAAAAAATCAAAGAAACTTGCAAATCTACTAACTTTTCCTTTTTTGAAAGCCTGAAAAGTGCTATTTCCCATGCTAATATCTCCTTCAATACTTAAAATGTTTTCAGGGAACAACTTGGGTACCAACCGTTAACAGTCGCTACAGAATCAGAATTACGTAAATTCCAACTTTTAAAAAATTCTCTTTTTTTTTATTTGCTCCTTCATAAATTACACAAGTAGTCTGTATCTCCCAAAAACCATAAGAAGAATATTATTAAATTTTTATCTTGTTTTTTGTTTTTTAAATTTTAATAAAACTTTATGTTTTAAGAACATCGATATTTCAGCAATTTTTCGCGGTACTCAAGCATAGGAAAAATGTAAGAATAAAAATATTTTTAGTATTCGACACACGGGGAGACTACCTAAACCTAAACCAATCACTAAGAAAAAGAAATACATCTTTGGTGTATTTTGTTGTCATTGAACGCCGTATAACCATTACTGAATTCTCCCTAAACGCTTATTCTCCATTATAACCATTCGCTATTTTTAGCCACAAAAGCATTGGGATTCGGTAATTTTTCACTGCTTTTCAGCGCATTTCTGGACAATGGAAGCTTCTCTCTATTTTACACCCAGACAACTCTTCAATTCCCCCTCCCTAAAAGATGCTGTCAAGACACGAAGAAGAATCTTTAAAAAAAACCTCCCTGTCCGTAAAAGATGCTTCATTTTTATATCCTCCAGCCAAACACAGCAACAGAAAGTGTGGACCAAGCTTGCAGCATGCAGAACATTCCCTGGGGATGTCACTCTTGTATTATTATTATTATTATAGTTATTGTATGGAGTTGTTCACGCTCGGCTCTGTATGCTGCCTGATAGATCCTTTCTAAATAACTCCCAAAAAAGCGTGATTTTTCCTCCGTTAACAATTTTTTTGGTTAAAAAATGTCTTCAATTTTTTACATGACGTCCCCCAAAATGAAATGATAATCCATTAATTTTGTCCCAACATAAATAGCTTTTGATGTTTCTCAATTTAAAGTTGGTGTTAATAATTAATAATAATTAGTGTGGATTGGTATAACTATTCTTTCATTTTTATAACGAAGTAAATTCCTCGTTATTCAGATTAACTGTACGCATAAGCCGTTTGATTTCTGGAAAATAAAGTTGTAAAAAAGAAACTCAAAATCATTTACTATTTTTAAAAGAAGACAAAAAAGATTTACTGTCCTAGCCTTTTGATGCTTTAAATCGTGATGTATAAAGTGTGGTTTTTCCTTCTTAGGATTTTTTCTAATTAAAATATTTCTTATTAGTTTTATAAGAACCTTCGAACAGCCCCCAACTTTTGTCGTTCATTGTAATTCTCAGCATCTCCATTTTACTCAAACAAATATATTGGCAAGTTAAGCTTATTTTTTCAGCTAATGTTTCTAAACCTTGTTACTGATTAAAATAATCGTTGATCAATCTAAGAGATCAAGCATTTGAAACATAATGTTTTATAAAAATATATTTTTTCCTATCATTTTCGTCATAGTTAATATTCTCTAAAATTTTATTGAATTAATTAATTTACTCTACAATAGTTAAAGTCTTATTTATGTTTATATTTTTAAAAAACTTCATTATAAAAACTTTTTAAATATTAACACACTATCCTAGTACCTATATTATTTCTTAGATATCTCCTTTAACTACATAACTGGCATCAAATTTAAGCAATAAGCTGTATTAGCTAACGGAATATCTGCAAAAATATACTTAGCTGTTATTATACTGCTATATATATTAGTACTGCTTTGACTTAGAAATCAAAGTTTTAAAAAGTCTCCTAGGAAGGTCTTTCTAACATATGATATAGGTCTATGAAAAATATACAAAGAATTAATTAACAAAAGAAAGGTTTGAATTTGCTTATCGGTAAAAAGTATTCACCAAGCAATAACAACAGATAACTTATATCGATATCATTCGCAACCTTAAGCAAAATTAAGTAGCATCATAAAGAAAGGACACCACTAAGGTTCAATAATCCACCCTTATTAAGATGAATAAGGGTGGAATATCCAACATATAGGAGCTCCTTATTTTGTTTACTATGGATGATATTACTGGCTCCTTGCAGAATAATGAGAAACCTTCGAGATTTTTTCCACTCTCTCACTCTCAACTACACTTACCAATACCTATTCTTAGCATGTTTTGTAATGACTAATTTTACGATAAATAGAAAAAAAATAGATTAATTATATTAATATATTTAGAAATTTGTCATGCTGGGTGACAAAGCTATGAAGTTTAGGTCGCAGTAGAATAGATTAGTCAGATGCTCTGAATCATAAAATAATGACAATTAATATCAAGGAAATTAAACGATAAATGTTCAACTAAAAACTTGGGTTGTCCTATTCTATATTTTAATTTAAGTATTCCTTGCCCATTTCAAATAATTTGAAATAGAGATAAGAAACTTAAAAATAACTAAAAGAAACTAAGGAACTGACTAAAAAATTATACGAAATCTCTCACGTCATAAATTGTTTGTTCCGATGTTTATGAGTCATTGATGAAACTATATGAAACTTTATTCACAGTGAGACCTTACCGGAAAAGTTGATCATGTTTTAACAGTTGACAGTTGGTCATGCCATTAAAATAACTTCTCTTTGCATCCGCAATGCGTATTCCGCATGAAACTTTGATTACGTGGGAAAGAGATGTATTGTATTTATTCCCCTTTTTTTAAGTTAAAGATTGTCAAGGAGAGGCTTAAATCTATTCAGGATTTTTATTCAATGGTTCATATAACTTGACGATTCCTTCTTAATACTTAATACTTGTAACTTTAAATGATCTGTAATCACTGTCACAGGTGGTGAAATTTAAATGAACCTTTCCTTATTTTATAAACTTACGTTTCCTATATTTTCTATGGCAATCAATTACCTCATCTACATAATTACATCGATTCATTTAATACAATTCATTTTAATAATTTTTGCATACTTTTTTCGAAAGCCGAGCACAAGCCACAAATCATTAAGTTAAAAATTTATTTGAATCTAATTTTTATCTAAAATTGTAGAATTATTTCATTATATTTCGCCAATTAATAATCGAAGTAACACAAATAGTTTTCTATTGAGAAATATAAGAAAATATTAAGCTCGATAAAAGAGATAAAATATAAAAAATGTTAAACATATTGCCGCGTATACGATAAAATCCTTTTCATCTTGGTAGCTGGATAAATGGAAATGTTTTACATCGAAGTGGGGCTAAAAGGGCCACAGAACATTCAGAAAAATAAGAGTTGATCCGAAACCTCATCCATGAAAATAAGTTTAATAATAAAATATCATATTTGCTAAATTCACAAACAAGCAATCCTTTTTGTTTACATTCATCTTAAAATGGAATGTGAAACTTTGTGACGAGGTGATAGGGATAGGGACAAAAAATTTGGTGCTGAAATTTGAGAATGACCCCTTGAACCAATCCTTTATATTTTGTCAATGATTTATATGTCACCAACTTACTCTAACATCCTTTTAATAAAAATGTGTTGCAGAAAAGCTCAAAACACGTGAAGGTGTTTCTGTAAATGTACTTCACTACTAGAGCAGACTTATTGCAGGGAAGCCAAACTTATCTGATCAGAAGAGAAAAATCCAATAAGAGCTACACATTATTGCTGAATGCATTGAATATTTTCCTATTGGTCAATAAAAATTAGGCTGCCTTGTAAAACTAATAAATCATAGTGTTTTAGAGTAGGTCAAAATTTTTGGTAGCCTTTCTGCGTGATTTTTATTGCAATGGCAGTTATTCTCTCAGCTCCTTTTTATTTTATTGAAAATCTTATTTTTTTTTTCAGGCTTAAGAAAAACAGCTGCAGTTCCTTCCTCTTCAAGTTAGAGAGGTATAATCAAAATAATCCGCGATTCCCAAGTACTGACTCCCTACAAATATTCATATTGATGTCGACAATCAATAGATCACAATATGATGGCTTCATTAACTTTAAACAAACCAATTGCCAAAAACTTTAGATCCAATAGAATTTAAATACTAAGGTTGGTTGGGGTAAGTGGGATCCTTTTTTGGCATAGTGCATTTTTGGAGCTTAATAGAAAAATTTTGAAAGGGTTAAATTTAACTTATTGATTTATTTCATTTAAGACTATATCAATTAACATTTATACTTTATTTCTAAAATAATACTTTACATATTTTTTAACTGGTCTTTTTTTTAAATGAGATGGGTTTTCCCATTTATGGGATGGGGATGGGAGATGGGACCCATTTACCCCAAGAGATGGGGGAAGTGGGTCACCCACTCTTCACTTATATGGGAAGTGAGAAAAACAAAAAAGGAAGTAAGTGGGTCTTACTTGATAAAGTACAGAAAATTTCAATATATTTTATTGTAACTGTATCCATGTTTGAGAAATCTACTCGCATTACAATCAGTATGACAAGTAGGAATAGAATGAAAAACAAAATAAGTATTTTAAAGAATGTTTTGAAAGGCAAAAGGGATATATTTCAGTTTAACATATAAAAACATAATAAGGTTGATTAAGATTTATTTTGGAACATTAGAAAACATTGTAAGATAAAAAAGAAATCGGACTCACTAAATAAGAATGAACTCTTTTGATTAAATATTTTACTTTACTCACCATAACTTAAATTAAAACGCAAAATTTATATAAAATGTCGATCGAATTATTTATGAGATTTTATAAACTTTGAAGTGGTGAGTAAAAGGTACTGCTACTATAAATCGAAATTTTCTGAAAATGTTGAGGGACATTGCCCCTATAACCCCTCTTTAATCCTCCCATGTCTTCAGTAATAATTTCTATATCATTTGGGACCCTCTAGAACTCCTTTCATCGTAATAAGGGGCACTTACTCAATAAAGAGGGGTGGTCCCACTTACCCCAATAGGCTAAAATTACGGGTAAGCGGGATCCCCCTTTTAACCACTTCTAAATTTAAAATTTTGTAAAATTCAAATTGCAGTACGTATTTTAAGTTAAACTTTGCATAACAGTTCAATGAGTGTCAAAATATAATGAAAACTTAGCTGGAAATACTTCTTTGAAAAATGCATCTTGAACTCTCCAAAAAAATCCATTCTGGGAATCTATTTTAAATTAGTTCGATAATCTTAAAAAAAATTAAACTTAAATCAAATATATACAAAACTCATCCGTGTGACAAACTGTAACTTAATAAATGTGAGTAGGTATGCAATTTGCTTATTCACAAATCCAGCAAGTTTTTTTTCCTTGGGCTTGGACTAGGTTTACCAAAACGAGTAAGAACTCTGTTTTTTGGGTTAAATTTCCAAAATTTAATGGGAGAGGACCCCCTGACCCCCCTGTTACTTCGAACATTATTATAGTTCATTGTGATGTAGATCCATCACATATTCGTTATCGATCTTTACTTTCTTTTTGCAATTGAGCACAGTTCCCCAAACCCCAGACAAATTCCTAAACCACTGGAAAACACCACCTGCACAATATTTGAAAGTGCAAAGTATCTTGTTCCCTTCTCTCTCACGACATAATTTGTAATACGAAACTCCAACGGCCCCAAACTTTGATTTCTTTATTGGGGAAAAGATCTCCCAGTCACTCGCGAAAACTCAAATACCAGACGCAACCCATAAAAATCCATCCTCACCGTCAAGCCCCTTCCTTTGGGGAGATCTTACCGACACCCCAAAGATCTTCTGGGTCAATTTGCAGCTGGTGGGAAAAGTTCCCCGTATCTGAGAGGGACGTTGTAGAAATTAAACCCCTGATATACTTAATTCCAAAATTAATAACAATAACAATAAACTAATTAAACTTCCACTCATTTTGTTCAGCTTGAAACAATGAGTCGTAAAATGCAAGAACTAAATTTCTATCTCAAACCCTTCATTTGCTTTTGAGCCTAGGAGGTTTTGAGACACTGTTAATCCCTCGACGAACCTTTGACCTCACAGCTCCCTCACATTTTGGCGCGTTTTGGCATTGCTTCGTGGGAGGTGTTCGTCACTCCTAATGAGGAATTTTCAGCCAATGTCTTGAGATTTGGCTCTGTTAGGCGGTTGACCGACCCAGGTATAAAACCGGCAGACCCTTTGTTTTCTGCATGGCCCCCTCCTCTCTCACCCGTCCCGGTGCACGACTGTTGCCGCTGGGTTCCCGCTTGACGGCCACGGGATACTCTGTGGTATGCGCCCCAACATCGACCCCACCGATGGGAGACGAGAGGGTCATCCTCTCAAGCAGTGGCGTATATAGAAATTTATTTCGGGAGGGGCCCAAAATTATTTTTCACCCCCTCCCAAGCAAATTTATTACGTCCAACGTAACTTGTTTTATATTTTTTCTTACAATCTACATCTATTAACCTTTTTTTTTTTAATAAAGTTGTAAGTAATTTATTCCAAGTACCAAAGAGGGGGGTCTGGGGGTTCTCCCCCAGAGATTTTTTGAAAATTTGACCCTAAAAACAGGATTTCTACTTGGTTTTGGTACACCTAGTCCTCATTTTGGACATATATTTTTAAGTAGGATTAGGATTTTGATGAAGTATTATAAAGCGATTTGAAATAGTAAAATTCCAATTAGAAAGGGGGGCTTGGGGGTCCTCCCCCAGAAAATTTTTGGAAATTTGTCCCTAAAAAACAGGGTTTTAGCTTGTTTTGGTACATCAAGTCCGAATTTCGGGGGGGGCCAGGGCCCCCTTGCCCCCCCCTTATATACGCCACTGCTCTCAAGAACCGATAATAGCCGATATTTGATTTGTGCTCCTTTTCTGGTTGATACCACCCATTCACGCTACTAAAATCCTTTCAACATGGTGTTTTTCTACTGTCCCGAAAACCCGGGAAAATGTGTTGTGCAGTTTCTTTCAATTCTACAATCTTAGCGCTGCTGAACGTGTGTTTATCCAACGTGTAAGTGAGACCCATCTGGATTGTTCCTGTGTTCACCATTTTAATCAAATTGAATCTTGTTATCGACTCCCGCTCTCAGCTTGCCAACCATGTGAAAAGTGTTGCTAAAATCCTCGTTAAAAAACCAGTTTGTGTGCCTCAAGAAATTAGTGTTTATTCAGATTTTGTGTCCGTTCTTCTTCTTAATATCAACGAGACCTTCTCTTCGCATCCAAATGTAAGTCCTTTCCATCTCTATAAACTTTGAACAATACCCATTCATCATCATCAAGAAATCTTCTATCATATTTAATTACTAATTTTATATTATGTGTTTAACTTCAATAATCCACGGCCTTTTCTTCTATTTTAATGATCTACAATATTTAGTTTCAAACTCAAATTCTCAAGGCATCCTGTTGTTATTGCAGTGCATGTACTACCACTATTCTGTTTTTATAATTTACCCCAACCAATATATTTCTAAATAATCACTACATTCATGTTTGAATTTCAAAGTTCGGGGGAATTCTCGGTTGTTCTTGTTCGTTCTCAGTAAACATACAATCAAGAATCGTAGAAGCTCTTATTTCGTCAGCATGGGAAGAAAGATAAGTCGGCGAATCTTTGTGTTAAAAGTGGTTTTTCAAAAGTGAGAGGGCTCAAAAATATCAGATAAAAAAATTTAAAAATTGTTTAGGAATTAATATGTAAAGAAAAACAAAAGGTATGTAGATAAATAATTTATGACTACTCTTTCTTTGTGTATCCTACAAGAATTTTATGGGCCATCATATGATATGATAATCCTGGAACTAATACCCAAGTAGACAACTGACGTCATTTATGACGTCAAATCTTTTTTTTTCTTTTCTTTCTTTTCTTTCTTTCTGACTTTTTTCTTTCTGACTTTTTTCTTTCTGATCTTTTCTTTCTGACGTTTTTTCTTATGACGTCAACTGGGAAAAAATCACGTCAATAATGACGTCTTTTTTTGTCACAAAAATGACGTCACTTTAACCACGACAATTAGACGTCATTTTTACGTCACCTAGAATGACCTAATTTTGAGGAATGGTGATAATTTGGTCATTTTCACGTCACCAGAAATGACGTCAGTTTTAAGACGTCATAAATTTGGTCATTTTCACGTCGGTCTAAAAGACGTGATTTTTAAGACGTCAAAAATTTAGTCATTTTTTCGTCATCTAGAATGACGTGATATTTAACACGTAAAAAATTTGGTCGTTTTCAAGTCAGTAGGGATGACAAGTTTAAGATCTCATTAATTCGGGGCAATTTTGCAGCCTTCAGCCCCAAATCGAACAGGAGTAAAAAAAGCACTGTCAAAATTTTAATGATATTTATATTATTATTTTAAAGCTAATTTTTATATTATTATTTTAAAGCTAATTTTTATACATTTAAAGTTATGTATTTTTATACATTTAAAGTTATGTATATTTTTATGTAAGAGTTTTTAACCTTAGTTGACTATTGTGTGATGTAAAGCAAAAATGTCTTTGAGTCGGGTAATAAATTCAACAATAATCTGTGTAAACATTTCTAACACTTTTCTGCTAATGTGTTAAGGAATTGTGGAATATAATGTTGACGAAATTCCTCATGGAAGTCAAGGCATGTCAACTTGTGGTAAATTATTGAAAATTGATCATAAATTTTTTAAAAGGAAAAATGTTTTATTTGTATGTGACCTGGTTTTTCTTATTCAAATTCTTTAATATTGTTACTGGGAACCTCAGTTGTGTCATTTTATATATTTTTAATTTGTCTTATATTTTTGTATACACCCCTTCAACTGATCTTGGGATACCAGAAATGTTATTTGTTAAATTTTTCTAAATTTGTGTAAATACTGTTTTTGTTTTACTATTTGGATTCAACGTGTTGAAATAAATTTTAGGTGAGAAAAATTAGTACTTACGTACTATCCCGTCGACCGTTCAGTGGCCGTTTAATTCAGCGCCACATCAATAGAAAAGGCAATGGGATTTGATAACGTTTTTGATTAAGAGGTACGGTCGACGGTATAATAAGTAAGAACCGAAAAATTTTCCTGTGTATTCCAATTTCCAATCTTTTCACGAAAGAAATTTGTTTTAATTTTTTGAAAAATTTAAATTTTTAAATAAGTTTTTAGATGTTAAAGATGTTTTATAGGTCATACTTTATTCATTTTTGTAGAAAAACTTAAAATTATTTTGAAAATAGAAAATTTAATAGAAAAATAGAAAATAGTTTTATCTATATACAGGGTGTCCCACGAGAAGTGGCCCAACCCCTTAACTTTTGAACCCCTACAGATATAGTCATGAAAGTGGGGTCTAGGTATATTAAAGTGACCATGCTACATCCGATGAGATAAGTTTCAACGCCCTCTAGCGGAAACTTTAGGAGTTATAATTTTTATTTTGAAAACTATGTGAGGTATGTGAAAAAAGTCAATGACTAAGTTGTAGAGCAGCATCGATTTAGTAGGAAAAGACACCTTAAGCAGAAAAATATCTTGAATAAAACCCCTAAAACGCATGCTTAATTAGGTTAAAATTACGTAGATTTTACTTCTTAAAACGCTCCTCACAAGGCGAAAATGAGAAATTTTTATTTTTATGACTTAAGTATTGGGTTGTCCCATAAGTTCTGTTACTTTTTACGAAGTTTCGTGTTTGAAAATTTTTTATGAAAAACTGGTAATAGGTGGAGATTTCAAACAAAGCGGATTTTGATCTATGTATATTTATGAACATTATGTGTGATTTTGGTAGTTCTCGTGATATTATTTCTTTTCAAAATGGCGGTTTGAAAAAAAGACCAAAAACGACGATTTTCGCGTAATTTTTTTCTTTTGTTTAAAAAACTAGGAAGAACGCATAATTCATGGCTAAAAAAATTTTTACTGTATGTTTGAAATGTTTATATTAAGATGTCATAGTTTCAAGATAATTCGATAAGTTTAACTTAGGAAATTTCGGTCTCAAACATAACATCAATTGCAAAAAACTTTCCTCAGTAATGTTAGTCATTTCAAAGAAATTCTCACAAAAAATCATCAAAAACAATAAAAAAGCTTACAGATAGACCCCAGTATTCAAAATATGCAGTATATTAAATTATCTCTGTAATTAAGTTAAGAAAGTAGTGCGCACTATTCAAGCGCGCAACATTTTAGCTTATCCGAATTACACTCGCTGAACTTATACGCTATGCGAACAAAGCAATTATTTGTTTCATACGAAAACACTACAATAAAAACAACTCGTTGGAATTTAGAAATAAATATATTCAACTATAATATGAAAAGATGCTTTCAATGTTTAAACAGTGTAAAAAAGCATTATGGTTCAAAAAACATCTGCCTTTTATTTGCTTCATACCAGCTGCTTAGAAAAACAATGGGCGTGCTTTAAAAAACACGTGAAATTAGCAATATATGAAGTTTTAAAGCCAAAATTTCCTACCTTAAACTTATTGAATCATCTTGAAATTATGACACCTTAATCGATACGTTTCAAATATACAGTAAAACTTTTTTTAGCCATGAATTATGCGTTCTTCCTAGTTTTTTAAACAAAAGAAAAAAATTACGCAAAAATCATCGTTTGCGGGCTTTTTTTCAAACCGCCATTTTGAAAAGAAATAATATCACGAGAACTACCAAAGTCACACGTTATGTTTATAAATATACATATATCAAAATCCCTTTTGTTTGAAATCTCCACCTATTACCAGTTTTTCATAAAAAAATTTCAAACACGAAATTTCGTAAAAAGTAACAGAACTTATGGGACAACCCAATAAATGACTAAAAGTATTATTAGTTCATTAAATTGAAATTTTCTCATTTTTACCTCGTCAGGAGCGTTTTAAAACGTAAAATCTACGTAAATTCAAGCTAATTCAGCGTGCGTTTTAGGGGTTTTATTCAAGATATTTTTCTGCTTAAGGTGTCTTTTCCTACTGAATCGATGCTGCTCTACAATTTAGTCATTGACTTTTTTCACATACCTCACATAGTTTTCAAAATAAAAATCATAACTCCTAAATTTTTCGCTAGAGGGCGTTGAAACTTATCTCATCGGATGTAGCATGGTCACTTTAATATACCTAGACCCCACTTTCATGACTATATCTGTAGGGGTTCAAAAGTTAAGGGGTTGGGCCACTTCTCGTGGGACACCCTGTATATAAAAACTAGCGCGTCAGCGCTACTGCACCCGGGCAAAGCCGGGTCTAGCGCGTCAGCGCTAGTTGAATAAAAAAAAATAAAAAAAACTAAAAAACTGAAACCGAGGCGAAGCCCGGGTCTAGCGCGTCAGCGCAAGTTATAAAATCACGTCACAACATCACGTCAAAATTTACATCACATATGACGTCAAATTCACGTCATTAAGACGAGATTATGACGTGAACATGACGTCTTCAAAATGGACATTTCGACCAAAAAAATGACGTCAATTTCATGACCGAAAAATGACGTCAATTTTAATACATTTTATGACCAAAAAATGACGTCATAAATCCTCACGCGCATGCGCTCTAGTACTATTGCTATTCAGCGGTGATTAAAAGTATTCTCGGCGCCATGTTAGCTTTCTGACGGCAACAGAGTTTTAAAAGTTATGGAGAGAAGATAAATCCTAAAATCCTTATCCAAGTAAGTTGCATATTAAACATTATTAATGCATATTTATTCAATTGTTATTTTAATATAAAAATACTTGTTTTGCAGAATATTGGGATAGATGTTCAATTCGTTCATTGATTAGAATGTTGTTCTTTCGTTAAATATTTTTGATTTGAATTGAATTACCAGAATTTTAGTATTTTTTGTTGTTTTAATAATGTCTCTTTTCTTTTAGTTACTGTTGATGGTTGAATTCTAAAAACAACTGTGTCCACTTATGATGAATACTAATATTAATTTTTATAGAAGCTACCAGAATGAAAATTTTTGTTCAATAGGATGAAATGTAAGTAAGTAGCCTATTTTTTAATCATTTTAAAATCAATATTTCAAAAAACAATAGGCAGTGTATTGTTTAGAACCTTTGTTCTTAAATGAAAAAAGAGCAAACGATTAAAACGGATTACAATTGATTAATATTTACCCAATATCAAATGAAAAAAATAAGTTTAAAAAATGAATAAATCTTCTATTGAAATGGAATGGAAATGATCTAGAACTAGAACTGAAAATGTTTAAATAAACATAGTGTGTTTATTTTTTATTACATATTGTCTGATAATGCATATATATTTGAAGATGTGAACTGTTATTATTTAATGCTACAAATGTTTTTTGTTTCTTAAATTTAAAGGACTTTCCAATAGCCAATTAATTGGAAGTACATCTCAATGCTATCCTTACCTTTTAATGGTTCATTATTACTGTTGTATTCGTGCTTTTTGAGTTATCATGATACACTGCGGTTTGTTATATAATCATTAAATTAGAACTACGCCTATCTTGAAATTACTGTTGACTTGTAAATTAAGTCTGTATCCCTTTCCCTTATTGTATTTCCTTCAGTTTATTTTCCAGTTTATTTTTATTTTCATATTTTGAATGAAGCCATGATAAACTTTTTTTTGCAGTTTTTAAATATTTGAGTAAGATCAAATTACCTTTCTCAATTTATAAAATATATAAAACAATTTGGAAATTTAATATTGAAATACCTTTGTTTTAATTGAAACTGTTCCAAAGCATGATTTAGAAATGCATGCAATCTCTATAAAATACTTATTTAGTGATTTTTTAAAATTCTTCATTTTTCAGGGGCTTTTGTATCAGTGTTGGTTGCATTCAAATCCATCAATAATCAATGGTTTTATTATGATTCTTCTGCTGTATCAAAATTGTAATGTTTTTTTATTATTAATTTAAAGCTAGTTTTTATGCATTCAAAATTATGTATTTTTATGTAAGAGTTTTTAACCTTAGTTGACTATTGTAAAGAAAAAATGTCTTTGAGTCAGGTAATAATCAACAATAATCTGAGTAAACATTTCTAAAACTTTTCTCCTAATGTTAAGGAATTGTGGAGTATAATGTTGAAAAAAATTCCTCAAAGAAGTCAAGGCATGTCATAAATGTAAATTATAGAAAATTGATGATAATTATTTAAAAGGAAATTTTTTTTTATTTTTAATAACCTAGATTATCAATGAAATGACTTGATGTATGTTGTGACTGGTTTTTCTTATTCATATTCTGTAATATTTTTGAACCTCATAATGTAATATTGTTACTGGGAGCCTTGTGCCATTTTATTTATTTTTTAATTTGTCTTATATTTTTGTATACATCCCTTCAACTGACTCTTGGGATACCAGAAATGCTATTTGTTACATTTTTCTTAATTTGTGTATCTGTTCAATAAACTGTTTTTGTTTTACTATTTGCCTTAATGTGTTGAAATACATTTTAGGTAAGAAAATTTTCCTTTGTTTCTTCCAATCTTTTCACATTAGAAATTTTTTCCTCTTTTTTAAAATATTAATAAAAATTTAAATAAAAATTAGATGTTAAAGATGTTTTACAGGTCATAATTTATTTTTGTAGAAAAACTTAAAATTATTTTGAAAATATAAAATTGTTTTATCTGTCTATAGAGAAGAACTTGCTCACAGTATTGAAAATTAATCTTTCAATCATACAATTCTATGTATTTTATATTTTAAAAAATATTTATTCTTGATTGAATAATGTGTTATTTTCTAGGTACTGGTTATTTATAAATAATGCTTAAATATGTTAACTTGATCCAATGATTTGATAAAATATATCTATATAAATTTATCATTTGATTAAAGTTAGCATATTTTAAACATTACTTATAAATAACCAGTACCTAGAAAATAACAGATTAGTCAATCACTAATATACACGACGTGAAAATCACGTCGTTTAACCTCCTATAAAAAACGTCATAAAATCACGTCAAAATCACGTCAATTTAAATGCGTTATAAAATCACGTGAAAATCACGTCAATTTAAATACGTTAAAATATCACGTGAAAATAACGCCCCAACATCACGTCACATATGACGTCAAATTCACGTAATTTATGACGTCGAAAATGACGTCTTCAAAATGGACATTTCGACCAAAAAAATGACGTCAATTTAAAGGCATTTTATGACCAAAAAATGACGTCATAAATCACGTCATCTGTCTACTTGGGTAGTACTATCTGCATAGGTATAGGATAAGCATCTTCAATAAAAGTTGCTCATTTTTTCAGTGAAAGTTCACATTTGAGTTGAAAGTTCAAATTGCGAGTCAAAACCCTTTCTGAAAACAAAAGTCTGGTTGGGGTTGCGTGGCCCTGTAGGTGACCTAAAATGGGTTTTTAGGGTCTTATTTTCAAAAAAATTCCGGGGGAATCCCAACCCCAAAATGTTGTTGCCCCCCTTCCCGTAAGACCAAACTGGAGCCACCACTGCGAACTTGCAAGTGTTAACTTGCACCGTATCAAACTTATTAAATATTTTATTAATTTAGTATGATTAACTAATGTTATTCTTTTTATTTTTCAGAAATTTCGGCTTGTGTTTAGCTTATTTTCGATATGATTTAGCTTTTTACTGATATTTTCAGGGAGGAGAGAGTAATCAGGAGGTGAAATATACCACTGAGCGAATAAAGTACTGGTATAGTACTGGCGACACCGTTTGACTGGGGGCATAACGCTCCCATGATGCACTGCGAGAGGAGAAATATACTTCGTGAGGAGATGCGATGAAGGAACGTCATTCGCTCCGTTGGAAAGTGACGTATATTTCGTCTCCTCGCTCCTCCCACTCGGTCGCGGAATTCGAAGTGTTCAACGGAACGTTTGCGCATGTCATTCTGGGATTGTTATGCCCTCAAAGGAAAGCCGCCCGAGACCGCCAGCTTCAAATGTGCGCTACTGTGCATGCATATTTCGCCTACTCTTAACTCTTTTCTCCATGGATATTTTCATTCACCAAGGAACACTGCCTTCAGACGTCATCACTGCAATTTGAGAGTGAGTGTTTTGGCCGCTCTGGCTCTGGCTATCTTTTCACAAAGGCACGAGGTTGCCTGAAATGTCTCTCAAAATATTACTTTAGCCTTTTAATGGGTATATTTTTAAAACAAGTTAAAATTTATGTTTGAATGCCGGATGCCGGGAACCAAGAATCTCAATGCCAAGCACTGATGCCAAGAATATCAGCTGGAGTTCCAGTTACCAACATCAGTGGCGTTGGCGTAGCCAGAAAAAAATTTCGGAGGGGGATATTGATATTTCGGGGGATATGGGTATTTTTAGTGGTTTTCTATGGTCAAAAGGGAAATTATCTGAGTTTCGGGGGGGGGTAATATCCCCAAATCCCCCCTCCTCTGGCTACGCGCCTGACCAACATTTCATTGGTATGCCAGCCACTGGAATTCTGTCAAAGTTATTATGAGTGGCAATGGATTTCGGATCCCGACCTCTAGCGGTAGGCGCAGGCAATTTTAAATTGAGCTAGGTTTGTTTATGCGTCGGACGTGTGAGGGATCGCTTTGCGAGGAGAAAGGCGGGCGGTTTGAATTTTGGGTCGGAATTTACAAGTCGTCCGAATTTTCTAGTTTTGAAGTATTATTTCGAGTTTTGTTCTTGAGTTAAGTTAACTCATAACTATTCTGGAAGACAAACTGTCTCTCCTTCAAAATGGCGAGGAAAGTCCGGCTGAGGACTTAGAAATGCAAGTGGAAGTACCAAAAGGCAGTGCCAAACGACAGGCCGAACACTTAAACGATGACGACTCGGAAAAGAACAAGGAAAAGAAAGTAAAAGAAGCAAGAATATTCACCAATCCTGAAGAAATAGAAGTTCAAATAGATCATGCGTTTTCAAATGGGGTTAAAGAAGTCAAGATAGGCCTAAGGGGACTTAAGACTAACGAAATAAAGGCCACCCATATCGAACTAAGAAGAATTTTTAGAAATATCCTCCAGCCCGAGGATGAACTATTTTTGACTAGAGACAAAAGAATAATAGTGAAAGCCAAGAGTGCTGAATCAGCGAAGAGGGTTGTTCAGATATCCAAAATAAAGGAAGAGGAAGTCGAAAATACAATTTTTGAAAATACTTTCACAACAGCCTACATAGTCACAGGAGTTGACCCAGAGATCGGAGTGGAGGAGATCGCGAGATTTCTCGAAAAACAGCAAATTCAAGCCCACAAAATAATAAGGTTCAACAGAAAGGGCGGCGACGAACTAACTTCAACTATTCTGATTAAGGAAATAGGAGCAGTAAAAAGGAAAGAGGTGAAAATAGATTTCCTAATTCACAAACCAAGGGCTTTCATTGAGAAAGCAAAAATATGTTTTAAGTGCCTGGGCTTCGGGCATTTTCAACTAAACTGTACGGAAACAAATCCCAACTGCACCAGATGTGGGGAAACTCACGATTCAATTGACTGTAAAGAAGACAAGCAAGAATGCTTCAGATGTGGTGATTCAAGCCACACTGCTTTTGACCTGAAGTGTCCCATAGTAAAAAGAGAGAGCGATCTTCTTCGAAAAAAGAAGACTACGAAGCAAGCAACAAGAAAATCTTACTCCGAGGTCGTAAGACATAAAGAACCAATTCCAGACAGACAACTAACAACTAAAGAGAAAGATCAAAGTCACATTCAAGCCCTAAACCAAAGAATTGATCGATTAGAAGGACTGGTAGAAAATCTGGCTAAAATTGTGACAGACCTGATTGCCCAAAAACCAGCAAACCAACCCGAGCAAAACAACCTATATGAGGACCTGGAAAAAAGAATCACCAGCAAAGTAGAAGAGACCCTTGATCGCTTCTTAACGCAAATTCTGGAAAGTAGATCAGAGGAAAAGGATCAACCCGATCCAAACGCCGGAAAACGAGAATCAAAAAGTGACGAACAAGAAAGTTATGTAGACAGGCTAATGCGACTAAATGAGGAAGTAACAAAAGAGATGAATAAACAAAACAGAAACAAAACAAAGAAAGGGTCAAACAGACCATTTTACAACCAATCCCCAGGTTCTTCGGAAAGCGGGTTTGCGATCGAGTCTAAAACTGATGTGAAACCAAAGGAAACGAAAAAAAATGTCTTTCATTCTGAAGTCACGTTCTATCGCAATGAGGAAGGCAAGATGAGTAGGTCGGTGAAAAGCCCAGCCTACAAGCCCTACTAGCTAATAACCTACTTTGAACTACTTAGAACTTTTCCCAGCGAGAACTCCGTTCTCCCTCCTTCAAGTTCCTCATTTTGTGTTCATTGAAAACCTCTTTGAACCATTGAACTGGTTAGAACGGGCCTCAAGCGAGGTTTCGTTCTCTTTTCAGTTATTCACCGAAGCGAGTACTTCGTGCTCCATCCTTCTCAAATTACTTTATTTTGTGTTCATCGAAAACCCTTCTTTGAACTATTTAGAACTCTTCTAGCGAGAACTCCGTTCTCCCTCTTTCAAGCTCCTTTTTTTGTGTTCATTGAAAACCTCTTTGAACCATCGAACTGGTTAGAACGTTCCTCAAGCGAGGTTTCGTTCTCTTTTCAGTTATTCACCGAACTCGTGTTCATCGAAAAATTTTCTCTCCTTGAACTTGCAACTAACCTCTTCCACGCGTGCTATATGCCGGCCTCGTCGCTGTAGCAAAAAGCACCAATAAACCCACCCCAAACATCAAACATCAACGTGTGAGGTTCTGGTGTAAATAAATCAAACATAACTTCCAAAACGTGCTGTTCTGAAAGAAAACCCCACTTAATAAGGGATATTTAATCGACTTTTCCCAACATCAATTATCCGATCCAACAAAAAAGGCTCTAAAAACCGTGCAACCCACGAGCTGTTATTAATCCATCACCCCCAAACATATGATCACCATCACAACAAAACTGCATACCAGAAGTTCAACGAGCAGCACTCATCGTCCTCCTGTTATCGTCTGCTTTTTCGCAAAACATATTGCCCGTGCTCCTCTCCCGTGACATTTCATTGTGTCGACTTTTTACGGAACTAAAAGCGAATCCAAATGGGAATTACTGCGCTGGAATATTGTAATAAACTAATGACGATTCAAACCTAGTTACACACATTAGTTACTTTTTAGAGTGAGTGAAGGTTATTTTTTTGAGTTGAATGTTAAATTTCGCCTTTTTTTAATCTTACGGGAGCTTATATTAAGGAAATCGAGATTTTAAATCGCGTCAATTTAGAATTTGTTTTCCCCCAGAAATATCGACAGTCACCGAGACGATGAAAAAGACCTCGATCGCCGCGAAATGATCACCTCCACTGGGGACAGCAAGGAGGAAGACGATGGTGGTGCGGAAAACCCTCCCCCCAGCAACGGCGGGGTGCCGGTGTGCGACGCGGCCCCCCTTCGGCGGCGCGACGGCAACTCCCTGCCGCACATCACCCTACCCTCTTCGGCCGTCCCCGAAGACCACGGCAGTGTGTCCGAGGAGGACAGCAGCGAAAACCTGATGTCGCAGAGCTGGTCCTGTTCCGAAAGCAGGGATGATGGAAGTGCCATGTTTCATAACCATACTCAGAGACCTAAGTCGGTGTCGTTTCATACAGGGTCCAGTCTGCCCCTGGAAAGCAAAATATCTAATGGTGAGTGGGTACATTTGATGGGTGTATTCCTTTTTAAAATGTGACTGCAACTTGGAAGGAAAGTGTCATTTTTTGAGAATATCACAGTACTATATAATTAATTAGTGTGTCTTACATCATATATTTTCTTTATTGTTGTGTGGTGATAGTGTCATGTCAAAATGTGCCATGAAGTGACAAGGAATTGTGTCTCCTTACATACAATCATTGTGATGTTAAAGAATCGCTGCTCTGTGATTTCTTTTGCTTTTGTGGTTTTTTTCTCATAAGTATGGGGATTATATTTTTAAAAAATAAATATTTTTTAATGGATACCTTAATAAAGTAAGTACTGAATTAAAATTAAAAATTTGGATTATCATATTTGTTATTGAATGGCATTTTACTCAATTGTTACCTCCTAAAGCAGTGGTCCCCAACCCCCTGTCCTTGGACCGGTGCTGGTCCGTGAATCAAATGGTACCAGGCCGCAAGCCAACCATTTCACTTAAAATGAAAATGAATTTAAATTCCTGGGTTATACTCCAAATTAAAAACATCTAGGTGTTTCATTAAAATTTTATCTATTTAAAAAAGGGTCAATCTTTAAATACAATTATATTAAAATTAATAAATCAGAATAATCTAGAATGTAAACAATAAATGACCCCCAGCGGGTCGCCGTAAAATTATCAAACGTTGACCGTTCCGTGGTGGTTAAAAGGCTGGGGAACACTGTCCTAACGGAAAGAATTCTTTCCTTCAACTTGTCTGTTGGCAGCAGTGGCGAATCCAGAAAGGGGGGCTGTGGGGCTGCAGCCCCCCCCCATGAATAATAAGACATTCAAGTTTTGGTAATAGTAATAAAGCCAAAAAAGAAATTTCAACACGTTGACATTCGGTGGTTGCACAAAGGGCCTCAAAATGAATTGGAACACTAAACTTTTAAGGGTAGAAATTTCAAAATTTTTCTGAGGAAGATCCCCCTAACCCCTTTGAAATTTTTGAATCTAATAAGTGCAGTTTTTCCTTGAAACTTTAGGGATTTACAAGGAGTGATCCTCTTTGATGTTTCCTAAAGTGTCTCAACATGAGTTAAAATGCTCCTTTTAGGGGCAAAATTCAAAAAAATTTCTGGAATAGGAACCCCTAAACACTGAGCTATAAAACAAACTGGAGTGACTAGTTAGCGTGCCAAAACCGCATCACACCGCGGAAAGGATTCCCATCTTCTTTTAAATTTCTCCATTTGTCAGCACAGAATGAAACGACCATTTTAAATTTTGCTCATAATATTTTGAAAAACAGGCATGGGCGGATTAAAGGAAGAAATGCTCTTCCAACTTTGCTTTCAGCTTTCCCCGATTGCTTAAAGCAATCGTGGCAATTTAACCTTCCGCGCTGGCATGATCAATTGCTTGTTATAGTATCGGAGGTTGTCACTCCAGTTTGTTTTATAGCTCAGTGCCCCTAAACCCCCTAGAAATTTTCCCAATTCATAATACCATAAACTTTTTTCCTTGAAAATTCGGCTGCTTTCAATGAGTGGTGCTCTTTGGGTGGAATCTAAAAGGCTTCAAAATGAGCTAAAACACTATTTTGAGGGGCAAATTTTCAAAATTTTTCTGGGGGAGGACCCCAGAACCCCCTTTCACTTGGAGTTGACATTTTTACACAATTTCGAAATTTAGTGCACCAAAATTAAAACCTTACGAAGTCATCTCACCTAAAACTTAGTATTCATAAGATTAGACCTCAGAAAAGATGTTGAATAGCCCCTAAACAAAAATCTGGTTATTGCACTGGCAAACCCCCTTCCCCTTTCATTTGCTTAAACATTAATATTTCAGGGATCTGTCCAGGACAAATTTACTACCGTTTTACGGTAGCTTCACAAATTCGCCGATCGTTAAAACGGTAGCTTCACAAATTTAAAATTTCTAATTTTCACAATTTATAACTGATTTTTCACAAATTATTACTAAACTAATAATACTAATATTTGAAAACTTTAACTCCCCTTAAAATGTATATGTAAAGTGATTTTTAAAAACATGTTTTTCAATTCATTTTATTACACGTATTTTATTTTCACAAATTATTTTTAAATTTTCACAAAATAGCTAGTTGGCAAAAAATCCTAGACAGATCCCTGTATTTGAACAGCTCATAATAGCAATTAAGTTATTTGTGAAACTCAGCCCCCCCCAGACAAAATCCTGGATTCGCCACTGGTTGGCAGTTACATTTTTAATTTCATATTGCATTGCATTGTAGTCTTCCTAAAATAAAGATTTGATGATCCTGGCTCAAACTTTAAGTCATATTAAAATTTAAATTGGTTCTTACATAGCAGGGATTCCCAATAGGTGGTCCGCGGACCCCTGGGGGTCCGCGGGCTGTGTCCAAGGGGTCCGCGAAATGTCACCGGAAAAATTAAGTAATTTTTTTTATTTTCCTTAATTTGAAGTAACCATTATCCTACTCAGCAGTTCATTCGTTAGTTTTATTAGTTAATTGTCGCTGTAGTACAAATAGATTAATTTAGGTGGCGCAGCCTCTGTTTACCACCAAAGATAATCCAAGTTTTGTTTTTTTGCAATTTTTTATTGACTAAAGTACGATAGTTTGGTTTTGAATACATCGAGTTTTGGTTTTGAAATCGATTATTGCCTGAAATCGACTGAAAGTTTAAGCCTTTAAGTTCAAGGGGTCCTCGTCAGTAAATTAATTGCAAAGGGGGTCCTTGGAAAAATTTTATTGGGAACCCCTGTTAAATAGTATTATGCCGTCGACCATGCCGCTGAATCTGAAAAGGTTATCCTATAGATGTATCGCTGAATTTAATGACTGCTGAACTGTCGACAGTATAATAAATAAGTACCTTTAAATCTTAAATTTTTTATTTGTTCAATCAGGGGTGCATCTAGAAAGAAATTGGGGCCGAAAACGGCCCCTTCACAAAATTCCGGTTCCCAAAAACAGACTTTAATCAAGCTATATGCACTCGCTAAGTGTAATTTTATTTTAAAAAATAATAGTATTTTTACAGAAATAGGACCTTATTTTAGATTGAAAATTTATTTTCACAAAATTCCCAAAAACGGCCCCTGGCAAAAAATCCTGGATGCTCCCCTGTCAATTATTTTACAGTATTATTATCCAAATCACCTAACGTTAACAGGTGTAGAGGCCTCATTTTATATTTTTATTTAAATTTAAATTATTTCAGCTATTGATTGTGTTAAATACATGATCAACGGAAGCAGTCTAATCAAGGTGCGACCAAGTGCACGTCAGTACAGACGTTACTTTCGATTAGAAAACAGTTCTGAAGAGTTTGCATTAAAGTGGATGCCATCTTCTAAAAAGTCATCAAAAGCAAAAAGTATGTGTGAAATAATGAACTGAACTAGGCAAATATCAATGAAGGCTTTTTTTTCTAATTTTCTTTTATTCTGGTTTAGTTTTAATCAAATCTATGAAAGAAGTTCGGATGGGTAGAACAACCGATGTACTTAGAAGCAAAGAAATTTCCTGGACTTATTCGGAGGACTGCGCTTTTTCTATTATTTATAACGACACATTTGAATCTTTAGACCTTATTGCATCCTCACCTGATGAAGCAAACATATGGGTTACTGGGCTGAATCTTTTAATAAATGCTACAAAATGTAAGTGGTTTTTAGAATGAATTAATTATTTTAATATTGTATGCAAAATTAAGAGTTTTTTAACTATCATAAAATTTTTGCTAGTGAAGTAGAATTTTATGTTCATATTTGATGTTTTTTGGTTTTAAAATTCAAAGGAATTCATTTCCTTGACTTACATGAGAAAGGCACTTAGGGAACATAACCAATACTATGTGACCCATTTTTTACCCCCCTTCCCTCCCCCCCTTGGTGACCATCCGTAGTATATGCCAAGACCCCCCTCCCCCTCTAGTTTTCACGTAGTAATTCATAAATAAGGTTTGCCATCATTTTTTGCAAACAGAAAGTTTAAAAAATTAATTTTGCTTAATTTGTCTAATTTTAATAAATATTTTGGCTTAATTAGTCTTAATTTGGCAAATTTCAATAATTAATTTGTCTTAATTTTGTTGTATTGACTAGAAGAAATTGACTACGTGACGAAACCCTAAGCCCCCCCCTCCCCCCCTGTGACCGAGCGTGGTATTTGAAGACCCCCCTCCCTCCCCTAAATGGGTCACGTAGTATGGGTACGTTCCCTTACTCACTTCTGGCATTAACTATTATGTATGAGGTTATGCTGAATCAATCAATACAAAATCACTTTCTTTTGCACTAATCAATCTCACCAACTAACCAATTACATTTCAGCTTAGTGAGATTTTGAGACAAGCAACCTAGTGCAGTGGGGTAGCCAGATATTTTCGGGAGGTGCATGATGTTATCAAAATGAAAGAAAATAATTAAGGTTTTGAATTACACTAGTTTTTTTCTCTGAATGAATAACAACAAACTAGAACGAAGTATTTCATCAACACTAATAAATTATATGTGATAAGAACATTTTATTTACTTAAAATCCTAAGCATAAGTATTTGAAATATAATCACACAAAGTACCCTGGATCCAATTCATTATTCAAATTTTTCAATTCATTTCTTAAAATTATTCAATTTATGTCTTAAATTATTTTTTAAAGTTACTAGAAATTTATTTAAGTTAAAAGAAAAGATAATATTTATAGGGGAGAGCAGGGATGAATGGGACAAATTTCACATTTTTGCTAAAATTGAAAAATATATACATTTTTCAATCCTGTAACAAGTTTAAAACCAATAATTGAACTCTTGGTTACATTATAAATGTGTGTATTCAATCAATTACCCATTATTTAAACTCCAAGAAAAGTTTTTATGAACGCATGTATTTTGTCCCATTCATCCCCGTGGTGGGGATGGATGGGACACCGAGTGGGGATAAATGGGACAGTTAAAAAAAGTTCAAAAATTTACAAAATAAAAAATTTATTTTAAATATTGGACAACGTTTAGCTTTTTAAAGGAACAACACACTTCTATTTTCCAAAGAAAAAAACTAAAAAGGCATTTAATAATAATAATAATAATCTTTATTCACAAGGACAGAAAACAAATACATTTAAAGGGCAAAAAACAGCCTACATATATTTGGCTTTATGATGAGTAAAATTAACACCTAAACTAAAGCAAATCCTTTTGTTCTTTCAGCTAAGTGGTTGAAGCTGGTGTTATTTCTATTAATGCTACTTGCTTTTTATGGGTTTGTACTTTTAGGAGTGCAAATAGATAACTTTTGATGCTTGGACCTAACCCCCAAAGCCATTCCTCTCCTGCAGTAACATTTTCCCTGCCATTTTGAAGGAACTTTTCATAAAAATAGAGCTTAAAAACCTAACTTGTTTGAATAATTGTTTAACCATAACATATTTGAGATGACAGTTGCAACTATTTGCTCATTAAGACTTAGCATATTCACACATGAGTTTGGAACATAAAACACAAGTTTAAACATAAATTTTTGCTCCCTATTTTAGTAAACTTTATCAGAAATTACTTAAATGAGTTGAATATAGCAAGCTATTGATGGAAAGTTTTGGAAACGGGAAATGAAAAGATGATGGAACTGTCCCATTCATCCCCGCAACTCTTGTCCATTCATCCCCATGCCCACTTATTTTTGAAAAACTAAAATTAGACTAGGAATAAATCCATGGATTTTCTTTTAAATTGGAAACTATACTAATATAAGTACTCTTTCAACACCCTGTAAAATTTATCGCTTTAGTTAAATTATTTTTTAATAAATAATTATAGAAGTAAAACGATGAAAGTTACTTTTGGTATGGGGAAACACATTTAGTAGTCCTATTTATACAAAAATGGAAGCTGATGTCAATGAACACAATTTTTTGAATAGGCTAGGTACTACTATCTTATGGCTGAAATAACAAAAATTTAAAGTGAAGTTAAGGTATAAAAAATTGAGCTGTCCCGTTCATCCCCTGTCCCATTCCTCCCTGTTCTCCCCTACCCTTGATAACATTCTTTTAAAGAATATAACAATCCCTTATAATGGAAAAAATTACAGTTTTAACGCGTTAAATCTCATAAATGAGAAATTTCCATAGTTAACCAAACATCCAGTTAATCATTCATGTAAGAAATTATTTTGACCCTATATTAAACAAGGTTTCAACCTGTTTTGGTGTATATAGTCCTAGTTTTGGTGTATTTAGTCTGAGTTTTGGACATTTATATGTAGGATTTTAGGCATATTTTCAAGTATAGGATTTTGATGAACTTTTTATGAAAAAAGGTGTAACTAATAAAGTTCCAAATACAAAAGGGGGTGGGGCGCTTTCCCCGGGGAATTTTTTGAAAATTTGAACCTAAAAAACTGTTTTTTTAACTTGTTTTGGTATACCTAATCCGAATTTAGGGAATATATTGTACTTAATATTTTTGGACTGTGTTTTACCCTATATAAAATGCTGTTCTCTGTATTTTCATTTTTTTGTTTACTGATCTGAATGCTATTTTCAGCTCCTGATTCTCTTGATGAAACTCAAAAAATGAGAGAAAAGTATCCTTTTCCATTTCACTTAACCACATAATTATCAAACTGCCCTAAAACTCATTGCAAAATGTGAGTGTAATTCTATGGAAGCACCCTTAACTCAGTCTTTCAGATGGCTCCGAGAAGTATTTGATCAAGCTGATACTGATCAAAAAGGACTTCTGAGTGAGGGAGATGCCATCTCATTGATGAAAAGATTAAATAGTGCTCTTAGTACAGTTCGATTACATCAAAAATTTATGGTATGTCACATCCGCAAACTTAATAGTGTCAAAAAAATTATTGAATGGATAAATATTTAAGGAATATTTGCAAAAAATAATTATAAATTCAGCATGAACTTTTTCTTAAAATATTTATAAGTTTAAAAACTATCCACCTCTTAAGATTTATAAATGTGGACAAAATTGTGGTGGCAAAAAAAATGTGGTGTGTAAAAAATTAATAGGTCATTTCAAAAACCAATTAATTTATACAAAATTAATTGCAATGTATTTTTTAGGAATTTGGGCATGGTAAACAGGGTGAAGAACGAGGTAGAATCGACAGAAGTGGTTTTGTAAATATATTCACAGAAACAACTAGGAAAGATATTCATTTTTTATTAATTAGGTAATTATGTTATTTGATGTAGCTTATTAACTTTCTCTAACTTATTAAAGGAAGTACCTTATTTAAAGTCCATTTATAGTAAAAAAATTATTGCTGTCTGTTTTCCATATCTCTTGTCATCTATTTTTAAAGTATTGTAATTTCCTCATTCTTTACTATCATTTTTAATTCAATTTATTTTTAAGGTTTTCGGGTAAAAATTACCTGACATTGGAAGACTTACAACTATTTCTTGAAGGAGAACAAGGAGTATGTTACATGCTTTTTACAATTTTGTATTATTTCAATCATAATATACTGTATCTATTTTTAGTGTTGCTGTGATGTACACGAAGTTTTTTTAATGTGTTCAAATTTCAGATGGTTAATGTAACTACTGATGATTGCTTAAAAATTATTGAGCAATTTGAGCCATCAGAAGAAGCTAAGAATAATAAGCAAATTCTAATTGATGGTAACAATATTTACTAATTTACTGTGGGAATTTATCTGCTGTTGTATATTTAAATATAATCTGATAATTTCTGTTTTAGTTAACAATCAACTAATTTTCTTTAATTACAGGTTTTACTTTGTTCCTCTTATCTGAAAACTGTGATATTTTTGATCCTGTTCATCTAACAGTATGTCAAGACATGACTCATCCATTGCCATATTATTTCATTTCTACTTCCCATAACACGTATGGCTTGTTTTTATGATAAACTTTAAAATGAGTTCATAAAAGGACTTTATAATCTGTGTGTGTGTTGGCAGCTTAAGGGAGTTGAATGAAAAAAATATAATAGAAGGGTTTAAAAAAACTATCCCTAAGGTGCAAGGTTGTTAGAGCAGAAATATCTAAAAATTTTGTACTCTTGAAATTTTAAGCATTCTTATCCAGGGACTAATACAAGCCAATTTTGGTACCGTTTATCGGTACTTGTACAAACAAAAACGGCACCTTCACAAAAGTTATTTTGAAATTATATGTGAATTGTTTATAGTTAATTGAGTATTTAAATGGCTATAAAATGGAAGAAATTAGTAATTTAATGCTGCTTTCATTAATTCTTAGTTTTCATTGCAAAATGATTTTAAAAATTTCACATTAATTAAACAGACATTACAATTTTTCACTAAAATTAAAAGGCTGTGTATTTTTTTTCACAAAAATGGGGGTTAAGTTTACAATCCTGGATTGGTCCCTGTTGTCATTTAATTGATTTTTTATTCTATAAACAATCTTATTTGTTATACAAATATTATGCTGTGCTAATTTTTAAAAAGTTTGTGCTTTAAGCCTATGACAGAAATTATTTCTCTATGGATTTAATACGGAGGTAAACATACCTATCCTGTAAAAGCTTAAGAACATTTATGGAAAGTTAGGAACAGAGTGTTGCAGCTTTGAAAATTTTATGTACTAAATTATATTTTTTACAGTTATCTTCTTGAAGATCAACTAAAAGGACCATCCAGTATAGAAGGTTATAGCACAGCTCTTAAAATGGGTTGTCGGTGCTTAAAAGGTGAATTTTATATGATGTTCCTTATTTTTTTTAAATAATTTTGTAATAAGCATATTTCAAAACTCCTAAGACATCTAAAATCTTCCAGAAAAGTTTCCCTAACAAAAAGACTTAAAATATCTTTAAAATTGCTAATTTTTTCATGTATAATAATAATTAGTATTATAACATATGCTTTTTTCTATTATGAATCAGTTATTTAAAAATTGTATGTTACAGTGGACTGTTGGGACAGTCCTGATGGACCTGTTGTTTACCATGGAAATACCCTCACATCCAAAATTCCACTTCAAGATGTCCTTGAAACAATCCAAGAATTTGCTTTTGTCACATCTCCGTAAGTACTACTTTGAAAGGTTTTGTTGATTTTAAAAGAGAATGTGATGATTGATGGCAAATTCATGATTATGATACTTTAAGCATATTAACTATTATATATTTTCAAACATATCCTGGTAGTATGGTTTTTCTACCAAAAATGTACCTTAAGTTCAAAAACTGTATATAAGCTTTAGTACTGAAACTATTTTAGAAAATTCCCAGCTTATATGCAGAAACATTTAGTATTAAAAATTATCTCACATAAAAAATGCATAATTATTGAAGTTTGTTAGAGAAAATTTTTTTCACATGATTGTTTGTGAAGTCTATTTGAAATGGGAGTCTAGAAATTTAAATAAACCTAATGAAAACTGAAATTTTCTGATAATGAATTCTTTTTTAAAATGATTCAACTTTAATCTATACAAAATTAGTTTTTATTTGATAAAATGTGATGCAATTAGATTTATATTTCTTCTTAGGTACCCCCTCATTATTCATTTAGAAAATCATTGCAACCTGGAGAACCAGGAAAAGATAGCATCCTTGTTTCTAAAAGTACTTGGCAATCATTTATATCTTCCAAACCAAGAAGGTAACCTAAAAGTTTCCCAACTGACTCCTGAACATTTGAAAGGAAAAATAATTATTAAGGTAAGTTTTGTACCTATCTACAAAACTAATTTTGTTCCTTTTTCCATTTCTGTGTAAACCTGTTCTAAAGTTTTGTTTGATATCCCAATGGCATATTATTCAAATATGGACTAGTTTTTTTTTATTTTTTGTATTTTATAAAATAAAAAGTGAATAAAAAATGCCCCTTTATCCCTCATTACTCTTCACATTTCCTTCTGTTTTAATTTCAAAAACTTAGTGGGAAATATTCATAATATTATTAGTTTCATTTATAAAGTAAATTTAAAAGGTTTGAAAACCTCTGGTTAAGTTTAAGTGAACACATCTTTGAGTTGTGAAAGCAAAAAGACTTAAAAATAAAGAACTTTTTTTGTGTGTTCTTAATTATTTAATTTTTTGTACTAGGGCAAAAAACTTCAAGCAAATTGTACAGAACCTAATGGGGAAGTTTCCGATGAAGATGAAGATCAAGAAGGATGCGGTAGCAAAGTAGGATGCAAATTGTTTTTATTCACCTCTGTTAACCTTTTTTTAGGTTTCTTACTACATATTAACCCTTTTTATCCTATGCCGCCTGAGATTGCCATTGAATCTAATGGGAAATTTGGGGCTTCTAGGTCTGAAAGGGTTGATGATAGTTTAAAGATGAATATTATTGAAGTTTTCTTTCTTACTTTCGTGAAGCTTAATTTTACCCCTTCATACACTATTCACATGCACTTATTGTTTAAGTGAAAAGAAAAACTATTTCTTTTTGCAGACTTTTCTCAATTTTTTATAAAACTTTTTAATTAAATTATGTTTATCAATAGAACAAAAATTTAAATCAAAGTTGTTCAATGAAGGTTTTCCTTTAATTTCAAGCTATATGAATGATTGAAAAATGTTTTAGTTTTTAAAACTACCTAGTGTTCTTTCTTTTTAAACGCTTTTATTCTACTTGCTTTTGGCGGCGTTTTAAGGGTGGAATTTTAAAACTTGATTTTCGGGCACTTCCCGATATGTCAGGGCCCGGAAACTTTACACATCGGTGTAACCCTCATGACACTCCAATATCCAACCTTTATCTAGTCAAACAACCAAAGGATTAAGTTAATTAACGAGTATTTTTAATTAACAGAAAAACCAGAATTTGAGACCTTTCCCAAGGGGCTATTCTCCCTAAACCGTGCACAATTGTTTATAAGGCATAACTTCATCATATTCAAAAGTCAAAACGAGAATTGCACAGTAATTACGATAATTATAGACGATTAATCACTTTTTTCTTTCCGGATTCTTGTACATAATATTTCAGGCACTTCCAAACGATATAAAGTTCTGAAACTTTGCACCGTGGTGGAAACTCAATGACAATGCAATATTCAATCATCAACTAGTCAAAACCTCCGTAATTTAGATAATTAACGAGTGTTTTTAGTTATCCTTTTAATTCATATTTGAGACACTTCCGTGAAGCCAAGGGCTCCCAAAACCTGTAAGATAATAAACTAGGTATATAACTACAATATTTAATCTTCAAAATGGGATTTTTTACCTTCCAATTAACAATTAAGATAATTAGCGATTTAAGATAATAACCGCGAGAAAGAAATCGCCAGAAGAGCGAGAAATCGCCGAAAATAGGTGTCCCATCCCGAGGAATGGCGATAGAAGAAAAATATGTACTTTTATAATTTATTGACTACTGAAAAGACTGGATGGTACTGTTTGCTCTTTGATACACACACACTAATTCTGAGTTTTTTACGATTGTTTTTTTTTATTTTATTGAATGCTTTCTTATTATTGTGAATCTTTTTGATATCGATGGATTTCATCGGCGATTGAGCGGAAGCGAGGTATATTCTTTGTGCGAGGTATTTTTCCCGCTCAGCTCTATTATAACGTACCCAGCAAAATTAAATAGATTTTAATTAACTTTGGAGTTGATAGTCCTGCTGAGTCGTCAGAGGATTGTTCTACTTTGTCAGATATGTGAAAAACTTTTGTTTTCATGAAACTAAAATTCCATCCTAACATAACATTAAATATGGTTGAAATAAATAAGTTTTTTCTTGTGAGTTTTTGTTAAAAAATACCATGACTAAAAAGTAGAAAATAAAATAAGTAAAAAAAATTTTTTTAAAAAACGCTTTTATTGAAGTGTTCTAAAAGGTCAAAAATAATTTTTTCGGTTTGACAAATAATTTATTGGGAAGTAGAAAATAACTTTTTGGTAAGTAAAAAAAACTGATTTTCTAATCTTAAAAATAAAAGCGTGGGCCCTAGTAATTCTTAATTCACTATTTATTCTAACTTCTTTATACTATGTTCTATGAGGTTAATTTACAAATTTCTCATTCATGAGTTTTGAGTGGGATGGATTCACTTTAAATTCTCTATTAGGTATTTTTATTTATACTATAAAGTTATACTTAAATGCCGACGTAATGGCCTAGTGGTAAGAGCATCTAACTGCAAAGCCGTACGTCTGGGGTTCGAATCCCCGTTCGTCAGGGATGTTACTGTTACTGTCCTGTAAAAAAATTTAAATTTAAAAAATTACTAGCGCCCACGCTTTTATTTTTAGTGATTAGAAAATCAGTTTTTTTACTTACCAAAAAGTTATTTTCTACTTCCCAATAAATTATTTGTCAAACCGAAAAAATTATTTTTGACCTTTTAGAACACTTCAATAAAAGCGTTTTTTAAAAAAATTTTTTTTACTTATTTTAAACCAATTGTTATCTTATGAATTAAGATTTTTCGGGCTAAATTGCCGAGGTCTAGTTGATAAAAACTCAGACGTTTCGCCTAAAACTGTGTCAGGCATCTTCAGTGAGATGATTTCTCAATTAAACGTTGCGATCGTAGTAACGTGGTGACCTCAACTTCTGATGGTACAGGTGCAGGACTGCGCACCATCCAATCGCTTCGAAAAACGAGCCATCACCGCCAATGACAGCCTGATCTGCGTAGAGTCGGCCCCGCCCCTCTCAGTGAAGCGCCCTGCACCTGTACCATCAGAAGTTGAGGTCACCACGTTACGACGATCGCAACGTTTAATTGAGAAATCATCTCACTGAAGATGCCTGACACAGTTTTAGGCGAAACGTCCGAGTTTTTATCAACTAGACCTCGGCAATTTAGCCCGAAAAATCTTAATTCATATGTCTCCTGCCGAGAAACCCTTTCTGTTCTAATTGTTATCTTGTTAACATTTTAAAAAGAAAAATTTTTAATTAACAATTAACTGATGGTTATTTTTTGCAGAGTATGTTTAGAAAAATCAGGCTGTGTCGTTCCTTATCTAATCTAGTTACTTTAACAAGAACCAGGTTTTGGGATATAGAGCTCACAGAAGAAATTCGTAAGTTGGATTTAGAATGATATTTACTACATTATTGTATGTGACTTAGGATATACCATATCCATATTGTTCACATCATAATTAGATTTACCTTAATTATCTGAAAAGATTTATTAAATTTTGTATATTAACTTAATTTTTATATTAAATAATTCCAAAAACTTTGTTATATTGCAAAATTTTAAATCTATCTAAAAAGTAGCCTTTTTTAGTAAAGATTAATCATTGTATTACCAATTTTTTTATAGATCTCAATAAATTTTTTTCAAAGTCATGTTTTTAATTTGAATTACCTATGATCACATCATTCAGGTTTTACAACAAAAAAAGTAGAGTTTGTTATATTTAGGTCTTAATTATAAATGTATAACAGGAGGAGAGTTCTTATAGAAGTTTCACTCTGAATATCTTAATCATTTCAGAAAGACTTTCAGATGTATCATCTTTTTCTGAAAGCATGGCTTCCAAGTTATCCCAATTCTCACCTGAAGAGATGATCAACCATAATAAAAGATTTCTCACTCATGTCTTTCCCAATAGCAATAGAGTGGACAGTAGCAACTATAACCCCCTAGAATTTTGGTGCCTAGGGTGTCAACTAGGTATGATGAATTTTTAGACTATATTGGAAGTTGTATTTTGTAAAAATATCTTGTAAGAGAGTTCAGTAAATTGTGTTATAGATTTCCCAATTATGTATTCAAAATTGAAAGTCATAGGTAAGTAAAATAAGCTGTGAGCAGTTCATCCTCTAATGCAGTGTGGTCCAACCTTTTGCTAACCAAGTGCCAATTAGACTTTTTATTGGGAAGCTGAGTGCCAAAGATAGTAAAAATTACATTTTACTATTTTAAAACAGGCAAATCAAACTAAAATTCCAACACTGCAAAAATATTGACAGGGTCTCATTAGCATACTTTTTTTATTCAATGGAATTATTTTGTGCCACAATTCAAACACTATTTACAATTAAAATTTAAAAACAAAATTTCTAATTTGTTGTTTAAAGAAAAATTGGACTATTTACAAAAAGAAAACTGTTATTAGAAAATAGTCCGTTCACAACATTTTTAAAATGAAAGAGCAAAAGGTGTTGAAGGTTTTAGTGTTTTACAGGTAAACAGGTAAAAGTGTTATTTCTGAATTAGTTCATATAAAAAAAGGTTTTCCCCTCAAGAGATATTATAAGAACTTTTGAATTATCAAAATGGAGTTCTAAACGCATTGCCTCAACTACAATCTTGTGGAGAAATTTCTGAAATGTTAATTGCAATTCATAGCTTCTACTGATTTGATAACTGCTTTCATTATTGCCCCAACTGATAACCCTTCTAAATTTAAGGGCAAGTCACACCCATCACTTTCTATGCAAAATTTCTTCTAAGAATGTCAGCTGGTTTTGCTTAAATCACTTCATGCATCTCAACACTTTATTTTTAAAAACTGTTTGATGATTTAACAAAGAAAATGGTTTCATATTGTGTTACGAAAACAAGTTAGAGAGACTTTTTTATTAGTGTAGCAAGTTGTAGAATAGCCTAAGTATGAATCCCCCCTTCCTTCCAGTTGCGATGAACTACCAGACTGCTGGGCTCATGATGGATCTCTACCAGGGATGGTTTCAACAGAATGGTAACTGTGGCTATGTGATGAAGCCTACATTCCTGAGAGATCACTTGTGCTTGTATTCTGGGGGCTGTGCAAAAGAACCACTCCCTGGTATTGAACCTACTATCCTGAACTTGAAGGTAAAATGTCCATGGGTTTAATATCTGTTGTTGCTCTCGTGGCAGTTCATGGAAGCAACTCAGTGGTCTGTTCAAGGCAGTTTTGCGGTACCTTCACAAATTCACCACTTGATGAATAGGTACTTTCACTAATTCAGTGTAGTAAAAAAAGTACCTTCACAAAATACATTTTTGAAAAAAAGTTCTCTAGGAAGTTATATTCTTTTAATAATTTAATTCTCAGCCATTCTAAACTAAAGTTTCTTTTGTTTTATAAAGTTTTTAAAAATATTTGAATGTTTTTATGTTGATTTTAAACTTAAATTTTCACAAATTCACATAAAAATTTTCACGAAATTTCTTAATTTTCACAAATTATTACTAAACTTTCACAAAATAGGTACCTTTTTAAAAAAACCTTAACAGACCCCTGTGACTGTATTTAGACATGGGCGGATTTAGATGGGGAACCCTGGGGGTGCGTACTGGGAAACTTGGGGGTGCAAGCTGCCCCTGATGACTTTGAAAACATGATTTTTCACAATAAAAATGGAATTTTCTCAAAAAGTCAGGGGTGTTTTGCACCCTCTTAAATCCGCCCATGTATTTAGAACTGCTTAAAGCTGTGCCAGATAGTGAAATGGGACAGTGTAATAACCAGTTAACCCTCCGTCGGTCGCAATATTAAACTGACGTGTTAGGTCGCAATGTGCCAAAACGCACAATCGAAAAAATCGCAAATTTCTACCTTTTAATTTCAATGTTAAGGTCTTAAAAACAATAAAGGATGTTCATAGTATTATTCACACATAAAAAATTTGATATTTGTTGTAAATAATTAAGAACAAAAATTAAAAATAGCATAAAATTAAGCTTACTTCAGCGGGATAAATAATTCAATATCTTAGTCAAAAAATGTACTTAATGATGTGAAACCTGAAGGATATTAATTCTGAATTACTGTTATTGAACTCATGTCCAGATAATAACCATTCACAAACAAAACTTTAACAGGTAGTACTAGGCTAAGCAAATTGACCACTGACTGTCCCTGTAGCTATTGTAAAATAACTCCAAAATACAATATTTTATCTTTAAACTGTCAACTTGCAGATAGTAAACGTAGATTTGCATATTGCACAACATTGTTTTTGGCGTGCATAGGGTACAATTTTGTAGGTGTATGTTCAACCGCAATAAACCAAAAATAATTATAAAAATTACATACGTATCGAGGAAAATTTAATAATATTGATGCGTAACCACTCATAAAATTAATAAAAAAGCATCAGAGATTACAAAAAATAATATTACGTACCTTAAAGACCAGTTACATAATCGAGCGCAATGTGTCAAATAGTAAAATTATGATGAAAACCAAACTAAACAAAGCGCGCGAATTAAATGAATCAATTGGCGCCATACATCCGGTAAAGATAGGAGACTAGCAAAAATTTCAGACTTCTAACCCCCAAAATAACGGAAAGGCGAACGAAAATGTATGAGGTGTGCGAAAAAGTTCAGTTGCGACCGACGGAGGGTTAAAAGTCTAATTTCTTTTATTGTTTGTTTTTGGTACCTTAGTCTGTTTTTAATGCTTATAGTTTGCTATAAATCAGTTTCCTAGATAAGTGTTTAACTATGCCTGTGTTCTGTTCCATTAAAATTTTGAAAGAATTCTAATCTTTCTGTATTTCTTATTAGATCATTAGTGCTCAACAATTACCTCAACCTAAAGGAGCTTCTGCAAAAGCCAGTTCAATAGATCCATATGTTGTGGTTCAGATATATGGTATGGGTATAGATTGTGCTGAGGCTCGAACTAGAACTCATGAAGGTAGTGTATATATTTTTTAATTTTAAATGTATTATAGTTTGCTTTTTCTCTAATACTGTGCTACCCTACTTTTACAATAAAAAAAGTTATTTATGTTAATTCAGATGTGTTCTACTTTTAAATATTAAAAAAACTTATCTTTTTGTTACTGATCTGCACTTTCCTAAGAAAAAGAACAGAGGAAAAACATTTATTATTATTTTTTATTAAAAAAAATCTTAACTCTTTGGGGGGAAGTAAAAAATAATAATTCTAATTGTAGTACGTAATAGTTTTGTTGAATGGGTAAAGGGCATAATCCAGCTTATTTGTTTGTGTGAGTTTAATTTAAAACTGTTTCTTATTTAATACCAACACCAGCCGTAGTTGTGGTAATGATAACATGCTCTAAGAAATATGTAAAAAAAACTTTGATTATGTCTGCAAATAAATTTTTTCAGTGCATTTTGCCTTTTTTTATGAATTTTGCTCACTTATTTAAAGCACACTCTGTAAATTAAGTAATTAACATTACTTCTCATCAATAGAAAGTGCTGGATTGAAACATCTTTAAAATGTTAACAGAGTTCTTAAATTTTTTTTCATACCAATAGGTCATTCTCCAATATTCGATGAGAGCTTTGAATTCACTGTTACAGTTCCTGAATTAGCATTGTTAAGAATAGCTGTTCTTGATGATGAATTTATTGGCGATGATTTTATTGGTCAATATACCATTCCTCTCACTTGCTTACGTAGAGGTGAGTATTTTTATTGCATTTAAGTTTTTGTGTTGGTTTCTAACAGTACAGATAAACCCATATCTCTCCCCACATTTTAATTGTGTTGCTAACTTTCATGAAACTTTTATCTGATGTATCAAAGGTTATCGCCATTTGAGACTGCTATCCAACAATGGAGATCCTCTATACAACACTACCCTTTTTGTTTATATTACTATGACTACAAGATCTGAAAAACAGGTATGAACTTTTCAGGGTCATCATTTAATTAGCTTGTTTTTTATTGAAAAGAATTAATGTTTTTATACTAGACAGCAACGTTAGGTGACCCTACTACGTTACTAACAAAGTAGTTCCCATCGCAGTGTCTGAGTTTCGAAAAACGTTAATTTTAAAATACGATTATTTCGTTAAACCCATATATAATATATAGTCTTATATCACAATTTGCGTACCAAACCTCCTATCAACCCAACAGGCTTTGTGTTTACCCACTTTCTTCTTCCGCGTTGTGACATACTGGGTTCAAAACGTTGCTGTGAAGTATAGTATGGTGCTTAGACACCAAATGAAATATATATATTGAGAACTGGGTTGTAAAGTTTGTAAATTCTCATTTATACTTTAAGCATCGTTTAACCTTGTTTCTTTCGACCAACCCATTTAATATTTAACTTGTATGAACTTCATTAGTATTGTGTCGTATTTTTAGTCATCACCTAGTAAGCTCTGTCTCTCACATTTTAGAGAACTAAGCGCAAAAAAGCTTGGCTGAATATGAAATCAATTGGGGTTAAACAAGCAGATGACATTTTTAAGGTAAAAATTTATTAAATTGGTTTGCTGCCTTGTATTTTTATTTAATCCTTGATACTAATAAAAATCAACTTATTAACAATACATTATATTAAAAATTAACAATATGAACTTATTAAATGTCTTATTCAAAGACAGTTAAATTACACAGTCAAATATTCAATATTTAAAAACCTGGTTTAGTTTCATGGAATTTTATAGTACTGAAAGACTGGGTTTTTTTCAATAGCTTTTTTATGTGTATTTCTGTGATATATAAAAAGGCCCTATATTAATTCATTTGTTGCAAAATGACATTTCAATTGCTTTCACAGAATGCTGCAAATCATTTAGCCGAAGCTTATAAAATGCGAGTAGATGAAGAACAAGCGATGCTAGATCTATGCAAAGAATGTGGTGTTCCAGACAATGCTAATATAGTGCAATGTGTGAGAGTCTTGTCTCTGAGAATGGCAAGTTGCTCAGCAATAACTACATGGGATATTGAAAATATCACTAGTGTAAGTTTACACCATTAAATCCTAAACATTCTGAAAAAAGTTTTTATTTCTCTTAAATTGTTAGTTTTTAAATATTTTAAAACCCAACTCCTCAAAACGTCTATTTTTGTTATCTCACTTTTGAACGATCTATTATGTTTTGGTGCAAGGAGATTCTTATGTTTTGGCATTCCTACAGAAATATTTTTAAAGTTTTAATTCCTAAAAGCTTACTCTTTGTATTTAATGTACCATTTCAAGTTCTATAAATTCATTTAACTCTTTTGAATATTTTCTTTGTGACTTCTTAGGGGACATCCATAAATTACATGAGGTCAAAAAGGGGGGAGGGTTTTGGAAAAATCTCACCCAGGGGGGAGGGGTGGATTAAAATCTCACGTAAACTTTTTAAGTTAGAAATGATATGATTTTCTTTTTTGTTTTTATGAGAAAGGAATACACACAGATAAGATACGGTGGTGATTTTTAGGCGGAATTCCTTCTTTCTCAGTTTGACCATTGGCTTTTTTTACATGTCATAAATTTTCTCAATCAAAATTATGCAGTTTTGTGCGGCCTGTTCATCTTTCGGATTCCTCCTCTCTGTCGCCTGACTAGTCATAACTTTTCCGTCCAACGTAATCTTTTAATAAATTAATTGTGGAGATAAGAATACCTTGTTGTAACCCATTTGAAATTCAGTAGATCATTTCTTTACTTCATTGGCAGTTTTCTGGCATATATGAATGGCTATGGAATTAGTAAATATGTATCATAAATAGTTTTGTGTGATTTTTATAATAAAAAAACCTGATGATATCATAATGTCCTTTTCCCTCTACATCATTAATAATGTAAAAGTTTTAGGTGCTATGAAGCACAAAATTCAAATGAATAGGATAGAAAATTATTTTTAAAGGTTGTAGGTAAATCTCAATGGGGGGTTCAGCAAAATCTCACCAAGGGGGAGGGGGGTCCAGATTTTGGAAAAAACCCCTCACGTAATTTATGGATGTCCCCTTATTAAGGCAGTGTTCTCTAAATGTAGAAGTTACTATTTAATAAAAATCAATTGGCTACATTTGCACCTCCTTGTTGCTACTGTTACTGCCCTATTAAGATGTAAAAAGTTTTTGACATCAGTATGCCTAGAAAGTATTTATGAGCTATATTTTGGTGGCTCTCATGGAGGAAATGACCCTTGTAACTTCTTCTAGAACTACCATATAATTTTCAAGTTCAAAATTCTTTATCAATACTGTTATATGTGAGCATCCATGTATTTTTTTTCTATTTTTACAGCAACCATCTGTTCGTGTATGTGGAGAACTTACCCCTTGTCTTAGTAAAACAGTTTCTCTCTTGGAAAAGGTGAGATAATATACATATTTATGATTTACCTTCTTTTCAAGCTCTTTTGTACCTAAAAATCTACTTAGTTATAAAGAAAACTATGGTTGTAAGATTTTCCAATGTTCTTTTTTTGTAAAGCTAGAGATGGTGTCAATTTTTCTTAGGGTTTTAAATTTTGAGCTAAGTTTATAAAGTGAAATGTTGACTTCCTGATAAATTATTTTATATTTGGGATATAATGAAAAATAATTAAAAGATAATCACATTTATTCTCATTCCATCTTAACAAACTAGTTCTTCATTAATAAAATGTTATTTTTTCTTCAGGTTTTACTTGAAATTAACTTCATTAAAAAGAGTGCTGTCGACACTCTTAAAGTTGTATGTATGATTTTCTCTTTTCTCATGCGGGTTAATATTTGCTCTGTAGTGTTCTGTAAGTATAAAACCATTTTACTTTATAGCTTACAGACTTGTACAAAACTGGTGAATCTACATGGTGTGATATAATGCAGAATACATCTACTTTAGGATTAAAAGGAAGAAAAGTTGAAAAGGTTATTTAATTTTTCTTATACTTCTATTAAGATTTGATTCATTTAAAATAAGTTTGATTTATGAAAGGATTAAATTATTTTATCATACTTGTATTGATATTTTTATTGGTTTTAAAAACTCTACAATTTTAAATGGTAATGAAAAATATGTACAGGACCTACTGTGTTGTCTTAATATTTTTAACTAGTAGCAATTTTTCTTCTGTGCTTATGAGTTTTATAGTGGCAACCTTGGATCAATTTTTCTTTGTTAATGTTTTTATTAGTCAATGTTTTTCATTTAGACTTAAATTACTCTTGTTAATAAATCTGCAGTGAAATCCAAATGTATATTGGTTTGTAGTACACCATATAGGGTTTTTTCAGCCTACAAATTGATATTCAAAACCATTCTTTTCGCTATAGCTCCTAATCTTACCCGGCTGTCCCATACCATAATTATCAACTTTATACCTCATAATAATGCAAGAAGTTCAAGTTCAAGTTGGTTTTTTAGAGGCCTCTGCTTGCTCCTTGATAGCCACTTGCGGCAATTTTTTCCAAATTATTCTTTTTCTCTTTTTTTCGGGTGGGGGTTAAAGGGGTGTAAGTATATATAAACGTATACTGCTCCCGGGCAACGCCGAGTATAGCGCTTTAGCGCTAGTACTACATAACTGGTGGTTGATTTGACTGTTAATGATCCTGAAAGATTGCTGTATCTTTAATTTTTTTCTTAACTCACCTATTTGATTATGATATTATATTTTGTTAATTGTTTCCCTCTGGAATACTTATAGGTTGTTGAAAATTTTCTGTGGAATATGACAATGCTTGCCACTCAGACTGATTTGTTGAAATCAGTCTATGACCAAAGTTGTACAGCACTCAATCAGGTACATTATTTTTTAATCACTAAGGCTAAGAAAAATACAATCTTAACCATTTTAAAACAAAAATAATTATTGATAGTCAATTAATTGATAGAGTGAACAAACATTCAATTTGATTTTACTGTTTCTACATATATCTGGTTTTGAATTTAGGCAAATCTAGAATGCTACCTTTTTTTACTCAGTAACCAAATGTAAATTAGTTTAAAAACTAAATGCTCAATTGGTTTAACTACTCTTTTATGTTTATATTCAGTAAAAAGAATTCTTCCTTTTCCCTTTTTTTATTCAAAATACCTAAAAAGTGGGGGAGGGTTTCCCTCTTCAGACTTAAAAGGGTAATTTCACAGGTAACTGATTGACATTTAAAAAAACACTTATTTGTAAAGTATATTGTAATTTTCTCCCAAAAAATAAATAATGCAAAAACATTTTCCACCCAGTTTATTGCTTTCTTGTCAGCTATATCAAATGGCACAATTAAATTTTCAAATTATAATTTAGCTAACAAGAAAGCACAATAAACTGGATGGAAAATGTTTTTTTTATAATTTATTTTTGGGAAGAATATTACAAAGTACTAGTATATAAAGTATTTCCTAGTACTACAAATTATAAAATTTTGGCAGATAACTTCAACCATTTCTTTGTTAACGTTGCAAACTCTAAACGGGACGATCATGCCTTTTCAATTACTACTACTTATTCAAATGTCAATTCTTTTTATCTTTATGATACAAGCATACAAGAAATCAATAATGTTTTGAATTCAATATCTGAAAACAAAGCTGTTGGTTATGATAAACTCCCAATTAAACTATATAAATTTATTTTAAAGCATAATCCTAGTGAGTTTACAAGAATAATAAACAACTTGTTAAAAGATGGAAATTTTCCTGACAGTTTGAAATTAGCAGTTGTTACCCCAATTTTTAAATCTGGAGATCAAGAAAATTTAACAAATTATAGACCGATATCTATTTTACCAATTTTTTCAAAAATTATTGAAAAACTTATGAGAGATAAATTAACTTGTTTTTTGGACTCAACTAGTTTCATTGCTAAAAATCAATTTGGTTTTAAAAAGGGATTTAGCACCGAAAATGCTTTACTTAAATTTTCTACCTTAATTTATGATAACATTAATAATAACTTAAAAACTGTTGCAATTTTCATTGATATATCAAAGGCTTTTGATTCAATAAACCATGATATTTTATTTGAAAAATTATCAAGGGCAGGTATTAGAGGTGTGCAGCTCTTGTGGTTTAGATCATATCTCAAAAATAGAAAGCAATGTGTAAAACTTGGTGATACTTTAAGTGACTTCGAATTTATAAAGAAGGGAGTACCTCAGGGCTCTATTTTGGGCCCTTTACTATTTTTGATATATATAAATGATTTATGTAATTTAAAACTATATGGTGATATTTTATCTTATGCAGATGACACTGTTTTAATATACTCTGCTGAAGATCATAATACCTTAGAAAGACAAATAAATTTAGATCTACTAAAACTTAAAGATTGGTTTCTAAAAAGTGATTTGTCAATAAATAGTAACAAAACGAAATATATTAACTTCAGTTTAATTTACAGAAATAGTTTAGATCTTAATAAAATATAAAATATCATGATTGTTTCAATATTGTTAATAATTGTAATTGTCTGAACCTTGAACGAGTAAGTAGCTTTAAATATTTAGGTTTACACATCGACCAAAACTTAAAATATGCATCACACATAGAATTTTTAATAAATAAACTCCGTTATTATTTATTTATCATCACTTGAAAAATTATGTAGATAGATCCTTTTTAAAAATCTTATACTATTCATTAGGGTTATGATTTTTTTCAGATTTAAAAGCCTGTGGTGGCAAATGATGAGTATTGGTCCATAACTCTCGAAAATAACTTTAATTTTTGAAAACTGTGAAAAAAGCTTGCGCGCCTAATAAGATTTTTATATGGCTGAAGCACTAAAAAGCAGTTAATAATATCTTTTTTGAAACTGATTGTTACATAAATCATAGATTTGTAAAATAGCTTTTCCTATTTCTTTTGGACCCAAAAGATAGTGTGTGAAGTTTCAGCCCCCTAAGTTGACTCTAGGGTTTGCCTATAGAGCCCCAAATTAAGAAAAAATTGGAAAAATTAGCAATTTTCAGAATTTTTTAAAAAGTATATTTTGATATTTAAATTGATATAAAACTGGTTCAAATGTGTTATTTAGGACATTTAAGATGGTTTATATTTATTTAAGGTTATTAACTGTACCTATAGTGTCTATAATTTAAGAGTAAAAGGTACTACTAAGGGACGTTGCGCTCATCAAAGCTTATAATACACTACAGTGGTCGAAAGTAATTAAATTCCAATTTTCTTCAAAAGAACTCCCTCAAATGATGCCATTTGGTGTTACATTGATGTTTTAAATATAAAGGCCAGTTAAGTAATAACAGTAATTAGGCCTTCTACTGAAGTTTTAATGTAAAATATGCTTTTCTTCGAAAATGCTTGTTTCTAGCTGATCAAATACAAAATTTATTCTAAAAAAGATGGTTATTGTATTTTTTTAGTTCAAATACTTTCAAATACCGTTATAAGCTTAATTTTTACTTAGACCTTAATTTTAAATCAAACAGATCGGAATTGACTTGGGTTATTTCTGTATCAGAAGAGAAATGGGATCTCTTTATTAAAGTAAAGAAAATTGTTTAATATTTGTAAATTTTTGTTCATATTTTGATGAAAGAAGATTTCAATTAAACTTTCCCCCTAATACGTTAAAAAGAGGTAATTTTCATAATTTCATACGATAAAATTTATTTTTATTCCTGGTATAGGAGAAGTTCATGTCGTTTCCAATCTATATGGTTTAAAGTTAAAATCTACTTATAAAAATGAAATCTATAAGGGTTTAAAAAGGTATTTCAAGGTTTTTGATCTTAAAAAGTATTATAACCCTCTTTTTGAGAAAATTTAGGATTTGATCAGCTAGAAACAAGCATTTTTGCAGAAAAGCACTTTTTGCATTAAAAGTTCAGTGGAAGGCCTAATTACTGTTATTTCACTGGTCTTTTTAATTTAAACATCAATTTAACAACAAAGGGCATCATTTGAGGGAGTTCCTTCGAAGAAATTCGGATTTAATTCATTTCGTCTAATGGTAGTGTATTATTACTTTGGGGAGAGCAACATCCCTAGCACTTATTAATCTTAAATTATAGGGGATATAGGGCACAATTTAGTTAATTCACATAAATATACATATAATTCATTTAAATATATTCTAAAGAACACATTTAAACCAGTTTTATATAAATATCAAAATATTTTTTAAATTCTGAAAATTGGTAGTTTTTTCGCTTTCTTTTCAAATTTGGGGCTCTAAAGGCACACCCTAGAGTTAACTTATAGGGCTGAAACTTCACACACTATCTTTTGGGACCAAAAGGAATGGGAAAAGCCCTGGGTAGCGAGGTTTATTGTAAAAAAGTTTTTTTCCCGAGACACACTAGTGATTGCTATATTAGAAAGTGAAATGAGGTTAGGCGCGCAAGGTTTTTTCTCAATATAAAGAAAATAATGCTATAAAATTAACATATGGGCATAAGTTCATCGAATGCAAAATCAGGCTTTTTAATATTTTTAAAAAAGTCTCAGAATCATAACCCTACTATTCATGGATACAATCTATTTTACAATATGGAATAATTTTTTGGGGGGTGATTATTTGACAAATCTGCTACCTTTAATAAACTTACAAAAAAGATTACTTAAGTATTTAAATGATGATCATCTTTTCTCCAAAAAGAAACTTTTTTATTATAGAACATTACTTTATATTCATAACAATTTTATTTCGTTTGAAAGCTCTAATACCAATTATAATCTTAGAAAACCGCCTCTTCTAAATATTCCGAAACCAAACAAAGAAATTCTACATAAAAGTTTTATCTACCAGGGTCCTTTCTACTATAACAAATTACCTACACAATTGACTACAAACTCCAATAAATTTTCTTTTTAAAGGGAATTATTCAATTTTTTATTAAACTCAGATAAATTTATTTTTTCCTGATTAACATTTCACCTTTTGCCTATTTATTTCTACGACCAAGATCTTTCTCCAGTGTCTTTATATATATTTTTTTCGAGGTGTGTTAGTGTGTTTTTATCTTTCATTTAAATTGGGTTGTATTTTGTGTGGAGCCATATGATTAATGTAATTTTCTGGGCTGTCCTCTTGCCAAATTACTTATTTTTTGAAAGGAGTATTTCACCAATTATTGCTGGTTAAGCGGACAATAAGTGTAAACTCACAACTCTCAAGCGTCACCTCCAACCGTGGACCGGTTTCGTCCTTGTTAGGACTCATCAGCACGGTATAGGAAGGTAACGCAAGAGAGTGGAGGGCAAGTACTAGTCTAGCCGACTATAACTGAAAAAGTGGTGACAATTGATTAGTCCTCCACTAATCGATTGCTTAACCAGCAATAATTGGTGACCTCATAATGACAGAATTCTGTCATCATGACAGAATAATTGGTGGTTACCTTGCCTTACTGGAATTAAATCTGTTCTAGGAATGCCATGTCATTTCAGCAGATCAGTGGAGGACTAATCAATTGTCACCACTTTTTCAGTTATAGTCGGCTAGACTAGTACTTGCCCTCCACTCTCTTGCGTTACCTTCCTATACCGTGCTGATGAGTCCTAACAAGGACGAAACCGGTCCACGGTTGGAGGTGACGCTTGAGAGTTGTGAGTTTACACTTACTTATTTTTTGTATTTTTTTATATTTATATACTTAATTTTTTTTCTCTTTTTTTTCTTTATATATAAGTGTTTCATAGTAAATTTTTTGTTTCACTTGGAAGGGCCAATTTGGCCCCTTAGTGAGCAATATGTTTTTTTCTTTTTGATTATTTCCTTTTAATGTTTATGTATTTGTAAATGTTTCAGAATAAATAAATTATTATTATTATTATTATTATTATTATTAAAAAAATACTAAGTGTTTTTCTTAAAAAAAAGTAAGTCAGTTACCCGTGGAATTGCCCAAAACAAGATTTAACAAAGACAAAAATACTTTTTTACTATATGTGTTGGAAGAAAAATTTTTAATTTTTTCTTGTACACTTATTTAATAACTTCTAAATCTAAATATCTTTATTCAAATACTAATGATGATATCTTTACGTTCTGTTCACAATGCCACAATCATTTTATAAACTTGTTCTGCTGAGTAATGGAAAAGCCTTTAGAACCTAAACCTATATAAATGACCTTTCAATTCTAAACAACCAGTAATTTATTTCCTCTTTGGAAGCTCAACAACCTGATGCCGGTGTTCAGCAAACTATTTCAACGCGAACGTGAGAGTTTCATCGCGGCCAATGTCTCCACAGCCGCCGTCACTCCAGTCCTGACCAACCAGATCAACCTGATCCCTTCTTCAGAATACGTCCCCCTCACACCCACCTCTCCGGGAGACGGACGACTTCGGGGAATACTCAAGAAGACCAACAGCTCCAACCCCTCTGCAGCACTGCAGGGGGGCCAGGTAACAGAAAACAACAGCACCGTTTTCTTTCCTGGAAACAACATACCATCTGCTGAAAATAGCACTAACAGATAGCATAAGGTGAGGATAGATCTGCTTTAGTGTTCCAGTATGGCTGTTGATCGATTGAATTATATACAGGCTTGAAGAATTCAGAGCTCTCAGGTTGTCAAGAAAAGTCAGATGCAAGGCTCGGCAGTTTAATTTTGAGAAGAAAAAAATGCGCATAATTTAACCTAAAAGGCAAAATTTTGTTAGGACCTTAAGTGCTTTTTCTTCTGAGCATTGTTGAGCTGTCTGGAAGGAAATAAAATTTATAATTTGCAGTCAAGCGTTAGCTTTGATTCTATAAAAAAAACTTCTGGTTTAATCAATAATAGTGATATTGTTTGTTCAAAAATTTATTATTGTTAATTACAGGATTTATTTTATAGCTTATAGTTAAAATTGAAGTATGATTTGCTCTATGCTGTTAGAGACTTGAGATCAGATTAGCCTGAGATGTTTTTTCATCAAGTTAGTCATGTTTCATACAGCCAATTCACTGCACAAAACAAAACCAAGGCCATATTTGTATCATCTGTACAAAGTTTGTATTGTGGAACATTCCTGGCAACTGCGCTGATATTGAGAAGGGTTGCTAAAAGAGGTGTCCATAATCTCATTTCCATATCTAGTCTTGTATTATTTCATTCTTAGCTACTTTGGACAGTGGTTTCAGATTTGTCGTTTATTTACATATTGTGAAAGAAAGTACTGTAAAATGGGGGAACTTAGAAATTGGACCAAGAGGTAGTTTTAACTTTTTATCTTTCTAGAACTATTCAGCTTGCTGTTATGTAAACAGCTTCAACAATAATACAAAAGCTTAAAAAAAACGTTTTGTGGTATTTGAAGGAAATAATCTTGCAAGTTTGGTTAAAGGTATTATCCTTTATTTAGTATATTCATCTATGAATCTGATCTAATTTAATTAGATTAATTCTGATAGGTTAATACAGGGGTCTTTAAAGTTCCACAGGCCAAAACTAGCCCTTCAGCTGTGGTCTGCAATAACTGACTGGATTTTCCCAGTATCCAGTTCCAACTTTTTTTCACCAAATTCAGTCGATGTACTCTAAACATATAAATATCATAATACATCCATTGCAAGAAAAGGTGGTTGAAAAAATTCTGAATATTTTTCTTAATTTAGAGTATTAAGATAATTTAATAAAGTATGGCTAATCAGTTTCCAAACAAAAACGCCTCCTCCAAAAAACAAAATACCACTAAGCATTCTTGTTTGATTTTTTTCCCTTAAATTTTTAAGTGTAATTCAGTGTGACCAGCAGGACATTGGGAAGGGGTGAATTATGTAACTCTTAGATTAAAAACTTTTGAGACCCCTGGGTTAATAGTGTGTTAACTTATGAAAAAGCTTGTTAGAATGTGTAATTATTAAAAAATTCCATTTTTTTAAATTGTTGTAGGGTGTATTTAGTACTTCAGTTATTCTAGTTCCATGAATGCTAAATGAAAATAATATGTAATTGAAGTCTACCATCACATTACAAATACACATATTAGTTTGCATTATTGACATATTTTCTCCAGTTTTTAGAGCAAATATGGCAGATGGCCCAAAGCTTTCTTTCCTGCCTTTTCTTTTAGAATTTTGGTGATGTAAAATTTGAAGTGTTATAATTTAAATGTATGTTTTTAAAATATTCCTTTCTACAATGCTTTTCCCTCTTTCATTTTTATCTTTTTGAGCATATCATTTAGTTGCCAAAAATTTTTAAACTTTTCATTAATTGTTAACTATTTATGTGAAGATTTTGTATTTTAATCTGTTAAATGTTTCTTTTTTTGAAGATTCTTGTGACAGTTGTGTATGTATATTTTAGAATTTTTAAGCAAAACTATTCTTTATACTTATGTGATTCATGTAGTGGACAATGTTTTTAAGTCATTTTTCCAGTGAACATAGTATTCTAAAAAAATTGGATCCTATATGTGCTTGTCTGTTTAGCTACATATTTTTAGTATTATTGACATAATTTTTAATTTTGGTGTGTTTCCTAATTTATTAATAGTTTGAATGTGAATTAAATGTTTGTCCTCTTTATGTGATTTTTCCACTCATGCTGAAATGCATGAGCACACAACTAACTTAAATTTATTATAATGAATGAAGTCTGATGCTATTACTTTTTGGCTAAATGAAAGTTTCCCAAAATCAATTTCTTATAAGACACTTTCTTTTTCAATGATTTTTTCATAACTCAAATTGGCAAATAATGTTAACTAACAGTAGTCGTGATACATTACAAAATCCTGGGATTTACCCTCTATGAAACATTTTCATACAAAAGAAGTAGAAACTTAAAATATTCAGCTTATGTTTTAAAAGTTTGTGTACAATTAATAAAACTAAAACAGTCAACAAATTTTTTCTTAAACTAAAACATTGAGAAAAAAATTATTTAGTCACATGTATCTTTAAAATAATGACATTTAAATTTTAGTGTTTTACCCTTAAGTAGGATTCAAAAAACATTTGTTTGCTAGCTACCCCAGTAGTATTAAGGCCTGAAATCAAGATTATTGTTTATGAAGTAGGTGTTACCCATCAGGAGGTTTTAAAACATCCTATTTAAAAACTGACAATTATATAGTTTGTGTGCAATATATCGTCGATTTACAGGCGAAAGGCACTAAGTCACTTTTTGCTCAACTAATCCGTACAAGGTTATGCCAAGTTTGGCGATCATTCTACCATTGCCATTCTAGTTATAGTGTAGAAGAGAAATTTTAAAAAATTAAATTTTTTAAACTTTAGAAAGTATTTGATATATTTTAAAAGTTGGAGGATTGAATTAGATATGGTGACTGACATATCGCTCACTCCTTTCAAGAACGTCATATCTCAAAAATCAACGATATTTAGTTATGACTGTTTTCGGAAAGCTCTGAAGGAGTACTACAACCCTGCGAAACCCTCATATTTTTAAACTGAATAGTAAATAAATTAACCACATTCTTATTATTTATTTTCAATGCATTTCAATGCAATTCTACACTTTCAAATGCCTCTCCTGAAAATTTAGGTTTTTTGAGATATGACGTTCTTGAAAGGAGTGAGCGATATATTCCTTGCCTTGTGGGCTTAATCTTTCAAGTAATACAGACATAAATAAAATTTTTACAACCTAGAGAGAAAATACACCCAGCGCATGGCCGGGAATCGGACTGTCACAAAGCCGCCACGTCCACAAAGAGAGATGGCGAAAAAAAAACTAAAATGTTTATTCGTTCAAACTTAATCAATTTGAAGTGTAAACCGTATTTACTCATTGTGATGGATGTGCCTAATTTAGATGTGGGATTTTTAGAGAAAGAGGTATAAGATAGGGTTTAGTCTTTTAGCATTTTTTCAGATTGGTTATCCTTGTCATGCTTATAACCTGTGAAAGCTTTTCGAGCATCTGGTGCTTCCTCTGAAAAAGCTTTCCAGTTTTTTTCGTTGGGGCCATTCCACCGCTTTCAAAAGATCTGCCAAAAGTGACTTAGTTCCTTTCGCCTGCAAGCCTTCGAAATAAAAACTACACAATACTGTCATTTTCGTACCTGTTTTATGTAAAACTGAACCTATGTATCCTTACTCTTTTGTTGAGATAAGTAATTATTTGATAATAATACAAAATTTCAGATAAACTGTGTAGAGAACTACAGCAAAAAGAAAACTTTTAGATTGTTAGGTTATGAAAATTTAAGTTTTCAGCTGCTCAGTTATTTCTAAAAATTGCTTCTCCTTGGGCCCAATATAAGGTTCTGTAGTCTTAACTTCATTTATTGAAGCAGATTTTAGATAATGATTTATTTTTGAGGATTGGCTAATAATTTTGAATTTTACAGTTTAAATTCATAAGTTTTAGTTAAATTTTCCTATAGAACAAATCCATTTCAATCTTAACAGAATTGGAAAAAAAAAAATTTGTGGCTCCTCCATCCTGATTCCTGACTACAACCATGCTTAGAGATAGTTCAAATTTATGATAGACTATGTAAATAACTATAATGACTTTGTGTTACAATGCAATGTTAAAAATGAATGGTCTTGTCCTAAAATTTATTCTTGACCTGTGGGTTGTTAAATTTGTTGATTATGCCTATTATAAAGCTGTACTGTTCTTATATAGATTGTTTACAATTGAAAGGTGTATCTGTTTTACAAGTTTGAAAATTTATGCTTCATAATGCAGCCAAAATAAATACTTAAAATTATTATTCTTACTTTTTTGTCACTCCAAATATCTGATAATTATAATTTATATAAGCTTCAATATTATTTAAAAAATTCAAACTAATATACAAGCTACATTTTAATACTTGCGTATACAGAGTAGGGTGGTCTTAAGTATAATGGTAAAAAAAATTTCGTAATTTTTGAAGTCGCACCCCCTAATTTTTTTACTTATGGGGTAGTAAATAACTGGTAAAAATTTTATCCTAATCGGTAAATATTAACACATGCTGCAAAAGGGATGAAAATTTGAAAAAACGTTAAAATTCTCAAAACTTTGAAAAATCATAATACGAGGGTTGTTTTTTAATTAACTTCCGTTTTGCTCCTGAAAAAAAAGTAGTACGAATTTCAAAATAATTTTGCTACTGATAGATAGGTACATTCTTAAGAATCAATTTACCTCTTTACTGGAAAAAATCGGACATTTTTTCTATTATTTATAGAATTTACAAGCGCGCTCCTCGAACTCATTTCCCGCCGGCCCATAGATAATTTCTATTCCTTTAAACTTCGTTCGCATTAACAATAGACAATCGGCAGGCAGGTGATTTTTGCAGCATGCTAATGTGCATGTTCAAAACCATATTTTTTGCATCTGCCAAGTTCCAAGCATTGGGGATTCTGGAGTTACAGCCATAATAAACAAGGCAACATCCATAGATTCGCAGGCAAAGTGTGCGCTGAGGGGGAAAACGGCTGTCCGAACCGATGTGAAGCTCAACGAAAAATCAAACTTTTCATGAAGCGGGATCGAAAAACTTGTGAAAAAGTACGATAAAAGGTCTATTTAAAGGCACGGGCGTCGTTTCCGGGGGGGACGGGGGGACGCGTCCCCCCCAATATTTCAGACATTTTTCAAAAAATTTTTAACATTATAAGACCGAAAAAAAAGCTATCCAAACATCGGAGAAGGGAGCTAAACACTACTTCCGCCTCTTAGCCCGAGGGGGAAAACGTCCGTGTTGGTGGACGACCGCCGGACAGGCCACCCCCAGACGGCGACAGAGGATCACTCTCTCTGACAAGAATATTTATAGCCCCTTGCGTTGACGATGGTAGCTGAAACTTTGTTTCACACCCCTTGGGGGGTCACCAGGAGCGGACGATTGTCTTTTCTCTGGGTGGTCGCCTCGACGGTCAAATTGCAGGAGATGGAACAGCCGATATGACACCGTTTTATGGTTGCTGATTGCTCGAAGTTTCTTGTTTTCTAACCGCCTCTTCCACGAACCAAAGGGAGGGCGAGGAAGGGTACATTTTCTTGGGTGGGGGTAATCAAATTTAAGCAGATCTCTTTCAGTCCCTTTTTGGTTGTGCTTTCAAAAGGTTGTTTGTTTTGGTCTCCTTGTCCTGGACTCCTGGACAGAAGAAGTGTATTTATTTAAGATCAACTGCCAGAAGAAAGAGGTAGGTTGTTTATATTTGTTTTTTTTTTAAGTTAGAGAGGGGGGATTAAGGATTTATGCTTCCTTCTAATTTTTATCTAGATAATTACAATTGATTTGTATGTTTTGATATTTAATTTGTATGATATGAGAATTGAAAATTCTTTGGATTTTTCCATTTTTGGACTTTTTTGTTAGACATTTCTTAAGTGTAAAAATCCCGTAGGATGTAAAATAAAAACCGTTCGGTTAGAATTCAACTATATTCACATTTACAGGGATGTTGCGGCTGCGCCAAACTGCGCCAAATCCTAATTCATGTGCTAAACTGCTACAAAAACCGTATTTTGAGCAAAACTGCGCCAATTTACGATTTTCTTGAAATCGAATTATCAAACTCCGCTCACGCGAAGAATACCTTCATTCTTAGGAAAAAAACTCAAATCGTCTATGGAATCTTTTCCACATTTCTACCACTTGAATTCAAAACCGATGACGTCAGCTCAATTTGCTGTGTTAAGTCAGTTGAAAAGTCGAAAAATCGCGATTTTTCGCAAAAGTTTCGTTTTTTTTTGCGAAGTGTTCCGTTCTTCCCCACGACTTTCGTGGATGGCTGCGGGTGCCGATTCAAGTTGGCTTCTTCTTGCGTCGTTATGACGATGTAGAAAAAAAAATTTACCGTGGTCCGAAACCCACTAGTCCGGTGTTCCGGAAGTCGGGAAAAATAAAAAATTTTTTCGGGGTTTTTTTGCGGATTGTTCCGTTTTTCCCTCGACTTTCGTGGACGGCCGCGGGTGCCGATTCAAGTTGGCTTCTTCTTGCGTCATTATTGTGATATAGAAAAAACAATTTGGTTAATGAAGCGAATCCGGCCCGCAGATTTTCGTCGCCAAATTTGGCGATAACAATTCAATGCTCGGATGCCATCGGTTTTCCACTTGGCGACAAAAAAAATCGCCAAATTCAGCTTGCGGGCCGGATTCGCTTCATTTACCAACAATTTTACCGTTGTAAGAAGGCCACAAGTCTGGTGTTCCGAAAATCGGGAAAATAGCGATTTTTCGCGACAGTTCCGTTTTTCCGCGACTGCTTTTCCTACGGACGTCTTCAACGGCGGTGCAGAAAAAACAACTTTACTTTGGTCAGAGCAGCCTGAGAAGTCTAATAAGATTATTTTTTCTCCATTTAAGTCGTATTTTCAACTTAAGAGGATTTTCTAAGTTGTGAATTTTTATTGAAAGTTAGCTTTATAGCAACTTAGATTATTATAGTGTTTTTTATCTGATTTAAGATTCCAAAAATACCTTCAAAAATACTAATTTCTTACTTTTTTGCTCTACTTAACTAAAATTTTTTGACAATATCATTTTTGCAATTTAATATTATTACTTAAATAATTATTCTGTTAACTAATTTCCTTAATTTTTATTTCATTTTGTTACATTTTGACTTTTAAAGTGGTTTTAAAACCTGATTCAGGAATATAATAAGCATAGTGTGTTATTAAAATTAAAATTTGTATTGAAAACTATTATCATTAACAATAACATTATTTTAAAAACATTAAAAATTAATTATAAATTTGTTCAGAATTACCATTTAACTTTAAAATGGCTTATCAGAGGTTTTTGAATCTGTTTTGTGAATGTACTTTTTCTCTTTTTTAAATTTATAAATGCTCCTATTTTTAAATGGTAAATTTTCTAAGGTACCTTTAAAGGGTTGCAATTTTGCCAGTGGCGGATCTACGGGGGGGGCTTTCGGGCTGAAGCCCCCCCCAAAACGTCTAACATTTTACTAAGTTTGTCAAAATGCAAAAAAATTATATCCGAAATTCGGATGAGGCGTACCAAAACGAGTTGAAAAAGTGGGGTTTTTTACTTAAATTTCCAAAAATTTTCTGGGGGGGGACCCCCAGACCCCCCTTTTAGTGGTTTCAGTAGGATAATTTACTCCCTTTTCCGTATTACCATTGGCAAGAAGATTCAATTGGATTATGAAAATTCTTAGCCCCCCCAAAACCAAATCCTGGATCCGCCACTGAATTTTGCTAAGACAGATCTCTAGCTGTTCAAACACCTGTTTTTGGTGTAATTTGTCTTATAAATTTTTAGTAGTTTACTTAATCATGCATTGTTTTAAGATTAATAGTTGGGATAAATTATCAGTATATTTTAGTAACAAGAACTATTAACCCTGCTATGGATTTTAATTTTGGTTGTTGCAAAAAATTGATTCGCCCTGTTCCTGCTTTAAAATTAAGATAAGTTGCTAAAAAATTTAAAATCGGCTGCTACAAAAATGGTTTATTCTGCTACAAATTTTTAATTAAGCTGCTACAAACTGCTTCAAATTTTTAATTTAGCTGCTACAAACTGCTAAGACTTTTGAATTTAGCTGCTACAAACCGCTACAAATTTTAAATTTAGCTGCTACAAAAACTGCTACAAAATGCTCAAAGTTGTGCAACATCCCTGCATTTATTTTCAAATCAAGTTCTTAAAGTGAGAATCCTACCAAAAAATATAGAAAGGGAAATTTAAACCTGTAAATATGAGTAACTTGTAAATAGAGCGGCTTAGAGGGAATTCCAAGTCTCCTCCCCCTGTGCAAATATAAACTTTAGGCCTGATAGTTACCTATTTTCGAAATTTAAATTTAAAAATAAATGCCTCTTGAAGCATTTGCTTTTCCAGTTTTGAGACCAATAATTTTGGGAAAACAGATTGGGAAACAGATGGGAAATTAGATTGGGAAAACATTATCACAACAAAAAATTCTGTTTCTAGCTAAAAAAAAAAAATAATTATTTAAAGAGACCCCTCAAAAAAATCCAGCTACAGCACTGGTTGAAGCATAAAAAATTTGATTTTGAAACTGTAATCTTATAACACTTAAATGAGTTTAAACCTGTATTTTAAAGGTCAAATTTCTAAAATTTTTCTGGGGGAGGACCCCCATTGGAAATTGGAACAGAAGTTAATTAGGTGATTCAAAACCACCTTAAAATTCTTAAACGAAGGCGAGAAAGAAAAATGATTATATTCGGGTAGTTAACCAGTAGTTTAACCAGTTTAACCAGTGGATCCCGAAGTTTTGAGGCGTCCCCCCCAATATTCAGGAGGCGCCGACGCCAATGTTTAAAGGTGATTACGTTTAAAAGCAATTAAAGATGTTTGTAACCTTCCGTAAAACCTTATTTTTAAATATTCATTTATTTTTTTTATTTTTAAAAAATCGAAAAGGGGAAAATTTCGAAAAAGAGGATTTCTCTATGGGTTGGCGGGAAATAAGTTCGAGGAGCGCGCTTGTAAATTCGATAAATAATAGAAAAAACGTCCGATTTTTTTCAATAAAGAGGTAAATTGATCCTCAAGGATGTACCTATCTATCAGTGGCAAAATTATTTCGAAATTCATGCTACTTTTTTTTCAGGAGCAAAACGGAAGTTAATTAAAAAACAACCCTCGTACTTATTTAAAATATATTATTTGATTTATTTCAACACTTTTTTTAACAGAAAATGCTTAAACATGAAGAATATTTGACTTTATAGCCTTTGATAATTTTTTAAAGGTATTGTATTTGCTCCTCATTATGCGTTAAAATATCGTTTTACTCCTCAATGAGCTCGATTCCCCTTTCTGCAGTATCATTTTCACCAGACTATTACTGACGACTTTAAATCCTTCCTGATAATCTCCACACAAGTTTCACGTTAAAGGATTTCCAGAAATAAAGTCTGAAGATAACTTAAAAATCTTCAGAAAACAATTTTCGGTTCATTTTGCCACAAAATCGGCTAGATTTATCTTAAATAGTTCTGCCAGTTCTTCAAAACTAATTTGCAAACACTCTGATATAATACATGGGGGGATTCTTTCTCTTTAAACTCTTTGGCAGCTCAATGTTGTGTGGGGACAATCGCTCCTCCAAAACAACCGTCTCCTCCAAGAAACCCTCCATGACTAATCATTTTCAATGCTGCTATAGATATATTTTCGTTAATTCCTCTGTAGATAAACAGGCCCTCATGAATTTCAAGTCTTAAAATGTGGCTTTGTGAGCCATTTACACATCAAACCAAACCCAATAAATATATTCGTACCTTTTAATCCTTGTAGTTCTTGATTATATACAAATTAGCCTCGTTTCTAAAAATTAATATCTTTAAGCCTCAAGGTTGTCTAAATTTAATCATTTTTGCTTCTTGATAATCAGAAAGTGCTATTGTCAACTGTAGAAACTCTTTATAGCCATCCCTCGGTTGCTGTTCAAGAGCACTTAAAGTTCAAACTTGAGAATTTCTTCTTTGTGTCTTCCGCTGGTGTTTTTACTGCATCTTTAACCCATTAACGCCCATTGATCTATTTTTAGATCGCTAAACATAGTGTCAGAAATGGTCTTTTAAATTACCTTAAATTTACCCCACAAAAACAAAACTGCTCATATGGCAAGAGAAAGCCTTCCTTAAGAATAACACTGTTCTACAAATTTGACCTTCAAAATTTTTTCCTTGATGAAAATAGTCAATTCTTATAGATTTTGGGTCGCTGAATACGAAAATCACCATTAAAATTCTCAATTGACTCAGGATTTTCGGGGAACAGCCCCTCCCCCTTTTTACGTTTTTCGACGAACTTATAACTTTAAACTCGATTTTCAGGGTCAAAAAGCATTATTTTAGTCTTCAAATTGCTCCCCAGTTAACAAGAAATGTTCAAATTAATAAAATATGATAAATTTATAACAAATGGATAGGGTTAAGGGGTAATTACCCCCCTAAAAATACAAAAAAATAGCTAAAAATTATAGAGGTTTCTATACGCTATTTTTTCCTCTTATTTTTTACGCAAATCCCGTTTCAAGGGTCATAACCCTTCCCCAAGGACCCAAATTTGATGACAATATGCAGCAATAATTTTTACTAAAAGCGGTTGAGGTGTTAGCCTCCCAGAAGTCCCCGCGGAAGAGTTCGGAAGACTTCCAGAATCGGGAAGGCGCTCGCGAGTTCAGGAATTAATATCGATGATTTTGAAAAGATTACAAATGATGTTTTTCTTATATTTTGGGTGTATCCTAAGTAGAAACTCTTCAGTTCTTTAAAAACTGACCGGTTTTCGGGAGTGAGGATTCCTTGTTTCAAGATGTTAATAGATGCACGGCTGTGGATAACAATTAGGGGGCATCCCCTTAAAAACTGAGGGTGATGGAGGAAAATGGGTGTCATATTTGAATTCAGCAGATCATTTTACACAAGAATCAGCTGAAATTCAGTAAGTGGCTTCAAATTTTTTTTTGTACAGCACAGTTAAACTCTAATTGCGGCATTGAACCCTTCCGTGGGTGCTCTGGGGGCGCTCTCACCTCAACCGCTTTTAGCAAAAATCTTTGCTGCATATTGCCATCAAATTTGGGTCCTTGGGGAAGGGTTAGGACCCTTCAAACGGGAATTGCGTAAAAAATAAGAGGAAAAAATAGCGTATAAAAACCTCTATAATTTTTAGCTAATTTTTTGCATTCTTATACCCCGTTCGCACTGCCGCTAAAGGGCCCTTAAACTTTAAGTGCACTTAAACTTTAAGTGCGTTTTCTTAAAACAGCGTTCGCACTGGCAAAGGGTGATTGAGCACTTAATTGTGGAAATCTAAGAAATGTTTAATTTATTATTATATAACTTAAAACTAATAAATATAATCACCAACTTTTTAAAAAAAATAAAGTAAAAATGTAAAAATACATAAATAATTATTAATTGACAGACGATTTAAGAAAACTATTTCTGAATTTCAAATAAAAACAAAAACGAGACAAGCTGACTGGATTGTAGTGGGATAAATTGGATCATATCAAGGTAAATAAACTAAATTTTTTTATTAAACTAAATTTAATCAGTTTTTGGTCCATTGTTTTCCATATTTTGATGTACTTTTATTTTACCAACTGGGTCTTTTTGCCTTAAAAATCTAAAATATCTGGATACAATGGATATATTAGTTTGGCATAGCAGAACACGAAATAAATTTTATCATATTCATAACAAGAATGTTCTGAAAAGATTTCTTGATTGAATTTTTTTTAATATTTTGATTTCTTTTTATCAGCAGCTGTTTTTAATTACATTTACACTATTAAGTAATTAAAAGCAATGAGCGGAGATATTGAAGTACAGCATTGTTTAGCTCACGGTTCAATTTTTGATGGGCTTTTTTGTGTTAAATTATTGTACTAATTCAAAGAACCTAATAACCTATAAATATGTTCGTAATTGTGTCCAGTTTAAACTGTTTTAACAGTGTCCTTGGTCTTTATTTGAAGAAATATCACTAAAAATAAATTTTTCCCATCCTGGGAAACATTGTGCGCCGCCATCTTTGTTGATTTTCAAACACCCTTAAAAAATGGGGCGATTTTGTTATTCCTAAAGTGTGTTTCTATGGCAACTAAGTGCGAAATGAAAATAGAGGGTCTTTTTCCTGCCAGTGCGAACGGGGTATTAGGGGGTTAACTACCCCTTAAACCTATCCATTTGTTATAAATTTATCCTATTTTATTAATTTGAACATTTCTTGTCCCCTGGGGGGCAATTTGAAGATTAAAGCAATGCTTTTTGACCCTGAAAATCGAGTTCAAAGTTATAAAGTCGTTAAAAAACGTGAAAAGGGGGAGGGGCTGTTCCCCGAAAATCCTGAGTCAATTGAGAGTTTTGATGGTGATTTTCGTATTCAGCGACCCAAAATCTATAAGAAATGACTATTTTCATCAAGGAAATTTTTTCAGTGTAGAACAGTGTAATCTAATGTGTTTTTTTCGTTTGCAACATTTATTTTGTTACAGTGATGGGCAAAACTTTGCCTTGGAGTTTCATTTTGCAATTTTTTCATCTTTGTTCATGTTTTACGAGAAATCTATAAAAATATACCACAAATTGAATCCTTTTCAGATTTTGTTTTATCTTTATAGATGTAGCTATGAGGATACAATGCAGATTTTTGTAAAAACTAATTTATTTAGTGAAAAATTACGACCCAATATTGCTGATCTAAAAATAGATCACTGGGCGTTCGGGTGTTAATTTTTTATGTGATGCTTACAATATGATTATTCAGATTTTTCGACTATAAACTGTAAAAAATGAACAGGAGAATACTCAGTAATATTCAGGATGGACACAAATACAGATTTTCTTCAGAAATTGATCATTATATTATTGTTAATTAAATTTTATAATTTTTCTAGTGGACGAATGAAAGGTAGACCTTCTTGATTGATTATTTAGTAAATCAAAAGATTGCAAATAGTATTATTTACTCAAGTTTATTCACATTAATTTGTTGATACAACTTAAGTCCATGCAAGCATTTTGTTTTGAAATACATTATAGGTAAAATTAATAGACAATTAAAAGTTTTTGAGGAGAAGTAAAAATCTTAAATTGAAAATTGTAATAATTTTTTTAATTCGCCCTAAAACAGCTTTTACAACCTTAAAATTGACGTTATGGCAGAATAGTAAGTTAATTGGAAAAGTATAGTTAATTAGAATAGGCCGGAAAAAAGCTTCAACACGCAGCAATTTTTATGTTGCCGAATAAGTTACATTTTATTTCATGAATATCATTATTTTATAATAAAACTAATCCATAAAATTTACAAAAAAATCACCTAATGCATTTTATTTAACTTAAATACACAATATTATGAAATATTATTTCTATAATATAAATATAAATTTAAAGTTCTTGGTTCAATTCCCACTTTTTCACCAATTATTACTTTCAACATAGGCTATTCATATAATAAATCTTGGGTAAATTATTTAATTTTATAATTATTTAATTATTTTTTCTCAGATTTATAAATAAATATGCATTTTTTAAAGAAAAATACGAATAGGTATATTTATTTTATATTTTTTATCATTTTTGAGGTTCTACTATTACTTAGCTCTGTGACAAAAAATATCCTCCGAACGCCCAGTGATCTATTTTTAGATCAGCATATTTTAACGAAACAAATGACTGTTTTCACAAAATTTGTTCATAATATTCATATGAAAGGCAAAATACACCAGATTCATGATTTTTATTCAAATCACCCAAAACAATAATAGTTTGGGCGTTAATGGGTTAATGCCAGATGGGTACTTAGATTTATCGATAACATCCTGAGATTTTTGAAAATGTTTAAATAAAAGTACATAAGATCTAAGATAGACAGCAGTGTTGGGCAAAATTTATTCGCGCAACTACAGATAACGAATAACGAATAAATCATCTATATGAACCTTCGAATAACGAATGAATCATCCGTTATTCGCGAGCGAGCACACGAATAACGAATGATTTATTCGTCAATTGCGGAGGAGACGATTGACAACTAATTCAACTGTAGTTGTGAGAGAACCTGCGAATAACGATTAAATCAATCGTTATTCTGAATGCTTCCATGGCAATTAGGTAGTATTACTGGATCGCTTCGCAACTTCATCGGAGTGGTCCGCTGCTTTATTGGATCGCTTCTCAAATTTACTGAAGTGGTCCGAAACTTACCGGAAGTGGTCTGTTAGTCACCGAAAATGGTCCGTGAGTCACCGAAAGTGGTCCATTTTTAACCGGAAGTTGCCCGAATTTAACCGGAAGTGGTCCATATTTAACCAGAAATGGTCCGTCTTTAACCGGAAGTGATCCGTAGTAACAGAAAATGCTCCGCAACTTACCGGAAGTGGTTCGTAAGTCACCGTTAGTGGTCCGCATTTAACCGGAAGTTGCCCGAACTTAACCGGAAGTGATCCACAACTTACCGGGAGGGGTTCGTAAGTCACCGGAAGTGGTCCGAAACTTACAGAAAGTGGTTCATAAGTCACCGGAAGTGGTCCGTAAGTCACCGGAAGTGGTCCGTAAGTCACCGGAAGTGGTTCGTAAGTCACCGGAAGTGGTCCACAACTTACATTAAGTGGTTCGTGAGTCACCGGATGTGGTCCGAAAATTACCGGAAGTGGTTCATAAGTCACCGGAAGTGGTCCATTTTTAACCGGAAGTTGCCCGAATTTAACCGGAAGTGGTCCATATTTAACCAGAAATGGTCCGTCTTTAACCGGAAGTGATCCGTAGTAACAGAAAATGCTCTGCAACTTACCGGAAGTGGTTCGTAACTTACCGGAAGTTGTCCACGGCTCACCGGAAGTGGTCCACAACTTACCGGAAGAAGTCAACAACCGACCGGAAGTGGTCTGAAACTTATCGAAAGTGGTCCAAAAATTACCGGAAATGGACCACAACTTACCGGAAGTGGTCCACAAATTACCGGGAATGGTCCGAAACTTACCGGAAGTGGTCCACAGCTTACCGGAAGTGGTCCGTAACATAACGGAAGTGGTCCACAACTTACCGGAGGTGGTCCATAACTTACCGGTAGTGGTCCGTAACTTACCTGAAGTGGTCCGCAACTTACCAGAAGTGATCCACAACTTGCCGGAAGTGTTCCGTAACTTACCGTGAGTGGTACGTGACTTACCGGAAGTGGTTCATAATCTACCGGAAGTGGTCCGTAACCTACCGGAAGTGGTCCACAACTTGCCGGAAGTGCTCCACAACTTACCGGAAGTGCTCCGAAACTAATCGGAAGTTACGGACCACTTCCGGTAAGTTAAAGACCACTTCCGGTAAGTCACGTACACCTTCCGGTAAGTTACGGACCACTTCCGGCAAGTTGTGGATCACTTCCGGTAAGTTGTGGACCACTTCCGTCAAGTTGTGGACCACTTCCGGTAGGTCATGGACCACTTCCTGTAAGTAACAGACCACTTCCGGCAAGTTGTGGACCACTTCCGGTAAGTCATGGACCACTTCCGGTAGGTTACGGACCACTTCCGGTAAGTAACAGACTACTTCCGGGAAGTTGGGGTCCACTTCCGGTAAGTTGTGGTCCACTTCCAGTAAGTCATGGACCACTTCCGGCAAGTAACATACCACTTCCGGCAAGTTGTGGGCCACTTCCGGCAAGTTGTGGACCACTTCCGGTAACTTCCAAACCACTTCTAGTATGTTGCGGACCACTTCCGGAAAGTTGCAAACCATAACATGTTAATACGAATCACTTCCGGTTAAAAATGGACCATTTCCAGTTAAATACGGACCACTTCCGGTGACTTACGAACCACTTCCGGTATGTTGCGGACTACTTCCGGTATGTTGTGGACCACTTCCGGTAACTTACGAACCTCTTCCGGAATGTTTCGGACTACTTCCGGTAACTTACGAACCACTTCTAGTAAGTTGCGGACCACTTCCGGTAACTAAAAAACCACTTCCGGTAACTTCCGAACCACTTCTAGTATGTTGCGGACCACTTCCGGTAAGTTGCAAACCATAACATGTTAATACGTATCACTTCCGGTTAAACATGGACCATTTCCGGTTAAAAATGGACCATTTCCGGTTAAATACGGACCACTTCCGGTGACTTACGAACCGCTTCCAGTAAGTTGCGGACCACTTCTGGTGACTTACGAACCACTTCCGGTATGTTGCGGACTACTTCCGGTTACGAACCACTTCCGGTTTGTTGAGGACCACTTCCGGTAACTTACGAGCCACTTCCGGTAAGTTGTGGAACATTTCATGTTAAAACGGATCACTTCCGGTTAAAGATGGACAATTTCCGGTTGAATTTAGACCCCTTCCGGTTGAATTCGGTCAACTTCCGGTCACTTACGAACCACTTCCGTAAATTTACGGACCACTCCGGTACAGTTGTGAACCCTTCCGTACCAACCCTGAGAATTTTTTTGCAACCCTATATGTACCTTCTGTAATTAATTTATTTGTCTGGTGAAATTATTCGCAATTGAAAAATTATTCGACATCCACGAATAAAGTTAGTTGCGAATGAATTTTCATTTGCGAATAAAAATTCAATCGTCGCTGACAGATAACCTTATTCGCAAATGAAATCATTCGCAAATACTTTTCACCCGCGAATGATTTATTCGAAGCTGAATTATTCGTACGAATAACGAATAAATTTTCAATCGTGTGAATGCCCAACTCTGATAGACAGTAATACAAGCTTCAAAAGCCTTTTTAACACAAATTCATAAATTAACACTAATTTCAGAAAATTAAAATGTATTATTTGAACATAAGCTTATAAAATTCAGAGCAGATTTCTATGTGCAACTTTTAATTATGATGAATTACATTTAAAATCCAATTTTCATTGCTTGAACATAATATTTAAGTTTTGTTTTTTGTCCCAACCCTCATTGGGTAATCCTCCACTTAACCTTAAATCCTCCATTGGAATTTACATATAATAATGAATTACACCCTAAAATATCTGCAATAACCATAGTGTAGGAGGTTTTCAAGTACAAAATACATGAAGATACCACCTTTGAAAGTGCTCTTTTTGAAAAAGCCCGTCAGCGTCTAGTCATGTGGCAGAAGATGCGCCGTAGCCGGGTTTCCTCCCCGGCTGCTACAGTCTGGATGTTACAGTCTTTCGCTTTTATAGTAGTATAACTTCAATCGCTTTGTGGCACGTGTTAATATTAAAATATTCGGTATACTTTCATTTCATACCTTAAGGAAAAAAGTTGGGGGTTGCGACCGAAGAAATTCCGAGTTTAAAAAATTAGGACCACCCTAATACAGGGTGATTCAAAACTTGATGTTGTAAGGAACACCTAGATGAATAGAAATCTGGGGTTGAAAATGCTCCCCTAACAGGTTGAGGGCAGTGAAATCTCTAGCAAAATTTGATACCTAACCTTTTTAGATTAGATTAAAACCTGCCAAATTATTCAATTCCCACATTTATTAGTCTAAACCAGGCGTCTTCAAACTACGGCCTGTGGATACCTTTCTATCTATGAAAAAATGGATATGTGGTGTATTCAATCAAGTAAAATTTCCAAGATTCCCCCCTCCTTTGAAATTCGGACTAGGTCTACAAACATGAGTTAAAACTGTTTTTAGGGTCAAATTTTCTGGCAGACCCCCCTTTTTGTACTTCTCAATCACATTAACTATAAGATTAAGTTCATCAAAATATGAATCCTATTTAAAATATATTAAACACATAAAATAGACTTGGGGATGTTTTCCCCCTCTCCTGTTATAAATTTCTACAGGGTGATTCTGAAATGGTCTGCCAAACTTTGAGAGGTGATAGTACTCATCAAGACGAACAAGAATTGATGCGGAAAGGGGGGTCGCAGTTACACCGTTAAAGAGCTAGGTCCTAATGTAGTGCGAGAGCGTTACAAAAGGACGTTTTGCCAAGGCCCGTTTAACGAAAAAAAAACATAATGAAATGAAAAAATTTATTGCATGAGGTACAGCAGTATCCGTACTACTTACATCATAAATTTAATAGAAATTGGACCACTTACTAAACGGTAGAGTGAGTTTTAAAACATGCAATATTAATCTTTTAGCCGAAGAATGGAGTTCCTTTACATTAGTGTAATGCTATTTAGAAAAATGATGATCGGGGAAGGAATTTTCAATGATCATACAGTTTCAATGATCAATGTATGATCATTAAAAATTCCTTCCCCGATCATCATTTTTCTAAATACCATTAATGGAACTCCATTCTTTGGCTAGAAGATTAATACTGCGCGTTTTAAAACTCACCCCACAGTTTAGCAAGTGGTCCAAATTCTATCAAATTCATGATGTAAGTAGTATGGATACTGCTGTACCTCATGCAATAAATTTTTTCATTTCATTATGTTTTTTTTTCGTTAAACGGGCCTTGGCAAAACGTCCTTTTGTAACGCTCTTGCACTACATTAGGACCTAGCTCTTTAACGGTGTAACTGCGACCCCCCTTTCCGCATCAATTCTTGTTCGTCTTGATGAGTACAGAGTACTATCACCCCTCAAAGTTTGGCGGACCATTTCAGAATCACCCTGTATACTTGCCATATCACTGAGATCAAAGATCTTAAAAAACTATTAACTGATTGCTATTTAAAACTGATGTACTCTCAACGATTCACTAGATACCCTGTGTACCAATTTTTAATTCAAAATATTCTTAATACATATTTTTTTTCTCTTTTGTAACTGATAATAATTGTAATTTAATTGTAAGGTTACCTAAATGCTCTTTGAAAAAATAATTGTGAACCCTCATTTGAACTACCCATGAGCTGACACTGGTTTATATTTATTTTTTAACCTCAAGTTTTTTAACCTCAGCTTAGTCGGTGGGCCGCTAAACTGCTGTTAAATAGTTAATGCGGCCCTCAGGGCGAAAAGTTTGGAGACCCCTGGTCTACAAAATGAGATACTACTAACCCTGGAAAAGTAAAATTCCTAATGTGACTAAACAATAAAAGACCAAAATGTTTATATGATTGATAAAATATTTTTAAAATTTTCAAATTATCCATGATTATTTAACAATGACTTCAAAAGAATAAAAAACTTAAAATTATCAACAACTTCAAATTTAAGAAAGTGGGAAAAACTTCTGATTAAACGTATGTGTACATGTGAATGAACCGTCTTAGATTTAAACTAGTTTAGCAAAGATAAACTGTCTTAACTTTAAGATAGTTCCCCAAACTCTCTTAAATCCTAAAAGTTTAAATCCATCGTAGCTTCATCTATAACAGTGGTTCCCAACTCAAATATGTCTGCGGACCACTTCACTTAAAATTGAACCTCCACGGACCATCTCTATCCCTAACTGTATCTTCAAAATTATAACTTTTTTTCAGTACATTCATTCCTCATGGAGGGTCTAAAATTTTGACTTTTTTTGCTGAAGTATGGGAAACCGAGTCTTACAATGTTTCTAAATAGAACTTGGAAAATCAAATAATCTATTAAACTTAATGAAAAATTAACATCACATTAATTTTATATCTAACAGGCATGTGATTGCTCAAGAAAGAAATTATCTGAAATTTTTTAGAAGCATCTTGATAAGTTACAGTGATATAGAAATTTATTTTGGGAGGGGCCCAAATTCAAATCCCTATCCCATACAATAGGTTCAATTTAGCTTTTTAATACTTTTTAGATAGGATTCTCCTTTTACTAAAACTCAATCTCAGAAATTTTTTGAAATGTGACCCAAAAAACGGTTTAAATCGTTTTGGTACACTTTTTGTCCACTCAGGAAACAAATGTTCCAATTTTTTCCCGCTTTGAAATATTAATTCGGAACATAATTGAGCGGAATTCCGATTCTCAACACCTCTAAAATTAGCAGATTTCCGCTAATTAGCGGAAAAATCACATGCCGGATATACCTTTTATAAAAGACATTTAACCATTTTTATCAAGCCTTTTTATCTATTAACCCTGGAAGAGTTCACACCTACACAAAAGTTACAGGTTTAAAAAAACAACAGTATAAAATAGTCATTTTTCTTCTTTTTCATAACCAACAAATAAGGTAATATATTATTAGTAGATTTAAATTTGAAAGTAAGTACTTAGCTTTAAATTAAACTGCAGTACGAATGAGATATCCAGGAATTCTGTTGATCACAAAAAAGCAAACTGGACATGCACTGACTGTGAGTTGTGGCAGAGGAAATATAGGCGAGGCGGGCGAGGCTGATGTTCTCTCGAAAGAAACCGCGTCAAAAGTCAATAATTATTTCAAAGGAGCGATTAAAATAGAAAATAATTTATGTGTTCAAAAACTTTCGCATTTTCGGCAATTAAGTTTTCTCATGTCTTCGAACAAACCTATTTCACGTGTATCTCAGAAATTTCCTCTTTTCATACCACGATTTCTCGAAGACCCTCTGTCTGACCATACCATCCCAGTTTGAAGTATCTTTCAACACTTCCACGCCTCGCTTCGTATCAAACCAAGTATAAGTCCGATCATTTTATATTTTATTAGCCCCACCCCGACTTCTCTCAGTTTTAATCAATCTGATGCAATAATTTTCCACATCACATTTCGTTTCTACACTGTAATAAACTACTGTTGAATAAAACTGTGCAAAATAATAGAAATGAACAAATGATTCATAGGAGAGAAAGTGAACATAGCATTTTTTATTTATGAGACGTATTATTTTTTACTTAAATATGTTTTTGTATCTGTAGTGTTTTTACTATTTCCTGGAATGTGTGATTAGGAAAACTATTTTTTTTAATTTTCCACATATTTTTTGGATAAGTTATTTAAAAATCTTCTCACGGACCACCTCTGAGGGCCTCACGGACCACCTGTTGGGAACCACTGATCTATAAAGAGGAAAAAAACAAAACTACCCAACTCTTTATATACCACATTGGCAGATCTGTTAGTATATTAAATATGTTTTGGAAATTAATACATTTTATAATGAAATTGGACAATACAAGCAGAAAAATTCGTAAACTGCAAATATAAGTGCGAAATAAAAAAGTTTAAGAGGAGTGTTTTAGGCGTAGAGACGAACTCTTGGACAGACGCCATATTTTTACTAGTAGCATCATCTGGGTTTAAGATTTTTGTGGTGTGAATGGGTAAAAATAAGATAGTTTAAGTTAAAATATCTTAACTTCTCTCTAAAGTTAAACTAGTTTAACTTTTCATGTGTGAATGTAGTATTAGTATATTAAGTGTCATCATGGTTTATAATAAACTCAGTGAATTTTAACCTAATGCAAGGCTAGTAAATGCTGACAATAAATCCTTTTACTATCTACATGTTTCCAGTTTGAAAGTTCTAAAACTAATAAGCAATCACTGATTACATCTGTTTATTCAGATAACTATTACACTTTAATGATATATTTTTATGAGTATGTTTAGACATGGAAGTAAATTTATATACTTCATGCAAATGATTGAAGAAATTCTTGAACAAATAATTAAGAATATTACTTAACTGCATTAATCATAAGGCAGTGGTAAAAATTTATTAGAGCATCCTACATTTTGAATAGTTCTGAATTACGCAGTAGCCTTGACTAATTCTTCATTTACTTCAACGGCAATCTGAGCTTCTGCTTTAGCTTCTTCAGTAGAAGCAGAACTTAGTTGCTGTTGGGCTTTGCTAAGACCTTCCTTGCAAGCCTGTAAAAATATTTTGAATGCGTAAAAAAGAATCCGAAATGCTTGTCACAATTGAAGGGCTTGGTGGATGAAGGAAGGGGTTATGTTACAAGGCCTGTCCCAAAAGTAATGAGACTTAATTCATGGTTCTCACTCTTTGAAAACATTGAAAATCAAGGACTTTCAAGTACTTTTCAAGGACCTCGACAAAATTTTTCAAGGACCTTTTTCGCAGACATTTAAAAATTAGTCGTATTTCAAGACAAGTCATTTTTCCCACATACAATCGGAACGAGAGGAGAAGTCGCTCTTCACTGTCAGTTTGTAAAACTGGCCGGGAGTTATGTTCATAAGAGTAGTTTTAAAGAAAATTTCTAGAAAAAAACAAAGAAATATCTGAAAAAATTAAGTTTGATCAGTGGCCGAGTGAAAATTCAAGGACCTTCCAGGACCTAGAACGTTTTTCAAGGACTTTCAAGTACCTTAATTTAGCCTTAAAAAATTCAAGGACTTTCAAGGACCGTGGGAACCCTGTAATTCAATTCAGAATTATGGAATTCAGTCTCGTTACTTTTGGGACAGGCCTTGTAACATAGCCCCTTCATCCACCAAGCTCTTCAATTATAACTAGTGGCTAAAATTACTGCCTGTTTTACTGAAAAGAGTACAGAGAAGCTGTAGAGTCCTGGGCCTTCTTTAGAATTGACTATGATACTAGTATTAACCATTTAACTGTTTTACCTATGGAACACTTGTTCATTTCTAAGAACTTTTTAATTTTCCAGGAAGCATCTCTCAGACAAAGCTGTTCGGTATTTCTTTTTCCCAAGGAGGCCCAAAAACTGTGCGATAGCTCCTCAAATCAGCCGACTTTGGGGGTATACTTTTGGGTTGGATATTATTAGAACTCATAGTTCTCAAGTTGTTTTGAAATACCTGGATCATTTAAATTATTCCAAATTAAGACATTATAAAAACCACAAATTTCAATATGTAAAGGGGCTTGGAATAATAATGAATTAATAAACAATTAGACTTAGAAGGAATAGCAACAAAGGGTTGCCTATAAATCAGGGTTTCTTATTTTTATTAAAATGAATTAACAGCTCTGTACATTCTAAAACTGATTAAAAATATATTGATATGATTATTTCTAAGCTATGTGACAATTTTTACTTAACACACTCTTATCTGTTAAATGCTTTTGCTGTCTCAACAGTGAGATGCTAACTGAAAGGGCAAATGAATAATTGTTCCATTAGTAACTAAAACTTTTATCTTCTTTTAAATTTATTAATCAAATTTTGATTGAAATAAGCAGTACTTACTTGGGAATCTAATCTTTCAATTGGTACTGCTTCTTGAGCCAACACTTGAACAGAAGAATCTTCATTTATTGTAACAGATCCACTGCTAACTAAAGAAACATTTTTCATTATCAAACAGCTATTTATAAAACTGTGTCAATGATTGAGAAACTATTGGATAGGCATTATTCAAATCTTTTTAGGTATCTTGTTCAGTTTTATAATTATTATAAAAATTCATTACTTTAAGATTTGATTTTTTTAAAGTCTCCAGGTTCATTGTACATGAACCCAATCTACACTGGTGTTCAAAATTGAGAAACTGCACTTCTGTTTGATTTTCTCTACATCTACTGGACAGATTTGGATGAAATTTGGAATTAACAAGGGTTGATACAAAACCCAATAAATCGTCAGATTACAGGCGAAAGGCACTAAGTCACTTTTTGCTCAAATACTCCATACGAGGTTATGCCAAGTTTGGCGATCATTTTACCGTTGCCATTCTAGTTATAATGTAGAAGATAAATTTAAAATAAATAAAAGTTTTTAAATTTTAGAAAGTATTTTAAAAGCTGGTGGATTGAATTGGATTTGGTGACGCATATTCCTTGCCTATTGGGCTTGATCTATCAAGTAATACAGACATGGGCAGAATTTTTATTACCACATAGAGAAAAATACACCCAGCACAAGACCGGGAATTGAACTGTCACAAAGCAGCCCCGTCCACAAAGAGAGAGAGAGAGGGTGAAAATTATTAAAATGTTTTTCTTACAAATTTAATTAATTTGAAGTGAAAATTGTATTTTACTCATTGTGATAGATGTGCGCAATTTAGACGTGGGTATTGATATTTTTAGAGAAAGAGGTATGAGATAGGAGTTAGACTTTTAGCATTTTTTCAGATTGGTTATCCTTGTCATGCTTATAGCTTGTGCAAGCTTTTCGTGCATCTAGTGCTTCCTCTGAAAAAGCTTCCCAGTTTGGCAAGATTTTAGAGATGATCCAAGACTCCACTCGTTCGTTGGCGCCGTTTCACCGCTTTCAAAAGATCTGCCAAAAGTGACTTAGTGCCTTTCGCCTGTAATCCGACGAAATAATCTGTGAAAAAATACTATACTCGCATAAGTAACAATCGCCAGAGTTAAAAGGAAGGGTACTTTTTCGTTAGTCAGGCGCAAGCGAAAAATCGCCAAATAATGTAGAATTCTAACTGACTGTTTAGTCACTCTCTTCGCTTGGTGACTTGGCTCGAGTTTGGTTCACAGTTGGCGACATTTGCGTCTGGCTAACAGGCAATTCTTTGAGAATCAGGACATGGACCTCAAAATTTTAAATTGCTCAAAAATTTACCAAATTTCGGGGTTTTGTAGCTAAAAGTATGAAGTTATCATTTATTAGAAAAGTTTTTCATTTGGATTTTTAAATAAATCTAGAAAGACAAGCTTAAACAGGTATTGAAAATAGTGTTATTTAAATGTGTTCAAAGTCCAGTTTAAAGTCAATAGTCAATGTGTTCAAAGTTTAAGATCCTGAAAAACACTTGAAATAAGATATGTTTCTCTCTATTTTTGCCAGTTGATTACCTTAATGAATATTCTTAGTAGAAATATAACTATGATTAAAAATTCATTTCTTTTAATTATATAATTAACTCAATTTTTAAAGAAAAATACAGTACATAATTCCGTTACCACAATGATAAAGTTTTTTTTAAGAAGTTAATCTTCTGTTTTTTCTTAATGGTCCACTAGAGGAATAGAATGGTGGAAAATTTCAATAATGTTTTTAATTAGTGGTGTAATCAATGGTAACGGAATTACAAAATGAGTAACTGAATTACGGTAAGGGATTTTGCATTTTTTACATTGCATTTTTTAATGCAGAATTTCATTCTAGGTAACTAAAAAACAGGGTGGGGAAAAACCTGGTTTTTTTTTAAAAAACAAAAAAACGGGTTTTTTTGGTTTAAACCTGGTTTTTTTAAAAACCAGTGATTTTTTTTAACTTTTTTCGTACCTGCATAAATATAGCTACTTAGTTTTTTCTGTTATTAATCCATTGAATTAATAGTTAATTAATTCAGCTATAAACCAAGTGATTTAATTAACTAATTAAAATTAATTTTTTTAAAAGTTAATTTAATTAAATTAATTAATTTATACATAAATCAGGATTTTTAGCTGCATATAAAAACCACTGGTTTTTATTGCATCGGAAAAGTGTTTATATGTGTACATTTTAGTAAGATTTTTATTTATTATAAATAAAAACCAACTGAGGTTTTTATAATGGATTCAAATAATTGGGGTTTATATGATAAAAAAACCATATTGGTTTTTATTTAAAAAAAAACAATAGTTTCTTTTCAAAGTATAAAAACCAAGTGGTTTTTATAAGACATACTACTTAAATAGCCGGTGCTAATCGAGTGAGTAAAAAATTGTTTTTTTGGTGCATTAAAATATCATTTTCTTATTGAACTAAAAAAAACAAGAAATTCTTTTCAAAGCAAAATATCAAGTGGTTTTTATTATTGGTGCTTAGTGAGTTAAAAAATCCATTTGGTTTTTATAGTGCAAGGCACAATAAAATTTCTTGTTCTTAATAAATTAAAAAAAAACCATACTTGGTTTTTATTGAATAACACCATGGAATTTCTTTTCAAAGCATAAAAAAAAAGTTCTTTTTTTAGTATATTAATATACAGGGTGTCCCACGAGAAGTGGCCCAAACCTTTAACTTTTGAACCCCTACAGATATAGTCATGAAAGTGGGGTCTAGGTATAGTAAAGTGACCATGCCCTATCCGATGAGATAACTTTCAACGCCCTCTAGCGGAAAATTTAGGAGTTATAATTTTTATTTTAAAAACTGTGTGAGGTATGTGAAAAAAGTCAATGACTAAGTTGTAGAGCATCATCGATTTAGTAGGAAAAGACACCTTAAGCAGAAAAATATCTTGAATAAAATCCCTAAAAGGCACGCTCAAATAGGTTGAATTTACGTAGATTTTACGTCTTAAAACGCTCCTCATGAGGCGAAAATGAGAAATTTTCAATTTAATGAACTAAGAATGCTTTTAGTCATTTACTTAAATCATAAAAATAAAAATTTCTCATTTTCACCTCGTGAGGGGCGTCTTAAGACGTAAAAACTACGTGAATTCAACCTAATTGAGCTTGCGTTTTAGGGGTTTTATTCAAGATATTTTTCTGCTTAAGGTGTCTTTTCCTACTAAATCGATGATGCTCTACAACTTAGTCATTGACTTTTTTCACATACCTAACACAGTTTTTAAAATAAAAATTATAACTCCTAAATTTTCCGCTAGAGGGCGTTGAAAGTTATCTCATCGGATAGGGCATGGTCACTTTACTATACCTAGACCCCACTTTCATGACTATATCTGTAGGGGTTCAAAAGTTAAAGGGTTGGGCCACTTCTCGTGGGACACCCTGTATATATATATATATATATACAGGGCTCGATTTCTAAAGAAATAGGTACCGGAACGGTAAAATTATTGGTATCAAAACTGAAAAAGCAAATACTTTTTAATACCAAAAATTAAGCATTTATTTTCAAATTTAAATTTATAAAATAAATTCAAATGTGTTGCACTCGATTAGGAAGAGTGTTCTAACTTAATTATTAATTGTATAAGATGATGAACTCTATACACCTTTTTTTTACAGTGGGTTATACTTTTTTCAAACAGGGTGTCTCTTGTAGGAGGCGAGACGGTTTATCATCAATGAACCATTAGTGTTGTATATATTTTGACAATTTAAAGAATATAATGCGTAGTTTAAGTCCTTAAATGGTAAAATTTAAGATGTCGCAAATTTTCTTTGCAAATTTGCTCAGCGATCTAGCAAATCTGATTCAAGTAAAAAAGAATCAACACCAGGAGTGGATTGTGGGTAGTTCAAATGGGGGTTTAAAATCATGTTTTAAAAGAACAATTAAGTAAAAACCTTACAATTAAATCACAAATATTGTTATTTGCGAAAAAGATAAGAATGCATTAAAAATATGTTTTGAAATATTATCTGGATTTTTTATATTTTTTTGGCAGGATTCTTACTGTTATGAACTTAATCTGAAAACAAATATGATAAGTTGAGTTCTAAGTACAAAAAGGGGGTCTGGGAGATCTCCCCCCGAAAAATTTTGGAAATCTGACAGTAAAAACATGGTTTTAATTCATTTAGGACTTTTTTCGGTACAAAGAAAGTTATTATCTGCTGGCCTGATGAATGGGTCTCGTGGGCCGTAGTTAGGAGACCCTTGAAATAGAATATAATTTTTTTTCCAAAAAAGAGGTACCGGAACGGCGTTCCGGACCGTTCCGGCTGAAATCGAGCCCTGTATATATATATATATATATATATACAGGGCTCGATTTCTAAAAAAAGAGGTAACAGAACGGTAAAAATATTGGTCCCCCTTTTTTATATTTTTTTCGGTAGGATTCTTCAATTTCAGAACTTAATCCGGAAATAAACGTGATTGGTTGCATTCTAAGTACAAAAAGGGGGTCTGGGGGTCCTCCCCCCAGAAAAATTTTTGAAATTTGACCCTAAAAACAGGATTTTAATTCATTTTAGGACTTTTTTTCATACATAGAAAGGTATCCTCGGGGCTGAGGAAAGGGTCATGCGGGCCGTATAGGAGACCCTTGAAATAGAATATTAATTTTGTTTTCCGAAAAAGAGGTTCCGGAACGCCGTTCCGGACCGTTCCGGCTGAAATCGAGCCCTGTATATATATATATATATATATATATATATATATTATAATAAATATATTTGTATTTATGAAAAAAAACAATATATTAAGAGACACTATTTTAATAAATAAATTACTTTAATAAACCCAAAAGAGTTTCTTCAAAAAATTGCATATTTTCTGGAAAAAAACCAAAAAAACCATTTTGGTGTTTTTTTGAAAAAAAACATTTGGTTTAAACCATGCCCACCCTGCTAAAAAAGCATGCAAATATATTTGTTTTGTATTAAGTACTTTTAATTTATATAAAAAGATCATTGAAAAACCATAAAATTTTCCTTTTTGATTTATCAAAGCGAAAAGAAAACAGTTGTGTTACACAAACTTGCTTTGCTGAACTCAAAGAGCAGGGTTCAGCATAGAGCGACCAAAATGGTCAAGGGTATATCCAGTTTAAGTTATGAGGAGCGATTAAGTAAGTTAAATATGTTCACTTTAGAGGAAAGAAGGATTAGAGGGGATTTAATTCAACTTTTTAAAATGATAAAACAAGGGGACACAGAAGGACTAGATTTCAATACGGGTAATAGAACGAGGGGTCACAGATTTAAATTGATCAAGGCAAATTTTAATCGGGATTGTAGGAAGTATTTTTTAACAGGGTAGTAGTAGACAGATGGAATGGGTTACCTGAAACGATTATTAACTCAAGAACTTAACTTAAGAATAAAATTAACAGATACTGGGAATCGGGTGGTTTGAGTTAAATGGACCGGACCAACCTTGTTGGGCTCTTGCCTGTAGTTGGTCGACTTAATTTGTATTTGTAAGTACTTTAAGATACCTCATTGTTTATTTATGCCTACAAAAAATCAGAATAGAAAAATAATAATAACTTAGTCAAATTAAATTTAATATTTGTGAATTTGCTCCGATTTGTTGCCCCGGACCTGGAAAAGTTGTAACCTTCCCCGAACCTAATATAATTTCCCCAAATCTTATGTATTGCTCCTAAGGAGTAGGCAGGGGCTTCCCCCGAACCAGGTTCGTAGGTTCGGGCACTTTTTCCAGGTCCGAATTGCCCTAAAAGGAAAACTATCATTAAAAGGTGAAATAATAAATAATAAAAAAGAGTGGTTTATAGAAATATGATCCCTTCTACTGACATGCAAACCTCCTTGAATGATTAGATATAATAAATTTCTTTGTTCATAATACCTTCTCAGAAACGCTATATTAAGTTCTGAAGGACTCTTGGTAGGCTTACCATATTTTTTTGGGGCTAACCCAGGACATATTTTTGAAATTTCTTTATAAGTGGCCATATCAAATTAGGGGCCGTTTAAATATTACGTAAGCACTTTTTTGGTCATTTTTGCCCCCCCCTCCCCCCTTGTCAGCAAAAATAAGCAAACCCCAACCCCCCCACCATAATTACGTAAGAAACTGCCCGACCCCCCCTTGGGTTTTTTTATACGAAAGCATGTGTAATTAAAATTGGCGGTTCATCACCATGGAAATGCAATCTGAAATGACTAGTAGCGAGTATTCATAAGATTTTACAATTAAAAAATAAGTAAAGAAATTTAAATTTATCTTAGTTTGTTACTTAATAAAAGATGTATTATTCCATTTAGACGAACCTGTTATCTACACTTTTATAGGTACTTCACTCAATAATCATGCTAAAACATAGCTTCTTTGATAGTGCAAGTCAAGCGTTTCATATACAATCCGTAAAAGTTTGCATGTATGAAAACTAGTGATGGGCAGGTATCGATACCAAATACTTAAGTACTCGATACCTATAGGTATCGAGTGTATTCGATACCCACAAAAGTATCGATACTTAATTGACATATTTCGTTTTAAATTTTTCAATGAAGTAATCTTTATAATACCTACTGTAGATCAAACGCAGCCTGTTTCCGTTTTCATTTTGCAACGCTCAAACCCAAGTCGTTATCATCCGCGAGAGAAATTTGACGCGGCTAGGTTTTTCCCCCGCCAAATCCTTCGCCTCTATCCACCTCCAGGCCCGTAGCTACGGGGCTTTTTGATGGATCGCTTTCAGTTTTTTGAATATTAGTCTGATTATGGATAGGCCCTAAAAAAATTGACCCTTCAGGTTCATTTCCCGACATTGAAAAAAAGTACTCGATACCTAAAAGTACTCGATACCTATAAGTATTCGATACCAAAGTATTCGATACCTATAAGTATTCGATACCAAAGTATTCGATACCTAAAATTATCGATTTTGCCCATCACTAATGAAAACCAAACATACATGTGATTACTCTGACATTAAATTGGCTGAAAATATTTTTAAAAAATTTTGATGGCACCTATATTTTCCTTCATTTTAAGTGGAGGGGGTACATTGCACATTGGCTTCTACGATTCGAGAGGCTAGAGTCATTTTGAGCTTAAATATTAACTGCTTTTCATATTACTTCCAATAACTTTTCGATTTTACTTTGTATTTATAACTAGGCAACCTCCACGGCCAGGATTTTCAGTAAAAAAATAATTGGAAAATCAGAAAGTGGAATGAGTTTTGCAAATCGAACTGCCGGACTTTTAATTTTGCAAAGCAAATTGGCGGATTTCCGCCAATTGGCGGAAGAATCACATGTATGACCAAATTATTTTTATGAAACAATAAAATGTGAAAAACAAATAAGAACTTACCAGAAAACTAAGTTTCAAAATTTTTTTAACCCTTTATGTCCCAAATTATGTTTTTCAGAAAAATTGTGCTGTATATTTTTTATGTTATTCCTATAAGTATATTAAGTATACAGGGTGTCCCATAAATAATGGGTCACACTTCTAGGGGGGATAGTAGACACCTAGACGAGTCAGAATCACATAGGATTGGGGGGTCCCAGACCAAATCCCAGGGAGTTAAAAATGGAGCGACACCCCAAAAAAATTATTGAAAAATTCAATTTGTAGAAGAACTACTATTGGTAAAAACTTAATTATGGTCTCAAAAATTGTGGTTTAATATGATCTTTAAAATTATCTCAAAAGTCTTCACTTCAAAATTTGTTTTATTATGAAAAAAGTTAAAAAACCACAAAAAAATGTGAAAATTCTGCCAAAACCTCATTTTGTATTTCGAAACCCTTTCTTTTGATTTTATAATCTGAAAGATCATAGCTGTAAATCCTTAAGTCCAAAGTTTCACTCAAAAACCATCAATATTAAATGCTTGAGAGCCTGTTAAAGCATGGTTTAAGGCCATTTTTTGCGTCCGCTAACTGCCGTTTTGGAAACGGCTATAGGAAACCAGTTCGCGCACGCAAAAAACGAACTTTAACAGGATCTCAATCGTTTAATATTGATGGTTTTTGAGTGAAAATTTGGACTTAAGGGTTTACAACTATGATCTTTCAGATTATAAAACCAAAAGAAAGGATTTTGAAATACAAAATGAGGTTTTGGCATAATTTTCACATTTTTTTGCGGTTTTTTAACTTTTTTCATAATAAAAAAAATTTTAAAGTGAAGACTTTTGAGATAATTTTAAAGATCATATTAAACCACAATTTTTGAGACCATAATTATGTTTTTACTAATAGTAGTTCCTCTACCAATTGAATTTTTCAATAATTTTTTTGGGGTGTCGCTCCATTTTTAACTCCCTGGGATTTGGTCTGGGACCCCCCAATCCTATGTGATTCTGACTCGTCTAGGTGTCTACTATCCCCCCTAGAAGTGTGACCCATTATTTATGGGACACCCTGTATAAGCTTCATATTAACCCTAGTAGCACATCTCGTCCCAAATATGTCAAGTTTACGTAACTGCAACTAGAAGTAAACGAAATTTGGCCTTAAATGACGAAAATTGGACGAATTTGGAACATTGGGAAGTGGGACTTACAAGTCCCGTCGGGGCATAAAGGGTTAAACTTATTCAAACTAACTTCTTAACTGAGAAAATTATCTGTAGTGCATTGCGGAACCTATCTGCCAGAGCTTATGGAGATTTACTTGAACACTTTCGATGTGTTATCATTGTACACACTCCATTGAACGGCCTTTCCCCCACTGACCACTCAAGGTTTTTCTGGAATTCTTCGGTGAAGAAACCTGATGCCACTGTGTTTGTTAATACAAAAGCACCCCCTTTGAGAAGTAATTGAGCCCCAGGCTCCCTGACCCTTTAATATAACATTGCAACGTTCGCGGAAGACATGTCTGGACAGTGGACACATCTGGTTTACAAAAAAGAGTGACGCGCTTCCTGCTTTTTCTTCTGTAGACCAACGACCTCCCCCTATAGGGGGTAAGACTCCACATGGGAATGGAATTTTGTCTGTTGAAAAATGTCTGTTTTTGGGTATCTTACGTGTAATTACTTACGTGTAATATCTTACGGTAATTCAGTATCTTACGTAAGCATCACTCATACCCCCCTCCCCCCCAGGTGCTTACTAAATATTTGAACGGCTCCTTACCAAAGATTAAAAACTAAGAAAAACTATTCAAACTAATAAACAGTAAACAGTTTTTTTAATTTTTCTGTAAAAAAGACTATCATTAAATAAGTATATTATTATTTTATTCCACCATTAAAACATAGCTGCCAACCTAAGCTTAGGCTTACCATATTTTCTCGGGTCCAACCCAGGACATGTTTTGAAATTTCTTAATTAGTGCTATATAAAACTACCAAAGTTTAAAAACTAAGAAAAAACTATTCAAACTAATAACCTTTAAATAGAAATATCAGATTTTATATTTTTCTTTAAAATTACTTTTTTCAAAAATTGTTTGATTTACTTAATTTTTATCACAAAACTAACAGAAAGTAGGTTTTCTGAAGTAAAACAGACGTTAGAAAATGTAAAATAGCGCAATTTTAAACAACTTGGTTGGGATTTTTACCTAAAAATGACTGAGAAATCCTAAATGTATGAAACCCCGGACATTTTTCGACCCAGGACATTTCCCCGGACAGCTCTAAAAACCCCGGACTGTCCGGGGTAAACCCGGACGTATGGTAAGCCTACCTAAGCTATCAAGTACTCCAATTTTCATCTTTTTTCCAATAACCCGATGAAAGTACACTTCCCTTTCTAATCCCAATTTTCTTTTTACACAATTTCAAAAAGATTGGAGTTTAGAGAGGAAAATGTGATAATCGGTGTAAAGATAAAAATCCGAAGTAACTCCGATAAAATCGGAGTACTTGGCAGCTATGATAAAAATACAATTTTGTGTGTTCATTACTAGAGCCCTAAGTGTCACAGTAATTGGTGCCAAAATATTTCTTTGGTGTCAGTTACTGGTTCAGTTACTATGACTACTTTAAAAAGTAATAGCTATTGAATTTTAATATTACTTATAAGTGTAAGTTGTTGGTGCTGCTAGCATACAGGCCCGTGCTGGGCCGCCGGGACGTATCCCGGTGCGCCCTCCAGCTTGGAAATTTTTGACGCCCCCGAAACTGACTAGAACTCTTCTGGGTACGTTTTTCTGGGATATTTTAATTTTTCCATGAAATTGTAACTTAACCAATAGTGATTTTGCAATTCAGTTTTAGTTCATCAGGTCTAAAGTGTGAGATCACCTGCGAGTTTTAAGGGCGCCCCCCTAATTTTACGTTAATATGAAACTTCGCTCTGAATTTTTAGAGTGCCCTTAGTTAAAGGTGGTGAATTTTCAGGGAGCCAAAACAATACCTTGAAAGTGTGTGGGCGGAGTCGCTACTTTTTTTACATCCTAAAAATAAAAAGTTTCTCTTATTTTTAGTCTTATTTTACTAAACACAAATCACAAAATTATAAGACCTCTGTAGGGATTTTTTATTTGGCCCTCAGATCAACACGTTGAAAATGCTAGGGCGGGGCGTTTATATTTTAGGGCGCTCTTATTTAAACAGGTTGTTTTCTTCTCTGTGTGCCCTTAGTAAAAAACGCAGTACCGTGTTAAGTCCGAATGGTGTTTTTTGCACCAATACAACCTTGATGACGATGATTTTAGGGCGCCCTTCTTTATACACAAGCTACCACGAAATTTTAAAAAGCTCCATTTTAATTTTAAGGACCGACCATGTATCACGCCATGGGCACTGTGGTGATTTTCCATGGCGCCCTTTGTTTAACACCTTGATTTTTGTGAGGACGGGGTGGTACTTTTCTTCATGCACGCACCAAAAAATTGCTAGGGGACAGCATTGATTTTTCATTAAGTCTTTAGTGGTCGAAATGCATTGAAATCGCTAGGGTGGGGCGTTTAATTTTTAGGATGCTTTTATTTCAACAGGTAATTCCTTGACACTGGGCACTTTAGTCACCTTCTTTGGTAAAAAATTTTATATCTTTGAAAGAACTAAAAAATCCAGATCCTCTATTATTTTTGCGTTAAAGAGGTATTTAATGTTATTTCCATACATTACAATAGTCTCAATTAAAATCTAATATAAAAAATATTAAATAAAAAACAATCAAAATACCTCAACTCGCAGTATTGCTTTTAATTTTTTTCTATTGAGAAAAGTAATTTGAAAAACGTCACAAATAAAGTCTGAACTGAAAATCAAGGGCGTATATAAAGTGAATAAAGGGGGCCCTGGCCCTACCCGAAATTTGAACTACAGTTGTAACTAAAACGTGTAAAAACCCTGTTTTTTAGGTCAAAATTTCAAAATTTTTCTGGGGGAGAACCCCCAGACCCCCCTTTTGTATTTAGGGCTTCTGTTATTCACACATCTTACACTTAATTTATCAAGATTAAAATATGCATTGATTATTACATTATTATAAGTTTTTATTATTACACAGTATGGAATATATTTAAGATTTGTAATTTTCATTTTTGATCTTTTCATTGTTATAAGTTATACTCTGTTCATTTTGAACTGGCGCTTGAAAATATTTCCTTCCCCCACTACCGATCGGTAACCATAGCAACTATCCCCGTCAAAGTGACGAAGAAGACTTACTATTGGCTGCTCGAAAAGCGTAACTATGGTTACGCTTCTAGCGTGGGGCCAATTCTAAATGAATAGAGTATACATAATTACATTATCTCTCTTCTAGCAAAAATATACTTTTGCGCCTTCTGCATAATATCTGCATTTTTTAGGCGATATTTGGGCTCCTCCCGAAATAAATATCTATAGACGCCACAGCAGAAAATTTTGTTTTTAGGTTTACTAATAAATATTACAGCGGCGGCGCCCTTCCACCCTTTGTCCACCGCCCTCTGAAGGTACCCAGCACGGGCCTGCTAGCATATTATATTTGTTTTCATTTTAAATCATTGCCATTGGTACCTAGCAAAACAAAAGTAGCTAGAGATACTAAGGTCACAAAATCTACCCACATTAATTAAGCTCTGTAGAAATATTTTCTAAAATCTTAAAAACTCACCAAAAAACTTTTTAGCTCCACTCTCTTCATAAACAGTTACAACTCCAGGTTTCAAAACAGCTAATGTAGGCACATGGTTTGGTAGAATACCAAAGCTACCACTGTAAGATGGTACATCAACCTGTTTCACATTAGCCTGGTTGTAAAATACCTACACACAAAAAATAAAGTAGTATAAGAAAAATCAGTAGGCAATTAAGTTTCCACAAAAAAGTAGTACTATTTGTGTAATGTTAAAAAAAAAATTTTTTCCTTATATTTTTAAAAAAAAAGTAACATCAAAAATTTCAACCTTAAGGCCTTTTGAGGCTATGGAAAGACTTTTCTGATTGATTTAAAATTTTGCAATCTTAGGAAACAAAAGGGGGAAATTAGGGGGTGCCATAAAAAATTATCTTATCTTCAATTGAAAAGAACAAGGACCCTACTGTCCATAGTAAGTCAGATAGGAGACACACATCCAAGACCTGCTAAACCATTGGTCTTATGAGACCAAGCTAGATGAGATGAATGGCAAATGGGGGCCTGGCGTGTCTTTCGTTTTCTGTCTAGTTATTTCTTTCGCAACCTCACAACTGCAGAGAAATGCATACTTTACTAAAAAACTGGTTTTATAGGGAACCATCATAAGTTAGAAGTAGACAGCATACTTGTATAACACATAGCTGCCAACCTGATGGGGAAAAAATAGGAGTACTTTCATGGACTGCACATGGAAGCATACCCACCTTTTCTTCAGTCACGATTTAAAACTCAAGCCGCTTTTTAGTTCATAGTAGAACTACGAAGCACAAATAAATTAGATAAAAACCTAAAACTACGTCTATGAAGGAACAAAAACATCCCCTTTAAAGTAGATGAAAAAAATCATCAAGTTACAACTAAAGGCGTCCAAAACGATTTAATCATGGTTCTCACTCTATAACCATAACAGAAATTAATGCTTTTTCTGGAAAAATAAAACTTTAAAGGAAATGTAATATTGAATTCATATACTTCCCTCATCTTACTTTTAAATACTTCTTACTTACAATTGAAACATAAGTATTTTTTAAAAAAATAGGAGTTTTTAGGTAAAAATCGGATTATCGGAGAAGAAACCAAAAATAGGAGTAACTCCTATAAAATCGGAGTACTTGGAAGCTATGTGATATACACGAACGCGCGAACGGCGTTCGCAGAAAATTTTGCCCTCTGCAGAATAACTACAGTCGAATCCGCTTAATGTGATCACGGTTAATGTTATCAATCGGATAATGTTATCGAAATCAACAGGTCCCGATCATTTCTATTTAATTTAATGTAAAACACATCGTTTAATGTGATCAACTAAGTATCAACACGCCGCTTAATGTTATCAAAATTTGTATATATCCCCTTAATGTTCCCAAAATTTGTATTGTATATATTTGTATTTGTATGGAATCCCCTAAAAAACGTCCGTTTTCAAGTTTCGTTTTGAAGGTCAATTACTTTTCTTTGGTTTGATTGTAAGAAAAAGAAAATATTTGATGCTCTCCTCATACATTGAAAGAAAACTGTTAAAAGGGGGGGTGCGAAGCCATGTTTGTGATTAGTTATCTATCACTATTGACGCCTTGCAGATGTTTCTGATAAGAGATTTTGATTTTTTCTTGTTTAGTGGAATTCAGATTAATTTTAGTGATTTTCCATGTAAATTTTTGAAAGTTCGCGTTAATCTTGTCTGGATGTCAAAAGAAAACGAATGTGTGAGCGGAATCACATAGGTAGGTGTAGTGTGTACTAACAAATGGAAATACCAAAGAAGAGATTATTTTATTTTTATTTATTGGATATTTTACCCTATAAATTGTAAGTTGCCAAGTACATAGTGTAAAATTGTTTTAAATACGTATCTACGATTTAATTACATAATTTTATTTTAAAGCAAACAATATAGTTCCACCGTTTGTTGCTTTTTTATATGGAATCGCTTATTGTTATCAATCGGATAATGTTATCAAATTCATCTCGAACAATTGCGATCACATTAAGCGGACTCGACTGTACAAAGAAAAATTTTTTTCAGAAATTTTTCTGCAGAAAAAATATGAAAATAATTTTTTTAGAATTGTTTCTGCAATAAAACTACTAAAAAATTATTCTTAGAAATTTTTCTGCAGAACTGGATAGATTTTAATACATTTACCTGGTAAAATAAGGTATAAAATATATTGAAAAATTAAAAAAAGAAATTCTAAAGCCATAACTCCACCCGTGCAAGGTCAGGTATATTAATTAGTAACCATATTTATTCTTATTAGGTATTTATGTACTATACTGCTTAATTAATCATTAGGTAATTAGCTGTCTAAAAAGTTGAGATAGCCAATTAACTTTAAGTAACTAAAAAGTGGTAGGCCGCATATTACGTCAATACTAGTGATGGGCAGGTATCGATACCAAATACTTAAGTATTCGATACCTAAAGGTATCGGGTGTATTTGATACCCAAAAAAGTATCGATACTTTATTGACATATTTCGTTTTAATTTTTTTAATGAAATAATCTTTAAAATACCAACTGTAGATCAAACGCAGCCAGTTTCTGTTTTCATTTCGCAACGCTCAAACCCGAGTCGTTTATCTTCCGCGAGCGAAATTTGACGCGGCGCGGCCTTTGGTTTCCCCCCCCCCGCGAAAACGCTTCGAAGATTTTTAAAATAGCTAATTTTTTTCGATTTGGTCTTCATCTCATCTGTGATGGTTAGGGGGGATGATTTTGTTGGTGGATCTACTAGTTTTCGGCAAGGGGTGGGAAAGTTTGCCGATGGTTGGAGATGTTGGGTTGGCTTTTCGGCTTTGCGGGAGAAGGTTTACGTGCTCTGCTGATGTTCATGTGTGACTTTTCTCTCGCCATTTTAAATTCGGTTTTGGCACGCGGGGAAGGTGTGTTTGGTCGGAGATGTGTTGGATTGGACCATCATATTGTTGGTTTAAAAACGTGACATGTGAAAGAGGGGGGAAGGGGTGTGGGAAAGTGTGACAGTTTGTGACAAAGAGAGGGGAGGGGGTCAAAAATGGGCAAAAAAGTGTGACATAATTTATGGACGGACCCTTTCAGTTAATTATTTTAAAATAGCTAAATTTTTTTCGATTTGGTCTTCATCCATTCTGTGATGGATAGGAGGGGATGATTTTGTTGGTGGATCAACTAGTTTTCGGCAGGGATGGGATGGGAAAGTTAGCCGATGGTAGGATCAGTTTTGCAGGAGAAGGTTTGTTTGCTCTGCTGATGTTCATGTGTGACTTTTCTCCCGCCATTTTAATTTCGGTTTCGGCGCGCAGGGAAGGTGTGTTGGATTGGGTTATCGGAATATGTGCGGCCTTGGCGGGGGGGTTCGGGTGCTGCTCTGCTGTTTCCTTCTTTAGCTATTTGAAATTCGCGTCGCGGGGGCTCCAAGCAGCACGGCGCAGCTGCTCGTTTTCAAGATCTTGTTTTCCGGGGATCGGGAGCCCGCTTTTTGATGGATCGCTTTCATTTTTTTGAATTTCAGTCTGATTATGGATAGGCCCTATAAAAATTGTCTCTTAAGGTTCATTTCCCGACATTGAAAAAAAGTGCTTAATACCTAAAAGTACTCGATACCTATAAGCAGGGCTCGATTTCTAAAAAGAGAGGTACCGGAACGGTGAAATTATTGGTATTAAAATTGAAAAAGCGAATATTTTTTAATACTAAAACTTAAGCATTTATTTTCAAATTTAAATTTATAAAATAAATTAAAATGTGTTGTACTATATTAGGAAGAGTGTTCTAACTTAACTATTAATTGTATAAGACGATGAACTTACTCTTTATACGCCTTTTTTACAGTTGGTTATATTTTTTTTACGAACAGGGTGCCTCTTGTAGGAGGTGCGACGGCTTATCATCAATGAACCATTAGTGTTGAATATTTTGCCAATTTAAAGAATATAAGGCGTATAGTTAAAGTCCTTACATGGTAGAATTTAAGATGCCGCAAATTTTCTTTGCAAATTTGCCCAGAGATCTGGCAAATCTGGTTCAATAAAAAAAAGAATCAACACCAGGAGCGGATTGTGGGTAGTTCAAATGGGGGTTCGCAATCATGTTTTAAAAGAACAATAAAAACCTTACAATTAAACCACAAATATTGTTATTTGCAAAAAAGATAAAAACGCATTAAAAATATTTTTTAAAATTTGAAATATGCTTTTTTTATATTTTTTGGTAGGATTCCTATTGTTATGAACTTAATCTGAAAACAAATCTGATAAGTTGAGTTCTAATTACAAAAAGGGGGTCTGGGGGTTCTCCCCCCGAAAAATTTTGGAAATTTGATAGTAAAAACAGGGTTTTAATGCATTTTAAGAGTTTTTATTCGTACATAGAAAGTTATCCGCTGGCCTGATGAATGGGTCTCGCGGGCCGTAGTTAGGAGACCCCTGAAATAAAATAAAATTTTTTTCCAAAAAAGAGGTTCCGGAACGGCGTTCCGGACCGTTCCGGCTGAAATCGAGCCCTGCCTATAAGTATTCGATACCTAAAATTATCGATTTTGCCCATCACTAGTCAATACCCTATTTTTGTGTAGAATCACTAAAATTTTATTCTAAGGGTATTAATTCACAGATAAATTTCTTGAAGTAGATGTATTGTCTTTTAAGAAACCTGATATTGCAGAGTTCTCTCAAATCCTGCATTTCAATTTATTTACATATTTAAGCTATAAATATACATGCCTTTTCTATATATTATTTTATTTTTGGGTATTATATGAATAATTACAAATTTTACCCAAAATGTAATATATTATAAAGTTGCACATTTAAATTTGCTGTTTAAATCTAACTCAATGCTAAATTTAGCTACAGTAAGTTGTGTATTCAGGTATGTCAATCGGAAAGGCTCCATTTCACGTTTCCCATTTCAGTCGAACTTTTACCTAACAGGTGTTTTTCAGTTAGTGGGAAAAGTTGATAGAGAGAAATCACAAATATATTACTCAAATAACTTCCTATAAAAACTTGAAAATATAGAATTTTTAATATTTATTAAATAAAAAATAATATTACATTATCTTCTTATTTTCCTTAATTTAAAGTTTGTAATGTTTAATTGCATATATATGACATATTATAAGTACCTCATTTTTTTAATTACATAGACTCACAGCCCTAATCAAAAATAAATTTCAAATGAATATTTTACATTATCCAGCATGTGTTTGTTAGCGAGGCGAATTTTTCCAGAAATTTATTTGCCTCCTCCTCCTCCGTTTCTAATGCACATCTGAGTGTAATTTCATCATTATTACTCTTATCATCTAGCAAAAGGCAATAATCCTTTCTTAAATCACCCAAACAATTTTCTTTAAAACTGTTTAAATCCTTCACGATCAAAGACGAGCTAACAAGTACAAAACAGCGCACGTGATGTACTTGCTGCGTGTGGAATGCAGGTTGCCGCATTGGGCGAGGGAGGGTTACCAAGAGTGACCGGGCGAGTGACTCGTTTGGCACCCTTGGCGGCGCTAGCGCTGGGGAGTTAGTCATTGTGGAATATCACTGCCCGGTCTCCCCCTTATGTTTGAACACATTTTGTTGAATAGGGTAGCAGGGACTAATCCAGGATTTTAAACTTAACCCCCATTTTTGTGAAAAACTTACACATCCTTTTAATTTTTGTGAAAAATAGTAAAAGATTCTTAATTAATGTGAAATTTTTTCATAAGTTTTCTTAAGGGGAACTATAAAATTAATGAAAAACAGCATTCAATTACTTATTGTTACAGTTTTATGGCAATTTAAAGACTAATTTAACCATAATCAATGAGGTATTAGCATGAGTGAGGGATTTGCTTGATTTTATACTCTTTTGATACATTATGGTTTGAAACTCCCAAATTTCTGATTTTTAAGTTCAAAAATGTATTTTAAATAACTTAAAATTCAATTTTATTTTTGTCAAAACGTCAGAAAAGTCACGTTATCAGAAAACAGGTTTCTATTGGATGTGACATCACAGCGCATGAAAACCATTGTGTTAACGGCTTTCACGTGATCAGAAAACGGGCTTCTATTGGATGCGACCTCACAGCGCATGATTTGTGATTCGAGAGTGTTTTCGCGCCCAAACAAAAAACGAAATTTCAAAAATTTATATCTCAGAAACTAGGCTACGAAAAAACTTGATGTAAACGTCAATCTTCATGGTTTTTTATCTACTATTTTAATAAAATTTAATCTCGAAACGTGAGAATACCTCATTAGTCTATCATTATAAAATAATTTTAGAACTTTTGTGAAGGTGCCGTTTTTGTGAGTACATTTTTTGTGAAGGTGCCGATAAACGGTACCTAGATTAGCCCCTGGCTAGGTACTACTATCATCTGGGTGAAATATCAAATTTAAAGAGTTAAGTTAAGACAAAAATAGACCTGTCCCATTCATCCCCACTCTCCCCTCTTTTAAGATTAGCCAGGTGCAAGTGTCCAATTTTATGCTAAATTGCCAAAAGTAATTAATCATCAAAATACAACACTACAGTAACGGACCCTTTATCCGGGAACCCAAAATCCGGAAGGACCCGAAATCCATCTTGCGTTTAGAATTTGTTTTTTTATATTTTGAAGAATTTTTAGTGAGTAAATGCTGTTACGACCCGTAATGGTTGCGCGCGCCGTTTGCGACGGTCTCGGTGCGGGCCGACGCGGCCGAATTGTATCTTCCCCGCGCTTAAACGCTGCCTCGCAATCGGTTCTTGCCGCGACGACCCACGTGCTTTGCCGGAAGTTTTTTTGCTGAATCCGTTAAGATTGGATGCGCCGCGCCTTTTATGACATCGTCTCGGTGCGGAATGGGACGATTCGAAGCGGCCGAATCGTATCGTCCCGCGCTTAAACGGCCGTTCCAAAATCGGCTGCTGCCTCGCAATCGGTTCTTGCAGCGACGACCTACGTGCTTTGCCGGAAGTTTTTTTTTTGCTGGATCCGTTACGATTGGAACGGACTATGTCGTTTCAGCGGGTATTTTGGTTTTACTAAAGCAGCTGCGTCTTTAGTGGCGTTTTTTCCGGAACGGACCCGAAATCCGGAAAATTCCGAAGTCCGGGATGATGTCGGCCCCGAGCTTGCCGGATAAAGGGTCCGATACTGTATTAAAATATCTCTGTTAAGTTTAATAATCTGGGCCAATCACCAATGCTTGGCAATTACCCAATAAATGGTTCTCCCTAGTTTACAATGCTTAGTACAGCAACCCTATACTCTGTTCCACCTTAACTTGTCAGCACTGGGAAAGGTAGAGAATGTACCAATCCGCCCGAAAAAATAGTACAAGGTTGTATTGCAATTTAAAATAAATATGCAGATACATTTATAAAAATGTGTCCTACAAAAGTTTATTGGGATTTTTATCATATAACTTAATTTAAAGTCTTTAAATCCTCGTTAAAAGTCTTTAAATCCAAGAGAATGAATACAGTCCGTAGGGTAGAACGGCGTTGGACGGGCAGTCTATTCCGGCTGATTGGCTGGGAACCGGTTTCCTGGCTGTAATTCGGTCGCCGTAGCCTTTTCTCCACTGACAAGTTAAGGTGGAACAGAGTATATTTTCTATTATGACGTTCACGCTGCAAAATGCTATCGCCTGGCGTTCGCCAGAATGCATTTCGCCATGGCTTGGATTCTTAGAATTCAAAAATATCTCAACTATCAGTGTTTCTTTTGGTAAATTTTAAGAATCCGGGCCATGGTGACTTCTTAGCGAAATGCTTTCTTGCCAATGCTAGCCACGCATTTGGCAAAACGAACATCGTAATAGAATTCAGGGTTGCTGTACTAAGCATTCAGAACTAGAAAAGGCCACTTATCGTCTAACTTTTGCCAAACCTTGGCAATTGGCCCAGATTGTTAAAATTAACCTTTCTTTTAATTTATGTTACTTTTCAGGGTTAAATAATAAAACATTGCCAATATTCTATTAGAGATTTGCCCCTCATCTTAGTACCAAACTAACTTACCTAATATTACCTACAACTTATTCACCAAAATTCATTAAAATATACGGTTATAACGTTCAATGCATTTGAGGGATTTGGCATGGAATAATGATAAGGTTTGGTTTGGGGTTTATGGCACAAAAATGATCAGGATAGGATAATAAAAGCTTTTCCAACCTATTTTCTAATATTATAATATTCCATCCAATTATTTATGTTTCGTCATTAAATGGGAAAGAGCTATTTATTCCAGAAAGGAAATTACAGTTGTAAGACTGATCTGCTAGCCTCAGTAAGGTGTTTTTTATTCCATTTGAATTGGAAAACAAAAACACACTTACTTCTGATGGAGAAGCAAAGGTAAAGGACATCTCACTGGCATTTCTGTGATGAATTTTAGAATGCTTAATTATTTGAAACGTTGAATTAATTGTTCGCCTGGAGAATAACCTAGAAGCCATGTTTACAATTTATTCCGGTTAAAAAATTTGCTCAAGAGCAAGACGAAAGGTCGAGTCAAGTTTTCTTAAAAAATGAGTTGAGTTGAGTGATATGCATTGCAATGCACATAATTTCACAGAGTCAATCAATAATTTTTGGATTTCCCTTTCTGAAAAAAATCCCTTTTGAAAATCCCTAGTTTCACCCACCCACACCACAGGGCACTGGCATTGTGCACAGGGCTACATGAGATAAAAGCAACATTTGTTAGTGCTGTCACCTGTGAGCAGTGCCTGTAAAGGCGGCTTTAGACCACGCGGTTCGCGACAGCGATTCTGCGACATCCGGTTCGCGACAAAAAATTAGCGCAAGTTCAGACTTGCCTATGCGCCAAGTTTTTAGCGTTAAATATGACTAATATGGTAACCCTAACTCATGTTAAAAGAATCATTTGGCTACTAAATGTTCCGCTAAACAGCCAAAATTCGCCAAGCATACGCAACTCTGAACTTGCGCCAAAAAATTGACCCTCTTCCCTTAATTGAACAGCGCCATCTTTCGAGAGGTCGCTGAGTTACTGAGAAGATCGGTCCTTCTCAGGTCGATAAAGAGAAAATCGGTCCTTCACAAGGTATACAGGGTGTATCTGAAATGGTGCTACAAACTTTCAGGGATGATAGTTCTCATCTGCCCCGTTTACATGGACCACTTTAAATCCCGGGATTAAAGCCGGGTCCGGGGAATCCAGAATTCGTGCTAAAAACCCGTTTACACGTCCAGTCCTCAAATGCCGGGATTTGACGTCACTGATCACGTGACTTGTCGAAGTTGCGTAATCTCTCTCCCATCGTTCGCAATGTAATTAGCAAACATTTCGATTGCTCAATAAAAAATACTCTCCAAAATTCTATGGATGATTAGGATTTAATCACCTCCACAAACCTTAAAAATGTAGTTAGTTAAAAAAGGAATTTTTAAATAAAATAAATTAACTGTGTGTCAATTTAATAATGTCAATCAAATTTAGATTCTAGAGAATTCCGAAATTTTTTGGTATAGAGTAGGACCTTATGGGTTCAAAAGGAATAGATGCACAATAAAAATATATGAAGATTTAAAATATTTATGTGTTGAGGTATAACTCGCCTAACATCCCTTTTTGTCTAGCGAACAGAAGCAAGAAAAATAAATCTTGCAATAGGTAAATAGTACTAAGGCTATGTATTATATTCAAGAAAATAAATCCTAACTTTCAATATTATTTAGGTTCTAATGATATCACAGAAAGAAAATAATTTTTATTAAAAAAGCATGTACCACAGCATGTAAGTTGCCATAATATTTGGGATCTGGTTATGTATTAAAGTGGGTAATATGTACTGAAAAAAATTTTAACTTGGTGAAATTTGCCATGTGTGTTTTTCATTTTATTACAAATGAATTTCTAGAAAAAACAGTGATGGACAAATAAAAGGCGAATGGATATTACAAATAATAAGAAATTAAGACATAGGTAATTAATACAAGATGTATCGGTGAACCGAAAAAAGTTTGCAATAATTGATGTCCCAAATAAACATGAAAAAACCTCATTCGGTTTTATGTTTGGTCACTCAGTTTTATGTTTAAGTGTGGTCGACTGAAAATTTTTATGAAAGTTAGCAAATTCACATGAGGCATCCAGTTTCCATCTCCTAAAATAATCATTATTCATTAAAAATAAAAAGATTAATTAATACAATATTGATAAAAAAACCTTAAAATTAAAATGGGAATTTTTCCCAATAAAAACATCAGGACTTTTCTGCTAGAAAATAATTTATTTTTTTCAGTTTTGAACACATCACACACTCATTCTACTCTAAGTTCTCACAACACAAAATAAAATATAAAGGTATATAAAAATTTGTGTGCTACTGTTTTTTCATTAAGGCATTGGCCAACTCGTCAACATAGAAACTTGCATATTCTGTAATCTGTAAGGCTTAATATTGTCAAGCTGTTGGGGATGCCACATATTGGAGACTCTTCTGATGATACAATTGACAACACCGAGAAAGATTTGTTATTGGATGTTCCAAAGAAACATTCAAAAACAAACCTCACCCAGTTTTATGCTGTTTTCCCCCTTCTGAAATCAAACATATAATTCACAAAAAATAACAAGGTATTTATAACAATATTGTTTAAAAAACCTTAAACTCAAATTTAACCATGAGTAAAAATTATCAGGAGTTATCTTTAATTTCTTTTTTAGACCATTTTAACATTATCATAGATAAAATGATCTTAATAAAAGCCAACAAAAGTAATATTAAAACCAGATAAAAACAAATATTTTAGAATTAACTTCGAACAAAGTATAGAAACATTTCAGTTCAATATTCTGTAATCCGTAGGGCTAAATAGTATTGCCAAGCTGTTGGGGACGGCAAATGTTAGACACTCTTCTGATGATGATATATAATTGACAACACCGAGAAAGATTTGTTATTGGATGTTCCAAAGAAGCATTCAAAAACAAACCTCACTCAGTTTTATGTTGTTTTCCCTTCTGAAATCAAACATAATTCACAAAAAATAACAAGGTATTTATAAGAGCATTGTTTAAAAAACCTTAAATTCAAATTTAACTATGCGTAAAAATTATCAGTGGAGTTATCTCTAATTTCCTTTTCAATTTTGCACATTTCTTATCACATTCTTTCTATTGAAAATTCTTGCTAGTACTAATTGTTTACTATGCTATCAGCCCATTTGCAAACACAGAAACTGTTTCGAGAACAAATTCAACAATACATAACATATTTCTTCAGATGTTTTACAACAAATTTAATTATTGCTGAAATGGTCCATCGCTAACTTTTGTACCCAAAATTTGTTTACTTTCAAAATAGAAACCAAAGTAATATTAACACCCGATAAAAACGGTTTAAGATTGAAATTTAAAAAAACAATCAAATTTCAGTACAAAAAATTCATAAACTTTTGGAGATTTATGAATATTGTTCGTGAAAATACACTTAAGATATTTAACGAGACAGTGTATTGACTTTAAACCCAAATTTCATATTACTTATGTAACCATCCACTTGTCTTGTCATAACGGTACACTTGATGGCTTTTAGAAAAATGAAAATTCACAACAATTTAACCAAAACACTGGACTGAAGTGAGAGGGCAAGCCAAATTAATACGAGTCTGCTTAATGCGATTGCATTTATCCGATATTAAACCGATAACATTATTAGATTGATAATAGTAAGAGATTTCACATGAAAAGATGCAAACAAAAAAACTAGATGATTGTTTGCTGTAATATTAAAATTATGTAATCCTAATTCAAGTTTTTAAAACAATTTTACACAATATGTACTTGGCTACTTGAATTTTTTAGGGTAAAATTTATAATTCCAAGTAGTCCAATAAATAAAAAAATAGACGCTTACTTTGTATTTTCATTCGTGTTCATCAAGATATATTATCGCTAGTTTTCAAAATTTTACACAGAAAAGGCTCAGAAACATAACCACAAAAACCATGTGATTTCAAATAACACAAAAAATCTAATTCTCTTATCAGATATATCTGCAAGGCGCCGATGGTGATATCCAATGACTAGCATGGATTCGTCTCCCATTAACTGTATGTATCAGTCAGAGACCTTCGAATGTTTTCTTTTAACAATCAAAGCAAAGAAACATAACAGTGTACCAGTGAACTTATACTGAGTTTCAGAAAAAAGTAATTGACCTTCACTACAAAACTTGAAAGCAGGTGATTATTAGGGCATATTGACAAATTTTGATAACATTAAGTGTCATGTTGATCCCCATCCATAGTTGATCCCAGTAAACGATGTATTTTACATTAAATTAAATAGGAATGATCGGGACCAGTTGATTTCGTAAACATTAACCGTGATCACACTAAGCCGACTTGACTGCAGTTATATTGTTCACCAAGAGAGGGGTCAGATAAAACTGGATGAGATAACTTAGTTGTTATCAATGAACTGCATTAGTTTTAAAAGGATATAGTAATTTTAACGAGTTCATTATTCCCAGTTTTGAGGGGTTTAGATGGCATATAGACAACAAATGTTAATATAAAGTATATACTAATGTGTGTGCTTTTGATTTTCAAAACTTAAAAACCTAGCATAGGACAATATTTTAGTGTAAACAAAAATATCCAACTTCTCTAACATGATGAGATTTCAGATACAGGATACAAGTAATCCATCCAAGTCACGTGATCAAAAACGACAAGGCGCGGCTCGATACCTCTCGAGGGTCTCGGAAAAAATAAAAGAAAACCGTTTAGAGAACCTAAAAGTAGTTGCTATTTTAAGAAATAACATTATACAAGTTACCACTCAATTTAAATGGTCAGATTCGAATTGGGAATAGCAGTTAAAACATTCTGTTTCAAATTAAGAACCAAAGATGTGCTCATGAAATGGCCCAGGCGCGGTGCGATCAAGTACTACTTTATTCTGTTATTTGTAACTGAAAATTTGTAACTTTTCCCAAAGAACGTTAGAGAAATAAAGGGTTTCACGAAACTCTTTATATTTAAGGGGGAAAAGCTTCTTTTACAGCAAAAACAAATAAAATGATGATATAAGAAGTGAAAGAGGATGATTTCCAACCGGGATAAAAAGTAGCTGCTATTTATAAAATAACGATAGTACTATTGCCGCCCAAATTTATAAATAGAATCGTATTATGATTGTCAGTTGAAATTTTATCAGTTTCCAAATAATAATCAAATATTGCGATCTGATTGAGGTATGTTGATTGTGATAGGCACAAAATGCTACTATGCTACTTGAATCCTGTTATTAGCTACTTTGAAATTTCAAAAATTTAAAAAACCAGAGTCACATTATTTTTAATGAAAGAACTGTAATCAGCACTAAAAAATAGCCCAGAAAAAAGTATTGCATGAATATTAAACCGTTTTTTAAATTATTTTTAAAAAATTTAAAATTTAAAAAATTAAAAAAAAACAGAGTCACACTAATTTCAATGAAAGAGCTGTAATCAGCATTAAAAAGTAGGACAGATAAAAGTATTGCATAAGTATTAAACCTTTTAAAATTTCAAAAATTTAAAAAACCAGAGTCACATTATTTTTAATGAAAGAACTGTAATCAGCACTAAAAAATAGCCCAGAAAAAAGTATTGCATGAATATTAAACCGTTTTTTAAATTATTTTTAAAAAATTTAAAATTTCAAAAATTAAAAAAACCAGAGTCACATTATTTTTAATGAAAGAGCTGTAATCAGCATTAAAAAGTAGGACAGATAAAAGTATTGCATAAGTATTAAACCTTTTAAAATTTCAAAAATTTAAAAAACCAGAGTCACATTATTTTTAATGAAAGAACTGTAATCAGCACTAAAAAATAGCCCAGAAAAAAGTATTGCATGAATATTAAACCGTTTTTTAAATTATTTTAAAAAAATTTAAAATTTCAAAAATTAAAAAAACCAGAGTCACATTATTTTTAATGAAAGAGCTGTAATCAGCATTAAAAAGTAGGACAGATAAATGTATTGCATAAGTATTAAACCTTCTAAAATCATTTTTAAAAAATTTAAAATTTAAAAAATTTAAAAAACCAGTCACATTATTTTTAATGAAAGAACTGTAATCAGCACTAAAAAATAGCCCAGAAAAAAGTATTGCATGAATATTAAACCGTTTTTTAAATTATTTTTAAAAAATTTAAAATTTAAAAAATTAAAAAAAAACCAGAGTCACACTAATTTCAATGAAAGAGCTGTAATCAGCATTAAAAAGTAGGACAGATAAAAGTATTGCATAAGTATTAAACCTTCTAAAATCATTTTTAAAAAATTTAAAATTTCAAAAATTTAAAAAACCAGTCACATTATTTTTAATGAAAGAACTGTAATCAGCACTAAAAAATAGTTCAGAAAAAAGTATTGCATGAATATTAAACCGTTTTTTAAATTATTTTTAAAAAATTTAAAATTTCAAAAATTAAAAAAACCAGTCACATTATTTTTAATGAAAGAACTGTAATCAGCACTATAAAATAGCCCAGAAAAAATTATAACATGAATATTAAACAGTTTTAAAAAAAATTTTATTAAACCCTTTTTAAATCATTTTTAAAAATTTAAAATTAAATTTTAAATTACGATTCTAGATTCATCTCGGCGAGGCATTGTCACTCCAACGCAGTTTTTACAATTGCGGTCACACTTCACAGTAGTGCTGCATAGAGACAGTAGCGACACCTAGAATCGTGTCCGAGATCCTAAGATCCGGAGCATGCGCAATGGATATATATACATAGGATGTCGATGTTACTGGTAAGGGCATAGAGGGCGCCACAAGGGGAGGGCCGGTTATAACATTTGTTCCCCGATGGAACAAATTTTTTAGAAGGTTTAATACTTATGCAATACATTTATCTGTCCTACTTTTTAATGCTGATTACAGCTCTTTCATTAAAAATAATGTGACTCTGGTTTTTTTAATTTTTGAAATTTTAAATTTTTTTAAAATAATTTAAAAAACGGTTTAATATTCATGCAATACTTTTTTCTGGGCTATTTTTTAGTGCTGATTACAGTTCTTTCATTAAAAATAATGTGACTCTGGTTTTTTAAATTTTTGAAATTTTAAAAGGTTTAATACTTATGCAATACTTTTATCTGTCCTACTTTTTAATGCTGATTACAGCTCTTTCATTAAAAATAATGTGACTCTGGTTTTTTTAATTTTTGAAATTTTAAATTTTTTAAAAATAATTTAAAAAACGGTTTAATATTCATGCAATACTTTTTTCTGGGCTATTTTTTAGTGCTGATTACAGTTCTTTCATTAAAAATAATGTGACTCTGGTTTTTTAAATTTTTGAAATTTTAAAAGGTTTAATACTTATGCAATACTTTTATCTGTCCTACTTTTTAATGCTGATTACAGCTCTTTCATTGAAATTAGTGTGACTCTGTTTTTTTTTAATTTTTTAAATTTTAAATTTTTTAAAAATAATTTAAAAAACGGTTTAATATTCATGCAATACTTTTTTCTGGGCTATTTTTTAGTGCTGATTACAGTTCTTTCATTAAAAATAATGTGACTCTGGTTTTTTAAATTTTTGAAATTTCAAAGTAGCTAATAACAGGATTCAAGTAGCATAGTAGCATTTTGTGCCTATCACAATCAACATACCTCAATCAGATCGCAATATTTGATTATTATTTGGAAACTGATAAAATTTCAACTGACAATCATAATACGATTCTATTTATAAATTTGGGCGGCAATAGTACTATCGTTATTTTATAAATAGCAGCTACTTTTTATCCCGGTTGGAAATCATCCTCTTTCACTTCTTATATCATCATTTTATTTGTTTTTGCTGTAAAAGAAGCTTTTCCCCCTTAAATATAAAGAGTTTCGTGAAACCCTTTATTTCTCTAACGTTCTTTGGGAAAAGTTACAAATTTTCAGTTACAAATAACAGAATAAAGTAGTACTTGATCGCACCGCGCCTGGGCCATTTCATGAGCACATCTTTGGTTCTTAATTTGAAACAGAATGTTTTAACTGCTATTCCCAATTCGAATCTGACCATTTAAATTGAGTGGTAACTTGTATAATGTTATTTCTTAAAATAGCAACTACTTTTAGGTTCTCTAAACGGTTTTCTTTTATTTTTTCCGAGACCCTCGAGAGGTATCGAGCCGCGCCTTGTCGTTTTTGATCACGTGACTCGATACGAATACTTATACTCGACTCGAACTTAATGAACAATTCAGTTATTAACATTAAGAGGCCATGATGGGAAAAGAACCAAATGTTAGCTGCTACTTTTTCAAATGTTGCTACTTTCCCAAATCCGGCAACTTTTACAAATGTCTATATTTTTGAACCCTGCTACTTATACTTTTATCAATCCCTGCTACTTATTCTAGTCTTATTACTTTTAGAAATCTTTCCACTTCAAGGAATCCTGCTACTTTTACAAACTTTCCCACTATTAAGAATCCTGCTACTTTTACAAAACTTCCTACTGTTAAGAATTCTGCTACTTTTATGAAAACTGATTTTTTCAACTATTACTGCTACATTTTCAAATCCTGTAACAACCGTTCAAAGTGTAAAAGTGGCGGGAAAATTTCGATGCACGGATTAGTGCGATACAGCGTTCGAAGCATCTCATTGAATGCTACAACATACTAAAATTTTATCGAAATCGGTAAGCACGTTTTTTAACTGGATTTTTTTTTAATTTTAAAAACACCGGATGTGGACTTAAATGAGGACTTCCTGTAGACCTATCGATTTGAAATTTTAATAATATGTTGTAAATTTAGTTATTCCGTATAACATAATAAAATTTCAGGGCCCTGGGACAATTAGGGGGCCGTATAATATCGAAACATGTAATAAACTTGAATAATTTATAAATCGAGAACTATTATTATCCGAATCCTTAATGCGATGCATAAAATTCTTTGGCTGAACTTATCCTAAAACATATTAAAATCTTAAATGACTGGCATTATTTTTGGGAAAAATGTGAATTAAAACAAAAATTCTTTGACCCCAAATTATGAACGCAATATGGAGACGGTCCCTTAAAAATTTCCAAATCCTGAAACTGCTTTAGATAAGCTTTCCAACGATATAAGGCACTTGAGTCTAAGTTAAATAGTAAACAAATCGAGAATTCAAATCTGGGAAATATTATCGGTTCGCTCCCGCTAAGGACCAGTAAACTCCATTCTACTTCAAAAAATCCTGGATGACATCAGAATCAACATCGAAGCCCGTAATTCTGGAAAAACCTTGCCACAAGTGTTCTTTACTCATAAAAAAATTCAAAAAAATTTTTAAAATAATAATTATCGATTTATTAGCGATTTGTGGACTTGTGTTTTTTTCGAGTAAACAGTACTTTTTTTTAAACTCTTAAAAAGCATATAAATTACTGCGCGATTTTAACGAAATTTTAATATGTTTTACTTCTAGTAATATACTACAATGTATCCTTGACTATTGATTGATTTATTTTATATTATAAGGTTTTTTAAGGATATTACGGACAACCTTCGGACTCAATTTGAGGTCTTTCTTATAAAGTGAAACCTTAATGTAATACGCCATTTTAATTGCCTACCAAAGGCGCATAACATATTAAAATTTCAAAGATATACAACTAGTACAAAGAAATTTATTCGATAACGGATATTTTACATTTTTCCTCGAATAAATCAAAAACCAATGACACAACTTAGTAATAAACTTTTTCATAAAGCCTTTTCGATTACCTATCCAAAGATGTAAAACACATATATATTCAATACTTATTAGATACTAATTAAGAGCCTTAAAAGTACGACGAACCGAGTCCGGTCGTATCGCTCTTCACAATGCCGCGTCGTCGTCCGTTTGCGCGGCATGGAGAGAAGAACGAATCACCAGTGAAGCGAGCTCGCTCTCAAGTCATGAAATTTTACAAGTCCGAACTCTTGACACTAACTTTGACTTTGATGAACCAAAAGGAACTTGTAGTGTAGTCAAGAACGCTCCAGGTGAAGAAAATAACTTTCTGTTTGCCCTCTCAGTTGAAGAACTTAATGAAACGAAAAACTCTCTATTAATGATGAAAACGATGATCTACCCAGAGTGCATTAAATTTAGAATTTCCAGTTTTAAAATTTTGGGTTACTAGGACAAAAAAGGGCTAAAAATCTAACCATATACATGTATATATATATATATGTTAAATTTAGCATTATGACAGTCAGGCAGGTGTAAATCAGTTAATAATTATTGCAAATTGATTGAAATAAAGAGACTTCTAAGCACAAAAGTAGCAAACTAAAATAAATTAACTATATTTGTTAAATTAAATGCTATTAATGCTGTTTTTTTAAGTAATATGTTCCTCACATCACAGAATACAAAACATAGAGGCCAACTCTCCCGATTTTTTCGGGAGACTCCCGAATTTTTCACTGTTATCACCCGATATCCCGAAAAAGTATCAAATCTCCCAAATTTCTTTATAAATCAAGTTTGAGGATTTTCTCGGTAATTTTCGTTTTTCCGATTGCGAGTGTCTAAGAAACCGATCGATAATAGCCTATAATTAGTAGTAAAAGGTAATAAAAACGTTTAAGTAGTATTTCTGTTGTAAGAGAATCCTTACATAGTATTATTTAAAATTTTTTTTTACTTTTAAGTCTTAGAGTAGTACTGTATTTCTAACAAGGTTAGAAGTCGTAAAAATCTCCCTAATTTGTTTACAAAAATTAGGGAGATTTTCTCACAATCTCCCTAATTTATGTTTTCAAATGTGGGCCGCTATGCAAAACAAACTGCAAAAGACATATTTCAAATAGTTAAATTATTTTCATAAAAAAATTATCCAAAATACAGTAAAGCACCGTTTAAACGTTTCTCATTTATACGAGATACGACTTTATCATTTTTACGTCGTTTTTGTTAAGTCCCAATTAATTCCTATTCATTTGAATGCAAACATTTTTTGTTTATACGACGCGCAATATCGGTTATACGTCGTTTTCGGCTTCTTAAAATTCGAAAATATCCATTATCATGGGAAAATTTCCCCAGGGACAGGGAAGGTTGAAGGACACTGCATTCCTTTCATTCCTTTGGCTGTTGTATGACCAGTGGTGTGGGGGTGAGTAAAAGGGCAGTTCGTTGAACTGATAACGGGATGTGCTACGTGCTACACCACAGTTTTATGGCCCTTATCTCTGGTTAGGGGGGTCGCCAGCACCCCTGCAGAGGAGAAGAATTCTTTTGATCGATAAAGACCCCACAAAGAAAGGGGGACCATGAAACTGCCATTCCAAAAACCCTAGCCGTTGCTAAAACCCTACCACTTATAAAGGTAGGGTTTCTTTCATTTTTATGTTCAATGATCTAATATTTTAAAATTTACTTATTATTTTCAGTTTAAAAACTGTTTTTTTTTAGTAATTTTTTCTTTAAAAAACCTTAAATTCAATGTACGTACGTAAATATGCGTTAGGAGCGTTAAAAACCTAATAATTAAAGAAATTTCATTTATAAGTTTTTTCAGTTATACGTCGTTTTACGTCGGTCCCTTGAAAGACGTATGAACGGTGCTTTACTGTAATTATATATTTAAAATTCAAAAATACTAGAAAAAGTTTAATTTCATTTGAATTTTCAGTTTTTGCACTCAAAACTCGACATCATGTGAAAAGAAAAACGTTTAAGGCAATAGCCATGTAATTTAAAGATTTATTTTCTTAAGTTTTAATATAAAAAAATTTAAACTAAAAATAAATTTTTAGAATAAGTCTGTTTTTTAAATGATAATTTTTTAGATAATTAATTAAAAAATAAGAAAATATTGAACTTTTACCTGTGATTGTAAGATTTTTTTTGCATGTATTTTCAATGTTCATTTTTATAAAATACTTAACACGTAAGAAAAATCTCCATGGAAAAATATCACTGGAATATGGTCTATTAGATATTTCTAGCCACCAATTCGATTTTTGAGGTAAAAGATTTAAAAATCTCATGCTTAATAAAATAATTTAAACTACCAAAATGTTAGTTGAATGACTGTTTAAAAGGAGAGGGGTTACAAAAAAATATAATATTATTATGAATATAAAAATTGGGAAAAATTTTTAGTAAGTTTTAATTTTTAATTTATTTTTAAAATTCAAAATATATTCAGAGTATTTACACAATCTTATTTTTAAATTGCATGCTTTATATTTCTAAGGTCACCATAAAAAGGCTCATTGTGTTGAATGATCTATCAGTATTCTTATCATTTAAAGAGACTTTGCAATCAACGCAATTAATTTTATAAGTAAAGTAACAAAAAATTTGTATAAAATTTTTTTAAGTTTCGTATACCAAAAGTGAACTATATAAAATCTAAATTTTAAAAAACTTTCAAACCACAACTACACTATTTTTGCTGAAATAACTGTAATCCGCACAAAAAAATAGACAAGAAAAAGTATTGCATGTGCAGAAGTGTAATATTAAATCATTTTTAAAAAATTTAAAATTTCAAAAATTTTCAAACCACAGTTTTGATGAATATCTGTAATCAGCACTAAAAATAGCTTAGAAAAATGTCTTGCACGTGCAGGAGAGTAGTATTACCCCTTTTAAATGATTTTAAAAAATTTTCTAACCACATTATTTTTAATGAAAGAACTGTAATCAGCACTAAAAAATAGCCCAGAGAAAGTATTGCATGAATATTAAACCATTTTTAAATTATTTTTAAAAAACTTAAAATTTAAAAAATTAAAAAAACCAGAGTCACACTATTTTCAATGAAAGAGCTGTAATCAGCATTAAAAAGTAGGCCAGATAAAAGTATTGCATGAATATTAAACCCTTTTAAAATCATTTTTAAAAAATTTAAAATTTCAAAAATTTAAAAAACCAGTCACATTATTTTTAATGAAAGAACTGTAATCAGCACTAAAAAATAGCCCAGAGAAAGTATTGCATGAATATTAAACCGTTTTTTAAATTATTTTTAAAAAACTTTAAATTAAAATTAAAAAAACCAGAATCACACTAATTTCAATGAAAGAGCAGTAATCAGCATTAAAAATTAGGCCAGATAAAAGTATTGCATAAGTATTAAACCTTTTAAAATCATTTTTAAAAAAATTAAAATTTCAAAAATTTAAAAAACCAGAGTCGCATTATTTTTAATGAAAGAACTGTAATCAGCACTAAAAAATAGCCCAGAGAAAGTATTGCATGAATATTAAACCGTTTTTTAAATTATTTTTAAAAAACTTAAAATTATAAAAATTAAAAAAAAACGCTGTAATCAGCATTAAAAAGTAGGCCAGATAAAAGTATTGCATAAGTATTAAACCTTTTAAAATCATTTTTAAAAAATTAAAAAAACCAGAGTCACATTATTTTTAATGAAAGAACTGTAATCAGCACTATAAAATAGCCCAGAAAAAATTATAACATGAATATTAAACCGTTTTAAAAAAATTTTTATTAAACCCTTTTTAAATCATTTTTAAAAATTTAAAATTAAATTTTAAATTACGATTCTAGATTCATCTCGGCGAGGCATTGTCACTCCAACGCAGTTTTTACAATTGCGGTCACACTTCACAGTAGTGCTGCATAGAGACAGTAGCGACACCTAGAATCGTGTCCGAGATCCTAAGATCCGGAGCATGCGCAATGGATATATATACATAGGATGTCGATGTTACTGGTAAGGGCATAGAGGGCGCCACAAGGGGAGGGCCGGTTATAACATTTGTTCCGTGATCGGTAGTATGCAACTTTTTTCTCCGATTTAAAGGAATTGAAAAACTTACCTTACTTGGAGAGGAAATCCTGTTTACGATAAAAACCTGGATTAGTTATTTCTTGAAGTTAATTTCACAATATTTAATTCGAAAAATAAATTTCTCATCTACAAGTTAAAGCTGTAAACAAACATGGAGGATTTTACAAAGCGCAATGCATCATGGGAAAGCCGGTTTCAGAAATTCCAGCTTTGAACCCGGCTTCGGAGGTGGAATTTACGATTCCACCTTTTTTTCGGCATTGCGGGTTTAAACCGAGCCAAATCCCGGGATTTGTGTCCATGTAAACGGGGCCATCAAGACGAACAAGAATCGGTATAGAAAGGGGGTCCCAGACCAAATCCCAGGGAGTTAAAAATGGAGCGACACCCCAAAAAATTATTGAAAAATTCAATTTGTAGAAGAACTACTATTGGTAAACACTTAATTATGGTCTCAAAAATTGTAGTTTAATATGATCTTTAAAATTACCTCAAAAGTCTTCACTTTAAAATTTGTTTCATTATGAAAAAGTTAAAAAACACAAAAAATGTGAAAACTCTGCCAAAACCTTATTTTGTATTTCGAAATCCTTTCTTTTGATTTGATAATCTGAAAGATCATAGTTGAAAACCCTTAAGTCCAAAGTTTCACGTAAATACAATCAATATTAAACGCTTGACATTCTGTTAAAGTTTGTTTTTTGGGTGCGCAAGCTGTTTTCTAGAGCTGTTTCCAAAACAGCTGTTAGCGCACGCAAAAAACGAACTTTAACAGGATCTTAAGCGTTTAATATTGATTGTATTTACGTGAAACTTTGGACTTAAGGGTTTTCAACTATGATCTTTCAGATTATCAAATCAAAAGAAAGGATTTCGAAGTATAAAATAAGGTTTTGGCAGATTTTTCACATTTTTTTGTGTTTTTTAACTTTTTTCATAATAAAACAAATTTTAAAGCGAAGACTTTTGAGGTAATTTTAAAGATCACATTAAACCACAATTTTTGAGACCAAAATAAAGTTTTTACCAATAGTAGTTCTTCTACAAATTGAATTTTTCAATGATTTTTTTGGAGTGTCGCTCCATTTTTAACTCCCTGGGATTTGGTCTGGGACCCCCCTTTCTATACCGATTCTTTTTCGTCTTGATGAGTACTTTCATCCCTGAAAGTTTGTTGCACCATTTCAGATACACCCTGTATAAACTAACAAGGTATGCTCTTCCGGCGAAAAAGGCGTGGCTTTTGAAAATGACGTCACCCAGGATATATTCCCTATTCACAGCATGGGAAAATGCTTATTTTTGGCGATTTTTCTTAAAATCCGGACCAAAGAAACTTTTATAACAGTTAACACTGGACACAATTACGAACATGTTTATAGGTTATCAAGTGTTTTGAATTAGAACAATAATTTTAACTCAATAATAGCCGATCAAAAATATGAACCTTGAGCTCTACAACGATGTGCTTCAATCTCTCTGCTTATTGATTTTAATTACTAACTTGTATAAATGAAATTAAAACAGCTGCTGATACAAAGAAAACAAAATATTAAGCAAATATTCAATCATGAAAACTTTTCAGAACATTCTTGTTATGATAAAATTAATATCGCTGTTCTGCTATGTCAAACTTAAATATCCATTTATCGAAGCAGTTTAGATTTTTAAAACAAAAAATATTCAGTATCTAAATAAATCAAGTACTTGAAAATAGGGAAAACAATAAGCTAAAATCTAAAAACTAATTAATTTAATTTAATAATGGATTTATTCAAAATTTTAGTGCATTTACCTTTAATGATCCTTTTACAGTCCAGTCAGCTTGTTTATTTTTATTTGAGATTCAGAAATAGTATTCTTAAAATCCTCTGTCACTTTAATTATCTTTTTTAATATTTTTATACTAATTTTTTTAAATAAGTGGGTGATTTTATTCATAAGTTTTAAAACAAACTAAATAATGAATTTCAATAATATCGACCCAATTAATCCTGATGTATCTACGATCTGTTGCATTGCAATGGCGTTGTATTGGCTGATATGCTTGTCATTGATTGGTCCGTTATTTTATATCCTGGGTGACGTCACTTATGAGCTTACCTTGTTAGTTTATATACCTTGGGTCCTTCCAAGGTATATAAAGTAACAAGGTATGCTCATAAGTGACGTCACCCAGGATATAAAATAACGGACCAATCAATGACGAGCATATCGGGATGAAAAAATTAACATCGGGATGGAAAAAATTACCGGGTTATAAAAATTACCGAGAACACTGGGATAGGAAATTTACCATAAAGACACCGGGAATACCGGAATATAAAAATTACCGTAAACACTGAGATAGGAAAATTACCGGGACCGCCGGGATTAGAAAAATTACCGTGACCACCGACCACCGGGATAAGATTACCGGGAAGGCACTGTATATTTGGACGGCTTTTTTCAACTAAACTCTACTCTAATTTCCACGGCTAGGCTACAGCTCGGCGTTTCATTGGTTCAATCACTAAGCGCCGAGACTGCTACGTAATCACGAGACCTACAGCGCATGCGCCACTGGCCGTTTTGGCCGTCCAAATATACACTTCGTACCGGGAACACTGGGATAGGAAAGAGGTGCCTGGGATACCGGGATGATTTGTAATATTGCTAATTTACAAAATTATAAATGTATTTTAAGAAATATTTAAAAAAATAAATTTATAAACTCCCCCCCGTGCAAGGCCGGGTATAACAGCTAGTCTATAATAATAAAAGAGCTTTACGATTCATTCATTCATTCACCTATCAACGCACAGCAAAATCCACCGGGGCTAAAGACTCGAAACTTGGTGCAGTGGAAGACCTTACGGTGTATACGCGCACTAAGATGGGATTTTTCGAAATTCTTTTTTTCTGACCCACAGGGGTGCTTGGAGTGATTTCTACGTTTTTGAGCCTATCACCGTCCCAAATGACCCCATATCTTCAAAATTTCGCAGGAAGGTACCTAGCTACAATATCTAGAAAGGCATTTTTCAAATTTTCGATATTCGAATTTTAAGAGGTCTAAAAAATTTAAAAACCTGTTCTTGCAGAGCATAAACAAAGTTTTACATTTTCGAAGAAAAACATACTTATAATTTAATATTTCGAAACGACCTGTTGGTAATATCTTCTTAATAAATAATATTTCAAAGAAAGTAATTTCTGGATTTTTAAATATTCCATTCTGGAGAGGGTGCACGGGGGTTTGAATATTTATTCCCGTTTTTAGTTTTTGCATTCTAGCACCAACCTTGTTAATGCAACTGGTATGAAATTTTAGCATGTTGTACCTCACATGATCGGGAAGGTTTTCAAAAAAGAATTTTTAAAATTGAAGCATTCTAACCTGTCTTTTTTGGATCTTTTCTAAATGGATAACTGCAACAATTTTCAATTTTGCTTTTAATGTGTTCCGAATGTCTTAAAACTTCTAGAAAACATTTTATTTCTTAGATTTACGCGCCCAATAATTAATTATTTGCAATTAAAAATCACCTAGTTTCGGAATCACTTTGAAAAGGCAGTCATGTGATTTGAATGCCTGTGACGTAACACGTGCTGATTACTCGTTTGTTTTATTTAGATATCCATAGCGTGTAGTGTGTTTTATTATTTAGAACTATTTCTTCCTGTTTTTCTCACCCAGAATTGGCGCGAATTTTTTCTCAAAAACTCTTCAAAGAAGCCTAATTAATTTTTTTGTGTTCTGATCGGAATACTGCTGTCGGCAATTTATTTTAAGAATTAGGTGAGCCTATTCTAAACAATGAGAAAAAGCAAGTATCAAGCTGTGATAAAATTCTTTTAAAAAGAAGCGATGACACCAAATTAAAGTAATTCTAAGTTCATAAATGTGTAAAGGGACTCTTAAACTTTGTTTTGCCGGTGCAAAAATTTGCGTCGAAGATTTAACTTGGGTGTGAGAGCGTTCATTAAGAACCATGAGGAAAAAGTTTAAAAAGAGCGACCACACACACACACATGCCGGAAATCATCGAAAAGTCCCCCCTATGATTTTAGAAGATTGATGAAGGAAGGTGGGGAACATTTCTAATTGTCTAATCTAGGGGTATCAAAGGAACACGCAAATTATTTTTTGCATGAGGAATTGCATTTGAAAACACTGCTCAAGATGGGTGCCGCCAATCCTAACTGCGGCACAAAAACGCATTGACATGACGACTTAAATGCGATTTTTAACGAGATTTTCATAAAATAAAAGCTATTTTATGCGTCTACAGGCAAACATGGACATAACTTTGAACTTTTAAGAAAAACAATAATCAATTCAATGGATAATAATCAGTTTTTCAGCACAAAAAAAGTCCTATCGTAGGGATGCACAACCTTTTTGGGAGGGGGGCCACTCACATAGTTGATTGAGACACGGAGGGCCGCAAACAGTAACAGTAAAAATAAGGTAGAATTTGCATCTCAAGGAACTTAATATAAGATGTGAATAATTGAGTTTGTACCATTAAAGGGTTCTAGGGGTCCTCCCAAGAAAATTTTTGAAATTTAACCCCAAAAAACAAAGCATTGACTAGTTTTTTCACATTTAGCCCAAATATTGCACATATATTTTAAGATGGGATTTGCATTTTGATTAACTTAATATTTATTTAAAAAATGATAATTATAGAATTCCAAATGTAAAGGGGGGTCTGGGGGACCTACCCCAGAAAAATTTTGGAAATTTGACCCTAAAAAACAGGGTTTTAACTTATTTTAGAAATCAAGTTCGATTTTTTTGGGGGGGACAGGCCCCCAGCCTTCTGCTATCCCCCTTGATAGCATATCTGAAACAGGTTATGATCTAATAAGAATTAAAAAAATACACTGCATTATTATCTAATCTTGTTTCAAAGTGATCTTTTTGCAACAATTTAGAACTTCGGAAATCCTTAAGAAAAATTTGTTGAAAATACTAAAATTGATAAAAAAAAAAGCTATGTCAGAGGTATCACTAGACTTATTAGACTCCTCTGACCACGCTTAAATTTTTCTGCATTGCAATTACAATGTGAAAAGAAGCCAGCTTCAACTAGGCGCCGTAAAAACGGCACTTTCGCGAAAAATTGCTATTTTTCGACTTTTCCGCGGCGCGTGATCCTAAACACCGGACTTCTGGCTTCAAAACTTCAAACCATTGTTAAGTTGTTTTTTCCACATCGCACCGTGGCACAAACAATACAAGAAGAAGCCAACTTCAATTTGGCGCCCGCCCAAAAATCGCGGCAGGAACGGAACACTTCGCGAGCAAAACGAAACTCGAAAAATCGCGATTTTCCCGACTTTTTACCGCTATAAATCGTCACTTTTTCTCGGTTAAAATAAGGAAAGTAACAAGTTATTAATTATCTGAAATATCCAAATTCGTTCGCGGGCCGCATATTGATGGTTCGCGGGCCGCATGTGGCCCGCGGGCCGCAGGTTGTGCATCACTATCCTATCGGCTGGCAAAGTCATGGCGTAATAACTCTATGATTTCAGGAAAATTCTGTCAATGAATTATAGGGGGAAGGCTATGAATATAATTGGAGAATACTTAACTAAACGGTTGCTAAGATTTTCCGAGAAAAAATACCTATTTAGCAATTTTGGGATTGGGATTAAAAATTTTAAAAACAACCATCCTGTCACCCAGATTTGGAATCTTCAATCTTCTATCTCTCCCACAAAATAACAATTTTTCTAAAAGGAAGCAGTGTTGAAAAATAAACAGTTTTTTAAACCATAAGTTATCATTTTCATGGTCAGTCCGAAAACCTTTTTATCTACCCTCGTATTAATATCATTAGATATGGTTGTAAGGCATGAGAGCTGTGGATTAATATGGCGATCTGGACGAATGCAAGTTTCATGTAATATTTTAATTAATAACACAGTCAAAATTACATTTGAACTAAAAATTTTATATCATCCACAAGAATCTGGATAAAATTAGAAAATACTTATAGCTAGAACAAACATTCTTAGCCCCAAAAAAGGTTAAAACACTAAACACCATATACTGTACATTACATTTAAAAAAATTTATGAGTATACTTATATAATTTGCTTATAAGGGAATTTTTCAAGGATAACACCTCTTTTTATATTTAAGTAGAATAAGGAATCAATGCATGACTTTTTAAGCTCAACAATATTAAGCAGTATAATAATTTAAGTTTTGTTAAATACGACTTAAAACACACAAGTTCTATAAAGTTGTTTAAAAATATATGAAATATGCCACTATAGTATGTTTATCCACATTTCTTGCTAAATGCTATTAGATATAAATAACATTTTCTGGAACTATCTTTGTTCCTTCATCTAGAATTCATTTGCAAGAAGTTTAGAAAATTCTAAATCAAATATTAAGAATACTTTATTTTGGGATAAAAATATTTTACCTTTGATTTCCCCAGAAAATAGTCTGGATTAGCAGTGAAGAACTGCGGACATAATTTCGGAAATTTGTGGCAAATGATCCGTTTTAATTTTTTGAAATAAATCTTCCACCTCTTGTTAGAATTAAGAATTCATTTTAAATAAAAATAAAAAGCAAAGCAGAAAGTCTCACACTTACTATATAAACAAAGCCATGTGTCTGAGCGAGTCGGCACACGGCACGTCACGATGGCAACAACCAATCATGGTGCGTTTCTGATTGCATCACTTTTCGCTCATTTTTAATTGTTAATAATAAAAGAACTAATTATTTTTGAGATTTAATAATTTGATATTCGGATTCAGAAGACTAAATTTAACTAAGAACGAACTAAATAAAGAAAATTTAAGAGATGCTGCAGTTATCCATTCTTATACGTTAGCTTAATGTTAAATTGATAACGGTTATTGCTCCTTCCAGGTGACGCAAAACCTCTATTGTTAAAAATGTTTATTTTAAAATATTTTATAACAAGCGAATTTTTTTAAAATCTCAGATAAATATTTTTTTAATCTCTTCTCTCTATTCTAAAAAAAAGTTTTTGGTGAACGGTTTCCAGAGAAAGGCTTTTTAATTACTGATCCGAATAACACATATTTGGTATCAAACTGTCCGGATTCTTTTGAGGATGTGCAAAGTGCCTTTAGAATTTCTAAAAAAAATCTCAATTTTAAAATATTTCCATTTTTTTAGATTTCGGATAAGGTCGCAGTTACAAAGCAAGAAACTATAAATTTTAAAACAATTGAAAACATATTTCACTGGTTTTTTAATATTCAAATAGATTAAATAATCATCTTTCTACTTATAACACGAATTTAAAAAATATATTTTGTGTTATTTTTAACAATATTTATATTTTTGTTGTTCAAACGGTTTTCATTATATTTTAAACTTATAATATAATTAATTTATTTTTAATTTTTTAAATAACAAATTAATATTTTTATATTTATCTTTGTAGTTGTGGCAACCTAATCATAACTATATTTACAATAAAATATACACTCGCTTTCGGAAATTTTGAATTTTGCATTTATTTTTTATATCCTTTTGCAAGTATGTTTTTTAAGGTAGTAAAATGTAACTCTTTATTTCATAATGACAAAACGCAAACAACTAAATAACACGGGTGAATGTTTTAGATATAAGGATGAAAATGTTGGTCTTGACATTCGGTGCGGTTGCTATGAAAATGACAGATGACACAACTTCGAAGTTTGTTTCTCATGAAGATAAAATTCTAAATTTTCGCGATGTGTAAGATAATTACTACATTTTTAACAGTCAATCATTACAAATTTTAAGAAAGTTAAATTTATTCCTGAGATATTTCAATGCTTCCCTTAATGTATCTGTGAAAAAACATTACCTTAAAAAGAATGTTTACATTGCTTTGTTGTTAATTTTCTTGGGGTTCAATTCCGTTATAGTTCCCGCTAAATATCGCCAATCTCTTTCAAACGCTCAATATTCAAATGTAAACCAATTTTTCTAATTTTTAATGATAAACTGAATAGTTATAGATCTAATTAAACACTTTAATCTATGAATTTGAAACAATTTAGCAATATTTATACTTTATAGTCAATTTTTTACGGTTTTTCCTTAAAAATTCGTCTTAAAATGCATGATAAAACCCCTACTTTTAAGGTTCAAAATTCAAAATTTTTCTTGGGGAGAACCCCCAACCCCCCTTGAATATTTGAAATCTATTATTACAGATTACAGTCGTTCCTTGAAAATTTTGGGACTACAAGAGAAAGTTGGAACTCGGGGGAGGAAAAAAAGGGAAAAGTGACTCCAAAACGAGTTAAAATCCTGCTTTTGAAATTTCCTGAAATTTTCTGGGGGAGGACCCCCCAGACCCGCCTTTGGAACTTGGAACTTGGAACTTTATTATTTAAAACATTTTTGTAAAAAGTTCGTCAAAATGCAAAAATCCAACCAAAATGGAAATTAAATTCTTGAAAATGTATGTCCGAAATCCGGATAAGGTGTACCAAAACGAGTTGAAAATCTGCTTTTTAGACTTAAATTTCCAAAAATTTTCTGGGGGAGGACCCCCATTTAGGGGCCATTCATTAATTACGTAAGGATGATTTTGGCAATTTTTGACCCCCCCTCCCCCCATGTAAGGGTACGTAAGGTTTTTCAAACCCCTCCCCTCCCTATTCTTACGTAAGATTCCATTTCGTTTTTCAAAATAATAAAATGTTAGAAAGGATCAGTTACACTAACGGCCGTATTCACCGGTAACCTGACCGGCGGTCAGGTCAGGAAACCATGGTTACAGCCTCTGATTGGTGGAAAGAAAATATTGAATTATTTTTCCACCAATCAGAGGCTGTAACCATGGTTTCCTGACCTGACCGCCGGTCAGGTTATCGGTGAATACGGCCGTAAAACTCTCAGTTTGACGAAAATCAAAGATTTTTATTTTAAACATATAAGTAATATTCTTGCTGTCAACTACATATTAACATTATATTACTATATCTAATATCTCTGGAATGTGTTTACATTAACTTGGAAAATCTTACGTAAGAATTGGTTTGACCCCCCCACCCCCAAGTAAGGGTATGTTGAGATTTTTCCAACTCCCCCTCCCCCTCGGGATCCTTTACGTAATTAATGAATGGCCCCTTAGGACATTAGAAGATTGAAAATTCTTCGTACGCCCAAAAATCCTGGATCCACCGCTGTCTAGTTACCTTGGTCACCACCAAAATCGAACTAAAGTTTCCAAGAAATTTTTGCCCAACCCCCCCCCAAAAAAAACCCTCCATTAATTTGCCTAATCGTCCCATTCCGTTCTCCGTCCCATTCCGTTTCGGGCACTTCCCGATATGTTAGGGCCCCGAAACTTTACACATCGGTGTAACCCTCATGACACTCCAATATCCAATCATTATCTAGTCAAATAACCAAAGGATTAAGTTAATTAACGAGTATTTTTAAATAGCAGAAGAAAAACTAGATTTTGAGACCTTTCCCATGGGGCTATTCTCCCTAAACCGTGCACAATGGTGTATAAAGGCATAACTTCATCATATTCAAAAGTCAAAACGAGAAATGCCCAGTAATTACGATAATTATAGACGATTAATCACTTTTTTACAAGATCTTGTACATAAAATTTCAGGCACTTCCAAACGATATAAAGTTCTGAAACTTTGCACCATGGTGTAAATTCGATGACAATGCAATATTCAATAATCAACTAGTCAAAACCTCCGTAATTAAGGTAATTAACGAGTGTTTTTAGTAATATTTTTAATTCAAATTTGAGACACTTCCGTGAAGCTAATGGCTCCCAAAACCTGTAAGATAATATATTAGGTATATCACTACAATATTTAATCTTCAAAACGTGATTTCTTACCTTCCAATTAACAACTAAGATAATTAGCTATTTAAGATAATAACCGCGAGAAAGAAATTGCCAGAAGAGCGAGAAATCGCCGAAAGAGTGGATAATACTGTGTTTGCTCCTTGATACACTAATTCTGAGTTTTATTTTTGTCTGGGCTTACGATTGGTTATTTTTATTTTATTGAATGCATTTTCTTTTTCTTGTGAATCTTTTTGATAAGGATGGATTTCATCGGTGAGCGAGCGGATGCGCGGTTAATCGCTCCGCTCTGTAATTATAACGGTACCCTTAGCAATATTAAACAGATTTTAGTTAACTTCGTTGTTTCTCGTGTGTCACCCCTCCCACAAAATTGAGGGATTGGCTCGGATTGAGTCGCGGGACCATTTTTTTCGTCGTCGCCAGCGCTGAACTGTTGTTCGCGAAGCCATCATATAGTAGAAAACTAAAATTATAAGATTGAACATAAGATTAAATATGGTTGAAATAAATATTTTTTTAGTTTTTGTTTAAAAAAATACCATGACAAAAAAGTAAAAAATAAATAAGTAAAAAAAAGATTTTTAAAAAACGCTTTTATTGAAGTGTTCTAAAAGGTCAAAAATAATTTTTCGGTTTGACAAATAATTTATTGGGAAATAGAAAATAAGTTATTCGGTTTGACAAATAATTTATTGGGAAATAGAAAATAACTTTTTGGTAAGTAAAAAATAACTGATTTTCTAATCACTAAAAATTAAAGCGTGGGCGCTATTAATTCTTCATTCACTATTTATTCTAACTTCTTAATTCTATGTTCCATGGGGTAAAAAATTTACAAATTTCTCATTTGGGAGGTTTGGGTGGGATGGATTCACTTTAAATTCTCTATTAGGTATTTTTTATGTAAAATTACACATAAATACCGATGTAATGGCCTAGTGCAGGGGTCCCCAACCTTTTTGTACCTAAGAGCACATACCAGAATATCGGTCGAATGGGGGGCACCATTTATTTTTTCAAGATAAATTTATAGTTGGTGGACATAGTTAATAATGCACACTACATATAATGCACAAAAAATTTAATTTTAAAAATTAATTTAACATAATGAATGTAATTAGTATTAATATTATTTTGTAAAATAAATTACTACTAAATTGCTTGCAAAACATACGAAGTATAAAAATTATTTATAAAATATTTAAAATACATTGCATTTCACTGGCCAGCGCTTCATAATTGGGAGATTATGATGAAATTCTTGCCCGCAAGCTATTGTCAAGGTGTTCATCTGCACGTCGTGATCTATATATTTTTTTTATTTTATTATATTCATTGTCGAAAATGATTCACATAAGTGTGTGGAACCAAAGAACTACTTTATTTTAAATGCTGCTCTTTTTAAGAATGGAAATTTATTTCTATCAACTATATTCCAGAATTTCTCATCTCATCTGATAATAGTTTTGAGGATGATTGTGAAGATCAAAATTTCTATTCTCGCCTTACTCGAAGATTCATGCGATTTCATTTCTAGAATTTTATGGGATAGTGGAAAACTGAAATATTTTATCGTTGGGCACAAGCAGCGGGCGCACCTAGACCGATCGACGGGCGCCATGGTGCCCGCGGGCATAGGGTTGGAGACCCCTGGCCTAGTGGTTAGAGCATCTGACTGTAAAGCCGTACGTCTGGGGTTCGAATCCTCGTTCGGCATAGATGTTAGTGTTACTGTACTTGAATTTACCTATACGGGTCCATACCTTCAGGTGAATCTGTATAAATTTTAAAAATAAATAAAAAAGTTTAAAATTAAAAAATATGTATAAATTACTAGCGCCCACGCTTTTATTTTTAGTGATTAGAAAATCAGTTATTTTTTACTTACCAAAAAGTTATTTTCTATTTCCCAATAAATTATTTGTCAAACTGAATAAATTATTTTCTATTTCCCAATAAATTATTTGTCAAACCGAAAAATTATTTTTGACCTTTTAGAACACTTCAATAAAAGTTTTTTTTACTTATTTTTTTAAAGTAGTGAAGGCATTTGATTTATGTTTTCTTTATATTTTTATCTAGATAATTACAATTGATTTTTATGTTTTGTTATTTGTATGACATGTAGCTTAAAAATTCTCCCATTTTGCCCATAAGGGTTAAAAGACATTTAAAAAAAATTTTTACTCTTATGGAGGCTTTACACCACCCGGTTTGCGACAGCGATTCCGCGGTTTTCGGGAGTTTCGACAACCGCAGTAACTCAGCGACCTCTCGAAAGATGGCGCTGTTCAATTGAGGGAAGAGGTTCAATTTGACCAACAATTGACCCTCTTCCCTCAATTGAACAGCGCCATCTTTCGAGAGGTCGCTGAGTTACTGCGGTTGTCGAAATTCCCGAAAACCGCGGAATCGCTGTCGCAAACCGGGTGGTGTAAAGCCTCCATTAAGGTGGACACAAATTGGAGCCGAGCGGCGAAGAGAACAGCCACGAACACGCTCTGCGCAAGCGCAACTCGGAGGCGCTAAGAGCGGCGCTTGCGCAGAGCGTGTTCGTAGCTGCTCCCTTCGCCGCTCAGCTCCAATTTGTGTCCACCTTTAGGCTAAGCGCGCACTAGAGACTTATGTCGCCGGCGACTGTAACACTAGTCACTCGAGAGCAATGCATTTCTATTAGGAAATTCTTGGCCTAGTGATCTTGGTCTAGTCGCCATGTGCGCGCTCTCTAGTTTCTTGCAATATAGTCCAAGAAAGATAAGGTTTGAAGTGGAACAAATTGTAAAAGAAAGTTTGATGGGTGATTCTTATAGGAAATTTTCCGTAGAAAACGATGATGAAACGTATACCAAAATTAACCGTGTCCTTTAGCCAATATGGCGGATTTTCCGAAATGGCGGTCAATCGTTTTTAACTTATTACTTCCTAAAAATTGTTAATAAAATTATAAATTTTGGAGTAAATGATTCGAATTTTATTTTTAATTTTTTTTCCTAATAATTAGAAATATTAAATGTTATTAGGTAAAATATAAGCAGAATACTTATATTTTACTAAAATTTACTGGTAAATAATGTTAAAGGTAGGTAGAAATTCAAAAATTACCATTTACCAGCACTAAGTTTGAAATATGGGGCCGCCTTTTTGGAAATTATTTCTATGTATCGCAAAATCTTGGTTAATATACTATTTTATTGGTAATTTAATATAAAAATATTTATGTTATGCCAAAATAATATTTATTTATATGTAAAAACGTTAAAAATAAAGAGGATCTAAATATGTGGCCACCATTTTGGAATATCCGCCATATTTGATACATTGAGGGGGAGGAAACTTTTATCAATATTATTGTGACTTAATTCTAACAGTATCCTGTACAAATTATGATTTTATCATCAGAATTTATGTATTATAAACATTAGTGGACGCCATTTTGGAAAATCCGCCATATTGGATAAATGACTTATCGTAAGAGAAAAAAAACAGTTCCACATTATTTTTGCAACTGAATTCTAATAATTTACTGCAAAAGTTTAATTTTATTAACGATTTTTAGCAAATAAGTAAAACACGATTGTCCGCCATTTTGAAAAATCCGCCATATTTGATACATTGAGGAGATGAAACTTATATGAATATTATTATGACATAATTCTAACCATATCCTGTAAAAATTACGAATTTATCATCATAATTTTACTTATTATAAACATTAGTGGACGCCATTTTGGAAAATCCGCCATATTGGATGAATGACTCATCGTATGAGAAAAAAACAGTTCGCCATTAATTTTACTACTAAATTTTAATCATTTACTGCAAAATTTATAATTTTATTAACGATTTTTAGGAAGTAATAAGTTAAAAACGATTGACCGCCATTTTGGAAAATCCTCCATATTGGCTATAAAGGACACGGTTAATTTTGATATACGTTTCACCATCGTTTTCTACGGAAAATTTCCTATAAGAATCACCCATCATTCCATCAAACTTTCTTTTACAATTTGTTCCACTTGAACCCCTTTTTTGAGCTAACTTTCTTGGACTAATAGCCAGGGAAACAATTTTGTCTCTGTCGCTGAGACAAAAGTCTCTAGTGCGCGCTTGCCTTTATGTTGTATATTCTTACAAGATTCTATGAAAAAATTCACTTAACGTATAAGTATAATAACATTCTTTAATCCTCACTTTCTTTAAGAAAAACTAAAGTAATAAAATAGTTAGACTTAAATTTAAATTTTTGAAATTTTTAAAAATGACCGAAAAAAATTTCTGCTTAATATGAATATTCCATTTAATTTCAAAAATTTGATAATCAAAGATATTAAAACAAACTCGTTGGATGGCTACATTACAACATTTTTCTGTATATTTGATGGTAGGGAAAAACAGGGGAAAATAGGAGCGCTACGGGCGTTTTCTACGGGGTTCACCAAAGTTACTTCAGAGCTCGTGACTGGTGGTAGTTGCGAAATGCCATTTTGCGATTGAAAACGTATTCGTTTACAGGAAATAATGTGTCTTCTGGTGTATATGACCATTTTTTAATAATATAAATATATATTAAGATAAGAATTAAGTTATAAAACTTATTTGTATAATTTTTGTCAATTATTAACACCGTGATTGGGTTGTAATAACACTTCGAGATAAGACGTTCTTGCTGGGAACTGGATGTAAAAATTAATTTTGAATTGTAAGACGTTCGACATCACTCGTTAAATAGCAAGCGTTTGCTGCACTTCCATTTTATAAGCAAAGGTAGGTTATGATCCACACGGTACACATTATATATTTTCGGGTAGTGATTGTTTAAATATGTGCATGACTTCATCATTGAAAAAAAGCTATCAATAGTGAAGGTCTTGAATTAAATATATATTCTATAATATTTGGAATTAATTTGGTTTTGTGAAAAGCAAGCTTATGAGATATTCTTAATGAGCAGTAAAGGTAATGTTATAGTTTTTAGATCCTTCTTAGGGGTTAGTGAAACGCAATATGGCTGACGGAAAGGTGCGTCATACATTTTCTCTACCTCATCTTTAATACCATTGAGTGTTGCCTACTATTAAAAGCGATTTCCAAACCCTGTAAAAGTTGATAATTCTTAATAGATTGTTATTGAATACCCTTTGGAATAATCGTATTCCCACATTATTACTTGTTAATTATGTTGTGTATTGTGCCAAGTTTTGTTATATACGATGATTTTTGAGTTTAAATATTTAAGTAAGGAAAATATTTTATGATATTACTATTGTGAAGTTCGCTTAAGTTTACTATAATAACGTAATGAAAATAAATTATAAGTATAAAAGTTCGTCTTAAGAGTGTTAAAATTATGCATCTCACTTTAGGGCCAGTGTCGCTTAATTTAAATAGTTATTTACCATGAACTAAATCGTTTGATTTTGAAAATCATGGGATTTTAATCAAAAATATGCGCAATATAAGGAAATTAATGTGTCGTATGCTTAAGAAAATGGTTTGCAAGATTATTTCCATCGTACCTGAGTAATCAATTTGTTAAAATCTGAAGATTTTTTTTATCAAATCCTAATTTTTACTTAGTCGCGTTTTCAAATTCTAATTTTTTACTTAAACATAACTTTAAATTGTTATTTTTAGTTTTTTTATTTCTCGTTGATTCTTTTGAAGAGTAAAATTAAAATATTTTTGAGTATAATTAATGGTATTCATCATTAGCAGGGGGTGCATCAAGTTTTTTGCTGAATTGCCTAAAATAATCAAGTATCAAATTGTAACACCATTAAAATATATAAATTGGCAGTGTTTCTTTTAATTTTTGATATATTTTTATGTGTAAATAATGAGATCTTGTGGAAGATTTGTACCTGGCTTAAACTTAAGACCATGTAACTCGAAACTTCCATATTAATTTCAAGTTTGATTTAAATTTTAATGTTAAAATCAGCCATGGTTCTTAAGTAATTTCCTATGTTATCATTGTCATGAATTTTTAAATAAATATTTGATTAAAATTTGAAAAATGGTTATAAAGGAAAAGGAAGTACTAGTACTATAACATTTAAGTAACATAGTGCAATAAGTTAACCATTTTTAATCGGGTATCTCCCCAGTGAGTTGGCAATGAACTGCTTCCCTTAATTCAATAAAATAATGCTTTAATTATATTGGAAAGTGATGCTAAATAAGGCAAAATTAGGTACTTACGCATGTGATTTTTCCTATAATTAGCGAAAATCAGCTAACTTAAGAGGTGTTGAGAATCTGAATTCTGCTTAAATGTGTGCGGAATTAATGTTTTAAAGTGGGAAAAATCTGAATATTTAAATTCCTGAGCGGACATTGTGTACCAAAACAATTAAACCCCTGTTTTTTAGGCTCAAATTTCGAAAAGTTTCTGAGATTGAGTTTAGTAAGATGATAATGCTCTCTAAAAAGTATTAAAAGCTAAATTGAACCTATTGTATGGGATAGGGATTTGAATAAGGGCCCTCTTGAAATAAATTTCTATACCACCGAAAAAATGTGTTTCTATACCACTGAAAATTTATAATTGGTGTATTTTTTAACCAGGGTACTAATATTATAATACATTTTTATCAGCTTCTTTTATTAATTAAAAGCTGGAAATATTTCATTTTGTCTCTTTTACTGACATCAAAGCTCAAGCAAAAAAATTTTATGGGTTGATTGTTTAATCATGTTTTATCTTCGGGACAGCAAATTTTAAAAAATACCCATATGGACCCCCTCCGGATTTTTTCTTTGTCGCTCCGTCTGCAATCAGCTGGCCAGGCATTGACAATAAACAATGGGTGGGCAGGTGATCACAAACGTAGAAAGGGGAAAGCGAAATTCTCTATGGGTTGGCGGGAAAATAGTTCAAGAAGGGTTAATACCATTTAAATAGTAGTAGGGTGGGGGTGGAGAGAGGGGGAGCGAGTGCATAATGTCCTAATGTGGGCCATGCGCCGTAAAACACTGATTAACCAACCTCTAAACATAAACAACTCTCAACCAAAGAATTAAAACAACTTACAAATGTCCCACCCCTCCCCAGTGCGGGGGTGTGTTGGGACATTTTTTCAAATTAAAATTTGCGATTAAATTTCAAATATATGGTTTAAAATCACAAAGACAGAAGTATTTTACACATTCTAAAGATTTATTGCAAAAACAAGTTATTTTATCTTATATTTTCTTTGAAAAATCTAACTTAGTGAGAAATACAAAATAGTTAAAATTCCTTTTTAATCTGAAAATTCAAGTTTTCAACTGTAATACTGGCTAAACAGTTCCAAAACAGGTATCTAATAAATTAGATGCAATTAAATGCAACAGCATGTATTTAATTTAGGGATTGAGAGGAATTGGGCATGTCCCATCCCACCCCGATAGCATCAGTTTTATAAAATAGGTTCTGGCAAGAGAACTGTGGCTTTTAGGCTTAACACAACTATTTATTCATAAAGAATACATTATTCTGTTTAGAAAACAATATAAACTGTTATAAAGTAACCAAGAATGAGATTGAAAATTCACTTTAAAAAGTGTAATACTTTTGCTATTGTGATACCATCTTTTTCATTCAGAAACTTGAAGGAGCTTGCAACTAAAATAGTAAATAGCAACAAATAGGAAGCTATGGTGGCTTTGCCTGGTGGAACACTCAAAAACTAATTTAGTTTTTGATTATAAGATTTATTGAAGATGTCCCATCCTACCCCAATCTCCCCTATAGATTGTTAAAATCCTGTTATAATGAACTTGGCCATAAAATTTCGTTATAACGGTATTTCAATAATTCAAATAAAGATGATTGGGGACTTTCACAATACTAACATGATTTTTCGTTAAGTGGTATTCGTTGTAACGGGATTTCGCTGTATTCTGTTAAAAAGATTATATTTAGTAATACTTTGTGTAAACTAGTATTCACCTATAAGAAACAGTATTTTTCTAGTTTAAATGTAATTATATCAAATTGTATAAAAATTTGATATGTTTAAAATTTATGAGCTAAGTGATTAATTGGGCATTATTAATAATGCCCAGAGTGGAGGCGGGCAAAGTGATAAATTTCATTGAATTTATCACATTGCCCTCCTCCACTTCAGTTAATAATAATGCCCGATTTATCACAATGCCCATAACATATATAACACTACCTCAGAGCAACAGTGGGACATCTACAAAACATGCCCACTATTGCACTGAAATCTACATCTGCAATATACTAAAACACCGTCATAACCTTAAAACACAAAAAATGGAAGATGTCTCATTGTTGCTCTGAGATAGCGATATATATATATATATAATATTTTACCCTGAAACAGAGCAAACGTTATTTTATTCATGTGGATAAAAGTTTTAATTATAACTTGTAGTGTAGAAATTTAAAAAAATGAGAAGGTCAAACATATCCCATAAGGAAATTACTAAAAATGGTAGAGTTGCTTGATTTAAATGAAAAATTTCATTACCTTAATTTTTAAAAAATACGTTGCTATATGCTTAACTAAGGGGGGTTTAAGGATTATTGACTTATAATTTTCACAAAATATTCAATAAGCAGTGGTTAGTACAGGACAGGTTTACTACCTTTTCACGGTCCCTTCACAAAATACATTTTTAAAAGAGATTGTTTAACAAGCTTTATTTTCTTAAGTGTTATATTTTAGGCTACTCGTGATTTTGGTGTTCAGGGAGGGACCTATCCAAGATTTTAAACTTAACCCCCATTTTTGTGAAAAAATTACAGCATTTCAATTTTTGTGAAAAATTGTAAGATCTAATTAATCCTTCTTCGACGGTTTATTTTTCAATTCCTGACCCAAAATTTTCATTAATTATTATTGTCTAAAATTAAAATGTGTTTTATTTTGACACTGAAAAGTGCAAAACTTTTTATCCCCGCACCCTTCTTGCCCATTTTACAAGTGTTCAAATATTTGATAATGACTGATCTGCAGTTTTCCCTGCAATACACCTTCTTAACCATTGCATTTTCCACAGTATTTTTTAATTAAAATGTTATGAATTTACGTGGCACAGTGGTAGTGCATCGGGGTTCCACGCCACAGGTCCGGGGTTCAAATCCTGGGTCCTGGGCTGGGCAGGGTCCACTCATTCTTTCATCCCTTCAGTGGGCCGATAAACTGAGGATCAAGCATGCTCGGGAACTAAACACTGGGGTCTCGCGTTGCGCTGACCACCAACCGGGACATTAGCCTAGCACCCCAGGCCCCAGGAAAACGAAGATGGGCATCGTAGGCCTTGACCCACTAGGGCTGTTGCGCCGATGGTTTAGTTTTTTAGTTATGAATTTTTTACATAAAACTATTTTTGACTCAATGAAGTGTTTGAAATAATTATCTGTCCTAAAAAAGATTTAAATATAATTTATGTAGCGCTTTCTTTTCTCATGTTTTTCCTGCAATGCACCTGCATTAGAAAATCGCAGTGATGCAGAAAATGTTTTTACTTCCAAGATTTCCCCCAATCCGTACAAAAATTTCCCCAAAACTTTTTAAAGTGATAAGGACCTACAAAAATTCTGAATTACTGTCGGTATCAACATCTGATAAATTTTTATTGCTGTACTGAAATTCAATTCAATATTATACTTTTCCTCAAAATTTCCCCAGATGGCTGAAATTTCCCCCGATATTAGATCGCCGGATCGGACATATTCTGCATCCCTGGAAAATCGTCCTTGACCTTTATGCTTCGTTGATCTTTACTAAGACCATTGATAGGGGTCCAGAACATCAGTCTATAAAAAGTTTCCAGGAACTCCAAGGGGGCTATTGAGTTTCAGAGGGTCAGCAGAAGAAACAGCCGTGGGAACTTTCAAATGGAACGTCTGTGACCAGGGTTGGCACGGTTTAACCCTTTATTTACCAAATTATTTTCGGCACAAGTTTAGTACTGGTGATGCGCCAAGTTTTTAGCGATAAAAATCACTATATAGTTACCCCAACTAATGTTAAGTGAATTATGTGGCTTCTAAATATGGCGCCAACTAGCCAAAACTTGCCAACCATCAGCAGTTCTAAACTTGAGCCAGTGGTACTCACAAGTAGTACCGTCGGTAAATAAAGGGTTAAACGAATTGGTTTAAACCAAATGGTTTTTTACCAAAAAAAGCCACTTGGTTTTTTTAGAAATTATAAAATGTTTTCAGCATTTTTTAAAGAAAGTGTTATTAAGTATAATCTTGTACAAAATAAAAAGGTCAGATTTATCAAAAAAATTGGCATTTTAAGGTGATTAAAAATCGGCAATATTTTTATTTAAGGGTTTTAATTATTGAATTCTCTCAAAACTTAACCTTAAATGCTTAAGGGGAGTTAGTACCTTTCAGACCTCGCGATGCTTGAAAAAACATACCTTTTTCTATTTGTCATAAATAATTAAGTTTTGTATATTTTTGCATACTATTAGAGCAGTGAGTAGATAATTGTACAAATTTTTAAAACATGCAATCATATTTTTAAAATAACCCACCAAATTTTTGAAAAGTAAGCATAATTTGCCAACATTTCCTACTATTTGAAATGCATGTACTTGACTTTCCCGCAAAATAAGTTTTGAGAGAAGCAGTATAAAACCTAAATTTTTGCACCAAACTAATCTATATTAATGTCTCTTCTCTGTGAACTAAGGAATATATAATATTATAAGTTTTAGTATTTTTAAAAAAATAAGAAATTTCAAAATATTTTACTCTTTAATGACCCATAAATGAAAAAACATAGCTCCAATACACAAATCCTTAGTTCATAGAGTTAAGATCAGCATAAAGAACAACCATACCAAGTTTTAAAACAATTCGTTCATTAGTTTTTTTTTAATCTTGTGGGAAAGTCCAAAAATATGAAAATGAGAAAACGAAGGTTAAAGCGCGAGAAAGAGGAAGCACGTCACTGTTTAGAATTAAGTTTTTTTGTCACAGAGCTTAATTATGGACCGATTTGGATGGAGTTTGTTTTAAAATGTTCATAATAGTTCAAATAATTTTTAAAATAAAAATTGAAAAATCGATTTTTTGAAGGTGAAAAGGTACTAACTCCCCTTAAGTTAAACTTATTATATGTTGCAAGAGATAGTTTATTTATTAATTTCCTTTAAAATTAAACATTATTTCAAAGTGTAACTAAAGATAGTATACCCAAAAAAATTTTTAAGTTCATAAATTAATCCATATAATTAAGATAATTTGATGATTTTACCATTTAATAATTAATCAAATCAACTATCCCAATCAATTATCCAATTTCAATTTACATAAGTTGTTTACATTTCACTTTTACTTCTTTAAAAAATAAAAATTTTCTCTTTTTAAAGAAATAGGTTCATAAATTAATCCATATACAGTAAAATCCCGTTATAACGAACTTTACGGGACCGTAAAATTTCTTCGTTGTAACGGAAATTTTGTTGTAACCGTACTCAGGCCCGTATTTAGTGTTTTTGCCGCCCTGTGCATATCGATTTATTGCCGCCCCCTTTTTCAATATCTGTTTCAAGTAAATGCCCCCTCCCGTTTTGACTCTCTTTTAACTCCCTTGTCACCATTTAACTCACCTTTCTCAGAAATACTGTAATTTTCCTGTTTTTTCCTCATAAAGAATTCTTTTGGGGGTCTGGGGGTACCCCCCAGAAAATTTTTGAAAATATGCCCCTAGAAAACTGGAAATTTACTCATTTTTGGCCCTTCATGTGAAAACTGTGAGGTAATTTTTTTTTCAAAACTGTATAGTATGTAGCATTTTGAATTAGTGTAATCTGCCGCCCCCCAAAATTTTGCCGCCCTGTGCTATAGCACATGTTGCACATGCCTAAATACGGCCCTGACCGTACTAATTGATAATTCAAATATAAACGGCTGGGGATTTTCTGGACTTTCGTAATAACGGAATTTTCGTTGTATCGGTATTCATAGTAACGGAATTTCACTGTATAATTTAGATAAATAATTTGATTATTTCAACCATTTATCCAAGATAAATCAACTCTGATTTTTTTCACTACAATACAATAAGATATTCAAACATACTTGTATAACATACACGAACACGCGAACAGCGTTCACAAAAAATTTTGCCCTCTGCAGAAAAACTACAAAGAAAATTTTTTTTTAGAAATTTTTCTGCAGAAAAATATGAAAACAATTTTTTTAGAATTTTTTCTGCAATAAAACTACTAAAAAAATTCTTTCTTGAAATTTTTCTGCAGAATTGGATGGATTTTAATACATTTTACCTGGTAAAATAAGGTATAAAATATATTGAAAAATTTAAAAAAGAAATTCTAAGCCATAACTCAACCGATGCAAGGCCAGGTATATTTTCTAGTTTAGGGGTGCCCAACCTTTTTTGGAGGAGGGCCACTCAGGGTATTTGATGAGGTGTGGAGGGCCAGAAATGAAATTACAGTAGAAAAGCAAAAGCGCTAACTGATGCTTATTTACAATACATTTTATAGCTTTTCGTTTACAGTATTTTTGCAACTTGGCATTTTAAACGAATTTTTTTCAGCAAAAAACCCCCGGACAACAAAGTAATCACTAGCGTATCCAGGGGGAGGCTAGGGGCTGAAGCCTCCCCAAATGAAAAGTTTTACTCTATATAATATGATATTTTATGCACCAAAATGAGTTAAAACCCTGTTATTTTAAGTTCAAATTTAAAAAAAAGTTATGGGGGAGGATCCCCAGACCCCCTTGGCACTTGTAACTCTTGTTATTACAACTATTTTTTACTAAGTTTGTCAAAACGCAAAAAATTTATATACGAAATTCGGATGAGGCGTACCAAAACAAGTTGAAAAAGTGGGGTTTTTGACTTAAATTTCCAAAAATCTTTTGGACGAGATTCCCCAGACCCCCTTTTGGTAGTTGGAGCAGGATAATTCACTACAATAACATTAACAAGAAGATTCAATTGGGTTATGAAAATTCTTCACCCCGCCAAACCAAATCCTGGATCCGCCACTGAAAGTAATAAAAGGTGTTGTTCTAATTTCGTTCGCGGGCCGTATTCAGAGGGCTCGGGGGCCAGATCTGGGCCGGAGGTTGGGCAGCCCTATTCTAGTTGATTAAATTTTTCAATCCAGCTGATCTATCAAAGATTTTACATCTTTCATTTTTAGATAGAGCAGTTATTAGGAATCTCCAATTATGATAAAAAATACAATGATGTAAATTATTTAAAAGTTTTAAAATCACTAGTATGTAAAATTAGTATCAATGTAAGCACAGATAAAAATGATTAGTCCCAATTTGGGTATTTCAGTAATAATATGTTTTTTTGAGAGAGAGAGAGGGATTTAAAAATGTGTAAATTCTCGCAGAAAATTTTTTGGAAAAATTTAAGTTCGCAGAAAGGTTTTCATTTTATACAAGTATGTATTCAAATTGGAATATTTTAAAAACAAAAATTCTTTTTAAAACAAATTAATTTAATTTTAATTAAATTCATTACTTGAAATATACAAATCATTTATCAATTATAAACAACCCTTGAAATAAATGTCTCATTTACAACTCAATTTCAAACATCACTGCTAAAATAACTTATTCTGAAAAAAAACAGGCCTTTTTTTTCCAACCCTGTCCATGACGGTTTGATGGCTTGTAAATCACCAGACCAGTCCGGAAATCATTCGTTACTGAATGAGGAAGAAGGTGGGAAAGTGTATTTGGACAACTGCAACAAAATAACCCACAGCGTGATGAATTGCATGTCGCATTTCATGCGACCGTTGCAGAAATGGGCCACTTTGCGTTGGACGTATGACATATGACAGAAGGGGTTTATTTATGTGAAATTTTAAAACTATTTTGCAATGGACACTGAAAATTAATGAAAGCAGCATTAAATTACTTGTTTCTTCAGTTTTATAGTAATTATTTAAATACACAATTAACTACAAACAATTCACATATGTTTTAAAAATAATTTTTTGTGAAGGTGCCAATAAACGATACCAAAATTGATCTGTATTAGTCCCTGATGTTTAAAACCTATGTACATATTCTTTATGTTAAATTTTCACAAAATAGGTAATTTTTCAAAATACCTAGACAAGACATGAAGTACATGAAAAGTTACAATTACAATAGTTATGTTCAAATTAAGAATTTCATTAAATTCATTTTTTCACTGGCAAATGGATGAACAGCAGGGTTTTAAATACTTTCCCCATGCAAATTTTCGATAATGCATGGTTCAAGGAAATAAATGAACCAGTCAAATATTAAATTATGCAAACAGTGGCGGAAATTTCCCCCCCGAGAAAATTTCAACATGAGTTAAAAACCCCTTTTTCAGAGCTAAAATTAAAAACATGCATTATACTTCATGCGATGTCTGACAAGAATAAAAACAACGCAAGGGGGGCCATGCTCATCCAGAGAAAAATTCCAATATAGTTAAAACCCCTTTCTAGAGCTGAAACTCAAAAAATGTTCCCCTTATAATTCGCAAAGTCCTTATTCTTAGGTATGGTACGTTGCTCATATAGCCAGTGGAGGATCTATGGGGGGGCTGTAGGCAAGCGCGTAGCCAGAGGGGGGGATTTGGGGATATATCCCCCCCCGAAACTTGGAAATTTTCTTTTTTTGACCATAGAAAACCACTAAAAATACCCCATATCCCCCCCCAAAATATCAATATCCCCCTCCGAAATTTTTTCCTGGCTACGCCACTGGCTGTAGGGTCTGGCTATAGCCCCCCCTGGGACTTATGTTCACACTAGCAGGGCTCACACGCCTGCGCCAAACTGCTTCAAAACCAAATTTTGATACATACTGATACAAATTGCCTCTTTTACCAGCTCCTGCGCCAAAACTGCGCCATTTTCAGAGACTACTACTACGGATTCTCCGTAGTTTCTACGGATGCCGTCGTTAAACTACGGATAACATCGAAAAAGCTACGGAAAATCGGAAATCTATCATAAAAAGCACTTAGAAGCACAAGTTTTTTCTCAATTATGCTCTATTTTTAGGATATTTTTTCTTGGACGGCCGGCGGGTGCCAAGTTGACCGGGAAAACGTAAACAAATCTTCTAGCGCCAAATTAAAGTCTTGTCTGCCTTTTCTAGGCGTTTGGAAACGGGTAAATCACGGAAAAAGCCGCGAAAGTTTCGTTTTGTGCGCCGCGTGTTCCGTTCATTCCGCGACTATTTTCGACGGCCGCGGACGCCAATTTGAAGTCGGCTTCATCTCGTGTCAGTATTAGAATGCAGGAAAAACTACTTTAACGTGGTCAAAGCCAACATGTCCGATGGTTAGAATCACGATTTTGAAAAGCCGAAAAATAGCGATTTTTCGTGAAAGTTCCGTTTTATCCGCGATTGCTTCCTACCGGCGCCTAATTGAAGTTGGCTTCCTTTCACTATTGTATTTACATTGTAGAAAAAAAACTTTACTATGGTCAGAACTAATTACTTAGGAGGTGAATTATCACTAGACCTAATAACCTCAAGTAAATAAAAATTGATAAGGTGTAAAAATTGGATGAGCTGATAAATTAATAGAGGTTTAACCCATTAGCGCCCAGTGATCTATTTCTAGATCGCTAAACATAGTGTCATAAATGCTCTCTTAAATTACCTTAAATTTACCCAGCAGTAACAAAACTGCACATATGACAAGAGAAAACATCCCTCAATCGTAATACCCTGTGTTTTTTGTGTTACCTTCATTTATTTTGTTTTTGGGATGGGCTAAAGTTCGTCTCGGGGTTTCATTTTACAATTTTTTCATCTTCATTCGTGTTTTTCAAGAAAACAGTAAAGGTATACCACTTAAGGATTCCTTTTTCAGTTTTATTTTAACTTTATAAAAATGTAGCTATTGGGATATTATGCAAAGTTTTGTCAAAATTAATTTATTTAGTGAAAAATCAAGTCCAAATACTGCTGATCTAAAAATAGATCACTGGGCGTTCGGGCGTCCATTTTTCCTGTGTTGCTTACAATAAGATTATTTATTTTTTCCACTAAAAACTGATAAAAATGAGTCTGAGAATACTCACTAATGTTTAAGATGAAGTCAACTATTGATTTTCCTAAGAAATTTAATATTATTTTATTGCTAATTAAATTTTTTTAATATATTCTGGTGAATAAATGGAGGATAGGCCAATATGATTCATTACCGATAAAGCACAGCATTGCAACTAGCGGTATGAAATAATTAATGTTTATTCACAAAAACTTATTTTATACAACACAAGTCAAAGTAGTTTTGAAATACTTCTTAGGGAAAATTATAAGACAATTAAGAGGCAGATTTTATAAGGAGCGGGCAGGTCACTATAGTGACCATTTTTGATTTTGATGAAATTTTTATGATGGATACTTCTAATGATTTTAGAATACCCCTATTTTTTCTTTTTCCCGAAAAAAAATTTTTTCGGCCTACAAAAATTCTCAAAGTTGGTCGCGACCCGGTATTTTTTTCGAATCGACATATCTTTGTACAACATTTTCTCAGTGCATTGAGGGTCAACCAAAGAAATTCTTGCGGTAACAACATGTCCTTAGATAGCTTAATCAAATTCTTTTGTGAATTTCATGGTTCACCTTCCCTGCAAACTGGAAGGGTTCGCCAAACTTTGTCGAAAAAAATGAAAAAATGCCAAATTCGAGCCTTTATTGACCCCAGCATTGAGGGTCAATCACAGTTTTGAGGGTTAAAGTGTGTAGTACTGCTCAGTATTAACTTAATCAGCCCATTGGTTGTATGGTTAACCCTCATGGCAGCAGAAAAATGGCTACTTTCGTAGCTATCAAAACAAAAAGATGTCATTTTGGTGACCCCGTATTTCAGAGCATTGAGGGTCAATCAATAATTCGAAATATACGTTTCTTAGTACAATACCTCTACTTTAAGAATCAGTTGACAAACCTATGGCGTCTCGATCTGTGATCACGTGAGATTGATTTTTGTAACTTAAAAAAATGGAAAAAGGTCATTTTGGGGACCCTGTATTTCAGAGCATTGAGGGTCAATGACGAACTGGAAATATGCATTTCGTAGTATGAGACCTACCCTTTAAGAAACAATTGACAGAATTATGGAGTCTTGACCTGCGATCACGTGAGATTTATTTTTGTGACTACAAAAACGGAAAAAATGTAATTTTTGGGATCCTGTATTTCAGAGCAATGAGGGTCAATGCAATGACGAACTGGAAATATGCATTTCGTAGTATGAGACCTACCCTTTTAAGAGACAATTGACTGAACTTTGGTATTTTGCCCTGAGAGCACGTGATATTTATTTTTGTAACTAAAGAAACGAAAAAAAAACCGTAATTTTGGGGATTCGGTATTTCAGTGCATAAGGGTCAATGAGGATGACCCCCAAAATATAAACCATAAAATTAGGTTAAAATTTTATTTGAACAGTGATTTAAGAAGAGAAGACAATTAATTAAATTAATTAATCAATTAAAACCCTCGAGTTTAATGAAGTTGAAATTGAATATTTTGTAATTTCTGGGAATTTTTTGTAAAATCTTGGAAACTGCAGCCACCAGAAACGATGGAAATGGAGGTTATGACCGACGAAGATTTGAATGACGAGGTGCATATTTTTCTTATCTCTACTGCAGTGTTTCCCAACGTTGGGCGTACGCCCCATCGGGGGGCAATAAGTTTTTCTAGGGGGGTCAATTTGAAAACTTTTAACCAAATTGTCACCTTGTGGGGCATGGACAACCAGATTTTATACACTTTCAAAGATTTTTGAAAAAAAAATGAAATGGGGGCATAGACAATTTAGAAAGGCTTAGCTGGGCCACAGACGGAAAAAGGTTGGGAAACATTGCTCTACTGTAATTTTTTCTTTTATCATCTGCAAATCTAAGGTTCATTTATATTTTTATTTTATTTCAGTATTTCGGTATTCAAGCTGTTGGGGAAATCAAAAAGATAATTTCAAAGATTAAAGAAGATGAAATAACTTGGGAGAAATAACCTTTTTTGTGTTTATTTTTGTTAAAACTTATTCTTTGAAATATTTTACTGTTTTATATGTTTAAGGCTAATGTTTTTCAAATTGTCTTAAATCACTGCTCAAATAAAAATTTAATCTCATTATATGGTTTATTTTTTGGTGGTATTTCCTTTGGAAGACCAAATGTAATTTGAAAATAATTTTTGAAAACAACCTACAAAGCTAATTTTTAGCATCACATATTTTATGTGTTCGCTATGTAGAAAAGTAAGTCTTAGGCGTGCCCGCTGGGCAAAATACCAAAGTTCTGTCAATTGTCTCTTAAAAGGGTAGGTCTCATACTACGAAATGCATAATTCCAGTTCGTCATTGACCCTCATTGCTCTGAAATACAGGATCCCAAAAATTACCTTTTTTCCGTTTTTGTAGTCACAAAAATAAATCTCACGTGATCGCAGGTCAAGACTCCATAATTCTGTCAATTGTTTCTTAAAGGGTAGGTCTCATACTACGAAATGCATATTTCCAGTTCGTCATTGACCCTCAATGCTCTGAAATACAGGGTCCCCAAAATGACCTTTTTTCCATTTTTTAAGTTACAAAAATCAATCTCACGTGATCACAGATCGAGACGCCATAGGTTTGTCAACTGATTCTTAAAGTAGAGGTATTGTACTAAGAAACGTATATTTCGAATTATTGATTGACCCTCAATGCTCTGAAATACGGGGTCACCAAAATGACATCTTTTTGTTTTGATAGCTACGAAAGTAGCCATTTTTCTGCTGCCATGAGGGTTAACCATACAACCAATGGGCTGATTAAGTTAATACTGAGCAGTACTACACACTTTAACCCTCAAAACTGTGATTGACCCTCAATGCTGGGGTCAATAAAGGCTCGAATTTGGCATTTTTTCATTTTTTTCGACAAAGTTTGGCGAACCCTTCCAGTTTGCAGGGAAGGTGAACCATGAAATTCACAAAAGAATTTGATTAAGCTATCTAAGGACATGTTGTTACCACAAGAATTACTTTGGTTGACCCTCAATGCACTGAGAAAATGTTGTACAAAGATATGTCGATTCGAAAAAAATACCGGGTCGCGACCAACTTTGAGAATTTTTGTAGGCCGAAAAATTTTTTTTTCGGGAAAAAGAAAAAATAGGGGTATTCTAAAATCATTAGAAGTATCCATCATAAAAATTTCATCAAAATCAAAAATGGTCACAATAATGACCCCCGCATTTCTGCCCGCTCCTTATAAAATCTGCCTCTTAAAGGTTATCAAGGAGCTATGAAAACTCAAATTGATAGTTGCAATTTTTTTTTTAATTTTTTATTTGGCCCTTATAACCTTAAAATTGACGTTACGACAGAGTAAGTAGTTTATTGGAATAGGGACGGTGAAAAGCTCAAACAAGCAGCAATTTTGAATGTTGCCATGTAAGATCAAGTTACATTTTATTTCATGAATATTTGAATTATGGTAAAACCAATCTACACAATTTTCAAAAAATTAGCCCAATGCATTTTACTTTACTTATTAGTTAAAATTTTATGTCATGTCATATGTTTTCTATAATACTCTTTTATAAATTTAAAGTTCTTGGTCCAATTTCCCCTTTTCCCCCTATAATTACTTTCAACATAGACTATTTGTTTATTTAATTGTGGGTAAATTATTTAATTTTATTACTATTTAATTATTTTCCCCTCATATTTATGAATAAATACGAGTTTTTTTTAAAGAGAAATACCATTATTTCTATTTATTCCATAACTTTTAGGATTTTTTGAAGTTCAACTAGTACTTAGCTCTGTGACAAAAAATATCCTCCGAACGCCCAGTGATCTATTTTTAGATCAGCATTTTTTAAAGAAACTAATGACTGTTTTGACAAAATTTGTTTATAATATTCATATTTAAGTCAAAATACACCAAATTCATGATTTTTATCCAATTCGCCCTACAAAAAAATAATTTGGGCGTTAATGGGTTAAGTTAAGTATTTATGAATTAAATCTATACGCACATTATTTGTCGTAATCAAAATCATGGTTTTCATGTCGTACGAAAAGTTTTACTGAGATGCAAGTTTAAAATGTAATGAAGGGGAAGCTTTTGTAATTTTGAATTACAAAAGCTTCCCTGCAATCAAATTGCTACAAAAGACATTTTTTATGCTACAAAACTTGGTTTTACCTGCTACAAAAGGCATTTTTTGTGATACAAAACTTGGTTTTACCTGATACAAAAGACATTTTTTGTGATACAAAACTTGGTTTTACCTGATACAAAAGACATTTTTTGTGATACAAATATTTTAAAGTGAGTGAGCCCTGCACTAGATAAAAGTGAAGTTTTTCGAAAAAATTTTTGAAAAATTTAAAAGCTTTTCAAAAAATTTTCATAGCTCTTTTACATTTCAACCAGCCCAAAGAGCTTTATTTTATCATTAGCCTCTTCTAAGGTCTTTAGCCTCTGAAAATTTGTAAAAAATGCACAATTTGGGAAAGTGGGTTTTTGCTCTTTACGTTTTTGTAAACTATTAATTCACTAATATTTAAGGAGTTCAAGAGTTTTAGCTCCCTGCATGTTTGTAGAATTAATTTGCAACTTAAAGGATTCAGTGAGCCCCTTTGAAATATTAGCCCATTTCATGATCTTAGCCCCCTACAAAACATCAGCCTATTTCATGATCTCTAGCCCCGCAAAAATTTAAGCACCTGTGTATTTGTATAATAAATTGAGAATTTAGAGGCCAATGAGCTTTAGCCCCTACAAAGCATTAATCCCCTTGTATTTTTATATATTTGGGTCACATCAACTTAATGAGCTTTTAGCCCCCTCTGAGATAGATGAGCTTTAGCCCTCTCTGTTCTTTTATAAAGATGGAATTCATAACTTAAAAAAAGTTGTAATGTGCTTTAACCACTACAAAATCTTAAGCCTCCCTACATTTTTATAGATTGATTCACAACTTAAATGGAACAATGAGCTTTAGCCTTCTTGCGTTTTTAATTTAAAAAGCTTTAGCTCGTTAGCGATTTAAAGCCCCCTACTTTAGTTTTTGCAGATTCAATTCACAATTTAAAGGGGACTCTGAGTTTTAGCCCCTATAAAGAATTAGCCCGTTCACAATTTAAAGAGCTTTATCCTAAACTCAGCATTAGCCCCCTACACAAGTGGTTTCAGGGGGGGCTCGGGCTAGGGGGATCAAGCACCCCCGCTCCTTGTAAGCCAGATAATTTTTAAGGAAAAAAAAGAAAATCTGACGTTTCTGAGGCAGTAGTTGATCCAGGATTCGGTTTTGGGGAGGGCTAAAAATTTTGAATTGAAAACTGAATAATCTCATCGAATATAATTTTAAAAAGGGTTGAAAATAATCGTGTTCGAATCACCTTAAGGGGGGGTTGGGGTCCTCCTCCAGAAAATTTTTGGAATTTCAAGTCTAAAAAGCAGGTTTTCAACTCGTTTTTGTACACCTAATCCGAATTTCGAACATTATTGTATTTTCAGGAATTTATTATTTGCTAGAAGTTTTGTATTTTGACGAACTCATCATAAAAAAGTGTTTTTAATAAAGTTCCAAGTCCCAAGGGGGTTTGGGGGTACTCCCCCAAAATTTGTTTGGAAATTTGACCCAAAAACACGTTTTGGTTTACTCAGAAAATCCAACCATTCCGGATTTTGCGGAATCATTCCGCATTTTGGCCCCGAATTCCGCAATTACGGATAAAGCTAGAAAAACTATGGAAACTCCGCTGCTTATATTTTAAAGACAATGTATTAAATTTTTCTTCTTAATTCTCTGTTTTTAGACTTCAATCCTTATAATGCATATTTTTTTATTTAGAACTGCGAATAAAAACGATAACGCTAGTCGCTAGTAACTGATGAGATGGGCAATAAGAAGGAGGAATCGATCGGAATTTGGAATATTCTAATCTGCACCGATGATTGATTCATGGGGAGAAAAAAGGCCTTATTTTCTCAAATATTTGCGTTTTCAGGACTTTTCTAAAACTTATCAAAAGATGGGTCACGCTGGGATTTTTTTTGCGGGTGGGGGGCCGATTACGGATGAGCGTTGTCTCAGGTTGGCAACCCTGTTTACTCGTTTAGTACCCTTTATCGCCCCCTCCCCTTATATTGTCCCTCAATTAATATGTTTGTTATGGGGGAACCGGGGGTTCTCCCGGAAAACTTAAGAATTTAACATGCATAAAAGGTGGTTTTTAGTCACTTTTAAGGGAGACATAGACACCCTCTTTTGAGTAAGCACTGGAATATTTAACGCCCAAAAAAGGGTTAAAAAATTTTTGGTCGGGCCCATGGGGGGGTCCGGACCCAGGGACCCCCCCTTCGCTACGCCCCTGAGACTATAATATTAATTTTTTAACTAGTTTCATAAAGTACAAAAATTTTACTTATTAATCCAATTTTTTAAATTAAAAGAAAATCAGCAACTAAAACCATGTATAAGAGAAGGCTGTTATTTGTAAATGTTTTATATACAGTCGAATCCACTTAATGTGATCGCAATTGTCCGAGATTAAACTGATAACATTATCCGATTGATAACAATAAGCGATTTCACATCAAAAAGGAGCAAAAAGTGTAACTATATTGTTTGCTTTAATATTAAAAATATGTACCCCTAATTAATGTATTTAAAACAATTTTACACTGTATTTGACAACTTAAATATTTTAGGGGAAAATATAAGAGTAGTTCAATTAATAAAAACAAAATCATCCCTTACTTTATATTTTTATATGTAGAAAGGTCTCATTTTCTCTGAACTCCAGTATATCCTCTCTTCCAATCTATTAAACTACCTATTTTATAATCTGAATTCCAATAACCAAGGGAAAATTAAAATATCTTATCAGAAACAAAAACATCTACAAGGCGCCGATGGTTTCTTACAAGCATGGATTCGGACCCCCCCTTTAACTGTTTTCTTCAATATTTGTGGAATGTTTTCTTATTTTTATTAATGAGTTTGGAAAAAAAACGCCAGATGCTAGGGTGGGGTAGATGTTTACTTGTAGAAATTGACTTTCAAAACGAAACCTGATAGCGGCAATTTTAGGGGATATGGACAAATTTTGATAATATTAAGCGGCGTATTGATCCATAGTTGATCACATTAAACGATACATTTTACATTATATTGAATAGGAATGATCGGGACCTGTCGATTTCGATAACATTATCCGATTGATAACATTAACCGTGATCACATTAAGTGGATTCGACTGTAAAAGACTTAAATTAACATTGGAAGTTTCTGAAGTCAATGAATCTTCTCTAGAAAGTTTTTATTTTTGCATTAGCACATATTTTTTTCACATTGCAGTACTGGGTTTTGTCCTAGTTGATGCCTCATAGTTACTGGTTACTGAAAATTAATAGTAAATAGTTCGGTGTACAGTATAGGACCCCGTATCCGGTTCGCTCGGGACCGGCATCAGTCCGGTTTACGGGAAAATCTGGTTTTCGAAACAATTCCCAAAAAAAGCTCAGAAAGACCGCATCCGTTTACTAACATAACTGCGGATACGCACAATTCTGCAGGGTCGGGCGAGAGAGCAAAATAAACAACCTCACGCGACCCCTGGCATCCCCCTCCCGAACATCGGTTGGAAGGAGGCAGGAAGGTTGGGAGGGGCAGCGGACTGAGGACACTAACATCGGAGTACATCGGTTGGAACTCACTAGATCCTTTCGGAGCACGGATTTGGAACTTTAAAAAAAATTTTTAATTTTGGAAAAACAGCCGGTTTTCGGAACACTCCGGTTATCGGGACGCCGGATACGGGATCCGATACTGTATTACTAAACTAAAGCATGGGATACTAAATTGCTGCAATTTCGCCTGCTACTAAATCGAATTGTAAGAAAAATCATACAAAATTCAATGCTACATTTCATTAGACGTATTTAATATACATGGGAGGGGCTAAGAATAATTTTGCGTCCCTCCCGAAATAAATTTCTATGATCGCCACTGAGATTCATGTAACTTCAACATGGTACTTATTGTATGTAATCAAGATAATATTTCAATATTTTATAGTAAAAATCAATTATCGCTTTGAATCTTTGGTTTTATATGAAATATTTGGTTCAATTCTGATAACATTCCCGCTAAATATCGCAAAGCTCTTTTGAACGCCACGTATTCTATTGCCAACAAATTTTTATTGATTAACTAAACAGTTATTGTAAAGAAAGAACCTGACCGTAAAACCTTGGGTCATTTTAAATGTAATTGACTGAAGTTAACATGCATTATTGATAGCTATGTATGTGTATGGTTTTTAGTATTTTTAACAAATATTTAGTTGTATGTTTCTTATATTTTTTATTTATTTTTAGGTATTTCATGAGCTGCTAGGAGCTTCAAAGATCACGTATTATATCCTCATGGTAAAATTTTGTTTACTTCTTAAATTTCTTTAGGATTTAGGAGATATTTCTTAGTGCAAATTTACCTGGATTAATAATTAGCATGGATTTTAATGTTCATTTTACAATTAGAGACATAAATTATGATATTCATCCTCCAAGCTATTGAAATATCAAAATTTATTTTCTATAATGAGACTTAAACTTTATCATATTTTCTTAACTGAGAATATTTCGTGTGAACTGTGAAATTTTGTTATTTAAGTTTTAGGTGCACACTCTTACACACTTATGGCGGATTTACACCACTACTGTAAAAGAGACATCAGCGACATTTTTTTTGTACTACCGACTGGCAAAAGATGGCGCAGCAATAGCTCACAACAGTCCAGCGACAGCCCTGCGACATTTTCGGTTTTCTGGGATCTCGCGGATGTTCGTTGCTCGCTTATCCTACAGTCTCTTTCTAAGTGACTTCATGCCAGACAGAATTTTAAAATTTTAATTTGAAAACAAAATATCAAGCCTATATATTCACAAGTAGCTGAAATAATTAACTGAGGCTGATAAAAATTTATTCGCTGTTGAAGTACTGATGAATTTTGTCATTTTAACTAGATGGCAGTTGCTAAGTCAAAAGGCAGGCATCTAGTGACTAGGATTTCATTACTTAGTTTACTCAATTAATCGGAACACTCTGGTTATGCAACAGCACTGGAATTTCAAGGAAACACGAAATTGACATTAGAAGATAATTTTTACATTTCTACTTGAGAAATTCAGACATCCCGAAACTTAATCATTCCGTACCGCCTCAAGAAAATGGATGCTCAGTGATCGCAGTTATGTCGCTGATGTCGTAGCGATTTTTTCCCAGCGATCGTTTTCGAGGCTTCCTATTGGTGCTTTTGAAAAAAATTTCGTCGCTGTTACAGCAAACCGAAAATGTCGCTTTTTCAGTAGTGCTGTAAATCCCCCATTATGTAATAGTTTTAAGTCTTAGTTTATTTTAATTTTGTTCAAGAGTTCTTAACTTAAATTTATTCTTTGCACTATTTTTGACAAATTAAATCTCTAAATAGTTTTATATTGAAATTTTCTTTAAAAAAGTGCATTTAGTCTCGTGATTCAGTAAGATACTAACCTTTTCCTTTCATAACCTCTACCTATTAATATTTAACTATGAATGTGATCCAGACTTGATAGTAGCAGTTTAATGTTTGAACCAGAAACTTAATTGAATGTGTTTTTACCTTGCCTATTTGGAAGAGAAGTTAACCCTTTAAATAGGACACTTCAAAAAAAAATTTAAGACATTTTTACATTAACTCTTAATCTTCCAACCCTATAAAATATGTTAACCTATACATTTTCAACCATAAATATTGGGTACTTAAGGATTAACCAGGTGCAATCTTGCTAAACAGTTTGTTAGCAACATAATACAAATTATACATTAAGTTTATCAAAAGTAAAAGAAATGCTACTAGTCTGGAAAGTTTGAAGATATGGCATAAAACTGCTTGTGCTGGGCTAATCCTTAAGTACCTAATACTTGTGAAAATGTGATATAATTTTGCTTTCCATCATCATGTTAATCTTATTTTGTCAGTCATTGAATGCCTATCTCTTGATACATGTTTTTATTTTCAAATATTTTTTATACATATACAGTGCAACTTTGATAACTCAAATGTCTTACGTAAAATGTTGATAGTTTAGAGACTTGGTCTCTTAGAACTACCTTAAAAATTAAAGAATTGTATTACTTTTTATTTAAAATTTTGAATAGATAAAACTTAGATCCTTCATCCTTGAAAAATCAAAGTTGCACTGTACTAAGTAAATTACATTTCAGTCCACACCATCAAAGTAATGTGATATCTTCCTGTTATGACTTAAATGACCAAATAGTTTTTAGATGATGCCACTGTGTTTAGAATCGAAGGATTAGCCATGTGTCAGATATCCGCACCTGGCAAGATAGCACTGCTTTTGTGTGTCTTGCACAATACAATGTTATGCAAAAAATACAGATAATTTTATTTATTGAAGATGCAATCCAAAGCACCTTGCTGCCTAAAAACAAGTGTCTGAAAGCAGTTTTTTCATAATGTAACTGATAGATCCGTTGGAGTAAAAACATCAAATTATGAAACTGTTGCGCTTTTTATGAGATGAGGCACTTCAAGTTCATACCCTATTTGTTGATAAAAAAAACCCCCAGAAATTTTAAAGTTGAGAAAAGCGAATTTTCTTTTGTTTACTATAAATAGATGTTTTTTTTTATCAAAGCTTAACAGTAAAAGAAAAGTCTTGTAGTACTTCCTAATAATATATGTTCAATCATTTGCGAAGACAAAAATTTTTTTATAGAAATTTTACAGTCTATCAGTAAAAATCAATGAGAACCTATTTTTGTTGTGCAATAATTCATTGGAATTTCATAATATTTTGTTACTTTTTTTAAATCATAATGGATGCTGATTTTTATGGACTTATTGAATATACTGCATAAAGTCTTGCAATAAAATACTCTTAAAGAATACATGGTTAAACTAAACAAAAATACCCTTGAAATCAGTTTTTTTATATTGTTTAAAGTTATAAAGGTAGAATTTTTTTTGAGATTCCAGTTGTGTTGGTTATTTAGAAAAAAAACAAATCCTAATCCTAAAGAAGTTATTTAGGGATTTATAAACTAACTTCTGAAGAGAAAAAAGGATTAAGTGTTACATCTCATTGAATCTGAATGTCAAAACTCTTAAAGAATGAATGCTTGCAAATTTTACTTGAGTAAAAATAAGGTCAGCCATAGTTTTGAAATTAACCATTTGGTCTTTATTGATAAGCATGTGGTAGCTTCAAATTTGTTTAAAATTTATTTAAAGCATGAAATGCTGCTTTAATAAATTATTTGCCTTTAAGAAAGTTTTGTATCCCCTTTAATTAGTTGAGGCATTTTCATTTAAGAGTACAGCATGCATCACTTACTTTAATTTTGTAGCCACAGTCGAGTCTGCTTAATGCGATTGCAATTGTCCGAGATTAAACTGATAACATAAGACGATTTCATACAAAAAAACAGCAAACAGTGTAACTAGATTTTTTGCTTTAAAATCAAAATCATGTTATCGTAATTAATGTATATAAACACTATTTTTACACTAAGGCACTTAGGAACTTTAAGTTTTTACGGAGAATATAAGAGTAGTTGGAATTAATAAATATAAAACAATCGCTTACTTTGTATTTTTAATTGCATAGAAGGTTTCTTTTTTATCACTCCATTATATCCTTCCACTCCAATAAACCACGTATTTTATAATCTGAATTCCAGAAAACAAGGTGAAAATCAAAATCTTTTTATCAGAAACATCTGCAATGTGCCAATGGTTTCTTTAACCAATCACAAGTATGGGTTAGGACCCCCCTTTAACAGTTTTCTTACAATACATTATGCGAAATGTTTTCTTTTTCTTACTCGTACTGAGTTTCAGAAAAAAGAAGAATCCAATTCTGAGTGGGGCAGATGTTTTGTAAAAATTGACCTGTAAAACAAAACTTGAACTCTAAAGTGGTCGTTTTTAAGGGGATAAGATATGGACAAATTTTGATAAAACATTAAGCGGCGTGTGTGTGTTGAATCATAGTTGATCACATTAAACAATGTATTTTACATTAAATTGAATAGGAATGATTGGGACCTGTCGATTTCGATAACATTATCTGATTGATGACATTAACCGTGATCACATTAAGTGGATTCGGCTGTATTAAAAATTTATCTATTTAATGAAGTCTTAGTTACCCTTACCAAAGACTTTTACTCCATGTTCATAGTTTTCTTTTATTTCATCATTTTTAACTGATAACAATTCTTATTTTCATGTTAATTTAATTGTAACTGTGATTTAATTAAGTTAATTCCATTCTATTAATTTCTAATTGTTAACAATCCAGAGTATTTTATTCAAGAAGCTTTTTAGCATTGGTGGAAGATTCATGTACAAGTTTTAATTCAATGTAGTTTTTATTGGAACTAATTTTCATACCAAACTTCATCTATCTTTTACTATTTCATCACTAGTGCACAACACCAAAAACATCATCATTTAAGTTAGTGGAATTTAAAATCATCATAAATAATTCGTGGGTTGTGTGAATATTTCCACTTAAAAGTATTGTATTACTTTGGATATAAGTTTCATGGGGCAGATGGAAAGCTGCCTTTTTCCAAGGTCCTCTTGGGTGAAATATCTTTTTTTAATGACAGACTCGATTTTTGAAGCTGGTGCGCCATGAAGATGGCAAATGGAAAGCATTACCCAATGAAACTGATGATATAGCTCAAGTAAAGGATGATAATCTAAAAGAAAGGAAATATGTAAGTATAGAGAGGAAAACACAAAATAATTATTAGAAAAAAATAATATCTGAATAATGCAGCATATATGTGAACAATCCCTACAATCCTAGATTGCTGCCTTGGTTTGGCATTTAACGTAGGGAATGGTTATACTTCTGCACTGATAAGCCTTAGTATAAAAAACTAATAGCTTCATGAGAGTGCTTCTGCTGTAAGACTGGTCTTGATGTTTTTGGTGTGGTCTTCATTCTTTTAACAAGCATAGCATGTTAAACAGCACTTTTAATAAATAATACTTCTCTTCTTTCTTGCACTATTGGTTCAATTCATTTAACTGCATGCATTAAGCTATCAATTAACATGTTATTTTTTTCCTGCATATATATTTAAACATATGTGGCATCATCCAAATGTGTAAAAGTGTGATGTTAACTGAATTATTTTGAAAATTGACTACTTATGTGTTTGAATGTGGCTTACTATTCCAAAGATGTGAGGTTTTAATTTAACCTCCTACAAATGTTGCTGCAAAGACTGAAAGTAGTGTTCGGCAACTACTGGTCCAAAAGTAGTTAACTACCAACTACCAACTAGTTTGGGCAAAAGTAGTTGTAACTACTAGTTAACTACTTTTTCTTGGAAGTAGTTGTAACTAGTAGTTGATTATTTCCCAAAGTAGTTAACTACTAGTTAACTAGTCTATTTAATTTTCATAAGATATTTTCCCCCAAATTTTTGATTACTTTTTCTTACCTATAGCAAAAATATCATGGCTAAAGATTCGCCAATTTTTAAGGTATACAGTAGGGTGGGCCGAAAAAACTCATTTTTTTATTTCAAAGTTGTAATAGCGCGGAAAAGTTGCGAATTATATAGACAGAGAAAGAGAAAAAAATTTCAAAATCGGTTAATATCTTCCGATCGCGCATAGGCCCCAAGTTTGACAAAATATGAAAAAACTTCATTTTTGCGATTATTTTTTTTAACCAATTCAAAGATTAAACTATCAAATATTGTTAATAATTTTTTATGTGGAACTAATATAGTTATAGACATAATCTTTCTGGTTCCATTCTTCTATCACTCTTGTTTCGTTAGATATAATTTTTTTAATGAATACAAATTTTGTAAAGTTGTGTTTCCTGCATTTCTAAACAGCTAATAACTCTAGAACTATACAACTTAAAAACCTGAAATAAGTCCCATTTCGTTCATAAATTTTTTGTCGTTGATTTGGTGTGCATCATGATCATCATTTTCAAAAAAAAAATTTTTTTAATTTGAAAAAGGGGGGAAAATTTAATAAAAATGTTTAAAATTTTCTTTTGAAAAAAATATAATAGCCTTTTAACTCTTAAAATGAACATAACTACCTAATTTCAAGTTGAAAATAAAATTTAATCATGTATAAAAAATAAAAATAACCGTAATTTGGTCTAATCCCTAAACATTCCCTAAAATTATACACAATTATTCACCCATGGAAAATTTATCAAATCACCTGAGGGTGTTGTTCATATGACTTAAAACATGTAAAAAATGTCACATAAATTTCAGAACAAAAGCCAATTAACAGATTCGATTTAAAATCTTACAGTGCTAATTCCAATTCTAAGTTATTTCAATTTGCATGAATTTTACCTGAATATTCCTTAGAAATGTGTTAATATCCAATTTTTTATGTTCTAAAACTTTTAATTTACTTTGATTTGACAAAAGTAAAAACAATTAGATGTAAAAATAATTCTTAGAAATTTCCAGCAGAAATGCATGCAAATTGAATTAACTTAACTAGCACTGTAAGATTTTGTATCGAATCTATTAATTCTCGTATTTTCTGAAATTAATGTTATATTTTTTACATGTTAAGTCATATGAACACCCTCAAGCGAGTTTATGAATTTCCTGTGAGTGAATCACTCTTGCTGTATAATTATAGGGATAGTTTAGGGACTTGCCTAAATTTCGATAATTTATATTTTTTTATACATAATTAAATTTTATTTTCAACTTGAAATTTGGTAGTAATGTTCATTTTAAGAGTTAAAAGGCTTATTATTTTTTCAAAAGAAAATTTTTTTAATTTTTTATATTAATTTTTTTTAATTTTTTCAAATTAAAAAAAAACTTTTTGAAAATGATGATCATGATGCACACCAAATCAACGACAAAAATCTACGAACAAAATGGGACTGATTTGAGGTTTTTAAGTTGTATAGTTCTAGAGTTATTAGCTGTTTAAAAATGCAGGGACAACTTTGCAAAATTTGTATGAACATTAAAATTAAAAAAATTATATCTAACGAAACAAGAGTGATAGAAGGATGTAACCTGAAAATTTATGTCAAAAACTATATTAGTTCCACATTCCACATAAAAAAATCATGAACAATGTTTGATAGTTTAATCTTTGATTTGGTTAAAAAAAAAGGAAGTTTTCATATTTTGTCAAACTTTGGGGCCTATGCGCGATCGGAAGATATAAACCGATTTTGAAAAAATGTTTTCTTTTTCTTTATCTATATAATTCGCAACTTTTTCGCGCTATTTCAACTTTGAAATAAAAAAATGAGTTTTTTCGGCCCACCCTAGTATACAGGTTTTTGGTGCCTTAAAGTTTTCTAAGTTGTATTTATATTAATCAATACAGTGTTGTATGTTAGGGGGGTTAAGGTTTCTAAACCCCCTTAGCCTGAGCAACAATATTTTGTAAACCTAGCCCAAAATCACTCATCAAAGTGTTTGAGTTTCCAGGAGAGAAAACCCTGAACTCCCTAATTTCTAGAGAGGATTTCAAAAAAAGGGTTGCATTTATATGTCAATTGCTTGGATGAAATATATTTCAAGGTTGCCAAATATGAAAATGTATCACGAAAAATGGCATTGTTTGTAAATTTAACATATTTTTTAAAATTTTGATCTTTCAATTTTTTTTTGAAGTAGTTGAACTTCTTGAAAGTAGTTGGAACTAGTAGTTGGTGAAAAAAGTAGTTAAACTACTAGTTCAACTACTCTAAACCAAAAGTAGTTGAACTACTAGTTAACTAGTAGTTGCAACTAGTAGTTAACTACTTTTCAACTACTTTTAGTTAACTAGTGCCGAACATTAACTGAAAGCTTAAAAGCAATCTGGAATGAATTTTTCCAAATATACTCCAGAAAAGTAAAGAAGTTAAAAGAAAACTTGAAAATTTTTCGAAGAATTTAAAAACCTGTTCTTCTACAGTAGACTCCTATATCCTGTAAAACATGATTAATGTGTTGTTCTTGGAATTCATATTATGAAGTACCTTTGAATGAAAAATTTTTTATACAAAGCGAAACAACTATAACAATAATAAAGGACGGTTATCATAACAGTTACAGTATACTCTAGATATGACTAAGTCAAAGGGATAGAGGTTAGAAAATTTAGAGATGGTTTTCATCACATGGCATGATAGGCTTAGAAAATAATGAAATGTGGTCATCTTCATCTAGACCAGGAGTGGCCAACCTGTGGCCTGTCTGAAATAAAATAGTTTTGTAGCCCGTAAATTAAAAAAAAATTACTTGTTTTGTAAATTAAAAAAAACTTGACTTCAAGCAATAATTTTCTTTTAAGAACTATGTTTTGTTACAAAAATATCCCAAGAAATTGTATTGTGGCAGTAGTGCAGCACTTCTCAAAGTGATAACTCCAGAAGGAGGGTGCAAGCCAAGCCTTGGGCCCCTCCCGAAATTTGGAGGAAATGGATAAAAATGAGAAACCCCCTGTTTTAAAGGTTAAATTTTTCAAGGGACCCTCAGATTCCCCTTTGTAGTTGTAGCTTTAGCCACATATTGCTTTGCATAAATTGTTACAGAATGAAAAGGGGTGCTTTGAAAATTATTATTGAAAATAGGGTCACCAATATGAAAGCTTGAGAAACACTGCAGTAGTTCCAAGTCCACCTAATTTTAGTTTCAAGTAATTCACATTATTTTTTTAAAGGCACCTGTTTAGTTCCTATAGGAAATGCATTCTTGGTCGCTCTTAATGGTCGATTTTAATGAACTAAGCAAATGATCTAAAAACCCCAATATTCTATACTTTATACTTATCAGCTTGCATCACTTATTCCAAGTTGCTCGTATCCCAAAATTTTATATGTGGCCTGCAGGAGTATTTTGGTTTTCCAAAGTGGCACTAAAGATCATTTGGGTTGGCCACCCATTATCTAGACAGATAATGGGTCCATTTAAGGACCCTTTTCTGATATTCAGAGAAGAAGCTTTTAAAAAATTGAGTTTTCCTAAAACGGTCTCTTGACAAAAGTGGTTTGAAGCTTGTTTTTAGAATGTGTATATGCAATTTTCGAATGAAATTTGCCAGATTATGGGTCCATTCTAAACGTTTTTTTTGAACTTGGTTGTACTGCAATCGTTGATTTTTATTTTCGCGAAATTCCTAAAACAGGGCTCTGGCAGAAAAGCCTGTATAAACCCTTGGTATAGTCCAGGGGTTTCCAACTGGCGGCCCGCCGGGTCATTTTCTGCGGCCCGCGAAGCTCTGAAAACCCTCCAAAAAGTATCTTCAAAACACTTTTTAGCACACTAAAATTCAACATTTTTTCGAGGGAGAACCCCCGACCCCCCTATTCCTCTTTGATTATGGATAGCTTCGATCGTTTTCTATGGTGCAAGGTGCAAGAATTGAAAGTTTGAGGTTTCGAGAGGTGGTTTGTAAAACCTGAAATTTCCCCTGAGCATAGCAAGGGGGTATGAAGGCTTTTATATAAACCTTTATGATGAGGAGGGACAAAATGGAGTATCAAAAAATTAGGTAAACCTCTAAGGAAAATTTGCAGACATTTTCTTGAGGAAGACCTTTTCATTTTCATTTAAGTATAATATTCAGAAAGTATTCCTATGAGTTGTATAAGAGTAAAAAAATTCATATATTCTCTAGAATTTTGGAAAATACAGTAGTGCATACATTTATGTAAACAACCTTCGTCCCTCTTTTGCTGGAAAAGAGTTCACCATAAAAAATTATCATCAATAAAAAGGAGCCAGATTACTTTGCGGCCCACCACTTGACTTGTGTTTTCGATTGCGGCCCGCGAGTACTTAGAAGTTGGAAACCCCTGGTATAGTCTGTGTAATTTGAATTGGCAGTCGATAAGTTGCGTGATTTCCCCAGTCTCCACACCTTTCCCTTGTTCTTTGCCATGCAGGTTGGGATTCACTAGGTTTGGATCTTTGCCAACTTCATACATGTGATTCCTCCGCCAATTGGCGGAAATCCGCCAATTTGTTCAAAATTAAAATCCGACGATTCAATTTGCAAAACTATAATTTCACTTTCTTATTTTCCAATCGTTTTTTACTGAAAACTCTGGCCGCGAGTGTTGCCTAGTAATTAAATTTAAGTAAAATCGAAAAAAATATCGAAGTAATATGAGAACTAGTTAATATTTAAGCTGAAAAAAATGACTATCATATCGAATCTATGATCACAGGAAGTAGAAGCCTCCCTCTACTTAAAATAAAGGAAAATTTAGGTGCCATAGAATTTTTTATAAATATTTTCCGCCAATTTATTGTCAGAGTAATCACATATATGCAACTTGATGTCGTCTTAGCTTACAATCTAATCAAATGAGCTTTTCTGCTTGAAATTAAGAATATTCCTGAAACACCAAAAGACGGTGGTTTTTGATTCAAGGATGTCGAAAATGTAACGCCTGATGTGGCAACCTGCTTTCCACCTGACGAAATGCAAAAGTAAATTTACTCGCCAATTTCGAGTAGGCGACCGGAAATTTCACGACCTGCTCTAACTGATGTGCAAAAATACAGCAGAACTGCTTACATTTTCTCCTTCGTTACCAAGGCGACGAACTTCAACTAATGACATCCAACTACCTATTTTATTGACACAGACTATAGTGTCAATATTTTTTTGAAAAACAAGCAAAATATTTTAATTGCATTAAAGTTCTTTGAAACATCATTTTTTTCATAACTTGGAGCTTAAATAGAATTTAACTTGGGCATTTATAATTTCTTTTAAAAGTTCAGCTCTTTATAGTGGTTGGACATCAATTTTTTAATGAACTAACTTTTCGTTCTTAAGAGGCAAAAATAAAATTCTCTATAATGGGTTCTCAAACTTTTCAACATTGCGACCCACTTTTTATAAACATACTCAAACCCGACCCACCTCATCTTCAGTTAATTATCCCATTCCCCCACTAGACTTAGCTCAGTGCACGTTGGGGTTTGGTCACCAACTATTGGTGTGGTAATAAATTGCACGCATCTTATTGGATATAATATTAACTTTTTAGAAAATAAAAAAATTGAAACTGATCGCATCAAATTATTTGTGGGACAAACAATGAACTCCAAAAAAGGGGGTCTGGAGGTCCTCCCCTAGAGAGATTTTTAAAATTTGACACTTAAACCAGGGATTCAACTCTTTTTTTGTAATCTGGGATGAATTGCAGTTACAACATAATTTCCTTAGAAAATTCTTGAATTCAAAATCTTCTTGCGACCTTCCAAAACTCACTGGCGACCCACAGTTTGAGAAACTTTGCCCTATAACACTCCAGGGACTAATACTACAGGATTTTAAACTTAACCCCCATTTTTGTGAAAAACTTACACATCCTTTTATTTTTTGTGAAAAATTGTAAAAGCTTTTCATTATTGTGAATTTTTTATAAGTTTTCTGAAGGGGAACTATAAAATTAATGAAAACAGCATTAAATTACTTATTGCTACAGTTTTATAGCAATTTAAAGACTAATTCAACCATAAACAATTCGTCTATCATTAAAAAATAATTTTAGAATTTTTGTGAAGGTACTGTTTTTGCGAGTATATTTTTTGTGAAGGTGCCGATAAACGGTACTTAGATTGGCCTGCATTAGTCCCTGCACTCACTTTCAGATAGGAAGTTTAATCTTAAACAATGCGTTTCTAAACCTCGAACATGAGTGAAAACACATTGGCCGATTAAGGAAAACGTGCTAAGGACAGATGTCTTACTAGTTTTTTGATAGCACACTAGTTTAGTGTGAACTCTTCACCTACTCTTTAAAGTCATGCCCATTCTTTCAACGCAATTGAAGACCTATGGGGAAGAATGGTTTTTGTACATTTGAGCTCATCTTTAGTATAGGTTGTCGGTTGCCATGTTTGACCACAGCTTAAACTTTTGGCCCGACGCCTAACTCGTGTCGCAGCAGCCTATGAAAATATCGGAACACTTTTTTCGTTATAAAAGAAACTAATCATGGTAGAAGTACAATATTTTACACGCATATACAATTATTTTTTACAAAAAGATTGTAATATCGTTTTTTTTTAATTCAAATTAGTTTTAGAATTATTAAGATTCAAAGTTTAAATTTTTTCCCTTAAGGCCAGTGCGCCGGGTCTAAAGTTTAAGCTGTGGTCAAACATGGCTACCGTCAACCTATACTTAAGATGTGTTGAAATGGACAAAAACCATTCTTCCCCATGGGTCTTCAATTATCACCTGGGCAAATAGTGCCACTCAGTGGATAAATTCCTTTTTAGAATTGTAAAAATTTTGTTAGAACAAGGGTTTTAGCAGAAAGTCTATGTTATAAGAATGATAATTAACTTTTGAGGAATACTTATGGTGTAGAAGGGATTTTTTTCTTCCAGAAATAGGTTTTCGAAGCTTGTTGTATCGAGTATGTTGTACATCCTTTTTTTACTCGGAGAGGACTTAAGCACGATCCTCATGTATGATGTGTATTTTGTACTGTAAAATAAGTGGTTAAAATTTTTCTGGCATTGTAATGAATTTTTATTATGACTATTACGTGAGAGTCCACTGTTTTTTTAAACTCAAAGCCAAAATCTATGGGGTTGATATCATTGATGCATGGATGTTATGCCCTTTTAGTCCCAACACTTATGCAAGATTTTAAATTATAAAAATGGAAAATTTCCTCATCTAAAGGGAATAGTTAATCTCTTTTAATGGTGTAAGGCAGGTATGGCAACTTCAACCTGCGGGTCGGACTCAAAGATTAAAATGACGTGGACTTTCTTGATGTGAATGATGTGGAATAATCTTGATTAAGAATTATTATAAGTATAATGCATAAGTTAGATTAATCTCAGAGGTGTAAATAAAAATATAAAAAAACAACTTATCTTTTCAAAACAATTTTGTTTCAAGCTGAAAATTTTTTTTATTTGAATTTATAAGGTTCTTTTAATTTGACGTTTTCTGTCTCTTGACTTTCGTCTCACTAGCTAGTAACAAATGTCTCAAAATAGTACCCCTGCTGCAATCTACTGGCAGTCTAAAGTGCTAATACGATGAAATGTTATATCTATTGTACTTATTGCATGGTGTTGCCGTTTGGAAATGGAAGATCGAGTAGGAAATGGGGAAAAATGTCGTGTTGCCAAATGGCATCAGTATGAACTGTAGGGTTAAAGAATGTAGTAATTAAGTTCCAACTTCCAAAGGGGATCTTAGGGTCCTTCCCTGAAAATTTTTGGAGATTTGATTCCAAAAAACAGGTTTTTAACTAGATTTGGAACACCTAGTTCGAATGCATTAGATTTGGATTTTTGGGTAGGATTTGTATTAACTTGTAAAATAGTTTTAAATTTCAAGTCCTAAGGGGGGCTGGGGGATCCCCCAGAAGATTTTTTGGAACAAACTTTAAAACTTTAAAAAACAGGGTTTTAATTTGTTCTGGTACTAAAATCTAAAATGTTCTGTTGGCCAGGACAAATAGCAAGGCGGGCAGGAGGTTGCCCATACGTGGTGTGAGGTTTGTATTGTGTTTATAGAAAAAGGTATTACGTCTGCAAGCAAATATTTAAATCTGAAAATTAAATTTTATCTTGTAAAAATTACATTCTAATCTATACAATGGATGCTCAGATTAGAGCCTTAATCCAGGGGTAAGTAAACATTTTAGTCAGGCTAGTACCTTTTGGATTGAAATTTCATGTCTTCATTTCATTGCTTGTGGGAGACAAATATTTTGAATTAAATTAAAATAAAAAAGTGATGTAAAACTATATTACACAATTTTGCTGAAGTTTATTTTACAAAATTTTAGTTAAAAAAGAAAAGTACTAACCAGGCTAAAAACTTTTCCACTGTTATGAAGCATTAATCCGAGTTGACCTGTTAATTATATTTGCATATTAAAATTTTGGACTGATCTTCAGATATTAAGGAGACGCAAAGTTTTGAGAAGATCAATCTGTGCCTTAGCACCCATATACCTTACTACAGTATTTGCTGGTTTACCCTATGAAATAAATAATTTTTTATCAAAGTAGTACTTAAAATAGTTAGGATGTTTATTTTTAAATTTCCAATGCATTCATTTCAGTGTCGGTTGAAGGTCGAATTTTTTTTGCGAACTGCGTGTATCTATAGAACATTCTAGGTACTTCTATAAAAAATACAATACATTAATTTTACTATTAATCACTCCTAGCTAGGTAGTCCTTTCCCGTTAAGTATTTTAAGGAAATAATCATAATTCAGACCATGGGCGTTGATCCCAGGGGAGCGTGTCCCCCGCAATAATTGAGAACATCCTTTAAAAAAAACTATTTTTAATTTCTTAAAGTAGACCGATAATTTACTGTGAATGTTTGTTTTTCCATCCTTTAATAATAAAGGATGGTGCCAATTTTAAATGGTACCTACAATAGGGTGACAAAGCCCCCATGATTTAGAACAAGATTTAACTTAGGATAGGTTAAAGCTAGTGTTGAGATTGAGGGGGAGCACCGTCCCCACAAAATAATTTGTTTCTTAGCTTAAAGAGTTCCCCACCCCTCTCCAAAAAATATATTTTCTAACTACAGCATTAATAAAAACGTTGAAAATGTGATTTTGAAATTGTATTATCACATCACATCACTGAAAATGAGTTTAATCCCTGTTTTAAAGGTCGAATTTCGAAAAACTTTCTGAGGGAGGACCCAGACCCCCTTTTTGGTTAAAAGTTACAAACAGTTCACAAAAACTTGGAACAAAAAGCTCATGAATTAGTTCAAACCACCTTAGAGTCATTGAACAAAGAGGTAAAAGAAAGAAAAAAGGATTATATATGGGGTAGTTAGTCATGTTTTGTAAAAATCCTCTAAGGAGGAATCCCACATCCTTGCCCCCCCCCAATTTTTCTCGAGCCGCCGCCAATAATTCGGACAACTGACACCACTGAATTTTAGTACCAGTTAAGAACCATTTGATAATATGATACCATTTGGGTTTGAAAAATGCATCAGAAGAATTTAGTGTCAGGGGTTTAGCCAGAGGGGGAATTCGGGGATATATATTCCTGACCTTTTTTCCTTTTTGGACCTTAGAAATCCACTAAAACTACCCCTAAACTCCTTGTTTTCTGGATATGCCACTGATTGGTGTTATAAATTTTGACCATACAGTAGAACCCCGATTATCCACGGTGCGGATTATCCGCGAGTGCCCCGAAACAAATTTTTGAACGATGTGAGTAAATTTTAGATTAGATTAGATTAGAGACATTTTAGATGTAGATCAAAGGTTTCTGCTGTACTGTAATATTTTAAAAGTTATACATATTTTGTTTTTGTACAATAAAACATAGTTTTAATGCTGAAATATTTTTTCGTGTTTTCACCTCATTTTTAGTCTTTTTTTCGGGTTATCCGCGGTACCCTTGCCACCCAATTGCGCTGATAATCGGGGCTCTACTGTATTTGTTTTTTTTCACTAGAAAATACTTAAAAGTTGCATAACAGAGCTCACATTAATTGAAGAAGGCATAAGAAGAGTGTAGCTTCAGAGTATTTCATGGAAAATTTTTGTAGTGAATTAAACATAATTTTGAGGGAGTTAACTCATAATTTTGAGTGTTAATTTTTTATGTACTAAACTAAGTTTAAACCGGTTATCTAACAAATAATCTTCACTGTCACTATGTATTGATTTTTATTGTAAAATTCTGGTAAGATCTGTAAGTACTTGTGGAATCTCAAGCCTTGATTAAGATAGGGATAATTTGGATTTCTCCCTCTTGCTTCCTGCACAGCATTTTAAGTAACTAAGATTTAGCATTTAATGTATAGAAATAGTTGTTGCAAATACAAAAAGGTACATTTTCCTGAAAAATTTCACTTATGCAATATTTGTCTATTTAATAAATCTCGAGACAAACAAAACCTCATCTTGAAATCTCCAGGCACGGACAAACGTATTACATAACAATAATGGCAAAGTGATAACAAATTAATTTCTTAAGCTTTCAAAAGTTATGGACTTCTGAGCATCATGGGTTAAACATAGCAGTAACTATTAAAAGCATGAATCAACATAATGTTAATGAAGAGGTCTTAACTGTTGATCCTTATATTAATCCAAATTGCTATACTTCAGATTTGGAATTTAAGTAAAGCCATGTTCATCATTAAAAATGAAATGAACTTAAAATAATAGAAAAAACTTTTACATCTGTTTTTTGTATAACTTTTTTGGTGTATTTACCATTGAGTAACTTGTAGATGTCTCAATCACATGATATTGTGATGGTTTGGACTGAAATGTTATTAGCAATATTATTTGCAGGCTGATGGTCACCTTTAAAAAATACTTCTACTGTTTGGATGATGTCACAAAACGTTTAAATGATAAAGGCATGTCCCTCCCTAAATATGAATTTTAAAAACTTTATTCGAAACTTTCGTTTCATCGTATGTTGCTTTTCATTAATATTATTTGGTGTGAAATGATTCAAATTGGTTAAGAAATGGTTTGGCTAATTTAAAATTCAATTTAGTTATTAATAAATCAATTGCCTATCTTTCCCCCTTACTTTTCTGATACAAAAGTTAAGAAGCCGACTTTTTTTACTCTCCTCTTGTAGACGTATCGGTTGCACTAGCCAGTATATCTCGAGAATAATGTTCCCCAAGCTACATTCGACATCAACCTTTTTATCAACATCTGTTGAAAAGTTAATTAATAAGGTGGGTTCAAAATCCTCTTGCGGATAGCACAGATTTTTAGCGAAATGGCTTCAATAAAACTTAAAAATTTCAGCTCGCCATGGCAATTCCTTCTGCTGGCGCAGTGCGCCTTAATCTATTGAACACCCTATAAATAATTTTTCCCATATCTGCTTGGTACCGGTGGGGGAAATTTTAAATCACTTCAATGAAACGTGAAAAATTTCAGCTTGATAATAAAATTCCCTCTGCAACGTCTTGCGCCTAAAATTAGAAAACAAGGAGAAAAAAGTTAAAAAATTCTGTGAAAATCAGCTTTTGGAAAATCCGCTAACAGTTGGGGTGGTTTTAAAGCCAAATAGCTGTAATAAAACGTATAAAAGAATTGAACTCAAATCAGCGGAATTTTAGAATACTTACCAGTTTCATGCGTAGAGTTTAGTTCAGTCCAAATTCAGTAGCAAAATGGATTATCTGAAAAAAAAAATTAACGCTTTCTAGAAACTTTCGGTGGTTGAGTGAAACTTGGAGAAGAGCTAGCTGCACGTGGTTTCATCCGTTGTTTGTTAAAAAGGAGTTTCTGTGTATTTTTTTACAAGTGCCCTGGCCTAGCGCGCATCCTCGCGGGTTAACTTAAATATTAGGAAACTGAACTTCTATATGTTGAAAAATAACTATGGTATTTTTTTATATTTATAAGGCAAGAAGGATGTCCGAGGTTGGATAGAATCCTGGTCGCCCAATTAGCTGCCTTCAAAGTTCTGCCGTTGACAGCTTTGAAATTGTAATTTACACTTACATTTTGCTAGTACACAGTGTAAAATTTGGAGGGCGTTTTTCTCGAGATAATATTGGCTTTTGCGTCATATGTTCACTGTTTAGGAGAGAGGTTATCCTCGGAGGTGTACTAGAAACCTCCCAAGTTTCAACCCTAAGTCAATAAATATCTGGTTGTGGAGTCCCCTGATTATAGTATAAGTGTTAGTTACTGAGTGCCTTGTCTTCTATTGAGATAGTACGTACTTAAGCTGTATCTGGTTGATTTCAGTGTTTACTTACCAAGAAATTTGAATAAGAATAATTGTTAGGTAATAAAATTTAGTTCATTCATAAATAGATTTTTCTGTTTCAGGCTCCTATCGATCCAGATCAGTTGTTAAAATCTTTGGATTCTTTACTATCTCCAGAAGGTGGGATTCGAAGTATTGAAGATGTACCAAGAGTGGCTGGGTAATTTCTTTTTTTAATTATTTATTGAGTTATATTTATCACTTTCTTCAAACCTTGTTCTCTTTTGCAGCCAGAAAGGAATTTCTTCTGGTGTTCCAGTGTGGAGCTGTCAGTTTTTTTAAGTTTAAAGTAGTCTTATGTATCTAAAAGATTTCTTACAGATTTTTGTGTTAATAAACATATCTTTCATTAGCTGTATGGAATATGTTCGGGATGCCACCACGCGCGCTTTTATAGCCTAATGCTTTTACGACCCCTTTGCTTTATTTTGTAGCGAGGATAAAAAACGAGAAGGGGGAAGACCCCCGCGTCTAACTTTCATTTGTGTCCCCGCCACGAAAAACGCAGATTCACAAGGGGACGTAAAAGCGCGTTTGGTGACATGGCCCGCAATGAAAGTTCCAATAATATTAAATTCAAAGTAGGAAGCCTGGATTCTCGCAATAAAAATTAAGGTATTTTTTGCTGTGAGCAGAATGCATTTTCCTAAGTAAGTATTGTGGTAAGGAGTATAATTCATTTTGGCTCTTATGAATTTTTCTGAACTGTATGTAAATATTGGTCAGAAATAAAGAATTTCCAATTTATGCTGTTTGTTTGTCTTATTTGGATGTTAGCATCACACTCACCTACACTGATATCCTTAAATTAAAGGAATATTTGCTTTTTATAAGAAACTTTTTTGAGCTTAAGAATTATATTAAGTCGAAACCGAAACATGCTAGTATTATTCAGTTGTCGGGCACACGGTTTTAAACTTACGAGTGTATTTAAATATTGTGGGCAACAAGGGATATCATCCCCTTTTTAGGCAAGGGAATTGCCCGCGGAATTCTATATGCACAACACCACTCAACAGTAAATGAACTATTTTACGGTGTAAAGTTACCAGGCCTGCGAAGGATCTAAATTGAGTTAGATTAACCCTATATTATAAAGGGATAATAGTGTGGCCGTCCCTCCGCGTTTAAAATTAAGTGAAATAAACAAATTTTTTTTATCAAAAGTACATTGTTTTGTTTCACTACTCAGGCTGAAATTAGAACACATTGAGGTGGGAGTTGATAATTCTCCAGAAACAAATAACCGCTGTGACAATAATTCTTAAATAATTTTACCTGAAAAGCGTGTGGTTAAAATTTCGTGAAATCGCCTACTAGAATGTGGGATTTTTTTAGAAGGGAAATAAGTTACGGATTATTAAGTGAATACAAGGTTAGTTTTTTTAAAACCACGTTAACTATTATGAGGTTTGGAGACAAATTAAATGATACCAGTGTGTATAGATCCGATAAACGAAATGCGACCGTTACGGCTAATTTGAAGCTATACCTGTACCGCTAACACATTAACCGCGTACTATAATTAACTTGCTGTTAATTGATGTCTATCTTGTTATTACCAGAGTAATCTTTTTTTGCATCTTCCAGATTTCTGAAGTCCAGGTAACAGCGAATGTATGTCATCTTTTCTCAGTAAAAATATCGCTTTTTATTCCTGGAACGGATACCTTAATTATTGGGTGTATTTTTATTGCCTACATCTGTAGATTCTATGTCTAAACCTGCTGTTGGGCAAAGTTCATCTCTTCCCTTGAAGGTCTACGCGTGCAATGATTGATAGTGATGAATTTGCTTGGACTGATCACTTCATTGGAGCCCCTTGTTGACATGTATTCTGTACCAGAATCTATTTTAAGGATTTCTGTGTCTCAACGCTACCTAAACGTGCCAATGCGTCTTGGTCGAGCTGAAGATTTCAGTATACTTCTCTTGAACTAAATTTTGTAAAGAAAGATGATCATCTTCAAGTTGCGAAGAATGCCTTGCTGCGTTTGGAAGGAATTAAAGATTGTGACAAGGGATTATTTGTGGATATCGTCCGAAAGAAGAGAATCAGAAGAATATGGTGGAAATCAGGACTCGTATTAACTTAAATCGAAGTTATCTTTTAAGTTAGTTTAGTCCAATGAGGCATTATAAGCCTTATTCCGTGGACTGAAGATATTTTACAGGTTTGAGGTTTTCACATTTTCAAAATTTCTAGGTGTTTCAGTTATCTCGTTTTTTTAAAAGCATAGTATTTTAAATTGTTTTCCCAATTATCAATTTTACAGTCAGACCTTTCTTAGCAAACATCAAAAAGATGGGAATATATGGAAAAATTATAACTTGAAGCTAACCACTTCACAAAAGATTCGTTTGGAACTAATTTTTTTATGCATTTGGTTTGTAGAGTTAGTTATACGTTCATTAAGGAGGTACCTGGCCTTATTCTCGCAATAAATTTATTAATAATGAAAATTTACACTTGCAATAAGTGTACTGTGAGATGTTGGAAAACGTTATGCGGGGTTTGACTGCAAAAGTGGTAATTATTTTCCTAAACTACGAAATTAAAGAGATTTCCCATTTTCATAAATGATATTTTTAAAATAAATGAGCATCAGTTGAGGCCATGGGTAAGTTATGCTCGAGATAAACTTATTGATGGATATGTAATCAAATCAATTGGTTGCCATTTAGTAGCTAGTATATTTTGAATGTGCTAATCTCTAGATCTCCCTGAAAATCATTGCATGAGCGATGCCAAGCTCCGAGCAAGATCCCCTGCTTAAGTAAGCTTATTTTCCAGTTTTAAAAGTTCAAATACTTAGGAAATTTTAATCAGATGGTTAACTTGATGGATATTTTTTGTTTCATTTGGTGTTCTATTTTATTATGACTGTTGTAAGTATGCACATTTCTATTTTAAAAATAACACAGGTCTGCAAAAAAAACTTTTCAAGCTGTTTTGGATATTTCACCTGAACTTAGTTAATTTTGGTGCGCTGAATCCAAAAATGACCTTCATTTTATCCTGGGACGTCACGTTTTTTGACAATTCAGGTTTTTAGGTTTTATTGGGAAATACCTTAAAATTTTGTAAAATTAACTCTTGATACTAAATTTTTTATACAAATTTTTTCCACTAAATCTTTTTTATGTTTTGGGATGGGCTGAATCTAAAATTGACCTCCGTTTTATAATAGGACTTCACCTTTCTTCACAATTTAAGTAAAATTGTCAATTTTTTAAGAAAATAAAAGTAAATATTTTAAAAAATTATTTTTCGACTCAAACTTTATTTGAAAATAATTTTTTATGATTTTTGGTGTGCTGAATCCAAAAAATACATCTTTTGATTTTTAAGACACCACATTTTGTAACAAATTGAGCAAATATAGCAACATTTCACATAAAATGTAAGTACACTTAAGAAGCAGGGCTCACACGCCTGCGCCATTTGCGCCAAACTGCGCCAAAACCAAATTTTGATACAAACTGATACAAATTGCCTATTTTACCAGCTCCTGCGCCAAAACTGCGCCATTTTCAGAGACTACTACTACGGATTCTTCGTAGTTTCTACGGATGCCGTCGTTAAACTACGGAGTACGGATAACATCGAAAAAGCTACGGAAAATCGGAAATCTATCATAAAAAGCACTTATAAGAGCAAGTTTTTTTTCCAATTATGCTCTATTTTTAGGATATCTTTTCTTGGACGCCGGCGGCCTCCAAGTTGAAGTTGGCTTCTTGCGTTGTTAGTGCGATGTGGAAAAAACAACTTTATAGTGGTTAGAAGCCGTCGTTCGGTGTTTAGGATCGCATTCTGCGGAAAAGTCAAAAAATAGCGATTTTTCGAAGTACCGTTTTTCCAGCACATAGTTGAAGATGGCTTCTTTTCCCATAGCTGCCAAGTTTTACGGATTGTCCGTTAAATTTACGGATTTGCACCAAAATTTACGGTTTTACGGATCGACCCGAAATTTTTACGGAATTTAAATTTTTTTGCATTTTTCCTTCATGAAAACGTAAACAAATCTTGTTGCGCCAAATTAAAGTCTTGTCTGCCTTTTCTAGGCGTTTGGAAACGGGTAAATCGCGGAAAAAGCCGCGATTTTTCGCGAAAGTTTCGTTTTGTGCGCCGCGTGTTCCGTTCCTTCCGCGACTATTTTCGACGGCCGCGGACGCCAAGTTGAAGTCGGCTTCATCTCGTGTCAGTATTAGAATGCAGGAAAAACTACTTTAATGTGGTCAAAGCCAACATGTCCGATGGTTAGAATCACGATCTTGAAAAGCCGAAAAATAGCGATTTTTCGTGAAAGTTCCGTTTTATCCGCGATTGCTTCCTACCGGCGCGGCGCCTAATTGAAGTTGGCTTCCTTTCACTAATGTATTTACATTGTAGAAAAAACAACTTTACTATGGTCAGAACTAATTACTTGTTAGGAGGTGAATTATCACTAGACCTAATAACCTCAAGTAAATAAAAATTGATAAGGTGTAAAAATTGGATAAGAGCTGATGAATTGATAGAGGTTTAAGTTAAGTATTTATGAATTAAATCTATACGCACATTATTTGTCGTAATCAAAATTATGGTTTTCATGTCGTACGAAAAGTTTTACTGATGCAAGTTTAAAATATATTGAAGGGGAAACTTTTGTAATTTTAAATTACAAAAGCTTCCCTGCAATCCAATTGCTACAAAACACATTTTTTATGCTACAAAACTTGGTTTTTACCTGCTACAAAAGGCATTTTTTGTGCTACAAAACTTGGTTTTACCTGATACAAAAGACATTTTTTGTGATACAAAACTTGGTTTTACCTGATACAAAAGACATTTTTTGTGATACAAAACTTGGTTTTACCTGATACAAAAGACATTTTTTGTGATACAAAACTTGGTTTTACCTGATACAAAAATTGATACAAATATTTTAAAGTGAGTGTGAGCCCTGAAGAAGTAAATTTTTTAATCCAAATTTATTTTTAAGGTTATTAGTTTTAAGGTTTTTTGTGCCCTGAGTTCAAAAATGGTCTCTGTTTTGCCCTAGAATGTCATGTTTCCTGAAAATTTTTGTAAAATAAGTCATTATTTCAATTTTCATGAAAATAGGTTCATAAAATTAATTTTTATTACATATTCTTCATGAAAATCATTATATAACTAAAATAAACTCATTTACACACTCTAAAGCCAATTTTTCCTCCTCATGAAGCTCCGCTTTGTACCTTTACCCTTGTGAGTAGCAAAAAGAACGTGTCTTTGAACTATACAACAAAAATCCTTCATTATTGCCCGATTAAACCTTCCCTAATATTTTCTTTCCATCTCTTTAATGTCCTGATGAGATAGTTTACTATGTGCACCATTCACAGCTCCTAATTTTTAAAAATAAAGGAGCTAGAAGTGTACAAAAACTATGAAAAATGGGCAAATTCGAATATAATTTTGCAATTTGTGAAAAATCCTGACGTATAGGATTTTTTTCAATATTTTTTCATTATCAGCACACCAAAATACATAGGAAATCACTAAAATTATTCAAACAGCTTTTTCATTGCAGACCTGTGTAATGAATGAATTTTTTTGGTACACATAAGTAGGGTCTAAATTTTTATGTGGTTTACCTGATTCATATTTTTCATTGATTAATTCAATAACATTGTTATTCCATAACCAATTTTACTGGTAGAATATCCATTAAAATAATTTTATTTAAAGAATGAGAATGGGAGTACTTTATTAGTAAATGAAATAGTGTTTATTATAGTTTTTGAAAAAACAAATTGGGAAGTAAAATGTTCTGTTTTTGACTAATGTAACGCATTTTAAAGCTTGATTACGCTAGAGAAGTTGCCAGTGCAAATGTTTATAAAGCAGCTCTTAAACAGGCAATCGGTAATTATTTGATTATTAGATATATAGTATAAAGGCACAATTAACTTAATGGCATAAGGTATGAGGTATGTCTAAAATATGGATTTAGATCTTTGCATTAATTTCTTACATCTGTCATCATCGCATCCAAAAATGTTATGGGCAATTCCAGTGTTTAATTTTTTATTTGATAGAAGTATCCAATAAAGGAATAATCGCGCAAAAATTTTTTAATTACGATTCTTAGTTATTTTAAATTTAATTTCAAAGTTTGACCCTAAAAAAGGGACGAAAATAAATGTCAAAATGTGAAAAATAAATTAATCCTAAACATTGATTTTAATCAATGGTTCAATTTATTACATTTTCCGTAATGGATGGACCCGAAGAAGAGGGTGAAACGTTTGGAGATAAATTCCTATCCCCCGACCACCCATCCCGGAAAATGGAATTCATCAAAACTTCTCTCAGGTTCTCTTGGTACTCTTCAGGTCGTGAAAGATTTCATCACTTTAATAATGGTTCAATGAGGAAGTTGCATGATTCTTTATATTTTTTTAATCGATTCTTCTTGCAAAAATAAGCTACTACCCAAAATTTGAGGCCGATCGAGAAATTTTTTGATTGCCAAAAAAATTAACAAAAATCCCCTTTTTGAAAACGCCAAGAGTTTGGATGTGACGTCATCTTACAATAGGCATTGTTGAAAAGCAATGGAGTTGATGGTATTGTTGACGTCATCCTACAGTTTAAACAATAAAAGTTTTCAGTCACGTGTTTTTTTCTCGACTTTTAAATTAAAATATTTAATTACCTGTACATTTTTTTGAAAAACTGACTAGATATTTCATATTACCATACAAAAAACCATACGGAACACTTGTTTGTTTTTGAAAACCTGACACATGCAACTTCCTTATTATTTATTAAACAATTCAAAGTGATAGTTGGTTTTCATTTTAAGTAAGACCGAAACTGATCAGACGTCATTCAATCTTAAACAAAGGCAGAGGGATCGTATCGTTTTTTATTTTAAAATATTGAATTAGCTTATTTTTTTTAAACCTTTTCATGTCGATTTTCGAATTTAGATATGCATTTTTTCCAGTAAAAGAAATATTTTTTTTCTGATTTCAAAAAATGCTGGTATTGCTCAACTTGTGCTCTTTATTTACAGACCCGGATGGTTTGTTGGACAAGGATGCTACCCTGTTCTTCAAGGGAGTTAAATATATCAGCTAGTACTCAGTAACCATTCAATAATGATTTTTTCTTTTTAATCAATAGAAAAGCATATATGGGTGACCATATCTCTCACTGTAAACTCAAGAAATATTTTAAATTTTGCTGACTAGATTTGAATAAAAATGTATAGACTAGTAATGAAAAATTTCAGATGAGATGTTTTTTAAGGTCAGCTCAGTGGACCTCATGCTATAAATCGGTCTTGAGAAAAGATTCGCGCTTAATTATAGTCGAAAATAATAATTTTTTAGTGAAATTACATTTCACAATGAAATGCTAATTTCGTCAAATAATTACCATCAATAACTAGAAATATTAGTCCACACTAAAGGATAAAATGTTAACCATCTGATTTCTTCCAATTTTATTTTATTTGAATGATAAATTAATTAGTTACGATTATAAGCAATATTTTCCAAAGTCTCCATTTTGGCATGGCAATAATTTAGTTGGTTAACTTTTTTCGAGAAAAATTATGAATTTTTATGGCAAATTTTGTGATAGAAATAAAATGGAAAATGAGTGGATTAAACCTAAGAACGCTTCTCTTTGGGTCTTATTTATAGTAGCTACTTATAGTTAATCCACATCTTTATAGCTAGGTTCTTGGCAATGAACTAGTTCTTGCAGGCCTTCGTATCAGTCCATGCAATCTTACTAAACCTGAAACTAATTGCAACAGATGGTTTTCCTCTGGAAATGACCTCAATAATAACATATTAAAAATCGGACAAAATCAGTGATTGGGACTTGTATTTCAAAAAATCATAAGTGATTAAGACTTAAGATACTTCTTTATGTGCAATTTTTAATGCTGAGTATGAAATATTGCATTTAATTGGAAAAACATTAAAATTAATCAATTTATTTATTTTTTTGTTCTCTGAGTCATTGAAAAAATTATCATCGCTCTAAAAAACCCTGCGAAAGAAATAATTTCTAAGTTTTCCCTTAGGAACTACCGAATAAATGACTAACTACAAATCATTATTGATAGTTTAATCATTGGCAAAACTTTTCAAATCAAGTTAAACAGTAACCATTTCAACAATATTCGTTTATAAATCAACAGAATACTTAACATTTTAAAATACTGCAGGTCTTTATAAAAAATTAAGTTTCTTCTAAAAATTTAAAAAATGTCGCTTATAAGTGTTCGTGTTGAAAATGCTGCAGCTATAAACTGATGACCTATAACCATTTTGGAGATCAATTCAATAGAGTAGCGTTCTGGGTTTTAATTACCTTATACGTAGTTAAAGATCCGTTACTATAAATAATTTGAAGCTTTGTATCCCCCATGAAGATTGTGGTCCGCAGTATAACAAATTAATAACTAAGTAAAAAAAGGTAAACGAAGTATTTTTAAACTTCTAACTACAATGTATGGAATGTTTCTAACGATATTGTTTTTAGCTTTCTATGGATGTGTGCATAACGTGTTTAAATAAAGGTTTGTGGTTCTTTTAATAACGTTGTGTTTTAACCGCATTCCATAGAATAAACCTACTACCCTACCAACAGAGTAGTTAGCCATAGTACAGACTAAAAGCAAAACTTCGACTATCTGTCCTAAGGTTTTAAAATGGAATGTAACTTGAAAGATGATTTTTGAATTATAATCTGAATGAAAACCCTTTGAAGTATGAACAATTTAAGGGCTTTTGTCGATAGCTTTCTTTACATCTAGAAAATTATACAATATGGTCTTTATTGTCTTGGAAAAATTTACATGATCAAAACAAGTCTTCTTCCTTATCCCTCTGGTCTGGATCAGACCAGATCCATGCGATAGTTCTTTTTTAAACACTCCAAAACCAAGTCAGGATTCCTATGGAGTTCCTCCTTCGCCAGTCCCATACAATCCAAAAGGTGTTTGGCGGTGGCCTCCCCCAAATTGCACATGGTGCAAGCAGGAAAGGTCCCAGTGCCATTTACAAACCTTAGGGTTTCAAAACTTAATTATTTAGAACAGTCTTAACCTAATTTTAACCTTGCATCTACTGCATTACGAATTTCAATTTAAGTTTCATTGTATTTTATCAGGGTTTCCCAAAAAACATCCACCTTCTGCTGCCATTTTACTTGCTACAATAATTTTCATAAATCATTGAAATAAATGGATCAAAATTAAAGAGGAATCGACTGATCTTAGTATGGATCAATTGCTCTTCCACTCTACATTTTTATACGGGCCAGTAAATAAAATTGTGTAGATCACATACATAACTAGATGGATTATTTTTTTTAAAAGAGTGGGGTAAGAATTTCCTTCAAAGCTAGGTAGTCTTTTATGAAAGAAATCAGGAAATGATAGTTATCAACATGTTTAATACCTTGGCATACACATTCATAACTTATTTTTCTCAAACATACCCCCTTATAATAGCAAATTGAGAATTGATAATGGGAAATTTCATAAATATTATAAGTAGTTAAAAATGCAAATTAGGTTATGCTTTATAAAATAGAATATATTCATCCTGATGCTCCGACATTTCCTATTCGTTATCATAAAACCCAACGAAATTTTTCCTAGTTCCTCTTCCCATATAAATTGAGTGGATTTCTCCCATCCCCCAACCATGTTTCCCATTTAAAAACTTTATATGTAGAAGCTAAGTGCAAATTGAGGATGTTCAAATATTAAAACAAGAATGTTTATTCATTTTAACCCCTCTTTTCTTGGTCGGCAAAAATAAATCAAACCGCTACCCCCTTATTTATAATTACATAAGCAGTCTACCGACCAATGTTTTCTTGTGTGGTTGAAATTATAGTCCTCAGAACAGAAGTTTAATTTAATTTGGCCGAGTTTGGTATATTGATTTCTTTCAAGTTGCGAGGAATTTTCGAAAATTACGTGTTTTTACTGACTTACAAAAGTATCAGTCATAATTCTTCGAAGTCGTTTAGCCGGGAAAACTTTTAGGATACTGCTATTTTGGGATGGGGATGGGTAGTTTGTCTTTCTACGGTAAAAAAGAACCTGAATTGTCCTTTCCTCAATGAAAATGAAGTGGGGAAAGGATCTTATTAGGGTAGAGAGATAAAAGAACCCTCCCATATGTGTAAAATAAGAATTATATCGGTTACATTAATGCCTTATAAAATTGCCGCTTATGGTGAAATTGATAACAAGCTTTCTTATGGAAAAATTTGAGAACCTAAGCTGAAGTACTACCTTGATTCCCCCCTCTTAGTTATTGTGGGGACGTCCATAAATTTTGTGAGGTCAAAAAGGGGGGAGGGGTAAAGAATTATTGTACTAAGGGGGAGGGGGAGAGTTAAAATCTCACGTCAACTTTTAGTTCAGAGAATATGCCTTTTTCACCCTTATCTGTAGGAAGATATTGAAAAATGAGCAATGTATTAGCCCAAACATGAAGTCATTGGGAAGTCAGTCGTGATAATTACAAGTATAAGACCATAGTTTCGATATCAAAAAGGAACTGTATCAAATATTTGTCAACGTGTGTGCGGAACATAATGTCGACAAGGTGAAACAGAAGTGGCTAGAACACATAAAGATTTTTTTATATAAAAGTTATTGGGAAAGTCTCACGTGATATCGAGGGGAGTCCAGCAAATCCCACCAATGGGGGGAGGGGTCCAAAATTTGGAAAAATCACGTAATTTATGGAGGTCCCCTGATGGCAGAAAATAAACATTGTATATGAGAGTAGTCCCCAACTCTCCCTGCTAAGATAACGTAAACCTTATAAATTTTTAATGCCTTGAGGCTTGCAATACTATTTTGTCCCCCCCTTATAACAATAAAATAGCTGATATTTTGATATATTACGGAAGTAATTTTAAAATCCTTCTCGGGATCATTTGAGAGGATAAGAGCACTATAAATGCTCCTTTGAATATACATTACCAATTTTTACATTATGTTAATACAGGGGTCCTAACTGGTGGATAGTGATCCCCCAGGGGGCAGAAAAATAAGGGCCAAACAAAAATTAATCTGATTATATTAATATAATTAATGGTGACTATGAAGTTACTTAATTTATTATATTTACCTTATTTTAAGTTAAGTGTAATATTTTCTAATAAGCTACACAAGATTGTAACGATTAAAAATTAAGTACTATGTCAGTTTTAATTCAGAGGGGTTGGCAAAATATCCTACCTTTAAAGGGTTGTCCAAAAGGTTGAGCAGGAGGAATTAAGACAACTTTCTCAAATCAAATCTAACCAAAATTTTGAGGAAGAAAAAAATTTGCCTCACAAGCCTTTGCAAACGCAGGCATGAGATTCTCCCGAGTTTTGTCGATTTTCGGACTTATTAAGATTTTTCTGAGAATTTTCAGATTTTTTCTTCAAACCTCCCACCGCAAAAAATTCGAACTAGGTGTTCAGAATAAGCTAAAACCTCAAGTTTAAGGATCAAATTTACAATATTTATCTGGGGAGGACCCCCAAACCCTCTTTTTATACTTGGAACTATATTTTTCAAATATTTTCAAAATTAAGTTTATTAACAAATGCAAATTCTACCTAAAAATATATTGGTAAACAATATTGAAAATGTCGTTCATGCAGGTTTTCGGACTTTTTGTTTTTTTGTTAATCTCATCCCTGCAAACGACTCTTTCTTTATTTCGCTCGTTGTGTGGACAGGTAAAAAAGAGAATCCATATTCTTAACGATGTATTTGCTCAGCAGTTTTACGGATTTGTAATCTCTTAACGATCTGCATTAATTTTTATCTTTAAACTAGCGATAGTTATTTCGTAATTAGCTTAACTTCCCTAAAGCTGATTAATTCGGCATGCAGAAATAACAAGGGCACATCCGTAATTTACGTGAGGTCAAAAGGGGGGGGGAGGGGTTTGGAAAAATCTCACCAAGGGGGAAGGGGGGGGTTGATTAAAATCTCACGTCAACTTTTTAAGTTAGAAATTATACGATTTTCTTTCTTTTTTAAGTATGAGAAAGGAATATATGAGATGGAAAGATAATAATTATTTTTAAAGGTTGTAGAGGTAAATCTCACCAAGGGGGGGTCCAGATTTTGGAAAAAAACACCTCACGTATGGATGTCCCTTAAAGATGTAGTTTTATTTCAATATATCACATTGTGATATCTTGCATTGGGATGAATTAAATCAGTACCAGTAGCGAACTAGTATTTTTGTCATGGGGTGTTATGGTCCCATAAAGTTCATCGCCCCGTTTTTAAACGTACGAGTTAACTCAAAGTTATTTTTTAATCAATTTCTTCAAAAATAATTATGCTATATTTTAAAGCTTAACTCGGGAGGTTGCAGCTCCATAGCCCCATCCTCTCTTGTCCCCTTATAAATTATTTTAACACTTGATAATAATTTTGTTATCCTTCCCCCCTAAGAGAGTTACTGTGGAAGAAAATTATAAATGTGCAAAGGGGTGTATAATACAAATTGTTCCATAGAAATTTCCCGGGAATTAGAATTTGTACCCTCGAATAGTTTCTTCTTCGCCCGAAGTTTACAAAAAATGACCTTACGATTAACATCAAAATATTATTCACCCCCTCCTCTCCTAAGACAAAGAGCAATAAACTACAAAAGAGTCATTTGCAAAAGGTGAATTATAATATGAATATATCATTTTTAAATTTTATAATATAAGTGAATATTCTATACGATTATGACGAAGCATTTCCGAGAGTAAATTTCATATCCCTTTAAAAAGCTCATGCGCCATAAAACTCCAAACAACCAAACCATATCCCTTTAAACTCGGGAAAATGAGATGTCTTGACTGTAAATGATGAAAGATCCCAAGGTACCGTTTTAATGGTCGCGTTTAATTCGGTATTGATAAATAAAAAAGTAATGGTAAAAGTAAATAAAGTTAAACAATTATTTATAATATATAGTTCCAATATAGAAAGTTTAAAAATAGAATTTAATAAAATTATCCTCTTATTTTTATACCAATTTCTTTAAGATGAATGTTACGTTATGTAAAAATAACAATAATGGTTTTAAACTTTTTGTTCAGTATATTCTCAACCAGTGGTTAAGTGAATCCCTCAAGTAAGTGAGGTGTGAAAAAAAAGGTTTGCGAAAATAAAATACGGATTAGCGAAATAAGTATTGTCAAAGGAAAAAATATAAGCTTCATTTATGTCGCTGAGTAATCATACAATCAATTATGTTGTTTAGTGAATTAATGTTAAAAAATAATTAGTTTGATTCACAAACAATTTGTGATTGGACCTGATTATTAAAATTTTCGAGTTTTCCTAATTTATTAACCGTGTCATTAATTTTATCTCCCAGAATCTATAAAAATGTAGACTTTCACTTTCATACTTAAATGCTTACAGTTTGTCCCCTAATGGTGAATATATTTCGCAATTTAAGTTTCCTTTTTTTAATCGAATAGCTACACGTAGGACAAGTTAAAGAAAGAGAGGCACTCAGAAACGGGTGGATGCTCTCAAGTTCGTAGTTATTACTCATTTACCCAAACCTGTTTTTTGATCGCAAGGTTGAAAAGAGCTTTGGTGTTTTCTGTCGTGAGTGTTGCTAAAAGAAGTACAGTAGAGCCCCGATTACACTGTTCTACACTGAAAAAATTTCCTTGATGAAAATAGTCATTTCTTATAGATTTTGGGTCGCTGAATACGAAAATCACCATTAAAATTCTCAATTGACTCAGGATTTTCGGGGAACAGCCCCTCCCCCTTTTCACGTTTTTTAACAACTTTGAACTCGATTTTCAGGGTCAAAAAGCATTGCTTTAATCTTCAAATTCCCCCCCAGGGGACAAGAAATGTTCAAATTAATAAAATATGATAAATTTATAACAAATGGATAGGTTTAAGGGGTAGTTAACCCCCTAAGAATGCAAAAAATTAGCTAAAAATTATAGAGGTTTTTATACGCTATTTTTCCTCTTATTTTATACGCAATTCACGTTTGAAGGGTCCTAACCCTTCCCCAAGGACCCAAATTTGATGACAATATGCTGCAATGATTTTTGCTAAAAGCGGTTGAGGTGAGAGCGCCCCCAGAGCACCCACGGAAGGGTTCAATGGCGCACTTAGAGTTTAACTGTGCTGTACAAAAAAAATTTGAAGCCACTTACTGAATTTCAGCTGATTCTTGTGTAAAATGATCTGCTGAATTCAAATATGACACCCATTTTCCTCCATCACCCTCAGTTTTTAAGGGGATGCCCCCTAATTGTTATCCACAGCCGTGCATCTATTAACATCTTGAAACATGGAATCCTCACTCCCGAAAACTGGTCAGTTTTTAAAGAACTGGAGAGTTTCTACTTAGGATACACCCAAAATATAAGAAAAAAGTCATTTGTAATCTTTTCAAAATCAACGATATTAATTCCTGAACTCGCGAGTGCCTTCGCGATTCTGGAAGTCTTCCGAACTCTTCCGCGGGGATTTCTGGGAGGCTAACACCTCAACCGCTTTTAGTAAAAATTATTGCTGCATATATTGTCATCAAATTTGGGTCCTTGGGGAAGGGTTAGGACCCTTCAAACGGGATTTGCGTAAAAAATAAGATAAAAAAATAGCGTTTAGAAACCTCTTTAACTTTTAGCTATTTTTTTGTATTTTTAGGGGGGTAATTACCCCTTAACCCTATCCATTTGTTATAAATTTATCATATTTTATTAATTTGAACATTTCTTGTTAACTGGGGAGCAATTTGAAGACTAAAATAATGCTTTTTGACCCTGAAAATCGAGTTTAAAGTTATAAGGTCGTCGAAAAACGTAAAAAGGGGGAGGGGCTGTTCCCCGAAAATGCTGAGTCAATTGAGAATTTTAATGGTAATTTTCGTATTCAGCGACCCAAAATCTATAAGAATTGACTATTTTCATCAAGGAAAAAAATTTGAAGGTCGAATTTGTAGAACAGTGTTATCCGCGGAATTGGGTGGCAAGGGTACCGCGGATAGCGAAAATCGCGGATAACCCGAAAAAAAGACTAAAAATGAGGAAAAAACACGAAAAAAATATTTCAGCATAAAAACTATGTTTCATTGTACAAAAAACATATGTAAAACTTTCAAATATGTACAGTGCAGCAGAAACCTTTGATCTGCATTTAAAATATCTCTAATCTAAAATTTGCTCTAATCATTAAAATTTTTTTCGTGGCACTCGCGGATAATCGGGATCTACTGTATGTTGAATATGTAGGTGCTATGAGAACTAATACGAGTAGTTGTCAATAGTTAACTTCGATAAAGAAACCTAGATCCTTTACTGTTGCTTAACACTACTTTAGCTACTGGAAATTAAATTAATTTTACTACCGAATCCTACTTCTTTAAAAAAAAGGAAATCCTTTTTGATGTGACTTGAACTATTTTATTTGTTAACTGAGCATCGAGAAACCATTAATTAACTTATAATTAAAAAAAACTTGGTTATCTGCTTATTGGTTAACTGGAATCACTAAATTTACTCTTCCTCTGTTTCAAATTAGAATTCAATTTTAAGAAAAAATTTTTACGTAATGTGGCCCGTTTGAATTATAGTCACATTGAGTGGCCTGATATATTAAGTATAAGGTAGAACACAACGATCCATTTTAACGAACTTTTTTTTTCTTGGAATAATTCCAACATTTCACTCAGGGGCATATTTAACATCTGTTTAACACTAAGCTGTCGTGAGCCAAATTTTGACAATAAATTAGTGATTTAAAACTAAATATTATTTATATCTATAAGATGAACTAATTAGAGATGAAACTCATCAGGAATATCCTCGAAAATCTAGTTGTCGACTAATCCTCGATCAATTAATTTTTAAAGTACTACTTGTATTGCAATGCATATTCTGTAATTTATTAATTACTGAAGCTCTGGAATTATGCAAATTAATCGATATCATATAGAGCTTATCCAAAATATTAATTTCCTCCGTTACGTTTTGGAGGTTCTTTCATTAGTTTTCAGACGGATTTTTGAGTTAGAAGTTTCATCTCTGATAAGTACATTAGTATAATCTCTTAATTAATCATGCTGGAAATTGGTTAGAAACTTAATGAAAAAAAAGTTGTATCATTGGTTGTGATAGAGTAAGATGGTCGCGGTTGTTTTTTTAACAGTTGGGTGAGGTGTGTACTTTAAATAGCTCTCACAGCGTGGCATGATTTTAAGAACGTGATAATGAGTCAATTAATAGCCAATTCTACCCTACAACATATCTTATTTGAGTACGTTGGATATATTTTTAATACTCTAATCTAAACCTTTTACGTTTGGTTCTTTTACACAAGAGGTTACTGGACTACTCATAAACTTTTAAAGCTAAGATAATGATTTAATTGAGAAATTAATAAATAAAAAACTCAGAATTAACGTGAAAATCTATTTTAAGGCTGTGCCTTTATAACCGTCGATGCTTATTTCCCGCTATAATCCTTGAGTCAGTATATGCCATAATCATCAATTAGTAATATCATTAAGTATATAGATCGTGAACTATTATAGTATTTCTATGAATTATAAAGTAAGTGTCCTAATTACTAATTAAATTATTTTAAAGCTAGTAGCGTAATTCTGAAAAGATTTTACTTTTATTAGAGGAATAAAGAGCAGTTAAGGAACGTCATGTGTGAGATAGGGTCTGGTTCCGGAATAATCTCACCAAGGGAGGGCGATAAAAATATTAACTTAAAGAAGTAAAAGATATTGAGACAAATGGAGGGGGGTTAATTTTATTTCAAATAAGTAATATTTTAAAGATAGGTATGAAACTAGAAATACTCATGAATAAAATAAACTTAGTATAACTCTTAGGTATTTCGTGGAATGAAGGGTAATTATATGTGAATATATTAGAAAATAACTTATTTTGTAGGGTTTCATTTGCAGGGGAGGAGTCCAAATTAAAAAAAAACGCACCTCAATGAGTTTATGAACGTTCCTTTATGATGTTCGGTAGAAGTGAGGACACTAGGATCGTTTTATTGATTTTCATCCGTCCTTCCTCGCTGTGACGTAGTCGTTGCGTATTGTTATCGCTGATAGGTTTCGGTTTCCTTTATTCCATGTCTCATTTTTCACTTTATTAACCTACACAACCTTTATTAACCTGTTCTTTAGCGCTTTTAATATAAGAATACCGTTACATTACATAAATGAACTTGGTTATCTTTATGATTTAGTGGGCTATTTTTATTGTAGGGCTGCGCTATACAGGGTGTTACAGAACTCGGTAAAAAATGTTACGGTTGGTAAGAGAGGGGACCTAGGCAAACATATTGAAAGTTCCGCCATAAGGGCATGCAAAACGTCATTAACCTGCAATTGGGTATCCATTGACTGGGAATGGAGGAACATAACCCCTATACACTGGTCGCGGAATCCATTGAAATTTAATTACAGTTTTGCGACTTTTATGATTTTTGCAGTGATGATCCGCCTAGAGTGTCCGGCCCTTTAGTTAACTTATACTTTTATAAGATACTATGATAATGCGTACAAATAGTGATGCTTTAACGAACCTTGGTTCAGCTTATGGGGTTGACAAGTTGTTCATGCCGAGTATTTGTGATAATTAAATTTCTAAGACTGATGTTATGCGAGACAGTTTATAATTTTGGATGGTTTGTTACAGCGGCTATATTGGCCTTGCTGAAGTGATGTTTGTTTTTTCTTTAGTTTATTTTTCTTGTTGATTTTAAGAAATCTGTTTTCTTCCCCATTGTAATTGTGTGTATGTAGATATATTTCCGTACTAACAGGTGTAAACCTTGCTGACAGTATGTTTGTCGTGTCTGACTGCATGATATGTGGAATGGTTATGATGCCTTTATTGTGATAAGATTTTATGTGCTTTGTTTGAAATTTTCATGAATTAAAACATAATTACTTAATGTATTTGTCATGTTCTTCATTTTACTTCTATGATGTATTATGTCCGTAATTAGCTTTTACTACTTTGAAAGATGTATTATTATTTCTTTGATCAGAAATCTTTGATTTATGTTAGTGTTTCTTTGAAGAAAATCTTTATTCATTACGATAATTTATATCTCTTTCAGGCAAATTGACAGCTCCACACTGACACTATTTTTATTTGCTATTCCGTATTTTTACTGAATTTTGATGATCATTTGTCTGTTTTCCTATTAGTATCTAAAAATGAATGTGTGATTAACTTTCATTTTTTCTTTATAGAATAACCAAAAAGTTTTCCAAAAAGCTTGTAAGTCGGTGTGTCTATTGTAACGTCCTTCAAGCTACGCAAACCGATATTCTAGCAGAGTAAGTTCAAACATTCATATTTTTACCTTTCTCCATGAATCGCTTTAGATTTGATGGTGGGGGGGAGATTGTCTTAAAGGAATTTTATTTATTCCATCTATAGATTTTTAATTTATTCATTATTATTGCTTTCGGATCACGCATCCTCTGATTAAAGTTAGAAAAGTTATGTCGCTGCTGCCTATTGCTGCTGTTTGGTAGAATTTTCGTTTGGCTAAATCTATTGAATAAAAATTGTGAAAATGTGGGATATTAGTTTTTAATTCAAAGTTAAAACAAAGATATGTTGCGTAATCCAAGTACAAACGGAGCGATCAGACGTAGTTCGGCCTTAACGACTTCGGATTGTCTTTTATCACTCAAATATATTCTGAAGTTTCTAAGCAAGTTCAAAATGGAATATTTTTAGTATTATTTATTTTACTTTTATGTGAGTTAAAAGAATGTGACCATTAAATATAGATTCTACATTAATTCAGACCCGAAAGATTATTCATCAGAGCTAAAATTAAATATAGATTACGTTATAGAGTTTCTTATGAAAGTTTCTTAAGTGAATGATTCTTACTAAAAGTAATAACAAACAAAACTTCATAATGCAATCTGTTCTGCATTAAGCTCAAAGTTAATATTTTTCCTAAGATAGAGAGTAACTAATAATTTCTTTCACATTCATCATTTCATTATAACTTAAAATGAATGAATTGAAATGTCTTAGTATGACTTGATGAGAGTTTTGCACGAAAGATTGTCTTCTATATGTTTTACTTCTATATATTTATTTAGGTATTTGGAAAAAGGAGGCTGGGAAACAATAAATGTGTGGCTACAATATGCCAAGTCTTCAAGTGCCCCCTCATTTTTGGTTGAGATGCTTAAACTATGCAAGTTGTTACCAATGACATTAGAAAGGTTGAAAGAAAACAACACGGCTAAATTAGTAAAGTCATTAGTAAAGCATGAAAACAATGGTAAGTTGGAGACATACTTGTCTTTGATTTCTGGCTATCCTCTGCTCATTAATTTTAAATGCTTTGTTAAGGTCAAAGTTTACAGTGCTTAATTTTAGTATTCTGTTATATAAAGTAACCAAATGGTAATCTCTAGATGTAATTGAAATTTTTAAAAATAAATATAGCATTTATTATTTGTGAGGCGGAAAGCGAAAAGGGACCTCTTGTCGGCGTTTGTCGAAATGGAGTTATTATTTTTTACTCAATCTGTACAGATTTATAAAGATTTTAAGACCATCATCATCCTTGTAGCTCAAAAAATGACGAATCGCCAGTAATTAAAAGTTTAAATAGAATAAGTGGATTTCGCGAAAAACCACCTTAAACTTTCAAAATGCTACCCTCTCGTTATTTTTCAGAGTTAAGGAATTATTCCAACGGCTTAATTCGCCTAAAATTGTGCTTTTATGTGATCCGGTTCGATAGAAAAAAAAATTCGATAGTTTTGACCTTCTTCCAGTTTTTTGGCTTTTTCTCGAAATCAACTTTGCCGACAAGAGGTCCCTTTTCGCTTTCCCCCTCACATTTATTAATTTTATTGTTAATTAAGTTTCTCATTGATTAACTGCAGTTATTTCATTTGTGAAATAGACACATTTGTAAAACTAATTTTTGTTTATTAGATGTGAAGGAACTCTCCAATGAACTTGTCTCAAAGTGGATGAATATTATAAAAGAAAAGAAATCAGATGCTCCACCTGGTGAGTAAAAATTTCACTTCCCTTTTGTGTTTCCTCTCATATAGGTAACTTGTTTGGTTTATTCAACATTTAAAGTCTGGTGTTCTTATCTAAAAATTCTTATTTTGATATGGTCAACCCAGTAAGAATTTAAAGTTATTTCCCAATATTACTCCTTATCAGCTAAATATGCCCTTTATTTATAGTGATTAAGAAAATTAAAATGAGAAATAAAATGTATACATATTAATGTTTAAAATTCTTGAATCTTCAAAGTATGAAAGTTTGTTAAAAAATATCATTTTATAGAATCAATATTATTTTCTCCCTAAAACATTATTTAATCTTTAGTGGAAAAAAAGAAAAAGAAAGAAAAGGACAAGGATAAGCACAAAACTGATGATAAAGATAAAAAGGAGGAAAAAAGTGAGAAGAAAACTTCAAATTCAAAGAAAGATACTGCAGAATCTCCTAAAACAGCAAAAATCAAAGGAACCAAACGACCCTCAAGTGAAAAAGAGACAAAAAAGACTGAATACTATGAAGATGTGAAAATAGATCCTGAACCACTGTTTCCAGTGTCTAAAAAACCAAAGGTTGATCGGCCTAAAACTGCCAGAGTGTACCAGAAGAAATTCCGTGCTACTGGTAAGAATTGTAAACTTTTTTCTTTAAAAAGTTAGTTGTAAGTAAGTAATATAATTGTTTTACAAATTTTTTTAGGCAAATTTTGTAACTATTTAAAAGAAAAGTCGTTTCACAGAATTTTTATAGTATTTTATATTTGAATATTAGGGTTATTTACTAAGTGAGTTAAATACTTCTATTAAAGGAAGTTATCTATTAACAGTGCTATTTGATTTAGTATCCATTTCTCAGGAATAAAAAGTATATTTGCTATAAGTTTCCCATGTTCTATTTTTTACCAAAGTCTTTTACCCTTATAAAAATTACCATTAAATAATTTCTTTTGAAATTCTTATTTGTTTCTCAAAATGTTTTGAAATTGCTTGTAGGGTTGGAAGAAGAAACACCCTTACCCAAGAAAATTGCCAAGAAAAGTACTAATGCAAATGTGGATAAAACAGCAGCAGTTGCAGCAGCTAAAAATGCACTTAAGTTGAATTCAGTTCTTCCAGACAGAATAACTGAAAAGAAAATTAATCCTGATAGTTTGATGGCTATTCATGAAAGTGTGACTCCAAATAAGGGTATTAAATTGATACCTGCTAAACCAAGGCGTAAGTTAAATTCTTATTGTTAATGCTTTTCTTCATGTTTTTTAAACTTTATTATCTTGCACTTTCTAAGTTAAGATATGTCAAGATGTCCCTAGATAAGTTAATTGCAGTTCAGTTTACACTGATGTCTGAAAATTTTATTTCCTTACCCTTATTCCATTATCTTACTATTCAAATAACATATTTTATCTTTATTTCACCAGAACTATATTAATTAACTTAGTAATTAACTCCCACCATACTCAAAAGTTCATAAATCAAAGTTTCTTACATTAATTACAGCACTTTATTCAACTAGTTTAATTACTAATGAAGCTTCAAGCAATCATGTATAATATTTTTTAGAAAATCTAAATAATTTTCTTTTACAGCAGCAATTCTCCAAGAGAGTGCCAGCTTTATTGATGCTATTATATCCCAGCCTACAGTTGCTGTGAAGAGAAAGAAGAAGGTTCCTCCCCCTGCCAAAGTAACAACTTCACCAACCTCTCCTACTATGGCAGCACCTAAGTTTTCTGTAAGTGTTTTCCAGACATATGATTAATTCCTTAGCTAAATATTTCTTTGCCAAGATCTTTAGTGCTGTAAGACATGTTTATACTTTATGATATTTATTACACAACCAACCAACCCATTAGTTGTTTAGGGTAAATTTTTATTTCAATCCAGTGATGATTTAACATTTCTTTCTAGTTCTATAAAGATACCCTTGAAATGAACGAAGAGATCAAAAAAGAAGAAGACATAAAAAAAGAAGAGAGTGAAAAGGAAAATGTGTCCGATACTGCTAATGAGGGTAGTCCTAAAAAGGAAGAAGCTACTACAGAATCTGCAGTACATATAAAAGAAGAACCTATGGATACAAATGAAGATGGTGGACACACTCCTCCTAATAATGAAGAAGATATTTCAGATCAGATTGCAGATAGTGAAATTAAAGATGGTATGTTTCATTTCTAATTGTAATGCAGCAGCAGTTGCCACCTTTTATTACTCTCCTCAGGCTTATTTATGTATTTATTTTTACACAATATAGATAGAATTTTGATATATATTTCCTCACAAACATTAAAAAGCACTATTTCTAAGTTCTTTGATCTTGGGAATAGCCTTTAATATCCAAGATCCATTTTTTTAGTATTTATCCTTCAATATCATTGCTTATAGTCACACCAAAACTCAAAGACAAGGTTGGGGTCTTCTTTTGCTTTTGTTGTTCTGATAACTATCAGAGAGTGATAAGAGAATCCAATCTTACCATTGGTTCTTGGTTTAAGATTAGTATAAGCTATGACATTGTCAAAGATCACATATGCCAGTGGTTCTTTAACCTCTTGTAATGTCACCCTTAAGGGAACTATTATAAGAGGTATTGTGTTCAAAGGGTACCTTGGGGATACTCGATTTTTAAAAAAAACTCTTAGGGATTTTTAACTGATCTTCATCATAGTTTTTCTTTTTGGGAACCCCTGCAATATACTTTAGTTAAGCTAACTATGAGACAGATGTTTTATTCAAAGATATTTTCAGTAATGGTTACCAATCAAAATAAAAGTAAATTACTTTGTTGTTGAGAAAGTATTGGCCACCAGGTAGTAGCACCACCAGATACTGCTTTAATACCACAGCCAGTGATATTGAATTCTACTTTGTATCTATATCATTACTCTTTTGTTCAATGTTTAATCTATTACAGAACCTATGGAAGAGAGGGGACCTTTTGATCCAAACCATGTCCGATCTATCTTGTCTCACGGTAGAAGGAGAGGAAAGAAAAAGTCAGTAAAGTGGGTTGATGATGAAAACATCAAAGAAATATTCTATTTTGATATGGATGAAACTGAAAGAGGTAATTATTTATAAGTTTTTATTCTTTGGTTCAGTGTGATAAAAATATCTCCTGATATTCAGGACTAAAAAAATGCAATATTTGCAGTAATTGGTAGTTTTAAAACCTTTTATTAGAGGATCCTCAAATCTGTCGAACCCTTTCAATCTTTTTACTGAGCATGACAATAGTTAAAATTCAGAGCTTCAGAAGGTTCCATTACCACTCTTTAAACCTCTCCATAATGACCTTAATTTTGAATACCTTCCAGGCTCCCTAGAAAGTTAAGTTCCAACACATAAAAATTAAGCTCTTCAAAAATTCTGACAATTACTCAATTGGTGGTATATAGCAATGGTTTAAGAACATCTGGTTTATAAAATTTTTTTAGTGAAAAAAAGATTTAATAATTTTTTTATACTTACTTGGGTAGCTTCTTGCTTATGATTTTATTTTATAAAAACAAAGTATATTATTTTATTGGTTTCTGTTAAATTAAGTTAATTTTTACTTTTTCAGTTAATGTCTTAAAGGCGCAAAACTTCATGGATCTGAAATCAATAGAATTGAAAAAAGAAAGAGAGGCTTTAGAAAAGGCTAAGAGACAAGCAGGCGATAGAATGGAAGAAATGACTAGGGTAAGTTCCAAAAACCATTTCTACTGTAAAAAGATATCTTCATAACATATAATATCTATCATCTTTAATCTGCACATTTCACATTCTATAAGAGCACTCTCTCTCTTCCTTATAAAATACAAACAACTTATTATTTCTTTATATTTTTAAAATAATATTTTATTATCTTGTGAAATTTATGAATGTAGCATATGCCATAGAAGACATTTTAATTTTCCCTAATATGTATAGTTGTTTTTTTGTGGTTGAATTTATATTTTATTGTTCTTTTCAGTGGTGGACAGTTCCTATTCTCATTGATGCCCCTCCTCCCCTCATTGAACCTGGCTGTTTCAGTCAAGAAAAAGAACACGAACGAATTCGACAGCAGTCAACATTGCAGGAAATATATTTTACTCGAGAAATGTGAGTAATTTAGTTTTATAAAAAGTGATTAATTGAAAAAATCTTATTGTATGCAACCTTCTATCTTATTATATTTGTTTGGGTTAATTTAAGGTACTAATAACTATTTACTTTAAGAAATCAAGTAAAATTGAATTAACTTAAATTAAAATATTGTATACATTATAAGAATGGAGGAATAAATAAAGAGTACCATACTGTCATTAGGATTTCATTTGGATATATTAACTAGGTGGACGGCCAGTTTTCATTCTGTGCTAAATAATTTGAAAACTAAATAAATGTTTGTTATAACTCCTAAGCTATTAGTTTTTATCACTTTATTTTATTTCTCCTGAAAAATGTTAATTATTTATGTTTTATGATTTTAGGATACCAGATTCTCCCCATGAACCAGATTTAGAAATTGTTGCACCACAAGAACCTAAATTTATTCCATTAGATGAGGTATGATTGATATGTCTATTCCTGTCATCTATACTACAACTGAGCCTTAACTATGTCCGTGTTTTATTTTACATTATTAAAGATTTTTTTAAAAATTTGTATATCAGAAATCTAAAATAACTTTAATGAGTAATTGTCTGTGTAATAAGTGAATATTTTTTTATTGTTATTTAGGTTCAATTCCGTTAATGATCCCGCTAAATATCAACAATCTTTTTTTAACGCCATTTTTTCAAATATCGAGAAATTTTTCTAATTTTTAATGATAAAATGAACAGTTATTGATCTAATAAAACATTTTAATCTGTGAGTTTGAAATATTTTAGCAATATTTCTACTTTTTGGTGTTTAAAAGAGCATGGCGTTATTTAGCGGAAACATTACTGGAATTGAAGCATTATTTATTGGTGTCCATAAAAAATATCATAGAGTTATATTAATATTAAAATTTTAAATGAAAATAGGATTTATTTTAAAAAAAGGGAAACTTGATTTTGAGAAAGTTGAAAAATAACCCTGGTTATATTTAAATTTTAATCAGTCGGTGAAAATTGAAACTCCCTAACTTGTATAATATAATTTAACCAACATTTCTTTATCTTTTCTAGGAAAATGTTGTTGGTGCCATCTCTGACTATTCAAACTTTGTACTACCCAAGGTAGCTATTCCAGAAATACCACCTCCAATAAATATTCCTTCCAGTCTGCCAAATTCACTGCCTCCTCCTAACAGCATTCATCAGGTATTTAATTACTTCATATATTTTCAGTAATTATAGCAGCTACGTTGAGATAGTAAAACTATTTATTGTGTAATTTTTAGAAAAAATTATAATAATGCATATTACTTTAAATTACAGTTTAATAATTGTTCATCTAAGCAAAAATTTCAGAATTTAATGTTTTGATCATAATTTCTGTATCACATATATAAGGTTGTGTAATGTTTTCTTATCTTTTAATTTTTAGTCAATAATTGATAACATAAATCCTGCTATGAACCACCATGACCCTATGAATCAACACAATGGTCCAATGTCTATGGCAGCTCCCTATGACCCAGGTATTTTCTGTTTTGTATTGTAGTCATTGTGAAATTGTTTATCAAGATAAACTTTTTGAAGCCTTAACGTTTTTTTACTATAAAATGACTCCCTTTATGCATATCGCCATATTTTAAAATTTTCTTTCAAGGCGATAAAATTTGATGCTTAACAAACATGTACATACCTGCCAACCGTTCCGATTAAATCGTATTTGTTCCGATTTTTCACTGTTGTTCCGAAAATACGATTTCAGTACCAAATGTTCCGTTTTTACGTCCCCCTGTCCCACCATTTTCGACCAACTCGAATTGTGCAATAATAAGGCGTTTAGTCTTAGTGAAAGGGTGTTAAGTCTAGTTCGTAAGAACAAGACTGACTCTCAGAGTTCCATGGACTCATACTCTACAGGCATTGCTAGCTGCGAAAATAGTAATTCTGATCCATGCTATAATAAATCTTTCAGTGCTGACCTATTAAAAAGGGCAAAATCAGCTACTTTTTTAGCACTTAATAAAGATTAATTTTTTTCCAAACAATGTTTGCTTATTTCAGTGTTTCAATTTATTAGTACTTCCTAAGTATTTTTAAATCATTCTGAGTTATTATGTATGAAATTCCCAGTGTTTAACATCTTAAGTCATTTTTGTTATTCTATTTGCAGAAATTTAAACCCGAAAAAAAATTAACTTTATTATATCCTAGTATAAATGTAGATAATTATTAGTCAGAATATAAAGGTATATAAAACACTTAGTCCTCTTAATAACCATAAGATACCTTAGGTAAGAGATAAAAGTTATGAATTACAAGCACTTTTTTAATAATACCCCTTTAACACATTCAAAATGTGTCGTGCGTGTTGTTCCTATTTCTGTTTCTGAAATGTTGGCAGGTATACATGTATTTAATTAAAAGTACTCATTTTTTATCTTTGGTTATTTGTTTTTCTTCTTAAATCACAGCTTAAAAAAGCTTAGAAAGAAGTCTTAATATTTTCATGAACTTTTAAACATAGTCGTTCATTTTAGATTGATTAAGTTAGAGTTGAGTTAATCAACCATTCTCAATATATTTATTTTTCACAGTTATTTATTTGTTAATTTTTTCCAGCTGAACCACTCCTTCCTAACATGCTGGGTAATCCTATGCAGCAGCCACAACCGAACATGTTTGGTATGGGATCTCCTCCAGTAAATGAAGGAGTCAACATGCCCCCTAATCACACAGAATGGAGGGGGCCACCCCCTATGGAAATGGGACAGCCCGAACCATTCTTCCAGCATCAGAGGTATCCCAACATGATGCCTCCTGATGGGCCCATTGGTCCTGGGATGATGAGACCAAGAATGATGAATGATATGTTCAGGCCACCAATGATGAAGGGGATTAGAGGCATGAGTAAGTAGCAGCTTTTTTTGTTTGCTAAAAGTAGAATACTTCTTAATGATTTTAGTGTCCAATTTGAGGGGTAAAAATTAAACTCAAAGAAAAAAATCATTATGCATCAGATTGTAAATTGTATAAGGATTGTCATGCTGTTAATCAAGTAGTCTTGATAATAAAGGTTCATAAAAAGTTCTAATTTACATTGCTAGAAAGGGATTTATGAAAGATGTTAATATAAGTAAAAGAAATTTATTCATAATCTTTTATTACAATATGGAACTTTTTCAGGTATCCAAAATCTAGTATTTGTAAAAAAAGCAAAGAGAAATAAAATGAAATGAATTGAATGAAAATGTGACTAATTAATGGTTTTTAGATACTTGTAAGGAAATATTTCTTGTTTTTATTAAAGGTCAATACTTCATAAAAAAACATAAGATTGCTAGTTTCTGAGAAAACCTGTTTTAATTAATTGGGGGTAAAAATTGAAGGAAAAACACTAAGCATATAAAAAATATTTAAAAGATGTTAAATCTTTGAAAATGCTATTTAAGAGAACTGTTAAAAAATGGTAGAAATTATCAGGTCAAACAGTAAATAAGTTTATTTTATTAAGTTTATTGTTATAAAAAAATTGTAATTAAATTTATTATTTATTGCATATTGGATGGCAGTGGTGGAGCTCAAATCTATAAACTTAAATAAATTCAATATTTGTAATGTCAGGGAAAACAAATTAAATAATTATAGTAATAACTAAGTTAGTACTGTAATGTCATCAAGATTTGAATATTTGTAAAAGTTCAGGCCTCTACCTCATTGGGAAGTTAGTTATAAATTGATTTTAAAATTTCACCTAAATGGAGTGATAAACAAAAAAAAACGGGCTAATGAAATTGTGGTAAACAAGCCAATTCTCATTGAAAGGGCTGTTGTTTTACATCACTGGTGTTATCTTATAATTATTATCAAAATCATATTTTTAAACTTTTCCTGTCTTTTTAAATTACGAAATTTGAGACACCTAAAACACAAATCCTTAATTTTTTAGAGTAAGTACAATTTGCAAGTTTAAAATTGAAAAAAAATGTTGCATAAGATAATTTTTGTTTAAATGTATCAAGAATTGACATTTTGCATTATTTTTCAGGTCATCGGCCTCGAAATATTCATAGAATACCCTGCCGACACTTCCTTGCAGGCAGTTGCCGTTTCGGCATTAAATGTACTTTCTTACATCCTGGTATAAACGGACCCCCACTGTAGCATCTGCAGTGCTACCATCCATCATCAAAGCAATAGTCTGTGATATGTGTTGCTCAGAACTCATTGGCTGTATTTCATTTGCATGCATGTCTACGAACTCTTCCATTCCTGCATCTCTACATAAACTATGCTACTATTGCATATTGATATTTTTTTATTTAGTTGGAAAACGCACTCAAGGGTAATTTATTTTAAGGGGAAGAAACTTACAGAATTTAAATCGAGGATGGTCTCTTTAAAATAGGTTAAACACCCTCAGAAATATTCCAAAGTTGAATCAATCAGGATGATGATACAGAATGTGTTACCTTACCTTACTGTGTAATCACAGATAAATATTTATATTTTATTCCAGTTATAGATGGCATTTCATACAATGCAAACTATTGCATCAAGAAACAAATGCATGTAAATTATAAATGAAAATGCTTTTTATTAGAATGTAATGCAAAAGAACTTATTATTTTTGTTGAAAGCTTTGCAAGTGGTTTTCTAGTCTTGTCTTGTTTGTTTTCAAGGGTTTTTTGTACTATGTGTTGTGATTACAAGCTTTACTAAAGCTAGTTTTTCTTTTGAGCTATTCCATTGAAAAATTCCAAATCATAAAATGTATATTTTTCATAGGGATGTTGTGAGGGATACTTGAGCTATGTATATTATCATTTGTTTATTCCATTTCCATCTGGTACTATGTAAATACTGAATTATGTATATTGTGTACATTTTATAAATACTTCAAGTTTATAATAAAATGTTTTGAATTATACTAAACCATGTGTCAGTTTTACTTAAGGTTTTAACCTAGGTTTTTGAATCTTTGCATAAAATAGTATTTGTAGGAGTTCAATTTAAAATAATAGATTTGATATCGTTGGATTACAGGAGAAAGGTACTAAGTCACTTTTTGCTCAACTACATCGTACGAGGTTATGGCAAGTTTGGCGATCATTTTACCGTTGCCATTCTAGTCATAGTGTAGAAAAGATATTTAAAAAATTTATTTTTTAAAATTTTAGAAAGTATTTTATATACCGTAAAACGGGGTGAATCGGATCAGCGGGGTGAATCGGATCACTTTTGAAAAAAGTTTTTTAAACCATCATAGCTCCGGTTGTGTTAGAGTTATAAAATCAGGATAAATTCTGACTTATTCTACGCATTGTTTAGAAGTTGTTTCAGCCATCAAAAATTCTTTTGCGATAATATCTTAGGTCTACCACGGCTTTGAAGGTGAATACAAAAAAGGTCACAAAAACGTGGCTGTCAAAACTTTGCTTATTGAACCAAAAAAATAAATTTATTTTCTCAATTTTCAGTATCCCCGTGTGGTCCCGATTCTTCCAAAGATTTTTTTGCAGTCAAATTTTAAATAGATGGTAATTCCGATTTTTGCTGAATTTTTTAGTAAAACAAGTCCATTCCGACTACTGATGTGGGGTGAATCGGATCAGTCATTAAAATGCGTGTTTGAAATTTTGTTTTGAAAAACTGGTTATAGGTGGAAATTTCAAACAAAAAGGATTTTGTTTTATGTATATTTAAGAATATAATGTATGGTTTTGGTAGTTCTGGGGGTATTATTTCTTTTCAAAATGGCGGTTAGAAAAGAAGACAGCAAATGACGATTTAGTTAAATTTTTTTCGACCGCTTCAAAAACTGGAAAGAATGCATGATTCATGGCTAATAAAAGAGTTTTGCTGTATGTTTACATTAATGTGTCTAAGTATTAAGGTTAACCGATAAGTTTTAGAAGGGAAATTTTGATCTCAAACAAAATCTATTGCGAAAAACCTCTTTCAGTATTTGTTGGTCATTCGAAAGAAATTTTCACTTAAACGACATCAAAATCAACAAGAAAACTTACATATAGGCCCAACTGTTTAGTAATATGCCGTTTATTAAATTATCTTTGAATATAGGTGCAGAAATCAGTTCGATATTTAAGAGCTCATTTTTTAGCTTCTGAGAATTGCACTCGCTAAACTTACGGTAAAGCGAACGAAGCGATTGTTTTCTTCATATGAAAACATAAAAAGCAACGCTTATTGTTCGAAACTGGAAACAGATAAAACAATAATGTTATGGAAAGACTTTCAATGCTTTAATAATTAATTTATTTCAGAAAAACATCTGCAAAACATCTGTCTTGCTTTTATTTCATACACCAGCTGCTTAACGGAGCGAGTAAAGTGCTAAAGAACTATGGAAAATTACCAGTTACATGCAGTTTTAAAAACAATATTTGCTATCTTAAACTTATCAAATCCTCTCAAATCTTTAACATTTTAATTTAAACATTGCAAATATACAGAAAAACTTTTATTAGCCATGAATAATGCATTCTTCACAGTTTTTAAAGCGGCCGAAAAAAATTTACGAAAATCGTCGTTTGCGGTCTTCTTTTCTAACCGCCATTTTGAAAAGAAATAATACCACCAGAACTACCAAAACCATACATTATATTCTTAAATATACATAAACCAAAATAACCTTTGTTTGAAATCTCCACCTGTTATCAGTTTTTCAAAAAATATTTCAAACATGAAACTTTGGTAAAAAGTATCATAACTTTTCTGAAAACCTTATATTTTATTTTAAAAGATGTTCATTATTTGAGTAAAATGTATTCATTTTACCTTATTAGACAATTTGAAGGCTAATTTCAGGATTCTGTATCACTTTAAGACGTAAAAATTGCGTTTTTTCCACAAAAAGTGGCAGTGATCCGATTCACCCCGCATTGAGGGTGAATCGGATCACGGCACTTAAAAATTTATATAAAATAAACCGCTCAAGATAATTAAATTTTTTCAATGGGTTCTTAAAGTATTAATTGGGACTCGAAATATTCTTTTCAAAGCATTCCAAAAGCTTTATTATTAAACTTTTGGCAGCAGTTCAAAGTTCAAAATTGATCCGATTCACCCCGTTTTACGGTATTTTAAAAACTGGTGGATTGAATTGGATTTGGTAACGTATATTCCTTGCCTTGTGGGCTTGATCTCTCAAGTAATACAGACATAAACAGAATTTTTCTACCACAAGAGAACATAAGAAACTTTTAACTGTATAATATTAATGTGCACGTGTGTATCTAGTGAATCGTTGGGAAAAAAAGAAATCAGACTCATAAAACTAGTCTGTTTCCCTAGTAAGAAAAAATTGAAACTTTGAATCTTATTAATTCTAAAACTAATTCGATTTTTAAAAAAATGAAACACCAATCTTTTTATAAAAAATAATTGTATATGTGTTTAAAATATAGAACTTCTACCATGATTAGTTTTTCTTTTATAACAAAAAAACCGAAAAGTTTTTTAAAGAAAAGTTTCTGGTTGCTGCGATTTGATTTTTAAGTATAGTTATTAGATATATATGGCGAATAACTGCCTTGACGGAAGTATCTTCCTACTACTATTATAATTGTGAATGTTTGTCCGGATGTTTGTTACTCTTTCACGCAAAAACTACTGAATGGATTTTAATGAAATTTTACCATAATGTAGCTTATACATCAGAATAACACATAGGCTATAATTTATAAAGAGAAAATCAGTCCTTCATTCTTTTTTTCCCGTTTTTCCTGCTTTTTTTCACTTATTTTTCCGTGTTTGAAAACCTGTTTTACCAGTCATACAACGAGTTAAAACTAAAACATTGTTTCAAATGAGACACAGATCACTAGACTTTTTCGTTTACTAGATCTTTTTTTTTAGTTTTAAACACTGGTTTTAAATTTCTTAATTTGTTCACTAGACTTTTTACAACGTTTTCAAATTTGTTATTTTATAAAGGCACCAAGATATTATTAAACATTATCAGAAACATCGGAATTGTAAAAAGTGACAAGAACACCGGGATTGGAAAATTAGCGAGAACATCGGGAAGGAAAAAATACCGAGAACACTGGGATAGGAAATTTACCATAAAGACACCCAGAATACCGGAATATAAAAATTACCGTAAACACTGAGATAGGAAAATTACCGGGAACGCAGCCGGGATTAGAAAAATTACCATGATCACCGGGCACCGGGATAAGATTACCGGGAACACTGGGATAGGAAAGAGGCGCCTGGGATACCGGGATGATTTGTAATATTGCTAATTTACAAAATTATAAATGTATTTTAAGAAATATTTTAAAAAATAAATTTATACACCCCACCCGTGCAAGGCCGGGTATAACAGCTAGTCAATAATAAATCTCGCCAATGTTGTCGTTTACTACGAGGTATCACTTTTTCACCGACGATTTACTCATTGTGATGGATGTGCGCAATTTAGATATGAATTTTGATATTTTTAGAGAAAGAGGTATAGGATAGGGGTTAGTCTTATAGCAATTCTTCAGATTGTTTATCCTCGTCATGTTTATAAATTTTGCAAGCTTTTCGTGCATCTGGTGCTTCCTCTGAAAAAGCTTTCCAGTTTGGCGAGATTTTAGAGATGAAGACTCCACTCGTTCGTTGGCGCCTTTCCATCGCTTTCAAAAGATCTGCCAAAAGTGACTTAGTACCTTTCGCCTGTAACCCGACGATATATGTTTATTACTTTAAAATTCAGAGTTGCTATTTTTAATGGTCTTGGCCCCATCTGCAACAATAACTTTAATTGGTCAACTCTCAATTTAAAAATTTGTGAAATATTGCTAGGAATATTTTACTGTACATTCTTTTTATTTTATTCATTTTCACTTTTGTAAAATTACAAGGCTTAAACCAGAACCAAGTTAAGTTTCATTATTTCTAGAAAGAGAATTGATTATATCCATTCCATTATTTTAAGAATATTTAATGTCAGAAAAGTACACAGCAACTTGAATACAGTTTAGGAAAAGAAATAAACATTTTTAAAATGGTCAAGGCATGTCTGTGAACACATACAAGCTGGCAGTATCCTTGGGTCTGGTCAATAAGAGCAGATGATGTAGCAAATAAAACTAAGAGGAAGACTTCTTACTTTTTCCACCTTTTTTGAACAATTTCTTGCAGAATGATTTTATACCCTTTTTGCAACCTAGGTACAAAAAAGTTATCAGTGTCTTGCAGCCAAACATTTAGGCTTAGAAATTATTTTTTTTGGGTAGGGTGATTGAGTAGTTACTGGGTAATCATGAGAAAAGTTGTTCTATCTAGAGATAGAAATCTGTTCTTAGCTATTGCTTCTAAACAGAATTAATGAGTGACAGTTCATTAGTCTTGGGAAATGTTGGGGGGTCAGACAAGCTAGAGAAAATTCCCATCTTCCCATTACTCATTAAATGAAGCAGATTATGGTTGCTTCATTTGAGTATCAAATGATTTTACAAAAATGTAATGATACCTTATGTTAATAATTTAAATACATAAGAGGTAGAAACTTTCTCAATGGTTGGTTATCATTTTGCGATTTATCAAGGAAATATGCAAAATTTGAATTAACTGTAAATTGATTTCTGTTTAGTTATTGCAACTGCTTTGCTATGATAGAGTTAAAGTTCTAATCAATGGATATGTAAAATAATTTCTAGGATCTATAAAATAATTATTTTCTAGTTGAATTCACCTCTCAGATTATTATGTTTTAATATTTTTTAAAGAAAACTACTTTAAACCTAATTAAAAATGCATCTTTGAATATTAATCTATCAAATTAAAATTGTAGAGCAGGGATTGCTGAAAGATGGATTTTGATTTGGTTGCATACAAATGCTATTTCATTCGATTCAAATTAAATTTAAAATAAATAGTCCTTCAAACGTTGCTACTACTTTTATTGTGTTGTGTTTAAAAAAATTTTATTTTAAAAGTAATCAATTTCCTAAATTGAAATTATGAATAAAAAAATAGTAATTTGTTAATCTAATACTACTGGCACTCTCTAGGCTTAGGAATGTTTTATGTTAAGGGCTTTTTAAACTACAATTATGAATACTTACTGGAAGGGATTTCTGTTTGTGTTTCTTGGTCAAATGATGCCTGTAAAAAATAATTCCTTGTCATTTAATTATAAAAATATATTCTATATTATTGTAACTGAAGGGTTCTGGAATGTGTGTTAAAATATTTTATTTGAATGCTTAGAGGTAAAAATTTAGCAGATTCCAAATTCAGTTAAATATCACTGTTCTACAAATTTGACCTTCAAAATTTTTTCCTTGATGAAAATAGTCAATTCTTATAGATTTTGGGTCGCTGAATACGAAAATCACCATTAAAATTCTCAATTGACTCAGGATTTTCGGGAACAGCCCCTACCCCTTTTTACGTTTTTCGACGACCTTATAACTTTAAACTCGATTTTCAGGGTCAAAAAGCATTATTTTAGTCTTCAAATTGCTCCCCAGTTAACAAGAAATGTTCAAATTAATAAAATATGATAAATTTATAACAAATGGATAGGGTTAAGGGGTAATTATCCCCCTAAAAATACAAAAAAATAGCTAAAAATTATAGAGGTTTCTATACGCTATTTTTTCCTCTTATTTTTTACGCAAATCCCGTTTGAAGGGTCCTAACCCTTCCCCAAGGACCCAAATTTGATGACAATATGCAGCAATAATTTTTACTATAAGCGGTTGAGGTGTTAGCCTCCCAGAAGTCCCCGCGGAAGAGTTCGGAAGACTTCCAGAATCGCGAAGGCGCTCGCGAGTTCAGGAATTAATATCGATGATTTTGAAAAGATTACAAATTATGTTTTTCTTATATTTTGGGTGTATCCTAAGTAGAAACTCTTCAGTTCTTTAAAAACTGACCGGTTTTCGGGAGTGAGGATTCCATGTTTCAAGATGTTAACAGATGCACGGCTGTGGATAACAATTAGGGGGCATCCCCTTAAAAACTGAGGGTGATGAAGGAAAATGGGTGTCATATTTGAATTCAGCAGATCATTTTACACAAGAATCAGCTAAAATTCAGTAAGTGGCTTCAAATGTTTTTTTGTACAGCACAGTTAAACTCTAAGTGCGGCATTGAACCCTTCCGTGGGTGCTCTGTGGGCGCTCTCACCTCAACCGCTTTTAGCAAAAATCATTGCTGCATATTGCCATCAAATTTGGGTCCTTGGGAAAGGGTTAGGACCCTTCAAACGGGAATTGCGTAAAAAATAGGAGGAAAAAATAGCGTATAAAAACCTCTATAAATTTTAGCTAATTTTTTGCATTCTTAGGGGGTTAACTACCCCTTAAACCTATCCATTTGTTATAAATTTATCATATTTTATTAATTTGAACATTTCTTGTCCCCTGGGGGGCAATTTGAAGATTAAAGCAATGCTTTTTGACCCTGAAAATCGAGTTCAAAGTTATAAAGTCGTTAAAAAACGTGAAAAGGGGGAGGGGCTGTTCCCCGAAAATCCTGAGTCAATTGAGAATTTTAATGGTGATTTTCGTATTCAGCGACCCAAAATCTATAAGAAATGACTATTTTCATCAAGGAAATTTTTTCAGTGTAGAACAGTGATATTTTGTTATGCTTAATACACAACCTTTAAAGGACGTGCCAACGTTTTTACAAATGGGAGGGGTTAATAATATTTTCTTAACTGACAAAAGAACATAGATGGGTTTGTGGGGGCAATGCCCCTGCTAACATTTTAGGATTATTTATTATATGACATTTAGGAGATTCTTTGAAGTTGTAAAGGATTTTTTGAAACAGATAGGGACAGAGCATGCTATGGAGTGTTCTAATAACCTATTGAAAAGGGATTTTTTGTGTTTGGTCTTACTTTGGGTACTTCAATCCCAGTAGAAATAAAACCTCACTCAACACATACAGTAAAGGAAAGCATTGTAGCTCGGTCCTACATTATTACTAGCTAAACTTTTGGTAGTATGGCAACACAACATATGTAGTTAGTATTCTTACAACCAAAGCTCTCGGCTAAATTTTAATAAAAAAATTTAACATTGTTTTTGTGTATTTGCTAGTTATTTTCAACATAGATCCAAGGTACACTACCCTTGAAACCGGTAGGTTTGTTTGTTTGGACACATACATTTTCAGGTCTGGTAAAAATAGGTCTGAGATACAATACCTTCAAAAATACAATAAAATGCTTTTTTGGACGAGGAAATTAGGTGATTAAAGGAGGTGGGGAAAGGAGGTGTTTAAAAATAAACCCGTAATTCCTTTTATACTTACCCTTAAAAATCTGAGGATGATAGAAATCAACATTTTCAAATGGCTGGAACAACCCTGTCGATTATGAAAAAAATACCACTTAAATTAATAAAAGGAAATATTATGGGTCAAAAGGGAGTCAAAGGTTTTCTCCATGAAAACGCGAAAAATTACTACTTAAAATACTTATAGGTTTTTAACATGGTTTGGAATAGTTTTATTTTATTTTGTTAATTTCTTACTATACTTTAACTTACTCATTGCTGCTAGTCCAAAGTTCATGAGCTCAACAGGAAAAAAAACGACATTCACGGAGAAAAAAATACCTCTATTCGCCCCACGTCCACGTTGGCACGTCCTATTGTATGATAGATGATCGGACCGATTCGTCAATAAAAAAAGTGATACTAAATTAACAAATACTTTACTAATTGGAAAAAAAATTGGACCGAATATTATCTGATATTCGCTACAGCTGATTATATTGCTCTAGTGAGGTTAAGTCTCAAATGATGCTTACAATATTAGTACTACTAATATAAGAAAATTACAGTTTTTTCAGTCATCGAGGTTGCATCGTTTCCGGCACGTGAATGAGTTTTCATTCCAGACGGCGTTGATTGGGAAGATTTCTATAAAAGGAATTAACGTTAATTTAATGTAGTACTTATAGAGTAAAATTCTGTTTATCGTAACTATTGAGTAAGCAGACCAACCTAACTTAATGGATACTTAACAGGGAATTCTCTCCACTCAATTAAGTTTTTACGTGAGGTCAAAAAGGGGGGAGAGGGGTTGGAAAAATCTCACCAAATCTCACCAAGGGGGGAGGGGGGGTCGATTAAAATCTCATGTCAACTTTTTAAGTTAGAAATTATACGATTTTCTTTTTTTACAGTACGAGAAAAGAATACACACAGATAAGATACTGCAAATTATTTTTAAAAAGTTGTAGGTAAATCTCACTTGGGGGGAGGGGGGGTCCAGATTTTGGAAAAAACGCCTCACGTAATTTATGGATGTCCCTTAGATAATTTTGTTAAGTATAAATAAAAAAATTTCTTACACAGTAAAATTAGCATTATCTTAAATGTAATATTAACAAGTTTATTTAGAAAAAAGTGCTAAAATTAAAAAATATTTTAATTGACAAGTTATATGAATTGCAAACAATAAAGGAGTTATCGAAAATTATCTATAATTTTCTAAACTTACAAGAATAAGTATGGGAACCCCCGGAGTTAATAAAAGCGTGAAGTTAACGTGAGTTAGACGGCACTTTAAAACTATTAAAAGTAATTTTTTTTACAGGAGAATGTACCAAATATTTAAAGGATAATCTAAGTGGGTAATCTAAAAGTGTCGGAAAAGTTGCTTTTTGAGGATTCTTTTTATTTATTATGTAAATTCACTTAATTGTTAAAGAAAGGGGTCATCCTTGCGTTCCAAAACCGTTGTAAAAAGAAATTTATTTACCAATTTAAATAGCGCTTCATAACGTTTTTGGAAAAAAATATAAAATAGCGTGCTTCAGTTCGTCAAAAGAATCAGAAGAACGCACGGATGTACTCCTTCAAGGGGATGTATAGGATGGAGTTCATTTTAGTGAGGATACAGAAAGAGCTAGGAAAATTCACGTATGGAGAACTTCTTAGAAAGGAGGATGCAGAAGATTAAGAGAAATCCCACGATTGAACTCTCTAGAATGACGAAAAAAAACCCGCGGGTGGAGAGAAGATAAAAATGTCCCCTTCTAATAGAGACGATGCTGGAGAAGTAAAGGAACCTCCAGATGAAGCGCTAATGAAGTTGAAGAAGAGAGAGAGAGATAAAATTCAAAGGTGGAGCTCTCTTTTGAGAAAATACAGACGGGAAACACCTAGATTGAACCTTCACTTCTGATCTTTGAACGGATGCAACGGATGCAGACAATCATAAGGAGCGGATGGAGAAATTCGTTCAGAGAATGCAGAAAAGAAAACAAAAATCTTTGATTGAACACTGACAGTTCTTACAACAGATGAAGATGAGCGTGAGAAACCACATGATGGATTACCGAAAGGATGCAGAAGAGCATGAGGAGCGCCCTTTAAAGATGATGCAAACAAGCAAGTGAAACCGACAATTTGAGAAAATGCTCCCTACAATTTTTGGAAAGGATGCAAAATAGCAAGAGAATCTTACGGATAAAAACTTTCCTCCTAGTGGCTAGGCTAAACTATACAGGGTGTATCTGAAATGGTGCAACAAACTTTCAGGGTTGATAGTACTCATCAAGACGAACAATAATCGGTATAGAAAGGAGGGTCCGAGACCAAATCCCAGGGAGTTAAAAATGGAGCGACACCCCAAAAAAATCATTGAAAAATTCAATTTGTAGAAGAACTACTATTGGTAAAAACTTAATTATGGTCTCAAAAATTGTGGTTTAATATGATCTTTAAAATTACCTCAAAAGTCTTCCCTTTAAAATTTGTTTTATTATGAAAAAAGTTAAAAAACACAAAAAATGTAAAAACTCTGCCAAAACCTTATTTTGTATTTCAAAATCCTTTCTTTTGATTTGATAATCTGAAAGATCATAGTTGAAAACCCTTAAGTCCAAAGTTTCACGTAAATACAATCAATATTAAACGCTTGAGATCCTGTTAAAGTTTGTTTTTTGTGTGCGCTAACAGCTGTTCTGGAAACAGCTCTAAAAAACTGCTTGCGCACCCAAAAAACAAACTTTAAAAGGATCTCAAGCGTTTAATATTGATTGTATTTACGTGAAACTTTGGATTTAAGGGTTTTCAACTATGATCTTTCAGATTATCAAATCAAAAGAAAGGATTTTGAAATACAAAATAAGGTTTTGGCAGAGTTTTTACATTTTTGTGTTTTTTAACTTTTTCCATAATAAAACAAATTTTAAAGTGAAGACTTTTGAGGTAATTTTAAAGATCATATTAAACCACAATTTTTGAGACCATAATTAAGTTTTTACCAATAGTAGTTCTTATACAAATTGAATTTTTCAATGATTTTTTGGGGTGTCGCTCCATTTTTAACTCCCTGGGATTTGGTCTGGGACCCCCTTTCTATACTGATTCTTGTTCGTCTTGAGGAGTACTATCATCCCTGAAAGTTTGTTGCACCATTTCAGATACACCCTGTATAAGGGCGTCGGCAAAGTTACTTAGTGAGGTTTCTTTAAAAATTTTGATATAAAGTGACTAAAGATTATGATATAGCGTGACATAAAAGCAACACTAAACCGTCACAAAAAAGTTTTTTCTCGAAAACACAAAAAAAGTTTTTGCTAACAATATAAGTATTAATCTAATGAAATTACACTTTTATCAGTCTTCGAGCTGGAAGTTGAGACAGGTGAATAAGCTTGCATTCCAATCATCGATGTTAAAGTAGCTTTCTATAAAAGGAATTAAAAATAATTTTAAGTACTTACAAGAATAAAATTTCGTTCAGTTCGTTATCTAGCTTAATTGCTAAGTAAATGGGGTGTGGCGCAGGTGTCTCTAGACCCAGTAGGTCCGTCGCCTAGTAAATTTCTATACATTTTCTAGTAAATTTACCTGTTACCTATTAAGACACGTAATTACACATCGACTTAAAACCAGTTATTTTATACTGTCAGAGTAGTTTTTTTTAATTAAAGTATTCCGATTTTGCTTTCCCAGTATTTCTCAACTTCCTCCTAGACACATCCTTCGATCCCTCGGTTAAGAAACTTTGCCCTAGTCTGCAAACAACAGTGTTAGTCTTAGAAAGAAGAGAAAATTCAAGAAAGATTCGTATACTCAGACAAGATTTAAAGCGAGCTAATAAAAACGTGATAATGGATTGCAGTATAGATACCTACACATGAAAGAAAAAAAATTGAATGTATCTTTTTTTATTTTTCCATAACTTATTACTTTGGTTAATTTACTCACCAACTCTATTTCAGTGACGTTTTTGGACGATTTTAACTGATATTGAAGCGTTCGACATTTAGGTTAAGAAACCATATTAGTGGCAATTAAAGCAATAGCTATAAAAATCAATAGAAATTTAGTTTCTAGATTCAAGGTTTATTTAAAATTTATCAGAACTGAAAAGTTAAGGTATCAAATTAAGTTTTTTTCACTTTTATGAAACTTGTAATCACTTCTCTAAATGGATTTGGGTAAATTTTTTTATATAACTATTTTTAACTTATATTTAAAGATTTTTACCAAAGCTTTCATATCGACTAAGATGTTTGTAATTGCGAGAGAAAAGAAAAATTGTAAATTAATTTTCTAGGGGAGAAGAGGACTAGCGAGCAAGGGGAGGGCCCTAAAGTAAATAATAAATAAATAGTACTTATTGTAAATATATAGAGATTTGGAAATAGCTTAGCCTTGTAATAATGAAAATAAATCACAGATAAATATAACATATATACATAATAGATTCTAAACAGATGCAATTACCTCTGAAATGGAGGAAGCCACTGAATCTTCACTCGGCCACTTCCTTATATTTCCAGATTCCTCCTATTATACCAAAAAAATAATCAGTGATTTAAAAGCCTCGTTCCTAAAACGGACTAAAAAGAAGCAAAATCTGTAAAATCAATGATTTTTTAAAACGAAAACATAGCTATGTTTGACTGTAAGCCCTCCAGGGGGAAGCAAATTTAAAAAACTTCCACGAGATACTATCGCATTGTCATCTAGATATGAGCTATGTTCAAAATTTCGAGTCTCGAAAATTAGTTTAAATCTATTTCTAATTTTCACCTTAAAAACTGATAGACAAGATTGAAAGAGAACTAAAAAACGTGGTTATGAATTGTACTACAGATTACTTATAATTTAAGAGAACAATTGGACGTGATATTTTTTTGTTCTTTTCAATTTAACACATTATTGTGGTTTAGTTAAAATCAAATACCGTAGTTTTTTCATGCTAAATTAAAAAATTTTTAATTTCTTATTGGGTGATCCTCTAACTTTTTAACTCCTAACAGTGACATTTACTTCAGGAAATTGACAAAAAAATGGATTTTTACTGTTTAATTTTGTTCTTTATATGATTATTAGTTTTGGAAAATAGTTTTTATAACAAAAATCAAAATTTATATGAAATTACAAGTGTATTTATAATTTTAACATACACATAAAAAAGTATTGGATTACACACACATCTTATTCAATTAGGAGAAAGATTATCCAAACATAATGTCTCCCAATCTCTAAACGAAGAAAAATCACTATCATCATCGAAACTAACTCAATTTGGGCTTCACAAAACGGAAACGTTAATTTTTCTCCAACCCGAACTCAGTTCGGACATCACACGTAGTAGTTGCCCGAGCTCAGTTCGGGTGACACTGTTAAGGGGTTAAAGGATTATCTAAAATATAGTCTAACAACCCTTTTTTTTAACTCAATCGATGCATTTGCATGTGAAAAAACCTATAGAAATGAAATTAGAAATATTTTATTGATATATTTATTGACTGCAAAATAAGCATTTCCCCCTGAAATTTCTTACACAGACATTAACTTACAACCTGTAAGAGTAAGGTTAAGATGATCAATATAGCTTGAGGACTGCTAAATAACCCATATGCAAACGTAGTACGATATAGCATAATATATGGTTGGTTTGTTGGTTGTTTTCTATATCGCTTATACCAAAACAACTAAACATTTAGCATTTAGGTATTATTTGTTATTTGCAATCATAAACTAAAAACCAGAAGATAACACTGCTCTTGCAAGGTGAAGTCAAGTCTACTCCTACAATTCCTTAAAATATAATACTATTATAAAGAACAATTACAATTTTCAAAGGCACAAAGGTTTCGTCATTTCCAGAAAGTGAACTAATTTGCAATCCAGACTGCGTTTGTTGCATAGATTTCTAAAAAAATGAATTAAACATTAACTTAATATTCTTACAGTTTAAAATTTTGTCCAGTAAATCTACGACTAATTGCTAAGAATTGCATTTAAAACCAGGTTCCATCTAGGTTAATTTCCATTTAATTTTCTTCAGCATTTCCCGATTTGTAAAATTTGGTTTCACTGGATAAGTTATCAGAGTTATTTTAAGGAAGCAAGTGTTGTGTGTGGCTATTGTGGAGTTACGGAAATATTGTGTGCCCTGCTGAATCTATTGGTTTACAACCATCTGAAAATAAAATAGGAAGTTTCAAAACTAATTAAAAAATGAAAAAGGATTACACAAAAAATTAACATGCGAATAATAAGAGGAGCTCACAGGAAAAAACAAGAATACTATTCTAATATACGGTTACTGAAAGTACTGGTACACATTATTTCCACGAATCTACGAAGACTTTGTTTCGGATTATAATTTAAGAATAAAACTTTTTTAAATTATCTTAAACGGGATTATCAAAATCTCCTATTTTAAAATAAAAAGGATACTTTTTTATGATTGGAACACCTACAAGTTCTGTAATTATAAATTAGACATTTTAAATAACATTCTCAAATACCTGTGAAATGAAGGAAGCCAAGGAATTTTTATTAGAGAACTCATCTCGAAACTCCGATTCCTCCTGTTATTGTAATAAAATAAATTGAACTATAGATAGAAAAGGATAACAGAAAAATTAGATGATTTTATCTATTTTAAATTAAGTTTGTCAGATTGGAACATTTTGAAGTTATTTTTTATGTCTTTCCAATTAAAAAAGATCTGGTAACGACTGCTGAGTAACGGAAAATATGGATAAAATGTGTAACCTACTGATATCGGCATATCAAGAAATTGACAGCCAAGAATCCGCCATTAGCAAAAAAAGTATCAAAATTGCGTAAAACTAAAATAATTAAATTAACAAAAGAACTACTAAAAAACTATTAAAACTTTTATAAAGTTTGGCTTAAAATGTTTTAAATCCAAAAATTATTAGTTGGAGAGGAAAGTTAAATACATACGAAAATACTTATTGATAGTATTATTTGATCAAAAAGGGGATACTATATATACAGGGTTTTTATAGTATAAGTTATTTAAGTTACTTAAGTATAAGATAAGTTATTTTAAGGTATTAAGTGTACAGGGTGTGTCAAAAGTCCGTCTCCTAGGGTCATAGAAGTATGGTCTACACCTAGGTAAGTGACCCTGGATAATCCATTCAGATGACTTACAGCGCCCCTAGCGGTGAAATAAAAAGGTTAAACAAATTAATTATAAAATAACTAAAGGAGATAAAGCAAAACCCTCATTGAGAGTATTGTTGCCATCGTTATGAAAAACTCACTGAAAAAATTTTCATAAAAATTACGCGAATATTCCGGAGTATTAGCATGTGAAATTAGCCCTTTTTCTGGCATAAAAAAAGTTGAAAATTTGCCAATTTTTCAATTGTATTATGTAGTGTCATGTTTTTTTAGATAAATAAAGACAAAATTTAATAAAAAAAATTTAAAAAACTTGCACATTTACGAACTTTTTCATTTTGGATGCCCGAAAAAGCGCTATTTTCACATGCTAATATCTCCGTGAATATTCGCGATACTTTGATGAAATTTTTTTTCCTTGAGTTATTCATAACGGTGGAAACAATACTCTCACTGATGGTTTTGCTCTGCCTCCGTTAGTTTTTTAATTAATTTGTTAACTTTTTTATTTCACCTCTAGGGGTGCTGTAAGTCATTTGAATGGGTTCTCCAGTCCAGGGTAACTCACCTAGGGGTAGACCTTACTTCCATTACCCTAGGAGACTTTTGTTTCAAATAAAAGCCTCGAAACGGTCTTTTGAAGCATCCTGTGTATAAGGCTATATCATTATAAGGTATTTACAATTTTTTTAGACTTCGTTGTTCCATCTTTCCTTGTATGTGAACCGGTTTGCATTCCAGACGGTGATGTATGTATAGATTTCTATAAAAGTTATTAGTTCTTAGAGAAAATTTTCTTAGAGAGTAATATACGTATTTTGTATCTGCCTTAGCTGTTAAGTACATAAGTCAAAGTATGGTATTCTTAACCTGTCTGAAGCTCCAACGAAGTAGATTATAATGACAAAATTTATTCCAAGATATTCTTAGAATGTTCAGGTTCTATCTAAAAACCTTGGATAGATTAAAAGAAATACCGAATTTAAAAAAAAGATCAAATTCTAAAATTTTGTAAATATTTAAAATGCGTTAAACCTAATTTTTCCTTTTAACATTCCACACTAACACAGATTCAACAATGACAATTTTTCAAATTCCCAAATTTGATAAAAAATAAATAACTACTATTTCGACTGAAATTTGTCTTAAATGTGGTTCTCACTATATTTTACTATATTTTGATATTAACAATGCTCAATATCTTTGAACTTCTCAGAACCTACTTCAGAAATTTTTAGTCCCAGAATAATAAATTTAAATCAGCTTGAACAGGTATGAGATTCTAAACAGCAGACAATATTACCTTTGAAATGGAAGGAGCCATTGATTTTTTACCGAAGTTCTTCCTTAAATTCACTGATTCCTCCTGTTGTCATAATAAAATAAACTGAAATTTAAATTTGGAAAAAAATCATACGATTTCTTACTATCTACTTTAATTTAAATCGATTGATTTGGTAAAAATTGTGTGTGATTACTAAAATCTCACTTGGGTAGAAGCCATTTAGTTAATAAGAATTTATGACTTCCGGTTGGATAGGTAAATAGTACTATTATTAAGATAAATAAGTTCTTCAAAAGTTAAGGGGCATTTACAAGTTTTGCCTTGCAATTTTCCAGGTTTTTTTATCCTTGTGTAAACTTCTCAAACTAGGAAACCCATTTTACATTATTTCATCATAAATTTAATACCCTTAGTTTTTATGCCATCACGTGTGGAATTTTATGAAGCTTAAAGAATCTTCTTTTATATAATATTTTTAATAAATCATTTTTTTAATAAATTAAAAAGGTTTTAATGTAATTTCTATCCTTAGCTTCACTATTTTTGCTATCCTGGACAATATACGGTGAACTGGACGCAGTATTGGTTTTGGACATTTATTTCTCAATGTGTGTGATAAGCATTTTAGAAAAGATTTTACAAACCCTAAATCTAAACAAAACCTAATTATTTCAAGATGGTTAATAAAATAAATTTATTACAACGGAACCAAGGTATTTGTTTAAAAGTTTTTTTTCACTAAGTACGTTTTTTATGAAAAAAAATGGAGGATTAAGTTCTTTTACAGTGATTATTTATAGATTTCTTATATGAGGTTTATGTTACGGGCAATGTGATAAATTCAGGCATTATTAATAACGTCCGCCTACTTCGGGCAGAGTGATAAATACTCATTGATAAATGCCACTGATATTTATCACATCACCCGCCTCACTTCGGGCATTAATAATAATGGCCGGTTTATAATTTTGTCCCTAAAATATAAAAAAGTATACCAATATACCAATAAATTCAGTGCTTCAATTTAACATCTTTTTTTACATTAACACAGGTGTCCCCTACTGATAGTTTTGAAGAGGGAGAGTTTAACCATCATTTATGTATCAAAACCTCCATCCCAATATGAAATTACCTCTTGAGTATCCTTATGTCCATCCTTCAATGACTCAACGGTCTTAATGCTTAGGTTGTCGGACTCTGATGAGACGCTTTTCCTAAAAAAAAAGGACCGATGAAGGAATTAATTTTGTTTAATTTAAAAAATGGCCAACAAACAAAATGCAGTGCTTTTGATTTTTATCTTACTAAACTTGACAGTTTCTCACAAACATACTTTTCACTAAATATTAGTTTGTGTTGGTATAGTACAAGATGATCACAAAAAACTACATCTATGCAAGAGCCTTATAGAAACAGAAAGAAATTTAGATTTGCAAAGGGTGGAAAACAATTGAACTCTTAAAGATAATGTAACAGTGAAAATTTTCAGAAAATTTTGAATTGCAACACCATTATTTTCCTTGGAATGAGATCTCTGAAGTGAAAAAATACCAGGGTGTTTCGAAAGTCCATTTCACGGCTTTTATTTGGAACCAACGTCCAAACCTGAACTTGTAGCATGTAAACTTGCTATTAGACAATTAAATGAAAAGGCCTTAGTAGCTTTTTTGTATTTAGTTAATCCTTGGATCTTGAGATAGTTCCTTGATCTCACTCTGATGGATTTCTGACTGTTTTCATTTCAATGAATTAAAATTATAAATGATTTTTTCAAGCCGACGCTCAAGAAATATGAAATTTTTGATCTTTTTTAGTTTCATCTTAATATTTATTCAAAATTTGATGCCAAACAAACTGAAATATTCAGTTGTGTGAACTCTCCCCCCTCCCTGATAGGATCGTTGTTATTACTAGTTTTAATGTTAAATTTCGTCTCTTGAAAATGTTGTGAAAAAATAGTTGCGTTGTGATGCACCTAGAGATAGGAAAATTTTGAAGCGGAAAATTTTCCGGTAAATTTTCCAAGCCTCTAAATTATAATAAAGCATTGTTAAATTAAACTTCCTATAACTGGAGGTAAAAAGTTAACAAAACTGGAGTATTTTCACCAATTCTAAACGTTGTTCCTTTGGGATTCATCCAAAAATAAGACAATATCAAAAAACTAATTAATAAAGCATTGAAATCATGATTTGAAATTTTTAAATCATAATTAATGTAATAATGTAATACATATTGAAATAACTCAACAGGGTGTTTTAAAAGTTCGTTTCGTGGCTTTTATTTGGAACCAATGTGTCCTAGGGTCACGGAAGTAAGGTCTACCCCTAGGTAAGTGACCCTGGAGAATCCATTGAAATTACAGTGCTCCTAAAGGCGAAATAAATGTTAAAAAAATTAATTTAAAAACTAGAAGAGAGAGAAAAAACCCCAGTGAGAGTATTGTTGCCAACGTTATGAAGAACTCACTAAATAAGTTCATGAAAATATCGTGAATATTCGCGGAGATATAAGCATGTGCAATTTTTCAGGCCACAAAAAAGATAAAGTTCGCAAATTTGTAAGTATTTTGATTTTTTGATTAAATTTGGCCTTTCTTCAACTAAACCCCCCAAAAAAACTACACAATAACAATGAAAAATTTGCAAATTTACGAACTTTTTCTTTTTTGACGCCTGAAAACGAGCTATTTTTATACATCTCCCAAGAATATTTACGATGTTTTCATGATTTTTTTTTCAGTGAGTTCTTCATAAAGTTGACAACAACACTCTTCCTGAGGTTTTTGCTCTATCTCCTTTAGTTTTTAAATTCTTTTTACCTAGAGGAAGATCTTACTTCCGTGACCTAGCACACGTTGGCTCCAAATAAAAGCCGAGAAAGGACTTTTGAAACACCCTGTATATAATATACATAAAAGGTCTCGATATTCAATTGAAAGATGCCGCATAAGGAGAAATTATTTCATTATTTATTTACAAAATGACCTATGAATAACTGAAATGAAAACAAAATCTATAATAATAAAAGAGCTTTACGGTTCACCGATTCACCTATCAACGCACAGCAAAATCTACCGGGGCTAAAGAGTCGAAACTTGGTGTGGTGGAAGACTTTACATTACAGTGTATACGCGCACTAAGAAGGGATTTTTCGAAATTCTTTTTTCCTGACCCACAGGGGTGCTTGGAGTGTTTTTCTACGTTTTTGAGCCTAGCACCGTCCCAAATGACCCTAGATCTTCGTAACTTCGCAGGAAGGTACCTAGCCACAATATTTAGAAAGTCATTTTTAGAATTTTCGATATTCGAATTTTAAGGGGTCTAAAAATTTCAAAAACCCGATTTTACTGAGCATAAACAAAGTTTTACATTTTAGAAGAAAAACATACTAATAATTTGATATTTCAAAGTGACCGGTTGGTATTATCTTCTTAAGAATATTTCAATGAAAGTAATTTCTGGATTTTTCGATATTTCATTCTGGAGGGGGTGCACGGGGGTTTGAATATTTACTTCGGTTTTTAGTTTTTGCTTTCTATCGCCCACTTTATTAATGCGATTGGTATGAAATTTTAGCATGTTGTTCCTCACACAATCGGGAAGGTTTTCAAAAAAGAATTTTTGAATTCAAACCATTCTAAGCTGTCTTTTTTGGCCCTTTTCTAAATTCTTATGCGTAGCTTCAATGTTAAATTGATAACGATTATTGCTCCATCCAAGTGACGCAAAACCACTACTGTTGGAAATATTTATTTAAAAATATTTTATAGCGAGTAGAATTTAAAAAAAAATCTGATAAAGAAATAATTTGTGATAAAATAAATTTTTTACAATTACCAAAAAATATTAAACCGAAAATTTTTAAATTTTTTTTCCAAGTAATTAAATTTTTATAACAATAGTGTTTCATCAGAAGCATTTTAGATGATTGGTGTCAATTGAAATGATGCTTACATTTATTTTATGTTTGAAGGCGATTTATTTTAGCGAAATGAGTTGGTAATAAATCAACAAAGGGGGGTTCAGGGGGTCTCCCCCTGACCTTTTTTAAATTTTAATTTTAAAAAACCGGTTATTAAGTTTATATAACTATTTTAATTCCCAAAGTTTCTATAGATTTTGTTTTACATCTGCCACAACTATCCCGAATCGAATTACCGTATTACGAATTGGAGAAATAGATGGAGGATATTGAAGGGAACAAAGATAAAGCACCTTGAAATAAGGGGGCTAAGAGGGTCTCCTTCCAACGTTTTTATATTTTGAAAATATCACTCTTAAAAATGAGGATTTCACACATTAATTCTTAACGGGTGATGTTTTTAAAGTTTTTTATGTCTTAAGGAAGTATAGCATGAAAGAAGAATTCTAGCGGGAAGCCAGTTGACCCTATTGCTCCTAAATGACTCCCAGTAAAGGAATATAGGGAAGAAAATAATTTTTATTTATTTTATCACCTAGATTGAAAATCCTTTTTTCTCCGAGCAACGGCGGGTATATCAGCTAGTAGTATTATAAAATTACTGGCAGGGGCATATTTCTCACAAAAAAATTAAATTGATTTTTTATTATATTTCCAATATACCTGAATAACAACAATAATTTATCTCAATGGAAAAAATAACAATAGCATTAAATTTATATCAAGTTAATTTTACTTCTTTGAAAGAGAAGCAAATTGGAAACAAAACGGAACAATGAAAAAAAATAGCGGAAAATTTTCCGGAAAAACATAGTGGAAAATTTTGCGTTTTTGAAAATTTTCCGACCAACCTTAATCGAAGGAATTAGTTTTAAGTTTAGCTTATTCTGCTTTGATGAGGTTACTTACTTATCCTTATCCCTTTCCGAGAGTTCTTCAAAGATCTTCTCCAACATATCTTCACATGACTTGTTTATTTCTGGTCGCATAGGAATTTCCTAAAGAAACTATCCATAGTTGTAAAATCAAGTATTTATAATTCAAAGGCATGGTTTTTAGGCATTTTAATGAGCTACCCTACAGAAAGGGAAAAAGTGGTTTTCCAGTACCACTTTATAAGCTCATAGCCAAATCAATTATTAAAATAAAAGGGTTAAGAAATCATAATACCTTACTATGATTTCATAGATGAGACCCTTTGAGATGATCCATCTTGAATGGGCAACATCGCTACTGGCGGCTTAGACTTAAAAAATAAATATTAAAACTAAGTAGCATATATTTTGAACCTACCTATAATCAGCAACCTAACGGGGGCCTGGAATATCTGAAAAAATTTGATACATCGAAAAAAGGGGGAAAGGATAACGCAAAGATATGAAAGTTGAAGGTTTATACCATTCTTTATCTTCGTTTTATATAGATCCTTTTGATCTTTATCACATCCTCTCAGAAGAAAAGATAGTAAAAACTATTACCTCCTGTATTACAAACTTTCGATTCCATCTGTACCTATAAATCTGTACCTATAAATTGAACTGTATACATTTGTCAGACTCTAGCTTTACCTTTGGTGGCGGAGAACTTGGTTTGTGTTTTATTCCTGATATTCTGTCAATTTCTATCATGTCCACGTCCTGAAAAAATGAACGTTTAAGTTCTTTCTGTAGCTAAGCTTGAGAATATAGAATTGTGTGTTTAAACGATATTCTTTTTTGACCTCTCGAATTATAGAGTCAAACAGTTATAAAAGTGATGCATTTTTTAGTCTCTTGAAAAAAATAACACAGAGCAACAAAAATTTTAACTTTTTTATGCCTTTGGGAATTTCTAAGTTTCATCCTGTCTTGAAAGTAATAATAGTTAATAACAACTATCCAGAAAAAGTTTGATTTTGTTTTCTTATACTATTTCATTATACAAGTGAAAGATGATGTATGCATATTCATAGGAGATTTTGACATGGTGGCATTTATGGTGGTTTTATGAACAGGGTTTGGAATTAATAATTGTAGAGACGGAGAAAAAATTTAATATATGATCAAAATTTTTATTTTTTACTTTTAAAAATCAGGCTGCGTTTTTTTATTATCAAAAACGGGTCATCGTTTAGCGATCAAAAAAGAAAAAAATCGCCTCGTGTATTGGTGATTATAATTTTAATGGTTATCTGGTGAACATTGTATTCTGGGTAATATATATTTTGTTCCAAAAATAACAATAATTTTATTCATGTGAAAGATCACCAATGGAGATGTACCTGGATTATTTTTCAAAAATACCGAAGAGAACCCCTATTCTCGAAAAACTTTTAGTATGATATTATTGAGATTATTTCGAAGTGACAACTGTTGAAAAACCTTCTGTAGTAATTTTTTTAGGTTTAGTCACAGATTGTTTGGGGACTAAGACTAAAAATGGGTTTTATTTGGGGGAAGTGATTATTCGTAAATGTAGAAAACCATAAATTCTAATTATTATTATGTCTGCTTTGAAACATAAATAAACGTTATTTTTGATATAAATACTGTCTGTTGACAAAAAGTAAAATTGGTTATCAATTTTTGCGCATCGAGATAAGCAAAGCATTATTTTTTCTCCTGAGCACAAAATAAAAAATTAATAAGTAATAGTGGCCACTTTTAAAAACATTTTTAATAAAAAATATGACGTAGTACACGGTAATCCAAGTTTATATCAAGATAACCATATGATTTAAAAAAAGGATTTTTAACATCTTGCAACCTAACCAGTGTTTAGGATCTTTCGTATGTTACTTCAATCGTTATTCGCATGTTGTTATGATGGAGAATTTTTAAGGAATATCCCTTTTCATAATCTTTTTTTTGCGAAATATATTATGAAAAAAGAAGGGTATACCTTCTTTGTAGCACCCTATATTTATCAATATTGCTGTGATATCAACTGATATTAATTCATCATATAGTTATGGTCACAATTTATGGCAGTAATGATTGATATCATGAGCTACTTGAGTGGTTTCCTGCTCATCCAAACTTTTTAACTTATAGAATAAATAAGATTCTACAGCCTCCCGCATAGTTGGATGTTTATGAGGGAACACTTTAAAAATAATAGTAATATTGAAGTCCTAAATTATGAGCATAAAAGTCATAGACCTAAGAGAAAAGCATGAAAATAACGCAATATTTGAGAAAAAAGTTACTAAACAAAATTTAAAATAGGATGAACGATTAAGGTTACAGTTATTCGGATTTCGAAGACATTTTTTATTCATATACAGAGTTGCAGAAGGAGAAAAGAAGAATTATTATGTTTTGATGTAGTATGTGGACTTTTAGTTTATAAGATTTTGGTTATAATATTATTTGGTGAAGAATTAGTTCATAGTTGATTGATGGATTCGTTGCTTGCCTGAAAAAGTATAATATCGTTGGTCAATTTTAGAGTCGCCCTCTAACTGAAATCAAACAACTAAATGGTGATAGGCCTCACACTACATTATTACTCATTAGGCTATTTTGCATTTGTCGCCATTTGGATGGTAATTTGTTTGATATATTTTTCTTTTACTCCGTTTCTCTCATTTTCATTCTTTCTCATTCTTGATCATTTAAAAAATGCTAAGTGGTTAAAGGAATGAGCTAAAAGTAATAAATTAATGACAATAAAAGTACTCTATATTGAACAAAAGAAATCTGCTTTGGGTATTTATGATTTAAAAAAGTGCACTAGGAAATATTTTCATACATTTGTTAATGTAAATCAAGATTGCAAAACTATAACTGTGCACAGTTATGCGGACCATACCATGTCATGTCAAATTAACTTGCAAGTGGTCAAAACAACTCGGTCTGGTCTGATCTCATGAGCCGAAATATCATGTACACTGACAGACACTATGCATAATTAAAAATAATTGAAAGCAGATAAAATGTTACACATCTACAAAACGAAATGCACGTTGGTAAATTAAAATTTCAAAAGAAATTTTTTTGACTGTAAATGGGTTATAAAATTTTTGTGAGCTTCCTTTACATTTAATTGCATTGGTAAAATCGGTGTGGACAAGCAATTAAACATTCTTACTAAATATATATAATTTCAATTTATTTTCTCCATTTTTCTTAACATTTTAGGAAACATTTCAAATCTATGGGCTTAAAAGAGAGGGATGTTGATTGGGCCTTAGGCAGTTATGGAACTATTGCAGCATGCAAATATGAAATAAAAAGAACAGTTTAAATTAATGCGAAATAACGACATTGGTCTGTATCCCCCAAAAGAGCCATGGTCAACAAATCAAAGTTTGTTTACTTTAAAAAACATGTATTTTTTTTCAGAAAGTTAATTTTAAAAAGACATAATTCCTTTATAATAAATTCCAATCAGACACTACATATTTTGATAAGGGAATTCGCGTTCACTGCAGACGAAGCGCAATTAAGGGGCCAAGAAAAACAACCAAGAAAAAAAGGAGCGCAAAACGGTGTTTTCTGTTTTAGGGGTCAATGCACCTGGAGCTTGTACCCTCCGTTGCACCACACCCGCGGCTTCAACAGGACTTAAGACAAGAAAAAAAACTAGTAAGTTTCGCAAACATTCCACCAATTTCCAAACACACGCAGGTGTCTTAACGAACGAGGAATCTCTTAAGGGTATGCTGGATGTGGTGCTAAAGCTGAAGTGTAGCAGAATGCAACTTACTCGGCAGGAAAAGCAGCTCATCATCTTGATGTCTGAACTTGGCGAGGATTAACTTCGGAATGACCGTTCAGGTTCAAGTCGCTAGGCGTCACATCGGAAATAGGGGTTCTTTCGAGTAGGCCCACGGGTGTAGTGAACGGCCTAGCACTCTGACCCGGGTTCATAAAACCTGAGGCCTTGTTTTCTGACGGCCAAGTGTGAATGAACCGGGTTGTTTATCGGAGTTTTCGCGTGCAATTAATTATTTTTTTACTATTATTCATATTTAGTAAGTGATTTTAACAACTGTTTTATTTGGACTGGAACGTGTCAAATGTTATTGAAGTTCCCCCTTTTCTTTTTCCCCTCCCTCATTTTTTCCTTCTCACTCATGCAGTTCTGCTCTTTTTTCTTTCCTCTTCTTCATTCTTTCCCCTCTTTCTTTTCAAAAGTATAAAGATATTAATATCTTTAACTTAAGTGAGCGAGAAGGTATTAACCAAGTTTTTTCGCTTTTATATCGGTAAATTTTAGTTGTTTTGTAAAAGTAAACTGATAGCTCAGTGCAATTTCTTTCAAAAAATTTACCTTATCTTAAGAACCGAATACTGTTAGTCAGGTTTCTAATTTGATTAAAAAACACTGATTATAAAAATTTAAAACATGTAATAAACATTGATTCATTCCATAATGTAAATACACATAGTTAAATATCTTATATAATTTAAACTATGACACTTAAAATATTAATGTTTATACTGAAAAATACTTGCACTAAAGTAATAGTCTATTTGAGTGATCTAAGTTTTCATATCTTAGTATAATAAAGGTACAGTAAAGCACCGTTTATACGTCTCTCATTTATAAGTCTTTTACATTTATACGTCGTTTTCGCTAAGTCCCTATTCATTCAAATAATCAAAATTATTTTCAATTATACGTCTTTTCTATTATACAGTAAAGCACCGTTTATACGTCTTTCAAGGGACCGACATAAAACGGCGTATAATAGAAAAGACGTATAATTGAAAATAATTTTGATTATTTGAATGAATAGGGACTTAGCGAAAACGACGTATAAATGTAAAAGACTTATAAATGAGAGACGTATAAACGGTGCTTTACTGTACGCCGTTTTATGTCGGTCCCTTGAAAGACGTATAAACGGTGCTTTACTGTAATTAATTTCAGATAACAAATATGTTATACCCCATAAACCTCTCTGTTAATTCCAGAAACTTTATTTATGAGTTCCATATCCACGATATTTTCCTTCATACCTAAAAAAAAGCATTTCATTACGCTTCGTAAATAATTCAATTAAAAGGGTATTTGTGATAAAATCCTAAATCAATCTTGGAATTTATAAGTAGTAAAGAGGAAAATTAATTCTTAAAAATAATGCATCTTTATAATTCTCGTAAAATTTCTTGCACATCAACACAAAACTAAGTTTTTGAATTTTTTTAAAAACATTTTTACTTAGCATTAAATTCAAGTTTTGGTTTGTATCGAGTCTATAGTGAACATAGCCAAGATGAGAAATGAAAATTTCAAAAGTACCGATGTATCCAATTCTACAGTATGGGATATTTAAATAATTTCCATAGTTTAGAAATTTATCTTTATTAAATAATTTAATAGAATAAGAAATCGTTTTCAGTCTGCTTGAAATACTTGTAGGTTCTTGCATTGAGACTACAGGAAGGCTTATTTCTAAAATGGTTTCTTTTTCGATACATGAAACTTAGCACTTTTGGGGTAGGCCTTCATCTTTTGAGAGGCCTACAAGGGAGAAATCCGCTTTGAGCCGGTTCTGGCTGGTCACAGCTGCTTTCACATGACCTTAATATTCCCATACTGCAAAGGGTCCATAAATTGTGGCATTCGGGGACTTTTACTTTGAATTATTTGAATAAAATTAATTTAAATAAAATTCAATAACGTATATTTTTTGTTTTGGATCAATAAGAAATTATTTTTGAACTTGATGTACATTAAATGCGATTAGTGATACAAAGACTTACTTGGAGGGATTGGATGGTCTTTGAAGAACTGGCTGCATGAGATTTTTAAACCTTTGGGGGTTTTGGGAAGCTGTGAATACAAGTTTACGAGTAAATGTATACAAAGATGTAAGTATTTGCAAAATTATAGAATATTGAACATTAAAACTACATTATTCTATCGATCATTATCATCATTATAACTATATTTGATTAATGTGCAATTGAATTATACATTAAGATAAAATAAGTTGTTAGAGTAAAACAAAGTGAGAAAACGCTTTTACATCACGCTTTTATCTAAACGATCTTCAATAAAATTAAAAAATAACTTATTTTCTGGTGACTTAAAATAACAGGGCAAAGGTTGGTTATTAGTAAGCACTCTATTTAAGATTAGGGGTCCGAAAAATAAAAGAACATTAAGGTTTTCATTAACGAAAGTTTCTCGTATTCGAAAGACATGCCAAACATCACATATAGAAATTTAGTTACATATTGAATATAACTAACTTTCGAGCAATTTCAGACACTGATTAGGATGATTTTTCTTGTTTAATTAGTATATTTTAATAAATACCACCTAGGAGTTTATTTTTAGCTATCAGAAAGCAAGTTATTACATTTATCTTCTAAAAAGAAAAAAAGTTACTTTTAACTTTTAGAACTTTTTTTACAATAAAGTAAGCTTCAAAAATAAAATAAAAATAACTTTATTCAACTTTCTATTACTTTCTTCGTTAGTTATATAAAATATCTAAAAAGTGAAAAAGAAAACGGCAAAACTACAAAATTTAATATATTTTTAGAGATTTGGGGGATAGGGATATAAATTATTATTTATTCTAAGTTAATTCATAACTACCTCATAACGTAATTTCATAACTAATTCATAGCATAATTATTCCATAAATGATAGGAGATGGTAAAGTACTAGTCACCAAGACTACAATCTGGTTAAAAGTTCTAAGGCTTAAGCTATTTTTTAGGAATTTAAAGTTTAGGTTAAATAGAAATGTAAAAAAGCATTCGCTAACTATAGTAATTACTTGGAAATTGACAGGATGATGTTTGAACATTTCGTGGTATTTCATAACATCATCTAAACGCCAATCAACAAAGTTTTGGAGCCCCATCTCATTGGGAGGTGTCTGAAAATTGAGTTACTAAATTACAATATGAAGATTCCATTAAACATGAAAAGAACACTTCTAAGTTATCCTAATTAATTTGTAATTGACTGAAAGGAGAGGCACTGTTATTTCATCGAGGTAAAATATTTTAGACATGGGGGATCATTACAATGGGCAATCTGGACAAACAGCTGGGGTTTAAAGAGAGCTCTAAAATCTTCTTGTGATTATATTGAAAAAAAATGTAGTGTTTTTATTCTTTTTTTTGCATTCTTTATTTATAATTCATATTTTAAAAGAGAACCCTAAAAAATTCAAGATGCCATAACGGTAGGCGTTAATTTTTGTTCAAGTATTCATAGGAAGTTTTTTAACTATCTCGCTAGCTTTTTTAAAACTTTATAACTGATCTTTCTGGCGCGAGAACCTGGTAGGGTTAATATAAAGGGCTTTTTTCGATTTGGTATAGAGCGGAAAATTCGTGTGTATGACAATTGCCTAAAAGAGAAAAAAGTTTACAGAAATCTTTAAAAAATGGAATTTCTCTCAATAAAGACCCGAAATGAGTAAGAACAGTGTTCGGCGGGGAAAGAAATTTTATTAGGCACTGTATCAAATAATTTAAAGTAGGATATTTGACAAACAGTAACAAAAAAAATTGCCCCTGTAGATTCTCTTTTAATACCCCCATTATATCCATATGACACCCAGTGGCGGATCCAGGGGGGTGGCACTCTGAAAAGTGCCCCCCTTGGACCCAAACAATCACTCATAAGTACGAAAAAAAGTCCCAAAAAGTACTCAAAATGAGTTAAAACCCTACTTTTACAGGTGAAATTTCCAAAATTTTGACATTTTTCTCAAAAGATAAAGGTGATGGTCTGAAAAAGTGCCCCCCCCCTTGGGAGCCGTGCTGGATCCGCGCCTGATGACACCAAGCATGATTTTCTTAAAAATGGTACAAAACTAGTGAGAAAGAAACAAAAACAGTTGAAAAATATGAAATTCTTCATATTTGAATAGCAAAGAAGACTTCTTACTAGGAGTCGAATTTTGTTCTACAATGTATGTAAACAAAATTAGGTCAAGAAATCAAACCAAATAGTAACGTTTAAATTGAAATACAGAAGTTTGCAATTTAGTCTACACATGCTATAGTCTCAACTGAATCATGTTTAAGTACCATTATGTGTTGCGATCTATCTGTATCTGCAATGTAGAGTATCTGTGAAGAAGAAGATCTGCAGATACATCAAGCAAGCAAACAATATTAGCGCCTGCTGCGCATGCTTCTCTTGCCTGTATATATGTTCCACAAACTGCATTGTTGTTGCCTGTTTTTCCCTATTAACCTGTTTACTTGTTACAATAAAATAAGATGCATCTTCCGGATCTGTCTTCTTGACTCCACCCAACATGCCAGCAGTAATCACAGCACTGGCGACTAAAGATGGGATCGTATCTACTGCGAGTTTATGCTGCGAGCTGAGTTTCGGCCCAGGTGTTTTAGGACTACTGGCACTTTGATATGCAACGTTGCTGCCGCGTGTTTGGGTGTAGTAGAGATGTAAGTACAGTGCAAAATGTTTTGACAAAATGGCTGTCTCTCCGGCCGTAATTTCAAAAATGGCTAGCGTGGGCAGTATGTCTGAATTTGATGTTACAGATCCTGCTAGTTTCGAATTGTATAGTGAACAGTTGAAGTTCTTTCTGGAAGCTAATGATATTAGCGATGCAGGCAAAAAACGTGCTACTTTGATCGCGGTATGTGGTACGAAAACCTTGGGTATTATTCGCTCTTTGATTTCTCCAAGCAGTATTACAGATAAGTCTTACGATGAGATTATCGAACTGCTAAAAGGGCACTTCACTCCTAAAACCTCTGTTATTTACTCAAGATTTTTATTCCATAAACGTATGCAGCGTTCAGGTGAAAGCATTAATGATTATGTCACTGAATTAAAACGTTTAGCTGAGAGTTGCAATTTCACAACAACTCTATCAGAACGTTTACGTGATCAGTTGGTTTGCGGAATTTCAAATGAGGGATTGCAGAGGAGGTTACTAGCGGAGTCAGATTTAACTATGGAAAATGCTGTTAAAAAAGCTCTGGCTGAGGAAACTGCAACATCTCAGGCTCGATCAATGCATCGCGTTTTGGGTAATGTTTCTGTTGATTCACTTAAAAGTAATAAAAATAAAATTTTAGAGGGTCAATCTAAGCCTAAAAATTTTAAGCAAGGGAATACTGGTGTGTGTCATGGGTGTGGTGCAAACCATGATAGATCTTTGTGCAAATTCAAAGACGCAAATTGTAATTTGTGTGGAATAAAAGGGCACATTGCTAGGGTTTGCCGTTCAAAAAAAACAAAGAATTTGGGTCACAAATTACATGATGTTAAAACTTCTAATGTAAATCATGATTATTCCCTGAATCGGGTACGAGCTTGCAATTCATTAAAGCAAAATGTAACTGTAAGTGTTGAGGGTCGCGATCTTGAGATGGAAGTCGATTCTGGTTCTCATTTTTCTATTGTGTCTTTGGATACTCTTAAAAATATTTTGGGGTCACTAAAACCAAAACTCGCGCCAACTTCAGTTTCAGTATCAGATTTTCAGGGGAATAAAATCCATCTTGTGGGTACATGTAACGTTAATGTGATCTATAAAGACTTTAGCCATAAATTAGATCTATTGGTGACTAAATCTAGATGTACAAGCATTTTGGGTTACTCTTGGTTCAAACCTTTAGGATTTTATATAGGGGGTATTAACTCAGTTTCTGATCCTGTGAAGAACGTGCTGGAAGAGTTTTCTGAGGTTTTCAGTGAGGGATTGGGAACTTATACGGGACCTACTGTAAGTTTGCCTATAGATCCTTCGGTGCCGCCAATTCGAATGAAAGCACGTAACGTTCCTTTGGCCTTAAAACCTAAAATAGAGGATGCACTAAAAGAACTCTTGTCCGAAGGAATAATAGAACCTATAGATAATCCAAAATGGGGTACACCCGTGGTACCTGTTTTGAAACCAAACGGTAAGGTGAGATTATGTGGGGATTATAAAATTACACTAAACAAGGCTATGCAGGCTCATCCCCATCCCATACCTGCCGTAAACAACCTTTTGACTAGTTTAAAGGGGGGTGGTTTTTATTCAAAAATCGACCTCGCCCAAGCGTATTTGCAGCTACCGGTTGATGAGAAATCTGCGGAAGCGCAAACAATTCTCACGCACAGAGGTGCATATAAAGTAAAGCGACTTCAATTCGGAATAAACGTAGCACCAGGTATTTTTCAAAATACAATAGAGGACTTATTTTCGGGTCTAGAGGGCGTTGTTCCCTACTTTGATGATGTCCTTATTAGAGCAGAGTCTAGGGAAGAGCTGGCCCTAAGACTAAAGGAGGTTCTGAAGAGGTTGAAAAATGCTGGGTTACGTGCTAAAAAAGAGAAATGCCTATTCGGAGTAAAAGAAGTAGAATTCTTGGGGTTTCGTGTAGACAAAGAAGGAATTCACCCTTCAAGGTCTAAGGTAGAAGCGATACAAGGAGCTCCTATCCCTGCTGACAAGCAACAGCTTCAGGCTTTTTTAGGGCTAATAAATTTTTATCATAGTTTTCTTAAAGGTAAGGCTTCGATTGCTGAGCCACTGCATAGGCTGTTGGACGGAAATTCTAAGTGGGAATGGTCAGAGATTCATAGTGAGGCTTTTACTAAGCTTAAAGGTCTGATTTCATCAGATAGCCTGCTCGTGCCTTTTGATGAGACTTTGCCTATTTTGTTGACATGCGACGCTTCTCCTTACGGAGTTGGCGCAGTGTTAAGCCATCAACTTCCTGATGGGCGGGAGGCACCGATTGCATTTTCCTCTCGCACTCTAACGTCAACGGAACGTAATTATGCTCAAATAGACAGAGAAGCACTGAGCATAATTTCAGGCATTAAAAAATTTCATAATTTTTTGTATGGACACTCCTTTACTGTGATCACCGATCACCAGCCTTTGCTAGGTTTATTTAGTCGGTCCAAGGCTACGCCAGAAATTATTTCTCCCCGTATGTTACGTTGGGCATTAATGCTAAATGCTTACAATTTTACTCTAATTCATCGCCCAGGTAAAAAAATTTCTAATGCAGATGCTTTAAGCAGACTTCCAAAACAAATCCCAGATTCCAATATTCCTCCTCCTTTAGAGGTTTTGTTTGTTGAAGATTTAGAGAATCCTCCGGTTAGTGCTAGGGAAATCTCAAAGTTTACGCAGCGTGATCCTGTACTCTCTCGCGTACTGAGTTATGTGCAGAAAGGCTGGCCGGAGGGAGACTCAACTCCAGAGTTTCGTACGTTTTTTCAAAAAAGAAATGAACTATCAGTTCATAAGGGTTGTCTTTTATGGGGAAATAGGGTTGTAGTTCCTGGGCCGAAACAACTCAGAGTGCTCGAAGAACTGCATCTAGCTCATCCAGGGGTGGAACGGATGAAGAGTCTCGCACGTTGTTATGTGTGGTGGCCAGGCATGGATCTAGCTATTCAGAACCATGTTGCTGGGTGCACTCTTTGCCAGACAACGAGACATTCACCTCCACGTGCTCCTGTCCATCCCTGGGAGGAGACGAGAACTCCCTGGTCCAGGATCCATGTGGACTTCGCGGGGCCGTTCCAAGGTCAGAAGTTCATGGTCCTGGTTGACTCTCATTCTAAATGGCTTGAGGTGAAGGAGATGACGACGACTACTGCAAGTGCTACCATAGATGTGCTCCGAGATCTCTTTGCAACTCATGGCATTCCGGATGTCGTGGTGACGGACAACGGTCCTCCGTTTCAGTCTAAAGACTATCAATCCTTCTTGCAGGCTAATGGAGTACGACCTGTGCTTGTCGCGCCACATCGAGCAGCCGGAAATGGTCAAGCTGAGAGAGTGGTACAGTTCGCAAAAGACTCTCTAAGGAGAATTGTCAAGGGGTCCTGGAGGAAACGACTGTCTCAGATGCTCCTGTTTCAGCATATCACTCCTTCTTCAGTGACTGGTGTGAGCCCTGCTGAACTTCTGATGGGAAGAAGGTTGAGGTCATGCCTTGATCGAGTTCATCCAGATTTCTCTCAAGGTTCCTCTGAAACACCTCCAGAAAGAAGCGTAAGAACTTTCCAACCTGATGATCCAGTCTACGTCCGGAATTACTCCACGGGTCCGGCTTGGATTCCTGCGACAGTAGAAAAAGAAACGGGTCCAGTTTCTTACCGAGCTACCATCGGATCTGGAGAGGTCGTGAGGAGACACGTTGATCAGATGATCAAAAGATCCCCTATTGAACCATCGGAACATCGAGTTCATGAATCCGAGAGACCTGTCGTCGAAGTACCATCAACGGAGGTTGTTCAACCATCACAGGAGACTGCTTCTCAGGTACCTCCGCAGCTACTGCCACCTTCTACTCTGACATCGACACCGACGACGAGTCCTGCTCATCTTAGGATGTTGCGCCCAAGGGACACCCTCCGCCGTCCAGATTTTTACAAGGCTTCTGGCTAGGGGGAAGGGGTGTTGCGATCTATCTGTATCTGCAATGTAGAGTATCTGTGAAGAAGAAGATCTGCAGATACATCAAGCAAGCAAACAATATTAGCGCCTGCTGCGCATGCTTCTCTTGCCTGTATATATGTTCCACAAACTGCATTGTTGTTGCCTGTTTTTCCCTATTAACCTGTTTACTTGTTACAATAAAATAAGATGCATCTTCCGGATCTGTCTTCTTGACTCCACCCAACATGCCAGCAGTAATCACAGCATTATGTTTTAAAAATTTTATGCTTAAAATCTTATCTTATAAGTTAAGATATTTTGTGCCACTTGCAAAATTCAAGGAATAAAATAACTAGACATAGACATAGAAAAAAGTTTATTGTTTTGGGCGTTTGCCCGTTAACAAATAATACGAACCATTATAGAGAACTTTACATTATCTTAGAATTCAGATTAAAAAAAATTAACATATTTTAAAAATAATCAACAATTAACAACAATTTAATTGTTGATTAACTCAACAATTTAATTGCTCGATTAAATGAATCCAATATTCCTGGTGTTCACATCTCTTCTTCTATATTCCTGCACATTCTACTTTACGCTGACGACGCAGTAATCCTGGCTGAATCCCGCATTGATTTACAAAAAAGCTCAATTTACTCGAAAAATTTTGCTTTGAATTTAATTTGGCAGTCAACATCAACAAAACTAAAATTATGATTTTCAGGAGAGGTGGAAAACCTTCTAAATCGGATAAATTCTTTTATCAAAACTCGGAGTTAGATATAGTGGGGGAATACGTCTATTTGGGAATTCCTTTTTCGTCAAATGGAAAATTTAATCTGGCCAAAAGATATTTTACATCAAAAGCAATTGCTGCAATCGGCGCGTCATGGTCTATTTTCACTGGATCTCGAGCCAACTCTATTAAATCATGGTTTAAATTATTTGAATCACTAATTCAATCTGTTTTTACTTATGGTTCCCCAATTTGGTCCGCAAACAACATCTTCGAATTGGAAAAGTGTTTTTGTGTTTTTGCTAAAAAATTATTTACTCTCTCTAGAAACATACCAGGCTATATTCTAAGATTAGAACTAGGTCAGGCACCTATTGCAGTCACCTTAGTAAAATTGTTGTTGAAGTATTGGATAAGAATTATTAAATTACCCGATGATAGATATACCAAAATATGCTACCAAAAGTTATTTTCCAACACGATGTTCTCCTCAAATCCCGAGTATAACTGGGCTTTATCAGTCAAAAAAATTATTGAAAACCTTGGATTTTACTTTACTTGGACATCTCAAAATCCTGACCTGGCTTCCTATTATCTACCTAATATGTTACAAACTTGTCGAGATCAATGCCTACAACGAGATTTCTCAATGATTGAGAATAGCACCCACTTTCCCCACTATAAACTAATAAAGAATTGTCCCACCCCTGAAAACTATATACTATCCGACTCTGATATTTATGTAAAATGAATTATTTTCCAATTACGTTTAAATCAAAATAAAATCTTCTATAAGGGCCAGATATTTGAAGTTTATTTTACTAACAAATGTTCCTTTTGTAACACCGAAGAATTTGACACATGGAATCATATATTTAACTCATGTCCTATTTATAGCTATTATCGAAACAAATATTTATCAAACGCAAAAAATTTTCCCTTTGTCTTAAATGAGCCTAACTCTAACTATTTCAATATTCTGTTTCCTGACTTCCGTTTTTAGGCTCCGCCGGGACATTGGAGAGGATTCTAGTTGATTTATTTTAGTTTGTATTTTGTTCCTGCACCCGGTTTGTTCTGTCTTAACTTGTATTATAGTGATTTGTATATTATTTTTAAAATATGTTAATTTTTTAAAATCTGAATTCTAAGATAATGTAAAGTTCTCTATAATGGTTCGTGCTATTTGTTAACGGGCAAATGCCCAAAACAATAAACTTTTTTCTATGTCTATGTCTATGTCTATGTCTAATAAAATAACTAGGGAATTAAAATAACTAGGGGGCAATTTAAGATTAAATTGAAATAATACGCAAATAGCCTAGTTACACTTACTCCATTTCAAGATATTTTATTTTGTGTATAGCTTAAATTTTAATGTTTTAAAACACATTTAGTTATAAAGAACCCTAGGCTCCCTAACTATTTTTTAATTTCTCTTTGAAAATTCTTAGTTCAGTTGGAAATAAATTATTTTTAACTTTTAGTTCTTAAATCAATATAAAACAATCCAAACAATTAAAATTAATGGAATATAAAAAAGTGGAGCTACAAGGATTTACTTTACTTACTAGATGTGTTTTCTTCATAATTAAATATTCCTTCAAGAAGTGTCCTACTGTATCTAGTCGAAACAAAAATATAAAATTAAGAATCTAACATTTAAGAAAATAATAGAATTATAACTAAGTTTTAAAGTATATATTTGTATTACTGATCTTAATTAAATTGTAGGAATGTGTAATTGGATATTTGGGAAGGTCCATATTAGAAAGTTAAGCACTAGGCAATACAAATAATAAAATTTTAGAACTTAAAAAAATCTCTGATCAGATTTAATCTATGCATCTTACTTGAAGTAAAATTAAAAAAAAATTCTTCAAGTAAAGTTTTGTTTTAAGTGATTGTGCCCATTCGAAAAATATACTACAATCATTTTAAACAAAAAAACTTTATATGAGATGCTGGGCATGACTTAAACTTGGAATTTTCTAAGGAATCAATTTAAGATTGCGATAGATTTTTTAAAGATTTATTAATTCATTATTAAAAGATCAGGATTATTTATCAATTTCATGGACTAAAATGTTCTTTAATATATTTAAAAACTAAAAAATTTTCTTGTTCCTTTATTACAATGCATTAGGATGTTTTAAAACCAATTTCATCGGTTAAATTTTTGAATTTGAGATTTTTCAGTCGTTTTTATGAGATAGGTTAAGAGATAAGCATGTACAATACAAACAATATACAATAAAACACTGCTTAAAGCTTTCTATTACATAAATTTAATGTTTATACTAATAATATAAAAGATAAACTACACATTGGTTCAATTATCTAAAAAATTAGTACAATTATCTAAAAAATTAAGTTTCCTATTCAAACGGGTCATTCCATAAAAAAACTACCAGTCTTCTTAGACTATCAAAAAATTAGTACATCCAGTATTAACACGGGTAATAAGAAAAGATATAAAAAAATAATATAAAGAAAAAATTTTCAAGAAAAAAACGAAAGTTAATTATTAAAAAAGCAAAATGTTCTATATTTGTCTGATATTATTAGTTTATACGTTAGTTACAACACTAAAATATGAAAAGTAGTGGTTATAAATTATTTCATCAAATAAAAACACACATTTCCTTCACATATTCTAATCTAACATCTTATTTCATCTTTCTTAACATCTAATTTATGAATATGTTTACATAGATATTTCTTTATAAATTTCAGATTTGATTTTTCTAACGGTCTAAATTTAAAGCCATTTAAACTTAATGTGAGTGCATGTTTTAAGAGGTAAAAAATTTATACATTAGTAATATACAGGGTGTCCCACGAGAAGTGGCCCAACCCCTGTAACTTTTGAACCCCTACAGATATAGTCATGAAAGTGGGGTCTAGGTATAGTAAAGTGACCATGCTCTATCCGATGAGATAACTTTCAACGCCCTCTAGCGGAAACTTTAGGAGTTATAATTTTTAATTTAAAAACTATTTGAGGTATGTGAAAAAAGTCAATGACTAAGTTGTAGAGCAGCATCGATTCAGTAGGAAAAGACACCTTAAACAGAAAAATATCTTGAATAAAACCCCTAAAACGCACGCTCAATAAGGTTGAATTTACGTAGATTTTACGTCTTAAGACGCTCCTCACGAGGCGAAAATGAGAAATTTTTATTCTTATGATTAAAGTAAATGACTAAAAGTATTCTTAGTTCATAAAATTGAAAATTTCTCATTTTCGCCTCGTGAGGAGCGTTTTAAGACGTAAAATCTACGTAAATTCAGCCTATTTGAGCGTGCGTTTTAGGGATTTTATTCAAGATATTTTTCTGCTTAAGGTGTCTTTTCCTACTAAATCGATGATGCTCTACAACTTAGTCATTGACTTTTTTCACATACCTCAAATAGTTTTTAAAATAAAAATTGTAACTCCAAAAGTTTCCGCTAGAGGGCTTTGAAAGTTGTCTCATCGGATAGGGCATGGTCACTTTACTATACCTAGACCCCACTTTCATGACTATATCTGTAGGGGTTCAAAAGTTAAAAGGGTTGGGCCACTTCTCGTGGGACACCCTGTATACTTATATGTTGTATTAAATGTAATTTTTTAAAGTAAATATTTAAAAACTGTTTCAGCGGATGAATATGCCCAAATGACATGAATTATTAAATATCTGGTAGATGTCCTTTTTTTAACAAAATGAAATATAAAGTATTAAATAATTTTTATAGTTATAAAAAGGTAGTGTAAAAGGTTACGTCAGTCACAATGAAATTATGACTAAACAAAAATTTGACTTTACGCATTAAAATAAAATTTCAATCAACGTAAATATTTTACTTGCTCACAATTTGTTATTCTTTGAGATCTCAATAATTTTTCATTTAACAAGACTGAGTATTTCTATCCAACAAAAACTATTGGTGCTACTTTGATATACCCCCCCAAAAATTACGCGCCAAATATGGCACTCCCTACGGACTTTTTAGGTTTGCTGTTTCTTGTTTTTTTGTGTATATGTAGTAGTAATGTGTAGCCTAGTGAATTACTGGAAAAATTGAAATTTTGAACTTTAATAATTCCAAAACTAATGAGAATTTTCGGAAAAACTAAATTACAATATTTTTATAAAAAATATTTTTGTTCTTGGTTCAAATATCAAAGTTTTACTAAGATTAGTTTTTCTGTTATATTCCAAAAACGTTTCAGCGATTTCATCGGTTCAAAGGCGTTTAAAACAGGTATTTTGTTTGGCGAGAAAAAAAGTCGCCAAATTTCCGATTTGGGGTGTATATCAAAGTAGTTCCAAACTATTTACTATATTTTAAGTAAAAATATTTATAAGCTATAGTTGTTACTTCAAAATAGATTGAATGCTAAGGGAATATTGTGATTATGAATACTACAAAGTTTAGGCCCTGGCGTAAATGTTTAAAACTCAGTAAAACTAGATGCATTCCGTTGTTTTATAGTAAAAGATGTTTTTCATAATTCACATTTCACGATCATACGTCCAAAATATGGACAATTAATGTTTCTATTTTATGGAATTATTCAGTTTTGGATCACAATTTTTGCAAGCATTTACCTTTTTAATCTGAACTGCTGAAATTTCGTCCAAAATTGTAGCCAACTCCAATACTAAGTCATCTGTTTTGGAAAAATCCTGAAATTTTGTGCGTTTATTACTAATCTGTTAATGTATAAGCGTAAATTTAATAATTTAAGGCTATTCAGAATTGCTATTTATATACGTATACTTAGAATGCTATACCCAATTCGGTGCCGAATTTTCATGAATTTAAAAATTTCATTAATTTAAAAATAAATCTAGACCGTGATGTAAGATTATGGCAGAGAATGAAAGCACTTTCTTTGAAAATTGAAAGTCAGAAAAACTTACATCATTTCAACTTTAAAATATTTATTTTATTCCTCTGTTTCCAATTTTTCATTAATTTATCTACGTTTCATAACGATTCGAAATACGATATTCGAGTCGACCAATAAGTAAATAAATTATATTATCTATAGGTAAATATTCCAAGACTTTTTTTTATTTTTGAAAGACAACCGAGAAACAAAAACTGAGATCTATACTTTATTATGTATTAAGGCAATGAATGAAAATGAAGAAGCTACTATTGCAAAAAAGGTTTTTATTTTCAGTTTAAGTAAATACTATTACACAATTATTGTTTTGAAGTTGTTCCTTCAACATTATTATTTATAGCAACAAAAAGTCAAGAATATCTCCCCTTCTTATATCTTATCTTATTAAAATCAATTCAAATGGGAGAACATGGATTGATTTAACTTTTGAGAATGAGCAAAAATTTATAGAATAGTAAAATCGTTAAAACAAAATGTTTGGAAAACGTAAATTAATTATTTATGGACTAAATATTAAAAAAGGACAATTTTAATATTTCAAATTCTTAAGTAAAGGTAATTTGCTTTGATTTATCACTTACCATATCACCATAAGTCTGTACTTTTAATATTAGTTCTCAAATTAATTTTATATTTTACAAAATTTCAATTTCTGTTTACTTATTTCAGTGAGACTGATTAAGTTCATATCAATGAATGCATTACCGGATGTGATATATATTTAACGTGTATGAGTTTTGTTTTAAGAATTAAAAGAAAATTCAAAGTTATATTACTGCTTTTAGCTATGAAATTTGTGTTACCTTTTCATGTATTATATGAATTTTTTATAGTAAAAGAAAGAATCTCCGAAATATTATATTTGTTTAAAAATGAAAATATTAAGAACTAAATATTTTCATTTAAAAATTTTCATAAAAGTGTTTGGATGATCTACTAGTACAAATTTATACCTTTCCCTTTGTGTTCAATATTTTTTATGAAAGTAATCTAAAGGGGCCCATAGACGAGCAGTTTGGTCATCAACCTGGTCGTCAATTTGGGAAGTGTACAACCAAGTTGGCCGTCTGTGGAGAAGCTGATGGAATTTCAGGTTGATGATCTGATCATCAACTTGGTGGTCGGAGCTTAATCGGAACATGTTATTAGGAAAATAAAAAAGCTATGCATTAAGCTATAATTAAATAAAATATAATTTTGCATTTAAAGTACCAAATTATATTAATTTTTAACAATCTGATTAATTTTTTCTTCAATGTTTACATTTTGGTTGTCCACCAGGTTGTCGATCCGTGGAAAAATCATCAACCCGGTTGACAACAAAGTTGATGACCAAGTTGCTCGTCTTTGGGCCCCTTTAATATACCTACATCTTTATTATCTACTAGCTGATATGCCCGGCCTTGCACGGGTGAAGAGTATAAATTTATTATTTGAGGAGTTTGCTATCAAAACCAGCTCATTCCATATTTTTCTGAAATCCACTTTTTTGCATATTTTGAAAGTTTAGAGGATCCTTCATAACCTGGCGAAGGGATATAGCTCAAACCCAGCTCATTCCAACCCAATAAACTGGAAAAAACTACTTCACCACTTAATTGAACAAAAAAAACTGAAAAAAGTATGAAAAATCGTGTTTTTGCATCAAAGTCAGCTCATTCTAACCTAATTAGCGTAATTACGCCCAAGGTAATGCAACTGAAAGGAAAATGAAAAACTAATCGAATTCTACCTACAGTTAAAAATTTAAAAAACATATTTAGCTTTAGAACTGTGGACGTAAGAAGTTTTTTTGTCTCTCCTGTAAAATTTCCAAAAATGGAATAAGCTGGTTTTGATAGCAAACGCCTCATTTTTTAGTTTTCCCAAATACACTAATTTTAGATAATCAGCATTTACCAATCATCCCAGTATCCTAGGCGTCTTTTTCATACTCCAGTCTTCCCGGTAACTTTTCCTATCCCGGTGTTCTTAGTAATTTTTCTTATCCCAGTGTTCCCAGATGGATTAAAATTCCTTCAGTTCTCAAGCAATATAATTTTTGAATGATTTCCACATTTACATTGGAAAAATTAATCTAAAAAGTATTTAAAATTGCTTAGATCCCTTGATTAATCATATCTTCAGGAATTAAAGTTTTCGGTAAAATAATTCAATAACTAAAGCTTATTCCATTTCGAAATTTAAGAAAAAAATCAATATTTTCTAGTTGAAAGGGAGTTTTAATGGTTTTTGGTTTGTTAACCAACTTTCTTAAAAGTTAAAATATTATCACTTTTTGATTTTACATCCTCGTTTCCATGGACACTATTTTAACAACAATGATATTCCATAAAGCTTTTAAAATATAAAAATTAGATAATCTGTCAAATAAAAATATGTTTAACTATACATAACTTTTAAATTTCATTGAAACAGATTTTTAAAATATTAATATAATTTTTAAATAGATTTGTACCTAGTGTTTCTATTAAAAAATTGTTGTTTAGCATTAAATTTTCTTTGTAACAATGGGGTGAACAGATCTCTTTTGGAGGAGAAATAAAGCTATTTCAGCAAAATGACCATAAAAAGAACAAAAAAAGGGTCAAGGGGTCAATAAAAGTTTTCGAAACATAGCCTATGTTTTTTCCCGAGTTTTTTTACGTAGGTATACCAAGTTTGGTGCAGATCGGAAGTAAACTGTGGATTTGTATAAAAGACAAACACATATAGCCACACTTGATTTTATTATATTAGACTAGCTGATATGCCCGGCCTTGCACGGGTGAAGAGTATAAATTTATTATTTGAGGAGTTTGCTATCAAAACCAGCTCATTCCATATTTTTCTGAAATCCACTTTTTTGCATATTTTGAAAGTTTAGAGCAGGGGTTCTCAAACTTTTTATGTTGCGGAGCCCTTTTCAAGAGACAAATTCTTCGCGGAGCCCTTTTCCGAAATAAATTTTCCAAGGTATAAAAGCAAATTACACATAAAACCCATTGCTTCTAGAAATAAAAGCATAATATAAATTTATTTCGGGAGGGGTCCAAAATTATTCTTCAGCCCCTCCCATGCATATTTAACAGTTAAACGTAGCTTTTAAAAACATTTTTAGGTATAATTTGCATCTAAGATAATTTATTTGTAAGAAAAATTGTGACGAATTAAGATCCAAGTACAATAGAAGGGTTTGGGGGTCCTTCCTCCCCAGAAGATTTTGTGAAATGTGATCCTTAAAAACAGTATTTTAACTCGTTTTAGGTACATCATTGTCCAAATTTTGGACATTCATTTTTAGGTAGGATTTTAATTTTAACGAACTTACTATAAAAATTGACAATAATAAAGCTTCAAGTACAATAGGGGTTTTGGGGGTCCTCCCCCAAAAGAATTTCGGAAATTTGACCTTAAATAACATGGTTTTAACTTGTTTTTTTTATACGTAGTCCAATTTTCCGGGGGAGAAGCAGGGCCCCCTCGCCCCTTTAATATACACCCCGGGATATATGGAATATTTTGTTTACCAATTATATTTTATCATTGGATACAATGTAAATCTTTATTTTAAATTTCTGAATATTTAAAAGCTATCCCTTTTTAATCATTATGCCGGAGATGCATGAACAAAGGATTCATACAGAAATCTGTACATCTGTAAATTTTGTTTTCCTATAAGTTACTTCTTTTGAAATCGAGAGATGTTTTGGGGGCTGTTAGACCATACGTCAGAGGTACATATCGAAATTTATTTACACATGGGCCCAAAATCATTCCTTATCCCCTCCCATGCCATAGGATCAATGTTAGCTTTTTATACATTTTTTGGCAGAATTTGCATCTTAAAGAACTTAATATAAGAAACGTTTTGTGTAATTAAATTCCAAATGCTATAAAGAGGGGGTGGAAATTTGACTCTGCTAAAAACAGGTTTTCCCTTGGTTTTGGTACATCTACTCCGAATTTTGGACATACATTTTTAAGTAGGATTGTGATTTTGCTGAACTTTATAAAAAAAGGTGCTGAGTAATCAATTTGAGAAATGAGGGAATGGGGTTCCTTGGTGTGCTACTATTCGGAGCGGCCGTTTCAGGGGCAGAAATAAAATGAAAGTAAATAGAACTCTCATAATTCTTCTAAATAGTAGAAGAAGAAAAATTTGGTGCTGAAACGGGTCGGCGCCCAAACGGCCAGCGCCAAACCGTCCCATCCTGGGGGTTCCTCCCCCAGAAAAGTTTTGGAAATTTGACCCTAAAAACAGGGTTTTAACTTGTTTTGGTAAACCAAAAAAGACCTGAAAAAGGCAAAAACCAGCTGACCTTACCAACACCTTACAGAAAGTTATTTATATAACATTTCAGAGAAAAGCAAATTAGAAATTATCGAAAAATGTATTTATTTCAAATTTCTTCGCGGAGCCCCTGGAAATGCTTGGCGGAGCCCTAAGGGCTCCGCGGAGCACAGTTTGAGAACCGCTGGTTTAGAGGATCCTTCATAACCTGGCGAAGGGATATAGCTCAAACCCAGCTCATTCCAACCCAATAAACTGGAAAAAACTACTTCACCACTTAATTGAACAAAAAAAACTGAAAAAAGTATGAAAAATCGTGTTTTTGCATCAAAGTCAGCTCATTCTAACCTAATTAGCGTAATTACGCCCAAGGTAATGCAACTGAAAGGAAAATAAAAACTAATCGAATTCTACCTACAGTTAAAAATTTAAAAAACATATTTAGCTTTAGAACTGTGGACGTAAGTTTGTTGAGTTTTTTTGTCTCTCCTGTAAAATTTCCAAAAATGGACTAAGCTGGTTTTGATAGCAAACGCCTCATTTTTTAGTTTTCCCAAATACACTAATTTTAGATAATCAGCATTTACCAATCATCCCGGTATCCTAGGCGTCTTTTTCTACTCCAGTCTTCCCGGTAACTTTTCCTATCCTAGTGTTCTTAGTAATTTTTCTTATCCCAGTGTTCCCAGATGGATTAAAATTCCTTCTGTTCTCAAGCAATATAATTTTTGAATGATTTCCACATTTACATTGGAAAAATTAATCTAAAAAGTATTTAAAATTGCTTAGATCCCTTGATTAATCATATCTTCAGGAATTAAAGTTTTCGGTAAAATAATTCAATAACTAAAGCTTATTCCATTTTGAAATTTAAGAAAAAAATCAATATTTTCTAGTTGAAAGGGAGTTTTAATGGTTTTTGGTTTATTAACCAACTTTCTTAAAAGTTAAAATATTATCACTTTTTGATTTTACATCCTCGTTTCCATGGACACTATTTTAACAACAATGATATTCCATAAAGCTTTTAAAATATAAAAATTAGATAATCTGTCAAATAAAAATATGTTTAACTATACATAACTTTTAAATTTCATTGAAATAGATTTTTAAAATATTAATATAATTTTTAAATAGATTTGTACCTAGTGTTTCTATTAAAAAATTGTTGTTTAGCATTAAATTTTCTTTGTAACAATGGGGTGAACAGATCTCTTTTGGAGGAGAAATAAAGCTATTTCAGCAAAATGACCATAAAAAGAACAAAAAAAGGGTCAAGGGGTCAATAAAAGTTTTCGAAACATAGCCTATGTTTTTTCCCGAGTTTTTTTACGTAGGTATACCAAGTTTGGTGCAGATCGGAAGTAAACTGTGGATTTGTATAAAAGACAAACACATATACCCACACTTGATTTTATTATATTAGATACATCAATACATATCTTTAATTGTCCACGTCCAGTGTCGGATTTCATAAACGTCAACGGCTTTATTGATATCACCTGACTTAGTCAGACTTCGGAGATTAGCAACAACACATTTTTTCGCATTTTCCTAATTTCGAGAAAATGTGCCTTATGACAGTACACAATGTATGAGGGATTCGAGAAATGATATGATGTATTAGTCCAAGAAAAGTAAGGTTTGAAGTGGAACAAATTGTAAAAGAAAGTTTGATGGGTGATTCATATAGGAAATTTTCCGTAGAAAACGATGGTGAAAAGTATACCAAAATTAACCGTGTCCTTTAGACAATATGGCGGATTTTCCAAAATGGCGGTCAATCATTTTTAACTTATTACTTCCTAAAAATCGTTAATCAAATTATAAATTTTGCAGTAAATGATTAAAATTTAGTAGTAAAATTAATGGCGAACTGTTTTTTTCTCTTACTATAAGTCATTCATCCAATATGGCAGATTTTCCAAAATGGCGTCCACTAATGTTTATAATAAGTAAAATTATGATGATAAATTTGTAATTTTTACAGGATATGGTTAGAATTAAGTCATAATAATATTCATATAAGTTTCATCTCCTCAATGTATCAAATATGGTGAATTTTTCAAAATGGCGGACAATCGTGTTTTTTTTATTTGCTAAAAATCGTTAATAAAATAAAACTTTTGCAGTAAATTATTAGAATTTAGTTGAAAAAATAATTTGGAACTGTTTTTTTCTCTTACGATAAGTCATTTATCCAATATGGCGGATTTTCCAAAATGGCCTCCACTAATGTTTATAATACATAAATTCCGATGATAAATTCATAATTTGTACAGGATACGGTTAGAACTAAGTCACAATAATATTGATAAAAGTTTCCTCCCCCTCAATGTATCAAATATGGCTGATTTTCCAAAATGGCGGCCACATATTTAGAGCCTTTTTATTTTTAACGTTTTTACATATAAATAAATTTATTTTAGAATAACAAAAATTCCAACAAAATTAATTACTACAAAATTAATTACCTACAAAATGGTATATTAACCAAGATTTTGCGATACATAGAAATAATTTCCAAAAAGGCGGCCCCATACTTCAAACTTAGTGGTAAATGGTAATTTTTGAATTTCTACCTACCTTTAACATTATTTACCCGTAAATTTTAGTAAATTATAAGTATTCTGCTTATATTTTACCTAATAACATTTAATATTTCAAATTATTAAGAAAAAAAATAAAAAATAAAAAGGATCTAAATAAGTGGCCGCCATTTTGGAAAATCCGCCATATTTGATACATTGAGGGGGAGGAAACTTTTATCAATATTATTGTGACTTAATTCTAACCGTATCCTGTACAAATTATGAATTTATCATCAGAATTTATGTGTTATAAACATTAGTGGACGCCATTTTGGAAAATGCGCCATATTGGATATACTTATTGGACGCCATATTGGACTTATAGTAAGAGAAAAAAACCGTTCCACATTATTTTTGCAACTAAATTCTAATAATTTATTGCAAAAGTTTTATTTTATTAACGATTTTTAGCAAATAAAAAAAAACACGATTGTCCGCCATTTTGAAAAATCCGCCATATTTGATACATTGAGGAGATGAAACTTATATGAATATTATTATGACTTGATTCTAACCATATCCTGTAAAAATTACGAATTTATCATCATAATTTTACTTATTATAAACATTAGTGGACGCCATTTTGGAAAATCCGCCATATTGGATGAATGACTCATCGTAAGAGAAAAAAACAGTTCGCCATTAATTTTACTACTAAATTTGAATCCTTCTTCTTTTTTCTTTTACAATTTGTTCCACTTGAACCCCTTTTTTGAGCTAACTTTCTTGGACTATATGGGATACGAGAGTATGATGTGATGATACGAGAAAAGTGATAAACCGGGCATTATTAATAATGCCAAAAGTGAGAGAGGCAATGCTATGAATTAAATGACATTTATAACAGCCCGAAATCCGGGGGCATTATTAATAATGCCCGTAATTAAACATACTACGGAGATTATTAATAGAGGAAAATGGGGCAATTTGATACAAAGGGCACTTTGATACACTTTCAATATCTCAAAAGCTATCAAGGTTATTTAGGTCGTGTTTTTACGAAAAGTTGCCTTTATAATATGCACAAGCATTACATATGAAACCTTTAAGCTCTGAAATAAGTCTACAAATTTTTGTGAAGGAAACAAAATTATTTTCGTCAAAATTTTCCAAATGTAAATTTCTAAATGCAAAATATTCCTGAATCTATTCTACTTGGAATACAGATATCTGTAAATTCAAAAAACAAGTTTATCCTCGTTACCAATAGGGGATATCTTTAAATTTTAAATAAACTTTGGCAGTCTTTTTTAAAATAAAGGTTTTTGTTTAAAAACAACAAATGGGGCAAATTGATACACTTGGATGCGGGGTACTTTGATACACTCGTGGGGCATATTGATACACATAAAAATTCCATAATTTGCGTTGGGTGATAAATATATATCTGCAATTAAAAAAATAATTTTAGGGTAAGTTAGATCTACAGTGAAGGATATTTATATCAATTTTTGAGTTTTTTAAGTGTTTGAGATTGAAAACTGTTTGCATTGTAGCTATGTGCATGTATGAACGAAAACGTAGATAGTAAATACATGACAAAACGATGGAATCAGGGACTCTAAAGCATCTGAGAAGTTCTGAGCACTTTTACATGTAGCAAAAAACTCTATTAAAAACAGTGACAAATTAGTACTATAAATAATGGCAAAAAATTCTATATTTTTATTTCTGAATGTTTAATGAAAAAATCGTTTTTTATGCTTGAAAAAAGGTGTTAAAATATGTTTCAGATACAACTCAATAAAAGTACATTATTTATTTTTGTAAACTTTTGTTATTACTACTTTTGGGCAATTTGATCACTGTATCAAAATACGTAATGCATCCAATTGTCCCACTGGTGGGGTGTATTGATACCAAATTGATTTTTTTACAATAGTCGTTATATTTTAATTTTCATTAAACTTATACAGGGTGTCCCATAAATAATGGGTCACACTTCTAGGGGGGATAGTAGACACCTAGACGAGTCAGAATCACATAGGATTTGGGGGTCCCAGACCAAATCCCAGGGAGTTAAAAATGGAGCGACACCCCTAAAAAATTATTGAAAAATTCAATTTGTAGAACTACTATTGGTAAAAATTTAATTATGGTCTCAAAAATTGTGGTTTAATTTGATCTTTAAAATTATCTCAAAAGTTTTTACTTTAAAATTTGTTTCATCATGGAAAAAGTTAAAAAACCACAAAAAAATGTGAAAATTCTTCCTAAACCTCATTTTGTAATTCGAAATCCTTTCGTTTGATTTTATAATCTGAAAGATCATAGTTGAAAACCCCTAAGTCCAAAGTTTCACGTAAAAACCATCAATATTAAACCCTTAAGATCCTGTTAAAGTTCGTTTTTTGCGTGCGCTAACTGGTTTCCTATAGCCGTTTCCAAAACGGCAGATTGAGGACGCAAAAAACGGACTTAAACCATGCTTTAACAGGCTCTCGAGCATTTAATATTGATGGTTTTTATGTGACACTTTGGACTTAAGGGTTTTAAACTATGATCTTTCAGATTATTAAATCAAAAGAAATGATTTCGAAATACAAAATTAGGTTTTGGCAGAGTTTTCACATTTTTTTGTGGTTTTTAAACTTTTTTGTAATAAAAAAATTTAAACTGAAAGCTTTTAAGATTGTTTTAAAGATCATATTAAACCACAATTTTTGAGACCATATTTAAATTTTTACCAATAGTAGTTGATCTACAAATTGAATTTTTCAATAATTTTTTTGGAGTGTCGCTCCATTTTTAACTCCCTGGGATTTGGTCTGGGACCCCCAAATCCTATGTGATTCTGACTCGTCTAGGTGTCTACTATCCCCCTAGAAGTGTGACCCATTATTTATGGGACACCCTGTATATTATTTTCTAATTGGTTTTTATAAAGAGTCATTCTTAGATATTAAAAAAAGTATCCAAGTAAGTCATATGTTGTTCACTAAGGGGCACAAGCCCTTCCAAGTGAAGCACTAAATTAAAAAATAAATATTTATACTAAGAACAAATAAAAACAAATAATCGAAATACACATACAGTCATGAACAAAATACAAAATATGCATACAAAATAATACTTACTAAGTACACACCAGAAAAAAAATAATAATTTGGCTAACACAGAGCAACAAAATATAGTCAAATATCAGGCTCATCTTCATTTGTTGTTGTTGTTGTCGTGTGCCACTTGGAATACCCAAGCTCCACAAGGATTCAAGGCAAAGGGGGTGCGGCTCCTGAGAAAGTGAGGCCCATAAATGGCAGGATTAATCTTCATTTACAAGACCTTTATAGATTTGTGTCTTTTAAATTCAATAAATATGTAGACAGACCCTTTTTAAAAGAAAATTTATTTGAGTTAGAGGTTCGATAAGTTGGCAATTTGTTATAAAAGAACGGACCCTGATAAAGAAAACTTTTACGCAAGATCTCTTTGTATGGCTGTGGGATATTTAATATAGGTGGTTGTCTGAGATTATAATGAATATTAGTACTACCAAATGAGCTAATGTTATTATAAATAAAAAGTGATAATCTAAAATAATAAAGTTTCTTTATAGTTAATAACTGATCACTATTTACATGCTTAAAAATTCTTTTTTGCACATTTATTAAAGGTATAAGGTTTGATATGTAATCCCCTCCCCAAAAAATTATGCCACACTGTAAAATAGATTGAATCCAGGAGAAGTATAAGATTTTCAAAAAGGATCCGTCTACATGATTTTTTAAATGATAAAAAATAAATAGGTAGTATCGGAGTTTAGATTTTAGACAATTGATATGTGAAGTATATTTTAGGTTCTGGTCGAGATTATATCCCAAATATTTAAAATTTGGAACTCTTTCAAGGTTAAGACAATTACAGTTAGCGGAATTCAAGCAATCGTGATATTTTATGTTTAGATCTAAACTGTTATTATAGATTAAGCTAAAATTAATATATTTTGTCTTATTGCTATTTATTGATGGACAGTTATTATCAAACCAATATCTTAACTTTTGTAAATCCGAATTTATGTTATTTTCTACTGTATTGAAGTTTTGAGAAGAGTATATGAAAACGGTATCGTCTGCATAAGATAGTATCTTACCGTGAAGTTTTAGATTGCACAAGTCATTTATAAATATTAGGAATAATAAAGGGCCCAATATAGAACCTTGTGGAACACCGTTTTTTAAAATTTTGGAATTGCTTAATTTGTCATGTAATTTTACGTATTGTTTTCTATTGCATAAATAAGACCTGAACCAATCTAGATGAGTTCCTCTAACACCTACCCTTGATAATTTATGTAATAGTATAGTATGGTTTATTGAGTCGAAAGCCTTTGAGATGTCTATAAAAATCGAAACAGTTTAGATTATTATTAATGCTGTTGTAAATAAGTGTAGAAAACTCATGTAGAGCCAGGCCTGTGCTGGGTACCTTCAGAGGGCGGTGGACAAAGGGTGTAAGGGCGCAACAACATAAATGATTACACTAGTCGACAGTGGTTTCCTAACAACAACCAAATTACTATTTTTGCTACTAATTCATATAGTTATTGAAATATCTGCAAGTAAAAAAGTTCCACCACGTCCCATATTTGTATAACAAAAACTTTCGATTTTCTGCTTTTTTTCATAATTTTTGCATTTTAAACGTCATTTTTGTCCAATAGCAACCCTTCAATCGCATTCAATTAATTTATTTCTAGTATCCCAGTATGTAGACATTATTTTAAAAGTGTGGCTATGTTTTTGTACTGCAGTTCATTTTGAAAAATGACTAGTTTTCAGAGTAGATTTTGCAAATTTATACGCAATTACGTTTTGCAAAATTTGGGTACGGTTTAAATTACAATTCAACGGTAATATTTAACAAAAAAGGTGGGAAAAGGTTTTTTCCCATTGATTTGGGTCCAAATAAGTGGCTAAAATGAAATCTGGGCTCCTCAGGTATGTTGCAGAAGTTAGAATGTGGCTCTTTTTAAGTGCGTAAGAGTTAACAGTAGTTCTATGCAAATTACTATCCATATAGTATGGGGAGGGCATTCAAATTATCTTGGTTATTTAATATCAATGATAAATACCGAAAAAACACTTCAAAAGTATTTAAAAGGACTTTTTTGCCATTAAGTGAAGGCAAACACAAAGTCAGTATGAACCTCTGATTAAAAAAGGATTCACGACCTTGCTTTTGAAGGAAAATTTAATAAAAACTTATTATCAGCTTGGAAATGGATTTTAGGAGAGTGGTAGCATAAGTTTTACAAAAAAGGACCGATAAAATGTTTTAATCCCAATAGAAGGTTCTGTTTTAGTCTTACCAAGCCATAGAGAACGTTGAACATCACTCAAAAATCATATTTTACATCCACGTTTGAATTTATTTTCGGAAAATCTCACTGTATTCAATCATAAACAATGGTATATATTCCCTTAGGACATTGACTCGATGCATAGGTCATTGAGAAATAGCAATTTTGGGTTACAGCTCTTGGTTCATTAAAAGAGGAGATTTGACGCCACCTAAGAGGCAAAAAGTGATAAAATTGCATCGTATTTTATGAATGTTTAATGGTTTATAGTTTTATATTATCTGAAACATGTATATAATCTCAATTATGATAGTATTTTATGCTAAAATAATGAGATAAACTGTTAAAAAACGAGTGGTTTCAACGCTTTTTTCCTTTCTTACAGTATTGGTGCTATATTTGTAACAAAAAAACTGTACGTGCTGCAGCTTTTTCACAACTATTTCTGAATTCTACACCCTCAAATTAGTCGGAAATACCTAATCCCATTTTTGTTAGGGAAAAAAAGTTTAAATTTGTCGACTAGTGTTATTAAACCTAAAAAGTTTTTTTAAAGATTGGTGGCATTTTAAAAATTACAAAGCAATAATGCTACTTGTGTTTTTTTATTGTTGTTATTTCAACATTTGATTTTTGTTTAAAAAATATTTAGCTGATTCCCCTCCTGTGCGGATGATTACACCAAAAACTCTTGTACCACTCCTTGTAAGTCTAAATATTGAAGAGAAACAGTACATAAATAATTAAGAAATTTAAAAGGGGGGTCTGGGGGTCCTCCCCCAGAAAAATTTTAGAATTTTTAAATGTAGTGTTCAGACTCATTTTGAGACCCTTTGAGTTACACCCGGAGGGAAAAAAAGGAAAGAAAATACAGCTTAAAAATATGTCAGAATGTCCGGGATTGCTAAAAAAATCTCCCTGAATTTACATTTTCAAAGGTAATTATTATTTTGACTAAGGGCAGGCCTTGGTTAAGAAGCCCTTGGTGTGTGGCCAGTCATTAAAATTTGGGAGACGCTTTTAAAATAGCTTGCTTGCATAAAAAAGGGGGCGCCTTGCAAACACCCCCTGTCTTCCCCTAATTTTAACTAAATTCTTTTTGACGTAAGAGGGTCTCCATTTGACAGTTTAAATGAAAGCGCCCTAGCAATTTCAACGTGTTTAACTAAGGGATTCAGCGCCTTGAATATAAACCACCTTACCTTTTTATTTCATTGTTAATCTTTAAATAAAGGCGCTATAAAAATAAAAATTCATAACGAAATTTGATGGTAAGGTACGGAGAGGCTTAAAAAAACTTTTAGATGCCTTCGCGTTTCAGACTTGATGAACCAAGAATGAATTGTAAAACCACTATTGGTTAAGTTTGCTGAAAAAGGAGCCCATAAAAACATTGAGAAGTTCACGAATAAATTACAGTAGAAAAGTGTCTCTTTAAAAGGCGCCTGAGCAAAGGGCGCAGGGGGACACGTCCCCCTGTCCCCCCTGGCCAGCACGGGCCTGTGTAGAGCATGCTCAGTGCTATATCCCTTTTTAAAACCAAACTGGTTTTTAGAGATGAACTCGGAGGAGTTTAAGAAACATGTTAATTTATCCCTCATAGCCTTTTTGATAATTTTTGAAAAAATTGGAAGCACTGATATTGGTCTATAATTTGTTAACAATTCTTTATCACCCGATTTTTATACAGGGGTAACGATTCCAACTTTTAAACTGTCTGGAAAATAGCTTGCTTTTAACACATTGTTAACTATTTTTAAAAATGCCAAGGGGTTATGCTTAAAAATTATTTTGTAAAGTTTAATTGGTATTCTATCATGACCAACAGCTTTTTTTTCATTTATCGAATTCAATACATTATTTATTTCTTGAACGTTTAAATCTTAAAGATAAAAAGAGTTTACATTTGACTCTGTAGCAGTACTTGGTAAAGTATGGATATTAATGTTTGTAGATTTTACAACGTTTATGAAGAAATCATTATAGTTATTTGCTAAGATCTCAGAATTTGTAGAATTTGGAAATGTGCACTTTTTGGCATCCTTACCCAAAATATTATTTATAAGTTTCCACTCCTTTTGTTTGTTTTTATTGCATTTGAGAAATTCTTTCTGATAATAAAGGGTTTTCGCTGTTTTAATTTTGTTTTTCAATTCTCTAGTAGCACATTTATACATATTTTTAATGGAGGTATTAAAATTATTCTTTTTCAATTTACGGTACCGTAAAACGGGGTGAATCGGATCAGCGGGGTGAATCGGATCACTTTTGAAAAAAGTTTTTTAAATCATCATCGCTCCGGTTGTGTTAGAGTTATAAAATCAGGATAAGTTCTGACTTATTCTCCACATTGTTCAGAAGTGGTTTCAGTCATCAAAAATTATTTTGCGATAATATCTTAGGTCAACCACGGCTTTGAAGTTGAATACGAAAAAGGTCACAAAAACGTGGCTGTCAAAACTTTGCTTATTGCACGAAAAAAATTACTTTCTTTTCTCAATTTTCAGTATCCCCCGTGTGGTCCCAACTCTTCCAAAGATTTCTTTGCAATCAAATTTTAAATAAATGGTAATTCCGATTTTTGCTGAATTTTTTAGTAAAACAAGTCCATTCCGACTACTGATGCGGGGTGAATGGGATCAGTAGTAAAAATGTGTGTTTGAAATTTTTTTCTGAAAAACTGGTAACAGGTGGAGATTTCAAACAAAAGGGATTTTGTTTTATGTATATTTAAGAATATAATGTATGGCTTTGGTAGTTCTGGTGGTATTATTTCTTCTCAAAAAAGCGATTAGAAAAGAAGACCGCAAGTGACGATTTTAGTTAAATTTTTTCGGCCGCTTCAAAAACTGGAAAGAATGCATGATTCATGGCTAATAAAAGTTTTGCTGTATGTTTACATTAATGTGTCAAAGTTTTAAGGTTAACCGATAAGTTTTAGATGGGAAATTTTGATCTCAAACATAACATCTATTGCGGAAAAACCTCTCTTAGTGTTTGTTGGTCAATCGAAAGAAATTTTTACTAAAACGACATCAAAATCAACAAGAAAACTTACATATAGACCCATCTGTTTAGTAATATGCCGTATATTAAATTATCTTTGAATATAGTAGGTGCAGAAATCAGTGCAATATTTAGGAGCGCATTATTTTAGCTTCTGAGAATTGCACTCACTAAATTTATGATAAAGCGAACGAAGCTATTCTTTTCTTCATATGAAAACACTAAAAAAAGTAACACTTATTTTTTGAAACTGGAAACAGATAAAACAATAATGCTATGGAAAGACTCAATGCTTTAACAATTAATTTATTTCAGAAAAACATCTGCAAAACATCTGTCTTGATTTTATTTCATACACCAGATCCCTGCTGCTCAACGAAGCGAGAGAAGTGCTAAAGAACTATGGAAAATTACCAGTTATATGCAGTTTTAAAGCTAAATTTAATATCTTAAACTTATCAAATCATCTCAAAATTTTGAAATCTTAATGTAAACATTGCAAATACACAGCAAAACTTTTGTTAGCCATGAATAATGCATTCTTCACAGTTTTTAAAGCGGCCGAAAAAAAATTTACTAAAATTGTCGTTTGCGGTCTTCTTTTCTAACCGCCATTTTGAAAAGAAATAATACAACCAGAACTTCCAAAACCATACATTATATATTCTTTAATATACATAAACCAAAATACCCTTTATTTGAAATCTCCACCTATTATCAGTTTTTCAAAAAAAATTTCAAACATGAACCTTTGGTAAAAAGTATCAGAACTTTTCGGAAAACCCTATATTTTATTTAAAAATTTTTCATTATTTTAGTAAAATTTATTCATTTTACCTTATTAGACTATTTTATGGCTAATTTCAGGATCTTGTATCACTTTAAGACGTAAAAATTACGTTTTTCTCACAAAAACTGGCTGTGATCCGATTCACCCCGCATTGAGGGTGAATCGGATCACGGCTCTTAAAAATTTGTATAAAATAAACCATTCAAGATAATTTAATTTTTTCAACGGGTTCTTAAAGTATTAATTAGGACTCGAAATATTATTTTCAAAGCATTCCAAAATCTTTATTATTAAAAATCTGGCAGCAGTTCAAAGTTCAAAAATGATCCGATTCACCCCGTTTTACGGTATAATTTTTCTTTTTCATTTATCAATTTTATAATTTCATTTGTTATCCATCCGTTTTTCCTTTTCTTTCTATTAGGATATTGCACTGTTTTTGTTGATTTCCTATAGATATCAAGCACTAGATTTTCAAATGACATGTAATTTTCAATGTTACACAGACAATTCTTAAAATCTAAGCAACTGACAAGTGATTCGAACTTTACAAAATCAATATTTATAAATGAACTAGCGGATATGCCCGGCCTTGCACGGGTGGAGTGTATATATTTTTTTTAAATTAAATTTTTTTTAAATATATTTATAATTTTTAAATCAGCAATTACCAATCATCAGGGTATCCCAGACGTCTTTTTCATATCCCGGTGTTCCCGGTAATTTTTCATATCCCGATGTTCCCGATAATTTTCCTATCCCGCTGATCGAGGTAATTTTTATGTCCCGGTAATCCCGGTACTTTTTTTTCCTATCCCGATGTTCCCGGTAATTTTCCTTTTCCCGGTGTTCTCGGCAATGTTTCCTAGTAAATTAGTGAGTCTAGTGAACAAAAATAACAAATTTGAAACAATAATAAAAGATCTAGTAAATTGAAAAGTCTAGTGAACCGCTTCATTGGAAACAATGTTTTATTTTCAAGTAGTTTTCCATGAAAGAAAATTTTCACTTTTCCATAAATATTTAAATTTTAAAGGAAAAAAATCTTGAAATAAAGGAAAGTAACGTTTGAAAATAAATTATTTGAATTTATTTTAGCGTTTTCACAACTGATATAGTTTTTAAATGGACAATTATCGAGTTTTTCCTGTTAAAATATTAAATGTTTGAAGGTTTTCATCTAGTTAACAATAGTGAGTCGAGCAGATCTACTCTGGTAGAGAAATGGAGAAATAAGCGTTTTCGGCTATAAATTCGTTAATTACTCGTAATTATTCGATTTTAAAGCTTTGAAAACTATCTTAAGTTACTCCCCGACTCGGAATACGTCTATACGTCGAGTTTGGTTTCGGTCCGTGGCCTATTTCAAGAGATTACCCCGGACATACATACATACATACACACACACATCGCCCGTTAGCCTTTTATTTATACAGAGACTAGCGGATATGCCCGGCCTTGCACGGGTGGAGTGTATAATTTTTTTAAATTAAATTTTCTCAAAATATATTTATAATTTTTAAATCATCAATTACCAATCATCCCGGTATCCCAGACGCCTTTTTCCTATCCCGGTGTTCCCGGTAATTTTTCATATCCCGATGTTCCCGGTACTTTTCCTATCCCGATGTTCCCGATAATTTTCCTATACCGCTGATCGAGGTAACACTGTTCTACAAATTTGACCTTCAAAATTTTTTCCTTGATGAAAATAGTCAATTCTAATAGATTTTGGGTCGCTGAATACGAAAATCACCATTAAAATTCTCAATTGACTCAGGATTTTCGGGGAACAGCCCCTCCCCCTTTTTACGTTTTTCGACGACCTTATAACTTAAAACTCGATTTTCAGGGTCAAAAAGCATTATTTTAGTCTTCAAATTGCTCCCCAGTTAACAAGAAATGTTCAAATTAATAAAATATGATAAATTTATAACAAATGGATAGGGTTAAGGGGTAATTACCCATCTAAAAATACAAAAAAATAGCTAAAAATTATAGAGGTTTCTATACGCTATTTTTTCCTCTTATTTTTTACGCAAATCCCGTTTGAAGGGTCCTAACCCTTCCCCAAGGACCCAAATTTGATGACAATATGCAGCAATAATTTTTACTTAAAGCGGTTGAGGTGTTAGCCTCCCAGAAGTCCCCGCGGAAGAGTTCGGAAGACTTCCAGAATCGCGAAGGCGCTCGCGAGTTCAGGAATTAATATCGATGATTTTGAAAAGATTACAAATGATGTTTTTCTTATATTTTGGGTGTATCCTAAGTAGAAACTCTTCAGTTCTTTAAAAACTGACCGGTTTTCGGGAGTGAGGATTCCATGTTTCAAGATGTTAACAGATGCACGGCTGAGGATAACAATTAGGGGGCATCCCCTTAAAAACTGAGGGTGATGGTGGAAAATGGGTGTCATATTTGAATTCAGCAGATCATTTTACACAAGAATCAGCGGAAATTCAGTAAGTGGCTTCAAATTTTTTTTTGTACAGCACAGTTAAACTCTAAGTGCGGCATTGAACCCTTCCGTGGGTGCTCTGGGGGCGCTCTCACCTCAACCGCTTTTAGCAAAAATCATTGCTGCATATTGCCATCAAATTTCGGTCCTTGGGGAAGGGTTAGGACCCTTCAAACGGGAATTGCGTAAAAAATAGGAGGAAAAAATAGCGTATAAAAACCTCTATAATTTTTAGCTAATTTTTTGCATTCTTAGGGGGTTAACTACCCCTTAAACCTATCCATTTGTTATAAATTTATCATATTTTATTAATTTGAACATTTCTTGTCCCCTGGGGGGCAATTTGAAGATTAAAGCAATGCTTTTTGACCCTGAAAATCGAGTTCAAAGTTATAAAGTCGTTAAAAAACGTGAAAAGGGGGAGGGGCTGTTCCCCGAAAATCCTGAGTCAATTGAGAATTTTAATGGTGATTTTCGTATTCAGCGACCCAAAATCTATAAGAAATGACTATTTTCATCAAGGAAAATTTTTCAGTGTAGAACAGTGTAATTTTTATGTCCCGGTAATCCCGGTACTTTTTTTTCCTATCCCGATGTTCCCGGTAATTTTCCTTTTCCCGGTGTTCTCGGCAATGTTTCCTAGTAAATTAATGAGTCTAGTGAACAAAAATAACAAATTTGATACAATAATAAAAGATCTAGTAAATTGAAAAGTCTAGTGAACCGCTTCATTTGAAACAATGTTTTATTTTTAAGTCGTTTTCCATGAAGAAAATTTACACTTTTCCATAAATATTTAAATTTTAAAGGAAAACATCTTAAAATAGGGGAAACTAACGTTTCAAAATTAATTATTTGAGTTTATTTTCGCGTTTTCACAACTAATATCATTTTTAAATGCGCAAATATCCAGTTTTTCGTATTGAAATATATTTATTTTTTAAAGTTTTCATCTCGTTCGCAATAGGTAGTCAAACGGATCTGCTCTAGTAGAGAAATGGAGAAATAAGCGTTTTCGTTAATAAATTCGCTAATTACTCGTAATTATTCGATTTTAAAGCTTGGAAAACTATCTTAAGTTACTCCCCGACTCGGAATACGTCTATACGTCGAGTTTGGTTTCGGTCCGTGGCCTATTTCAAGAGATTACCCCGGACATACATACATACACACACACATACATACATACATCGCCCGTTAGCCTTTTATTTATACAGAGACTAGCGGATATGCCCGGCTTTGCACGGGTGGAGTGTATATAATTTTTTTAAATTAAATTTTCTCAACATACATTTATAATTTTTTAAATCAGCAATTACCAATCATCCCACTATCCCAGGCGCCTCTTTTTCATATCCCGGTGGTCCCGATAATTTTTCATTTCCCGGTATTCCCGGTAATTTTTCTTACCCAGTGTTCCCGGTAATTTTTTCCTATCCCTGTGTCTTTTTTCATCTTAATAAAGTAACGGTAATTTTTCTTATCCCGGTGTTCCCGGTAATTTTTCATGTCCCGATATTCCCGGTTATTTTCCTTACCCCGATGTTCCCGATCATTTACCTTATCCCGATGTTCCCGATAATTTTCCTATCCCGATGTTCCCGATAATTTTCCTTATCCCGATGTTCCCGATAATTTTCCTATCCCGCTGATCGAGGTAATTTTTATGTCCCGGTAATCCCGGTACTTTTTTTCCTATCCCGATGTTCCGGGATAATTTTCCTTTTCCCGGTGTTCTCGGCAATGTTTCCTAGTAAATTAATGAGTCTAGTGAACAAAAATAACAAATTTGAAACAATAATAAAAGATCTAGTAAATTGAAAAGTCTAGTGAACCGCTTCATTTTAAACAATGTTTTAATTTTAAGTCGTTTTCCATGAAGAAAATTTACACTTTTCCATAAATATTTCTATTTTTAAAGAAAAAATCTTAAAATAGAGGAAAATAAAGTCACGAAATTAATTATTTGAATTTATTTTGGCGTTTTCACAACTTATATCCTTTTTAAATTGACAATTATCGAGTTTTTCCTGTTAAAATATTTGATTTTTGAAGGTTTTCATCTAGTTAACAATAGTGAGTCGAGCAGTCTACTCTAGTAGAGAAATGGAGAAATAAGCGTTTCGGGCTATAAATTCGCTAATTACTCGTAATTATTCGATTTTAAAGCTTTGAAAACTATCTTAAGTTACTCCCCGACTCGGAATACGTCTATACGTCGAGTTTGGTTTCGGTCCGTGGCCTATTTCAAGAGATTACCCCGGACATACCCACACACACACATACCCACACACACACATCGCCCGTTAGCCTTTTATTTATACAGAGACTAGCTGATATGCCCGGCCTTGCACGGGTGGAGTGTATAAATTTTTTAAATTAAATTTTCTCAAAATATATTTATAATTTTTAAATCAGCAATTACCAATCATCCCGGTATCCCAGACGCCTTTTTCCTATCCCGGTGTTCCCGGTAATTTTTCATATTCCGATGTTCCCGGTTATTTTCCTTATCCGGATGATCCCGATCCTTTTCCTTATCCCGATGTTCCCGATAATTTTCCTATCCCGATGTTCCCGATAATTTTCCTATCCCGATGTTCCCGATAATTTTCCTATCCCGATGTTCCCGGTAATTTTTCATATCCCGATGTTCCCGGTTATTTTCCTTATCCCGATGTTCCCGATAATTTTCCTATCCCGATGTTCCCGATAATTTTCCTATCCCGATGTTCCCGATAATTTTCCTATCCCGATGTTCCCGATAATTTTCCTATCCCGCTGATCGAGGTAATTTTTATGACCCGGTAATCCCGGTACTTTTTTTTCCTATCCCGATGTTCCCGGTAATTTTCCTTTTCCCGGTGTTCTCGGCAATGTTTCCTAGTAAATTAATGAGTCTAGTGAACAAAAATAACAAATTTGAAACAATAATAAAAGATCTAGTAAATTGAAAAGTCTAGTGAACCGCTTCATTTGAAACAATGTTTTATTTTTAAGTCGTTTTCCATGAAGAAAATTTACACTTTCCCATAAATATTTCTATTTTTAAAGAAAATATCTTAAAAAAGAGGAAAATAACGTTTCAAAATTAATTATTTGAATTTATTTTGATGTTTTCACAACTTATATCTTTTTTAAATATCTAGAGGATAATAAAAGATCTAGTAAATTGAAAAGTCTAGTGAACCGCTTCATTTGAAACAATGTTTTGTTTTTAAGTCCTCTTCCATGAAAATAAAATTTACAATTTTCCATAAATATTTAAATTTTAAAGGAAAATACCTTAAAATAGGGGAAACTAACGTTTCAAAATTAATTATTTGAATTTATTTTCGCGTTTTTACAACTGATATAGTTTTTAAATGGACAATTATAGAGTTTTTCCTGTTAAAATATTTAATTTTTGAAGGTTTTCATCTAGTTAACAATAGTGAGTCGAGCAGTCTACTCTAGTAGAGAAATGGAGAAATAAGCGTTTTCGGCTATAAATTAGCTAATTACTCGTAATTATTCGATTTTAAAGCTTTGAAAACTATCTTAAGTTACTCCCCGCCTCGGAATACGTCTATACGTCGAGTTTGGTTTCGGTCCGTGGCCTATTTCAAGAGATTACCCCGGACATACCCACACACATACACACATACCCACACACATCGCCCGTTAGCCTTTTATTTATACAGAGACTAGCGGATATGCCCAGCCTTGCACGGGTGGAGTGTATAATTTTTTTTAAATTAAATTTTCTCAACATACATTTATAATTTTTTAAATCAGAAATTACCAATCATCCCACTATCCCAGGCGCCTCTTTCATATCCCGGTGGTCCCGATAATTTTTCATTTCCCGGTATTCCCGGTAATTTTTCTTACCCAGTGTTCCCGGTAATTTTTTCCTATCCCGGTGTTCTCGGTAATTTTTCCTATCCCGGTGTCTTTTTTCATCTTAATAAAGTAACGGTAATTTTTCTTATCCCAGTGTTCCCGGTAATTTTTTCCTATCCCGGTGTTCTCGGTAATTTTTCCTATCCCGGTGTCTTTTTTCATCTTAATAAAGTAACAAATTTGAAACTATAATAAAAAGTCTAGTAAATTAATAAGTCTAGTGAACAAAAAGTAACAAATTTAAAACTATAATAAAAGATCTAGTAAACTGAAAAGTCTAGTGAACCGTCTCATTTGAAACAATGTTTTATTTTAAACTCGTTTTCCATGAAAATAATTTACACTTTTCCATTAATATTTTTATTTTAAACGAAAATATCTTGAAGTAGAAGAAACTAACGTTTCAAAATTAATTATTTGAGTTTATTTTCGCGTTTTTACAACTGATATAGTTTTTAAATGGACAATTATAGAGTTTTTCCTGTTAAAATATTTAATTTTTCGATGTTTTCATCTCGTTAACAATAGTGAGTCGAGCAGATCTGCTCTGGTAGAGAAATGGCGAAATAAGCGTTTCGGGCTATAAATTCGTTAATTTCTGGTAATTATTCGATTTTCGAGCTTGGAAAACTATCCCAAGTTACTCCCGGACTCGGAATACGTCTATACGTCGAGTTTGGTTTCGGTCCGTGGCCTATTTCAAGAGATTACCCCGGACATACATACATACATACAGACACATCGCCCGTTAGCCTTTTATTTATACAGAGACTAGCTGATATGCCCGGCCTTGCACGGGTGGAGTGTATAAATTTTTTAAAATGAATTTTTTCAAAATATATATATAATTTTTAAATCAGCAATTACCAATCATCCCGGGATCCCAGACGCCTTTTTCCTATCCCGGTGTTCCCGGTAATTTTTCATATCCCGATGTTCCCGGTTATTTTCCTTATCCCGATGTTCCCGATCATTTTCCTTATCCCGATGTTCCCGATAATTTTCCTATCCCGATGTTCCCGATAATTTTCCTATCCCGATGTTCCCGATAATTTTCCTATCCCGATGTTCCCGGTAATTTTTCATATCCCGATGTTCCCGGTTATTTTCCTTATCCCGATGTTCCCGGTTATTTTCCTTATCCCGATGTTCCCGATCATTTTCCTTATCCCGATGTTCCCGATAATTTTCCTATCCCGATGTTCCCGATAATTTTCCTATCCCGCTGATCGAGGTAATTTTTATGTCCCGGTAATCCCGGTACTTTTTTTTCCTATCCCGATGTTCCCGGTAATTTTCCTTTTCCCGGTGTTCTCGGCAATGTTTCCTAGTAAATTAATGAGTCTAGTGAACAAAAATAACAAATTTGAAACAATAATAAAAGATCTAGTAAATTTAAAAGTCTAGTGAACCGCTTCATTTGAAACAATGTTTTATTTTTAAGTCGTTTTCCATGAAGAAAATTTACACTTTTCCATAAATATTTAAATTTTAAAGGAAAAAATCTTGAAATAAAGGAAAATAACGTTTCAAAATTAATTATTTGAATTTATTTTGGTGTTTTTACAACAGATATAGTTTTTAAATGGACAATTATCGAGTTTTTCCTGTTAAAATATAAAAATGTTTGAAGGTTTTCATCTAGTTAACAATAGTGAGTCGAGCAGATCTACTCTAGTAGAGAAATGGAGAAATAAGCGTTTTCGGCTATAAATTCGTTAATTACTCGTAATTATTCGATTTTAAAGCTTTGAAAACTATCTTAAGTTACTCCCCGACTCGGAATACGTCTATACGTCGAGTTTGGTTTCGGTCCGTGGCCTATTTCAAGAGATTACCCCGGACATACATACACACACATACATACACACATCGCCCGTTAGCCTTTTATTTATACAGAGACTAGCGGATATGCCCGGCCTTGCACGGGTGGAGTGTATAATTTTTTTAAATTAAATTTTCTCAAAATATATTTATAATTTTTAAATCAGCAATTACCAATCATCCCGGTATCCCAGACGCCTTTTTCCTATCCCGGTTTTCCGGGTAATTTTTCATATCCCGGTGTTCCCGGTAATTTTTCCTATCCCGATGTTCCCAATAATTTTCCTATCCCACTGATCGAGGTAATTTTTATGTCCCGGTAATCCCGGTACTTTTTTTTCCTATCCCGATGTTCCCGGTAATTTTCCTTTTCCCGGTGTTCTCGGCAATGTTTCCTAGTAAATTAATGAGTCAAGTGAACAAAAATAACAAATTTGAAACAATAATAAAAGATCTAGTAAATTGAAAAGTCTAGTGACCCGCTTCATTTTAAACAATGTTTTAATTTTAAGTCTTTTTCCATGTAAAAAATTTACACTTTTCCATTAATATTTCTATTTTTAAAGAAAATATCTTAAAATAGAGGAAAATAACGCTTCAAAATTAATTATTTGAATTTATTTTGGTGTTTTTACAACAGATATAGTTTTTAAATGGACAATTATCGAGTTTTTCCTGTTAAAATATTAAATGTTTGAAGGTTTTCATCTAGCTAACAATAGTGAGTCGAGCAGATCTACTCTAGTAGAGAAATGGAGAAATAAGCGTTTTCGGCTATAAATTCGCTAATTACTCGTAATTATTCGATTTTAAAGCTTTGAAAACTATCTTAAGTTACTCCCCGACTCGGAATACGTCTATACGTCGAGTTTGGTTTCGGTCCGTGGCCTATTTCAAGAGATTACCCCGGACATACATACACACATACATACACACACACACATCGCCCGTTAGCCTTTTATTTATACAGAGACTAGCGGATATGCCCGGCCTTGCACGGGTGGAGTGTATAATTTTTTTTAAATTAAATTTTCTCAAAATATATTTATAATTTTTTAATCAGCAATTACCAATCATCCCGGTATCCCAGACACCTTTTTCCTATCCCGGTGTTCCCGGTTATTTTCCTTATCCCGGTGTTCCCGGTAATTTTTCCTATCCCGGTGTTCCCGGTGATTTTTTCCTATCCCGATGTTCCCGGTAATTTTCCTATCCCGGTGTTCCCGGTGATTTTTTCCTATCCCGATGTTCCCGATAATTTTCCCATCCCGATGTTCGAGGTAATTTTTATGTCCCGGTAATCCCGGTATTTTTTCCTATCCCGATGTTCCCGGTAATTTTCCTTCCCAGTGTTCTCGGCAATTTTTCCTAGTAAATTAATGAGTCTAGTGAACAAAAATAATAAATTTAAAACAATAATAAAAGATCTAGTGAATTTAAAAGTCTAGTGAACCGCTTCATTTGAAACAATGTATTATTTTAAACTCGCTTTCCATGAAAAAATGATTTTCACTTTTCCATAAATATTCAAATTTTAAAGGAAAATATCTTAAAATAGGGGAAACTAACGTTTCAAAATTAATTATTTGAATTTATTTTGGTGTTTTTACGACTTATATAGTTTTTAAATGGACAATTATAGAGTTTTTCCTGTTAATATATTTATTTTTTAAAGTTTTCATCTCGTTTACAATAGTGAGTCGAGCAGTCTACTCTGGTAGAGAAATGGAGAAATAAGCGTTTTCGGCTATAAATTCGCTAATTACTCGTAATTATTCGATTTTAAAGCTTTGAAAACTATCTTAAGTTACTCCCCGACTCGGAATACGTGTATACGTCGAGTTTGGTTTCGGTCCGTGGCCTATTTCAAGAGATTACCCCGGACATACATACACACATACCCACATACATACATCGCCCGTTAGCCTTTTATTTATACAGAGATTTACTGAACTGAATTCTTTATTATAATTTGAATTAACAGTACTTAGTTTACAAAAAATTGGATAATTATCATTTAGACTACTTATTAAACAACCTGTTTTAACACGGAAACTTCTAGATCTCAGAAAAATGTGATCAATAAAACTCTCTGTATTAACAGTTACCCTAGTTGGGATGTTTAAACAGGATTTGAAACCCTTTTCGCATAGGAAATCTACATAAGAATTAGAATCTGGATCCTTTTTTAAGATATCAATATTTATATCCCCAATCAGAACTACATTTTTTGAATTGCAATTTTTAAGCAAAACTTTTAACTCAGAAATAAAGAAATTAGGTGCAAATGAGTGGGATCGATAACACAGGCTAGAATATACAAGTCTAAATCCTTACTAAAAATGGACAAATATTCAGCCGAAATTATTGTTTCACAATTTTTTAAAATAAAATCTAAGTTTGCCTTAACGTATATAAGTATTCCACCGGATCTATTATTTGTTCTACAATTTATGAATAATTTATACCCATTTATATTGTAAAAAGATGCTTCAAACTCATTGATCCATATCTCACTTAATATTATTACATCAAACTTTGTCAAAAACATTTCAAACACAACTAATAATTCATCAAAGTTCTGTCACTTCGGATGTTTACATGAAAAATGTTTAACTCACCGCAAAACTAGGGGTTCTGATTATCTGGCACAAAAAAACTTTTCTCAAAATCATCGAAAACCGTATAGACCACATTTTGGTTTTGCTCATGATCATTATCCATCAGTAATATTATTAAGGTCACTTTCGTTCTTTACTCTAAAAACTTTGGATCCATCCGATTTCCTTAAGAAGATTTTTCCATTTCTGCACCAGCAGTATTTAAAATCCTTTTCGCGTTTATAAGTTTTACATTGGAATAACTGCCCCACTTTCCCCTACATGTCCGAATTAATCACATATAGCTCGTAACATGTACAGAAATGACATGTACATAATGAAATGTACACTAGAAATAACACACAAATCAGTATTTTACAATTTATACTTAGAAACTAAATTGTTTGAAATCGAGAGATTTGTGGCATGGGCCTTGGCATGATATTCTAGTATATCCTAGTATTATATCGTATTATCTAGAATAAAAGTGGGTGAAATTAGACAATGTGGAAGTTTTTGCTGCATAAAAACAGCATAAGTAGTACAAACAACTTTATTGTGATAACCCTACACAATGATGTCAAATTTACAAAATTTTCATTCAACTGCATTGCATTATCTATTTTTTATTTATAAAATAAATATTATCTTTCTCCATAAAATAATTGTTAGACGTACACAGCATGCAGATACATAGCAATAAAACAACTAATCTCTTCAAACAACTGCGAAAACTTCAACTTTTCAGCCGAACCTCTTTTACCCAGCAAGGTGCTAACGGATACCAAGATTTGGAAGCCCAGGGGGCCTTCCGAAAAAGAGCTTCCATGATGGATGACTTCCACTATCACTTCCAGCCCAGATAGCGAGCACCCCGTGAAATATTCTTTCTCCTCAGCGAAACTTCTTTTTTAACAAGGTCAGAAACATCTCGATATCTGTCTCTCACTCCCTACAGTGAGAGAGGGGAGGGGGTGAGGCAGGCGATTAATTTCCTCCCCTCTATTCTGTCGCCGTGTTCGAATTCCACGGGATGTGCCGAATAGTAGTGAGATGAAAATGGAGTGTTTTGACTACGTTTTAAGGAATGGAGTTTATGATTTGGTCTGCACAAGGGTGGTTTCCGACTCGTAGTCCAAGGACCACTTAGAGTTAAATTAAATCCCTTTGCAATATGTTCCCATAGAATGAACCATTCACCCTGACTTTTAATAAGAGTAATAAGGATGAAAGCAATGATCAGAAAAGAGAAATAGAGAGGGTCAGAAGAGAGAGAAAAGACGAAAGAGTAATGATGGGGGATGAGATACATAAAGAAGATGTAAGAGATGAAGATGATAGCAATGGAGAGGATTAACGATTGAAATAGATAACCAGAATAAAATTATATAAAGAATGATAAAAGGATTGTGAAAAGAATGAGAGAGGAGAGATGATAATGTTCAGAGGGATGAAGAGAATGAGAATAATTAAGAATTTTAGAGAGATAAAGGGGATGAGAAAGATGCTGAAGATGATAATGAAGAATGAAAATGAGGATGAAGAAGATAAAGAGAATGAGATATATGGGGAAAAGGGTGAGACAAATGAAAATTATTAGAAAGATGAAATGGTGAAAAAGGATAAGGAACGATAATCTGCTTTTTCCGTTTTAAGTTACGATATCATCTGGGCTATCATTTGGTTGCTATGACTACCATGTTTTCCGATAGATGTCGCTAAGTGCTCATGGTTTCGTCCAGCTAGAGTTTAACTAAACTTTAAGAAAGAATTTTCACCACCACAATGTGTATCACTCATTAAAAAAAAAGAAAATTTAAAGATATCAATTCTTCTCGGTAAACTTTCATACAAAAGTTACAGAGTCCCCTCAAGGGATCTCTCTCCCAAGGTGGAACAACTATGCTTTAAAACGCATTACCCCCTTTTTAAAAACAAAAAAATGTGCACAGGGAAAAACGACGCTCAATTCCCAGTTCTCAGCAGGAGGCCACAGATCACTCGGAGATTGCTGCACTCAATCCAGCCCTTTGGATTGAGAGCAAAGGGGATTTAAAAGTGAAATTCCCCCAGCAATGAATATTTGTCCCTGCAAAGGAGGTCAGCACTTCTCTGGCTGACAGTGAAGGATTGCTCCCAGGCCAAATGAAAGTCTCGTTCCTGTGTCTTCTTCACAGAGATTCATTTCATTGTCTGCGAGATTTGATCCTGAAGCCCGACTTTGCCCGATTGGTCTGGGAGTCCAGTTTGAAGTTGAAAGTTTTTGAAATTTCTTCATTTTTCAATAAATTGACAAAAACCACCAAGATAAATTTTCATAAAATGTTTATTATTTTTCTGACATGGTGTGCTACTATCATACCTTTGAGCACTTGGTTTAGTATTTTTATTGCCATTCTTTCAAGAAAATTAATTTTCACAGTTAAACGATAGTCGTAAGGTTGTTTTTCTTACATAAGAAAAGTTGCGTAAAATCGGGTTGTGCAATTTATAGCAAATCTGAAAATTAGTATGTTCTCTATATTATGTGTTTTTATATGACATTAATATTAATAACTAAAATGCATTTGATAGTTGAATCAGGTTCTATTATATTCATCTTAATCACTTTTTCACACTAGTCACCTGTCCCATTTGCTTTTTCCCCGTGAACTGGAATGCATCATATTCAAATGAGAAAAGGTATAAATAAAGAATGTTAAAAGAATATCATAGAGGAATTGACTAATTACAGGCAAGTTTTAGTCTTCAACACAGTTTGAGGATTTAGTATTTTTTATACGGGCTTAAAAAACATTATCATTACATATGAAATGACTGCATCCATAGATAATAAGAATTGCATTATTTTGTTTCCCCACAAATTATTTGGCGCACTGCTAGAAAATCCGTTACCTAAAAAAAGGAAAGATGATCAAAATTTGAATCTCCATCTAACTAGAAGCCCCGATTCAACAATCTCCCAAAGTAAGCAATGTTCAGCAGAGAAACCTTTATACAGCTATATCCCTGTCAGTCCCTTATTTTTTCGGCCATAAAAATGTATCGCAGCAGCGGGGGGCGGCATCCCACAATTACATTCCTCCCCGGGATGCCATCCATCAGTCTCGGCTGTCAATCCGGAATGCACCGGGGGGACACCCCTGATGCATGGCGAGGGACCAGGGAGGGCAGTTGGGTGGAAGTTGCTTTCACGTACTATCAACTTGTTGGTATATATCTTAACTTATGAGGTCCTCTAGTGATGCACTGGTGTGTAAAACTATCAAAGATTTAAGTTGAAGATCACAGTAAAAGTTATTGGATGCACTTCGATGAATTCATCTCAATTTATCTGCATAAAACATGTTTTAATTAAATCGCCAGTTTGAAAAAGAGAATAAGTCCAAAAGATGAAAAATTGACTTTTGTGCTCAAAAATATCTCCATGCTTTTCTGCTCACGTGAATGGAAGGCAGGGAAAAATAACTGTAAGCAGATATAGCCCCTTGAATTTGCAAAATCGATGTCCATTCGTGGTATTTTTTAAATTTAATTTGGAATTAAAGTTAATTTTTCTGTATTTTCTTATTCTTTAAGCTGTAAACTAAATCCAAACTAAATTTACTTTTAATTTAAAGGTGTTTATATTTTTTTAACCCCAGGGAATGTTCGATTCCATTTATATTCACTTACTCTATTGGTATTGATACTGCCTTAATGACTCAGTTTCATAACAATTTGTGAATTTTATTTCTCTTAGTCTTTCTATTTCTCCCTTTTATACAATGAAATAAGCAGAAATATTATTCAAATGTCAATTTAAGTGGTTTTTAAGAAATCAGGAATATGTCCATCAACTTTTTTCAACTGTAAAATATTTTTTCTTGTATTTATATTTCTTTTCAATGATTGCCCAGTTTTCTGAATAGGGTCCTAAATTTTCAATAAAAACTTGGTGGTTATACAACGAAAACTCCATTACTTATACAGTTTTTTTCGATTTTCTCAAAACTTACTTTTTGGACTTATTCCCTTTTCCAAACTGATGATTCCAAACTGATGACCAATAATATGGTGAATAATTTGAGTTATCGATTATTTGATACTACATCCATGTGCAAAATATCAATATTGTGCCTAGATAGGATCAGTTCGATCTTAATGCCTATTCTTACGCCATAAAACAATGACCATACCAATCAACCTAGTGTGCCAATACATTGCTACATGATATCAATATTCAGTACCAATCACTGATCAACAATGAAAAAATTTCCTTGATGAAAATAGTCATTTCTTATAGATTTTGGGTCGCTGAATACGAAAATCCCCATTAAAATTCTCAATTGACTCAGGATTTTCGGGGTACAGCCCCTCCCCCTTTTTACGTTTTTCGACGACTTTATAACTTTAAAATCGATTTTCAAGGTAAAAAGCATTGCTTTAATCTTTAAATTGCCCCCCAGGGGACAAGAAATGTTCAAATTAATAAAATATTATAAATTTATAACAAGTGGATAGGTTTAAGGGGTAATTACTCCCTAAAATGCAAAAAAATAGCTAAAAATTATAGAGGTTTTAATACGCTATTTTTTCCTCTTATTTTTAACGCAATTCACGTTTGAAGGGTCCTAACCCTTCCCCATGGACACAAATTTGATGACAATATACAGCAATGATTTTTACAAAAAGCGGTTGAGGTGAGAGCGCCCCAAAGCACCCACGGAAGGGTTCAATGTTGCACTTAGAGTTAAACTGTGCTGTACAAAAAAAATTTTGAAGCCACTAACTGAATTTCAGCTGATTCTTGTGTAAAATGATCTGCTGAATTCAAATATGACACCCATTTTCCTCCATCACCCTCAGTTTTTAAGGGGATGTCCCCTAATTGTTATCCACAGCCGTGCATCTATTAACATCTTGAAACATGGAATCCTCACTCCCTAAAACCGGTCAGTTTTTAAAGAACTGAAGAGTTTCTACTTAGGATAGACCCAAAATATAAGAAAAACGTAATTTGTAATCTTTTAAAAATCATCAATATTAATTCCTGAGCTCGCGAGTGCCTTCGCGATTCTGGAAGTCTTCCGAACTCTTCCGCGGGGGCTTCTGGGAGGCTAACACCTCAGCTGCTTTTAGTAAAAATTATTGCTACATATTTTCATCAAATTTGGGTCCTTGGGGAAGGGTTAGGACCCTTCAAATGGGAATTGTGTAAAAAATAAGAGGAAAAAATATCGTATAGAAACCTCTATAATTTTTAGCTATGTTTTGTATTTTTAGGGGGGTAATTACCCCTTAAACCTATCCATTTGATATAAATTTATCATATTTTATTAATTTGAAAATTTCTTGTTACCTGGGGGGCAATTTGAAGACTAACACAATGCTTTTTGACCCTGAAAATCGAGTTTAAAGTTATAAAGTCGTCGAAAACGTAAAAAGGGGAGGGGCTGTTCCCCGTAAATCCTGAGTCAATTGAAAATTTTAATGGTGATTTTCGTATTCAGCGACCCAAAATCTATAAGAAATGACTATTTTCATCAAGGAAAAAATTTTGAAGGTCAAATTTGTTGAACAGTATAATAGAGCAAAACTTTTATATTATATTATTACTGATATTTTTCAGTATCATAACTTTTCCATTATATTAATTAATTTTGTAGTATACCATGATCACATCGTCCCCTAGATCACCAGAGTCCCACATAAATACTACTAATTTAGGTGACGCTTTAAGTGAGGGAATCCATGAAAAGGTTTAACGCCTTTAATTCTCAAATGCAGGATCCCAATGGTGGAGCTGTTGAAACCTATTGGGAGGTGAGAGATTTAATGAAACTAGTGTTTTTGAGATGTTATTCTTGGGAGGGGGTGAGAGTTGCTGTGGTTTTTCCTGTATGAAACCGATAAAGAGATTATCGTTTAATCTTAATTCATCGACAATCTTTTAGAGAAATACTGATTTACTTTAATCACATCTCTGAATATTGATAAGATAATAAGATTTGGTTACGAGGTATTTTGTGTGTTAGTCCCTAATATAAACTGCTTTTCCAAAATATGAGCGGAATTTCCTGTAGCATAAAATTGCTTAAAAGATTTAAAGTAAAGATTATAAAAGTAAAAATTAAAGTAAAAAATTTTTGTGGAAATGTGCTGAAGTTTCAAGTGGATAATTGAAAAGAGAAAAATTAAAGATGTCTCAAGAATATAAAGGTATACGAAGAGTTCTTAAAATAAAGTATGTAAGTACTTAAACCTAAAAGAAATATTGTTTAAAATTTTTACTCACTATGTCTGGCTTCGCCTGGTTTATTTTTTAACTTCTTTCTCTACAATTTACTCCCGTTTGCTCTAAAATACTTACTTCTTAAGTTAAATACAGATGATTTAACTTCTAACTCTTAAGTCGAGAAATTAACTCACACACATAATCCTTTATTTAAGTCCAAAGTGATTAGGGGAACTTATTTTCATTTGAAGAATAAATGGGTAATTGTCAGCCCTGAAAGAATATTTTTACTAACTTTCTAAGGATGATTGTAAATGAACATGATTAGATGTCTATTGTGCAGAGTATCATTAGCCTTAATGAGTTTGAGAACATAAAAACTAGCTATTTTCTGAACATATAGCACACCACCTTAAACAGTTGAATCTTGGCTGGATCAATTCATATTTTTGAGAATGGTCTATATTAGTAATGTAAGGTTTATTTACAAATTGTAATAATACAGTATATACTTAACACCAGGAGCATTGCTTTTTTTATTTAACATTAGAATATCTCAGCAGCAGCCTATAAAAGTAAAAGATCAAGCGAAAAAGAATCACCGCAAAAAATAATGAATTTGTTTTAAAAAGTTTTCTTAAATTATTCAGTACAGAAAATTTGCGATTTATAATTTTTTATGTTTAGTTATTACTTTCTTCAATTTCTTTAGCCCCTTCTATGAGTTTAGAGAAAAAGAAAGAGTGAGAAGGAAAAACGGAGAAGAAGATAGAGATTGGATATATGGGAGCTAATTAGAAAGAAATTATTACTTCTTTTGGGGATTAAATTTATCTTAAAATTCCTATTTAAAAATTTAAAATATGCAATGTGTTTGAAAACATGTTGTTTCAAGAATGTTTTAAGATGAGTGCATAACCGAGAAGTATTCAATTATTTTGTTCGTGAGCTTTAAAGCTCCTTCCCCCTGTTCTAAGTATAAAATAATTTTGTTCCACAAAAATATAATTTGGTACATTTTTAAATTTGAAAATACAATAGAAGATAAAGGGAGAGGGCAAAAATAATCTACTTTTTAAAACAAATTAAGCATGAAATAACTGTTATTAAGTTAGATTTTGGAGAGTGAAAATTGCATAGACAAATGTGGGGTTATATGGATACCCATTAAAAATAAGGTTCTGATTCCATAAAAATAATTCCTTCTATTGGTGACCCGTCTACCAAGCCATAGATCTGCTTCGCTGAGTAGGGCAGTATAGGGGCAAAAAATATGTGCCCGGGTGTCAAGGCTGGGGCAAATGAGGACGGATAGCGGTTCTTGGGCCAAAGTGACTGAAAGCAAAGTTCTGTACGGGAATAATGGAGGGGATGGCAGACCTCATATTTTATAGCTTCTATCCTGCGCGAATGTGGTGAGAAGATTGTTTATTCGCTCTCCTCCTACCGCGGCCACAAAGAACTATCCCTTAGGAATGCAGGTCATTTGTGATGGCTATGTTTGTTGCTTGGTGCTTTAATAATTATTAGGGCAATTAAGCGGGGCGTGTGGATTAAAGATAATTGTTTAAACGATTTGAATGAATATATGACTAACCTTTGCTTTGTGTAGTGTCACCAAAACACAAATAAACTGTTCAAAACACTTTAACAGATTCGAATTTTGGTATTAAGGAGAAGGGGCGTATATAAGGGTGGAGAAGAACACCTACATAAAAGTATATTAATATTTGAATTTATTAAGCATGCATGGAAGGGACTTTTTTTTGGGTCCTCCCTTCCGGTGAAAAAAAAAAGACTTGATTGAGGTTTGATAATGGCTAAATTTTTTGGAGGATATTTGGGTCCTTGCCAAAATGAATTTCTACATACACGATTGTTTAGAAAATTTTATTCTTAACTTTTTGAAGTTGTGTAGTTGCTCAAATCAAAAAGCGTAAATACGAAGAGGTTACTGGAATTGAGTCACTTTCAATGAGTCGCAGAGGGGAAAAAATTGTCCACTTAGTTAACTGTTCCAAGACTTTCTCTTTGATATAAAAATAGGTAAATCCACAGCTTCCACTTGACATTTCAGTTTCTGAACTAAAACCGTAATTAACACTCCACTTTCATACCTTCACCAAATTTTCCAAAACAACTTTCCTAAATTCACTAACGACCAATTTCAAAAACACTCTCCAATGGCTAAAAATGACGACTTTTTCCCCTTAAAAATCAACCCGAAACCACCCAGCTCAGACTATGTATAGTACCTCCAAAAAAAGCAATCAACAAATTAAACACGACCACGTGATTCAAAATCCTCCGCAGTGATGCCAACGCGATTTCAAAAACCTTTCGCCCCATAAATCAGCCAGAAAAACAGCTAGCTGAAAGGCATGCCTGACGTTTCACCACAATGCAATAAATTACAGACCATAGGCTCAAAATACTCATCATGGAAGTCATGTTTTTTTCACGCGTTTCTCTTATTGCGCCCGGTTATTCGACAGTTTTATTTATGTATCTTTTAATTACTCAAAATGGATTGCGGGTCCTGTTTTTTCAGTCTGAACCGCTATTTTCCACGCTAAGTGCTCCCGAATCATTAAGTTAATTAAGTGTGTGGCCGTTTTGCTTAATCCCATTAGTTTAATTCCCTCTAAAAAAACATCCAGGCTTTGCCCCCTTTGTTTTAATTTTTCTGGTTCCATGCGGTCCACTGAAAATTTCCCAAAAGCTCCCCCTCTCTGAAATGTAATCTTTCGGGTGGCCAGTTTTTTGTACGCATCGTGCGCATGTTATATTTGTGTAGTAGGAATAATCTTGTTGAGCACTCTTCCATATTGATTTGGGGTTTTAAAAACAAAGGTTCTGTTGAGATGATACCATCAATAACGGATAGAGTTAGTCCATCTTAAGACGGATAGAGTTTCTTAATATAAAATGTTATCTATAAAAGGATTCTTAAGAAAGCATAAATATTATTATTTGTTAGTTTCATAGGAGAAAACATTCAAACGATTAATGCTGTACGGTAAAGTAAACGATGTGATTGTAAAACCTCTAGTTCAAAAAAATTTTTTTACATGAGCTTTTTCTACAGACGCAACAAAAGCTATTGTGAATTATTCGTCGAAGTTATCATTAAAAGGCCAGTTGAACATTTAGTAGACTGAAAGTTTTTATCTTAATTTTCTTAGAAGTTTCAACTGCATATTTTTCACATTACATCTATAATTCTTCCTTCGCAAGTTGTTTGGGTTTAGTTTAAAAAACTTCTGTTATTCAATCCCTGCGGTCCTGATGAAAAGCTTTGCTAGATATTAGTTTTTGCTTGGGATAATATCTTGGAACCAAAGCGAAAATTATACTTCATGTGAACAAAATTATAAAATATGGAATTCGTTTCGAACTTCCAACTCAAGATTTTTTTTATCAGTAGAAATCTGCATTTTTTTTTGTAAAATTTCTCTTTATTGAAAAGAATCTTTTACGAACATTTTAAAAGGAACTTTAATGCATATTTTCCGTCGATCTCCTTAACATGCATTTTGGAAATATACCAGAATTCTTGATGGAGTTGTAATTCAAAAAGATTCGAGGATGTATCAGCTTATCAACAAATAATATTCAATTACCTAAATTTTACCGATAACTTTCACTTTGCATTTTTACATCCAGACCACAAGTAACAAAGGGGGAACAATTTCTTAAAAATGAAAATTGAATCTAAGTCCCACGCCTAAAGCAGTAATTTAGAACCGTTTTATGCCGCTATTCTTCTCCATAAGAGGTAAATTAAATTGCAGGTTCGGAATCTTAACCCGAAGCCATATAATACGATTTGACAGAGAGAGCGAGCTTGAGGTTTACCGGAGAAAACCGTCAAACGCTGGAAATAAAGGCAAACCTATCTCTTTCTCGAGCCGTCACTTCAGAGAAGAAATTTAAAGAACAAATGGCATCAAAACCTTTAAGCTGTTTACGCAATTCCAGAAGAAAAGAGGCCTTATCACGATTGAAGTGTATATACAAGGAACTATACCTGACGCCTCCGGACATTTAATATATATCTATCGATAAAAAAAGGAGGAAGGGGGAGACGAAAAAACTTATTTCTGGATGACACTTGTCGCAAATTCAAGCAAATCTTTGACGCGAGGAAAAGGGGGAAGTATATATATAAAAGATTAAAATAGACGCCCCCAGTTGTCATTGTACGCCCCTAGAGCAATTCTCGAATCACAAGAAGTCAAATCTTGCGAGCAAACTGCCTATTTACGCCCTCCCCGGGTTCGATTCTTTTTTCCCGCCCTTTTTTTTATTTCATTCGACGTTTTTTTTGCTTATCTATAGGTTAGCCCCGTGCGTGTGACAAGCGGCCTTTGTTGCCACCGCTTGCCAAAGAATAAATACACTGCAGCAGACGAAAGACAGGTTTCGGGGAGAAGACAACATTTGCATTTTAAATATCTGTCAAGTCGAGTTCTGAAAGAGAATAAAAAGCTCACAGAGAAGACGCTTTTTTTCTCCCTTACACCTCTCCCCTCGGTTCAACACGTTCGAGATTTTTGACATTTTTTTTGCTTGTTGGCGTTTTTATATCGATGCATTTTTTTCTGGCTTCGAAGCTTCTCCTGCCAAATACTATTTTATTGCGACGATTTTACTTTTTCTCTTCTCTCTTTTCCTCCGCCATTTTTTCCTCGTTGGTGTCCTTTTTTTTTTCAATCATCCGATATTGTTCCAATTTTTTGCCTTTTGACGCTGTGTGACAAGCCTCTTTTTTGTTTTCAGACACCCATCGCATTTTTTTACTATTTTTTGAGAATTCAGGGACAGTAGTAAGCAGGGCGCCCTGCTTACTACTTGGGACCCAAAAAACAATACCCACTTGAATTGGTTGGTTCCTGGTATAAGCAGCTCTTTTTTCATATAGAGTGCAGAAAAATTTCGGAGGTTCCTTCTCCTAAATTCTAATTACAATTTGAAATTTATTCTTTAATTTTAATGTGACGGGTGAGACACTTTAGAGAGTGAAAAAAAAACGTTACAAAAACATTTAAGAACTTATCAATGAAACATTTAACAAGTATGTAGTTTTATTTTAGTATGTTGATAATATGATCTGTATATTATGTAGATCTCATACAAATTACTTGAGTTTTAAATAATTTTTTAAATTTTCAATTAACTTGGTAAAATCTGATTTTAAGTTGAATAAAAAAATATATTCACAAATAAAAGGGTTTTGTTATACCCCGAAAAGTATTTGTCTTTAATTATTATTTTATCTTCGATTCACTTAGCTTTTTTTACCGTGTAACTATTGAAAAGTTTAATTTCACCTAGATCTTACGGACACTTCAATTACATTTTCGTAATTTCACTCTTATTGTAATATTTTATTCCGAAGCTTGTTAAACAGCCAAATACTTATATAACAAAATAGTAACACTTACAAATGTATCAAATGTTTAGTAGGCAGTGAAGTTAAAAAAATATATTGGCTGCGTATAAGTTCTTTTTAGTAAGAATTAGTAAGAAGTTTACACTCCTTTCAAGTTTTAATAGAAAATTGCTGAAAAATGGGTTTTTGAAATCAAATTTAATGAAGTTTAAGCAGAGAAATGCAGAAAAAAGAACCCATTTAATTTTTATAGTGGACTTATCCGGGAGTTTTAGTATCACCCTCGAATGATTTTTATTAGCTTTCCTCCAGATTAAATTGGTTGGAAAAATAATTATTAAAAATTATTAATAATTAAATAATAAAAAAAAATTCTATGATTTGTGAACTGGAGAGAAAAGAGACGAACTCTTAAGTAAATTAAAATCAATATTAAATTTTTTTAACATTTTGTTAAATTTCTTTGAAGGAAATACTTTTTCTGTGTTTTCTTATATTTTTGGTTTCGTTTTTGGTGAATATAAACCACTTTTTATAAAATAAACATCTTTTCACCACATTGCCATCCTCAGAGGTCAATAAATAGTTCAAGCTTCACACGATAGACTGCAGCACCAATACTGTAAAAAGGAATCTTTTTAGGTAGACTTGCAACTTGCAAGAATGTTACTCAACGTTTCAGAATTCAAACATTTTACCCGAATTTTACAATAGTTCTCTCGTTTTTAATTTCATAACTTGTAAATTTTGTAAAATAATATATCAGTTATTTATGAATTTTCAACTGTGGCTTAAGATTAAGATAAGGTTACATTTAAAACTATTTTTTAAACTTAACTATTTTCCCAAAATAAAACCTTTTAAAAAGTTATATTAATTTTGAACGGAAATAATAGTAATTCTTAAGTGTAACACTAAAATTTTCTGCATAATTATATCTTAATCGTTATTCATTGAACCATTGGTCCCTCTCCTTTTACATTAAAAATTACGATTTTAAACTAAATGAGATTATATCTTGGAGATGCAAGTACCGAGTAATACTAATTTAAATCTATAATAATAAAAGAGCTTTACCATTCACTCCCCGATTCATTCATTCATTCACCTATCTTAGTAGCAAAATCTACCGGGGCTTAAGACTCGAAACTTGGTGTGGTAGAAGACCTTACGGTATATACCCGAACTAATTTCTTTTTTCGAAATTCTTTTTTTTTCTGACTCACAGGGGTGCTTGGAGTGTTTTATACGTTTTGAACCTAGCACCTTCCCAAATGACCCCAGATCTTCGTAATTTCGCAGGAAGGTACCTAGCCACAATATCTAGAAAGGCATGTTTCAAATTTTCGATATTAGAATTTTAAGGGGTCTACAAATTTCAAAAACCCAATTTTACTGAGCATAAACAAATTTTTACATTTTCGAAGAAAAATGTACTAATATTTCGAAGCAACCTGTTGACCTTAAGACTTATTCATTCAAGCGACCTTAAGAATACTTCAAAGAAAGTAATTTCTGGATTTTTCGATATTCCATTCTTGTGGGGGTTTGAATATTTACTACCGTTTTTAGTTTTTGCATTATAACACCCACCATATTAATGCAATTGGTATGAAATTTTAGCATGTTGTTCCTCACACAATCGGGAAGGTTTTCAAAAAAGAATTTTTGAAATCAAAACACTGTCTTTTTCGGCCCTTTTCTAAATTCTGATGGGTAGCTTCAATGTTAAATTGATAACGGTTATTGCTTCAAAACATCTATAGTTTGAAATATTTATTTAAAAATATTTTATAGCAAGGGGAATTTTTTAAGGAAGGAAGGATAGCATCAAAAAAGAATCCTAGAAGGAAGACAGCTCACCCTATTGCCCCTAAATGATGTCCTGTAAAGGAATATAGTGAAGAAAATAATTATTATTTATTTCACACTCAGTTTGAAAAACCTTTCCCCCCCAAACAATGGCGGGTATATCAGCTAGTAGTATCTAAAACAATCATCTTACAAAATACATTTGTTCTAAGTAGTAAAGTAATCTAACTAAGTAGAAAGTGTAGAAAGTAATCTAATACATTTGTTTAGATAGCAATTCTGGAAATACTAAAAAACATGATTCACGCATGTGGAAGCACCAAATTAAATAAAAAAAATTCTTTGAAACTTTTAATAAAAAAGAAAAAATAAGAAAAATTTCTATTGGAAATAAAAAAATATTAAAGAAATATTAAAATTCTACAGGCGCGAAAATTTTTCTTCCTTCTCCAACAGTAAAAAAAACTTAATCCAAAAATTTTTGAAAAAAAGTTTCTGCAAACAAACTTAATTCAATTCCGATATAGAGTAGAAACTCGACTATAACAAGAGTTATAAAACGTCGAAATATTTATTCTGAATCCTTAAAATCAGATACTATATAATATTTATTCTCCACGTTCTTTCGATCGTTCACAGAATACTACTGCTAAGGAATGCAAGTATTGAGTACAAAGATTTCTAAACACTCTGGGAATTGACTCAAAACAGAAAGGAATAAAATCTACAAGCATGCTAAAACTCGACACAAATTTACAAGTCAAGGGTCGAAAGAGGGTCGGAATCTCTGAATATATCCTCAAAAAATAAGGTCTGAATTCCTCTTCATCACCACTCATAAAACTGGAAACAACATTGTGCTTTTAAAAAGGCGCGTCTCTCTCTCGTCATCCGGGCATTTTTGAGCGACAAAAGAGCTGACAGCGATGGTTCCTTTGTCGGGAGACACATCTTCCATAAAAGAGTTCCCGGTTCCCATGGCAACCGATTGAGGGACCGACCTATTTAGTCGCCTGTCAACCGTTGCGCCTTTTGATGCCCTTGCTACAGGACCGATGCCCACTTCCAGTTGGGTTGCTGGGAGAGGCGGAGTTTTTGGCGACGGATCTCTCTTGGCGAGGTAGCTTTCTCGTCGACACTGTTGCTTGAGTGCTGTTTTGCATGTTACAAACCATGGTTTGAAAATTTTAATAAAGAATGGGAGGTTCCAAATTTTTTATTTCAATATATAATATGAGTAACTTCCAGATTTATTTTTTTGAGATGGGAAGAAGAAAAATACGTGTGAAAAAGAAAGTCAGTTCTTCCTTGTTTCATATTTTAATTACTAATATCCATAAGCCTTTTATATAATATTCTGCGCTACCCATATCTGTTATATTCAAAATATCCTGCAATCAATGTTTTGTTACAATATTTTTTTACACCTGTAGAACGTGTTTTTCCTTCATAGTAGGCATTAGGCTGAAAAAACAACTTCACAACGATGACGGCGTTTTAACAGTTTTCACTAAATGGAAAAAAACCCTGATTTTAAAGGGTAAGAAGTTATTAACCAACACATAGTATTTTTAAGAAGAATTTTCTACTAGAACATAATAGAGTACATAGCAACTTCCCATTTTTTTGTTCGTTTCATTTACAAAACATGAGTAACACTTTCGAGAAACTATGTTCGTCGATTGATTGTCAACAGATTTTAGAATTTAGCAGAATAAATCAATTTACATTACCTACAGTATTAAATATTTTCATGCTGTATAGTAAAGTACCTGTACAGGAAAGTACAGTAAAGTGTAATGATTAATTACCCCGTAAAGTTAAGTAATGGTAATAAAAATGCATTTTTAAAATAAGAATTTGAACATTTCAAAGAAACAAAACCCGCCAAACAGGCTACCCTTCTTATCGAGGGGTGAACCGGAATTAAGGGTACAACGGGGAAGGGGGCTTAACAGCATTTCTACTAAGTAGGGTGCTCAGCAAACGATATTTTGTGCTTCCCGGGGCATGCAGTCCCTCCTCCCTCCTCATTCGAATTTCTGATTTTCCGCTGCCACCTCCTCTTGCAAAACATGGTTAGTTTTTCAGACGATAACAGTACTGGGATTTGTTTCTATCTAGTTTTTTACGCATGGAGTTGAAAATAGGTAATATCTTTGAGGAAGAAAAGGAATCTTTAGGAAGTTTAAATGTTCTATAATGCAATGAATGTTTCACAAAAAAGATAGTAGTAAATTTAATAATATCTCGAGTTTTAGTAACATTCATTAATTGTAGCTGCTCAAAGTGATAGTTTTTAAGATTATTACAGACATGATGCTTTAAACCTATTTTTATTCGTAAGAGGATCCACTTTTTGATTATAGTAGTACTACAGAAATGGTTATGGATTTTTAAAGTAAACTTTAGATAAAGCAACTCCCTTTCCTCAATTCGGGAAAATTAAGATGATGTGAAAAAGACTCAACAACTCATTGAAATATAACTCAGACTAATCGTCTTTTCACGGTTATTCTCTGCAGATTTAGTTTTAAAAAAGCGTTATTATATGTAATATCAGCAAGGGTAAAAACTAAAAGTTACATAATTGGAAAGTTTAGATTTTTAGAAGAAAGAGCATGTCGTATGAAATTGCAGAGAATCATCACCTTAAGATTAAGTATGCATAATATACATTCTAAATTTAAGTTCAGTGAAAGTAAAAACTTGCATTAGGGTTTTGAAGTTTCGTTTTTTTATGAAATTTTGCTCAGTTTTTTTAAAGAAAGATTTGAAGTAATGCTTTAGTAATATTTTAAGGTCATAAAATTGCTGATAAGGCCCAAGGATTTGAATTAATGCCTAGATTGTTAACTTCGGGTCATTAATTCTCTTTATCCTACGTAACATGATAGTATTAGAATATAAATGAAGTCCTTTTATACGATGAAATGGTTTGCTTGACTTCAAGTGGCCCCATGACAAGTTCAAGTATTCCTTTCTAGAAGTTCTTGATGTTTCCCGTCTTTGTTGAGAACGTAAGAATTTGAGGGATAATGTAGAAGTCAGAATATTTTATAGAAATCTCTTGCTTGAAATGCAAAAATTCTGCAAAAGGAAGTATTATTAGGTATAGTCCGACCGCCACAAGAAAAAACGCTGAAAAAACATTTTATACCAAATCGGTGTGATTATCATTTATACAAAAAAACTTTTTCCAAAGTTTTGTTTCTAGAAGTTTTTGTATTCATTTAAAATTTTATTATGAAACTATAGTTGAAAAAGGATTTATGTACGGATTTTAAATTTTAAGAAACATCAATCTTAAGTCTTTAGAGAACCATGTTGAACATTCGAACGATGAATTCTTGCTTTACTCATTGCCATTTTATACCCTTATTATGTGTGTGTTCCTTTTTACATGAAATTATCTCATGGTCTAGTTTTTTTAATCCTTAAATGATCTTAAAACGAAAAAAAAACCAACTTTTGCGTCAGTCAGGTCTTTTAAGCTTATCAAAAAGGACAGTATTCAACATGAATTTTAAGTAATTGAGATAGGGTGAATATCTCTGTAAGGAAATTTTACATCCCGAATCCAACCTAAGATCACCTCTTTGCACTTAGTGCTCCAGGGACCGTCTCTCCCTCCCACTTAAGGAAAAGGGGGGGGGGGCTCCTCGCACATTGCGACAGCTAATCAAGACAGATGACGCACTGGCTGCCTTGGCGTTCTTTTTCATACATCACCCTTTTTTACTTTCGGCGCCAAATGATAATTATGCGTAATAAGGGTCGCCTCCGATTCCATATTTGCCGCCATCTATCATTTATTTAGCGAATCTATTTCGATATTTCAGAGAGCGACTTTTTACCGTTTTTTCTCTTCTTTATTTCGCGCTCTATCTCCATCTAACGCGGGAAGAAGTTATAATGCATTTTTTCTCCCCTCCTCTCTCTCTATTTCATCCCGCAATCTCTATAATGGTTTCACTTTTGATATTCTATCTTCTCTTGGCGGCGTTGAATTTCGTTGATAAGCCGCTTCTTTTTAACGTCCCGCTAAATGTTTTGGGCGGAAAGTTTTCGAGATGTTTAAAATGTCGTAAAGCGGCGCCCATTAAATCATTATAAAAATAATTACCCCGGTTTATCGATTGTTTTTTCCTCCCTTTTCAGAGCTCGCTTACTATTTTTGCTCTTTCGGGATGTTGACGCTGATGGGCTGTGTGTCCGCAGGATGTTCCTTTTTTCGTCCCCGTAATCTCCAGTGATCCTCGGAAACATCCGATGTTCGCCGTTATTTAATTAAAATGATGCGAGGGTGTAAAAACTTGGGTTTTGTGCGATAATTTGGCCTTCCTGTCACTGAAATGGGGAATAATTTGCTTTTTTTTGTTTGGTGTTGCTGGCGTTATTTAAGCGGTATGTGCGTAAAAAGACGGATAAGTTACTGCCCATACAGTTTGAACCCTTTGAAACAAGTTACTAGTGCTATGATATATTCGTGACTGAAAAATTTCTGAAAGGGCTAATATTTTTTCCTCGTTTTTCCATCAAACTTTTGCACATTTACAGCGTTTCCCTATTTAGGGTATACTTTAGTATATGTTTAGTAGAGTCACTTTTTTAATAAAAAGAAGATATTTTAGAGGCAAATTAGTTAGTTTAAGCCTATATTTTTTTAGTACTTGAGTACTTATCTTCTTTTCATCACTTGGATATAGATTTTTAGGAAGAGCTTTTAGAAACTTTATCAGTAGTTGAGAGTGAGCTCTTAGAAGATAAATAAATTTGTATTTTAAAGAGAAAAATGAAGTTGCTTGCAATAATAAAATATTTAATAAACACTAGTAAAGTGAGTACTTACACTAGGTCACTCATAAAAAAATTGTAAACAAATGAGGTATGAGTATAAACGATAAGTGTTATGGATTTATAGAAGCATGTGGTAAATTTTAGTTTGAATTCAAATATGCTTGACATTGTTAAATGAATCATGCGTGAAAAGCTAAATTTCAAAAACAAAAAAGTATCAGTTAGGCTAAGCGCGCACTAGAGACTTTTGTCACGGCGACAAAGACAAAATTGTCTCCCTGGCTATTGCAAGAAGCTAGAGTGCGCGCACAGGCGACGAGACTCTTTGGCCGATTGCCAAGAATCTCACCATAGAAATGCATTATCTCGAGTGAACTAGTGTTTATAGTCACCGTGACAGAAGTGCGCGCTTAGCCTTACAATTTGAACTTAAATAATGTGTGAGTGGCATGAAAATTTATTTAGTATGTACTGATATATAATCAATCAAATAAAATTTTTAGCATGAATGAATTTTATTTTAAGATTTTGAAACTCTTAAAACCTTGATTCAAACTATCTATGTAACAAATATAAATTATACAACTGGTTACTGTGTGGAATATGATCTACTGGAATTTTTTTTTTCAGGGAATATTATCTTTTACAGGGAATATGATCTTTTGGGTATTTTTAAAGTTACTTATCCTTATAATTTAAAAAAAAGTTTGTAATTAACATAAATTCTTCAAGTACTTAACCAACAGAAAACAATAACAATTCTAACTTTAACTCCTTTCAAAAATTTCTCCGTTTTCAACCGAAACCCACGATTAAAAGCTGCAACATCATTACACCACACCCAAGCAATGCGGTGAAGCCCCGACCTCCGCTCGTGGTCGGCAAGGAAGCCCACTGAAAGGCAGCTGTCATCTCGGATAGCGACCGCAATTCGTTTCCCTCCCTTCCCCCCACAGGGGGAAAGGGGAGTCGTCTCCCCAAAGCCAGGATGATCCAATGACGCAAGTCTCTGTGTTTAAAAGTCCATCCCAAATCTCGCCCTAATCCCGATAGATCTGCTGCCGCAATCTCTCTCTCTATGGGACGATGCGCCTGAGTATGAGATTCTGATGGGAGAAGGGATTTTGAGAGAAGGTGGATGTAGCTGATGAACGCACGTCTTTCTTGCGGTGGAGGTGATGAGCGAAGTGGACTTCCCTCGCGATGTTGAATGCTTTGGACGTTAGCTTGATCGATATATTGGAAATATTTCCTATGATGTTTCTATACTGTGATGTTCTGGAAACAGCTCTATAGAAAACTGTTTGCGCACGCAAAAAACAAACTTTTACAGGATCTCAAGCGTTTAACATTGATTGTATTTACATGAAACTTTGGACTTAAGGATTTTCAGCTATGATATTTCAGATTATCAAATCAAAAGAAAGGATTTCGAAATACAACATAAGGTTTTGGTAGAGTTTTCAAATTTTTTTGTGTTTTTTTAACTTTTTTCATAATAAAAAAAATTTTAAGTGAAGATTTTTGAGATAATTTTAAAGATCATATTAAACCACAATTTTTGAGACCATAATTAAATTTTTACCAATAGTAGTTCTTCTAGAAATTGAATTTTTCAATGATTTTTTTGGGGTGTCGCTCCATTTTTAACTCCCTGGAATTTGGTCTAGCACCCCCAAATCCTATGTGATTCTAACTCGTCTAGGTGTCTACTATCATCCCTGAAAGTTTGTTGCACCATTTGAGATACACCCTGTATACGTGGGCTATTAGTTGCGATGTTGAAAAGAAGCATTTTGATATTTCGTTTGCATTTTGTGTCTGGTTTATATATGTTAACGAACAATATCTTCTGTTAAATAAACAGAATGTCTGTTTAAATTTAAACAGCTAAGCACAGAAGTATTTACCTACAAACACTGATATTATGTTGTCTCCCCAAAAAGCGACAAAATGTTTCTGAAAAGTTTCTCTTGAACACGGCCCACCTACATATGAAAATTCATTGTGATCTTAGTGACACCGGCCGTGAAACTTTTCAAGTTCACGTAGTATCTAAAGTACTTGTCAAACTTTATTTAAATTCAAGAAAATAAATAGTACTTAGAAGTTGAATGTTTGTTTTAAAGCTAAAAGCAGCGTAAATGAAAATAATTTAAAACTTTAGGACAATTTTTTCTATGCACTCTTTAGGTAGTAGATAAAAAAACTGTTGTAGAAGGTCAATCAGTACAAACTCACTTTGGTTATTTATAAAAAAATGTGCAGTTTAAGTGATTTTTTTTATCCCCATATTAAGTAATACAAACGGTTTCTATCATATAACAACCTTAATAAACTTTGTTATTAGCATCCCTACTTCAATTAAATAGAGTAATTATTCTTTAAACGTTTATACTGTCAATAAATTTAAGGTTTTATAATCCTAAAGAAAACCTCTCACTTTTGAAAAATAATTAATGAAAAAATAACTATGTGTTTTTGAAAGAGAATAAATAGGGAAAAATACTTAAAAAATGCTATATTGATATAAAACATACACTAGCGGAAATAAAAATCCCAACACCAAGAAGGAAAGGAGATATAAAAGTCAAATTTATTTCTATGATTGCACATAGTATCAATGATAATTGATTAAAAAATCAGCCTTCCTGGATGTTAGGGGGCCGAGAAAACCAGGGAGGAGTGTTGTCTCCATAGGTGTCCATTACCGCTTTCACACGTCATGGTATTGAGTGACAGGGGCTCTAAATGACTTTTGAGGGATTGGAGGACCATGTTGCCTCCTCAGGTAGTCCAAATTCATATGGTGCACCAGCGGACGTTGCATACCGAGCTAGGGATTTCTCCTCTTTCTCCGGACATGTTTTGTGAGCGTTGCTTCTTCCGAACGGATAGGCCAGGGTAAAAATGCAACATAGGGGGTTAAGAAGAAAGCTTGGACATTGCGTACAACATGTGGTTGTGCATGTTTCTCTTGAAATTTGTCCCCAGGACAGGTCTGAAGGTAAGGGCGGACAACCGGCTAAAAAACCTCAATGACGCAGCTCTGGTTGGAAGAAGTACTGGTGAATCATACTCAGGAGTTGCAGAAAGGGAATCCAATGCATCCCCACTCCGTTACCCTGCATCACCACTCCGTGGAACGATTAGAAAATCATCAGCTGAGTGCGCTCTCTCCATTGTGTCTTCAAACTCATACCCAACCGTCGTGGTGCTCCAAACCGAAGCAGGATTCTCTCATAAACACAATGTCATGAAATTGGGATTTTCATTCCCTTACTTCGTGCACTATTGGAAACAGAAAGGTCCATTTTCAGCTCCTGGTTTGTAGACAAAGATGTAAGAAGCTATGCAGACCAAACGGACAATCCGCAGTACTGCAAACGACATCCATCCCACTGCCGCTTGTCCTCAGTATGATCTACCGGTACTTTGGCCAACCAGAGCTGCTTCATTGAGGTTTTTTAGCCGGTTGTCCGTTCTTACCTTCAGACCTGTCCTGGGGACAAATTTCAAGAGAAAAATGCACAAACACATGCTTTATGCAATGTCCAAGCTTTCTTCTTAACCCCCTATGTTGCATTTTTACCCTGGCCTATCCGTTCGTAAGAAGCAACGCTCACAAAACATGTCCGGAGAAAGAGGAGAAATCACCTAGCTCGGTATGCAACGTCCGCTGGTGCACCATATGAATTTGGACTACCCGAGGAGGCAACATGATCATCCAATCCCTCAAAAGTCATTTAGAGCCCATGTCACTCATACCATGACGTGTGACGGCGGTAATGGACACCTATGGAGACAACACTCCTCCCTGGTTTTCTCGGCCCCCTAATATCCAGGAAGGCTGATTTTTTAAGCAATTCACATTGATACTATGTGCAATCACAGAAATAAATTTGACTTTGATATCTCCTTTCCTTCTTGGTGTTGGGATTTTTATTTCCGCTAGTGTATAAATGCTAATATATTTAAAAGTACCTAAAACGATATAGTTCTTGATCACTTGATAACGCATAATTTATTTTACCAATCAGTAAGGAATCTTAACGCTAACCTTCATAAGGGATATTTTTTTAAAATATTGACTTCATTTTTAATTTGAAATAAAAACAAGGACGGATTTGTGAATAAAATATAAATAAATGAGCTATAAATTCATTTTAAAACGTATCTAAATAAAGTAAAAATGCTTTTAAGATGTAGTAACTGATTTTTTATATCATAATCTTGAAATGAAATTCAACTGGGAACAATGAGGCATCGAGAGAGATGACATCCTCAAAATCCTCACCCCGTCCTTTTTCATTTACTATTGCTGTTTCCATTACTATATCATGACGCACTCATTTCCGCCCCCGAGTTCAGAGATCCATTTCCTCCCCTCGAGCTAAATCATCCATTTCCCACCCCTCGTTTTCTGCGGTTAGCAGTGGGGCAAAAACACCTTCCAGTTTGCCCTCTCTCTCATTAGATGGAAGTCATTTTTCAATGGATTATCTTGTTCTTCTGACAATTGTTTGGTCTATAATCTATTTCTTTTGTTGACTTGTCTCGGACGAAGGAATGTTTTTTTTTATTTATTCTTTAGGGGTTGAGATAGAGACGAGTTTAGGGGATAGTTTTTGCCGATTTCTGAAGAAGAGAAAAAAGCGTGAAAGAAATGGGGTGAAAGAAAAAATGCTTTTTTGTAGATTTAGAGAGTTTTGAAGTTTGTATTTTGGTTCCATTCCGTTAACGTTCAAACTAAATATCGCCAAGGTATTTTAAATCCCATATATTTAAATATCGAGAATTTTTTTCCTGATTTTTATTGATAAACTGAACAGTTATTGGTCTAACTAAATAATCTATGAGCTTTTTAAGACCTGTACCAAGAGTGCAGATCTGCCCTAGCTTCTCCCGAGCACATTTTAAGCTGCCTGAATTTTAAATTGGACGATGTATTTCTTAAACCACTTTTTTTGGATTTTATTAAGGTTTATGGACTCATGGAGTTGGTCTACTTTTTAGTTCAACCAACTGGAAATTTGAAACAACAGCAAAATCTATGAGTTTGAAATTATTAGCAATATTTCTAATTTTTTGTTTCAAAAAAAGCGTGGCGATATTTAGTGGGAACGTTAACGGAATTGAACCTGTCATTGTAATATTCTAGTGCTAAGAGGGGGAATAGGAGGGGATATTATTAAGTTGAATTAGTTTATGGTAAACAACGTGTATTAAAAAGAAATTCCATACCCAAGTATACAACTCCATCTCTTTCTTTCTCTTCTCTCTCAGCCTTACTGTATGAATGCTTATTCGTATCTTTTAAGTTACAAATAACCTTTTATTAAAATAGTTCAATCATTGTAAATACCTGAATTATCTCTCTGGAATTACTGTAAGAAAAAAATTAAGGCAAAGAAGAAGAGAGAGATAAAATAAAGAAGAAATATCTGCCATAACATGAACAAGGTAAAATCTGAAATTAGTATTTTTGAAGTTTGAAATATCCTGCACAATGTACAATAAATAGGATATTCTTTTTTAGTATCATGCATTTTTAAAAGACAAAAAAAGATGCTTTGTTGTTTGCCACTAATCTTATTATTCCCTGAAAAAAAATAGTTAACACAACACAGATAGGACGAACAGAAAATAATAAAAACAACAGAAAACACAAAATAGTTTTCAGATATTTTATAAAGATGCACCAAGACTACAGTCTGTTATGACTTAGATAATACACCTTACTATTTAAAAGTATAAGTTCCTTCACATAGTCTCACAGATGAAGACGTCCGTGGGTCCCTTTATACAGAATTCTATGCTTATGCTTTTGCTTTTTCTAAATGTCACTGAACAATGCAGAAATCTAAGTCATCACACACTGGCTAACCTTTGCTTCTGTCGGATTTTGAACCCTTTCGCATTTTTTTCTTGTACTCGTCCAACTTGTCACAGAGTGCTTTGGATACTTCCAGATGCTGTCCGGTACTCCTGGTAATAATGGTGTTGGGGATAGCTCCATATTTGCCTTTCATGGTGACCATTAGATGAGGCAAACCAGGAGGATTGTAATTTGCGGGATCGGAAAACAGGTCTAGGTCCGATTCGGAGCACTTGATTCTGTGAAATCCTGACTGTGAACGGGTTGTGACCCTGTTGGCACTGCAGCCCAGCTCGTAGAGGTTGTGGTATCTCCAGGATTCATCATCGTTGTCGTCTTTTTTTCCGTTGGTTCCGTTGGTCCTGCTGCTTTTCTTGGGCATCTTTTCTTTTTTTTGGTAAAATTTAGATTTTAACTTTTTTATTTAAATATTTTACTTTTTGTAGCTGACTAAATCTGAAATCTGATTGAAATCTGATATAAATTTAGGTAAATCTGATCTGAAATTTAAACTGCTGGTAACTATCTGATCTGAGACTGAAACTGAAATGAATTTGAAATGAAAAATGTTTCGTGAGCTGAGTTAGTGACTCGTGCTTGTCGTCTCGCTGAACTACAGTGTTGCCACTTTCATAGTTATAGGTAAGAAATAAAATGAACTTTGAAAAACGGGAAAATTATTTTCTGTTTTCACACGAAATCAAATAAAATAGGTGATTATCTGCAAGCAATGAATGTTTAAGGTTATTAAGTTATCATACTTATTATTTTTAAATGTTTAATTAATGAGTATTTTTAATGGAAAGGTATGTAAAATTATACTATAAATACTAGTTTATATTTAGTTAGCAATACTGAAAAATTGTAAATTAATACGTGATGAGCGTGATAGTTTTTGAACAATTGTTTTCTTCTCTTTCCGCTCCTCTTTTTTTCTCATGAAAAAAAAGTATTCCATCTTTTTCAGTTTGAAAAATGTGTTTTTAAATAAATAATAGAACTTAATTTTTTCCATTCACAGGTCTGCAAAATAACAAGTAGGACTAAATTTACTTTCTAAGGCCATGTGCATTAGTGATTTCGACGATCGCGAGGAATGGTTAACCATGCTGATAATAACTCACGTATCTGGTTATGGGGTAATGATAATAGCACTTGTTTTTTTATGATAGTAATCTATTACCCAAACATCTGTTCCCTTTACAAGAGGGTATAGTGTGTATTACTGACTTAAAATGACACTTCTAACGAACGAACAATGGATAGGTGCAAAAAAGAGAAGAATGATCAAAATATGACCGAAGCAAGAAACAAAAACGAAGAAAACCCCCGTAAGCCGAAAAAGATCCGCAGTAAAAGATAAAACGGTCGGTCGCGGAAATAATAAATACCGGTAATAAACGAAAAGAACGTTTCAGTTTTACCAAAGGATAGCTATATATCGTTTTAAAGCCAAATAAGAACTTTCGATTCATCTTTATTTTGTACGGGGGCATTTCGGTGAGTTTGTATTTTATTTTCTCCCCCCGGATGGATAGCGTGATATCAACCTTTGTCAAAGAGAGCAGTTGACTCCCATATTTTTTGCTACCTACGATGGAACTTAGTTTTTTTATTTTCAGATTTTTTTTAGTTTTCTCTTTTCTTTGTTCCCGAGGAATGTACGTTCCCTCGTTTTTGATGACGAATTTGGGGGGAGGGTGGATTAATATATCTCCGAGGGTGGCTTTGTTTGTTTGGAAGATCGTTATTTAAATGTGAGGAGTGCCATTATGGAGTCAAAAGTGCATCTTGGTTATTTAGTATACTGAGATCGAGATTGAAGTGCTGTTTCTAATGGGGATAAGATTTGAAAAGTTTTGATGTGACTTTGCATACTGACGAGAATGAATTGGTTTGTTATTCAAATATTAGTGTGTGAAAAAAAATTGAAAGAGCGAATGAGAAAGACGTTATAAAGTTAAGTGTAAAAAGCATGGATTTAAAACTTTAAAATGGATACATAATCCAAATGATTTGAAGAGAGGAAAGATCTATGAAATGATAAATGTTAGTTTATCTAATACTGGATTTTGAAAACTATTTAATCCAAATTTTATCCAAAAACTTACCAAGTTTTCATCAAACAATAAAAAGGTCTTATGGTCAGAAATACCTGACACTTCAAACTAATGAATTTAAAACGGCTTCGTTCCTTGAGTATGCGAATCCTTTATTTTTGAAATGATGGATATAAAAAAAGGTTGATGATGGGTTGTTTTCTAGTGGTTAGGGTTTCATATCATACCTAATTAATAGCCTTAGGTATGGGATATATGTCGAATCTCATTCAATACTTAGTTCGCTCTATTTTAAAAACTTATTTTCAGGACCTTCCTTTTTTGATGAACTATGAATCAATTTGAACAGAAAAAAAAGAATATTTATATACAATCAAAGTAAAAAAAAGAAGAACAGTAAATCAAGTTTACTCCCAAAGAAACACAATATCGCTCCTTAACACTTCCTTTTGGAGATTCTGATTTATAAATACAATACAAATTAAAAACAGAATGAGATGTAAAGAAAATCCAATTCATCCAAGCACTCAACGTCATCTCTTTGATTTCAACCCCTCTACAGAATCAAAGAACCCACCCAACATTAAGGAAGCCGCATTTATTGGAACACTTCTCTCAAAGCAGAAATCGAATCGGACCCAAACCAGATTAGAGCTCATTCCCGAGTCAAGCCGCTCGGTCGGCCGCTCTCATTCAATCGAGACCCCTCTCCAAAAGGGGTGAGACCACAAAACCACCCCCGACGACCGATTTGATCACCCCCGGGAACAGATGTAGTGTAATCCCCTTTGGCGCGAGTTGCGAGCTTGGCTGTTGGAAAAGATGCCAAGGTAATAATGAGTGTCAATCTTCAAGAAGATAAACAATACTGCGAAAAAAAAACCATTGGAAAAATAAAAATAACTATTTTCAGAGTATAAATTTCTGAACTTTTCGGTACATTTTTGGTGTAACTGTGTCGTTTTTGTTTTCAGTAAAAGATTTCGGGTCAAATGTTACTCACATTTTTTTAGTGTTTCTACTGTTTGACAAGAAATAGCAAAAACAAAATATCAAATTGTTGATATCAGGCCTTGTAAGTGTCTGTCCAATTCTATCTTTATTTTAACTCATCACTCACTTGTTTTTCTTTTTTGATACAATACAGTTTCTTTAATGGTAATTGCATTTTATCCAAGTATAAATAAGAGTAAGTTGTGTATAGAATCCATACAACATTTTGGGAGCATCGGGAACTTAACATTTTCAATTAGATACTAATTAGTGATACCTTCAATAAATTTCTCCCGTGTTAGATGAAGAGAATTTATGTCATGTGTGGTTTTGAATGATATGAAACTCTCTTTAGCGTAGCTTTTCCTAATGTCTACAACAACTTTTGGGAGGGCACTTGAGTCCAAATTACACTGTGTCATACCAGAAAGTAAAACTAGAGAGGTGATTTGACTGGAATCTTATCGTGTGGATGCTGGTTAACTACTGGGAGTTTCTTACTTGTTCATCCTGTTCTTTAAGTTTTGCGTTGGAAAAACCTTTTGAAATATGTCCGCATTAAAAAGAAACGTAACTAAAATAAACGTAACACATCAAATGATTATTTACCATTCTAAAGCGTATAGTGTGATTTACATGTAGCATTTCTACAGTGACGATAGTAAGTATAAATGTTAATACTTACTGGTTCTTCCATTAAATTGCAGAATTTTCCATCCCATTCCTGTTTACATTATTAGTCATGAGCATTCAATTAGAAACCTGACTGGGGTAATAGGGTAATGCAAATAAAGGGTCTGAACTTGATGTTCAAGTAAATATATGAACTTTATATTTGTTGTGTTGGTATCAAACAGTTAATTGAACAGTAGATTGTAAAGAAGAGAAATTATAAAATGGACGGATGTAAGGATAATTATTTCTCAGCGGGAAAAGAGATGGATACTATCTTCTTTCCCCAATTCGGTCCCTTCCGAGAATCTCGCCAAGGGAGAGAGAGGGGATTTTATGAACCAGACCCCTACCAAACCACCCTCTCCATCTGCCTGGACATAAAGGGGTGAGGAGCGTTTTATTAGGGGGGCGCGAAAGCCGCAGCCATGATTTCATTAGAGGGGTGTCGATGGGGCTATCTCTCTCTCCCCTTTTTTCTGTTCTTATTATTTTGTGCTGATGCAGACGATTCGGCGCAATATTCCATTATGTCGTTCGAAGGGGGTTGCTCCCTTAATCGGAACCACGGGGGTGGGATTCGGAATTGAATCGTATTAGCGAAAAAGTGGGGGGGGGGAGGAGAGATTTTTTGCGGTTGGGGTTTGACTCGGGGTGGAAGGGGTTGTTATTTAGGGCGTGCGTTAGTCATTTGCGCAAGCAGGTGGTTTATGGGATTAAAGATGGCTTGAGAGGTATTGATTTTGTGAGGGACTTTGGAATAATCCCCCTTTGAGTCTCGACGGGGTGTTGCGAAGCTTTATTATGCGCCTCCCTAGACTAATCTTCCGTGAGATCTCTCGTAAAGTATTTTATCGTGTGTTTTAGTAGATTTTTTTTGTTTAGTGCTTAAAACAGGAATTTTTAGCATAGTAATTTGATATTTTCTTTCTTCGGGCTGTTATTTAAATTTTGTGATAAAGTTCTTTTTTTATCATTTTGGTACTTTTCAATTTCTATGATTTTATTCAGTAGAATGCAATTGAATTTATTCAGTAATTCTCTGTTTAGTAATTCAGCTATCTCATAAAAGTGCCGGTCAATATTAATTTTATATCTTTCGTTTGTTTCTAAATCTTAAAATCTAATTAATTAAATTTTAAATTTAATATTAGTTTTCCTTCTAACTTATCTAAGTATTAGCTCAACTATTTCTCAAAACAGACTATTGAACTTTTGTTGGATTATACAAGGTTTCCATGTTTCATTAAGACAAGTAGCATTCGACCCTTACGATTGAAATAAAAGTATCATCAAAGAATAATACAACTAAAAATGATAATAATCTTTATTTGTACATTTATAAAATTCATGCTGAGAAGAGAAAAATTATCATTTTTGTTATAGTTCTTGTCTTTATAAATAGTTCTTGACGTCATTTAGGGGGGCAACCCCCCTCCAAAATAGTACTTTTAAGTGTTCTAACACTTAACGTATAAATGTGCTCGTTAAGGAATACCTTAAAAATGAAGTTGAGGCAACCCTCCCCCCCAAAAAAAGTCTGGATATGGCTTTAGAAAATCCTTGGTCCCCCCAACCAAAAACTGAATAAACGCATTTATTTTACCTAGAGAGCTTGTATACGAGAGAGAGGCGACAACTCGCTTAAAAGCGTCTATGCGCATTATATCAAAGCATAAAAACCTTGCGGGATGTGTGAATAAGCTAATCGCATGGAGGGAAACCTAACTCCGCCTGTGGGGAACAGAAAACCGATTTACCGATCTGCGCGCGCTATACTGAGTTGTCGCCTATCTCTCGTATACAGGATCTCTAATTTTACCGAATTCCTTGATGATTGTAAAATTATTTCTAGTTAGATACTATATCTGCTAGGAGAATATTTAGACGTGTTAAAAACCCAGTCACAAAAACATTCAATGAATCTATGCTAGGAGTTCCAAACTCTTGCCCGAGGATATTAATACTAATTTAAAATGAATTTGATTATTGGAAAAAAATCTTATATGATTCTAAATGCAAGGAAATAAGCCATTATGTAATGATTTCCATTCTTTTTGGGCAAATTTTAATTTTTTTCCCCAGAAATATAAACATATAAAAAACTTAAAATAAAACAAGTATTGAACCTGTTCCAAAATGAATCCTTGCATACGCAACTGTCAATGTTGAAACAAAGGGGAAAATTACTTTCATATCACAGTAAGAACAAGAAAAAATTTTGGAGCACAAAATACCACCTTTCACTCTAAAACACGAACAGAAAACTACCAACTCCTTCCGAAAGCCCATTATTAGGGTCTCAAATCCCAAAATCGAGTATCCTTCGGCGAACTCAAAAGAAATGTCCCTTCATCTTCCAGCAGATCTCCTCCCATTATCCGGTGGCTCATACTTATTCAATAACCCAGAGCGATATCAATAATCCAATCGGCCACAACAAGGCAAACCCAATTAATTCCGTGTCCGAGGACACAAAGGCCCCGATCAAGCGACAAGACTGTCGAACAATGAATAAATGAATGACCGCCGGTCATTCCCCGGTCAGGAAAGAAGGGGTGGAAAGGGAATAGGTGGTGACCGGATATAAGGTTTATGTCACCGTTCGGTTTTTGCATATGTTTAAAAAGCTGTGAAAACGTTTCCGTGGTTTTTTTTTGAAAGCGAAAACTTTTCTGTGATCACAAACACCATTGAAATAGTCAACTACATCATCATCCCTATACAGATAAGACACGTTTCCTTAATTCTGAAGTTATTGACGATCAATTGACTATACTCGAATGCAACTTAAGTTGAGCCTGACGTCATGGCCACGCGGAAGAAAATCTGAGTAAACAGAAAGCCTGCTGGGTTGCTTGAAGCTCTTATTGGCTGGCGAATTTGAGAGCTAGTTGTACTACTACGCGCTACGCCACTTTAAAAATAATAATAATAATAATAATAATAATAATAATAATAATAATAATAATAATAATAATAATAATAATAATAATAATAATAATAATAATAATAATAATAATAATAATAATAATAATAATAATAATAATAATAATAATAATAATAATAATAATAATAATAATAATAATAATAATAATAATAATAATAATAATAATAATAATAATAATAATAATAATAATAATAATAATAATAATAATAATAATAATGAACATTTTATGCATATCGGGATGAAAAGATGCTTAATATACGTGGATTTAAAAAACTTATCATTATTCGAAATTGAAGTTCTAAATTTCAATCAAAAGTCAGACACCGTGCGGGGAACTACTTTCTTTGGTTGCTCTCACCATATTTCTACAGGATCAAGTTAAGTTGCTGCAACTGAGTATAAGATGTCGTGTCATTGGTTTCGAATACTAAATTTATCTGATATGTCTAGTTTTAACTTTTACGATGGATATTCATCTTATAATTTTTCATGAGTAATAATAATTATCCGTTTAAGGATCATTTGTTAATCATCACAATAAAAATTCAAAGATGAACAAATTCATCGATAACATGACATTTTCTTATAGAAAAACCTTCTATCTTAATAACCTTTATTGAATTTTCCATTCATATTATTTTCTTTAAAATCTTCTAACATCAAAGGGATTGAAAAGTTTGGGACACATTTGAGTTGTTTCTAGCAATGTCTTATAGTGAGAGAAAGATAATTTCGATCCCTTGCACAACACATTAAATGAAAAAGAAGAAATTAGTTTAAAGGCAATTTAGAATAATTTATTGCAACATAATAGTACAATTAAAACAAAATTACGAACTCCTTATAAAAGTAAACCGAAGACGACTCTATGATATCTTTCAAAGGCAATGAAGCATAAAACGAAATAAACCCACCACCACATAAGGTTATTCATTCAATACCAATGCAACGAGTCTGTTGTTTCTGCATTAAAATGCCTCGACAAGTGCTGCATTTGCAATGCATAAGGTCCGCAGCACTCAACTACAGGACACGTTAAATGAATGTGGAGATAAAAGTGCTCGCGATAAGGTATTGAGTGTTTTTTCGTTTCACAATGAATAATCGACTATTATTGAAGTATTTTATTGTGCTGTGTCGGTTATTTTCATTCAGGCCCTTGATTTGAATACCAGATTCCGATAGAAGATCGTCCGGTAAGAAGTGTTTTTGTTCCTGAATTCCTTTTCAACACCTTGCTGAATGAAAAGGTGTGTGAGGAGGTTTAAGATTAGATGGGTATCTAATTTCAGGTCGCAGGAGTTCAGAATAAATAATAAAGGGAATTCTGGTTTTCTATGTGGGTACTGGGTATTCAAAAGATTGTATTTTTATCGCGACCAAATATTTTAAATTTATTTTAAAATATTTAGATATAGGAATCAATGGGCAATACCACTATTTATTTTTTAATTTTTTTATTCGATAGAGGTACCCTAGAGCGGAATATACGCGCAAAATTTTTTTAATTAGGATGATTATTTATTTTTTTATGTAATTTCAAAGTTCGACTTAAAAAAGGGCGTTAAATCGTCCAATTTCCCAATGCGACGTACTTTTACCCTATACATTGATTTTAAACAATGCTTTAATTGTGTAAACAAATCAAATTCATTGTTGGGTTTCTTGTTAAAGTCTGTATGAGTCAGTTGTGACGTACTTTTACCCTAAACAAAGCAAAGGGCTTGGCGATTTTAATTTTAAATATTCAATTAGCTAAATTTTTTTGAAACTTTTCATGTGGATTTTTGGATTTAGATCTATTTCGTTTACTGGAAAAATGCATTTTTTTCAGTTTTCAAAAAATGATGGTATTGCCCATTTTTAAGTATTTAATGAGTATAAAACATTTTGAATTGGCATCATTACTAGTAAATTACTACTAGATAATTTATAATAAGGAAGTTGCATGTGTCAGATTTTCAAAAACAAACAAGTGTTCCGTATGGTTTTTTGTATGATAAAATGAAATATCTAGTCAATTTTTCAAAAAAATGTACAGGTAATTAAATATTTTTATTTAAAAGTCGAGAAAAAACACGTGACTGAAAACGCTTATTGTTTAAAGATGTCAACAATCATACCATCAACTCCATTGCTTTCCAACGATGTTTATCGTATGATGACGTCAACATATGATGATCCCAAACTCTTGGCGTTTTCACGCGCTTTTAAAAAGTGGATTTTTGTTAATTTTTTTGGCAATCAAAAAATTTCTCGATCAGGCTGAAATTTTGGGTAGTTGCTTATTTTTGCAAGAAGAATCGATTAAAAAAATTTAAAAAAATCATGCAACTTCCTCATTCCCAAAATATGTACAATTTAAAAATCCTGAAGCCATTTATTATGAAGCCCTAGATGAAGCTACGTTACTTTGGTATATAGGGCTTTAATTGTTATCAGTCCTTGTAACAATTGGTATATTTAAAAAAAGTGAAAATTCTAATAAGGATTTAGTGTCTATAGAATAAAAATTTTTAAATAGAATTGTTTTTCAATTTTTAAAGGAATAAATTTTTCTTGTGTTAAATGGTTTGATAAATGTGAAACTTAAAAATTAATGATCCCATTTTATTACGTACAAGAATTCTAAAACTTCCTTTAAAAGATATTATCCTACTACTATTATAATTGTGAATGTTTGTCTGTATGTTTGTTACTCTTTCACGCAAAAACTACTGAATGGATTTTAATGAAATTTTACAATAATGTAGCTTATACATCAGAACAACACATAGGCTATAATTTATAAAGAGAAAATCGGTCCTTCATTCTTTTTTTTCCCATTTTTCCTTCTTTTTTCACTTATTTTTCCGTGTTTGAAAACCTGTTTTACCAGTCATGCAAGCCAATAATAGGAAACTTTAGTAGTACCAGTGTTGTAGTTACTAGGCAATTTTATTAATATCTTTTCTATGAAATTTTGAAATTAAAGCAAAAAAATGGATAGAAAACCAATTTCGCAGCATGAAAAAATAAAAAATAATTATATAAATTCAAAATAATAATATTGGAACAAAATCTACTTATTTTGTGTTTTATTTAATTTTTAGTATTAATACCAAAAACAAATAGTCACTTTGTTTTCGAGAGTTTTTGCACTCTTTTGGCATCATAATTATTGATTTCAATCTTTAAAGGGGATTTTGTTTTTGCACTTGAAGATGTGATTTAGTTTTGAAGCGAGATTTTGTTTTTTGGAAATGTAGGAAAAGAGTACCTACTAAGAATTATGCCGCGAAAGCGTAAGTCTAATACTTCCCAAAGCTCTAATAAAGCTCGGGCTATGAAAGTAGCTAGACTTAACGAGACGTTTCCTCAAGCCGAACTGCTAAGACTTGAAAAGGCGGAGCTTGAGGCAGCTCACAGAGCTGCTGAGCAGTACCAAGATCGGCGTCGACAGAACGCTGAGTATATGGCATCTCAACGGGCTTCTGAGACACCTGCACAATCCCCAGCTCCACGTAAAAATAACACTGAGTGTATGTCAAAAATTTGGTTTTAATGCATAACATACTAACAGTAAATGTTAATTTGTTTTCATAAATATTTTAAGACGTAGCAACGCACGGCGGGTACCGCTAGTCTACAATATAACAAATCACAGTTTCAGTAAGATTGGAATGAAATAAATTTGTTATGAAGTAAAAATAGGTTTTATACGGCTTAAATTCATTCACGTGCACAATTATGTAATGAAAGTTTCATTAACTAAATTTAGTAATTATTAAATCAATCAATTTAATTCATTAAGATAAATTGAAAAAAGCTAACCTATCGATTTTCAAAGCTTTCCTTAATGATTTGATTACATCTATACCAAAACAAAGCGCAGAAAACTGTTCCTAACTGAAGAAAAAGACCAATGTCCTTTCTACCACATTTAACCATCCAACTATTGAGTTATTACTGCGCAAAAATTTTTTTTTCTTGGAAATCCACTTAACATTATAGGAAATATTTCGAGGGATGCAAAAACCTGAAGAGCCCCATCATACGACTTCAGGAAAAGGGCAAAAAGTTTATGTCAAGATCGATATGTCATAAAATAAAAAGAAAGGGACAAATACCCGAAGATTAAATGCGTACAGTCAGAAGTCTGTCTAGGGCTCCTTTGAACCCAAATGCATGTGCATGCATACATCTTTCTTCAAAATATATAACAGGTCACCCAGTACAGGGGGCTTTTCCATAAGTTTCCGACTTTTATTTGCAGGTCTTTGTGTCTGTAGATTCTGAAATTTTAAAATGGAAATTTTTATTTGATTAGTATTGTTGGTTTCTAATATGGATTATTTTAAAACAAATAATTTTGGTAGTATATAATCCTAATTTAGCTTTACAATAAAAAGATGAAACGCCTTTTCCATGGTTTGACCTGTAAATTAATTTCTGTATTATCTTTGCAACCAATCATTTGAAGAGCATGACTTTGATTGATGTAGGTATCCACATTTACTCATTGATTCAATTGGTTTTACATAAAAACAAATATTTTTGCTAGTTAACATTCATTAGCTTTGAATTTCCTCATTCTATTTTAAAAAAATGTGTTTGAAAATGTAATAAAAACAAATATTTTGCGAGTTTATATTCATTAGATTTAAATTTCCTCATTCACCTTTAAGCTTTCAATCAACCTGTGATGATATTAACACAGTAGGAACATATTAGTTTGTGAGTCATGACTCGACCTATTAGTTCGTTTATTCTTTAAATAGAGAATAATCTCTCTATTCCAAAAAAAGTTTTGATGAATGGTTTCCAGAGAAAGGCTTTTTAATTACGGATACGTGTAACAAGTTTTTGGTATCAAACGGTTCGGATTCTTTTGAGGATGTGCAATAAGCTTTTAGAATTCCTAAAAAAATTCTCAATTCTAAAATATTTCCATTTTTCTGGATTTCGGATAAGGTTGCAGTTAATGGCAAGAAACTGCTAACTGATCTTACAATTTATTATCCCTCCAATCAAAACGACCAATCGACGCCATATTTTGTAATGAAAATGAAAATAATTCCGTTCACAATTTAAAAATGCGCTTCAAAATATTTTATAAATCAAATATCTTTAAAAGATTGATAAGAGTTTTCCAGAAACTTACAGATATACTATTTAAATAAATAAAGAATTTCTCACAAAAAATAAATTGTTTGTAAACATTGTTGGTAATATAGGTTTTTTCTCTTATTGTTTTCAATAGCTTAAAAAGTACTGTTTAAAAAGTATCTGTTTAAACAAATACGTATATGAATGATAAAACCCTAGGTGGTTTGACGATATACTAGGTAGCATATTAAATTTAATAGATTTATTGGCAGGGTTGCCAACCTGAGACAACGCCCATCCGTAATCGCCCCCCCCGCGAAAAAATAATCCGGCGTGACGCGTGGCTTGCCGACCGACCTCACGCTTTCTGCACGTAAAAAATGGCCCAATATTTTGATAAGTTTTAGAAAAGTCCTGAAAACCCAAATATTTGAGAAAAGAAGGCCTTTCTTTCTCCCATGAATCAATCATCCATGCAGATTAGAATATTCCGAATTCCAATTGATTTCCCCTTCTTATTGCCCATCTCATCAGTTGCTAGCATCTAGCGCTATCGTTTTTATTCGCAATTCTAAGTAAAATATATACTATATACCTATTGTGTAAGGATTGAAGCTAAAAACAGAGAAATGATAAGAAAATTTAATACATTCTCGTTAAAATATAATTAACGTAGTTTCCGTAGTTTTTCTAGCTTTATCCTTAATTGCGGAATTCGGGGCCGAAATGCGGAATGATTCCGCAAAATCCGGAATGGTTGGCATTTCTGTATTGGTAAACTTTTTTTATAGAAAGTTTGGCGCTTTGTTTTTTAAAAAAATCGAATTAATTTTAGAATTATTTAGGTACAAGGTTTCAATTTTTCCTTCTCTTTCTGGTCGTTCACTAGAGAAAAAAGGTACCACAATTTAATGCTTTAGTGTTGGCATTACTGTTGCTCTTAATAGAAAAATGCCCTTAAACAAATATGCTCTTAAAAAAGCGTAACAAACTCTTACTAGAAAATTATCGCATAATATACTTTCAAAATTTTAAAAACATTTAAATTATAGTTTGAGATTTTTTACACTTTTTATCTCAAAATAATATAAATTTACATAAAATGTTGACAATTTATTTCACTGTCCCGAGTGAAAACAAGAAATACTAAAATCTGCAACCAACCCTACCACACTTCACGTTCTCAACGAAAGGGTTGCAGAGTCAACCTCTCTCTGCAATTTGCATCAGCCCCCTGCAAGTAAATCGAGGCTGCTGTGTAGTGCAAGAGGGGAGAGGTAGTTTATAGCCACCACTTGCAAAGCTTTCGCTCATCCATTTGGACTCTCCCTCCTTTTTTACAGCCCCGTCTACAACTCCATATTATACAAATCGCATAAATTCCCCTTCCCTTCCCCTTCCCATTCTTTTTTGCTGAGGCCTTGTTGTTTCTCTGCAGCGAGCAGCACTCGCCTTCATTGCTGTCGGCCGAAGCTGTGCGGTGAAGATGCAATTAAAGTGTTTTGCGGGAGAAACCGTCTTCAGGGATATTTCGGTTTGAGCAATGCAGAAGTCGGTGAAAATTTTAATAGACAGGGTTGGAACTGAGATGTTTTAATTTCATTAATTAATGAGATTGATATTATTAAACTGTGGCGTTATATTTTGGTTATCAGTAGGTAATTCACTGCAAAAAATAATCGTAGATAAACAGAAAAGCTCTGGCAGCAAAAGTTGCCAGAGCTATCCTTTCCACAGAATTTCTCTGTTGACTGAACTTGTTCTGTAAACAACGACTTTTCCGGCGATAATACTTAGGAAAATAACCCACTAAAATTTCCGAAGTTGGGAAAAAAGAGACCAGTCTGAAGAGAGAAAAATATGTATTTAAAAAAATTGAATATTTGCGTTGGAATAGTTCCCAAAAGTTTCGAAACGGTCGTAGCTCACGGAAAAAGTTCAGTCAACAGAGAAATTCCGTGGAAAGGAAAGCTCTGGCAACTTTTGCTGCCAGAGATTTTCTGTTTTTTACGATTATTTTTTACAGTGTTTCTCTCATTTTGTTCCTAATAAAAATATCAACACCTGTTGATTAAAATAGCATTCTCTGGATAAAAATGTGAGGTTGAAATTTTTAGCTAAACATTGAACTTATAAAATGATTTTTTGCGCGTTTATTTAATTGAATCAAATAGGCGGTAGAATTGGTGGACTTCTGAAAAGATGGGTTGAATTAATATCTCAATATTGAGGTGATTTTTTTTCTAAACTATTTAACCAACATATTTTTTGACTTTTTTTTAGCCATCGGCATCGTGGCAAAAGTCTCGGACGCTTGAAGTAAGAAGTAAGTTGCTTATGCATCTTATATAAAGGTATCAATATTTTTTGCTGCAGCCAAGAACCGTAATTTTTAAATTTTTATAGGTGAGATAAACTCCCTTTAAAAACAGCATATAAAAACCAAATTCATTAAAAAATTTTCAAATCAAATAAAGAGTTTAGTTTAAATTTTTTTCGGATATACATTATTCTAAAAAAGTTCTCGTCTCTTCCATTTGAGGAATATTGAAACTGATATCATGACACCTGTATCATAAAAATAGTGAGAGAAGTTGTAGTTGTCACACCTTCATCTTCATTCACAGTAAAAAAAACCTGTCCCCCACCCGCCCCTTTAAGCTCGAATCTCTGCTAACAATGCTTAATCCCAAGACAGAGAAACCCAAAACATCTTATAACTGAACCTTGAAACTCCCGATTAGAGAACCCAACCAAAAAATGCTTAAAAGGAAGAGAAAGGCTCAACTCGCAGGTTGGATGTCAAGACATCCCATGAATTTTTCATCGTCTTTCCTTCGCTTTTTGTTCTGTGAAACCGGGTTGACGCTGGGATTACCGCTGTGAGGATGTACACAATGCCGCTTCGTATTTATTAGCGAGAACATTCCACTTCGGATTAGTAATTCAATAACGATTCTTGTTGCTTGTTATATAGCTTACTGCCCCAGGTACTGGGGATTGTTTTCTTCCAGTGTAGAGTGAAATGGAGGGTTTTTAGTGTTAGTCACGAATTGGCTTCTAAATGTAGCCCATGAAAATAAAGATTTAGTACACCAATTAATATAAGATAAATTAATTGTAGAAATAGATAATGAAATGTACTATATGTTATATTGCAAAACTGGTGTCTTGTATTGATTAAATTTTTATGGTACAAAGGCCTTATCTGCAAAGGAGACTCGAAGATAGACCATCAGTACGTGTTTTCTTAAGAAAACCTAAGAAATTTACAACTAATTGAAATCTTCAACTTTGCAATGTTAATAAAATGAATGTATTTTGATTAACCTTATTTCACACAGTCAAATATTTGAAATGCAGGAACTTAAGAAATTTAGTAACATCTAATATAAATGAGCTGATCATAATGAAATTGCAATAAGTCCGCTGAACGTGTATAGTGTTGAGTAATTGAAGGTTTTCACTAACGACGACTGTCTTTTTCCTATATGGTGAAGGCATTTGTAAGCAGCTCATAATGGGTGACTTATTGAGTATTTTGCCTACGTGACTACTACTACATTAGGTAAAGGATCTTAAAATAAGGATGAAGACCGACCCGCCCCTTGAAGTTGGGGCTCTCGGGAGTAGAACGGTGCGAAAGCACCACTCAGTACGATAGACACCAAGCAGGATCCTTTTTGGGTACAAATTTAGAGCTCAAGTTGTTTGCCCAAACAATTTTTGCCTGACATAATATTAGAATCCTCTGATCGGGGATTTGACGGCTAAGACCCGCACAATTAAATATGAATAACAAATACAAGTTACAAAAATACAAAGGTATCCAAATCCATGCTTTTCTCAAATTTTGTATACCTGGCTGGACTTGTACCACTTCCATTCTGTGCAGCTCAAGTCTTGTAGCAAACAAGAACATAGTAAATATGTGTGCACAGTGCAATGTAAAGCTTGTACTTGAAAAGCAGCACACATCAGTTTCTATGCATGAACTACAGATCTCCAAAATATCTATTTCACACAATTTGGTGTATACAGGGTGTTTCAAAGTTCGTTTCGGGGCTTTTATTTGGAACCAACGTGTCCTAGGGTCACGGAAGTAAGGTCTACCCCAAGGTAGGTGACCCTGGAGAATCCATTGAGAGGACTTACCCCATCCTTAGCGGCGGCGAAATTAAATAGTTTAAAAAATTTATTTAAAAACTAAAGGAGATAGAGCAAAAACCTCATTGAGAGTATTGTTGCCAACATCATGAAGAACTCACTGAAAAAAAAAATTATCAAAATATCTTGAATATTCGCGGTGATATTAGCATGTGAAAATGCCACTTTTTCAGGGGTCAAAAAAAGAAAAAGTTCGCATATTTTTCAGTGTTATTGTGTAGTTTTGTGTTTTTTTAGTTGAAAGAACACAAAATTTAATGAAAAAATAAAAAAAATGCAATTTTTTAAACTTTTTTCACCCCTGACTTTTGAAACATCCTGTTTAGTTTTAAGACCAACTCTTTTTAATTTTTAGATTAACTTCACCTATCAAAAATTTCTTCTCATATGTTTAAAACTTCAATATATTTTACATTCATACATTTTATAAAGTAAAACTTACTATGTGAAAGCACAAACCAAACTTCGCCTATTCCTAACCCTCGAACAAAAGCCATCGGTCAAGCCAGAGATCAGGAGGTGTTAAAGGCCTCCCCAAAGCATCGCTTTCATTATTGAAACCCCGCAATGTGAATGGCCCTGGCTCTCTCCCTTCGGTAAAGAGCCCGGGCCTTTTAGCCGTTTGCCTTGCTTCGATACAATTACGAGGATCGAGCGTGTATCGCCCTCATCCAATTATTCCCTCGGAGGACGGGGCTGCTATTTGCCAGCCACGCCGGCTGGGAGCAGGATTTCTCTGGGCGAGAGTGGCATCAGTCGTTGAAATGATGACGAATACTTGAAACCGCACTAAAAAATTATTTCTTCAAATAACGAAAATTAACCGGCAGCTCTGTGTGTTGCCGGTTAATTTTTTATACTTTGAGGAAATATCTGTTTTCCCAACATCATTCTTGTACTTTTTAAATTTATTTTTAAATGAGTTATTTTTAATATTCATTCTTTGGTGGTTATTTTATAAAACCACAATTATCTTAGTGGAAAAATTCAAGGGAAAGGCACGTTTTCTAGGCATTGAGAAAATTATTTTAAAACCACGTTATTTTTATTATTTCTACACTAAAATGTGCGTTTACCCCTACGAAATCCCCTGACACCAATATATCATTTTCCCAAAAAGTTGAATTTAACATGCTTCTGAAATAAGCTATTCAATTATGGTAAATGTATAATGAATTTCTTTGAAGTTATTTTTTGAATCTTTACCCAAAAGTCAATGGAAGTCATAAAAAATTATTTGAAGGAAAAATCGAATAATGGAACTATCTAGTTTGTATTAAAATATAATTTTTTAAACCATATCTTAAAAAAAGTAATTATAGGAATATCTTAAAGTGTTTTAGAGTTAGATGAGTTTTGAATTATTTTACATGATAAAAAAAGTATTTAAACTTTTTACCTGTTGTTCTGAAGGTAGTTTAATTTTACTTTTCTTAGTAACAGAAAAAAATAATTAAGTTTTTACACTAATTAAGAAAATAAACTTTATGCTGTCTTATAAATGATCTTTATAGAGAATAATTCAATTTCTTTTTGATTACTCAAGCTCCATGTGTTTTTCTCATTCAAACGGGTCTAAGATAAAAACTAAGATTGAAAAAATAATAACAAAAAGTTATTTCTTTCGAAATGCATATTCAAACGTTAATGAACAGTTTTGATTCATTCAAATTTTTCAATCATCGTGGTACTTCAACAATCATTAAAGTTGTTCTTTCATTCTGATTCCATTTCTTCCTCACTCAATGGAAAAAAGTTTTGGGTATAAAAGTGATCACGTTTGAAGTAAGTCTTTTTTATTTAGTTCCTCTTAACGTGCATTCGAACTTTTTTTAGCCAAATTTAGTTGACTGTTGACTTAGATTCAAATCATTTTTTGACTGGTTGACTTCATTGGAGTCATACCTTATTTAAATAAAATGCACCCATTTTATAAAACATACCTTTTTTCTTATATTTATAAAAAACTTTAGTTTCTTTATATTTAGAAAAAATCATTCGGAATTAAAAAAAACCTTTTTTTTATTTAAGTTATTCTTTGAATCTATTTCTCTTCCTTAAAAAATAGACCCTTCTCTGGATGCATACAAGACAAAAACTAGTAGGTATTTCAAATTAGACTGAAATCTATTTTTCAAGTAAATCAAAGGTAAAAAAACCGATTAAATTAAACTCAATAATATTTTTTCATTATAATATTTTATTTGTGAATGAATTAGAATATCATGATTCTTAGTTGCACCCCAGTTCTTTGAAAATACACTGGAGTGAAATCCGTACAGTTATTCAAAAAACGTTGTGGCTACATCAGATATTTGAATTTTTTCTGTAATGTAAGTCCCTATTGATTTAAGCAGTGTATAACATAGTATGATTGAATATAATAGCTTTTTCATGACCATGATTCTGTATACATACCATATTTAAGTTTTCGGTTTTTACAAATTTTGAACGTCACCATGTTGGTTTATTCTTCAAAAAATAAGAAATATTAATACAAATTTGTAAGCTAACTAAAAAAAATTTGCAGCTGTATCAATGAACAACATAAAAATTTGTCGATATTTTAAATTTTAATATTTGGCGTCTAAAGCAGCTTGGCGATATTCAACCGGGGTAAAACTTACAGGTTGTACTCAATAGAGACTTGTACCACTCTAACCTACAGAAGGGTGTTTGCTGGCAATGCCCTGAAGCGCCATAGCCGTCCCAGTGGGAAAGATACAAACAGCTCAGTTGTTAATGTAGTTAATAAAGATCATATCTTACAATGTGCCAGGTCAACAAGAGACCAAAAGAATGGGGGAAAATAAATAACTCAGCGGGGGATTTTCTTGTAGCTCGGAACTGGCACAGTTTGTGAGGTGTTTGCCGGAATTCTTGTTTTTGTTCGCGAACTTATTTTTCAAGAGAAAACAAGAGTTATATTTTTTCGGAAAACTGTGGTTTTTTTAAATTGCAGACAGATGAAAAATTGAATTTACGGGTGCTATACGTCACCTGTTTGAAATCTCAGTAATATTAATAAGTAATTTAGAAAATGCATTATTGTCTAAGATGTTAAAACAGAGAAAAGAGTATTCCTTCGTTGAGGAAAAAAATAAAGAGATTATTGGTATAGAAAGACAGAAAGAATATTTATTTATTTATTTATTTAACTGTCAAACAGAAAATATCCAATTAAATGACAGTACAAAGGACAATATACTACAGTATAAAGGACAATATATATGTCGTAGCCAGATCGTGAAATTAGACATTTCGTGAACTGTCTAGACATTTCATGAACTGCAGCCAGATCGTGTAATGGTCGATCAGTTACACGAAATGGCTTAAATTTTTAGACAGTTCATGAAATGCAATTGAGCCTTAGACAGATCGTGTAATGTTCCAGAATTACATGAAATGTCTAAATTTTTTAGACAGTTCATGAAATGTCTAATAGCTGTTTTGCCGATCGTGTAATACAAAGAGAAAAATTCTAACAGAGGGTCCAAAACGATATTTTCACATTTTGGACGGGTTTGAGGGTGCCACGAAGAAACTATAAATGATTGACAGAGAGATCGGCAGTACATTTTGGTGACCAAACCTGTGATTGGCTGTGACGTGTTCCTTCAACCTGTCACTCAATCTGCTATTTTCGAAGGAGAAGGAACAAATTTTCTCTCCCAATCAGGCCTTTTTCTCCGCCTCTCGTGAAGAAGATGCTTTTTTCAGCTGGCTCTCAGTTCTTAACACGTGATGACATAGACTTGTGAAAATTTCTTTCTCTGGGAGAAGCAGTGAAAAATTGCAGTTGATGGCAAGGATTTTTTCAATGCTCATGCAGAACTTCTGACGTGCAATGCACTACAAAAAGATATGCGTGCAAGAAAGCTAACGTTATGTGTAACAGTCTATGCCACTCAAGTTTACCATGTGTAAATAAATAAAAAAACGAGAGATTTTATATTTGAAATTTTGTAAATAACTGAAAAATGAAATTTTATTCATAAATAAATAAAATTGGCTGCTTTAACTAATATCTTATCTTTTTAGTTTATTTCTTTTCAATCATCAATTACTCCAAGATATTACACGATCGGCAAAACAGATATTAGACATTTCATGAACTGTCTAAAAATTTAGACATTTCATGTAATTCTGGAACATTACACGATCTGTCTAAGGCTCAATTGCATTTCATGAACTGTCTAAAAATTTTAGCCATTTCGTGTAACTGATCGACCATTACACGATCTGGCTGCAGTTCATGAAATGTCTAGACAGTTCACGAAATGTCTAATTTCACAATACATACAACATAAAAAGACATTTGTGCGATTTGAAAGCTAAATGATCCAGATAAATATACTATGATAAGTTAGTTTATATATAAAGCACATAAAATCCTGATTTTTGGACCCTTATCTAATTATTTTTATTGTTACCACGAGCTTCCTTAGCTCAATTGTTTTCAACTGAAGGATGTATTTCTGAAACCCATGTAAAATTTTAAAGGCGAAGAATAAAGCAACTTAACTTCATGAAATTTCTAAGATAGAAAAATATAAATTAGCCATAATAATCCGAGTAGCAAACGCATAAAATTTTACTGTGATTGAAACTATGAGAAAAACTTAGGATTACAAGAAGGCTACAATAGGAAGGTGTAAAATTACACTTTCTGCATTTAATTAATTAAACTTTTAATTGATTTTTTGGGACTAGAGTAAATAAATTTGAAAAACCCCACACATTTATCATTTTCTTAGAACTTTTAAATGGATTTTAATGAAATGTGTACTTGCATATAACTTTATAAATCAAGTAGGAAAAACAACCTTAAAGTTCAAAACCTTTCAAAATTTTAAAACGTAGGCTAAATATTTCTTAGATACCAAATCATCACTACTCTTCCTCAAACTCAACAAACCTTTCAACAAAGTTCAACAACTCCAAACCGAGAATCATCTTACTAACCCACCTATTGACTCCCCTTAAACCAAAGCATTCCTAATCCACTTTCTGCAAACTTCTCACCAAATCCGATACGGATTTAAAACCCAACAGACTAGTCTACGAACACAGCAACTACTACTACAACCGAAACCGTCAAGCTTTTAAACCACAAACCAGAGAGAGAGAGAGGGATCAAACCACGTTAAAAACACAACAAAGTCCCCTCTCCCCCAAACGGCAACTTTAAAACATTCTTTAAAATATCACCGGCCGCCCTTCATCCCCTCTAAATCCCCAATTTAGGCCGGCCGGGCCTCCCTAATCTATTGTATCTCAGCGGCGAAAGTGTTGACGGAGCAGGCCCTCTTGAATAAGTAACGAGTGCTCAGTGTGTGCCCTAATCTGACTAAAGTCTCCCGTAATTATACGTTGTTGGGTAGTTTATGAATAAGTAATTTTCCGCAGAGCGAAAGTGTTGCGTCGGAGGTCACGGAATGGGGCATTTCGGCAGAGGGGATCAGGGCAAATCGCAACGTCATTTTTCTTCTGGGGAATTAAGATTTTCGCTGGGGGAGGGAGGGTCGTCGCTTTTCTTGAAGGGGTGAGGTGTACTTGTTTCGGAATGGTCCTTGATGAATATTTAGGAGCTGATAAGTTTTCGGGATTAAGGGTGGGGGGAGTGTTGGACGCGTTAAGTTGCGTTGTTTGTTGCGCGGCTTGTTGTTAAGTTTTATGTCCGGGTTGTTGTGTTAAGAAAGGGTTGAATTGGTTGTGTAGGGTTTTCAAGAGAGATTGCATTACGAAGGTGTTGCAATTGTGTTGTGTGAGAAAAATACAGTGTTATATAAAAGTGTTGCTACAAACTAAAGAGACAGAAAATGTGTTGTTATAGTGTTTTCAATCCAAATTTGAGAACACTTTCAGATTCTAATTACATTTTACAACACTTTTTTATTACAATTTCTGGATAGAACATATTTATAACACTTTTCAAACGTGTTCGGAACACTGTCGCAACACAAAAAGGTGTTAAAGTGTTTTTAATAACAATACAACTAAAATATTGCTTAGATTTTGAGGACAAAAAATGTTCTTAAAATATATTTATTTTTGTGTGGAGCGTTTGCAGTTAACATTCTAAAGTAGGATGAATATCTTAAAGACCTGGTGGCCCATGCGTTTGATAAAAGCGATGTTAAATTTCGATATTTATAGAGAGTTTTCAGGTGACGTCACGACCAGTTATTTTCTTCCTTGCTGTCAGTCAAACAGTATGTTGCTAAGGCCGTTGCTAGGTGCGGCGGTATCTGTTGCTGTCATGCGATTGCAAATGCTCCTCCTATAGAATCATTCCATGACCAGTTATTTTCTTTTAACTGTTAACAGCTGTAAGTCAAACAATCTGTTGCTGAGGCCGTTTCTAGCTTCGAGTCATGTAATTAAAAATGCTCTATAGTGTAAATGTACTAGGTTAATACTTTTTCGGCGTGATTTACAATATAGATTAGAAATAATTCCTCCAGATTATGACAATCACAAACACTTAAGTGAAAAAAAAAAGAAGTTTCTATGAAAGTATTACTTAAAAAAACACGATTACTCTAACCCTTAATATCATAAATCAGGGGTTCCCAAACTTTTCATGTTGCGGAGCCCTTTTCAAGAGACAAATTCTTCGCGGAGCTCTTTTCCGAAAGGTATAAAAAGCAAATTACACATAAAACCCTTTGCTTCTTGAAATAAAAGCATAAATGCAGTAGTGTGTATAGAAATTTATTTCGGGAGGGGTGCAAAATTATTCCTCAGCCCCTCCCATGCATATTTGATAGTTTAACGTAGCTTTTAAAAACATTTTTAAATATAATTTGCATCTAAGATAATTTATTTGTAAGAAAAAATGTGACGAATTAAGATCCAAGTACAATAGAAGAGTCTTGGGGGTCCTTCCACCCCAGAAGATTTTGTGAAGTGTGATCCTTAAAAACAATTTTTTAACTCGTTTTAGGTACATCATTGTCGAAATTTTGGACATTCATTTTTAGGTAGGACTTTAATTTTAAAGAACTTATTATAAAAATTGACAATAATAAAGTTTCAAGTACAATAGGGCCTAGCAGAAAGTTATATAAATTTCAGAGCAACGCAAATTAGATATTATTAATTAATTTCAAATTACTACTAGTTAATCTATCTATATAACGATTAACTTTAATCGTTAATCTATCAGAGTACTTGCATTACCAATCAAACAATAGGTATATATTTTATTTTTATTTGAAGGTAGGATTTCGGGTTTATTCTTCAGAAATTTTATCAAGCTCATCAGGCTTTAATGTGTGTATGTTGTGTTGAGTTATTTATGAACATTTTTTGCAAAAGCAGATGGACTTCATTTAAAAAGTTATCAATAAATTCAGGTTCATTAAATGGTAGTTTGTTTTCGTTTGAACTTAAAACTTTGTATTTGTTCCAATAGGGTGACATGAAAGTACTTAATATACTCCGTAAAGGGTAGGGACTAAAACTGGTTTATATACCTCTCAATGACATAACTGGTTGTACAACATCTTCGGGTGGCATTTTCTGCATTACGTAGTTTAATACATCTACGACTTGAATCTTGAGTTATGAACTAAGCATTTTAAGAGTTTTCAGAACTCGGGGTCTCTTATATAATTAAAGTTATTTATTTTAATTTACCAATGAAGAGGACCAATTAAGTGTGAATTAGTACAAAACCAAATTACAAGCTAAGTACTAAACTATACACAGGAATCTCTTTTCTTAACCAAGAATTCGCATTTACTCTAAATTCTCCTTATAAAAATTTCCACTTATCCTTTCCAGAGGTGAACGCGCAAAAAACCACGTCATCGATTCCTGTCCTGTTGCCACTTCTATTCACATATCAATGAAATTTTAAGTGCTTTGGCCTCTCCTCTAGCGCACACAGTGTCAGAGCGGTAATAAAAAGGGGAGACGACTCCACACCAGGGAAATTACAGCCTCTTTTATAATTCAAAGCGCTTTCTAAATTTTAAAATTTGAAGCGAAGGGGAAAAGGCTAAGGCTGAGCGGAATTATGTATGAATGGAGGGGGAGATGTGGTGGACTGTTGTGGAACTATTGTTTCGTTTGCCTTGTTGTGAAAGTTCTGGTCAATGCGAATGGTAGTATTGATGTTGCATGCGTAAGCTGTTTGTTCCAAAGTTTTCTAACATGCAAAAGCTAAGACGATGGTTATACGAGGTTGTAAAATTTCCTAAAAGGAATAATAATGGGGATTTCTTTCTATTTTTATAAGTAACAGGAAATAAAAATAGACAATGATAGTGTTTGGAGTAATAAAACTAGGGAAGGAGTTCTCAAAGGTAGTTTTTTATAGGTTATTTTGTTGATTTGATGATAATTTTTATTTAGTAATGCATATCGTCAGTCTAACTATACAGACAAAATAAATTGAAATTACAATTAATCACAATGAAATTTAAATTTAAATTGAAATATAGAAACATTTAATCCGTAATATTTATGATTTAACAACAGATTAAATGACACAACAATCATGGGCAACAAGATAATGAATTTATATATATAATTTTTTTACTAATAATTAAAGATTTTTTCAGATTAATTAAAGAAAATTAGTATGAAAACAATGTGAAGTTATCAGAAAATAATTGCGCACAACATTAATATTGTAGCACTTGATTAAATCGATTTAAATTGTTAAAACTTTATACTTTTTAAAACTTCTTACAAACTTAATTTTGATAGTAAAAAAAGTAAGTAAAAAAGTAAATGTAAACTTCTAACAGTAAAAAAATTGGCTATCCTTCTTATGAGAAGGACAATCTGTAAATCTTTTTAACCGTTTTTACTACAGATTAAAAAATTAAAAAGTACACTTTGTGTGTGTGTGTGTGTGTGTGTGTGTGTGTGTGTGTGTCATTACAACAATTTAACAATTTTGTTGCAAGTATAATCTGATTTCGGAAAGTAGATAACCTTTAATGAATCCTGAAAATATTTTCACCAGTCAGAAAATTTCTTAAAATTTCCATTACTTGAAGCCTTTTTACTTAAGGTATCCGCCTACCTTTGAGACCATTTTTTTGAAATACTTGATTTAAAAAAATTATTTTTTAAATTTTAGTTTAAATGTACATTGAAACATTGATCAATGCTAAAAAAACAAAATTAATTATATTATTTTCTAAAATATGGGGTAATTAGTGTAAAATTTTAGTGAATTTTTATAAAACCCCTCTCACTCTTGCCCAAAAACTGTTACCCCTAAAAAAATTTCCTTTGGACACAAGTATCGTATAATACTTATCTTCAGATTGGACCATTTTTTAAGACATATTTTGAAAAGTAATTGTTTTACAGCATAAAATGTAAAGGTAAGTGAAAAATTTCAAAATTTCTACAACCCTTTAACAAAAAATCATCAATAAAAACAAAAATAATAAATTTACATAAAAATCTGTGGTCCATCTGGTTAATAACAGTATGATTAATATACTGTTAAAATTATTTGGAGTGAATATCTTGGATAGTTTTTGAGTAATCATGTAAATAGTGGAGGGTTTTTATGCAAAACTCAGTTCTGAGAAAATCAGCTTTAAAGTTTATATTTGTATACGATCGCACACCACTATCTGTTTTAAATAATGCTGTAATTTCTTTTCTAATTCACCAACAAGTAAAATGAAAACAGTTTTGGAAAGATAAAAGTCTAAACTACTTGAAAATGTAAGAACCAAATTTTCGACGAAAAAGTCGAAACTCGTCTTTTTAGGGGTAGGCGGATACCTTAACTAAGAATAAACATAGCATGAATTCAAAATAAGAATTTGATTGCATGTTTCCCCACAGCCTTAAAGTGTTTTCCTCATTTAAATAACATCCTCAATAGCCATAAGCTTTATTTATGTGATGGTCAATAAACTATCTTTTCCTTTTCAAAATGATGTTCCATTGGACCTGTTACAATATCATTCCCCTTATCAATCACAAACTCTCCAAAGCTTTCGTGACGGCTGAACCCGAATACCGGATTATACAATTTGTTACGACAGCGTTTTCAATTCCATGACAATGCGTCAGGGGGGCCGAAAAGACACTCAAGATCCCCTTGACCCTTCGCTGACCCCCACTTCATGCTTGCCCACTGCGACTCGCTCGGAATCCTCAATGAGGGAGTGAGGTTTTTGCTCTTTTTGGATCTTCTATTTATTCTGTTTGCGTAACGAAACTCGAGAAAGAGGTGGTAAAAATAAGTTTTGAAGGAATGGTTTGGCAGTCGAAGTCATCGGCAGTAGCGGTCAAAGGGGGGGTTTATGCTACTACAAGTCGTACATCTTTTTCGTTCTTGTTGTAAATTCAGACATTACTATTATGACATAGTTTATCTGAAAAGAAAGAGAAATTAAGTGTTTTTTGAGGCCTTCGGAGGAAAAATGAAATCAATACATTATAATTCATTAAATAGCAAATAATTCCTTAGAAGAAAAAAACATAATTTAAGAAAAATTGACGAGTTAAAATACTTAATTAGCAATAAAGTGGAAATATTAAAGTTGGAACTCTTCACTAGCTTTATGAACCTATTAATGTATGTCTTCATCCATACATAAGTTAATAAGTATAATATTGAATAAGTTTTTGTCTAATTTGCACTCATTTACGACATTCTACAATCGGATAAAATGAATGAAAATTAGTGAACATTCTTCTTTCCCAGAAGGATATTTGAAAGAAATCAAAAACCTAAGCAATAAATAGTAATATTACTTCCTGATTATTACTTCGTAATTATTATTTAATAAAATAAAAGCTAACTTCCCTAAAGTCGTAACCAAAAATGCCTTTCGTAGTTTTTGACGATATCTAATACATATTTTTACTTATTGAATTATTTAAATGATGATTATCTAGTATCCTGAATAGCAAGCCCGTATTTAGGGTTTTTGACGCCTAGTGATAATTTTTTCCCTACCTTCTCTTTTCTTTTCACTTCAACTTTTCTTTGTTTTTTAAAAAAATAGTTTAAAAAAGCTACATGTTTTTGCCTTAATTCTTAAGTGAAGATAATGTTTTTGATTTTTCTGATTTTAGGAAGAGGGAATCCCGCCTTTTTTGCAAAACAATAAGGATGAATCCAAGTTATAATTTTTATGTATGTTAGTTTCATGTCCCGAGTATTCTACACTTTTACGAGTATACCTATTCCAAAGAGTAAAATAAATTTTAGCTCTGTAACAACTGATGTCTGCCTCAAATCCGTTATATTCCCTAAACCACTATTGTCATCTAATACAACTGTCACACCTGAAAGAAAGGTTTGAAGCAGGTTTTTGAGGCTGGCTAAGGGCCTCTACATACTCCCAGCACAAAATCCCGGCTGGAGTAATTCGATCTCCCGCACGTGGTTCCGTCACAAGCTTGGCCATACAAAAACGGGGGAGATAGCGTTAATGATCTTCCCTGTCAGAAACGTAAACACATCTCCCCTCGGACACTTCCACCCCCTTTTTTGTATAACGAACGCTTAGAGGGGGGGCGCGTGCCGAACAGGTCAAGGTTCAGGTGATTTATAGTTTTCCAGCACAGCCGAAATCCAGATCCACTATAAAAGAGCCCTAACGAGGGAGAATGGATTATTGCCAGTTGAGAAGGGTTTCCGGGTAGAGATTTATTGCTCTGGCTCAGATGATTTAGAGGTGCTAGCTGGTCTCGTTTGTTTTGATCGCAAGGGGGTAGCTTATAATCTGGAAATAAAAGACGCTTCGGACTTGTTAACCTTGATAGCTTATTTGCATCAGGTTTCAGGGGATTTGGTTTCATAAACATTTTTGTTTTCTTTTATATTAGAGTAAAAACTTCACTGCAAACTCTCCCCATAAAAATAAACCCTTCAATTGACATCAGTTAGATTGGTTTTCTTGTTAGGTAGAACACTTTATCACCTAATTGTGTCTTAATATGTATGGAATGTGTTGGAAATGTGTTTTGATCCAGGAATTTGTTCTAAAAATAGTGTTGTAAAATAATGTTAAATACCTGAAAATGTTCTTAAATTTGGGCCGCAACACCATATGAACACTTTTTTCTGTCTCGCAACACTATCGTTTTCTCTCTTACACAACACAATCGAAATGCTTTTGACTATACTCGAGTGCAACTTAAGTTGAGCCTAACGTCACGGCCGCGCGGAAGAAAATCTGAGTAAACACAAAGCTCGCTGGGCTCTGTAAGCTCTTATTGGCTGGCGAGTTTTATTCGAACAAATGTTCTACTACGCGCTGAGCCACTTGAAAAAATAATAATACGCAACATTTTGCAGATCGGGATGAAAAGACGCTTAATATACGTGGATTTAAAAAACTAATCATGTTTTAAAATTGAATCTCTTAATTTCACTCAAAATTCCGACACCGCATGGGGAACTACTTTCTTCCGTGGATCTCAGCATATTTCTACAGGCTCAAGTTAAGTTGCAACTGAGTATAGAAGTGTTAGTTAATGTGTTATAACTGTGTTTATTTATTTTTTAGCACTAAATAAACACAGTTATAAGCGTCACAGTAGCAGCGTCAAAACGAATGTTCTGTTTTTAGTGAGGTCGGTTCCATAGAAAAGGTGAAAACAACAAATGTTTCAAGCACAATATTATTATTCCTCTGTATAATAAACTATAGAAAAAGTTTATTCAATCCCACATTTCAACAAGGATCAAAATTTGATAATGCATGCTTCCTGATGTTTTATTCCTAATAGAATATCTTAACCTTTTTATTTTATATCATTAGTCAATTTTAATCGGGATTCTTTCATATATATGCGTCAAAACAAAAATAAAGCCTGAAATCTCGTTAACCTTCATTCCATTTTGTTCCCCACAAGGTCCCAAAACAGGTGAGTTACCGAACTTGACTAATTTAATAAGAAGTTTAGAAATTTACATGAACTATGAACCCGGATAAACAAATTGAAAGAGAATAAACAAAGTTTTTGAGGTTCAAAGGAGACTCTGCTACTAATGATTAGTGTAATAAGAAAGACAGCTGAAAACAGGTGAAGTTATTGTTTAGTTTAGTAGTCTTCTACTATCGAAAACGGTTTTGACTAATTTGGTATTTTATTATTGGCTTCGAAAAGTCGTGAGTAATGCCCAATCAAGGTTGAGAGTTTCAAGGGCAAGTTTCTCAACACATTTTTATGATGCAGACAACTTTTGATAGATGATAAGAGCGAATAGTTATTGTTAGTATGCTATCGTTAAATTTGTGAAAGTTATTTCATCAGTTTTCTCTTCTAACAAGAAATTTGAATAATTTCCTCAAACGAGAGTTAAAACTGAGATAATGTTAAGCAATGAAATGGAAATTAATATGAAATTCCCTAACTTAACAAACAGCTGGAATATATTTTGAAAGTTTTCATTGTAACAGAAATATAATGCTCCTGTATTTTTTTAAAATTTTGATTACCTCCCGAAGCTGAAATTTCTTGTTTAGTTTATGCATAAAGTTCATATAATTGTAAATTAGATATTCTAAACAGGATATAATTTTTTCAAGGTAAAATATTGCTTTTAAAATGAGGTCAAGGAGTCGTATGCAATTTGAAAGAAATTTATAATAATTAAGCAGTACAAATCTTACATTTAAATTTATAAGTTTATTCCATTTTCTCCTTAATAATTTTTGTAATAAGTCAATTAAGCTTAATTTTTCTGCTATTCTTAAAAAGCTTGCAAAGCTGAATAAGGAAGAGAGGGACAAAGGAAAACCATTCCAGTGTTGTGGACTTAAATGTTGCTATCTTTTTATATTTTTGTCACAAAAAAGTACTTTTTACTCTTTAAAATTTTTACGAAATTGTGTTTGATTTTATTAATACCTTGTCTGTTGAACAGGATAAATAAATGAAGGAAAATAAAGGTTGGGCTTACAAAAATATCAATGTACTTAATTTATGGTAGTAAAATGGAAAAAGGGTTTTTTGATTAATAAAAGAGCAAAAACATCTTATATTTCATTTGAATCCCCAATCAATTATTACAACCTCCTTTAAAGCCTTTCCTTGAATGATAATGCAGCCAGTTCCTTTAAGAACTTTTCTGAGCATAAGTAATTTACAAATCCCCAATGGAATATACGATTGCTCCCACGAAGAATATATCTCAGACTTCAAAAGTATTCCCAGATACACCAGGAAACCAAAAACACCCTTCTGAACACTAAAAGTCGTCTAAAACAAGGACCCACCAGATTTCTAAACACCCGATGGATGTCCCGATAAAAGTATGGCGCTGCCAACACAATCGGGAATCAGTGTTTACAATTAGCCTGGAACAAGGCTCCTTCTCGACAGAAAGAACACGTGCTACTCTCTGAAAAAAGACGCCACCTGCGGCGAGGGGACAATAAATGCGAAATCCCGCCAATGCCGAGAAAAAGTTAATCCACGGGACCTTGTTTCCCTGACAGCTCATAGAGAAACGCTTGATGCACGGCTAGGGTTGCCTGGGAGAGGAGGCGGCGCCAAATTGGCGAGGGACGAGAGCGCCAAAAGGTTCTCTACTTGGAGATTTCTCTTGAAATCTCGTTTATTTTTTTCCAGGGTTTATTTTATTTTTTTTCTCTGCATTAGAGATTTAACTTGAAAGACTTAGTTTACAAATTGGACGTTTTCTCAAAAAATCTATCATTTTATTTTGGAAAGGATTGAGAGTCATTTCTTATCATTCCTGAACAACAAATTGGAATGTGAGAGTTGAAAATAATGATGGATAAGGGAGAAAACATAAGGAAGAAAATAAAATAAAGGAGAGAAAACAAGAGAGGTTGGGGTAAGAAATAATAAAAAGACAGTGAAAAGAAAAAAGTGATAAAGAGTATGAGTAGCAAGGATAACGTTCTTGCTAAATCTAGGTTAGATAGTTTGTTTTTTCTGTTAATTGTCACTCCTAACTAACTCCTAGTTGCAACTTTATTTAACCTTATTTTATCTAGGTAGAGACAGAGGGAGAAAAAAGGAAAAAAGAAATAGAAAAGTGAAAGACAGAGGAGGAAGGAAAACATTTCCTGAAAAGATACTATAAAGCATCTGGTGCGTTTTCAAAGTACCCATTCATTTAACAGCTACTATTACATTGACAAATTGCTTAGTGATTTTCTTCTGGAAAGTACATTTGTTTTTTTTGTATAGTCAATCAAACTAAATGTTTTCTTCAGACGAAATTGATTGACCTTTAAAATATGTGAATATATACTATAGATTAAAATCCTGATAAACCTCCCATAGTTTGAAGTTCTTTTGTTATTTCGAGAAGCCCAACTAACGAGAACATGACCGTACGCTTACAAGCCAACAAATAACTTTATAATAATTTTTAAGAAGAACATTATCAAACATATAAAACTATACCATGTAAATTTTTTTCTTTAAAACACACGAAATTAAACGTTACAAAAAAGAAAAACAAAAACCCACAGCTTGTCTGACTCAGTTCGTCTACAAATTTCCACCACAACACCCAAAACAGGCGCTAACCCAGCCAACCAGACTCCCCTCTTCCACCACAAAACGCGCCAACAAACCACAATAAGAAAAAAATCACCCTCTCTCGTCACCCACAGAAACAAAGAAGAAGAAAAAAAGGGCGCATCGGGGCGGGTCCCTAATGGAAAGCAGGGCGTCCTCCCGCAAAAACAACAAGCCCCTGCAGCAGGTAGTGGACAGGGCAGCACGGAAAGGGCGGTTGGCGGCTTTAATGACGCCCGACCCTTGAACTTGGCGCTACGATCTGTCAGTGTCGGGCCACCTCTGATTAGGGGAGCCCCGGCTGGGGCTTTTATTTATGTGCGAGGGAAAAGGAAAGGTTTGGGTGATCCGTGAATTACAATTTCGTGCTGTGTGCTGTCTATGTGTGCTGAGAGTTGAAATTGTTTGAGGGGAAAATAAGTGTTTTTTTTTGTGTGAGTGTTCTACTACACTGAGAAAAAGACAGTTTTAAAACTGAGTAAATCGATGTTTTCATTTTGATATGAAAATTTTTGTTTCAAATATCACGATCATACCAGATGTACTCACTGTTTCAAAGAATTCAATTGTAGCTACACTGTAAAAAATAATCCTGCAAAAAAACAGAAAATTTCTGGCAGCAAAAGTTGCCAGAAAAAATCTGTAGGTTGAAAAATCCTGTAAACAGAAAAATGCTGTAACCTACAGGTAAATGCTGTAAAAAGGAACTTTCTGTCAAGTGGGCTACAGATTTTTCTGTTGCCTCTCAATAATTTTCTGCTTGTGCGCATGCACTTATTTTAGTAGAGTTTTTTTAATTTTAATTAATTGATATCCGGGGATAGAACCGGAGACCTACCGCATGCTAAGCACGCACGCTACCACTGAACCAAAGAAGATTCTGTAAAACGTTGCCAATAGCTGTATTGGTTTTCAATGCAGTAAGTTTCTGTTTAAGTACAGATAAGCTAAAAAACTAGGTAAAAGCTGTTATTTTACATAAAATAAATAGAAGTGCGGTGGGAATGTTACATGACAGAATATCTCTGTAAACATAAAGTCACTGTTATTGAAATTTCTGTTTTTCTACAGTTTTTTTTACAGTGTACTCAAATTATATTTATTTTTAATTTACTAGGGAGCTACCGCCCCCTGCTCGCTATCGCTCATCAACCCCTGTTAACTGCTGACGCTAAACCTTTTGAATTGCTTCGCAAAACCCAAATCACTGAAATTAACTCACTTTATAAAACATTCGTAAAAACAATTTGCAGAGTAAACAACAACCAACTTTTCAAATATACATCACAAGACTATGCCCATGAATAAATCTCCCAAAAAAGCACTGAGCTATAAAACAAACTGGAGTGACAACCTCCGATACTATAACAAGCGATTGATTGTGCCAGCGCGGAAGGTTAAATTGCCCCGATTGCTAGCAATCGGGGCAAGCAGGAAGCAAAGTTGGATGATCATTTCTCCCTTTCATCCGCCCATGCCTGTTTTTCAAAATATTATGAGCAAAATTTAGAATTGTAGTTTCATTATGTGCATACAACTGTGCTAACAGATGTGGAAATTTAAAAGAAGATGGAAATCCTTTCCGCGGTGTGATGCGGTTTCGGCACGCTAACTAGTCACTCCAGTTTGTTTTATAGCTCAGTGCAAAAAGTTTGAATATTTATTATCTCCTTATTATTAATAATTTAATCAAAATGTTTTTTTAAGTATCCAGAAATATTAATTTTATCTGTTATTATATTAAATAACTACTGCTAATAATAAAAACTGTAAATCGACATTCTGAAAAAAAAAAACAATACTCCACTAAATATCACTGAGCTATAAAACAAACAAATAAGTTTGTTTTATAGCTCAGTGCTAAATATTTAATTGTACCTAGTACATCAGAACACCAGTGTTTTATCATTGATATTTATGTTTCAACCCAGACCTTGCAGACTTGTTAAACAATACTTTTTAATGCATTGAAAATAATAAGAGACAAAACCTACACGACACTTAATGTTTATTTACAATTAATTTCGATTATAAATATTAGACTAAAAATTATAAAATTCAGAGAAAATGTGTGTAATTTTAGCTGGGAATATCGTAACTGCAAGTTTTTAGAACACTTTTATCGGTAATTTAATGCTATTTAATTTGGAAAGTACCCTAAAGTACATTTTTACAAAGGTAAACATTTGTTTCAGGTTTCATTATAAAATTGGCGTCCATTGTTCGTTGTGATTGGATGCATAAGTTTTTGATAGTACTTGCTTTGCAACTGCGACCTTATCCGTAATCTAAAAAAATGGAAATATTTTAAAATTGAGAATTTTTTTTAGAAATTCTAAGGGCTTATTGCACATCCTCAAAAGAATCCGAACAGTTTGATACCAAAAATGTGTTATACGGATAAGTAATTAAAAAGCCTTTCTCTGGAAACCGTTCACCAAAAACTTTTTTTTAGAATAGAGAGATGCTTGAAATAAGGATTATATTGTGTGGCAATGCGATTCTCCATATTGCGACTTTGCCTAATATTTACTTATAGATTTGTGATGTCGTATGTGACACTTGTCTCACTCCGATCTATGTGAATGCCATGCACTCAGTCCAAATTAAGCACATGTTTTTTCATTTTTGAGTACCTGTGCATATTAACAGAAATGGGTACATCATGTTTCAAATTTAAATAAATTTGTTTAGGACCAGTTTGACTATGTGCCTCACTCAGATTGAGTAACTTTTACTCATATTGTTTTTTTCTGTAAGCACGGGATTTTCTCTAAAATTTTGGACATTAAAAAAGCAGTTTATCTATCTAGTAGAAAAGGGTTTCTGTGGGTAGCTATAAACAAAAGAAAATTTTCTGAAGTCAAGGTTTAGCAATACTGATGATTTATAGAACGACTCTTTCACAAATTGAAAACATTATAAAACGTAAAAACGGGACAGAAATAAAAATATAGTATAAATAAAAAATATACAAAGAAATGTGGTTTGACCACAAATAAAAGGAGAATTGGTAACATAGAAGCCGAAGAAAAAAGTAACAAGAAATGCGAAAAACAAACGCAATTCATAGAAATGTGGTTAATCAAAATTTGTAATAAAGCAAAATACTAGATATTAGGATAAGCGCGCTCTAGAGACTTCTGTCGTGGCAACTGTAAACACTAGGTCACTCGAGAGCAATGCATTTCTATGGTAGATTTTTGGCAATCGGCCAAGAGTCTAGTTGCCTAATGCGCGCTCTCTAGCTTCTTGCAATAGCCAAGGTGACAATTTTGTCTCTGTCGCCGTGACAAAAGTTTCTAATGTGCGCTTAGCCTTAAAACATTATTGAACTTGAAACCACTTGAAAATACCATGAAAAAATTATTTGATACCTGATATTGTGTAAATGTTATGATATTGTGTAAATATAAAATTATAGGGTTAAATTAATTTATTTAATAGTTCTGTTATGATTTTTAGGATAATGTAGTTTACTTTTTTAATAAGTTATATTTGATCCTACTTGTTGTAAAGTATGATTTCAATTAACAATTAATCTGTATATTTATTTAGACATATTTATATAAATATTAACTTCCACATAGTGTCTTGGTAAAAATATTTCTGATATACAGGGTGTTTCAAAATTGCGTTGCACGGCTTTTATTCGGAACCAACGCCTCCTAGGGTCACGGAAAGAAGGTCTATCTATAGGTTAGTGAGCCTGGAGAATCCATTGAGATGACTTACAGCGCCCCTAGCGGCGAAATTAAAAAGTTAAAAAAATTAATTTAAAAACTAAAGGAGATAGAGCAAAAACCTCAGTAAGAGTATTGTTGCCAACGTCAAGAAGAACTCAGTGAAAAAAATTTGATCAAAATATCTTGAATATTCACGGAGATATTAGCATGTGAAAATAGCACTTTTTCAGGGGTCAAAAAATAAAAAGTTCACATATCTCCAAATTTTTCAGTGTTATTGTGTAGTTTTATGTTTTTTTAGTTGAAAGAAACCAAAATTAAATCAAAAAATCAAAATAATTTGCAAATATGCTAACTTTTTACTTTTTGACCCTTAAAAAAGTGCTATTTTCACATGCTAATATCTCCGTGAATATTCAAGATATTTTGATCAAATTTTTTTCAGTGAGTTTTTCTTGACGTTTGCAACAATACTCTCACTGAGGTTTTTGCTCTATCTCCTTTAGTTTTTAAATTATTTTTTTTAACTTTTAAATTTCGCCGCTAGGGGCTCTGTCAGTCATCTCAATGGATTCTCCGGGCTCACTTACCTAGGGGTAGACCTTACTTCCATGACCCTAGGAGGCGTTGGTTCCGAATAAAAGCCGTGCAACGCAATTTTGAAACACCCTGTATATTTTGGTGTAAAATGTAGTTTAAGAAATATATTTGAAAACTAGAATAATGTAGTTCTAACTAATATGAAACTAGAAAATGAAAATGAGAGATAAAATCTTTATAGAAAAAAACAACTAAATTCCCTGTTTAGTAAATGTAAAAAAGCTAATTGTGTTCTTGAATTGCAAAGGAACTTACAATTTATTAATTTTCGAATAAATTATATTAGTAGTTTTTGTATCTAAAAATTAATTGAAAATTAGCTTTACTTGTAAAAAAAGTAGATACTTGTCAGAATATTTAAATAACAATAATAATATAAAATTTTAAAGATCATAAAAAAACGTTTGATAAAATTAAAATAATCTATATATATATAATCCAAATACCAGAGATTCATTCATAACACTCATCACGAAATCTCCAAAACTGCCGGACCGATTGGCTTGAAATTTGACACAGACCTTCCTTTCAGCCATTAGACGCGCACTAAGAAACGATTTTAAAATCGAACGACTCCTTCCCTGCTTTTCGGAGCTTTTTCGACTCCGTTTTACCCATTGAAATAGCATTGTGCATTGTTGAAATGCATAATTTGCAGTGTTTACTTCTCTATCTTAAGGCGACGTCTTGCCTCACTTGAATGAATATAACTGATTAACATTTATACATATTTTATTATTTACAACAAAATTTATGAAGAAAAACAGTGTGAATATCTGTATTTAAATATTATAAAAGTTATCAGAAAACCGAAGTAAATTAAAATAATTAATTTGCTTTCTTTAATATTTTAATTTCTCAAAAAAATATATTTAAATAGCAAGAATTTAAAAGTTTCCAAGGAAACAGAGCTAAAATTTCATTGCTTCATAGCGGAATTGGTTTACTAGAGTATAATCACTAGATTTTTATTATAACTAGCAATCTTTTTTTACTCTTTCAGAGAAGCTTTTAAAGAAGTTGGTTTTATTAAAAAGAAGACAAGCTTACTTGATAACTTTTTATCGAGGGATTTTTGAAATTTATTTTATTTTAAAATTTATTTTTTGCGGAATTTTAAAAGGATAGCGGGAATACTTTAAGAAAATTCTGTTTAAGATTTTAAACACTGGATTTCAAATGACAGAGATGATTTCAAGTAGATTGTTTTTATCACATAGGAAGGATAAATGTTTAATAGACAAAAAATCGGGATGGAATGAGATATCACAGTTGGAACTGGGATGAGAAAAAGGCACCGGGAATACTGTGATGAAAATTATCGGGAACACCGAGTAATGAAAATTATCGGGAACACCGGGTTATGAAAATTATCGGGAACACCGGGTTATGAAAATTATCGGGAAAACCGGGATATGAAAAGGTAGCGGGAACATCCGGATATGAAAAGGTACACTTTAAAAGGTACATTTTAAACACTAGATTTAAAAAAAGAGATGATTTCAATGTGATTGTTTTTATCACATGGAAAGGATAAATATTTGATGGAATGAAATGTCCCAGTTGGAACTGGGATGGGGAAAAGGAACCGGTAATACCGGGATGAAAATTATTGGAAACACCTGGATATGAAAATTATCGGGAACCGGGGGTATGTAAAGGTACCGGGAAACCTGGGGCATGAAAAGGTACCGGGAACACCGGGATACAAAAAGGTACCGGGAAAACCAGGATACGAAAAGGTACCGGGAAAACCGGGATATGAAAAGGTACTGGGAACACCCGGATATGAAAAGTTTCCGGGAAAACCGGGTTATGAAAACTATCGGGAACACCAGGATATGGAAAAAGTACTGGGGACACCGGGGTTATTGGTGATTCGAAAAATCGGACATATAACTTGGGAGAACTTTAAAAAATGAATTAATACACTCCACCCGTGCAAGGCCGGGCAAATCAGCTAGTAATTTATAAAAGAGTTTGTTTTGATAAAATTAAAAAGGCACGGATATAATTCTCCGATTAAATTTTTTTATAATTTCTTTTTTAAGAGCTTTAAATTACATTAAAAATGAATTATCAGTTTTGAAAATAATTATAAAGAGTTAGTATTCAACTGAAAACATTGATGTATTGGTGTAAATATGCTTATTCGTTTATTAAAAAGATATAAGACCCCTATCCATAAAAACTGAATTGAAGAGAGTAATTTTATTGTAGACTCACTAAAAGTAATTACATTGAAGACATTTATTTCACCTCAGAAACTTACAAAAGCTATTAGAAATGGATTTTCATGCAAGAAAAAAGTAAATAATTAATTAATATTTATTAAAGTATTAATTGAGTCTGAAACTCAACATCATCAGATAAAAACAAACGCTTTTTGCAAGTAATGAAATGATCTGAGAGAGAGCTTGCAGTGAAAACAAGTTTAAACATGTAAAACTACTTTTTCCTTCAGCATAGTCGGTTCGTAAGAAAACACGGGAATGGATGTCCTCCTACGAAACTGGTTTTTGTCTCATCGCAAGAAAAAAAACATCTGCTCTTGTCAGCTTTTTACCAGCATTTATAAATTTCAAACTTCAAAAAACACGATTAGAATATTATGAGCTTAATTGTCTTCGCTTATTATAATAACTGAGAGACCGAAAATCTCATTTTTCACGATATCCGTGAAAATGTTTAAGCAGTGTCCATTTTTAAAAGCTGAATGTAGCCAATGATTTACAACGTCTACAACATGTATATCTTGTCATCAGAAACAAATTAATCGTTATCTTGACACCAAGTTATTAATTTTACGTTTAGTATTTAGCTGTTTACGCAGTGGAGGTCGCAGAAACCATTAGTTATATTGAATAATGTTCGGAATTTTGCAACTGACGGGTGAATACGAGAAACTTTAGTTAAATTTAGGTGGTTTTTGAAATGAGAAGAAATAAATTCAGATTTAAATCAGGCCATTTAAATATACATCGATCAAGCAGCGGGACATAAGTTTTAAATATAGACGTGTATGCTTCTGAAACCAATAAACCTTCTTATGCAATATATTGTGAACAATTGTTTGAATATTTATGAGATTTTTACTCAAACTGCATTGAAAAAAAGACATTTATATTCAATGGCAGGCATTATTGAGCCAATAAATTTAGAGTTTTAAAATATGAGGTGTGTATAAAACTTGAGTTGGGTGCTAAACAGGTTGGAATGAATTATGAATTTTTAAAAATAGTTTCCCGATCTTGAATAGTAAGTACAAATTGCAACAATTTGATTTATAACTTCAATATTTTGCATAAATCATTACCAAATTTTGCATATCCTAAAACTTTTAAGATATATAGCGTGGTGTTTTGAAATTACTGGAAAATTTTTCTAAAAACATTTATATTAGGATTTACCTTCACAGAGATAGTCTTGTGAATAAAATTATGAAAGCAAACCATCACTCATTGGTTTTAAAATAAAAAAGGTGTGGTTTTGTGAGCTACCTAAAAAGCGATTTAAATAAGGTTTCATGAAAATATCTTGTGATGTTGTAATTTTTCTATTTCTATGAAAGGAAAGATAAAATAGAGGTTATTTAGAAATGCTTCTCAAATATTTATATCATTAATGTTTTTACACCTTTGCGTTGGATATGGAGGATTTACTGAAGAAATATCATAAAAATTTATGAAAGGGTAAATAAGTTTGAAGAAATTCTGAAAAATGGTAGAGGAAAACCGAAGTTTAGAAACTATTCAAGTGTGCTGACAATTTATATCCTGACACATTTTGTGTACATTTTCTTTCATTAATTCGTTTACTAAGTTAAATAAAATTTTACGCATTATTATTATTATGCATTACGCATTATAATCCATTATCTTTTTATCTTAAAGTTGTTTTCTGAATGTCGTGCTTATTATCTTATATGTGTGTGACTACTGCATACTTTAAACCACTTTGACACTCTCGATACATTTTTACCTTCAGCGTTAGGGAAAACATACGGAGTTCGAATGTTTGAAGAGTAAATAAGGTAAACTTTTAAGGTATCATTCTGAATATATGAATCCTTATCAGTCATAGGTCTTAGAAATTGTGGTCATAGTGATATTGATACTAGCATCAATGAGTAATTTCCTTAATAGATTAAGGGAGTTCCACCCTGAACAAGGAACAGTCCAGAACCGTTGGTTGACCACCCCTCAAGAGACCTCTCTCCATAATCTGGAGCGGGTGTAACTAAATCACATGGTCATCCATCACTTCGAAAGAATCCAACCAAATCCAAAAACTTTCATCACCGCCGTGGAAACTTCCCTCTGATTGTCAGGTGACCTTTCGTAACCCTTCCCCTCGGCTGTGATTGGGTCATGGTCCACGGCCAGGGCTTCCCATTGGCCGGAGAGGTCGAGGGGGCAGGGCAAAGGTCGCCCGATCGATGAAACATGATTCATGCGGCTGCCTGTAGTGTCGCTTTTTCCGCGAAGCATTGGAAGGCTGGGTGATCCCATTACGATAATGAGCGGAGAGAGCGGTAGGGACTGGGGTGGGTGGGAAGCTGGGGATGTCAGCGGGTGAGTGACTGGGGAAGTTAAAGGCGAATGCATGTTAGTGTGGGGAAGAAGTGGATGTCGATGCCAATAATTCTACTGAGAAAAGTAATGTTGTTTTTATAGAATGCATTGGGACATATAAATAGTATATTAATAACCAAATACAATCAGAAAGACTAAAAAAGTATCATCTGAATGATTCTAAAATATATAAATTAAAATTAAGCGACTATTTGAAAAAAGAAACCATTTCAAATAAAAAAAATAAGGTAGGTAAGTTGTCTATGAATAGAAAGACATAAATAGGTTTGCACACTCTCACTTTATAATGTGGAAATTTAAAGATTAAATGCAAGAGGGAAAAATGTTTTTAAAATGTTGTCTGTTTGAAATCTTATGAAGAATGACACTAAATATTTCCAACTGTTATGCACTAAGAATTTAAATAATAATATTCATCCGAAAATTGGAAACTTGTAAATAATAGAAATGTCTCCCCCTGATTCACAACATTAAGTTGATTAACAAATATGTGCTTAAACTAAACTTTCTCAGAGAAAAAAATAATTATCTCAGTTGTTTTGTGTAACACATAAGAAAATTAATTAATAACTGGAATAAGATATTCCATTACGAACGATTTAAAAATCACAATGAAATAACTTAGTATTTCAGAGATTGTACTATCAGAATATATTGTTTCTATTTCTGTAAAGAATCACGCCCACCATCTTTAAAGGATAAAAATATCCTCAATGGGAGAGACCATTCATAAATAAATCTATCTCCAAGAGACCAACACCCATATTTATAAAGGAAAAGGTTAAGGTTAAAATACTTAGAAAGAAAGGTTAAACCAGGGTTTGCTGAACAGTTATTATTTTCTAACAGTTTTTAATGGTCCACAGGTGCTCGCTGGGTAACGTTAAGTAGGTACTTCTTAGGGCATTTCAGTGGTAAAAGGATAATGTCCTAGTACCCGCCCATTAGAAATAAAAAATTAAACTATGTAATTATTAAATACATTTCAGATCTCGTACACTTTAGATCTTTAGATTTCGTACTTTTGTACAGAAACGTTTTTAAAATGGATTTTGTGCTAAAAGATATTCTACGAAGATAAAAAACATTAAAAAATGTTTCTGCGGGACAGCAAAAGTTAACTAGCGGTTCATTATTCGTGAAATACTAATCATAGAGCGGCTACACAGAGAGAGCGGTAGTACAGTGTTAGAATTTCAACAAAAAATTGAGTTTAGAAAGATTTTCTGATATTCATTATTTAAATCTGGTGGTTTACACATAAAATTAATTTCCACATAGAAAACGGTTCAGATGAAAATAAACACATTATAAGTATACTTAAGAACACTTTTTTTCTATTAAAAAACTTAAGTTGTGATGTTAAATGGAACTCTTGAACTCTGTGTATACTACGTTGAATGTGCCTAAAAAGTATTGCTATCCAGAATGTGTTCTCAAAATATTCACTATGCTAACACATTTTTTGCCTCCACTCATACTTTTTAGCAAAACTTTTACAGACCCATTATTTTCTCACATAACACAATCGCAATACAATATATCACAACACAATATCTTCTAACATTTTGTTGGATTATTAAGTTATTATTTAGAGTTGGAAAAGTGTTTTCACGCATTTTTTCAGTGCACTACCAACGCGATTTTTACCAATGAGGTCAGTTTTTGAAGTGGTCATAGATCATTAGATGTAGCAGTTGATCGCTTCTCTGATTCATTAAAATCAAAGTAACTAAGTAAGTCATTATAGCCAACAAGCAACAAGAAAAAAACAATGCAAAGGGGGGAAAACTTTTGCAACGCTAAGAAAACTAAGCACAAGTAATAATAAGCACCTATGATCAAGAGCGTTTTTATTGTATTGTGATTTTTTCTATTATGTTGCGAATGTGTTGTGAGTTGTGCGAGAAAAAAAGTGCTGTAAAAGTGTTATTTACAAAACTTCAGATTCAGAAAATGTGTTCTTAGTTCTTATATGTATAGTTTCGATCCAAATATAAAGAAAACTTTCAGCTTATAACACATTTTACAACACTATGTTTAGAACACATTTCTAGCACTTTCCTAACATATTCAGAACACTAGTACATCGCAATAAGGTATTATAAAGTGTTCTACCTGACAACACCACAAAATTGTTGTCAGCTTGTGCAGAAAAAGAGTGTTAATAACGGTGTTTATTTTTTTTCTGTGGAGCGTTTGCAGAGAACCCTTATTTTCAAGCAGCTTCAACGTCACAGTGGAAGTGCATCTCCAGACTCCGCATCCTCCTCAACTCAAGCATTCAAAAGAAATCCCAACAAGCACAAAAGAAGATCCGAAGAGCGTTTAAAAACCCGAATCATCCATTCGCTCCCCATTCTTCTCTAGGTGTGACCTGGATTCGGGCTCCATTGGAACTCCTCATTCATCAAAGAGATCTTTTTTCGTTCGGACCTTCCATGGAACAAAAAAGCAGCCCCCCCTCTCTGCGCCCCTCTTCGACCCCGTTGCCACAAATCGAAACTCAAATCAAGGGGAGGGAGAAGTCGGCTCCAAATTGATGGACGTCGGCTCGTAGATCACTTTTTCTCTTTTCACTGGATGAGGATAACGTCATCCGAAACTGCGACGACATAATTACGGAGGGACGTTCTTTGGTGATTGGGGTGGGATTCGGTGATCTTCTGTGATTCGAGATCACGGTAAATGGAATTGGTGGTTGTACCGTTCATCATTTGTTTTGGGGGATGTGTTTTTTTCATAGTAACTGTGAGACACAAGAGTTAAATGGATATTAATTATGGTCTCAAAAATGTGAAATGGTGTTTTGCCGTTTCTTATGAATAAATGAAAATAAGAAGAGCGTTAATTTTAGAAAAAAAGAATTAGATATTGTGCATTGAAGTTTGAAAAAAAATCTTCTCTTTGCTCTTTCTTTATTAATATTTAACGTTTAAGTTTTTTTGAAACTGAAATACAATTTATAATTTGTAGGGATATTGTGGCGATTTTTTTATTTTTGAATTTTATGTAAAAGCTACTAGTAAACTTTGTTAATTTTTCTTTTAAATTTAGTAATACCTTTTTTAAAGAGAATAACAGTAGGATATGTTACGACCAAATCCTCTGTGTGCCAAGTAACCATATTTTTTATTTTAAAATTTTTTAATTAAAGATAATAAGGATTCAAAAAGGAATCAATTTATTCTATAAAAATATGGGATTTGGATGAAAAATTTTGATTTTTGAGTTTTAGTGAAATTTAGCCACTTAAAACTAAATATTTTTGCAAAAAAAACTTAATTTATTTAAGAACTTTACTCTACAGTGTTAAAATTTTAAGTTCATAACTTAATTTTGTATTTTACTGTTAAAATTACGATTTCCGAAACAGTCACAATCCTAATTGATTGTGTATATCAAATGTTTGGTTGGAAATATGTTGTCATTGTAGAGCTTTCCCAAAAATAATTTATAAAATAATGTTGTTGAATTTAAAAGGAAGGGGTTGAGCTGAAGCATCCTTCCTGATACATGAATGGACAATTAGCAATATGAGCATATTTGAAAAGCAAAAATATAAGTAAGTTATTGGAAGTCAATATTTTTCACATCAATCAAAAGAACTTAGGGAAAGCCAATGGAGTGGTAGTAAACAATCAAAAGCCCTCCAGTGTCCACCATAATACAACCACATCCCCTTTACTCCAGGGTTCATCGCTTGTGCAAAGGGCAAAAGAGAAATCACATTTCTTCTCGTCCACCTTTATTTTCTTCTTTTATATAACATCAGCTAGGGAATTTCGTCCAACGATCCAGTGGGCAGACAAGCGAGAAAAAAAGACGGAAAAAAGCGAAGAAGAAACTAAAGCAAAGAAATATGGAGATTGGCCGATCGCAGTCCACTAGGAATAATGAAAAGAGCAAAAAGGCGAGGGGAGTCATTCACTGCGATAATTGAATCGCTGCGAAGAAGTCGCTGTAACCGTAACGAGCTGACAGCCCCGCCCCTACGCGTGCGGATGAGCCGGGTGTTTGACACCGGAGTTATGAAATGATGATTTGGCAGCAGTTCAGAGGAAATCATACGTCCGTTCGCTTTTAAGTAGTCGATATGTTGGGTGGATTCGTAAGCCTGGTTGGACGAGTTTCTTTCATGGCTTTTTAATGCGCAGGAATTTATGTTTCATTATTTCTTTTTAAGGTTTGAATGTATATAAATTTTTTAGGTTTTGTTTAGATCCATTGATTTAATTGGTCATGCATTTGCATTATGAGATTTTAACTTAGAAACAGTATATTTTATTTAAGTAATTTTAAGGTGCATAAAAAAAATAAGTCAGTCTAATAAGTAAGATTATGAAAGTGATTTTGTTTTTTTATTGCACTTCATGTACTACATTGGGCACATTGAGAAAGAGAAATAAAAGACGTTTTTCAATTAATTCCAATTATAATTTCGTAAATTCTAATCAATGAATGACTATTACTAATTCTATTTAGTAATAGAAGTAATGTTCATTCGTTTTTAAGTAGTAGTTGTCTAAGAAGAGAAAGAGCTCTGCAATGAATAATGATTAATTGAATCCCACTAGAATAAGGAAATAAGTTCTGGTATGCAATGAATGCGTTAATTTATTAATTAAATTCATTATTCTGTTAATGTCTGCAAAACCTATTAACTTTATCTCTAAATGAATAATAAATGTAAACTAAAATTTATTATAAGAATTTTCTAAAGAAAACATGATAAAGAAAATAAAGTATTTTAAGGTACTAAATAAAAATAAAAAAGGCATTCCATAAACATAAATAATAAATTATAAAATTGACTACATTAAGAATCAGTGGTTAAACTGTTTGATACTTAACTGGGAAGCAAATGCTCGCCCTTTCATTTGTACCTAATTCACGATGATTTCTGCATAATGTTTAACGGCTACACATCCCTCCCTGTCTTTAAAAGGGGGGAAAACGGTTGAAAGTAAAGGTTTGATATCTTGGAGACCTTTATTCCCTCTTAAGGGATCCTATTAGTCCTAAACTTCTTTTAGTGGGCCGAAATCCCACACACACAGGTTGGAGATCACAGGTTGGCAATTTTCATTAAAACTGCTGTTTAATATTGTGACTTGACATGGTTGACTTGGGGATAATAAAAAATGTGACAACGGTTATTTCTAGAGTTTTCATAATGAAAAATTCTGTTTATTAATGTTTATATCAAGTGGGCACAAAGACCCGGAAGTTCTGGTCTTTGTCCCATTTTGCGGTGCAAAGCCCCGCAATATTTTTTAATAAATTGTAAATTTCTCTTAAAATACCATCAAAAAGAGCTAAAACTTGGATTGGTTTTGTAGGTAAAATCTCAATCTTAGACCTCCAATTCAAATTTCGATATTATCTACCCCCTTTTCGACCACAACGTTAAAAATACTGAAAATTGCGGGGCTTTGCCCCCACCAACCCTATGCCATACAAAAAATTAACCAATAGTTTTTTGACTGATTGAATGAAATTTTAAATCAGTGGATGGAATTTTGTGCAACATAATAATAATCTTGATTTTCAATTTATATGAAACAACAAAACAAAAAAAATATAAAATAATATTTGTTACCAAGTAGAATCAATCCCGTCCAGGTAAACGAAGAAGTAATATACATTTCTATAGACTGTAGAATTTAAAAATATTATACATCATTAATGAGATGTAAATAATACAAAAAGGAAATTACATAGTACATAATTAATGAAAAAAACCTCTTTAAAGAACAACGTTTTTAAAATGCACTAAAAAGTATAAAATAATTTTTTGCAACTCCTTGTAAAACGAAAAACGTGGGGATCATGCAATAATATTTACAGCCACTACTCTTGTCATTCTATTTACCATTATATCCACACTTAAAAATTATTTAAATGAATGATGAAATTAAGTTGGATTAATTACCTAAGGCATGATTCCCACGTTTTTCGTTTTACAAGGAGTTGCAAAAAATTATTTTATACTTTTTAGTGCATTTTAAAAACGTTGTTCTTTAAAAAGGTTTTTTTTCATTAATTATTTTCTGGTTTTTAGTTTTGTTGTGTAAAGTTTAGAATTCGCGACCTGAACCCCTGAACGCCTTCCAAGAATTTGATTCCTTTCTCTTTTTAATAAAACTAAAAAGTGTTTTTTTCTGAACTTTAACACATGGCTTTACTCTGTTTTGTTAAAATCATTGCACAGTTTTTGCCTCTAGCTATTATTCAGATGACGTTGGAAATTTTTGAAACACTAGTAATATAAAAAAGTGTTTTAAAAAATATATTGGTGACAAACTTTTCAGTAACTAATTAATAAAGTCAGTCCCTTAGATGTATTACAAATACAAAACTTGCATGAAGTACTGCTCTGTGTATTACTTTTATTCTTACAAATTTTCATTTTACTAATATTTTATACAACACTTCTAAAGCCATCTTGATAACTAGAGGATACAAACTGCACAACAATGATTTTTTTAACAATAAGGTCCTATAGTTGAACTTCTAAACTTTAAGTCCCCCTGGGGGTTCAGGGACAGCAAATTGAACCGAACTAACGAGATAATATCGTATTGTCATCCAGATCTGAACTATGTTCAAAATTTCAAGTCTCTAGCTCATGGGGAAGTATGTTTAAAATTGATTACTAAATTCCTCCCGAACAGACAGATAGACGGACGGACGGACGGACAGACAAGATTGAAAGCGACCTAATAAAAACGTTGTAAAAAAAAATAGGAATTTTTTGAAATGAATAATTGCTTTTACAAAATACACAAATTATTTAACTTAAAAATTAATTATAGGTTGGCAAACAGCTAAGGAAAAAAAATTGAATCACATTGTGCTTCCATTAAAAAAGGTCTTCAACATCATTTAAGAGATTAATAAAATTACGTAAAGAAAAATTGTATTCAAACAAATTACACATTCAATAAAATTATAAAATTTAAGTGCCTTCAAAGAAATATTATTGAAGCTTATTCAAAATGCTTGTACTATAACTATTTTAGAGTGTTTATTCAGAGGTTAGATAAACGAATAGATAAATTTGCATTAGGAATGAGATTGAGATGTATGACTTACAATGTTTAATTTCAAAACTGAGAAAAAAATTAATTTTTTACAGGGAAACACTAGACGTAAAAGCATTGTAACAACCACTGAGCTATAAAACAAACTGGAGTGACAACCTCTGATACTATAACAAGCAATCGGTTGTGCCGACGCGGAAGGTTACAATGCCCCGATTGCTCGCAACAATCGGGGCATTTGGGGCTAGAAGCAATCGGGGCAATCCCCGCTTGACCATCTTTTAATCCGCCCATGCCTGTTTTTTAAAATATTATGAGCAAAATTTAGAATGGTCGTTTCATTCTGTGTATACAACTGGTTTAACAGATGGGGAAAATTAAAAAAAGATGGAAATCCTTTCCATGGTGTGATGCGGTTTCGGCACGCTAACTAGTCACTCCAGTTTGTTTTATAGCTCAGTGGTAACAAAACGTTATCCATTCGCTCTACATCATAATAGCATTATTTTCCCATTGTTGATCATTCCCAAATATGAAACTTTTCATCCATCTTAAAAGACAAACCATAACTTCCTAACTTGCAGTGGCGGATCCAGGGGGTGGCACTCTGGACAGTGCCCCCCCAGGGAACCCAAATATGTTCTCAAAATGAGTATAAACCCTATAATTTTACAGGTCTAATTACAAAACTTTTTCTGGGGGAGGACCCCCATACCCCTTATTTAGACCCACAAGGGGATCTTCAGTGATAATTTTAAGGAAATCTCCAATATTTTGACATTTTGTGTCAAAACGTAAAGGTAACAGTGTTGAAAAGTACCCCCCCCTTAGTCTCAAAACGTTTCTAAAAATTAGTTAAAACCCCACTTTTACACTTCAAATTACAATTTTTTTCCGGGGGAGGACTCCCATACCCCCCAGTGGTACCACAAGTTGATATTGTCTGAAAAAGTGCCCCCCCTTGGAGCCGTGCTGGATCCCCGTCTGCTAACTTGACATTACAAAAAAAATACATCATTTACAAAATAGCCTCTGCCATCAATCCACTCGAATATTAACATTGAAGGTCAAAATATATATAAACACACAGAAACAAAATAGAAAATTCGAGAGAGAACCCATACATAATTAAAGCATATCTCGTAATTGCAACTACAGCGAGGGAGGGAGGGGGGTCCGGAGGAAACATCAAATTTCGAACGGGAACAAAAGTTTTCAAAAAGTCACTTTAAATTTAAATTGCATGATAATGAGCGAGAGGCCATTACCGTTGTGAGCCGACCCAATCAACAGCAGCTAATGGAAGCAGAGATCAAAAAGCGGGCAAAAAACGCTTTTTAAGTAAAAGGGATGAAATGAGTTTAAAGAGCAAAGAGAGAGAGAGAGGGTAATTGCGGAAACATTTATAATTAAAAAATGACACGAGTTTTGGAATTAAAGCGGCGCAGGAAACAAGCAGCCAATTACGGGTTGAGGAGGGCCATTTTCGGAGTTAATCTGCACGGTTTGGCGTTTTTTTTATGTTTTGGGCTTTTATTCGGAGTCCATTTTAGAGCGAGAGAGGGTTGCTGTGTTTGGAGATTTATCGTCCTTTTGAGGATAATTTTCTGAAGCTGTGAAAAAACGTATCAGGGATGGAAAGAGGAAACCTCTAAACGTAATTGGGATATAAATATGAGTGTACAATATCTATCAGAATAATGGCACAAACTAAATTTGTATAGTTCAGTTAACTTTTTGAAAGTTACATCAATTTGGAGGGGAGGAGACTTAAGATCACAGAAAAGGAAGAAATCCCCACATCTATTCTAAAAAACAATTTTAATTTTACAGTAAAATCAAGGGAGTGTTAGAAAATATTTATAAATAGAATAAAAGAAGCCAGTTTTATAAAAAACATCAAGGTTTAAGAAAAGGAAAACCTTGAAACATTTAATAAAAATTTTTGTGTCACACAACCAAAGCATACTAGAAATTTGATATTAAAAATTTTTTCAAATCGAAAGTAAGGTTAATTAAATTATGAATTCATAAAGTAAATAAGTACATTTAGTGCTTTTCTGAATTATATGATAATCTGACAAAAATTAAAATTGCATTGCTTCATTTTGTTTTCTTCAGTTTGGTAAAAATAACCGAAACTTAAAGAAAGGAATATAATTATATTTTAATCATTATATTCACATAAATGAATACGAAGAAGGACTCTTATAAAAAAATACAAGTGACCTAAGACTGAGCTACAATATTTTTCATCATTATGAATTCCCGAATAGAAAAAGGACTCTGATCTAATAAAATGGTTGTAATTGTATCAAACTTCCGCAAAATTTTTGTAAGCTATTAACATAAGTTTTCAAACCTGAATAACTACATTTAAGGACTTCAAATTTTTAGTTTTTTTTAACCGAAGTAACAGCAAGTTATTTTAAATGTAAAATAACTACAATTAGCTTATAGATTTGACGGAGACAGGGACTATTCATGGACTTCAATAAAGTGATCATAATACATGTGAATTATAAGAAAAGTACTTATCATACGTTGAAGTTAATGAATAAAAGCAACACATTGATCACGAGAAAAAAAATGTTTCGTCGCCAACCTCTCGTCGCCGAAGTTTCCTGTCGCCAAACTTGCAAATTTGATGGCGTGGCAACCCGACTTTCAAATAGTAATCAAAGTATCTTGTTCGTTAAAAGATGTCAGCAACCTAAAGACATGCATTCCATTATTAGTTAATTTATAAAGAATGACGACCCAAATTGTCTCGAAAATTCTTGTTCTTCTGATTACTTTGCATCAAGAGATTTTAAAAGACGAGTGTTTGCATTTTTTGTTTTATGCTTTCCGCTTTCCTTGTACAACACGTGTTTTGAAAGGCATTTAGAAAACCAGTAATTAGATTTAGAATTCGAAACGTTCTTTTGAATTCAATCTCTAATTCGATTCTTTTTTTCCTAGAGGGTAGTAATTGATCGGCGTTCGTTCGCCAAACAGATTCTTTTCGTGTTCATTAAGATTTGTTGAGGAATTGATCAAATGAGAGAGCAAATGATTGAAAATTACATTACATTACAATCAATCTGTGTTTCCTTGACAAATAACATGGAAATAAAGGTAACTCAATTCATAAATAGGCTTTGAATGGGAATGTAGCAATTTATTCATATTTATTAAGATCATCTGAATGCGATTCATTAGATGAATCAACTGATTTTATTCGTATAATCATAAATTTGAATAATAAGAGCCAAGATGCTTTTAATTTTCTGCAAAGAATAATAATCTTGTTTTATTATAATGATGATGGATTGGAATTAAATCGTATTCTTCTAACAAATAAGGAATCGCAAAATACGTAAACTCTGCATAAAGAATAGGTTAAAATAATTCAACTACAAATTTAGTATTACTACTAATAAAATTTTAACCCTAATAAATTTTTTAAAGATATTTGCATACGATTTTAAAGAAGCATCAGTATCCAAAAGCACAAGGCCTTAGTCTTTAGCAAGGCACATGTAATTTACTAAATAATAATTTAGAAAATTCAAATGTTTGGTTATTTTAGTTAATCACTGACAATTTTTCATACATACAAACAAAAACTAATACTAAACATTCTTTTAGAGACTGTTTTTACTTAGAAAATAAATTTTTAATAACTGTATAACATCAAGTTTGAAAAAATGAGATACACCAAGCTATCTAAAAAGCTTTACAATAAGTTTTCAATTTATTTAGGATTCAATTTTTTTAGAATCCCTATGATCTTTAGAAAATATTGCTGTTCACTCCAAGTTAGCAATGTTGAAATGAGTACACAAATTATCATCTTCCCCTTTGGAAGATCCTAATATGCAGATTTCAGGGAAAAGTTCTAATCATTAAACGCATATAATGATTCTGATTACCAATTAAAGCATGGATCTAGTTAGTATTTAATGACCTTAAAATAGATAAGCAAAATAAAATTGACATCTTGCATGCACCTGTACCTAATCAAACTTCCATTTTAACCCTGTTGTACAAGGTCAATTACTTATTCATGATCTCTATTAATTATACCCATCTCCTGACATAATCTAGATCCTGACCACTTACACAATAAATCACTAAAAATTTAATCGCATCTAGAGGTTGTTTTTAGAAGTAGGTCGAATAGGTTCTTCAGGTTCACAAGGTCGAAACACGTGTGAGCTATGGTAGGACGTTCATAGAAAGGCTTTGCTTGGTTAATTTAAATGTCGTAGAACAGGTTAGGTATTTAAAAGATGTCACGAATAGATAGGTAGTTTAATTTTCGACATCTCCTTATCGCTTCAGAGTTAGAAAGTTTAATAAATTTTAGGCATTCACAGTATGGAAAATATATTATTTCCCTGTTTTGATTTATTACCTCATTTTACCTAAATTACTTTTCATTAAATGTTGTATATTATTTTGTTAATAACTGTATAAATATAAATTTATAATTTTTTAAAAATCATGATTTTCTTTTAGAAGTATTGTATTAGTTTACTAAATGTTGTACTAGGCAATTGATCAAAAAAATATCCATAATTTCTATAAAACCCCTTATGAAGATATCCTCGAATTTATTTTTTATTATGATCTTCTCAGAGAAATTCTATTAGATCTTGCATTTTTTTAAATTTAGAAAGTTAGTTTCAAAAATGTTTTGAAGAATTAACTAACATATCTAACTATCTTATTGAGATTAAATGGAATTAAAGTTTTATATCTCTAAATTAAAATGTACAACTCAATTTAAAAAAAAAAGATATAAGGAGTTGTTCGTATATTTTTTAATCCGGACTAAAAGTATAGAATGATATTTATCCATTTCAAATGTAGCGTTTTAAATCAGTTCTATGATAAACAAAATCAATCGATTATATCAATAAACAAAAATAAAAAGAATGTGCGGTGACCACAGTCCCCACTCTGAAGTTGAACAAAATCAATTATTGTATGACTTTAGAACAGGCCTAATCTCTTAAACTTCTAGTCGCCACAATAGTAAAGTTGAGTTAGCTAGATATAATGCAACCATATTATAGTCTGTTCATTTTGAACTGGTGCTTAAAAATATTTCCTTCCCCCACCACCGATCGGTAACCATAGCAACTATCCTCTTCAAAGTGACAAAGAAGGCTTACTATTGGCTGCTCGAAGAGCGTAACTGTGGTTACACTTCTAGCGTGGGAGAAAGCACTATTTCTCTAGCGCCAATTCTAAATGAATAGAGTATAACAGCTATCAATGTTAGTGTTAAATCCTAGGTCAAAAATGATTCCACCAATCAGTGTCTGAGAAAAGCTAATTTTTTCTTTCTCTAGCTGCTGATTCACACAGGGGCCAATGGTTGTGAATATGACTCTTAAGGCTCATTCAGACTTACCGCTTTTTGTGTTCATTTTGGATGGAAAATATCAAAAGGGAAATGAGTGAATCTGCGTTTCACTCTTTACTCACTCACTTTTCAATGCAAACTAGCGATGCACCGGAGTGAATCACTCAAAATGAACAGTGAAAGGGAAGCAGTGTGAATAAGTCTTTAGACTAACACCCACTAATGTAAAACATCCAAGTACTAGTTCTTAGTCCCACAACGCATCACTCATGAGTAAAGCGTCACTCCAAAGTCCCCACTACAAAACTCCTACACCTAATTCCCGAACAACAAACCACAAAATAATCCATTCAAATCTACCCTCCAAACACTCTCATCCGCACCACCAAATCCCCCTCTCATTTCCATAAACAACACTTCCACCCATCCTACAACACAACCAAACCCTACCCCTCCCGAAAGTATTTAAAAGCGAAAATCGCCCCTTAAGTCCTCTCTAAACAAAACCGGGCGCGCATTAAAAGACGGGATACCCCCCAACAAAACACCAAGCAGCCTCCCCCTTAAGAAAATCGTGAAAAAGCTCGGAGACTCACGCACGATTATTCCTCTCACGTTCCTCATTCAAAAAGCCCACCAATCATTAATCCGTAGCCTTCCCGGATACTCTCAAGACAGTCTATCACTCAAGAAAGCCTCGCGAAAAAAAAAGAAATCTTAATGGACAAGCTGCGTTCCTGTTCCTCCGAGATAAGTTGGTGGCTTTTGTATTTTTTTTTATTTTACCCGTTTTTATTATTATTCGTGTTTATTTCCCTCTCCCCCCTTTGAGCCCAGGCTTGTAGGATGACAGTGTGTCACACTCCGATAAAACCGGCTGCTGCTGGATCCGATCACTCGGGGGCACGTATACCAATATTTGAAGTGGCTTTATGTTTAAGAGCCGTGACAAATTGCGCAGGGGCTGAGTTATGGCGAAAAACAAAGCGAGGTGCCTGTTGAAGTGTTTAATTAAGATATAAATTTATTTATTGGCAGTGAAATGAAGTGTGATTAGTGAGGACCGTGACCTCTGTGTCTTATGTGTGAAAGGACGTTTGCCTCTTCTGAAGATGGGAGGCAGTTTCAAGAGGTTGTGTGTTTAGAGGTGATCGTTATTGAAATAATATTTAAGGTTGTGGTAATCTTTGAGCTCTTAATGTCGGAGTTTGATCAATTACTGCTGATAAATGCATTTATTTGACTATATTATTTTAAACTGTGTTGGAAAATTCGTTTTATGAGAGAGGTCATTAAGTGGTACTTCCTAAACAGGGTGATTCAAAACTCATGGGCAAAATTGCCAGGGGTGTAGCTTCTACCCTAAGACAATTCAGAATAATTCCGGTTTGAATGGATGGTGGAAAATGTTAAAGAGCTAAAGCGCGAACAAAAATTCCCAAAAATAATAAAAAATCCACCGCTCACCACCGGGGTGATACTTAGTCTTAGTCTACGCCCCTTATAATGTTTGTCTATGAGTTTTGAATCACCCTGTATAATGCACAATTTGAATATAAAAAGTTCAAGAAGACTCCATCCTAGAAAGTTTTTTCAACCACAGGCAGTGGCAACATCGAATATCCAACCCCGAGTCTTCTTGCAGCCCAATTAAATTAACCTTTTGTAAAGTTGTCAAGAGTAAAAAAGTAAAATGTAAACTTATCTCTTTAAGTGTAAAAAGTTTATCGATTCTCCTGAAGAATGCAAAACACACCCAAAAACACTTTCTATAAATGTAATCTACTAATAATGTAATCTAATATCTACTAACATGTCTGGAATAAATAGTTTTTGAGTAATAAATTTTCATAACTAAGGCAAATCTTTGTGCTCACCAGGAAAATGAAAAACTATTGCCTCAAAATGTATTTTAATGTTCATTCTATCTTGCATTAAGCACTGAAAGGTATAATCGAACCAAATAAACTCATTTTCATTCAATTGCCACCACGTAATCATAAATTCTTTATGAATCGATTCTTACCTTCCTAAAGTTCAATAAAAAGTAAATTTCCCCATATACATCCTCCTCCCTACTATCCTTATTATTCAGGTCAAGAAGTGAATCCAATAATGAAGATAAGTGACTGAAATATGCTCACTGCATATTAATAGGTCGCATTTCAGACCATCTTTGATTTTCAATTCTAATAAACCGTTAAGAGGGCAAAATTATCGATAACTAGTCGAAGTTGAGATTTTTTCCCTTAGCAACATGAATGTTGTTTTGGAAAAAATAAAGTACAAAATGGCCATAATGTAGCCATTATGTCGATATTGGGCATAATTTAAGAACACGTGTTCAGCAGATATTTTCCCCTGGAGCATTAGACGTTAAAGTGATTTTCAACTGGCTTAATGGAAGGTCTGTATAGGTTACTGATATTAAATTCAGTTCATGATACATTGTGGGGTTTTATCCTAATAGTGTTAACACATGGATATTTGAGGTCAAACTTTAATTATCCACTATTTTTAAAGTTTTAAATTGTAAGACAATGCTTTAGGATAATGTATCAGTTTTTTAGATGTAAAAATCAATGATTGTGGAATAAAATTTAATAAACTTGTTTTTAGTTCTAAAAATTGACTTACTATGTTATTTTAAAATCTAAATAAGTTTCCTAAAAAGAGGAAAATGCCAAGTTTATTTAGGTTTGAAACCGGCAGGAAATGAATCAATACGTTAAATCCCAAAGTATTTGTTGGTTTACATTTATATTCGTAGTAAATATAATTCTTCATTTAAAAAGGTAAGAAGTAATATTTTATTTGGAAAAACTGAAAAATTCTAACACTGTTTAGTGGAATAGTACGTGGAATAACTGAAATACATAACAAACAAGCTCGATTTTTTTAAAAAGAAAAACAATAGTATATCTATATATTGTATTGCAAATTACGAAAAGGGTTCACACTTATCGACATTTCCACAGACCCTACAATTTAAAATGTACAGTACCGGTAGAAAAGTATCCATCTATATTTTCAATAGAGAGAAAACAATTTCGGAAGACCTCTAATTTCTTCACGACTTTCCCCCTATTACTAAATTTACAATAATTATATTTCAAGATTTTATTTTGACTTAACTTCAATGATGTACCCGGAATGAACCAAAACGTCATTCCAACTAAGAAAATATAAATATTTTAAACAAAACCAAACAAACCAGGAAAGGTTCTGTTCTCTAAAACACAAACAAGAGAATGAATGACAGTAGCGAAAAGAACACACGCCTTGGTCTAATCCCAAAAACACTGAGCCTAATCCTCCCACAAAAAATCCCCACAGGAACAACAAATTCACAGATCAGAGCCCAAAACGAGATAGGCAGTATAAAAAACAGGACTTTCTTTTAAGTTTGCACAAAAATTCTATCCCCTGCAAAACCTAGAGCGAAAACCTACGCGTAAAAAAAGAAAAAAACTTAACGAAAATCCTGATTTTTGCGAAGAAAGTGGGATCTGTTGTGAAAACACGCCAAGTTGCAATTATGACTCCATTTCCGTATCGCAAATCTCCCAGACTTGCGTCAAGGATTAAAGGCGTAATTTCAGGAGATCCCGAGTCTGCAAAGAGAGATTCCGCAATTTAAATGCTCGCGCTGTTTTCAGGATTCTTTTTTGACTGGTGGTGGTTTTTCTTTTACGTTTTTTTCCTCGTGGGGGATGGTGTTGATAAATATTCTGGGAGTTATTTTTCACCGTGGGATTTCCGTGGGTGTTTTCCAGGGGGTAGATTAGGTGGGGGTCTTTAGCGGAGACAAATTTCCGTGGGGCGCGTGATTTCCGTGAGTGGCAGTAGGGATTAGTTTTTAAAAAGGAGGTGGGACTGGTGGAGCGTGGGGATTTGTGAAGGTTCCTGATATATTTGATGTTTTCATTTAATACACGGATCATGCGTCAGATCAGATGTGTAAACCCAGGTATTGGTAGGCACTATAAATAATTAAAAATAGTGTCAAAATGGTAAAATTGAAAAAACCCTTATTTTCACAATCTTTTTTCCCTAAAATATTTTTTAAAATTACTATTTATCTCGAAACTTATTTATCACTTTGCATGCAAAAGGTTCATGTTTAAAAAATGTTCCCTAAGTTTTAATGTTGGACAAAGGGTGTTCGAAAAATGTTTTCCTGACGCTGTTTCCGAGACCTTTATTTTGCTTACCCTACAACTATAGCCCTTAAAAAAGGTGTATATTAGGTAAGTATGAGTGCGTTTTGTTAGTGTAACTATAGATACTACTACAGTCTGACCGAGTTTGGAATTATTTAAAACTTTTGACAGCTTTTCCCGCTAGGATTGCCCCAAATCGGATAAATAACGTCCTAACCAATAGGATAAACACACTGACAAATAAGGAAAAACAAAGGCGTGTTTTCAAGACGAAACTGCTGACTGTTGGCCATAAAGCCATTAAGCCCCACCTTCAACTCAGTGGATTTGCTTTGCTAGATGTTAAATATTGCCATCTACATTTTAAAGATTTCCGCATCTCGGTCAGCCTGTAGTAGTATCTAGAGAGCCTGTATACGAGAGAGAGGAGGCAACTCACTTAAAAGCGTCTCTGCGCATCCTTAAAACTGTCCAACCTGTCCAAACTGTATCATGCCGCTTGTCTCGCGTCCCATGCTAATCCTATGGAGGTGCTGGAGGGGCTTTTATGCCTTCCTTTAGTTTTATTTGCCCAATTACTTATATTAATTATTATTATCTAAATTACTTTATTTTAAGCCGTTCTATTGGTATAGTGGTATAGTACAATTGATCTGCTTCATAATTAAAGCTTAATGACTAATTTCTTATTACACAAAGTATATTAGAATTTAAGCAAAACCCAGGACTTAGGACAATGTTAAAGTGAATACACAATGAACACACAGATTTTAGACAATTTCATATTTATTTAATTTAAAACACATAATTAGAATAATTTTAAGTTTAGAATAATAAAGATTACGAAATACACAATACACTCATTTCACATTAATCACTATAAATATTAATCAAGCAATAATGAAATAAAAACAATCAATATAACTGCTAATCTTATATTGGTATTTTAATAGTTTAATAGAGAGAGTGTGAGGGAGACAAGAGAGTATTGGGGTACACCCATCAAAATCAGACTTACTCATTAAGATGAGACTACGTTGAACGGTGAGGGGACTCATTTTCCGTAGGTTATTCCAATTTAATGTTCATACGAAAGAAGGGGTCTTTCTAACACTGACCAACGAACACTCGCACACGGGTAACAGTCAATTCGCGTTCTTTCTAAAACGTTAAATCGACGAACACACGTAAAAGTCACTTCGCGTTCATTCTAAAACTTAATCGACGAACACACGTAAAAGTCACTTCGCGTTCGTTCTAAAACTTAATCGACGAACACACGTAAAAGTCACTTCGCGTTCGTTCTAAAACTTAATCGACGAACACACGTAAAAGTCACTTCGCGTTCTTTCTAAAACGTTTAAAAGGTTTTTAATCATGTAAAATTCTGCTCTCTCCTGGTGTGCAAGGCCTTTTAAAAACTTTTCCCTATTGTAGTATTAATCTCCAATCCTGAGAGTTCACCACCTACCATGGATCCCTTGGCCAATCCCTTCAAATTTTAGATTAAATTTTTATTATTTCATTTTCCCTTGCAGTTCTTAGTGGCTGGTCAGTCCCCCACCAAGTTACTCTCATTGGTTTTGGTTTTTCCTTTCAACTTTCTCCCTCTCGGCTCCCGCTCGACGCCTGCCCATAATTTTGGTTAGCACCCTATTGTTATTTAACGTCAAGTTCCCCCAAGCTTCATTATTGAATTTCCGACCATCTGGCGAGACGCAACACCTGAATATTTTTATGCCTTGACCACCTCTTTCAAACCTCCCCTTTCGGCTTCTAACCTTTTCTTGTATTTCCTTTTTTCTCACGGGGTGCTTCTTTCACCCATTCGTGTTGGGGTCAGTTCCAAACTGACCAAAGAAAGCCGCCTTATTATCGCTACAAACGAGAGACATCTTTACGACCTTCTCACCCGGCGCGCGGCTGTGGTCCTCTTTTCTCCATCCCTAGTCTTTTGTTGCGGCCTCCCGACTTCCAGAAAGGTGAAGAACGCTTTCCACGATTTCCCGCGTCTACTTTTAGCTCAACTTTTAAATATTCGTAATTAAGGTACATTTTAATAGAGAGAGTGTGAGGGAGACAAGAGAGTATTGGGGTACACCCATCAAAATCAGACTTACTCATTAAGATGAGACTACGTTGAACGGTGAGGGGACTCATTTTCCGTAGGTTATTCCAATTTAATGTTCATACGAAAGAAGGGGTCTTTCTAACACTGACCAACGAACACTCGCACACGGGTAACAGTCAATTCGCGTTCTTTCTAAAACGTTAAATCGACGAACACACGTAAAAGTCACTTCGCGTTCATTCTAAAACTTAATCGACGAACACACGTAAAAGTCACTTCGCGTTCGTTCTAAAACTTAATCGACGAACACACGTAAAAGTCACTTCGCGTTCGTTCTAAAACTTAATCGACGAACACACGTAAAAGTCACTTCGCGTTCTTTCTAAAACGTTTAAAAGGTTTTTAATCATGTAAAATTCTGCTCTCTCCTGGTGTGCAAGGCCTTTTAAAAACTTTTCCCTATTGTAGTATTAATCTCCAATCCTGAGAGTTCACCACCTACCATGGATCCCTTGGCCAATCCCTTCAAATTTTAGATTAAATTTTTATTATTTCATTTTCCCTTGCAGTTCTTAGTGGCTGGTCAGTCCCCCACCAAGTTACTCTCATTGGTTTTGGTTTTTCCTTTCAACTTTCTCCCTCTCGGCTCCCGCTCGACGCCTGCCCATAATTTTGGTTAGCACCCTATTGTTATTTAACGTCAAGTTCCCCCAAGCTTCATTATTGAATTTCCGACCATCTGGCGAGACGCAACACCTGAATATTTTTATGCCTTGACCACCTCTTTCAAACCTCCCCTTTCGGCTTCTAACCTTTTCTTGTATTTCCTTTTTTCTCACGGGGTGCTTCTTTCACCCATTCGTGTTGGGGTCAGTTCCAAACTGACCAAAGAAAGCCGCCTTATTATCGCTACAAACGAGAGACATCTTTACGACCTTCTCACCCGGCGCGCGGCTGTGGTCCTCTTTTCTCCATCCCTAGTCTTTTGTTGCGGCCTCCCGACTTCCAGAAAGGTGAAGAACGCTTTCCACGATTTCCCGCGTCTACTTTTAGCTCAACTTTTAAATATTCGTAATTAAGGTACATGATGAGACCACCTTACCTCATCAGAGGGAAACCTAACTCCGCCTGCGGTGAACAGAAAACGCTGTTTACCGATCTGCGCGCGCTATACCAAGTTGTCGTCTCTCTCTCGTATACAGGCTCTCTAGTAGTATCTAGTAAGCCGTGGTAATACATACAAAAGTAATTTTCAAATTCTAAAATTTACTTCTAAAAAACATTGATACCAGCATTTACTTAAATTAATCAGCATTTTTAAATTTTAATATCTTAAATTTCGACTATTTTATTTGTTTATAGTTCCATTTTCAGGGAAATAAAGGAAAAGAAAACATGGAGAAGGTGAATGGGTATTTTTCATAACACATTTTTTACACAAAATAAAAAAATGTAACCTTTTGAATTTAAGAAATCTCGTTTTTTATACTTATAAAATATAGAGTTGCTTATTTTGATAATAATTGATTCCCCTCCCCCCAAAAAAGTTAAGCTTTAAATTTTACCTTAAAATCTTAAAAAAAACCCTTTCAATGATAAATGTATTTTTAATAATTTAAATTATAGCCTATTTTAGATAAATTAAATAATTTAAGTTAAGTTTAGATAAATTAACATATTTAGGTTTTAAGAATTATTTTTAATTTATTATTATTATTATTATTATTATTATTATTATTTTTTTTTTTACATTTTTTTTCTAAGATTAGAATAAATTACTAATCCTAGCAAATTTCTCCTTTTTTTTTAGGAAAAAAGCATATAATAGTTTCTGATATATAATACTCTATACAAAAATAAATGAGTTTTTCAAAATAGTTAAAAATTTCAACTCATAATTACATAAAGGATCTTTAAACGAGGTTAAAAGAATAATAAATATAGAGTTTTTAATACATTATCAAAGATTAAAATAAATGTCAAACTCCATTCTTCAATTAGATCAGACTGAATTCAATTGTGCAGGATCTTTTGTACTTCTAATAATATGCGGATTTATTCAACAGTTATTTCCATTATCCAAATGCCATTTAACATTATCAGGAACTAAAGAAAAGCTTAAAAAAGCAGATTAGTTGACTGGTTTAACGGGTAGTTGTGTCACAATGATTAAATTCCTGGTCTATTAAGAAGACTGCTTTCCATTGTTTTTATATCTCATGTAAATAAGCTGTTTAGGTTATCAAACTAAGGATTTGGAAAGTGAGGCTGCATACCAGAGATAGTTCTATGATAGCTGTATTCTATTTTAAGTTAAGTTTTTAACTTGATTGAAATGAACGTCTAAAAGAATCCATTGTTTTATCTAGGTAAGATTCCAAAAACGCCATGTCGTATTTGTGCCATGTCTAAGGGATTAAATATTTGTTTCATTGTAGTACTTTATTTTAATGTCATTAGCACAGAACTGTTTCTCTGTGTACCAATTATTCAAATAATGAACTACTAATATACTCAGAGGAAGCTTCAACTCTCGTGTTTTTTTATTTGTTAAAAGATAAAAGTTATGGTTTTTATGTAAAAACTTAAGAGATTTTTTCTTTAGATTAAATCAAACAGTGATAGATTACTTACTAGAAATTACATTTTTTATCATAAAAAATACAAGAACAAATCTAGAATTTATATTCTTTTCTAAATAATTATGAGAATTTTTGAAGTAAATTTTCAATGAATTAACTACATCTGAAATAAGTTTATTTATCTTCTGTGCTACTTTTTTAAATTGTTGCACTCGCATTTAGATTAGTTTACTCTACATGAAGTGAAGTAATAAGATGACTGCTTTAAGAACTTCGAGCAAAGAGAGTGGTAAAAAGGGGATACATTAAAAAATGAAACATACTGTTTCTTCAAAGGTAACTCTAACGTAACTTTAACACTTATCTCTCTATCATTCGTTCTCTCTGTATCTAATTTTAACAAAATCAAAATTTTTTAACATCTTTCAGCGAAATAAACTTTTAAATAATAATCAGAAATAACTAAACTTATTCATAAATGTCCTGAATATTACTCCTATATACAGTGGGTGGCCATTGAATTAGGGACAGTGCTCATTTTTATGAAATTTAAAGTTCAAATAATTTTGTGAGCAAATAAATTGATTTTTATGCGTGGTTTTTATTTGGCATTGCTTCTGGTTTTGTTACTTTTAATTTTTATGGGTGTAAACACTAGAAATCGGTACCATATTTGACAAAAACTGACTTTACTCACAAAATGGTTGATGTTAGGTTAAAAATAGCTGCTGCAGAAAATTTGCTTAAATTATTTGAAAATTAATTTTTACCAGATATTTTTGTTTAAACTAATAAAATTACTTGTAATATATCGCTTTTCATTTCTTTTGCTAATTTTTTGACATAATTTTATATTTTTTTACACGAGAAAACATGAAATCGTACTTTTAGCATTGCCAAGAACTTAGACATGTTCTCAAGGAAATGTAGAGCTATACTTGACATCATTTATTCACTCCACAATCTTTCAGAGAGACATAACAATTATTTGAAGGGTTTCGAAGTCTTTTGTTAGGAAAATAAGAGTTTAATTTGATCAAAACAAACTCAAGTAGGCAGAAAATGTGACCAGAAAAGGATCTCCGCTTCTCGTACCAATAGCAAAACCAAATAATATGTGTTTAAAATCATAAAAGAGTATTTCCTGAAAAATAACAATGAAGGAATAAAATAATTCATAAGAGGCGTTAAGCCAAAGAGAACCTCATTCGACATTGGTTTAACGAAAAAACATGCTTTACAGTGTTATGAACATTTGGTCCAAATTCAGAGGGCTAAATTACCAAATATTCATAAAATATGACTGTTGAGAACAGGAGTCTTGTTTAAACAAACAAATTTCTAACTGTTCTGATGGTTAATAACAAGTTTTGGTAATATTTTGAAGCTAAGTTTCTCTAACGAATCAATATTTAAAATTTTGATAGATTAAAACTAATTTCTCGACCACACCCTGGGTAACAGTTCTATTCAAACTGTCTTGAGGGAGCTGGATTAACACCTGGTTAGTCTTATGGTGGTCTATGATCCTCAGCGAAGGGAATAGGTCACCTATAAGTCGTAAAAAAGGCCACGAGGCAACCCAATACAAGCGAATACTAGAATCGCGGCTAACTGTTAAAGCTTGAAAAATGGTTCCCAGGTAAATAAATGAACATTTATGCATAAATTGTCCCTCTTCCATAAATACAGAACAGTAACTGCATATTTGGATGAAAAAACATTGCTGTTTTAGCTTGAATAGGGAACTAATGACATTTGACCCCTGTAGAGATAATATGAAAGCTCATCATAATCAATCGCTGAGAAAGTGATCACCTCAAAGGGTAAAATGTTTAAAACTGTTATAAAAACAGGACATCTTGGCAGCAAATTCCAAAAAAAATCCATGAGTCTATTCCTTTACTTAATAAAGCTATAATTGCAGCTAGAAGTGGTATCACTAAACTATAAGATTTATGCGATTTCTAGGGGACAACTTTTAATTATTTCATGAAAAAATAAAAAAAATAGTTTTGTACCTTAAATTTACTGTATTTATGATCTCAATAACCCCCTTTTTTAAATTAAAAATACCTAACAGGTTTAAAACCAAATAGGTGTTAAAAAATGCTGTTAAACTTGAAAAAAACTTAAATCTGAGAAGTGTCCCTAATTCAATGGCCACCCACTGTAGGTGTGGTAGGGTTTAATGGTATTTCATGTCTGAACATTTAATTTAAGTAAGTAAATTCACAAATTTAATACATAAATATAATAAGCACAAACTTTAAAAAAATATATACATAAATATCCTCAAATACTTACTACGAAACAAAAATTAAATATTTACTATTTCCCTAAGAATCTCCCAAAAATTACTCACCTAAGTATACATCTGTGGTGGACTCAAACCCAAACGTTGAACCAGCGGACTCGAACCTGACTCTATACGTAACTTAGATGAGTATGTGCTAATTTAAGGATTTACTTTCTTAATCGATCTCTGTTGTTGTAACTGAAGTTGTAACTGTTCACAACATTATATATAGTGTTTCTGTTGTGATGTGCTTCTCTCTCTTTTCCCGCACGTGGCGGTATTTTTTAGCCCTTTTGGCTAGCATAGTCTTTTAATAGTATGTTGTTGTTGAATAAAGTTTAATGTTTTTACAATATATTTAGTGGTCATTCAACATTAGGCTCTTTAGCCTTAATCACTAAACATCTTTACTGTTCATCAGAAGTAATAAAAGAAACTACGAACGAAACTTTCTATACTTCCAAACCCCCTGAACCATCTGGACAACAACCCCCACCCAAACAAAATAAAAACTTCCCTACCACACTTTTTCCACCAACACCAACCAAGCAACCAAACAAAAACAAAGCCAGAGTCGAAACAAAGGTCTTCCGGAGGGAAAATTACGAGTGGACAGCGCCCAAAAAGAGACGAACGGCCCCCATTAGCGACGAACAGCCAGGGCCGAACCACCCCATTAATTCCCTAATGGTGGACGACAAAAACGCACGTGTCGCCTGCCCATCAACCACCCCCAGCTCCCCTCAGGGATGAGATGCCTAAAAGGTTGCGGGAGGGGCGGTTTCGTACCTCGTTGCGTTTCGCGCGGGGAGGGATAAATCAGGATGGTGAGGTTGGTGTCCGGCAATTGAAAGCGATTCCGAATGAGATTAATTCTAAGAATTTTTTTATTGTTGTTTATACTGCAATATCTTAATACTCTGAGTTTTGACGTTCACAAAATTGGTTGGTTGGTTGATTGGGTTTTTATGGCGCATGACCCAAGACAGGGTATAGTGTGCGCCGGACAAAACACATAATTAAATCATATTATTTCCAATAAAATCTTAAAACAACTGGTCAAAGGCCATTGTTGGACGTACTCTGTAGGACAAATTTAAAATGGTTAATATAATCGACAAAATTGCGGTTTGGATAGAATTATTTTCCTTGTCTTGCTGTTTTGCGGTTTAGACCTTATTTATTTCTATGATTAGATGTGTGGATTATTTTCGAAAGAGCTTATATGCGACTCTCTTTTCCAAAAACACGACGTGTATTTCGAAGAATGGGATCAAGCGTTAGCGTTAAAGAGTAATTGCTATTGACATAAATGATACCTAATTTCCTAACTTATTCATAAAAATCTAAAAAAAAAACGTTTTCGGATAGCTGTTATTTATATCTATGAGTATTGATAATTCAAGAAATGAGAAGATATTTATGTCAGTTCGTGTAATGCTGTTTGATACCTGTAAAACCAGTTTTTCCTTTGAAATCGTCAATATGCAAGGAAAACAGCTTCACATCCTGCGTACTGTGAGATCACATCGAGGAATTGCGAGATTACTGACGAGATTTTGTTTGCTCCTTTTGTTGGCTTAGCATATGATTTCAATGTGATTTTCTGTTACAGGCAGTGGAAAGTCTAGGCGTAAAAAAGTAGGCAATATTCAAAAAGTCATATTACAGTTGTCAGTACAGAAACAGTAGTCATATTTTTAAGACACGACGTTGGTTTCGTCGAATAAGATTAGTGATAAATATATAATTGTTATTAATGTCAATGGTACCTAACTTCCTAACTTATATATTTGTCAATAACTTTAAAAAAGTGCTTAAAAATTGTAATTTTTGTACTTATGAGTATCGATTAATTAATAATTCAAGCGATGGGAAGATTTTAAATGCCAGTTCGTGTAATGATCTTGATACCTGTAAAACAAGTTATTCCTTTGAAATAGTCAATATGCAACGAAAACAACTTTACAACCTTCTTTATGGGGGATAATACTGATGGTATAGAGGGAAAGTACTGACGAGATTTTTTAGTTCTTTTTGTGAGCTTAGTATATTATCTCAATACGATTAACTGTTACAGGCAGTGTTGAAAGGTATAGACATTATATCATACTTCCGTGAGCAATTTCGTGATACAAGGGTATGTCTTATTTTCGTTGTATTTATGTTTCAAGATTCAATCCTATGTTGTACTTTTTCAAAACTTGAAATGAAAATTGACTCGAAAGTTAGGCAGAACTTTTCTTAATACAATATTTCCATGCTTTGAAAGAGTAAATTTAGTCAAAATTTCCGGGGAATTTAGTTGGACGACTAAAAATACATCCAATGCACTATGCAGGTGATTCACTCCTAATGAAACTTCATTTCCTTTTAACATGAGACAATTATTACAATTATTAAATAAGGCAAATTATTATTTGAGATAAAGAGATATCGAATACTAATTTTTGCAGGTGTTCCTCACATGATTAAGTTATTTTTGTTTCTTAAAGAAAGTGTTTGTTGATAATTTTTGCAATGATATTTATTTTGGTTTTGTAAATCTTATGTATCATGGAGGTGCTGCAAATCAAACAGGGAGTACTTTAAATCAAATCGTAGTGTAAACGTTTTAAAAACATCAAACTAAGGCACACTCTAAGGTTTATTATTTACCTGCTTTGATCATTCCCAGTAAATTTAAATAAAAATTAAATTTCCCAGTTTAAAAAAAGTACCTGTAAATATTTCAGAATATACTCATATTTTTGCATGAAAAATCAAAATCTGTTCTGAAGAAAAAAAGGTTTATCTGTGATATCTATTTGTGCTGTAGTTGGTAGTTTCAAACTGGATTTTATGTCCAAACTCACCAGAAAAATAATTAATAACTTAGCAAAATAAAGCTAAGATCTCTACGAGTTTTGCCGATCAGCATGATAGAAATAATCCTCGTTCCTTCCGGTCATGCCGCGGGTTGTTAATACAACAGTACTTATTAAAAAGCAAATAAATACTATATTAAATTAAAAGGATCTATCTGTTAATTCCTGAAAATAAACTGCCAAATAAATGTTATAAATTATATAATATTGATAGCAATACACCATTAAATAAGTAAATTCTGTAAAAAATCACAGAAGATATCTGTGAAATAAATGGAAATAAACTGGTATTCGTCCTGGCTGACAGTTTTTTCTGTAAATTCAACATATTTTTTTACAGTGAACACACACAACTAAATATATTTCTATTCTACACAGATGACTGTCTAAATTCTAATGCAAGACAAGAGTAATTATAGAAACTTGATAAGTTTAAGGTATAGGATTAATCTTTTAATACTAGACATGTATTAACAAACCCTTCGAATCCAGTGTAATCTTTAGTGAGGTTCGCAATATTTCCACACTACATCCACTCCACTTTCTTTCTGAACTCCCAAGTGTCGCAACAGTCAAGGGTATCTTCTCTTCAAAGCACCAAAGAAAAGGGTTTCGGAAGTAAAATCCTTCTCAACAAACCACATAAATATACGAGACGGAGGGGGGGGGAATGCATAAAGACCACCCCTCCACTGGGAGGGGGAGGGAGATTACTTTCTGGGAGTGTTCGAAATATGATCTGCAAGCGATTCTTCTGGAGAGGATGCTGAGAAGAAGTCGTTAAAGACAAAATCATTATGTCTCGAGTCTCTTAAAAACGATTTTTGAATTTTTCCGTCCGCTGATGTTCGAAAGGGTATTCTGGAGTGTGCGGGAGATAATTCTTTTGTCAATGGGGATTCTTTTTCGCTTCTTTTTTGTTCGATGGTGATGTTCTTTTTTTTTGTTCTTTTCTGGGAGGAAAAATGATTTTAAAAAGATTTATTTATTTCCAATGTGTTTTGAATAACCCCGGGTGTTGGGGAAAAGGGTGTTTTTAGGGTGTGAAAAGATTCCGTAGTTCGCTTCTCTTCGATTTATTGTTCGGTTTTGTTATATGAATGCATGTTCAATATAATTTTAACGGATAGGAATCGATTAGCATTAATTACGTAGGAAACAACTATGCTTGTTGGTAAATATGAAATTATTATTGCTTTGCTAATTACATTTATAAAATTTTGTTAGCTTGATTCGTAAACGAATAATAATTATTTTAAGAATTAAATCTTGTTAACTTTAAAATAAAGTATGTTAATTTGTAAGTATAGGTTATTCATCAGTTTTGAAAGTCTTGCAATATGTTACTTTGTTTAAATAGATTAGGTAATAGGGTGGGCCGAAAAAACCTTTTATTTTTTTTCGAAGTTTTAATAGCGGGGAAAAGTTGCGAATTATATAGACAAAGAAAAGGAAAAATTTTTTTTCAAAATCGGTTAATATCTTCCGATCGCGCAAAGGCCCCAAAGTTTGAAAAAATATGAAAAACTTGATTTTTGCGATTATTTTTTTAAAAAAATCAAAGATTAAACTATCAAATATTGTTCATGATTTTTTTATGTGAAACTAATATAGTTATAGACATAATCGTTCAGATTCCATTCTTCTATCACTTTTTTTTCGTTAGATATAATTTTTTTAATGTTCATACAAATTTTGTAAAGTTGTTTTTCCTGCATTTTTAAACAGCTAATAACTCTAGAACTATACAACTTAAAAACTTGATATCAGTCCCATTTTGTTCGTAAATTTTTTTGTCTTTGATTTGGTGTGCATCATGATCATCATTTTCAAAAAGTTTTTTTTTAATTAGAAAAAAGTGAAAAAAAAATTTAATAAAAAAAATTTTTTAAAATTTTTTTTTTGAAAAAATATTAATAGCCTTTTAACTCTTAAAATGAACATAACCACCCAATTTCAAGTTGAAAATAAAATTTAATCATGTATAAAAAAATAAAAATAACCGTAATTTAGTCAAATCCCTAAACATTCCCTAAAATTATACACCAAGAGCGATTCACTCATGGAAAATTTATCAAATCACTTGAGGGTGTTCATTAGGGTGGCCCTTATTTTTCAAAGTTGGATTTTTTTTTCGCGCCGGGCTGATTTTTTTTCCTTTTACTATAGAATGAAAGTGTGCAAAAGAATTTTCCAATATTTTAATATTAACACGTGCCTCATCGGGGGTGAAGTTTTCCAATAGCGCGCCATAGCAATAGTATTACTTACGACGGGAATAGCGTCTCCGCTAAGAATTAAGAAACATAAGACTTCGTAAGACATAAGAATATTATTAGTATGCATTAAATTAGTTAAAAAGTCAAGAATTAAACAGAAGTATTTATTGAAAAAAAATTAAAAAGCATACATATTACATATAATTCAGAACTGCTTAACGTAAAACAACAATTACACTACTCGACAAAAAAATAGGGTCAAAATGTTTCTGACACAATTCAAGCAGATTCTTATGTAAAATGACCCCCTGAATCCGAATCCGACCCCCGTTTTTCTCCATCACGTACAGATTTTCGGGGAACAGCCCCTCCCCCTTTTTGCGTTTTTCGATTACTTCATGACTTTGAATTCGATTTTCAGAGGCAAAAACTATTACTTTAGCCTTTAAATTACACCCGACGGAACAAAAAAGGTTAAAGCTTCTAAAATATACAAATTTGTAGCAAATGGGTAAGTTTAAGGGGTTATTACCCCCCTAAAAATGCAAAAAAAATCGTTAAAAAATTATAGAGATTGTTTTTGGCTATTTTTTCCTCTAATTTTTTACGCAATTTATTATTAAAGGGTCCTAACCCTTCCTCAAGAACCCAAATTTAATGAATATATGCAGCAATGATTTTTATAAAAAGCGGTTGAGGTGTTAGCGACCCCAAAGCACCCTCGGAAGGGTTCTATGCTATACTTAAGGGTTAAACTGCTATACAAAAAAATTCCAACTGTTACTGACTGAATTTCAGTCGATTCTTGTGTAAAATGACCTCTTAAACGCAAATATGACACCCGTTTTCCCCAATCACCTTCAATTTTTAATAGGACAACCCCCAATTGTTATCCACAGCCCACGCATCTATTAACAGCTTGAAACATGGAACCCCCATCCCCAAAAAATGGCCAGTTTTTAACGAACTGAACAATTTCCCTCAGGATAGACCTGAAATATAAGAACAATGTAATTTTTGAGCTTTTCAAAATATGAATATTAATTCCTGAGTTCACTAGCGGCGGCGCGATTCAGAGAGTCTCTTCCGCGAGTGCTTCGGGGGCGCTAACACCTCAACCGCTACTAGCAAAAATCCCTGCTGCATATATTCATTAAATTCAGGTTCTTGGGGAAGGGTTAGGACCCTTTAATGATAAATTGCGTGAAAAAGTAGAGGAAAAAATAGCCAAAAACAATCTTTATAATTTTTAACGATTTTTTTGCATTTTTAGGGGGTAATAACCCCTTAAACTTACCCATTTGCTACAAATTTGTATATTTTAGAAGCTTTAACCTTTCTTGTTCCCTCGGGTGTAATTTAAAGGCTAAAGTAATAGTTTTTGCCCCTGGAAATCGAATTCATCATTATGTCATCGAAAAACGCAGAAAGGGGGAGGGGCTGTTCCCCGAAAATCTGTACGTGATGGAGAAAAACGGGGGTCGGATTCGGATTCAGGGGGTCATTTTACATAAGAATCTGCTTGAATTGTGTCAGAAGCATTCTGACCCTATTTTTTTTGTCAAGTAGTGTAATTGTTGTTTTACGTTAAGCAGTTCTGAATTATATGCAATATGTATGCTTTTTAATTTTTTTTTTCAATAAATACTTTTGTTTAATTCTTGACTTTTTAACTAATTTAATGCATACTAATAATATTCTTATGTCTTACGAAGTATTATGTTTCTTAATTCTTAGCGGAGACGCTATTCCCGTCGTAAGCCATACTATTGCTATGGCGCGCTATGTGAAAACTTCACCCCCGATGAGGCACGTGTTAATATTAAAATATTGGAAAATCCTTTTGCACACTTTCATTCTATAGTAAAAGGAAAAAAAATCAGCCCGGCGCGAAACAAAATATTGAAAAAAAATTTTCTCCTTTATAATAAGGGCCACCCTAGTGTTCATATGACTTAAAACATGTAAAAAATGTCACATAAATTTCAGAAAATAAGACAATCAACAGATTCGGTTCAAAATCTTACAGTGCTAGTTCCCAACTTTAAGTTAATTCAATTTGCAGGAATTTTACCTGAATATTCCTTAGAAATGTGTTTATATCCAATTTTTTTATGTTCTTAAGTTTTTAATTTACTTTGATTTGACTTGTTGAAAGTAAAAACAATTAGATATAAACATAATTCTTAGAAATTTTCAGGAGAAATGCATGCAAACTTAACTAAATATGAAAAAACTTGATTTTTGCGCTTATTTTTTTTAATTTGATGTTTTTGTAACATAATAGTTTGCAACGTCTTCTAATCGTCACGGAAGCCTCAGGAAAAGTTTGCGGAGCTGAATCACGAGAAGGATTTATAAGAACCACTCTGCTCTCTAGATCATACATGCCGAACTTCATCAGCAAATCCAGCTTTAAAGTACCTTAAGCCACCAAATAGATGTTTAACATTCAAAAATATTATGTTTCAAATAAAAATAGTGTAACTATTACGTTAAAAAATATATTAAAGATATAAAAAAAACTTGCAAAAGTGTGAAATTTTCAATATTTTGGCAAATTTTGGGGCTTATGCGTGATCGGATTATATTAATTGATCTAAACCAAATTAAAACACAATGTTTTTAGGCTCTATTAGAAGACGTTGCAAACTATTACGTTACGAAAACATCAAATTAAAAAAAATAAACGCAAAAATCAAGTTTTTTCATATTTAGTTAAGTTTGCATGCATTTCTCCTGAAAATTTCTAAGAATTATGTTTATATCTAATTGTTTTTACTTTTAACAAGTCAAATCAAAGAAAATTAAAAACTTTAGAACATAAAAAATTGGATATAAACACATTTCTAAGGAATATTCAGGTAAAATTCATGCAAATTGAATTAACTTAAAGTTGGGAACTAGCACTGTAAGATTTTGAACCGAATCTATTAATTGTCTTATTTTCTGAAATTTATGTGACATTTTTTACATGTTTTAAGTCATATGAACACCCTCAAGTGATTTGATAAATTTTCCATGAGTGAATCGCTCTTGGTGTATAATTTTAGGGAATGTTTAGGGATTTGACTAAATTACGGTTATTTTTATTTTTTTATTCATGATTAAATTTTATTTTGAACTTGAAATTGGGTGGTTATGTTCATTTTAAGAGTTAAAAGGCTATTAAAATTTTTTCAAAAAAAATTAAAAAAAAAAATTTTTATTAAATTTTTTTTCACTTTTTTCAAATTCATGATGATCATGATGCACACCAAATCAAAGACAAAAAATTTACGAACAAAATGGGACTGATTTCAAGTTTTTAAGTTGTATAGTTCTAGAGTTAATAGCTGTTTAAAAATGCAGAAAAACAACTTTACAAAATTTGTATGAACATTAAAAAAATTATATCTAACGAAAAAAAAAGTGATAGAAGAATGGAATCTGAACGATTATGTCTATAACTATATTAGTTTCACATAAAAAAATCATGAACAATATTTGATAGTTTAACCCGTAGCAGGGGACGTGGGGTCTCCCAGACTCCGCAACATTTTCCTTCCCTCCCCCCTACCACATGCTTTGTCAAATTGAATGGATTCTTCCGCTAGCTTCACCTTTCGTGACCTTGGCCCTGACCCCTTCTTATCAGCAAGTTTTGACAAGTGCGACAGTACAGAAATTCCACAAATTCCTTTTCAGGAGTCCCAGAGACCCCACCTCCTCTGCAGTGTAACAGTTTTCGTCCAGCGTTAGTACGCATGGTATTGAAGCTAGGTCCGCGGAGATTATTTATGATTATCTCTAATCCACATTGTGTGGAAGAGTTTTTTTTTAAAAATAGATGAAATTATGAGTGATTTCAGTGGGGAAGAGACTGTGAAGATGATTTCTGTGAAAATTTTTAAATTTTATGCTTCCAAAGCAATGGTAAAAAACTGATATTTCAGGCACTGTCAAAAAAATTTTCTATTGTTCTACACAGAATTTTCTCTTATTAAAATTTGCTTTATATATTAAATCATAAAAACAAAACAGTTTTTTCACAATAGATGCGTTTTTATTTTTAAGTTTAAAGAGTTTATTGCACCATATGGTTTCTATCGATAATTTTAAGTCTATTGGAAAATCGCCTGGAAAAAATGTTTATTTCATCATAAAGTTAAAGAAAATATTTTTCTATCAAGAGATAAATGTTCAAATAACAATGTACTGAAATATCAGAATCATATCTTAATTAGACGATTTTTAAAAAATATAGAAAGTTGCGGAGTCTCTGAGACCCCACGTCCCCTTGTATGTTCCAATTTTTCACCTCCCCTGTTACGGGTTAATCTTTGATTTTTTTAAAAAAATAATCGCAAAAATCAAGTTTTTTTTCATATTTTTTCAAACTTTGGGGCCTTTGCGCGATCGGAAGATATTAACCGATTTTGAAAAATTTTTTCCCTTTTCTTTGTCTATATAATTCGCAACTTTTCCGCGCTATTAAAACTTCGAAAAAAAATAAAAGGTTTTTTCGGCCCACCCTATTGGGTAACCCTCCAAATTAAAGAGGGATATTTTAAAATAAGATCAATTTATGCGATCAAACATAATAGAATGTTTCTATTCAGTGTAAGGTATTACAAAATTTCAGCAACAAATTTGTGCATCTACTTTGAATTTACATACGTCTTATAAAAAATCGCAAAAAGTGGGAGTAGGTTAGGGTGGCCCACTTTTCTATGGGAAAAAATAAAGTGTTATGAAATTGCCACGGCACCCCCTCAATTTTTTTAGACCTACAGAGAAAGAAAACTACTCAAGCAAAGTTTGGATCTGTATCTTAATTAGAAAGCGATGACCAAGAGGAGTGAAAAAGTCCAAATTCGAAGATTTTTATACAAAACAACTAAAATATCAAAGATAAAATCATCTCATTTTATTAATGTTTTTTAGGGGAAACTACTAACGTTATAGTTATAGTGTTTCAGGTTTTGTTTTCTTATCCCCTTTATTTTGGTTGTAGTAATTGTCTAATGTCCGAAGAACTTCTGTAAAGTTGTTTTTCTTGCATTTTTAAACAGCTAATAACTCTAGAACTATACAACTTAAAAACCTGAAATTGGTTCCATTTTGCTTGTTAATTTTGTGTCTTTGATTTAAATGCATCATGACCATCATTTTCAAAAAGTTTTTTTCAAAATTTAAAAAAGTGAAAAAAAAATTTAATGAAAAAATTTTTTGACATTTTTTTGAAAAAATATTAAAAGTCTTTTGACTCTTGAAATGAACATTACTACCAAATTTCAAGTTGAAAATAAAATTTAATCATGTATAAAAAAATAAAAATACTTGAAATTTAGGTAAGTCCCTAAACTATCCCTAAAATTATACAGCAAGAGCGATTCACCCATGGAAAATTCATAAAATCGCTTGAGGGTATCCATATGACTTAAAACATGCAAAAATGTCAAATCGAAAAATTTTTTATTAAATTTTTTTCAATTTTTTTTAAATTTTGAAAAATTTTTTTTGATCATGATTGAACTTTTTGGTTATTATTCACATTAAATCAAAACCAAAAAATTAACAAACAAAATGGGACTAATTTCGTGTTTTTAAGTTGTATAGTTCTAGAGTTATTAGCTGTTTAAAAATTTCAGGAAAAGCAACTTTACAAAAGTTCTTGGACATTAGAAAATTACTACAGCAAAAATAAAGGTGATAAAAAACAAAACCTGGAACATTATATCTATAACGTTAGTTGTTTTTTATAAAAAAATCATGAATAAAATGAGAGGGTTCGATCTTTGTTTTTTTAGTTGTTTTTTATGAAAATATTCGAATTTCGATTTTTTCGCTCCCCTTGGTCATCGACTTCTAACTCGAATACAAAGTTGAAATTTTGGCTGTGAGCTTCTATTAGCTATTTGAAAAAAAGTAGGGGGTGCCCAGAACTTTACCTGAAAAAAAAATTTTTGGGCCACCCTTGTGTAGGTGTGTTCCAAATCCAGGTATGCGCAAATTTAAATTTTTAATAAAGAGTTAAAACTTAAATTAGGATTTATAAAAATCAAAAGTGCTTTAACTTAAGATTAGCTAAACTTTGGCATGCGTAACATTTCGTAGAAGTAATAGTTTGCCATAAAATTATGGGAAATTAAAACCTTCTTTAATGCTACTGTTTTTAATATATTTACATCATTACAGATGAAACACGCTGGTCGCAATTATCAGAGGGAGTTTAATAGGTTTGCAATACTAAATGCTTTTAAATTACTTTAATCAAATTGCTTTCATTTAATGCGGTTATCCACCAAAATTTAAGCACAAACACTATAAATTTAAGTTAAAAGTTTTAACTTTTCTAACAATCTAAAACTTCGAACTCAAACCGGACTAAACGACTAAACAAAGTCCTCCCCCCTGACTCTCCTATCAAGTTTATTTTCCCTCCACAACTCCCTCTACCTAAACCCACCAAAAAAACATCATTCATTTATCATATCCTAAAAAACCCATCACTCACAAATCACGATGCAAACCGCGACGACATCGACAAAAAAGAACAAAAAAAGCCTCTCTCCCCCTCCCAACACCCCATCGGAACACCCCTTCTCGCCATATGGAGTCCTCCCGACCGAAATTTGCTAAAGGCTTTTACAGATATGATTTTCAACCGCCATCAATTATACCAATAACTCAGCGCTCCCTCTCTCTCCCCCCGCATAAATCACGTGGGCCCTCGACCCCCTTTCTCCTTGTGCTGAGTGGAGTTGTTCGAGGGCTGCGATTTTCGAAAGGGTGAGAAGAGGGAAGTCATCTTGAGGTGGTTGGTCGTTGAGAGGAGATGCCTGTGGAGAGAAAGGGTCAAATGAAGTTTAAAAGCTGTGATTTTTTTTTTGTTTGGAATCATTTTTCAGATGGGATTTATGTATGATATCGTGACTAAATAATGTTAAAAAATAGGTGATTTAAGACCTTTATGAAATGTCTTTATAATGTGAGTGGGAGATCTGTTGGATGGAAGGCATTGACCTGTGTTAAAAGGCTTTTTAAGGGCTAAAATTTTAAATAATTTAGATAGGTTAACGAAAACCACCATTTTTTAAAGATAGAACTGATCAACTTAGAGATGGAGAACTCTATGTTCATGAGATTGATAAATTATACAGCATATATTCGTAAAAATTGGGGAATCTTGTTGCTAAAATGTTTTAAATTAAATCAATTTCTTTATTCATGAATCCTTTTAAAATAATTCTTATGGCATTTAAGGTAAATGTGGGTACAGTGGACACTGTACCAATAGTGGCCACATAGCTGATTAATTTGAAATAAAACGAGTTAGAGGCATCAAACAGCGTCAAAATTCATAGGCATAGTAGATTGTACAATCAGGTAAGCTGGTAAATTACCACCGATACCACAGATCAGCATGGGAAGGATATTTAAACATTTGAAAATAACAACATCGGCCGAGTGACTGAAATTTGATTTTGCTTATTAAATTGCGTAAGGAAACGGGTATTTCGGAACTGATATTTTGTATTTATTACCGTTTCATTGACTTTTAAATTTATGTTAAGATAAAGAAGAGTGTATAAAATAATAATAAATAAAATTTATTTGAAAATTTTGACTTTACGAGGATTTATGGGGGTGTCCACTTTACCAACACATAATCTTAGATTTTCCAATAATGGCCACCGCAATGGCTTCTAATAAAAACTTAAATAACATTGAATTTGGATCAGTTTTTCTTCACAAACAGTTGATTGTGCTTTAAAATGAGTGTTGTATGAATTTGGTTTCATTCTGGCTTCTGGAACCAAGGTTTCCAAAACATTGAATTACATGCTTAACTCCTCTCAAATCAGCTACAGCGTAGGCTTTGGGCCGGAAACTATCAAGTATTTTTTTTAAATAAAGCTAATTTGATTTCGGAAGGAAGATTTAACTAGAAATAAACGACTATACCAAAAGAAAACCCATCAATTTCATGCGTAAACCCCTCATATATGCAGAAAATGAGAAGTGTCTACTATAGATGCAAGAGGTGTCCACCATAGATACAACAGCTACATCTATGTGGCCACTATAGGTGCAACTTGGAGCACTTTTTAAAAATTAATTAAAAATACTTTACCCAATTTAATTAAAATTTTTAATGGTAAAATCGAAAGAAGAAGATCCAATTAATCTAAAAATAGGATGATAACGGTTTCCAAGCAAATAGGTTGGCATTTATTGAGAATTTAAGCAAAAATTTTCCTTAAACCACTATACCCACATTTACCTTAGTATTGCTTTTTTCCGTTCAATATTTCTGCATATTTTTCCATATTTTTTTCTAAAACTTAGTAATATTAATGTATTCTGATATTTAAATTAATTTCCCCGCATGTTTTATAAAGTAAGCAAACTTCTGAAATTTTTAGCCCCATTTGATATGAAACTATAAAACCTCTCCCCTCCTCCTCCAAAATAAGAGAAATTTCCTGGCTTTAGCTCTCTTATTCTGATTATATCTCATAATTAAAAGGTAACACTAAAAACTCAGTATTGCAATCTGTAATTTAAATAGCAAAATAAAAATGACACTTCTTTGTTAAAAATAACTTTATTTCTATCCGATATGTTGCATCATTTTTCAAAACACTATACTAATTCATCGGAATCAATACCAAAACTTTCATGATAATTATGCAAGTGTCAATAAAAGAAATTCTCACTTAAATTTTCCCTGTACGATCAAAAACGATGTTTGCATGTTGCTTTTTCAAAGAGAAAGAGTTAACATAGAATACAGTTACAAAAATTACTTTCGTGATTTTGTAAAATAAGAGGAATAATTGCTTATTTGATTTTTGTTTTTAAAAATATCATGCGTTTAGTGTTTATAATGAGAACTACAAAACTGCCTTTCTTTATGACAGGAAAAAGTATATTATAGAGATGACCTTTGATAGAGGAAAAGGTAAGAACTATCTCCAAACTTAACGACATCCCAGATGAACATTTAAGCGAGGATTAAAATCCTATCTTTAAAAAAAACATCTCCTCTTCCCAAATCATCTGCGGGTTATTGTTTTTAAAGTACGTCGGAATAGCAGAAGATTGCGCGACTTGCAGAAAAAGAATCGAGGGAGAAAAAGAAGTCGTTCTTGTCGATTACTTTTTAAATCAGGGATTTTTGCATCCGACCCCCTCGATGCAAACTTTTTTCATCCCGGGCGGCTTGACTGTAACCGTGGCACTTCGATGGCAGATAGCGGGTAGGCTGCCACTGGCGAGATGGACTCGAGAGAGAGAAAAAAAATCAGGAGATAAGCGAGAAAAAAGGGTTGCCGGGATTTTTGAGGGTGGAGTTATCTCGCCAAGTGCCTTTTGTTGTGGGGTGTTGACTCTGAGGTTTCGGGTTTTTGAGGTTCGATCCCGCTTTGGCTGATTGATAACGAATTATTGGAATTTAGATGGGAAGATCTCTATAACATAAAATAGGATTATGTCATATGATGTCACTCATTTATTGCAGCATTGTTGTTACGGTTATGAGGAATTAAAAACCTGATCTTTCGGTTGAGTTGAGATTATTTTTTGTCATAACACCTGAGTGATATTAAAATTCATTGATTGATCTCTTGAAGGGATTAAGGATTCGCAGTCATCAACACTTGGTTACAATTTATTACTATCTATTGATTTGCTTCCTTTCTTTATATCTTTAAATTTTATTTTCGAATGAGAGAATGAGGAGAGTAAGGTAATGTTAATAAGAGATAGTTATTTTAAAAGAAGGAATCAGAGCGAGGGAGAACAAAAATCTAATCTGGGTAGAAGGAGAAGGATTGGGGAGTGTAAGGGAAAGATATGGATAAGTTGAAAGCCCAAACTACGTAATTATATTAAACTTTTGTAGCAACTATTATATACTTCCTATCTCTGATTTTTATCTATGTTACTAAACACGGATACATAATTTATTCAATAAAAATGTATTAAAAATATTTAAAATAGAAGATATTTCACCAGACCACTGTTACTCACTTCCGAATTCTTCTATACGGTAGTTACCTCGGCGCAAGTTCAGACTTGCGTATGCGCCAAGTTTTTAGCGTTAAAGATGACTAATATGGTAACCCTAACTCATGTTAAATGAATTATTTGGCTTGTAAATGTGCCGATAAATAGTCAAAATTCGCCAAGCATACGCAACTCTGAACTTGCGCCGTTACCTCTTTAATGTCTGTAAATAATCCCTTCTTCTAACAACCACAAGCATTTTTCGCCCCCCCCCATCAAACAGAATATTCTTTATTTACTGTTCACTACTTTTATGCATGACCTGAATTTCTCCTTAGAGGGAGAACTGCACCTGAATTGATGTAGAACCTCCGTACTTCAATTTCTCTCCCATTGTGCTGTGCAGAGTAAACACGATCTTTCATTTCCAAAGTCCGCCAACCGCAGCGATTCCCCGCCAAACTGAGGCAACCCCGCTTCTATCATTCCCCGGCGACGTGCATAATAGAGCGGCTCACTCCGTGGTTATGCATCACATTCCTTTTCCCGCTCTTCCCTCTACACATCCCTCTTGCACGATAAGAAACTGGCCACTGTTGACTCTCTCTCGGGCTTCTATCTTTTGGAGGGGGCGGCCGGGCGGTCAAGCCATATACATATATATAGAGAGAGTCAATGCATATCTCGCCTTCCCACCTTCGGATTACGCATCATAAAGGGTAGGTATTTGCGGTCCGGAGAGAGGGCTAGGGGCCCCCGGGTGCGGGAAAATGGAGCCATTTGCCCGGGATTTCGGAGAGGGAGGAGGGTACTTGGAGATTCGCAGGTGGAGGTTTTAAAGTTTTGGAATTGTGTGAGTTTGGAGGGTAGTATATGCTAAAAAGTTGAGGGATTATGGAGAAGTTTTTTTGGGGGGTAGAGCGTGAAATGAGAAATCAGAGGTGAAGATGGGATCTTATTTACAATTTTGAGGTTACCCCGAATGAAGGTTTATGCTGGAAAAACTTTGAAAGAAATGAAAACGTAGGGAATTATATGCTTGGAAAAAGAGAATAATTTAAAATTTTACCTTGACTTATGAATAATAGATTTACAACCATATTCACAGTCATCAGCGTCGGCGTTAACTCCTTGGTCAAAGAAGGGTTTAAGTGAGAGAAAAACAAAGTTTTCTTTTTTTACCACTGGTTATAACCGCGGCACTGATGGATGTGAATATGAGCGTTGGTGATGGAAATTAATACTTAAGACCTGAGGCACATACAACTAAAGACGAAAATTTCAACATCGAAACATTACATAAAAATGGGAAAGTTGTTGAAACTATTACTTTATAAAGTACTAGCTGTTATACCCGGCCTTGCACGGGTGGGGTGTATAAATTTATTTTTTTTAAGTTTTCTTTAAATACACTAGGGAGCTACCGCCCCCTGCTCGCTATCGCTCGCCAACCCCCGTTAACTGCTGACGCAGGGCCTTTCGGATCGCTTCGCAATCCCCACAAAACCCTGCTCACTAAAATTATTTATTTATAAAACATTCGTTATAACAATTAGTAGAAAAAACGTCAACCAACTTTCCAGAAGCACACTCTCTTACGGCCGTATTTACCGGTAACCTGACCGGCGGTCAGGTCAGGAAACCATGGTTACAGCCTCTGATTGGTGGAAGGAAGATATTGAATTATTTTTCCTCCAATCAGAGGCTGTAACCATGATTTCCTGACCTGACCTCCGGTCAGGTTACCGGTGAATATGGCCGTTAAAAGTTAGAATATTTATTGGTTAAATTATCAATAATTTAATCAACACGTTTTCCTTGAAAATATCCATCAAGTCTGCTAGTGCTATTGTTATTCAATATTTACAAAAACGTTCAGCAATGAATCTGTTAAATTTAATATAGTACCTTGTAACTCGTCAAAATATCTAGTGTTTTATCATTTAAGTTTTAGTTTTAAAACAGACTTTTCAAACAATACGATTTAAGCTATTAAAAATAATAGACAAAATCTACATTACACTCAATGTTTACAAACAATTAATTTTGGTGTGTGAAATTCTATACTTGAATAGTAGATCTGTGAGTTTCTGGAAAACTCTTATCAGTCTTTTAAAAATATTTTATTTAGAAAGTACATATTTTGAAGCGCATTTTTAAAGCGTGAAAGGAATTATTTTCATCATTAAGGAATAGCGTCGGTTGGTCATTGTGATTGGAGGTATAATAAATTGTACGACAGTTTCTTGCTGTTAACTGCAACCTTATCCGTAATCCAGAAATATGGAAATATCTAAGAATTGAGAATTTTTTTAGAAATTCTAAAGGCACTTTGCACATCCTCAAAAGAATCCGAACAGTTTGATACCAAAAACATGTTATACGGATCAGTAATTAAAAAGCCTTTCTCTGGAAACCATTTACAAAAACTTTTTTTTAGAATAGAGATATTTATAATTTTGTAAATTAGCAATATTACAAACATCCCGGTCTCCCAGGCGCCTCTTTCCTATCCTGGTGTTCCCGGTAATTTTCTAATCCCGGTGTTCTCTGTAATTTTTCCTATCCCGGTGGTCCCGGTAATTTTTCTAATCCTGGCGTTCCCGGTAATTTTTCTTATCTCGGTGTTTCCAGTAATTTTTATATTCCGGCATTCCCGGTGTCTTAATGGTGAATATCCTATTCCGGTGTTCTTGTCACTTTTTACAATCCCGATGTTCCTGATAATGTTAAATATCTTGGTGCCTTTATAAAATAACAAATAATGTGAAACTATAATATAAAGTCTAGTAAATGAAAAAGTCTAGTGATCTGTCTCATTTGAAACCACTGAGCTATAAAACAAACTAGAGTGACTAGTTAGCGTGCCGAAACCGCATCACACAGCGGAAAGGATTTCCATCTTCTTTTAATTTTCCCCATCTGTTAGCACAGTTGTATGCACATAATGAAACGACCATTCTAAATTTTGCTCATAATATTTTAAAAAACAGGCATGAACGGATTAAAAGATGGTCATGCGGGGATTGCCCCGATTGCTTTTAGTCCCGAATGCCCTGATTGCTGCGAGCAATCCGGGCATTGTAACTTTCCGCGCTGGCACAATCAATCGCTTGTTATAGTATCGGAGGTTGTCACTCCAGTTTGTTTTATAGCTCAGTGTTTGAAACAATGTTTTATTTTTAACTCCTTTTCTATGAAAAAAATTGTATTTTTCAGTAAATATATTTATTTCAAAGGAAAAAAATCTTTAAATGGAGGAAATGTCCACGCCTTCGGTGTGGTCTAAAAGGAGATGCGGAACACACATACATACACACACAGCCACAAACGTTTTAATTTATATAGATATTAATAAAATTGCCTAGTAACTACAACACTGGTACTACTAAAGTTTCCTATTATTGGCTTGCATGACTGGTAAAACAGGTTTTCAAACACGGAAAAATAAGTGAAAAAAGAAGGGAAAATGGGAAAAAAAGAATGAAGGACTGATTTTCTCTTTATAAATTATAGCCCATGTCCTATTCTGATGTATAAGCTACATTATTGTAAAATTTCATTAAAATCCATTCAGTAGTTTTTGCGTGAAAGAGTAACAAACATACAGACAAACATTCACAATTATAATAGTACTAGCTGTTATACCCGGCCTTGCACGGGTGGGGTGTATAAATTAATTTTTTAAAAGTTTTCTAAAAATACATTAATAATTTTGTAAATTAGCAATATTACAAATCATCCCGGTATTCCAGGTGCCTCTTTCCTATCTCGGTGTTCCCGGTAATTTTCTAATCTTGGTGGTCTCGGTAATTTTTCTTATCCAGGTGGTCCCGGTAATTTTTCTAATTCCGGCGTTCCCGGTAATTTTCCTATGTCGGGGTTTCTAGTAATTTTTATATTCCGGTATTCCTGGTGTCTTTATGGTGAATTTCCTATCTCGGAATTTTCTATTCTATTTTCTATTCTTATTCTAATTATTTCTATTCTCGGTAATTTTTATAACCCGGTAATTTTTCCTATCCCGATGTTCTCGCTAATTTTCCAATCCCGGTGTTCTTGTCATTTTTTACAATCCCGATGTTCCTGATAATGTTTAATATCTTGGTGCCTTTATAAAATAACAAATTTGAAACCATAATAAAAAGTCTAGTAAATGAAAGAGTCTAGTGATCTGTCTCATTTGAAACAATGTTTTATTTTTAACTCGTTTTCCATGAAAAAATTGTATTTTTCAGTAAATATATTTATTTCAAAGGAAAAAAATCTTGAAATGGAAGAATTATCCACGCCTTCGGTGTAGTCTAAAAGGAGATGCGGAACACACATACATACACACACAGCCACAAACATTTTATTTATACAGAGATTAATAAAATTGTCTAGTAACTACATCACTGGTAATACTAAAGTTTCCTATTATTGGCTTGCATGACTGGTAAAACAGGTTTTCAAACACGGAAAAATAAGTGAAAAAAGAAGGAAAAATGGGAAAAAAAGAATGAAGGACTGATTTTTTCTTTATAAATTATAGCCTATGTGTTATTCTGATGTATAAGCTACATTACTGTAAAATTTCATTAAAATCCATTCAGTAGTGTTTGCGTGAAAGAGTAACAAACATACAGACAAACATTCACAATTATAATAGTAGTAGGATTAGGATTTTTGACGATATTCACAGTCCGCATTTTTCCCTTTTCCCTTTGAAAGTCAGGTGAAATTATTCAGCGGTGTAGCCAGAAAAAACATTTTGAAGAGCAAAATAGAGCAACCTCAGGTTTTATGATCAGAAACAGAAAAATTATGTATGTGATTTTCTGCAAAGCAAAATATTCCAAATAAGGAACTTGCATGTGTCAGATTTTCATAAACTTTCAAGTGTTCCGTATGGTTTTTTGTAAAATAAAATGAAATATTTTGTCAATTTTTCAAAAAAGTGTACAAGTAATTAAATATTTTAATTTAAAAGTCGGGAAAAAAACACATGACTGAAAACGCGAAGTGTGTTTGCATTCATAGTGACGTAGAATTCCATCAGTTAAAATTGCAATCAAAATTGAATTTCTTTGTTTTAGTTGATGATTTCTTTTTCTGAAGTGTCCGATATGAGTGTTTTAATAAATATTTACCTTCTAGACACTTCTGGTGACGGTCAGAAATCCAAGGCAAACATTTTAGGCAAAGTCAATATATTGTGACGTCACTGTGCATGCAATTAAGCGTTTTCAGGTGCTTCGGAAAAGACGTTTTTAATAATTTTTTTTGCAATCAAAAAATTTCTCAATCGGCCTCAAATTTTGTGTAGTGGCTAATTTTTGTGTGAAGAATAGTTTAAAAATATAAAAAAAAATCATGCAAGTTCCTCATTTTCCCACATTTTGTTAACCCAATCGAGCAGTTCAACAGTAGTTACTGCACTATATTTAGGTACGAGTTCAACAATTTACAAATTACCGAAAAACCGTTTAATATTTTAGAAATAGGAAAAAAATATACACAACTCAATAAAAAAGTCATTTTTTAAATCAATCATTTTAAAATCGAGAATACTGTATTTTATTTCTTAAAAAACTATCAACTCAAAAGCATTGAACGGATATGGATTTAGGATCAAAAACATAAAACTCAATTATACTACATGAACACAATTAACAAAAGCCAATAAAGTTCAAGCAAGCGTGCCGGACAATGGTGGAGATATGAACGAATCCTTTTTCACCAGATCAACATATCATAGTTTGTCATCTTTATGAATCCTGTATAGCCGGCCCTCTTTTGTGTATTGTCAAATTTCTTTTCTATTGATGTTATCGACTTGCAAGAATTCTAACCATTAATAAATTACTTCCTTCTGATAGTTACACGTATTATTTCGTTTTATGAACTAGCATATTGATTGTCAATAAAATTTCTGGCAAATTTATCATTCATTATAAGTCTTTTAAAAGTTACTTGAGTGTAATAAAAAATTAACTATTTTAATGGAAAAAGAAAATGATATTGTTTAAAGTAATTACCATAACTTCTTTGTTAACTCCAATAAAGCTTTTGACTTTAGAGTTAGTTGACCAAAACCATAAAACTGCTCTTTTTGGCATACGATTTGACCTGTTTAGCACAACAATTCTAGTTACGATCTTCTAACGATTCCCCCAGAAATCACTAAATAACTAGGTTGAAAGCATATTTTAAGTTATCTAATTTTCTAATTATATAGCCAATACTTTGTGAGCAATTTGAAATATATTTAAAATTTTTAATATCGTGTACTCTTGTAATTTTTATATCTTGAAACTACTTTTATTTCAGACTAGCGCTGACGCGCTAGACCCAGGCTTCGACCGGGTTCCAGTTTTTTAATAAATATCATCTGGTGTATTACAGATGGGCTTCGCCAGTCCAAATTAGTAGCACTGCTTGTTAGACCAGGCGTTACCCGGACAATATGCCCGGCAGAGTGTTTATGCTACAATAATTGATTTAAACTACAATACTATATTTCAATCTACAACAATCTATATATAATGCCTACAATAATTAATTTTACATCATACTCTTATTATATTTACAAAAATGTGGTATTGCCATGAAGTTAGGTATGAAATATGGGTTTTTAAGCATAAAATTGACTAAAAAAAGTAGGATGCTTCGATTTTAAACTATTTTTCGTCAGAAGTCTTCCCAGGAGCGAGTAGATCAACGTGGTAAAGTTTAAAAATTAATGTAGTTGAAAAAACCATAAAACTATAAAGGACATACTGACAGAAAAACCGACAGGCATACAAACATTCATTTTTATATACTATATACTATATTCAAGATGTAGAAAAAAATTATATGATTTCATTTAATCTGAATACAAAAATATCAGTCTTTAACAGCTTGAATATATCCAATATATACTTGCATTCCCTTCCAAAAGTAGTCAAATGTAAAGATTTCCTTTAGTAGAAAGTGCGAAAGGTTTGGGCAACGGAACTGCACAAATATTTGTTTAAGGAAGTGTAAAACGAGAGTAGTTTTGTAAATAATAAGTTCAATTTACTCTGACTTCACCCAGAGAAAATGTTGTTACCCGCAACAGTTTCCAATTCCAAGATAATGAGCTGGATGAACAGAATTTCCGGTACTTTGTTTCTGAAATGCAAAGAGAAGATCGTGCCGAGTTGTGTATTTTTAAATAACACAAGAATCCTTTTGACCCTAAATTACTAAAAAAATCATGCGGGCATTTAAAATGGTGAAAATAGATTATTCATTTCGTGGAAGTTGCTTTGGATTACTAAAACAAGGGCACGATAATAAAACGGGAAGTAAAATAGAGTTGAATGATATCTTTTGATCAAGGGGCTTTAGCTTATTGAGGTTGAAATATAAAAACATTCTAATACATATTTCTAGAATAAAACTTTCGTATGATAAGGGGTCTCACAGAAGTGTTTTTTACGATGCTGCTATTCAATTTGATAAAATCACCAGTATGTTAAGTTTTATTCGGATGCTTCCATTGTTCTTCAGCGTCCTCTCTAAGGACCACAGTAAGCATTTCATTCAGATAGAGGATTCTCTTGCTCTTTTATATCATCTCTATGGGCTGTAAAGATTGTTTCACTTGGATAAAGAGGGCTTCACCTCTTGCTCTTTGGCACCCTCCTCACTAAAGGAGAAGAAAACATTTTTTCCAAAGAAGGTTTCTCCTGCTCTGTTGTATCCTTTTAACTGGTTGTAAAGAGGGATTTATAAGGGGATCCTTTTGCTCTTCGGTATCCTCTCCAAGGATCGTAAAGAGTCCTCTATCCAAGGGATCTTTTGCTCTTTTGCATCTTTTCTGAGGACCGTTGAGTGCGTTCGTTCAATCCGTTGAATTTTCTTGCTCTTCGGTATCTTCTCTAGCGACCGCAAGGAGCGCTTTACCCTGGGGTCCTCTTTTTCTTATGTACCTTTTCATAGGACCTGAGGGACTGAGGGAACAGAAGAGTAGCTGGGTTTAACTTGATGCTTAGCTTTAGAAAAATTAAGTTTACAGTTTAAGGTAAGTAAACTTAAAAATATAAAGACTTAGATAAAGATCTGATACGTTATTCGTGAAACCTCATGGAAAACTTCTGCTTGAAGTGAGAAAATTCATCCTTTTGCAATGATTTGGTGAAAGAGGCAGTATAACCCATTAGTGAGTTTGTGATGAATATCAGACTTCATAAAGTATTTTATCATTTCCAAGTAACGCGCCAACAGCATCCTTTTGAAAAAGGTTAAACAGACATTTCCTCATTAAAAAACAATACATTCCACCAAATTCCAATCCCTTTCGTTTACTTGACACGAACCAAAGCAAAAAAAAGCCTCGACAAAATCCCAACCCACGCAATCAAACAGCGCAAAAACCAATGTAACCATAATCTATTTCCCTCAAAAGCAGCAGCTCCCATTCATCAGAAACAAACCAAAAGAAGAGCCTCTTCTCCTCAACTCTAGAATAACACGATAGGCAAATACGATTGACTCTCTCGGGGGTGCTAAGAACAAACACGCCACAAAGAACAAACAGGACTCCCTCCCGGTCCCATGGGACATCGCCGGACAATGGGACAACCCGCAGTGTCCGATAACAGGGGCCACACATTACGCAAACATTGGATTTCACCTCAGTTTGCCTAGGATCAGGTGTGGAGGTTTTTTTATGTCAACAGTGGGATTTTTCTCCCATCCTCTCTCTTCATGGAAGAGGCTTTTTAATGTGGATGGGTTCGAATCTGCGTGAAATGATGGAGATGGTTTGAGTGGTCATTAAACTTGGATGTGTGGGATATGGAGTCGGTCTTGGTGGGGTTCTGTGTGTGTTTAATTCAACAGATGAATGAATATGTATGGAGGAATGTTTGGTGTTTTTAAGTGGACATTGCAGAGCCAAGATCTTGTGTCGTTCTTTGACTGTTTAGTGTGTGCGAGATAGTTTATTTGGAATTATTTTCTCTCATCACCCAGCAAAAAAATCAGCAAAATTTCTTTTGATTTTTGTGATTTCTTGTGATTCAAAAATGTGAAGGAAATTTGGACACTTTGTCTGCAGTTTCTTTTAGAAAATTGCATTTTTCTTAAGAAGCTCTGCAGTTTTCTCTAAAACTTCAGCAGTTTTTTATAAGACCGCTGAAATGCCTTTATAATGTATTCAAAACTGCTGTAAAAACTGCAGACTTACGTGCTGAAGTCCTATTGCTACAAAGTAACTACAGACTTCTTTGAGAAAACTGCACTTTTGATGCTTTTTTGAAGGAATTTGGGACATGTTTTTTTTTGCTGGGCAGTTAAATTGCTTGTTGAAATTCTTTATTTGGTACTCATGTTTTTGCTCGATATTGTAACTATGGAATTTTTTATTTTAAAAGGGTAAAAGAAAGGGACGTTTTATACCCTGATTATTCCCTAATTCATATAGCAATAATTAATTGTTAATCTAATTATGTTGGAAACAGATGAATTGATAATTTCAATAAGAAAGTTGATACGGATTATTACCATCTTTTAACAATTTTGTGTACCATTTTTATTTGAAACACCGACTTTTTTTACGTTTTAAAACCTAACTGGTCCTATTTCATCTCTAAAAAGTGTGTAACTGATCTTGAAAATTATTTTCTTAAAAGCGTTCTGTCGTTACAATATTAGTTTAGACGGTGTTAGCATTTGTAGGAGGGTGAGTTACAAACACGAACTGCATAAAGATATTTTTTACATTCTTTGTTCCTAAAAATAGAATGTGTTCTTTGCAATCAATCTATTGCAAAGATAGTATCTAATTTAGTGTCAGAAACTAAAATTGAAATAGCAAACATCCAAGTAATTTTGATATAAATTCTTATGGAGTTCAAATTTAACTAACCGTTTTATCCAAATAAAGTCAGTTTCATTTTATTTTACCTCATAGAGTTTTTGCAAAAAAAGGAATAAAGAGCATCAGAATTTTTCTTGTACTACAAATCGTGGAGCTCTTTTTTAACATACGCCTTTATGTTTGAAATAAATTAGTCGTTACTATCACATTTTTTGCACAATTATCTTTTTAACGTTGGCATGAGTATTTAAAAGTGTAGATTTAGATATACAATTCTTACCAACATAAAAAGAAAAAACAATAACTTCATTGCTTCCCTGACTGTTTTCAAATCACTGTAAAAAGTAATGACATTAAAAGCAAAAAATTTCACACTTTTCAGTTTTGGTTGTAAAATGGTGGCATAAAAGTTGCCAAATCTAGTCACCTCGATCCAGCCCGCGGCAACCCTGTAAGGAGAAGAGTGTTGATTTTATCTGAGGGCGACCACTATTAATGGAGCTGGGAATTGGGGGCCAACGCCAACTCCAGGAACGACCGATTTCTGACCCCCCAGCGCACACGCAACGATATCGCCCATTTAAATATCCCGATTATTTCTTCTCTCCGCAAGAGAGGAAAAAAAATTCTCTCCCGCAGATATGAAAGCGATAAAGCGCCAAAAGATGGAAATCACGGTCTATAAGCTCCGCTCAGATGAGTCGTCTTCAATTTTGCGCGGGAAAAAACGGTTCGATGGCTGCCGCGATACCGAAGTACTTTTTTTTAACGGGGAGTTTATTTTATTTATTAATAAGATTGCGGAAATTTTTAGTTTAACTGCTTTGGCCCGGTCGTCGCCGATAACGATTAAAAACGATTGCGATAGGATTAATGGAGAACGTTGATTGGAAAAGTTGTTTTTGGCGCCGTTTTTCGAAAAGTTCTTTTCGGTGGAGGTGATATTTCGCTGTGGCGTTATTTTTCGCTGCATTTTGCAAAAACATTAGCAGGGGTGAAAAAGTTGGAAGTGTTTTTATCGATGTTGGAATGTGTGTTTCTCTTTTACGATCTGGAGAATGATTCTAACGAACAGTCGTACGTGATAATCTTTTTTCCCCTCCATCTTTTGAATCGTTCTCGTTTTTATGGAGATTTTTCGCCACCTGTAACATTTAAGGTCCCTTTTATTGTTTCTAAAACACTTTTCTGAAATTACGCAAAAATGTAATGTTTCTAAAAGTGTTTAACTGGCCTAGCCTTAGTTGTAAACTTGATCAATAAACAGCTATCGACTTTAATTAGATGCGATCAGATGAATTATTTTCTGATCATCTTCTAATACACGTTTTACTTTATAATGTTTCTTATATTTTTTCATGAAAAAAATATTCTGAAAATGATAAAGATTATTTTTTCCTTATATTCAAAAGCACATTTTCATTTTAGTTCTATTTAGAGTTTGTCCATGCTCAGACGGCATTTAGTTTAACCATAAAACTTGCTTTTCCCTGCATTAGATTTTCTAATTTCCAATTACCCCACAAGAAAAAGACAAATTATAGCATCTTCAAACGCGTAGAACTTAGTATAGTAATACATTCATTTTAACGATAAGCACCTTTAAAATTTACAATTAGATTTTAAAAGCGTATCAAGTACCATCAAAAGAATATGATTTTCATGTAGATTTTAGCTTAACTATTTTAGTTTAAAATTATTATTTTTATTCACATGGTATAAATATTAACTTATTAATTTCTAGTCCCTCAGTGGACAACATTTGTATTTGTTTATTTATTTGTAAATGAATTATTATTAACTTATAGTTTTAAAAAAATATTCCAACTTTGAAACATTTAGAAAAATAATTTAAAAAGTTAATTAGTAATGAAGTATAAACATTTCTTTTATCCTAATATTAACACACGTCTATTTTAATTTATTCTATTGAGGAGTTTATGTAATTTAAAAATATTATTATATTTAAGGTTTACTTCTTTAAAAAAACTCATTTGTTAACTTTTTCTTAAGAATTTATATAGTTTTAATTTTCTTATAGTTTTAAAAAAAACATTCCAACTTTGAAACATTTAGAAAAATAATTTAAAAAGTTAATTAGTAATGAAGTATAAACATTTTTTTATCCTAATATTAACAACACGTCTATTTTAATTTATTCTATTGAGGAGTTTATGTAATTTAAAAATATTATTATATTTATGGTTTACTTCTTTAAAAAAACTCATTTGTTAACTTTTTCTTAAGAAATTTCATTTAAACTACTACCACTTTTCTCAACTCCTTAATGATACATTTTAAACCTATATCTCTTTTACTATAAACATCATAATGTATCTATTTACTTCATACTTCTTTGAAAAACATGAACTTTATTTTTTATGTCCATAAATCTATAATTATCCATACATAATTATCCATTTAATTCTTATGTAGATTTCCTATGCGAAAAGGGTTTCAAATCCTGTTTAAACATCCCAACTAGGGTAACTGTTAATACAGAGAGTTGTATTGATCACATTTTTCTGAGATCTAGAAGTTTCCGTGTTAAAACAGGTTGTTTAATAAGTAGTCTGACTGATCATTATCCAATTTTTTGTAAACTAAGTACTGTTAATTCAAATTATAATAAAGAATTCAGTTCAGTAAATTCATTTATAAATATTGATTTTGTAAAGTTCGAAACACTTGTCAGCTGTTTAGATTTTAAGAATTGTTTGTGTAACATTGAAGATTACATGTCAATTGAAAATCTAGTGCTTGATATATATAGAAAATCAATAAAAACAGTGATTTATCCTAATAGAAAGAAAAGGAAAAACGGATGGATAACAAATGAAATTATAAAATTGATAAATGAAAAAGAAAAATTATACCGTAAATTGAAAAAGAATAATTTTAATACCTCAATTAAAAATAGGTATAAATGTGCTACTAGAGAATTGAAAAACAAAATTAAAACAGCCAAAACCCTTTATTATCAGAACAAATTTCTCAAATGCAATAAAAACAAACAAAAGGAGTGGAAACTTATAAATAATATTTTAGGTAAGGATGCCAAAAAACGCACATTTCCGAATTCTACAAATTCTGAGACCTTAGCAAATAACTATAATGATTTCTTCATAGACGTTGTAAAATCTACACACATTAACATCCTTACTTTACCAAGTACTGTTACAGATTCAAATGCAAACTCTTTTTATCTTTATGATTTAAACGTACAAGAAATTAATAATGTATTGAATTCGATAAATGAAAAAAAGCTGTTGGTCATGATAGAATCCCAATTAAACTTTACAAAATAATTTTTAAGCATAACCCCTTGGAATTTTTTAAAATAGTTAACAATGTGTTAAGTGCAAGCTATTTTCCAGACAGTTTAAAAGTTGCAATCGTTACCCCTATATATAAATCTGGTGATAAAGAATTGTTAACAAATTATAGACAAATTCTTGCTTCCAATTTTTTCAAAAATTATTGAAAAGGCTATGAGGGATAAATTAACATGTTTCTTTAACTCCTCCGAGTTCATCTCTAAAAACCAGTTCGGTTTTAAAAAGGGATATAGCACTGAGCATGCTCTATATGAGTTTTCTACACTTATTTACAACAGCATTAATAATAATCTAAAAACTGTTTCGATTTTTATAGACATCTCAAAGGCTTTCGACTCAATAAACCATACTATACTATTACATAAATTATCAAGGGCAGGTGTTAGAGGAACTCAGCTAGATTGGTTCAGGTCTTATTTATGCAATAGAAAACAATACGTAAAATTAGATGACAAATTAAACAATTCCAAAATTTTAAAAAACGGTGTTCCACAAGGTTCTATTTTGGGCCCTTTATTATTCCTATTCCTAATATTTATAAATGACTTGTGCAATCTAAAACTTCACGGCAAGATACTATCTTATGCAGACGATACCGTTTTGATATACTCTTCTGAAAACTTCAATACAATAGAAAATAACATAAATTCGGATTTACAAAAGTTAAGATATTGGTTTGATAATAATTGTCTGTCAATAAATAGCAATAAGACAAAATATATTAATTTTAGCTTAATCTATAATAACAGTTTAGATCTAAACATAAAATATCACGATTGCTTGAATTCCGCTACCTGTAATTGTCTTAAGCTTAAAAGAGTTCCAAATTTTAAATATTTGGGATTAAATCTTGACCAGAACCTAAAATATACTTCACATATCAATTATCTAAAATCTAAACTCCGATACTACCTATTTATTTTTTATCATTTAAAAAATCATGTAGACGGATCCTTTTTGAAAACCTTATACTTCTCCTGGATTCAATCTATTTTACAGTATGGCATAATTTTTTGGGGAGGGGATTACATATCAAACCTTATACCTTTAATAAATGTGCAAGAAAGAATTTTTAAGCATGTAAATAGTGATCAGTTATTAACTATAAAGAAACTTTATTATTTTAGATTATCACTTTTTATTTATAATAACATTAGCTCATTTGGTAGTACTAATATTCATTATAATCTCAGACAACCACCTATATTAAATATCCCACAGCCATACAAAGAGATCTTGCGTAAAAGTTTTCTTTATCAGGGTCCGTTCTTTTATAACAAATTGCCAACTTATCTAACCTCTAACTCAAATAAATTTTCTTTTAAAAAGGGTCTGTCTACATATTTATTGAATTTAAAAGACACAAATCTATAAAGGTCTTGTAAATGAAGATGAGCCTGATATTTGACTATATTTTGTTGCTCTGTGTTAGCCAAATTATTTTTTTTTCTGGTGTGTACTTAGTGTGTATTATTTTGTATGTATATTTTGTATTTTGTTCATGGCTGTATGTGTACTTCGATTATTTGTTTTATTTTGTTCTTAGTATAAATATTTATTTATTAATTTAGTGTTTCACTTGGAAGGGCTTGTACCCCTTAGTGAACAACATATGTATTTGTTTTTTTTCTGTAAATAAAATAAACTTCTGTAAATAAATTTAAAATGTTTTTGTACTAACTTAAATTATATTGTAGTCCATTACTATCAATATTTACTCCATAAAATATGGTTACTACTTCGACATTATACCCACATCGTTTTCAAGGCATTAATGTTAAAGTTGGTGCCAAAAGATTTTGTATTCTTCATACCATAACTAAAACAGTTTTTACAGTCTTTATTTAACCTCTTACAACCATCTTAAGGACCTCTACATATCTTTATTATCAACTTTGCACTCACTCACTTAGATATCTCCAACAGTCTTTAAACTAGTTTCAGTATGAAATAGAAATTTGTTCTACCCAGAACGAATATTTTCACATAAAATAAATTGAAAAAAGGTTGGAAAACGTTGAAACCACACGCGTTCTCTTTCTGAATTGAGAGCATTACTTAAGACCCATACAACTATACCTTCCATCTTCTTTTCTGCGAAATACCCGAGTGAGGGGTAAAACGGGCAATCCCGCTTGTCACCGAACATGACGACATCCGCTTTCCCGGGCATCCTCGGAAAAGCGACACGGTTTATCCATTTTTATCACTCCAGATAGCGCCTGACGAAATGGGAGCAAAAATCTCACCTACGCTGCACTTTTCGCGGAGATTGGTTTCTCTTGCATAATGCATAGCGGAATGGGTGTTACAATGATAACCTTTAGAGCCGAGAAAAATGAACTGCTTGACTGGGAAGGGTTCATGAATCAAAGGTCGATACTAAGGGTTATAAGGTTTTTAAGTGTGCGCTTTTATTGTTACATACATCTTTTTATAGTTTACTTTTCTGAATATTCTTAAAAATGTTTTTTTAGTTATTTAAGTATTTAGGTTAATTATCAAAACCAGCAAGTGTAGTTGTAATGATTTGCGATGAAAATGATCAATTTAAAGTTATAATTATTGCTTTGTTATTTAAATGATTTTCAATCAATGAGATCTTTAGTATAAAATTAATGGACTGAATAATTATTATGTTTTTTTGCTTTCCCACACATCTACTTAAAATATCTGATGGAATATTTTTACTGAATTTCAAGTAGATTTGCAATTAAGGCAATATTTATTGAAGTCACGTAGATCTTAACGTGGATTTGGAGCAATAGGTGTACTGTGTAAGCACCTTTAAAAACAAACTATAAAGCATTTTCAATAATATGACTCGGATCTAGCTGTGACCTTAAACAGATTGTTTGACCTGCAGCAGTTAACAGTTAAAAGAAAATAACAGGTCATAGAATGTTTCTATTGGAGCATTTACAATCACATGACAACAACAGATACCACCGCACCTAGCAACGGCCTTAGCAACCGACTGTTTGACCTACAGCAAGGAAGAAAATAAATGGTCGTGACGTCACCTGAAAACACTCTAAAAGACTGAGTATTATAACTAAAATAGTTAACTGTAAAATATTGCGATTTTAGCATCTGTACACTTATAACATAAGTACCATTGGGTAAAAACCTTATTGTTTCTTAAAAGAAGATTACCTAATCACTTTTACGAAATTCTTGAGTAGTGCGGTTTGATCTCTGTAAAACACTTTCACTGCTAGAACACTACAATTGAGGAGAAAACAACTTATAGAGAAATCGCGTATTCTGAAGCGGCTCTTTTAGTTATTTCGTTTCTTATCTCTCTTAAGGGTTCCTTGGCTCAATAAAAACACACAGTGTGAAATTCAGGCAGTGAAATTTAAAAATTAAAATAAAATCTTAAATTTATTAAAAATGAAAATTTAAGCAGCCAAAGCAGTCACACAGAGCCAAACGTGGCAACCCATCCCTCTCCACGGCTGACAAATGCCAGATCGCCAAGTGCAACCCCCGCCCATTGAAAAGACCTGACTCCACCTTTTGACACAGCTCGGATTCTCTCGCTCTTCCACTCTGGTGGCGACCTTTTTTCACACTCGCTTTTGTTCTACGGTTCATTTTTGCGTCTCCGCTAATTGAATGACAGTCCCGTTAGGTTGTAACGACAAAGCTGTACTCGGGCTGTTGTCTCTCTTTTACCACTTTTAAAGTTCTGAAGTAGCTAAACACTAATGTTGCTGAAGAGGTGTTTTTGGTTGAACGGTGTTCGCGAAAGAAAGCTGTTTAGGGTGATTACAATTGAAACGAGTAAATTTGTGTGTAGCGGGGTTCAATGCAATGATTTTTGAGGGAGAAGTTTAGAGGTGTTTTAAAGGAGCGTGTCTGTGAATAAATTGAGAACTTTTAATTAAGTGAAAGTACCAATGATTGCATTTTTATAATAATGCTGCAATCACGCTTTAAAATTTAAGATTTTAAAAGCTTGAATTGGAACCTACAGTGAACACCTCCCTTCCTTACACTTCGTGAAACACTTTTTAACAACGCTAATTAAACACAGTAATGATAACTTCTAACCAAAATCGTGTTGATTATATTGAGATTGTATCACGTGAGAAAAAAGATGGCGTTGTAAAAGTTTTGCAAAAAATAATGAGACAGAAATTGTGTTCGCATGGTTATTCAAATTTAAGAACACTTTCATGTTCTAAACACATTTTCTAACTCTTTTCAATCATATTCAGAACACTGCCGCGTCATAATAAAGTGTTGTTGTGTTTTACCTATAACTACACAGCTAAAATGTCGTTAATTTGAGGACAAAAATATTCTTACATTAGTTTCATAATAATTTTAGAGTTTCTACGTTATTGCAAGGAGATATCAGAAAATCCACACTTAAAACACGAAATTCTTGTAAAATCGTTCACAACGCATGAACACTTCGATACAAAAATCCCTTTCTCTCCCTCATGTAGCTCCGCACAACTTGTCGACAAGCTTCACCACTCTGTCCATACAACCCCATCCAACAAGCTATCCCCGCTGACAATAATAGCCTCACAATTAACCGCTACTTGGCTTGACCAGTGGTCACTCTCCCTCCCCGCAGCCGATTATCTGCCGGACAGCCCCCGCCGGGGGTTATTGGGGTCATTAGAACGGGGGTGGAGAGCACAATCCGTTGGTCACTTCATCTGATGACCATTGAAGTGGAACGTCCATTCCATTAGGGGAGGACATGCGCTGGACATCGCCTGGTTTCAATAGTGGCCGGAGAGGGGTTGAGCTGGAAATTGACTCCGGAATTTAATTCGTTTCGTCGGCTCTTTGACCGGGTTCATTGGTCATTTCTGAAGAATTGAATGGTATTGAGTGGAGGGGATTGTATTGTCATGCGAATTCACGATGTGACCGAGTTCATTTATATTTTAATGTTGCTTTGCCCTATCTCCACTTAATTTCTTGTTGAATTTTAATAATAATTATTTTAATGATTTCAAATGAGTAACGATATTAACAGATACTGGTTCAATATCAACTGATGTTATACCATAAAATTAATATCGAGACAGTATCAGGCAATATAAGTTAATATCGTGTGGTACTTTGAACACGTGGTAGTAATTGCCTAGATTTTTAAAAAATTCATAATTTACAAAAAATATTCCTCTACTAGATAATCTCTGTAATTTGTGCTGGAAATCCTGTTGTATTGATACAGACACTCAAGTCAGACTTTTGTCAGGAATTGTGATATGTAAAAGAAAACCTGTATCTACACAAAATATTTTTGTCAGCAATATACAAAAGTATCTTGCATACAAAGAATGACTCTATTAATGTAACTGGATTCTTCATCCCATATTAAAGAATTTATATGGAAACAAGCCGGCATAATATATTTTCGTAAAATCTGCAGGTCTTTTTAGATTTTTTAGAATTTCGTTTACTATTGGGAGTTATATTAAACCGCAATATATGTTTAGCAGCTCCTCGTTGCTTTCTTTTTGTATCCTCTGCAGAATAGAAAAATAAATAAATAAGGTTTCTTCTTTTAGAAATTATAAAATTTAAGGTTTTTATAAGAAGAAAACAAGTTTTAACAAACATCCGAGTTCCACTTGTTAATTAAGTATGACACACTTTAAACCATTGAAAGTGTGTCACAGGATAGTAAGTATTGTGTATATAGATCTTATAAACACAATTATTTCGATGTTTTCTTTATTCTTCAACAATTTGTACAATCATCTATTTATTTTTTTAAGCTCAAAAAACTGCAATCTCACCATTTATCATTATGAAACGCTTGAATAACTGTTAAATGCATCTTTAGATGTATTTAGAGTTCAACCGACCGAGGTAACTCTAAAATTGGCAAGAAATGAAAGAGTGTTTAAAAAAGTACACAATCAAGAGATGATAAACAGTTCTTTGATTCTAATTTAGCAAAAGGTCTATATAAAAATCGTATTCCAGTAAAAACCACTAAAGATTGTGAAGGGCAGTTATTTTTTTTGACAAAAAAGTTAATTATAACTTATAATTTAGTGTGCATAAGATTTTTGTGTGCTATAATCGGTTAGATATCGGTCATAAAATAAATGAAAATACACAGTTTTAGTTTACACAAATTATAAAAATTTATATGATGTAATTTTTTGTTATAAAAATACATTCTATTTAATGCCTAATCTTCTCGCTGTATTATTCTAAAAATTTAATCATGACATAGTTTACCTAAAATGTGTATTGTATGTATTAGTTTAGAAGATAGTAGAAAAACAATTATCTATTTTAAACATACAGCAAATCTAATATTATATAATGTTAAACTTAAATGCTACTTGTTCTTTCTAAACTTCAATTGACAAAATTAAATTCAACTCCTTGTTAACAATGTAACAAAACTTTTTTCCCGTAAGTGCCAATTTAAATATGGTATCAAGTCTTTCTGCTAACAGGATAGCTTAAGGGCTTTAAAATGCATACTTAAGACTGAAAAGCATAAATTAAGGATACATTTAAAATTATTAGTTTTAACTAACAATCAAAGACTTAACCCTTAAAACCTTCAAAAGAAATTGGTGAAGAAGAGTAGCTTTATAACTACCACAAGAAGAGCCGATCTATCATCGATAATAACACTTATTTTCCAAAACAATCCCTGGCTTAAAGTGTGTAATTTTTGAGAGCAAATAGTCAAGCCACGACGCCGTTGCCTCCTTTTGAATGGATAACTTGCAACAAGAGATTAAAGAAACCGTTTCCAACCGTAATCAAGCTGTCAAAAGCAAAATGGAGAAGCCAGTTGGGAATGCAGGTTTTTCCATACTAACTGGCGTGTGTGGAGGAATGGCAAAAGTAATGTGAAGCTTATGAAGTATTGGATGCATTGCTGGAGTTCACAAAAGAAGGGGTTTGGTGTGCATAAGTTGAGTAGATACGATCGCAAGTGAATTAACTCATCACTTGGGTGAATAGGGATAAATAACTTTTTTTTCTTCTCGCGTGAAGGGCATATTCACTAGGAATCTGGAGTAGCTTTGACGTTCAGTTATATGGATTTATAGTGGAAGATGTGTTCTTTTATTGTATGACATGGACAAATGTTATCGTGAGGTAATCTATGGTTATTAAAATCAACCATTAGAGAAAGCCCTAATTTTAAAATAAGTTTGTGATTACTGGTACAAGATTTTTATAATGTGGATCGTATTGAAAGGGATTAACATTTAAAGATAGACACATACAAGCAGGCTTTATTTGAAAAATGAGGATTGAAGAACCAATATGGGGAAGGGATAACAATATTTTTAGCTTTTCATAGACTTGGTTTAGCGTTGCTATACACCGGAGATTGGCAACAACAACAACAACATATTTTTAGCTGTGCTCTAAATTCTTAGTAGACGGAAATAAAACTTAACTATTACTTAATAAATTCATATATTATACCATGTTAATTTAAGATCGCACATAAGCTAATTTTGAAGTTCATGATAATCACACGTATCGAACTAAACCACTTAGGGATAATTTAGTTAATCATATTTTTTAAATTTCTTTATTATTTAGAGGGATTTAATATTAATAGTATTTCATCTAAAAAGAAATGAAAAAAACCAGAGTATCAACCACCATAATAATGACCTTCAGCATAAATTAAGGACGGATACTTTGATAAGGCAGGGGATTATTGCTAAAAGTAAAGTACACCACTATGACATAAAAATGTCTCAGCATTCTTTTATAGCATTTTTGAAGGTGATTGCTAGTTTTCCTCTTCAAAAATAGCCATAAATACGAAAAGCATTCTTTGATAATTGAACAGACCATAAGGTTTAACTACCGAATGACTCACTCCCAAAAAAAAACAAATAATTTCTCCTTATAAACAACAGAAGGGAGGTTGAAACTAAACCAGCAATATAAACAACACCAATTGGGTCCGTTACCATAAATCAAACTCACTAAATCGAGAGCCCAGATTTAATGCGCTTTCCCCTGTTGGTCATAAAATATTTCATCTTGCGAAATGCTCTCTCCCTATTCCAAAAACCCCACTCTTACCTGCCGCTCACCTTTGACCCTCGGGTGGAGTTTGGGGGGGGGAGAAGAACATAATATTTTCTTGTTTTTGTTGCAAGGGAAGAAAGTGCAGGTTAGTTAACTCGAAAGCCCTCCATTGACCTTTATTTGACCTTGAGGTGTATGAGCGGGACGACCTATGACCCGTAGTTGAGGAAAATTTGTCAACTGGCCATACAGACGGGTCTCACAGGAATGTATTAAAAGGGAAATATGGACTTCTGATGCAAATGATGTGGCTTATAAATGCCGTGGAGTTTTGATGTACGTTGCTGCGTTTACGATTATGGTTTGGATGAAGTTGGGGGATAGAACAGGTGCTTCTTTCAGAGTTTTTAGAGAGTGAAAAATGCGTTTTGATGCTGCGGGTGGATTGCGTGTCATAGTAGATTATTTCACTTTCTCGAGACAGGTATATAAACTGGTTATGAATATCTTGGAGGACTCTATGAAGGAACTTTTACTCAACTAATAACTTAGAGATTGATGGGGCAAATGAGTGTATCTTGGTGTCAATACTTGGTGAATTCTTTTTTTTAATCGATACCTCTATAAATTCTTAAATTTTCAGTTGTCTTGATTTAATTTCTTATTTATAAGTCATTTTGTATCCTTTAAATATCCCTTTTTTCTCTTAAATAATATTATCAGACACTTCTCTTTAATATTTGAAAATTTGAAGTATTTTGCAATTATATGCGAGTACTCTAACAACTTCAAACAATATTAGATCAGTACGAATTGCGCAACTTAAGTTATCTTACAGAAATCTTAAAATTATCTTCATTAAATCATAACTTTCTCCTTTCTCAATAAAAATATCCCTGAATTCATGGGGGGTCTATCCATTTTTCTTTGTCAAAGAGAAATATGAAAACGAAATTTATGTTGCTCCTTTTAGCTTTTGTAAAATTTCTTATATTATCGGGTTTAAAATTTTTTCCACTACCGCAACATTTAAAAACTGATTGTGAAAGTTATTTAATCATTAAATGCCTATTAATTGTCAGATAAAACTTATTATTATATTCTTCTTTTACTTTTCACCTATGTAAATATGAAATTATATTTATTGTTATGAATCAACACAACAACTCTGCACTGCACTTTTACTACATCCAAAACTGTTCGTTGAAATTGAATAAGTATCAACACCTATCTTCTTAGACAACATCAATCCTTGTAGCTGTTCATTTATCCCTTTATCGTATCCTGTTGAGATCATTCCATTGCAAAACTGTCCTGCCGCTCCAGTCCTTAACGACGTTTGCACCACTTCCCCCGAACTCTAATCCTTCCTTAATGTTTCCTTCCCACCGATGTCCTCCATTTTGGAAGTGAACCGATCTTCCCAACGCATCCCCTCTCGAATCTTCCACCCAGAAGTAGTTCCGCCACCCGAAAGGAACCGAATGGGAGAGTAGGAACATCATTTAAGACATTAAGAAATGATGAATCGGTTCCGGCGGGCAACAAGCCGAGCGGCAGAATCGATGCCGAGTTCCTAGCCCCGTACACATACAAATTCATTTTCAAATTAGGAATCGATGGCACCATTTTAACCACCGGTCGAAAAATAATTTACATCCCCCATCTATCAGAAGGCTTTAATCACCGAGATGAAAACTCTCGTGATTAATCGAGAAAGAGTCGATAATCGGTGAGAAAAATGTAAGTGCCGGCCATTATAATCCTCTCCGATAAAGGCCCGCGATAAATTCTTTTGCTGCTGCGACTGTTTCCCTTATCGGTTCGTATTTTCCAATATGGCGCCGGTTTCACACCGGAGTGGGTCCGCGGCAGACTTACCCCGATAAAATTGCCCCTCCTTTGTTTTAATTACCGCCACAATGGTCCGTCTTTTTCCCCCACGCGACAAAAAGAGAGCGATAAAGTTTATCTGGCGAGCCTCTCTAAACGCCAGCTATATGAAAGCGCCTAACCGCGACCTTTGTCTTGCAGCCGCAGATGAAAAGTGGAATTTTAATTTTGATTCTGGAAGGAGTGTTGCGTCGTTCTTATCGGGGCCTGCTCTTTGGGGGTGAGTAATGAACGTATTGTTCGACGGTGACAAAAGTTCTGCCCCCGGATGCTTTGTCTCAGAGACCGTTTTGTTTGTCTTCTGCTCCGAAATTGGCTCCGAAAGGAGGCGTTTTATTCCATTCACTCGTGACGAATTCCGGGCTTTGTTTTATAATTTGAAACCTCTCCAGGAGGGAGATAGACCCCTTTTTTCTCTCTATCCGTGATCCGGTTTCCGGATCTCTATTAGATTATTTGCGTAATCAAGCTCAGGAGGAAATGAAAGAGATGCGGGAAAAATCAAACATTTGCATTTATTTCAAAAATTAAGAATTCTCCCTCCTGAAGGGGATCTAAACAAATATTTTATCTCAGTGTGTATGTGTGCTTGACGGAGTGATAAAAATAAGGTTATAATGCCGGGGTTTAATTAAAGCATCCTTCAACCAAGGGAGGAAAAACTGGAAAGAGAGATATATATATTCCGGTTTTAAGAATAAGAGCTCTTTCATTTAGCTTAACGGTCTAGTTAATTTTCTTGGGGAAACCGAGAAGTTTGCTATTGAAATGAGGGTTTCAATACATTGGCTATTAGTTTGGAAGGATTTAAAAAATAGTGGCATTAGTTAAATAAATAGCAAAATATTTGAATAATTTGGAGGGATTTGATGGTTCAGATAACATCAAAAAATTAATGACTGTAGTGTAGGTTCAGCGAATTAGTAATTACTATGTATTTAGTTCATGTTAGAGTTCATTTTGTCAATTTTCACAATGCTTGTAAAAATTAATAAAATATTTCTCTGATTTATTGATTTATTGAAATAAACTTGATGTTTTTAACTGAATTTATAATGAAAATTTTACAGTGCATATATTTTTGTTACTAAATACAATTATAAAGTTATTTTTAAAATGGGTATTTACAAAACTTTTAATAGATCATAAATATTTTAAATTTAATGTTAGGCATACTGATAAATTAAATTGTTAAAAAAATTTAAGGTTGACAAATAAAACCATCTCTTAAACTTTGTATAAATTTTAAGATTTACCCCAATATTTTAAAAAACTAATTTGAATTTGTAAAAAATGAATGCATTCATAATTAGATACTTTTTGTATTTTAACTAATTGTAATTAAAATTGATATTTTACCATAATAAAATAGGTACTTAAAACATTATCTCTATTATCAAGTGCAATAAAATTATTTGGAGCTTTAAAATTAGTTTTAAGTAAAAAGAAAAGCTTTGAATGCATAGCTATTTTATTATGTTTACCAGAAAGTATAAAAATCAAATGTACCGGAATTTCTAACAAAAAATGCGCTTAAAAGTTTATTTATAATAAACTACAATTTGTAGACCCATTTTTTTTCGTATGATTCTTCCTTTAAAAACTAATATTCCTTTAAATATCCTTTTTTACTAGCATTCGCTTTTACTATTTTAAAAAATCCCTAAAGATCAGCAAAACTTTTTTACTCTCCATGATTTCTGATAATCTTCTCTAACAAGCCATAAAAACATCTTTACGTGTTATTTTCTCCCAAAACAAACACGCCGTTTCGTTTCAAAGACCAAACCCATACCATAACTTTTGGTTCATAAAATACAGATTGACCTCTTCCACATCAGATCAGAATTTCTCGTATGTTCATATACCAACCCAAAATAAGCGATTATCATGAAAAAGAAAACTCAAATTCTTCTCAAATGCGATCTAAGCATGCCTCAAGCCTTTTTCCAAAACCCATTCTTACAATCTCCTTAAACTTATATTTTTCCATTTTTTTGCATCACCTCCCATAAAAGAACCTAACAAAAGTGCCTACAAAAAAGGTCGATCCGTTCTATTATATCCCTAGGTGACCTCTAACTCGTACGTTAACCTTTCCATCCCTTTCAAGACCCCCTCCCTCAAGTTTTCCCTCTTGCACCTTGCGAATGCATACCTGAAGAAAAGCCTTTTCTTCTTATTATATTATCAGACTCGAAGCCGACGGTTTTACCGTTTTCTCTCCCTTTTGTACCAGACTGGAGACCGGAGCCAGAGCTTTTAAACCACTTATAGGTGTTTTGCGAGGCATAATTAAGTTTTTTGCCCCGGCCCATGCGGGTCCTTAGCATGCAATTTTCCGGGAATTACAACAACCCCGTGCATTGGAAAATTGCTTTAATACGTATGTTTGTACAAGTTAGTTGCTCCCTTTTCCGTATTACCGCTGTTATTTCGCGAGCGGTGGACATGCCATTAGGCGTCGCTCGCTGTGAAATTGCTGTAATTACTCCCGGGTTAATGAAGGAGGTTTTGAAGAAAACCGACGATGAATTGATTAAGGGGCAAAAAGGGGGTAATTTCTCACTCGCGCTCCTTCTTTCGTAACTGTGTGTTTTTTAATTATTAATAAAGGATCGGGGAGGGCAAAGGTGAGTTCGTTTTTTTCATGTGTGACAATTATCGAGAGTTAAGTTCTTTTTTTACATTTTGTTATGAAAGTAAATATTTTCGAGGTAACCTCTTCATAAGATGTAAATGTTTTCTCAGAGTCGTGTTCTAAAGGAAATGAAAGGCTTAAAGTTCTAACTGTGGTTATAAGCCATCCCTTCACTCTTCCTTCATTTTATTTAAATTATGTTTACATAAATTGAATAAAGAGTTAAATGATGGTGAATGGTGTCCTATAAAGACAATTTCTTAATAAATTTCATTCATTTTCTAAGTTATTTAGCGAACTTACTAAAATTTATTATGAATAATTTAATTATCAATTTTTATATAAGAGATTCTATTGCCTTTTCTTCAAAACCATCATTAATATAAAAAAGACGCTAATCAAATCTAAAAATATCAAATGCTAACAAAACAAATTTAATCAAAACGCTTTGTTTCAAAATTATCATTTTCACTTTCTCAATAATAATAATAAAGAATAATTTCTCAGTAAAGTGTATAAAAAGCTATTTCTTTTACAAATTAAAATGCATTACTTTTCCTGTTAATTAATACTTTTGGCGCATTTATTACTGCCCATCTTATTTCCTTTCATAAAAATTTGTCTGTATAGGGAACGCGCGCGACCATAAATATCAAATATAAAAACTTTCATTTCTGTGTAGTGAGTCCTGAATTTCTCTATAGTGCTCAGATCATAGGATATTTCATCTACTTCCAAGGTCCACTGCACTGGAGTATCGAGTCCCCTCTGTGGAGTGAAAGGTGAGCCTGGACACCATTTGTCAACCGTTTTCTTTCGATACACTGACCTTAATTTATATCCAGATTAAGTAACTTTTCTTCCTTTTCTCGCAGACAGAGGTTTTTGGGGACGTTTCTTAAAGCAAGATTTTCTTCCCTGAGAAGAATTAAACGAGTAAGACTGGATTTGCCCGTGCGAGGTTTGTTATAAATTGTGAATTTTTTAAAGGATTTTCGAGAGCTGAATTTGAAAATCTGGAAAATCTTATGATTCGAAATTTTCCAATAGCTTACAGAAAATTAAATACTTTGATATAAAAATTAATAAAAATACACGTGACTTAAAACGCAATCTACGTCACAGGTCATGAAGTTTAGTTTTTTTAATTTTTTATTTTCACTCGGTGCTGATATCATCGCGTGCGTGTTACAGCTTTTACATTTTTCGTGTTTTTTCTAATATTAGCCCCTTATTTAATCAATCATCATGAAAATAGTTTTATTAAGGGCCATACTTTCATGTGGTAAATGAAGATCATGAACTGTGACGTCACAACTCATTTTTGTGCCATTCATAAAGGACTATTTTAATCCACTTTTTCTAATTGAAAAAATTGTCAAATCAAGCTGGAATTTTGCACATAGTCCTATTTTTGTATGAAGTATCGATTAAAAATTAAAAATTGGGAAAATTCCTCATTGTATATAGATGATGAACTTCATTGTGATGTCCAAAAATTAAGTAACATTTGCTTCATAGTTGATTTTTGTGTAGACACAAAATAACATGTTAAAGTTATTTACATCTCTCTTTTTCGCTAACTACTTTCTACTAACTACTAACTACTAACTACCGCGGCATACTACGCTAACTACTAACTACTTTTACTTGGCTTTTTCTGGAATCAGTGTTGTAAAGTTCTGGTAATGTTTGATGGGAAGCGCATTTTTCATTAGTATATTACATTATGCACTCACTTAATAAATTATTTTTATTCTAAAAAAAGCCTTAAAATTAACCCTTCATGAAACTCCACAGACGAGAGATAAAAAGTTTGATGTTATATGATGCTAAAGAATTTCCCTCTCATCGTTTTGGTTTCCATAACCATGTTGTAGTAGTGTTTTGTGTTTAGTGTCAGTTTAATACCTAAATACAAGAACAACTTAGTATTTTCTATACCTTTTCACTGAAAGTATTCTCAAGTCTGATACCATCTTGTATTTAAAATGCCAAAACTGGTTAATACTTATTTCGAAATCAGCTTACCTGGAATTTTTCATGCATATTTTGGGCTTTGTTTTAATGGTGAAGACGTCACCAAAACCAAATAAAAAACGAAACGTGTATTTATCGAGAAATATTATTTTACAGTCAAATCTGACCTGAATATGTGTTGTTGTTGTTACCAATCCTTCATGATCTAGCAACATATAGATCTGATCTATAAGTCCTTGACTTGAATATTTTCCACTGTTAACTAAACATTCACATCTTTCCATAAAAGATTTTAACCCTCTCGCCACCCTGGACCTCATACGAGGCTCCTACTTAAGAGATCAATTTTGTATGATGTAAACACGCAAATTTAGTTTCTTTTCATCAGTGACTTCACTGATTCATGTAGATCACATATGAGGCTTCTACATGGTTTCCGAATTGGTTCCTAAATGGAAGCAAGATGATTTATACCTCTAAGTTTACATTTTAAACTGTGATGCTTGTGAAGAGAAAATAGCTAATGATACTAGCTTCTGTAGAAAATTTTGGATAGGTTGGTAGATATTTTCTTATTTCGTAACCTTCTTATATTATGAGCATGTCTTTTAATTAGTTCTAAACCAAGTATTTTCTGTTAAAACGGAGAAAATGCAACGAGCCTCATATGAGGCTTAACGCTACCAAGGGTTGCAATATTTTGCATTCTTACCAACTGTTCCGTGCTAGTTTTAGAAGAGTAATACTTTATTATCGACGTGTATTACTGAGTAAAACTGGACATAATGTGAGTGTGACTTAAAACTCATAAAAGATGCTTTTGATGTAATTGATGTAAAGATGATTTGTTGTGAATTGGCTATTTTAGATATATTTTTATAGAGAAATGGATGAAGGTGGTAATGCTATACCTGGTAAATCTAGAGACCTATTCCAAGAATCACTTCAGTAAGAAAGAGGTAAAGTTACCAAAGCACTAGAAGAGGTTACAGATGAGAGTGAAGAAGACATTGATAATGATACCAGCTCAACTCCTATTGCTGTTGATCACACAGTTTCAAACCAACGTCAAAAAGCTTTGTGGTTTGCAGAAAAAGATAATGATTTGAAAGATAATGTTCCTGATTTTACAGGCCATCATAAATCAAATATCTCCGGAGAGATGTCAATAGATTATTTTTCCAAAATGCTTCCAGATGACTTTTTAGAAGGAAAGGAAGTTTTAGGAAAGATGAAAGAAACCACTATCCGGCCAAAGCAGAAAAAAATATGCGGCTAAATACCATTTACATGGTTGTTTGAAAAAAAAAAACTCGATATATTTGTGATAAATGCAAAGATCCTTTTGTGCCCTGAATGTTTCGAGTCATTTCATTCTCGATGAAAAAAAATTTTCCTAATTTTTTTTCTATTTCTTTCTTTCTTTACTTGTATAATTCCATAAAACGATAAAAACATTTTAAGAAACAATAAATATGGACTTAAATTTGAAGATGTAATAAGAACACATCAACGTACACATGCAACCCTTAAGTACGATAAGCCTCATATGAGGCTCATAAAAATAACTAGGAAGGAGTGCACAGAAGAAAAAAAAATTTTTACAGACAATTTATAGGGGCATTTTGGATGTATTGAGAAGAAGAAAAAAGTTTTTTCACTTTTTTGATGTGTTGGTGCCAAGAGGGTTAAAACAATGTTACCAAGAAAAATAAAATTATACCCTTTAATTATACTTCCACTTGATTAAAATGTATCAGGTGGTTCCTATTAAGGCAATATATTACTTTAAAACTTTATCACTTTAAAGGGAAATTATCTCCTCTACTTCCTAAGTGGATTCTTTCTTTGCATAATAAGAGACAAGCATTAAGTCAATTGAACTTCACTTCTTTAGGAACTTCTTTTACAACAATTATTTAGTACAGTAGCAATAATCTATATCTCAAAATAAAGTAAATATTTCTAAATATTCCTAACATTAAAAGATCACTAACAATTTGGACCATTTCTTCAAATGTTTTCCTTACAACAAGTGATTTTAAACTTACTCCATCGTAATACTTTTCTTTATACTACATTAAGAGCACTGGAACTCTCGCCACCGAAAGTCTTGCCAAAAAGAATCTGGCTAACTACATTCTTTCGTGCTCTTGGGAAGTGTCAACTTTTGTCACCTCCCTTTGGAGCAATCGACTGCGGAGCGATGATTTGCCTTTTGACACGCGACACCCATCCTTTGGGGGTCGGTGAAAAATGGAACGGGACTTCTTTCAAGATCTTAGGCTTCAAAGAAAGAATTCCTCAACATTCTGTATTGTTGGGATTGAATTATTTTTTGAATAAAACATACTATGCTTATATTATCTGTTTTCTTTTGTTGTGTTGGTTTATCAGTATAACTCTAACCCAAAATTAATAGAACATCAAATTTCTTCCATAATTATAGGATATTTATAACTATTTGGAAGATCTTCTCAATAGACCCTTCTATCAACATTTAAATACAAATTATTACCCCTTTTAGATCTAGCCGCCCCAAACTTCTTATTGAAGTCAATGGTAATCTCGGGCGTCTTCGGATTGAAAGGGTTAATACTAGCATTTACTTTGGTAGTGGTAATAAGTCAATATCCTTGTATGAAAACCCAAAATAATAATTTTTTTATTAAAAACAATGTATTATAATTTATTAAATAAAAAGAAATTAATTTAAAATTTCATATTATAAAATTTTTGTTGTATTATTGCATATTAAATGCGCAAAACAGTGCATACAATATAATAATATATTATAACCAAAAAAGAACTAATGAGTTACTTAATGTAGCGTACAAAATTTTCCCTTGTCTGATTTATCAAAAATTGAGACCTTAAGCAGAAAAACTGCTCGGAGACTACTAATGTGGTTTTTGTGCCAATCACTCAACAACTGAAGAAATACATATGGTACGAAACATTTTTGAAAAGTTCACTGAATACAATATGGATTTGCATGCTTTATTTGTTGATTTTCGACAAGCTTTTGATAGGGTTGATAGGAAAAAACTGGTGTAAGTTTTAGCTGAGCTAAAAATACCAAAAAAATTAGTTTAACTAATTGAAGTAACCCTAATTGATACAAGAGCTACAGTTTTTGTACAGAATGAATTAACTGAAAGTTTTGATATTAATGTTGGAAATCGTCAGGGGGATTCTCTCTCGTCCATGTTATTTAACCTGATTTTAGAATATATCGTCCGACAACTTGACCTTAGAGGATACATTAACAGTAAAACATCACAAATTTGTGCTTTTGCGGACGATTTGGTGATTCTGAGAACAGCGCTAACTACCATAACAAGACAGTTAATTAGATTTGCAGGAGAGGTTGGACTAACTATAAATGCTGGAAAGACAAAATACATGGAAAGATCAAGAACATCTAGATATTATATTTCAAAGCTTTTTAGACCAGTATTACTTTGAAAGAGTTCATAGCTTTACCTACCTTGGGTCGATCATTACAGATATAAGAAATAAGAAGTAATTCAGAGGAAATCGCTTCGAGAATACTAAAAGGAAACCGATGCTTCTATTTATACAACCACCTACTAAAAATAAACTACTATCAAAACCATTAAAAATGAGACTGTATAAAACAATTATCAGACCCGTTATAACATGGAAGTGAGGCGTGGACCATGACCAATAGAGATGTAAATAGTTAACTTATTTTCGAGCGAAAAGTAATGACAAAGATTATGAGACCAGTTAAGGTAAATGGTGTGGAGAAAATCATTAAAGGTAAAAATATAATTAGGTTTATAAAATCTCAAAGCCTATCATGGCTAGAACACATGGAGAGAATGGGAGACGATAGAGAAATTAAAAGAATGCTAAATTGGACACCCATGGGAACAAGACCAAGAAGTCGCCCAAGAAAAAGATGGAATCATGATGTCCTGGAAGATATTAAGATACTAAAGGTATAAAACTGGAAAACGAAGCTGCCTGGAATGGAATTGTGCGACAAGCTAAGGCTCACAAAGGGTTGTAAGGCTAGAAAAAGAAGAAAACAAAAAAATAAATGTATTTGTATCAATTTGAGAACCGATAAAAGACCATTTTACGATTAATAAAACTACTCTCTGTAGTTTAAATTAATATTAAATAAATGTTCTCATTTTATGTATACAATGAAATTTTACTTTCTGAAATTGTATTTCAAGATTAATTATGTTCACAAAAATTTTTTACATGTTTTGTAAGTCACACTTATCTTAGTTCTTAAAATTCTCATGGGTAATTTAGAATTAGCCTGGAAAAGGCGCAATTTTTTTAAGCAAATGGGTGAAAGTTTTTAAGTATTGAAGCAAAAAATTTTTTTTAATTAATCAACTAGAAGTTTCGCTGTTTTTATTTTAAGTTTTTGGATGTGAAATCTGTAAAAATGCTTCCAATGAAGTCCGATCGACGATATTTGCATCTGAATAAAAGTAAAAGTAACCATTTATTGATACATAACCTTGAGAATATCTAAATATAAGTTTATGTGAATATTGAATTAAAATTTCAGTCATTCCTACAATCAATCAGCGAAATTAAATTGAATGTATTTAATACTGGTACTCAGTTCCGGTAAAATAGAAAATCCACTTTCCCCACTTCTAAAATCTGAAGGAATCAACGCACCCCCATGGTCCCCAATGTTTTAAACAAAACCAGCCAATTAATCTAATCTATTTGACTCCTCTCACAGTTTTCTCTCATTTCACTGTAACCTTAACCTCCCTAAACACCCGCCGACCTCGCACACAAAACAAGCGGCTTATGGAATCAAGCATCGTTAAAGCCATTTAAAAGGACGTTAATTGAAAACGCATCGAGCATTCTATTAAGCGTCGTGATTCAATTTTTAAAACTTAAGCCCTCCATATATTCATCCGAGGTCCCCGTCGGGCATTGTTGCACCACAGGCGACTGCGAAAAGAAAGAGGGAGTCCATTATCAATATTTTAATTGGATGCACGAGGGGCTAATGCTAATCAGATGCGGCGCTTGGGCCGTTGCTAGGCAACGCATCACTCGTTAGGGCATGCCACTGATAATGTCATCATCAGTGTAAGATATCGTGCGACTGAGGGGGCCCACTTACCAACTGCGGTCCCTGGGTTTCGATCCACTTGTTAGTAGAATTCCCGTGTTTTAGAGTTACGTTTTATGCGTTTTAAAAGGGGAAATTAATGAAAACGAAGTCATATTATTTGATTCCATGAGGAACGTACAGCCTTCACACTAGTTTGATATTCAAGTTGTGTCACTTTATCATAAAGGTTGGAAAATAAATTCCATTTTATCCAGAGGAAACCGTTTTATCCAGATGCGGCTAATTTTTTACTTTCCAAACAAATTGAAAATAAAAAAATGAATACCAGGTACAAAATAAAGAAGAAAAAGTATAGGAACTTATTAAAAACGTTAAAGTGGGTTAGGTATAAGAAATTTATGATGATGTTTTTAAATAAATAGATAGAGCTTTCAGAACTTAATTTTTTATCTAATAAACATTTTCTCACAAACGTTTACACGATAGTCCTAAAAACTGTGATATAGTTACATTATTTCTTCTTTTATATAAATTCGTATTAGTTATAAATTCTTCTTACGCTTCTCGGTTTCAACTAAAGCAAAGTTTCAAAAATGCGTTTATATTCTACAAACATTATTAGAAAAAATTACTACCGATTTTATCTTGAAGTGAATGATGTTTTCTTACGTTCTTTTCTTATACCATCAAATACCCGTTTGTTTTGTTTGAACTATTACTTTTCTATAGTTACATACACCAAGGTTATCCTTGAGATGAAGCGCAAACAATAATTTAGATATGAAATCAGTTAAATTAAATTCCTCCCTATCATCGTAAATAGAAATAGTTCACACATGCAGTTAGTTACGTTTATTATGGTCACACCTTAAAAATAAGGCAATGCCCTTAAGTTTATGATAAATACCATTCCGAACTCTATTGAGATAATTTCCAAATAATGTGTTTCTTAAAACAATAAACAACAAAAATAATAACAATTTATTTACACACAATAAGTTACATCAAAAAGAGGAAAAAAACAACAACACAAAATTGAAATTAGCATATGAGTTACCCAAGGGTCATAGGCCCATACGGGTAACCAAAAAAATATCAACAGATAGAGTAATACACACAAAGGAAGTGAAAAAATTACAATACATACATGTAAATAATTATAATAAATATGTGAAACCAAAAATATAGTAAGTAAAAAAGTTAGATCATTGTACACTACCTTTACAATAAAATTGTAATTATAAAAAAATAAAGAGCATTTCTTAAAATTCTTTAAAAAAAACACCTCAATACTTTCTATTGTTAGTTAGTAGTTTTTTTTAAAGATTTTTTAAATTTAGAAGGACCTTCATCACTGATTTTTCTTATTTTCGTAAAATATAGTATTTTTTCAGTCTTAAAAAATTTTTAATTTGTTTTTCATTTAAATTGAATTTAAAATGTTAATAGATTTCAAATTGAGTTTTATTAAGTTAAATGGAACTTATTAAAAAAATGATTCATCCTTATTATACAAATATAATGAAAATTTATATTGTAAAAAGTAAACTATAATTTTAATGAAATAGGTACATAAACAAAAACGGAAATACGTAACTTGCATGTTCTTATATTAATTTCAACTCATTTCTTGATTGTTTTCATTATACTTCAAAATCTTATTTAGTTAGTTCACGTTTTACTGAATCTTTTCGTTTCAGCTAATTTTCTAACGTTCTTTAACAAACTAGCCTCGCATAATAATAATAATAATAATAATAATAATAATAATAATAATAATAATAATAATAATAATAATAATAATAATAATAATAATAATAATAATAATAATAATAATAATAATAATAATAATAATAATAATAATAATAATAATAATAATAATAATAATAATAATAATAATAATAATAATAATAATAATAATAATAATAATAATAATAATAATAATAATAATAATAATAATAATAATAATAATAATAATAATAATAATAATAATAATAATAATAATAATAATAATAATAATAATAATAATAATAATAATAATAATAATAATAATAATAATAATAATAATAATAATAATAATAATAACAATAATAACAATAATAATAATAATAATACTTTTTTTGTTTCGTTTCGTAAAATAGAACTTTAAATAAACTGTAATTTTGTTGTTGTTTATATAAACTGTTATGATATGGACTGAAGTAAATAAAATATAATCTTAACTTTAATTTGATCTGACAAATCGCTCACTCCTTTCAACCACGTCATATTTTAAAAATCAACGATTTTAAGTTATGACTGTTTTCAGAAAATCCCGAAAGAGTAGTTTAACCTACAGTCATATCTTTATGCGCTGCGTAGTAAAAAGTTCAATTGGATGATTAAGATTTATTTTAATGTTTTTTAAGCTACTTTTAAACTTTATAATCACTCTTTTCGAAAAATTAGGATTTTTGAAATATTACTTGTTCAGAGGAGTGAGAGATGCTTAAAAATAACTGATGTTCTGTTCTTAAACACCTTTCACTAGCATACCTGTCACGATTGCAGATTTACTTTATATAGAACTTTTAAATGGTTGTGTTCGTGTACCTCTTCCGTCTGATGTTGTACTAATATGACAGACTACATAGCTATAATGTTGAAAAATAAAAATAAATAGAATGTTATAGTTACGGTTTAGGTATTAACTTTACATCCAAACAATTTTTACTATGATGGTTTCATCTGTATAGTTGATTAGATCTTTTCCCAATTAATTTAACTTGTTGCCTTTAACAACAAAACTTAGTTCTTATACTTTCACACTTTTAATATTATCTTAAACTTTCCTTAAGATTAACACTTTTAAATATATTACTTCCCATTCTTTGAATATTCTTTCGTTCTTTTAGTGATATTCTTTAAATAATTTATATTAAAGAACAGTATGAAATCGGTTAAACATATGTATTATACTCCAGAATTAAAGATAACATCTCACTCAAAAGCACGTTACAACATATTAAAATTGTAAATACACTTATTAGATAAATGCATTTACAAATTAAAGTAACACATTATAATAAAATGTTTAAGATCAGTTTGATATAGGTTGAACACTAGGGTGGGTCAAAAATATTTTTTTCACATTTTCGCAGGGGCACAGCGACAAAAGGGTGCCAAATGGTCTCAAACTAACATGTGTAAAATATTTTTCGATTATAATAACTCTTTTTGCCTCCGGATTGGCCTCAAAGTTTCGATAAATATAGTAATTTCATGCAAAAATGGACGAACGAAAATCAAGATTTTACCTCGATTGCACAAATCCGTCATGAATATAAATGTGCACAATGGTATAAAAATTATCATTGAAGACTATAAAATAATTATAAATGAAACCAAAGTTGAAATACTTGCCTTGTAATACACCATATTTTGAAATACCTCAATGGTTAGAACTGGCAATCAAAAATTTCTTGCTGGAATCATAAAAATGTGCAAAACCTTTATTGTCGTTTGAGTAGGATGGTAAAAACATTAAATTTTTAATAATAATGGATATGTCAGAAGGTGGATACCTTTTTTGGGTTATAGGTTTCAACCCCATGGAAAACATTTGGATAATAGTTTAAAAGTTGGGATTTCCTTGAAATTTTTGAGCAGTAGATCCCCGTTTTCAGCATAAAGCTCAGTATTATCCCTTAAGTTTTTAAATAAGCTACATTACTTTTCAAAACTTACTTGTAATTATCCTTAAAAGTTAAATTTGCTATATTTCAACTTTTATGAACGCATAAGGGAATGCTAAGAAGCTATTTATAGTCAATCCTCAAAGAAGTATAATTTCATGGGCCTGGGTTTCAGTCAATTGCTATAGTAAAAAATTAGGTAAATCATGACTGAGCGAATCATAACTGATATTGCCTATAAACGAACTATTCATTCGACAATTGTTTCAAGATATTTTTGCGATCATATTTGGATCCTAAGACCAGCCAGTGAAATAACTGTCCGCTGAAACATATTTATGAAAAACACAACTGTTTTTATTTTGAAAAATTAAAAATACCGTTTTATACTGACCAAACTTGAGGGAGAATGTCTATGAACTAAAAACCAATATTTAAAATCTGTACCACTGAAAATCCACTATAAAAAGAGATTCATATTCTACGGCTCTTGTTAATATGATAGCATATTATATTGCCACTTTGGCAGTTATTTTTGTATTAATAATGCATGAAGGTGACTAATGTGATTAAAATTGCTTTTAAATACCCTTATTTGTGAACTTTAATAAGTTTTCGACCAAAAAATTTAATTCATAAAATTTCTTAAAAATATTAAAAATTACATATTTTTGTTCTATTTGAGGCCAATCCGGAGGCAAAAAGAGTTATTATAATCGAATAATATTTTACACATGTTAGTTTGAGACCATTTGGCACCCTTTTCTTGCTGTGCCCGATAGAATTTGCAAAATTTTTTTTTCGCCATAGGAAAATGACCCACCCTATTGAACACATCAAAGTAAAAAGTTAAACCGTACATTTTGCATTAAAATACGCTTTACATACTGAAATTATAAATGCGCGTTACATTTAACAATAGAAAATTACATTTGTTGTTGTTGTCGTATGCCACTTGGAATTATCAAGCTCCACAAGGACACATTACACAATTACACATTACTCAACAATTCCACATTACATTAAAAAAATGGCGTTTTATAACTTCACATTACATTAAAGATCGCACTGTAAAATTAGGCATTGGACATTGAACGAAGTTCAGTAAATTTTGTATTATAATACTCTTCATATTAAAAATTATAAATTCACACTAGATTTAAAAATAACATATTATATTTTATAATTACTGCACATTACATAATTATACTCAAGGGTTAAACATGCATTAAACATTGCACTCTAAAATACACAATTCACATAGAACAAAGTTCAATATATACAGTTTACCTACTTTTATATTGAAAATTATAAATACGCATCACATTTAAGATTGCATTGCAAAATTACACGATACATTAAATATTGCATTGTAAAATCATACTTTATAATAAACATTGCATTGTAATATATTACAATTAAATTCACATTAAACAGCTTTCGGCCACTAGGAAGGCAGGAAAGGTGCAAGGCAGGGAAGCCAAGACCGCAATTTTTTTTTGCGGTCGACCCCCTTTGCGCATTTTGCGCCGCTCCAACACCCCGCGTATCAAGCTAATGACGCACCCGCGTAACCCGACACCACTTTTTGGGGGAGGATGATAAAAATATGTCTCTTATCGCGCCCTTCTGCACGCCGCCGCCGCCATTTGTTTGGTAATGACGCTTTTGTTTCCCTGCCCAGCATACGCGCATTGCTGAGAAGCCCTCTTACAGGAAGCACAGATGGGGAGCTTGGTTGCTTTGTGATATTCAAAGGAGTTGGATATCCGATATGGGTTCTTAGCAGGCCATAGGGGTTCATTTTACAATTTAATTATAGAGTTTGTATTTTGATCTATATATACTATTTTTTCATTGGTTAATTTTTGTTTTTGAATGAGCTAACTTTTTTTACTAACTTCTACAAAACATGTTTATATTGTTATTAATTTCTAACAACCCAAATATTCTTCATATTGTTTCCAATTAAAATATTTTTATTTTCTTCCTTTAAGTTTTACTCCTATCCCCTCATTTTAAACACCACACAATTCCTACAATTGGTGATTTAATAATTCCAAACACCAATGCTGTTCTTCTCTTTCCAATATAATCTTTTAATATATTTCTAACCAATTTAAAGTTTATTTCCTTATTTTCTTTTATTTATTAATTTTTTCTCTCACCTTTTCTTATTTTCTCACACCTTCTCTTTTATAATTACTTTTATTTATACAGTGTGTTTAAAAATTGCGTTGGCTGCTTTTATTTGGAACCAACGCCTCCTAGGGTCACGGATGTCAGGTCTACCCCCAGGTAAGTGAGTCTGGAGAATCCATTGAGATGATTTACAGAGCCCCTAGCGGCGAAATTAAAAAGTTAAAAAATTAATTTAAAAACTAAAGGAGATAGAGCAAAAACCTCAATGAGAGTATTGTTAAGAAAAAGTTCGCATATTTGCAAATTTTTCAGTGTTATATTGTAGTTTTGTGTTTTTTTAGTTTAAAGAACACAAAATTTAATAAAAAATAAAAAAATTGCAAACATGCGAACTTTTTCTTTTTTGACCCCTGAAAAAGTGCTATTTTCACATGCTATTATCTCCGCGAATATTCAAAATATTTTGATCAATTTTTTTTCAGTGAGTTCTTCATGACGTTAGCAACAATACTTTTACTGAGGTTTTTGCTCTATCTCCTTTAGTTTTTAAATTAATTTTTTAACTTTTTAATTACTCCGCTAGGGGCGCTGTAAATCATCTCAATGGATTCTCCAGACCCACTTACCTAGGGGTAGACCTTACTACCGTGACGCTAGGAGGCGTTCGTTCCAAATAAAAGCCGTGCAACGCAATTTTGAAACACCCTGTATTTATCATCCTTTTTTTTTCTCTCTGCTATTTTCTTTCTTCCTCTCACTTTCCTTTCCATCGATTTCATATAAGAAGTTTCTTTCTTCTCGCTTAATGTAGCTAAATTCTTTTTTTCCTTTTCTTTCTAATGCGTTTACAGTTTAAATCTCTTACATATCCTTTCAAACTATGGATTTCATATCCCCCTCTATCATCCCATAACCCAAATTCCAAATATAGTTTTCTCTCATTCCCGCAACCTTTTCATCTTTCTTTACCCCCTTTTTCAAACTAACCATTCTTTTAAAACGAAGTCTTATAATTAACAACGAATTAAACAATTCATTAACAATTCAATGAAAACTAAAAATTTCCTCTTTCACTTACTTCATAAGGATCCTTTTCTCGACAACAACAAAGTAAAAATCTATAGTTCAAAACCCAATCAATTTCAAAAACCCTCCACAACTCATGTAACCCCTACAACGAGCACTTGTTCGAAATCAAATAACCCCCTTCATTCGAAACAAGAGTGGTCACCTGTCTGTACAGCCGAGATTTCTTACCGGTCGAGGGATGATAATCCCTATGCCCCTCAAACAATAGCACTTGACTACAGTGGGGGAGTTGGAAAAAAGGGGGTTTCCTTCCCCCTTCTGCAGTGGGTGGCTTATCTGCGGCTTGCAGTCGGTTTTCGCTCTATTTACTGAAGGGAAGGTCGGAAAACCTAATGAACAGCGAGGATTAGCCACAAAGCCCACCGATTCAATGCCTTTGTGGCTTGGGTTGGCGAGGGTCAGATGGCGCCAAGAGAGGACGGAACTCGCCAAGCGTTTGAGAAGATAGTTTGAAAAAAATTTAATATTTTTCTAAATTTCTTTTAAAGAAACACAGGAAAGAATATTATATCTGCACTTCAGCTTGTTTGTATTATTTTAAAAAAGATAAAAACTGATTGAGCTACCTTAATTTAAAATAACACTTATTACATTTATTTGTTTGAATAAATGTTAAACTTTACTAATGATTGAACTCATCTTTAAAAAACATAAGCATCTTGAGGAATTGTAACTAAAGAATATGAAATAAACTTAACAACTAAAATGTTTCAAGTTTTTCATAAAATCGATAAAAGTGTGCTTTTATTGGAAGGCATGTTTTGTTTGGTCTCAACGACAGAATTTTTATTACAATTCTAAGAACTAAAAAATTAATGCATTTTAAACTTAATTTACATTACTTACATTACAAACATTACTTACTTTCATTTCTCATTATAAATAAAGATTAATTTTTGTTCCCTTAGTTATTTAAATTTTCTTACTAAATTTTGAAAGTGAAATCTTTTTAAAACTTTTTAAAGAACTAATATAAAATAAATTATGATGATAAAATCCTGAAAAATTCAACACATTCTTATAAGCATTTAACAAACATATAATTCCTTATGGAGCTTGGGTAATCCAAGTGGCACACGACAACAACAACAACAACAACAAACATATAATGCTCAGAACTTTTACTTTCCATCTAATTTAATTCTCAGTTTACTTGATTCTCTCTTAAGCTCTAACATCTATTGATTTTTATCCTTATTTATAAATCCTGTAATTCTGTGTTTGTTAAAATGCTTCTATTTTTAAATGTGGTGATTTAGCAGATGACAGTGTTTTTGTTTTCCACCTGTTAATGTGTTACTTTTTCCTTCAAAAACTTTAAAGTAAAGATCGTTTCTAAAACCTTCTTTTAATCTATAGCTTTTCACCACAGATTTCGTTTTTTATTGGTATATTGCAAAACCATAACCCCCACCATCTATAACATTATTATCTTACACAAGATTTTTTTAATCTTGGAGAGTTAACTGTTGTCGTGAGCTCAAGCACCCAAAGTGTAATTCCTTTCACATCAAAGCACTGACCAACCACCTTCAGAAAATCCCCTCCCGACTTCCCAAAAACCTTCCGAAATAGCTCTGGAGCCTAATATCCTCCTTAGACGCTGTCCCCAAGGGCCACAGGGAATCGAGGTCAGAAAAAACCCAAAGAAATCGTATTTCCAAATACGACAGCCTAATTCATCACCCACAATCGAAGCCCTCCAAAAAAAGGACGCCAAAAAACAACAAAAAAATCGCCAAACATTGACTTTTCCCGCCACAAAAATAAGGGACAAAAAGCCCCGGATGACAAGTACTGGGGGCCATTACAAATGGAAGGGGGGTCGCCATTAATTTCAAAACTTCCCCGAAGGGGGGGTTGGCGGTCTTCTTATCGTCTGGGAGAGGGCCATCCGGAATAGCGTGTCTCCCAGATAAGCGCCTCGGTCCCGATTTGTCATCGCCAAAAACCGCCAAAAATCAATGCCTGCAGCAGAGGTGGTAAATTATCGCTGTGCTTGCCTTGGCACTTTTTTGCAAGTCAACACGTTATCAAAAAGCGGAATTATTGAGTGAGTGCAGTGGAGGAGAGATCTTTAACTAAGTAGGGCCGGGGCCAGAGATTAGAGGGGCTTGAGATAGATGAGGGTTAACAGCCGCATTTATCAAGTCCCCGTATGGATTTTTGAAGAGGAAGAAGATAAAATTGAACCTAGTGTCATTTTTATGTTAGTGGTGGTTAAGGAAATTCGATAAAATTAATGTAATCCAACTATAGTTTACTTGGAAAACATTTTTTTTGTGAAGAGACTTTTTCCAAAGACAGAATTTATATTTTCTTAAGGAAAATAATAAGTTTTAAGTAGTTTAGAGTGTTACTATCAAAGCTATATTTTCAATTCCTTCATTAGCTTCTCATAAAACCTTCTTTCCTACGTTGTTTATTTCAAGTGTTAAAAATTATTACAGATCAAAAGTCCTCAAAGTCCCCCTAAAAAAAGAGATCATCCTCCTGTATGAATAATACTTTGCACCTTTTATTATTTTTCGGATTAATTCTTCGTGTGATTAACATAACTTTACATAGTTAGTTATAGTTCTTTCATTTTAAAAAATCAGCTTTTTGTGTCGGTATCTTAACAAAATAAACATATTTAGAATTTTTTTGTTATTCAATTTAGGTCTTGTTTTAAAAGTTGGTCCTAGTCACTACATTGCAAACGCTTCACACATAGAAACATACATTACACATTTAATAACACTTCTTTTTCCTAAAATTAAAATTTTTTGTTGGGTTTTTAGAATACTCTTTAAAACCTTTTAGTGCTGTAATAGACTTCTAATTATACTTGAAAACTAAGTGTTATACTTAAAGTTTTCTATAAAGAATGGTGTTTAAAAATAGTGTTAAATTATATTTAGAATCTGAAAGTGTTAACTTTGTGTAAAACACTATAAGAAAAAGAAAGTAATAATAATAATAATAATAATAATAATAATAATAATAATAATAATAATAATAATAATAATAATAATAATAATAATAATAATAATAATAATAATAATAATAATAATAATAATAATAATAATAATAATAATAATAATAATAATACATTTTATTAAACAAACAAGAACAGAACAGAAAAAAATAATAAAAATACAAGTGATCCAGTACATGAATATCCCAAAGGTAAGTGTAATACACTCTAAGAACACCTTTCCTGTCTTTGAAATTTTTTGTCATCACTATCTTTTTCTCACACAAGACAATCTCAACAAATCAAAATGCTTTTGGCTAAAAGCCTTTATATGTTAACTTTAGGATAATTTTCATTGCTTAACTCCCCATATTCATCTTGAATCATCCTCTCCAATGAATTGTGATTGAAATTGGAAGAGTCCATTTTGAAAGAAATAGGAGGAGCGAATAGAGAAAAGACTATTTACACTTCTCATTACTCCTCTAAAATGAACACTGAAAGGGATAAGTCTTAAATGAGCCTTTAGAGTTACAAAAGTGTTCCACGCATTTACAGTGAACTGGCAAAAAATCACTGTTACCAACAACAGAAACACCCGACAACACATCTCTGGACGATAAACCACCATGCTCGCCCCACCAGACACCTTCCTCCACCCTCCTCCGCGTCCATTAAGGCATCAAAGCCGGACCCAAATTGCCGGATCGCCGTGTCCGAAGATTCCTGCACGCTCAGGTGAAAGCAAGAAGAGAAGAAACGCACAGTATGCGGATGTGCAAGGAAGAAAGAAAGGAGTTTGGGGGGGGATAAATCATGATCCCACGCAGCGGGAAGAAAGGAGAGAGATGATGATGAAAAAATGGGGTCCGCCCAACCCCCTGAGGCCTCTTCCAGGCGAAGGTCAAATCATTTCATAACGAGGGGTCGCGGGCTGAGCGCCGGCCGACACTAATTTTAGGACCGGTCCTAGGGCTGTTGGCTGGCAACGTTTTGGAAAATTTGAGATGTATTTTATGTTTTTAAAGGTATAGTGGTGAAAATGTGCAAGGTTGTACAAATGAAAGAAAAAAATTGGTTCATTTGCACAGAAAGTTAAAATTTATTTAAAAACATACGAATTTGTTTCGAAGATACTTTGATCCTCAGACAAACATAAACAGACCGGTCAGTGGGTGGAGCTTTTCAAATGGCCCCCGAAAAGCAAAACCTGAACCAAAGGCGTCATCTTAACCCTTTAGTTAAAAACACGAATTGCCTCTCTATGTGCAACTCTCATTACTATAATGTTCCAAAACACTAATGAAAAACAACAGGCAATCTTTATTTATTCTGATGACATCTTAACGCCTTTATCTCGGTGGATCTCTATTAACTGATTTGTATTTCAAATACAAAAGCAAAAGCTCGTGCACATGCACAAAATGCGTGGTACATTATTTATGGTGCACTAGTACATTGTTTGATACTAGTACACTACAATTACTCTATTTTTTCCGAAAAACCACTTCGAATAATTCGATCTACGGTTTGAGGAGAGGGGAGAGCCAACATATTTCTTTATATTTCTCAATCGAATCAGTTTTAACCCTTTATTTACCTCATTATGATTCGCTGCAATTTTTTCGTGCAAATACTTTTTTTGAGTCACTAAATTGAAAATTAAGGGATATACATAAATAAAATAATCATCTTTGGAAAATTGAATCCGCTAGAGCCAATTACTTAAATTGATACTTTTGGGTACTGTCAGTACACGGAGTGCTAAAATATTCTCACAATACAAGAAAAACATGGCTTTTTTATCGCAGTAATAATTCAATAATAATCAAAAAATAATACACTTAACTTTTGATTTTAACTACTTTTTTGCGGGAACAAAAATGACAATCATGTGAATCCGATTGAAATGGCAGCTAAACTTACAACAAATCTATACGCATTTCCCGCTAAAATACTCATCATAGAACCTTCGCTGCTTTTTATCCTGGAAGAGGATAACTGAAAGAGTGTTCCTGCAAATTATCGTCAATATATATTCGCAAGGATGGTTATTCTATGTAATTTTAAAGTTGGCGGTACTTGTAAGTACCGTCGGTAAATAAAGGGTTAATTCTTTTGTGATTTTTTAATAACTAAGTTTCTTATTTCTTCTTCAAATTAAGATATGTTGATAAATATCAGAAATAAAACTTAATTAGCATTAGGAATATATAGATATTATGCCCTCCATAGCTAAGGTCATATGACCAAAATTTTGATTCAGGTTCCGCGGGGTCGAGGAAGAGTGTTAGTGTCTATGGGAATCCCCATGTTAAAAATTTTATCATTACGGTTTATGAAAATGATTGTTCTGTCTTCTATTATATATGCTTGAATCCTCTTATTATGAGGATTCAAGTATTCTAGATACGAAGAAATATGGAACAACATTATTTCCTGACTTTTTGTGAAATTATACCAAGTTAATAATCTTAAATTTAGTGGTGAGTTTAAAAACTGAAATCTAAAGGCCACTTTGGAAAAATATGTTTTTCGGTTTTATTATTTTATTCTTTCTTTGAGAAAGGTTATATTTTAGAGATGACTTAAGGAGATAGGGCTAATCTAGTTGATGATAAAACATTTTGAGTAACCATGGAATATTAACGAGAAACTATTTAAATAAATTTTAAAGGTTTTTATAATTTTTATTTCATTTTATAAGATACATTTGTATATTCTATTCTGATGCATAAAGGTTATATTATACAATGTTTTCGGAAAAAATTCAGAGACGGAGATATAACTTCAATGATTAATAAGATCTAGTTATTTTTAAAATTCATTACCTAAAAATAAAAAAAGGAAACGAAGATGGATTTCGTAGACTTTTTATTTTTAGATACAAAATAACAAAAAAATTTTTTGGAAATTTCACGGGATGTCAGTCAGTTACCATGCTGTTTAAATTTTTTGAAAAACAAATAAAAACCTATTTTGAAAATTTAATTATGCCATTAGATTTAGCTAACAAGAAAGAACTAAACTGGGTGGAAAATGTCTTTTTATAATTAATTTTTGGGAAGAAAATTACAAAATACTAAGTGTGTTTCTTAAAAAATGTCAGTCAGTTACCCGTGTAATTGACCAATATATTTTTAACGTTTGAACCCAAATAACAAACATTATCCGAACGAAATCGAACTATAATACATCTTAAAGTCTGAAAGCAATGGAAAATTTATTTAACCCTCTATTAGCAAAATCTTCACCCTCAACAATGAGTACGGAGACCTGACGAAATTTCACTTTCCATATCTTCCCCGAAGAGGCTCCCTCCTCGTCGGTTGTTGATGACGTCACTCGGGGCTCATTAGTCCGGCTAAGTGTCTATTAAATCAGAGGTCAAGGGAGTCGCGCGAGGAGAGAGCTAATAGCCAGTGACCAAGAAGCGCTCTTTAATCTTAGCAAGTACCATTTTACACCTGCTTGCCCCCACACCTTACGAAGAGATTGGTCAGTCAGTCGGCATCTGGGGAATTTTCGGAGGGAGTTGGTCCATGCTTAATACGGAATGATTTGTTGTTTTGGTTGGGGATTGCTCTTGGACACTCTAGGAGGGATTGGGAATGAGTTGTGCGGTGTGAGTTTGTGTGTAGAGAACGTTGGATTCATTTTAATATGTTTTTTTATCGTAATTTAAATTATATTTGGCATCACTTAAATATCATCATTTATATAAGTTACTTATAAAAGAAAGTTATGGAATATTGTGTATGAAAAAGAAATAGTTGAAAAAGCATAGATTGTAAGCTTTGAGAATTGGTATTAAATTTCATGAATCAGAATAAAGTATGCATTTGGGGTTAATTAAGAAATTATAATTATTCGAATGTAATTTTTTTCTATGGAAAAACAATTTTTTCTCTGCAAAAAAAGTTGAATTGATCCAAATTAATTATTTTCTGAATGCATTGATATGGTAATTGTGATGCGAATAAGCTAAAAAATTATACTATATTTTTTTCTAAAATAAAAAAGTTGACTATGAACGATTAAAATGTAAACTGCAAACAACTTATTATTAAAAAAAATAAAAATTATCATTGGAACAACTTTTTAACATTGAATTTAAGGTTTGGATGATTTTACTTATTCAAATATTTTTTTTCTCATTCTTCTCTTTAATTAAAAAGTGAATTTTTTATGGTTTATTTATCCAAAACCAATATTAAACAGTAAGTTGAATTTTAGCTATCATCATGGTTTGAAACGACATAAACATTATTAGTTAATTTGATTTGTTTGGTTTTCTTTTAATTTTAATCAATTTTTTAATTAATTGCAGAGTACTTGAAACGAAATTTTATTATCTAGTTTTATTACGTAATTATTAATTATAGAAATTTCTAGCTATTGAGACAAAGAAAAACTGAAAATCAATCAAAATTTTTATTTGGCACTTTACAAAATCCTTAAATTCCAACCATATTTTTTTATTTGTGTCAAAAATGGAAAGCAATCTAATTCTCGTTCAAGCCAAAATTGAAACTTTTACACAAACAAAACAAAAAAGCTGAAGTAATTTATGAAATCAATTTTTTAAATAATGTTTTTAAATGGAATAAAAAAAGCATAATTTTTCTTTATTACTCTCCATAATGATTCTTATTATTCGAAGCCAACAAAGAAGTTAGCTTTTGAGTTTCTATTTAAGCATAACAATGAAAATTTGTCTTGAAACAATGGTTTAATTTGAACAATAAGCGTTTCAAACGTAATCTCTTTCTAGTTGAATAAAATTTTTTGCGTTCGATGCGTCAAAAAACTGTTATATCTTAAGCTTTTATTTTAAAGTTAAATTTCGATTTTTTCTCTTCGTGAGATTTAGTGTGCAAAGTCACCTGCATATAGCTATGGCCCCATTGCTTTTGCAAATGATCAGGAATATGTATGTATACCTACTAGGGTGGGTCAAAAATTTTTTTTTCACATTTTCCCAGGTGCACAGTGACAAAAGGGTGCCAAATGGTCTCAAACTGACGTGTGTAAAATATTATTCGATTATAATAACTCTTTTTGCCTCCGGATTGGCCTCAAAGTTTCGATTAATGTAGTAATTTCATGTAAAAATGGACAAACGAAAATAAAGCTTTTATCTCGATTTCACGAATCCGTCATGAATGTAAATGTGCACAATGGCATAAAAATCGTCATTGAAGACTATAAAATAATTATAAATGAAACCAAAGTTGAAATACTGGAGTTGTAATAAAACATATTTTGAAATATCCCAATGGTTAGAACTGGCAATCAAAAATTTCTGACTGGAATCAAAAAATGTACGAAACTCATATTGCCAGTTGAGTAGGATGTTGAATACATTAAATTTTTAATAAAAATGGATGTCAGAAGGTGGGTACCTTTTTTTGGGTTATAGATTTCAACCCCAAAGGAAAACATTTGGATAATAGTTTAGAAGTTGGGGTTTTCCTTGAAATTTCTTTGGAATATTATTAATATTCCATCCCAAGTGACCCCATATGAGACACTAATGTCCAAAAATAAATTAAAACCACATTTTAAGAGTCAAATTTTGAAATATTTGCTTAAGAAGAGTGGTAGATCCCCGTTTTCAGCATTAAGCTCAGTATTATCCCCAAGTTTTTAAATAAGCTACATTACTTTTCAAAACTTACTTGTAATTATCTTAAACAGTTAAATTTGCTGTATTTTAACTTTTATGAACGCATAAGGGAATGCTAAGGAGCCATTTTGAGTCAATCCTCCCTCCAAAGAAGTATAATTTCATGGGCCTGAGTTTAGTCTATTGTTATAGAAAATAAAATAGGTAAATCATGACTGAGGCGATTCATAACTGATATATTGCCTAATGAACGAACTATCCATTCGACAATTGTTTCAACAAATTTTTGAGATCATATTTGGATCCCAAGACCAGCCAGTGAAATAGCTGTCCACTGAATTTTGAAAGCGCGCCATATTTATAAAAAATTTAACTATTTCTACTTTTAAAAGTTAAAAATACCGCTTTGTACTGACCAAACTTGAGGGAAAATATATCTGAACTACCAATATTTAAAATATGTACCACTGACAATCCACTGTTTGTTGGCAAAAAAGATCCTCCTATTATACGGCTATTGTTAATATGATAGCATATTACATTGCCGCTTTGGCAGTTGTTTTTGTATTGTTAATGCATAAAAGTGACAAATGTGATTAAAATTGCTTTTAAAGACCCTTATTTGTGAGCTTTAAGAATTTATCGACAAAAAAATTAATTTATATCATTTTAAAAAAATATGAAAAATTACATATTTTTGTTCTATTTGAGGCCAATCCGGAGGCAAAAAGAGTTATTATATTGGAATAATATTTTACACATGTTAGTTTGAGACCATTTGGCACCCTTTTCTTGCTGTGCCCGATGGAATTTGTAAAATTTTTTTTTCGCCATAGGAAAATGACCCACCCTAATACCTACTAAGTTACTAAGTCATTTATATATTCTGTAATTTTGTTTAAACTTAAACAAAAATAGCATATAATGGTTTATTTAATGGTCCTATACAAATTTCTTATGTATATACAAATGTATCTCCTAATGTATATACAAATTTGGTTTCATATAAGAAAATAGATTACTTATGAATATAGCAACTTTATTAAATGTTTAAATGTTACTAGTTTAATTAAAATGGAATTCTAATTTTAACACACCTTGTATTGTTTCAAAGTGAAATAAGTTTTTAACAATTTGTTTAGTTATTTATGTATTTATCTTTGTTTTTATAATAACCTATTTATAAAGCCCTTATGGATTGGGCTTAGAAGATGATCGGGTTTCGATTTATTTACTGTAAATATCCATCTTTTGGTCAGCAACTTTTAGCAATATAATGAGATAAAATTCCTTTTGTATCAAGAGTATAAAATATTAAAAAGACAACGTTAAAAGAACACAAATACGAAAGTAAAACACACCTTACAGCTCAAAGGCCAAACTGGCCTCCTTCATCAGAGGAAAATAAAAAAAGTTTTTGCTTTCTCTCAAAAATTTTTTTTGAAGGAACTTGGGAAAACTAAAATAGAAATGGCGGTTTACAGGCCTAGTAATTATTAAATTGAATACGTTTGACAAAATTATATAACAAGCTGTTGTAATTTTAAAGACGAATATTATTATATATATTATTTCTTCTGTTTTCAGATTTCCTGAAAAACAATCTTACATTGTTAACGCACCCAAGGATCCCAAAGATGATTTGGTAAGTAGACTTTTGCACAATGTCAATTTGGTTCAAACAAATAATTTTAGAGTTATTGATAAAAATAAAGTAAAAATACTTTGTTAATTAATACAGGGTGATTCAGAAATAATAATCAATATTTTTGGGGGAGGTAGAGGGGATCTAGACAAGCATATTTCGAATAGAGATGGTGGGGCGCAGCCTTACCGTTAAAGAGCTAGGACCTAATGTAGTGCGAGCGCGTTTTAAAAGGCCGTATTTAGAAGGCCCGTGTGACGAAACAAAACATAATAAAATAAAAAAAATATATTACATGAGGTAAGGAAGTGTCCCTACTACTTACACCATGAATTCGATTGAATTTGAACCACTTTCTAAACCGTGGAGTGAGTTTCAAAAGTGCAATATTAATCTTTAATTCAAAAAATGGATTTATCTTAATGGTATTTAGAAAAATGATGATCGGGGAAGGAATTTTCAATGATCGTAACATTGATCCTTAAAATTGTTTGATCATTGAAAATTCCTTCAACGATCACCATTTTTCTAAATACCATTAAGGGAACTCCATTCTTTGACTAAGAGATTGATATTGCACGTTTTAAAACTAACCCCACGGTTTAGCAAGTGGTCCAATTTCTATCAAATAGAGGATTTATATAATATGGATACTCCTGTACCTCATGCAATAATGTTTTCATTTTATTATGTTTTGTTTCGTCACACGAGCCTTCTAAAAACATCCCTTTGAAACGCGCTCGCACTACATTAGGTCCTAGCTCTTTAACGGTAAGGCTGCACCCCACCATCTCTATTCGAAATAGGCTCGTCTAGGGCCCCTCTACCTCCACCCCAATTATTGATAATCATGTCTGAATCACCCTGTATATGGATATCTCTAAAATATTCATATTTTCTGAATGATCGATTTGAAATAATTTCTTCATAAACTCTACGAATATGCCTAAAGATTTAATTTTTGTGTAAGTTACAGTTTGGTGAAGTTATTACTTTTTAACATAATTCCTTCTCTATAATTAAAATGCAAACACCTAAATTCGTAAATTCAAAATTTTTTTAATCAGTTTGGTTAGAAAATAGTAAATAAACACCTCAGCACTATCTACTATATCAAAATAATGGGTTCAATTCCGTTATAGTTCCCGCTAAATATCACCAATCTCTTTTGAATGCTTAATATTCAAATATGAACAATTTAAAAAAAAAATATGATAAAATGAATAGTTATAGATCTAATTAAACATTTTAATGTATGAGTTTGAAATTATTTAGCAATATTTTTTGGTGTCCAAAAGAGATTGGTGATATTTAGCGGGAACTCTAATGGAATTGAACCAAATAATGTAATATTAATGTAATTAATAATAGTTATAATATAATCAAGGAATATTGTTTTAACCTTTAAAAACAGATAGTTCTAATATGAGAGTTTGGAGTAAAATTTGTTTCAAAAATGACTCTCAATTCAATTTTTTTTACTAACAGGAGGTGCCTGAATCGGCGACTGTGTTCCTCAGTTTTGATCCAGTGAAAATTGCTGTGAGTACTTATGCGAATCCCTTTTGTTCAAATAAAAATTAGTTTAGGACTTTAAACTGTGGTTATGATCAGCAATATGAGGAAAATAATAAAGGTTTAACTAACTACTCTTAAATAAAAATAATTGAAACAATAGTATATCTTTTTATAGGAGCAGATGACATTGATGGACGCTGAGCTGTTCAAGGCTATAACCCGGGAGGTAGGTTGACTAGAGAATCTATGAGTTCTAATGTATTTATAACATTTGAGAACCTTTCTTTATAAGTGCACTTGTTTTCGTTTCAGGAGTCCACGTTCGCTTTCGAACGCAAGATGGACCAAACGCCCAACATATCCAAGCTGCTGGAGCGTTTCACATTCGTGAGTATCATATAATTCCTTTCACTACTCCACCAGTTTGAAAACAAATTAGCTTTTTTTAATTCAATATTATCATACTTGGGATATTTTGTATACTTGTGAAAAATTATAATAATGCGTAAAGGTGAATTTTATCCAATAGGGAATGCTAAATGAATAGGAAAGTTCGTCTACAAAATATACGCATGCTAAAGAGAAAGGGCAATCGACTATCGAAGACTTGAGGTCGAGGATTTATCAGTTATAAATATAAACTGTTATTTTTTTAAATTACAAAGATTAAGTGTATTTTACTTCATTTACCTTCATGGAAAAAATCACCACTAAGCCGGAATTTTGAATGAATAAGTAATAAATGGTCATAAGGTTCAATGCCGCTAACAGTCCTATTAAATATCGCAAAATGGTTTTGGACGCCAAATAGTCGAAATGACATCAAAAATTTTAAACTAACTAATAAAGTTACGTAGTTATATGGATGGCAACAGTAAAATTTTTTCAGTATTTAAATATTTGGCTTCCGAAGAAACTTGGCAATATTTAAAGGGAAAATTAAAGTAATTGTGCCGTGATGATAATAAGGTGTTCAATTTTCTGTCCGTAGCTCCAGACGTGGGTTCGTGACCTGATGATAACCACCGCTTCGATGGAGCTGCGTCGCCAAGTTCTGGCTCACATCGTCATTTTGGCACGCTCCTTACACAAGCTCAACAACATCCACTCTGCGTTTGCCATCATGAACGGCCTCCACTTTTGGCCCCTTATCCGACTGACCAAAACTTGGAAGGTGAGCTTCTTCTCCTATTTTCGACTAAACTTATATAATAAAACATAGAATTCAGTTTCTATTTCTATAATAATGTCGTTTCCTAAATTCCTTTACAGAAGTTGCCAAAGAAGACCCGCAAGTGGTTCAAGAAGTTGACCAAGGTCTACTGGCGTGGTCCTCGCTCCGTGGCTCAGAAAAACTGGGATGCTTGGCACTCTTATGGACCCAGATGTGTTCCTTCGATCCGTGAGTTCTCCTTTTAAACATCTTTATTTATCAACATCATGACTTGATGAATTACTGATATAGTAAGACCAGATTTCAAGTTTTATTTTTAGATGAAACATAAGATTTTCACCTTTACATGTTTCTCACCCCCTCCTAGAAACAAATTCATATCCAACAATCTTACAATTTTTATTATTTTAACTTTTTTCTCATTAGATTCTTAATATTTTAAATTTTGGCTGACATAGATCTTTATAGTAGATTCATTCATGTAATAGGTAATAGCTATTATGGTTTATAAAAAGTGTTTCTAATTTTTTCATACATTAAATGGAGATGAAGTTATGCACAATTTTTCCCTTTTAGACATGCTGTACAAGGGTATCAACCCTCATGAAGGCCTAGAGTTTGATCTGGAGTTCATAGAGTACCTGCAAACTGGAAAATTTCGTAAGTTCTTAAAAATAAAATATAAGTAAACATTATTTTCTTAAGTTTTTAATTTTTAAATGATTCGTGATAATTTAATCTTTAATACTTTATTTTTTGTAATTTAATAATTTAGCATTAACATCCAAAAAATTCTAAAGCTAGAATTATGTTACTTTTTATGTTACAAAAACTATGAGCTTTAATAAAGGGAAATTGAAAAATTTAGTAGAAATGATGCTTTTTTATCTTTGGATACTGAGACTATCTGAATACTATGAAATTTCATACATCTTTAAAATATTTAAATAAATTTAATTGTTATTTGAAACTACTAATGTATTCATTTCTCAGTTTTGTGAAGCTTATGTTCTTGAATAAAAGTTAAGTTTGGAAGAAAATTCTCCAAAATCTTATTAAGATTTTGTTGCTTGTTTTAAGGAAATATAGACCTTTTTATTCTTGTATTGTTTCAATAGGTTTTTCCAATTTTTTAATAAAAATATGTCCAAATGAGATAATGTTAGTTCCCAGTCTTTTTCATCCTAAAAAAAACTTTCCATTGGTAGTAGATGAGCTAAAAGTATAAGTAATTGACTTTTGCTCGATATATGTATTAGGGTGGGTCAAAAATATTTTTTTCACATTTTCCCAGGGGCACAACGACAAAAGGGTGCCAAATGGTCTCAAACTAACATGTGTAAAATATTATTCGATTATAATAACTCTTTTTGCCTCCGGATTGACCTCAAAGTTTCGATTAATGTAGTAATTTCATGTAAAAATGGACGAATGAAAATCGAGCTTTTACCTCGATTGCACAAATCAGTCATGAATATAAATGTGCACAATGGTATAAAAATCATCATTGAAGACTATAAAATAATTATAAATGAAACCAGAGTTGAAATACTTGAGTTGTAATACAACATAATTTGAAATATCTCAATGGTTAGAACTGGCAATCAAAAATTTCTTGCTGGAATCATTAAAATGTGCGAAACCTTTATTGTCGGTTGAGTAGGATGGTAAAAAAATTAAATATTTAATAAAAATGGATATGTCAGAAGGTGGGTACCTTTTTTGGGTTATAGGTTTCAACCCCAAGGAAAACATTTGGATAATAGTTTAAAAAAAGGGATTTCCTTGGAATTTCTTGGCATATTAGGAATAGTCCATCCCAAGCGTACCCATATGATTCCCCAATGTCCAAAAATGAATTAAAACCACATTTTAAGAGTCAAATTTAGAAATATTTTCTTAAGAAGAGCGGTAGATCCAGTTTTCAGCTTAAAGCTCAGTATTATCTCTTAAGTTTTTAAATAAGTTACATTACTTTTCAAAATTTACTTGTAATTATCCTTAACAGTTAAATTTGCGATATTTAAACTTTTATGAACGCATAAGGGAATGAATGGTAAGAAGCTATTTTGAGTCAATCCTCAAAGAAGTATAATTTCATGGGCCTGGGTTTCAGTCTATTGCTATAGCAAAAAATTAGGTAAATCATGACCGAGCAAATCATAACTGATATTGCCTATGAACGAACTATCCATTCGACTGTTGTTTCAAGATATTTTTGCGATCATATTTGGATACCAAGACCAGCCAGTGAAATTATTGTCCGCTGAATTTCGAAAGCGCGGCATATTTATGAAAAATACAACTATTTCTACTTTTAAAAATTAAAAATACCGTTTTGTACTGACCAAACTTGAGGGAAAATGTATCTGAACTACCAATATTTAAAATATGTACCACTGACAATCCACTGTTTGTTTGCAAAAAAGATCCTCCTATTCTACGGCTATTGCTAATATGATAGCATATTACATTGCCACTTTGGCAGTTGTTTTTGTATTAAAATTGCAAAAATGTAACTAATGTGGTTAAAATTGCTTTTAAAGACCCTTATTTGGGAGCTTTAAAAAGTTACCGACAAAAAATTTAATTTATTTAATTTTTAAAAAAATATGAAAAATTACATAGTTTTGTTCTATTTGAGGCCAATCCGGAGGCAAAAAGAGTTATTATAATGGAATAATATTTTACACATCTTAGTTTGAGACCATTTGGCACTCTTTTCTTGCTGTGCCCGATAGAATTTGTAAAAATTTTTTTTCACCATAGGAAAATGACCCACCCTAATATGTATGGCCTAACTTATCTGTTTTCTTTCAGACTTGATTGCACCCAAGAATCCCTTGTTGCAGGACTACATTGCCTCAATCCGGTTCACCAAAATGTACCAGCTGAACTTGTTGGAGAAAGCTAAAAAGTAAGACCCATTATACATTGCGAACAAAAACTCAAAATAATTATCTATTGAATTTTTATACTTTTTTTATAAACTGAATATGTTTTGGATGTTCAAATTTATTTTTACTGCGGAAAAATGCAAAAAAAAAAGGGGGAGAAGTGAAAGAATTAATAAAATAAAATTAAATGAAATTTCACAGAGCAAAGAAAAGCAATCAGTGATTCAACCAATTGTAGTAAGGTTTAAGTCTTCACAATTCTTCAGCTTTGCTTTAGTTTAGGGAGCACGTTTTTCAAGCCAGAATTTAAGTAAAAAACATAGTTGATCACATTGTTCACAGTTTGAAGGGATTTGATTTAAAAAATCATACCTATACTTTGAAAAGGTATGAATGTTACGGGCAAAGCGATTAATTGGGCATTATTAATAATTCCCGGGCAATGTGATAAATTCAACCAAATTTATGAATGAAATTTATCACTTTGCCCGTTTCCACTCTGGGCATTATTAATAATGCCCGATTAATCACTTTGCCCGTAACATAAATATACCCAGTGTTATTCTTGGGATTTTTTTGAGTAAAAATACTCCTTGACTTTTTTAAGAGGCGTGAAATTCCTTTATTTTTTAATAAAAAAATGAAATAGAAAAAAATGAAATAGAAAAAAATGAGGAGGCTTCATGGTTTTCAACAATTATAGCATCATTTGTGTTATGTATTAGAAAATATTAAACATTATAAATAAAATAATTTATATTAATACTACAAATTTGAGTAGAAAAAATATTATTTTTAGATTTCGGTGGGGTGCGATGCATTTTTTAAGCAAAACCTTTGTTAAAAATTCAATGCGTGAAAATATGCCTTGCTAGTTTTAATAGCGTATTTCTGATTTTCAATGTGTAAAATACGTTCTCAGAGGCGTTAAAAATATCTCTGAATATACCTATAGCATATATCAGAATAGTGAAAAAAAATTGTGTATACCTTGTGACAGGGGCCCTGATGGCGCTGGGATATTATCTACTACCACTCATGAAACTCACTCCTCATTTTTCACGTCCCGAGAAGTGGAGAAAAAGAATCTCAATCACCTAATTCCCCTCCGAAAGAGAGTTTGAGTGAAAACATGACAGCCAATCACCGCTGTTACTACCAAATGATACTTACTGTCTACCCCTCTGTCAATGACATATAGTGCTGCCCTCGACCATAAGACGACATTCGATAGTGTTTTGGATTCGGCCTTTTCTCTGTGGTTTTTAATTTGGCACTGTCTAAATCCAAGAAATTAACAACTCAATTCTAACGAATTTTGCTATTAAATCCTATGGCACGTTCTAGCTCCTTGAAAGTAACAACTCAACTCTAACGAATTTCGCTAATGCTTTAGCATAGGTCAACTTTCGTGGATTTAGACGAGTGGTTCCCAACCTTTTTTGGCCCATCACCCCCTTTCTAGGGGTTGACTAACACCCATCGCCCCCTTTTCATTCTAATTGTATGTCTAATTTTAATTCAAAGTTAAGTGTAAATAATAAAGCAATTTTATGTCCGGGGGTCCTCCCCAGAAAGTTTTTGTAAATAAGACTCCAAAAAACAGGTTTTTAACTATAGTTATGGTACACCTCTTCCGAATTTCGGACATACATTTTAAGGTAGGATTGATTAATTGATTATAAAAATGTTTTGATAAATTAAGTTCCAAGGGGGTTTGAGGAGTCCAGAAAATTGTTGGGAATTTGATCCTAAGAAACAGGGTTTTAACTTGTTTTGTTACATTAAGTCTGAATACAGTCTGTCAGTACAGTACTATTTTATTTCCCCCTTTGAATACTCATCGCCCCCAATCACCCCCTACTTATTTATCGCCCCCTTGATAACAACGATCACCCCCAGGTTGGGAACCACTGATTTAGACACTTCGTTTTAATATCCCGATTATTTTTCAGGTGGAGCTTCGATTTGGAACCAAAGAGAAGAGGCCCAATCCAAAAGGTGCCCTGGAGAGTGCGGTCAGTGCCTGAAGCGGAGCTGGAGTCGGAATACTTCACGGAGGCTTCGGAGTCCGCCTACTACTCGGAGGACCTCTCGGACATGTCCGGAGCAGAATGAGGGTCCGAGGAGAAAAAGGAGGAGATGAGGGGAGGGGGAGGGATGAAGAGAAGGATTATCTATAAAGGTAAATAATCGATTTTTTTTCTTATTTTCTAAAGCAAATATTATCAATTTGCGTTATGCGTGCATTTGAATCAACTTTATTCTCTTTTTGGCAGTCTCTTCTTAACTGCTGCCTTGGATATCGTTATGAGGAAATGGAAAGACTACTGATAATGAAACCAAGTTTTGGGACAATCTTTCGTCGGAGTATCCTCGGCCTGGATGTGACTCTTGGTGCCCCCTCTGCGTGCGTGGGCCTGTTACCCGGATTTGGCTCCTCCTACAAAATTGTCTGCAATCAAGGAGGTGGGAGTCCAAGGAGTCGCTGACGGATCGGAGCATTTCTGGTGGATTTTTGGACCCAAAAGTACGCTCTTTCGATGTTATTTCAATTATACTTTTTGTAATTTAAGGTTAATAAATATCTTACTCCTTTCCACACTAATAAAATAGTTTACTGGAAAAAAACTTTTAGATAAAGAAAAATGTAAAAATTTAAATGAATGAACAACTTAATTTCCTTTGACCTGAAAAATATTGAAATCCTTTCTTCAAACTGAAGCTTTTGCATGTTATTGCTCCAACTTAATTTGAACAGGCTTTTAAAAACAGGAATTAAAAAAAGTACTGTAGGTATAAACGTGAAAGTGATCACAAAACTGGAGGTCTTGATAATGCTGTTTTACACTAAATTCAAATTCTAATTTCACACTAAATTAAATCAGTCAAGCTTTAAAAGAAACGTGGTTTTTAATTTTTTTCATTTATGAAATGTGTGCTTCCTCTCCAGGTGTTTCAAGTCTTATCCATGACCAGTTGGAGTGACATTTTAGCTAAATGCAAGAGTTTCCGCTCTGAAGAATGTTGGAAAAATGCACGGAGCTCTTCTGCCACCTCTTCTGCTTGGAATGGAGCTTTTTGCTCTTCTCAATTGTGTCACAGAGGCCTCTCTCGTTCTGATGAGGGGGTCTCGGGGGACAGCGCAGAGGTTGTGGTGGGTGGGAGTGCTGTCCCTTGGGAGACGAAAGTAGTCCACCTCCCCGTTTGGTGTCTCCTGGGCAACGCTGACATTAGCGGCTGAGAGACTACTCACAATTTTGCATGCACTTATTTTAGAGCCATCTTTTCATAATTTCTTAAATAATTCATTATTTGATAAAAAAATTTATGTTGGTACGAAAATCAAATATATTTTAAAATTAGTTATAGTTTTCTAATAAAATGAGTTGGTTTATGAATATTTTAAATATATGCTAAATAAATGAATGGTGCATTTAAGGTTCAACATTAAAATTAATTTTATTTACTTTCTATTTTAATAAATTTATCTCTCTGGCTATTTGAAACTAAATACATTTTCTCAATTGCAATGCAGTATTAATTATACTTATAATACAGTATTTACAATATAGTTTTTTTGTAATAATTAAAATGACGCATTAATATACTACTATACATTATTTATTTGTATTTTTCTCCTATTTATCTCTAACTAGATCATTTATGTTCAAAATATTCAAAATTTCCTTTCGAGAGATAATTTCTTTATTGGTAACCAACCAAACAACAGAAACATACAAATCACAGCTCCCAAATCAAACTTACACATTAAAAGCAAATGCAGCAAAACAAACAATACCGAAAACCAATACAAATACCGAAACTATTGTCCGCTTAACCAGCAATAATTGGTGAAATTCTCCTTTCATGTACCGAAAACCCTTCCCAAACTTTCTCGTCAACCACAGATTTACATCTTTCCCATTTTCACCCGTTGCACAGAACCCAAGGACGCCCTCTGCTCCGGTTTTATTCCCCGCAATTACCTGGATCTGGCCGGACACCCTACACCAGACGTCAGGCTCGATAACGCGACAGAAAGGCGATTCCCAGGGGACCTCATTTGCCGTGATCTCCCTCTCCTTCTCTCCTTGTTGCCATCAGAGAAATATTTTAATGCAAGACGACACTGTGGTTTCAGAGATTTCTTCTGTTTTCAGTATGGCCATCTTTTGTGTTGACTTTTTGTGGATATGATGCTTGGAAATTTTGTAAAATTACTGTAAGCTTTGGAAATTTTTGAAAATATTATGTTCTTTTGATCCAAATGCGTTAAAATTTGTTACGAGATTTGAAATTCCTTTAAGTTGTTTTCAGAAACTTATGTTTGTAAAGAAGTTAAATTCATTTTTTTATTTGGTTCCTGGACTTTAATTACAGGTAGGGTTACTTGGGGTAAGTGGGTCAATGAGGTAAGTGGGTCAACCCCCTAAAAATATAATATGTACAGGAAATTTCACACTTACTCGCATTGATTATGTTACAGCTTGTCACACCGATGAGTTTTGCATATGTTTGAGATTTGTTACATTTATTTTTAAGATTATAGAACTAATTTAAAATAGATTCCCAGTTTAATAACTATCTTAAGTATCTCTAATCGCTAGCAAGAATATCCAAATAATGACGAAGCCTTTCCTTAATAAAAACAGGTCATTTATTTACAATCTAGTCATTTTAAATTAGAGCTATTAAATTTCTCTTTTCTTCTATTTACATTAATTAGAATTCTCAGAATATATCAAACAATGTTGCAACTCAGTTCTTAACTTAATAATAAATTAAATATTAATTTGAAACAATAGTTCAGAGTCTCACTTATATTCACAACACCCAGAATGGATTTTTTGGAGAGTTCAAGACGTTTTTTTCAAAGAAGCATTTCCAGGTAAGTTTTCATTACATTTTAATGTTTATTAAACTGTTTTGCAGAGTTTGACCTAAAATACATACGGCAATTTGAAATTTTTCAAAATTTTTAATTTTGAAGTGTTTAACAGGTGGGTCCCCCTTACCTTACCCCATAGTTTTAGCATGGTTGGGGTAAGTGGGACCCCTCAGTGTCACTACTTCAAAATTCATTAAACTTTATTAATAGTTTTATCGACATTTTTATATCAAATTAGCATTTTAATTTAAGTTATGGTGAGTAAAGTGAAATATCTCATCAATAGTGTTCATTCTCTTTTAGTGTGACCGATTTCTTTTTTATCTTACAATGTGTATTAAAGTGCAAAAATAAATCTTAATCAACCTTATTATGTTTTCAACACTATTTTATATGCTAAAGTAAAACATATCCCTTTGACCTTTCAAAACATTCTTTAAAATACTTACTTTGCTTTTCATACTATTCTTACCTTGTCATATTGATTTTGATGTGAGTATATTTCTCACTCATGGATACAGTTAGAATAAAATATTTTATATTGAAATTTACTGTTCTTTATCAAGTAAGACCCACTTACTTCCTTTTAAGTTTTGCTTGCTTTAAATATAAATAAAGAGGGGGTGACCCACTTACCCCATCTCTTAATAAACCCTTTCAAATTTTTTCTATAAAGCTCCAAAAATATACTAGGCCAAAAAGGGTCCCACTTATCCCAAGTAACCCTAGCAGATAGGATCTTGTTAAATTAAATTTTACGTTTAAAAATACCTTGCTTCGTAGTAATTTTCTTTTAAAAGTGTGTATTAAAAAGTTAGTTATAGTAGGTATGTCTTTCTTTTATTTAGGTGTAATAATTATTTGATTACTTTTGTAAGGTTTTTTATATATAACACTAGGGGGCTCTGCCCCCTGCTCGCTATCGCTCACCAACCCCCGGAACTGCTTCGCAGTTCTTTGAAGATCGCTTCGCGATCTTAGCGAGCAGAGCTCGCTTGTTTCATCTCAACTATCCAGTTCAACCTGGAACTTGTCTGCTTATAGTCTGTTTATTTTAAATATGCGCCTGAAACAGGATCAAAAACGCCCAACAATGCTTAATAACGCTCATCAGACAACTTCAGTGACTGATTGTTTCGACAGTATTTTAACTACTTCTGCTTAGGCTGACTTGTCATTGCAGAAGAAAATTTTTGCGACGATAATTAGAATTATAAATGCTTCTAATACATTACGTCTCAGGCGCTAATTCTAAATGAACAGAGTGTAGTTGATGATCATTTAATATCGAAACTTCTTATCTCTCAAACTTTTCTATAACTTCATTCGGATCATTACCACGCAAATATCAAAATAAAATTATTACTGAAATATTCCTTTTTAAATTATCAATAATTTAATGGATAGGGGGCTACCGCCCCCTGCTCGCTTACGCTCACCAACCCTCGTAACTGCTATGCAGCTCTTTATAGAACGCTTCGCGATTCGAATATCTGCAATCGATCTTTAGCAGAGAAAAACAAACTTGTCAAAAATCCTCTTCCTATATCATCGGCACAAATAACACTCAAAAAAGCTAAATTATTTATTTCTCTAGTATTTCAAAAAATATCGAAGTATCTTTAAAAGATTATTAAACAAGTCTATACTATATCGCTAGCAAACTCAGAGCAAAAATGTCCACCTCAAAACTTTAAATTTAAATATCCGTGCTCGCGACAATCTAGTGAACAGGCAAATATAAAATTTAAAAACATTAAACACGTCTGATAAAGACCTACTAAAACTATGAAAAAAAATGAAACTTTGATGCTTAATTACTCCAAAACTAATTAGAATTTTTAAAAAAATTAAACGGCAATATATTTCTAAAAAATAAGAGTATAAGTGTGTAAAAAATCATACTGATACCGTGATTAGTTTTCATTTTGGATCGAAAAAACCGAAAAAGTGTCAAAAATTTCGAAAATTTAAAAATTAATTACTCTGAACCAAATTCTAAATTCGAAAAAAGGGCAACGTAGTGCACATCTTCATACTTCAGAGTATTAGGCTGCAAAAAATCATAGTTCTGCTGCTAATAGATTTTGCTGAACTGGATTACGCGGCGAAAAAACAAAAACTTCAACTTTGACCTTAAAAATACCCTAGAACTAATTATCACATCAGTTAGCTTTTTGTTCGAGAATGTGACCCGAATATTCCTCTACAAATGTTTCAAATTTCATAAATTTCTATCCAGTAGTGTTTGCGTTATGAGAGTTCAAAGAGTTGAAAAATTTAATTTTCTGAAACAGCGGCGGCGGCAGCGGCAGCGGCAGCGGCGGCAGCGGTGACAGTAACTTTTTTTTAATATAGAGAGATTTAAATCTTCACTTTTTACAATTCTTCTACTTATTTTCTTTCTAGAGGACGACATTTCATTAGGTTCATATAAAGATAAAGTACTGATAACTTTAATTTAAAAAAGCTGGTGATTCTGTCTAATCTCATTTACTTTCATTTTGTTTGTGAAATTAGCCATCAGTTAAAAGTGGGAAAATGCCAAAAAGTTAATATTAATGACATTTCAAATTTCAGAATTGAATACCTAGTTATTCAAAATTAGCTTAGAAAGAAATAAAGTATGACCTAAAGATAATTAAAAAAAGATATGGGGTATTTTATATAAGAAAAAAATATTAGTTATTTTTATGTTGTTGAATTACTCTCATTTAAGTAACATTTAAAATGTACCTACTGGTATTCATTTTTATGGATATTGGTAAGTATGAAATTATGAATAACACATTATCTTTGATTATAGTGATTAAGTATACCATATGACTTATTATAAAGGCAGTTATTTGTTTACATCAATTAATAGCATGTTACTCAACATGATTTCTAGATTGTTAACAATAGTATCTTCTGAGGAATTGAAAACTTCAGAAGTTTTCAATTCCACACTCTTAGGGAAACAGCACGCAGCTTTTGTCGAGTCACCGCTGCAAAAACAAACCCAAAATCGAAACAACCACTCCGGGAATTACTAAACTCTGCAATTACCACCCTAATTAGCCGGAGCCAAAAACAAGTCCGGACTTGTCGAAACGACGCCAGAGGATCGAAGCGACCCCGGAACATTCCAAACACCCCTTCGAGGTCGCTGAAAATGACGATCGCGTTAATTAATGGTGATTTATCGGTTGCGACTTTAAAACTCCCCCGTAAAAAGCCCACTTGAGAAGGTGGCCGCGTCACGACCCCGCGGAGCTCAGGCAAATATCGACGCTACCCACTGCGCGCAAGAAAAGAGTGCCGCGGAGCAACACTGCCGCCAGTTGAATAATGAGGTGGAGGAGCAAAGTCGTATTTTAGAAGCTATTTGTCAGGGGCTTATAAAGTGTCATGCGCCTATTGTGCCAGGGCTCAAGCCTCTTCTTCAGGGTCAATGGAAAGAGATTTGTCTAACTCGCCAAAGTGTATAATATCTCGCCAAAAACTGGGATGTAGACTTGTCTTTTTTTCCTTTTTAAAAAATGTCGGGTTGGATAAAAGACTTTACAGGAGGCAGGGATGGAAGAGGGCTTTCTTCAGGTTTTTATTCGGGGATTTTATTTTTTAGGTGTGTTGGTGGGGGAGATATTTCACGGAATTTTCTGTCAAATTGGAATATTATGCTTCATGCTTGTGGTATTTGGTCTGGAAGACGTAGCTTTGGGTATGAATAAAATTTTTAGGTTGGACTTGAGTTTCTGGATTGTGTATGAAGGGTGAAACTTCGGTTGATAACTCTGTACTGAGTATCCATATTAAGGATCTTAATTATGTAATAAAAACATACTAGGGTTACTTGGGGTAAGTGGGTCACTGGGGTAAGTGGGTCACCCCCCTAAAACTATAATATGTGCAGGAAATTTCACACTTACTCGCATTGATTATGTTACAGCTTGTCACACCGATGAGTTTTGCATATATTTGAGATTTGATTAATTTATTTTTAAGATTATAGAACTAATTTAAAATAGATTCCCAGAATGGATTTTTTGTAGAGTTCAAGACGTATTTTTCAAAGAAGTATTTCCAGGTAAGTTTTCATTACATTTTAATGTTTATTTGAACTGTTTTGCAGAGTTTGACCTAAATTACATACGGCAATTTGAAATTTTTCAAAATTTTTTAATTTTGAAGTGTTTAACAGAGGTGTCCCCTTACCCCATAGTTTTAGCATGGTGAGGGTAAGTGGGACCCCTCAGTGTGGGGTAAGTGGGACCCTTTATTATGATATAAGTGGTTCTAGAGGGTCCCATATGATATAGGAACTACTACTGAAGACATGGGCAGATTTTAAGGGCGTTATAGGGACAATTTCCCCCCAATATTTTCAGAAAATTTCGATTTATAGTAGCAAGTAGCAAGACCTTTTACTCACCACTTCAAAATTCATTAAAATTTATAAATAGTTTGATCGACATTTTATATCAAACTTGCGTTTTAATTTAAGTTATGGTGAGTAAAGTGAAATATCTCATCAATAGTGTTCATTCTCATTTAGTTTGTAGGATTTCTTTTTTATCTTACAATGTGTATTAAAGTGCCAAAATAAATCTTAATCAACCTTATTATGTTCTTTAAACACTATTTTATATGCTAAAGTAAAACATATCCCTTTGGCCTTTCAAAATATTCTTTAAAATACTTATTTTTCTTTTCATTCTATTCTTACCTTGTCATATTGGTTTTGATGTGAGTATATTTCTCACTCATGGACACAGTTACAATAAAATATTTTATATTGAAATTTACTGGATTTTATCAAGTAAGACCCACTTACTTCCTTTTAAGTTTTGCTTGCTTTAAATATAAATAAAGAGGGGGTGACCCACTTACCCCATCTCTTGGGGTAAGTGGGTCACCCATCTCATTTTTGACAAAAAGACCAGTTAAGAAAAATATAAAGCTTTATTTTAGAAACTACTGATAAATTTTTGTTTATCGATAGACCCTTTAACGAAATTAGTCAACAAGTGCAAAATAAACCCTTTCAAATTTTTTCTGTAAGGCTCCAAAAATGTACTAGGCCAAAAAGGGGCCCCACTTACCCCAAGTGACCCTACTAAGTTTTTGCAAATCAGCTAGAAGATAGTTATTTTCATTAAATCTTTTGGATTTAATAATATAAATTAAGCCTTTTTGTATATTCTTAAATTTTGTTTCCAGACTCTTACCTTATTGCTAATTTACACATCATTTTAAATTCAGGTGTTATAAAATATTTTTTAACACCCCGTAGTATCCTATACCTACTTCAAGGATAATTCTAATTATTTCCACTTATGGAATATAATTAAATGAAACCACCTTTAAAATGTCTACACTTCAAAGGCTAGTTTTTATTGGGCTGCACGAATGGAAATGGTCAATGCGACCCATTCCTCGACTAAATTAAAAAAAACCTTTAAAATGTTCTACTTGGAATTAATATGAGTTATAATTATACGTTTAACGTAACGTAAACACACAAACGTTACAAACGTAATTATTAATACGTTTGTTCATCTACATCAGTGGTTCCCAACAGGTGGTCCGCGGACCACTGGTGGTCCGTGAGGCCTTCAGAAGTGGTCCGTGAGAAGATTTTTAAGCTTATCCAAAAAATGTGTGGAAATTAAAAAAAGTTTTCCTAATCACACATTCCAGGAAATAGGAAATAGTAAAATATTACATAAACACCACATAAATAGTAAAAACACCACAGATGCAAAAACATAAGTAAAAAATCATACGTCTCGTAAATAAAAAATTTTAAGTTCTCTTTCTCTCCTATGTATCATTATTTGTTCATTTCTCTTATTTTCCACAATTTTATTCAACAGTAGTTTATTACTGAGTAGAACCGAAATGTGATGATGTGGAAAAGTATTGCATCAGAATCAGATTAATTAAAACTAAATGCGAAAGTTTTTGAACACATAAATTATTTTCTATTTTAATAGCTCCTTTGAAATAATTATTGACTTTCAACGCGGTTTCTTTCGGGAGAATATCTGTTAGCACCCGCCTCGCCTATAGAATTTCCTCTGTCACAACTCATAGTCAGTGCATGTCCAGTTTGCTTTCTTGTGATCAACACGATTCCTGGTTATCTCATAATATGAGAACTTATACTTACTTAGCTTCAAACTGCTGGACATATTATGTCCTGCAGTTTGATTTCAAGCTAAGTACTTTCTTTCAAATTTAAATCTGCTAATAATTTAATATTACCTTTTTTGTTGGTTATGAAAAAGAAAAAATAACCATTTTTTACTGATGTTTTTAAACCTGTAATTTGTGTGTAGGTGTGAACCTTTCTAGGGTTAATAGATCCATGAGAAAACATTGGGATTGATTAAAACCAACACCATTTCCACTCCTCAGAACAATTGTTGCCATTTTTAAAGTATTAGTACATAAAAGATGAAGAAAGTTACAGGGTTATGGTTAAGTCTCTCCTATGAGATAAATTGAAGTTTTGATTTGTAAGGTATATTGCTGAAAAAAAAAGGATTTTTCTTATAAAATTTCTTAATTTAGTTTTTCGGAATTTAATAAACAATCGTACTTAATAATGGATTCTATTTTATTTGTTGAATTTCGTGAGAGCTTGATAGAAATCTTTGTCTCTTATAAAAGGTATATTTTTAAATAATTAGATATTAAATTAATGTAATGTTAATTTTCTTTTAAGTTTTTTAGATTTTTTTATTTTCTAAGTTCTATTTAGAAACATTGTAATAACTCGGTTTCCCTTAGTTCAGAAAAAAGTCAAAATTTTAGACCATCTATGAGAAATGAGTGCACTGAAAAAGTTAAAATTTTGACGATACAGTTAGGGGTAGAGATGGTCCGCAGAGATTCAAATTTAAGTGAAGTGGTCCGCAGACATATTTGAGTTGGGAACCACTGATCTACATGAATTGTTCTACGATCCCAGGTGATATGGTATTTTCATTACTTTGTTTGTTGATTATAAAATATAAATAAATAAATAAAAATCACATGATTTGAAAGAAGATAAAAATAACTACCTCTTATAGACCAGATAAAGCGCCTGAAATTGGTCGAAATCAATGTCCATTAATTGAATTTTTTAATAAATTGAAATATGATTAATTAGTTTCATGAAGAAAGAGAGAATAAAAATTTTCTTCAATAGGGGTGCATAAAAAATTTTATTCTCTCTTTTTCACGAAACTAAGCATATTAAATTCAAATTGCTGAAGGAGTTTTTATTAAAATCTGCAAAATGGAGATAGCAATCTGCAAAATAGAGGCTGCAGCCCCTTATCTCTTGTCCCTTTACCTTTTCCCAGCAGTCTTTGCACTGAAAAATCAGTATCCTCAACAAATACAACTTATCAATATTAATATTCACAAAAGCACATCCCTCAACACAATAGAATCCTAAATCACCAACCAAAAAAAGATTAATCCGCAACAAAGTCGTCACCACAACGACGCTATAAAAAAAGATAACCACCACTTTCACATCGCAAAAACCAACAACAAAAGGTTAACCACCCCCACAGACTCATCACAGACTCTTCTATCACCTCCGAAAATCAACGCATCTCCTCCTTGATGACCGGAAACGCATTGTTTTTACGACGGAGGAGCATTCTGGACGCGTGACTTATGGAATACTGACCAGGAGAGAGAGAGAGGACTCAACCCTTTGCGTGCGACCACGGACCGCTGGTGCGGTTGATGGGGTCCCCCTAATTTTCTGCTTCCCTGGAGACCAGTTTTTCCCGAAGATTCATCGGGAATGATCGTTATTGGGGTGATTTGGGGGAGATTCCGATCGTCATTGGTGGGGGTCAAAACTCTGTCGCTCTCCCATGGGTGGACGTGCGTTTTTAAGGGAATAATGTGTGTTCGTCGAGGAGAATTTTAATGGGGATGATGATGAGTTCGTTCGGGGGTTGCGGATGAGGAGTTGTGTTTTGTGTTATAAAAGTTAGGATTCCATCAAGCTGTCGAGCATGTTTTGGCGATCTTATGTTGTTTGATTGTCGGGCTGTTTCGGATTCTTAACGGATTGTAACAGCCACAGGAAAGTAACTAGTATTCATCAATGAAGAGAAAATTCTGGATGCATTTTGAGTTTTACATCTATCATTTTCGTATAAAATTAGTTCATACATCTTTCTTTAGTTTACATCTTCTTATGATACTTTGTGTATCCTTTAGCCTAATTATACCTAAGTTCAAAGAAAGAAATATATTGGTAACCCTATATTGGATTCCTAACCTTAAAAGTAAACCAACAAAAAGTTCCTTTTAAAACTAATTTTTAATAATAATGAAAAAATTTTGATAAACACGTTTGTAATACTTAATGTGAAATTTACTTTAAAACTATTATTCTACATTCTTATGAGTAAATTCACTTGACAGTTTTACAGAATATATATAGAGCACATTTTTATATTAATTATGAATAATGATATCAATATTCTATTATCCTGGTACTTCAATGAAATTTAAACTTTGTTGAATCTTTTAACATCTATACTCTATCAGAAAAGTTAAAATTAAAATTATCTCGATTCGTATTAACATATTTACTTTTATTCTTTAATTGATAAAACTTGTTCAGAGTCTCGATATCGGTGCATGAAATTGGTGATTAATTCAATGAAAAAAAAAATAAAATTTAATGCACATTCCTAGTGAGTCTTGAATAACCCAAACAATACTCCCTTCCATTGACCCCAAATGGTCAAGAACACATCATCTTCCCTCCTATCCACCGTTAATGTGCATCATCGTCTTTCATTCCGAAAAATTTTTTGCATAATCCTTCCATTTTCCCACCCTAATCAGAATCTCCGATCGACCATAAAACTCTGACCCGTCGTTAAAACGACATCACCTCTATATACACCTGAAGAAAAATTTGCTACATATTAGCATAGCTCGAAAGGAAAAATGAAGAGAAGAAGAAGGAGAAACAGATCAACAAAGCAGTCGTTACATAATAATCGCGTCCCTTTGGGCTTCGAAAGGGCACTTCGGCTGAGCTCAGTGGGAGAAATTTCCCTCCCTCCCCCTCCTTGTCGTTAAATCCATAATTGGCGACATTTTGGCATCTATCTGGCGGAGGCGCTTGGCTGGCCATGCGGTGACAACTCCTGCTATGTCCATTTCAACCCCAAGTGGATGATCATCTGTGAAATGGGAGGTTGGATAACTTTTGGAGATTTTTGTTTCGACTCTTGTCCTCTGAGATTTTTTCTGGAATTTTCTGTTTCAGTCATCAATGAAAGGTGGAGGCTCAGAAGAAGATGCTTTAGATGAACTTTCCTAAGATTAGCTTTCCTAAAGATGAACTCAATTTTCTGAATTTTAAAAATTATTAAACATCTGTTACATCTAATATCCCTTAAGAATGTGTACCTACATTGTATTTTCAAACGGATAATTCTGTTACATTTTTAGTTTTGTAGCAAATCCACTTGTAGAGTTGATACCAGTGAAAATATTATTTAGACATTTTTATTACGTTTTTTAAGAACTATCAAAATATATAATAGGGTGGGCCGAAAAAACTTTTTATTTTATTTTGAAACGCTATACCGTGGAAAACTTGCCTCTGGGGTAGAGAAGTAAAATGCAACAAAAATTTTCAAAATCGGTTAAAAACTGCCTTAGAGCATTGGACCTAAAGTTTTAAAAAATAGGATATTTTCATTACTTTTCAAAAAATTTCTAATTATATCAAATAACTTCTATAAAAAGGATCTAAAGGCATATAATAGAAGAAAAATATGGAAAAAACATATTTAATTGAAAAAAGGTGGTATTTCACATTTTATTGTGATTATAATAGCATCTAAAAATACACGATATAAGCTTTCTTAAACTACAATAAAGAAAGACCACGAAATTTTTAATTTTCTTATCTTCCAGACATCTTCAATGAAAATACTGGACCCTACATAGAAAACGAAACTATAAATTACTTTGAATGCCATTCTCTGGGTAAAATGTAGGTAACTTAAAGTAATTTTCAACATTGGCTTTTCAGATGAACTTAAATACATATTAATTTTTCAGATTTTTAGCTTCAAAAAATTAAATTTATAAATTAAAAAAGCTATTTTTAGTTTAATTACAATTGCAGTTACTGTAAATTATTAGGGATTATAACATCGGTTCTGTGTATAAAACCAATAAAAGTGTTTGAGGTTCGAATATCTTTACTGCAAACAATTTTCCAACTCAAAAAATTTGAAACTGTTAATGATCTCCAATGCTAAGGGCCTTCATTTTACACCGATCTATATAAAAGATAGTGTATTTCACAAATATCACTACTCCAGTAGAACAACTCATACCAAATACGTCAAGTTTACATAACTGCAACTAGAAGTAATCAAAATTTGGCCATACATGACAATAATTGGTCGAATTGTGCGCATTTGCATTGCTTGGGCAATCCATACTTATCAATCATCGCAACAGAACCCGAAAGATGCGGCTCACGTCCATCCTATTAACAAATCATATCTGAATCCAGCCCACCAACCGAACCACATCGTTGAATAACCCTCAAATAACTCTATCAATAACCCTTATGAAAAAAATTGCATCAGATTCGAAGTAGATATAAGAAGAAGAAATCCCAAACAACCTCCCTCATCTTCCCTTGTTGTTCTTCTGCTGTCCAAGTAAGCATGACGGCGGAAAGGGTTCAGAATCTTTCACACTTGCCTCTACTTGTGCAAGACCTGTCCTATAAGCTCGTGGGAAGGAGCTCTTGAGAAAAGTTCAATTTTCGGCACGGAGCTTTGGTTTTTGGCTCTTTATCAGCCGATGCCATCTCCTGGGTTCTCAGTGGCGGCGGGCTTTGACAGTGGTCGGGCTTGTCTTTTTCTGCGAGGAATTGTGTGATTAATGTCACATACCATGAAAAGTGATGGGCTCAATGCAGTTCTACGACTTTTCGAAAACCATGCTATGTAGTACAAGGTGGTTATGAAGTTATTCTGACTGAATTCTTGTAGCTCTGGTTCTAGTGGACATTTGTGGATACAATTTAGTATTTACGTGAATATGGACCGTAAGAAATCAAAATACCGAATAAAAATTAATTAGATTTTTGACCAATAGATTGAGACTTTTACTTGAAAATAGGATTTTTACAGCTAAAAGAGTTGTTCAGCATTATGTATAGCACACAGGAAAAAGGTTAATTTCCAGAAATAACACATAATTCAATATTTCATTCCAGTAGGGCTGTCCACCTACTATTGATTCACAATTATTGATTGTCTGAAAATCAAATCCTTACCAGTTTTTTCATGTGGGCTGAACTAATCCTTATTATCTCTTCTGGAAATAAAAACAAATTTTCAAGTGGAAAAATTCCATCTATCGGCCATAAGGGGTCATCCATAAATTACGTGAGGTCAAAAAGGGGGGGAGGGGTTTGGAAAAATCTCACCAAACCTCACCAAGGGGGGAGGGGGGATTGATTAAAATCTCACGTCAACTTTTTAAGTTAGAAATTATACGATTTTCTTTTTTTATGTATGAGAAAGGATAAGATACTGCAAATTATTTTTAAAAAGTTGTAGGTAAATCTCACGTGGGGGGGAGGGGGGGTCCAGCAAAATCTCACTAAATAGATTGGGGAGGGGGGGTCCAGATTTTGGAAAAAACGCCTCACGTAATTTATGGATGACCCCTAAATCAAATAAAATTTTTCTTGCCTATTTCTATTTCCCATTGCCCGTATCACAAGACGAAATTTCAAACAAGAACCAGATCTACGAGAGTTAAAGAAGAGTAACTTTTTTATAACTTATCTGTAGTTCGTAAAGTGTGTTAAGGGGACATCCATAAATAACGTGAGGTGTTTTTTCCAAAATCTGGACCCCCCTCCCCCCTGGGTTGGAGTTAGTGAGATTTTGCTGGACCCCCCCACGTGAGATTTATCTACAATCTTTAATAATAATTTTCTATCCTATTCGTTTGCATTTTGTGCTTCACAGCACCTAAAGCTTTTTTCTGCCTAAAAATCACCACAGTATCTTATCTGTGGGTATTATTCCTTTTTCATACTTAAGAAAATCGAATAATTTCTAACTTAAAAAGTTGACGTGAGATTTTAATCGACCCCCCTCCCCCCTTGGTGAAATTTTTCCTAACCCCTCCCCCCCTTTTTGACCTCACGTAATTTATGGATGTCCCCTATCGAAGCTGATTATTCAACACCAAATTGTTTTCGCTCTCTCAAATGAAGTTAGTAAAAAAATCTCAAACTTTGATTTGTAGCACTAATCAAATTTAATTTTTTCAGTATCTGAGGTGAAATTGATATCATACGAATGGATAAAAAGTTGAAGGCTGAGAAACAGTACAACAAAATTTACAGGAGACATACATTAAAGTCATAAGATTTTAAAAACTTGTCTAAATGAATCTAGAAAATTTTAAGGAAGGGATTAAGTAGGTTCAATTCCATTAGCATTCCCCCTAAATATTGCATATCTCTTTTAAACGCCATGCATATATTCAAATATCGACAAATTTTTCAGATTTTTAATGACAAACTGAAAATTGAACATTAGAACTGAATTTATCTAATTAAACACTTTAATCTATGAGTTTGAAATTACTTAGCAGGTTTTCTACTTGTTGGTGTCCAATAGAGCATGGTAATATTTAGCGGGAACGTAAACGGAATTGAACCGATAATTATAATTCGAAACACAAGAGAACCATAATGTTGTTTCAAATGTAAATGCTTGAAATTCAAATTATGCATTTAAATATAGACGGATACTATTGTGCATTAGGATATGGAATTAAATAAATGATTTGGCGGAATAACAAATTAGATTAAAGTTATATTTTAAAAAATTCACATATTTTCTGCAATTCTATGTAATAAAAATGATAGTTTAGTTAATTTAGATCGATGTAGCCTTTAAGGGCATATCCAAAAAAGGAGATTAAAGATATACTGTGACATAAACATATCTCATTCTTTATCAGATTAAGAAAACGAGAGCTGCTTTTTGAATAAAAATATAAAAACATCTTCCTCTCAAACAAGGTAAGAATATGCCTCGGGCCTAATAAAGGTGTACTCCATCTTCATCAGGAGCTCTCCACACTCACACACCCAACAGTGATTCACTTCAGAGGTCACATCCTGACCAACGCAAACACATTAGCACATAGTGCACACAGGCTTCTTCTGCAACAACAAATCTCTTCGGAGGGAAGGTTGTTGCGAATGTGGCTAATCGGTCTCAGGTCACCCACACCCGTTGATTCGGACCCGGAATTGTCCGGGGACCGGTGAACGACCTCTGACTCCTCCGAGCGAAAGTGAGAAAGTCGTAATGATCGTAATTACCCACTGGCTTCCGTGACTGAGTGAGAAGCCGAGTTTTTCCCTCAAAAAAGGTCTTCTCGCTCGACAGGAGAGACCTCTCGGCTTGATGGAGGAATGGGGAATGTGACCTGGGGAAGGTGATTTTTGATTGGGAACTGATCTCTTTTTTTGTTAAGTTTGGGATGGAGAGAAGTGTTTGACATTATTTTAAAGGTGAAGGTCTAGGTTTTTGAGTAAAAATTGTTTTCTGAAACCCCCTCGAACCCTTTAAATTGTCAAATTATTAAAATTTAAATAATCAAATCAATCAGAGAGAGAAAGAGGAATTAGAAAAGATGGAGGAGAGAAAGACTAATGAGAAAGGAATAGAAAGAGAAAAAAAGAAAGAAATAGGAAAGAGAAAGAAGGGAAGATAGATAAAGAAATAAATAGGAAAGAGAAAGAAGGGAAGATTGAAAGTGAATAGGAAAGAAAAGAGGATAGAAAGAATAGGAAAGAGAAGGAAAGAAAGATAGAAAGAATAGGAAAAAGGTTGCTTCTTAAAAAATCTAAAAAATCTTTAAAAAAAATAGGTAATTTTGAGTAAAACCTCGAAATTCTTGGATGAATTCTTCATTTCTGGAATACTGTCAAAGCAGTGTTTGGGTTTTAATTTAATTTCTTCCCTTTCTAGCATTTCCCTCCACACTCTTTTAACTCAAGTGTAACGAATTTCAAGAGAGACACAGCTTTACTCTGTTAAAAAAAGTTCCACCTTTCACCACAAACTGGTTCAAATTTAACTGCAACCTAGGTTCGGTAACAGGTTTCACCAAGTTTTGGTGCTTTTACTAGTGAAAGCACCGAATTGCTAAAGTAAAAGCACCGAAAACTTGGTGAAACCTGTTACCGAGCCTAGGTTGCAGCTAAATTTGAACTAGCTTGTGGTGAGAGGTTGAACTGATTTTTTAAGTGTAGATAGCACTCAACAACAGGTTTATAACACTCAAGGAAATGTATCCTAACAACTTACAATTACCGTATGAAATTTGATATAACCGTAAGTTTTACCCTGACTAAAAGATCTAAACAAGTTTCACAAAGTTTAAAATAACCTTAACAACATGGTTAAAGGTTTCTTAATAAATATTGATGATGATTGATGTAATAATGTAATGATGTTTTAATGGTTTCTTAATAAAAATATGGGGGAGTTTTTACAATGAGGAAGTTTCATATTTTTTAAATTTTCGGTTTAGGTGTATATGAATACAATATAAGATGTGAAAAATCCAAATCTGCAATCCAAATTTTTCTCAAAAATTTATTTACTGAGATATAGAAGAAATAAATGTTGAAAAAAGTCGTAAACAAATGATGCAATCGCAAACGCTCAAAAATCAAATTTGACGTCACACGACACCAAACAAAAGACATTGTTGATGTTTATTCATTATTGAAATAAAAGGTCTTTATGACCTCATGGATCTGGTCTAGTTTCACTAGACCATTTTTTACTAGACTATATACATTTTCCATAAATATTTTAATTTTAAGGGAAAAAATCTTAAAATATAAGAATGTAATGTTTTAAAATTAATTATTTTATTTTATTTTGGTGTTTTCATAGCTGGTTTAACTTTTAAATTGGCAATTATAGAGCTTTTCTTTATTAAATATTTAATCTTGATGTTTTCATACTTAAAATAGTGAGTCAAGCAGATCCACTCTAGTAGGGAAATGGAGAAATAAGCGTTTTTAGCCATAAAATCGTTAATTACTTGTAAATATTCGATTTTCAAACTTGGAAAACTTGATAGTGATCGCCCTCGCCTCGAGATGCGTCTATATACCGAGTTTTGTCTACCCCGGCTGCGTAGTTTAGGAGGAGATGCGAGTTGTAGTCGTTTTGACATACCGAGTGACATCACGAATCTGAGATCGCTGTTTTTCCCGCCTTTTCCAGAGCGCAAACTTTAAGCCTCAATAAAAAAATAAATAATGATCAGAATTAAAAAATATTTTGGTTTTAGGGTTTTCTAGTAAGGTTGGATCGATTTAAAAAATAAAATAAAAATATGAAACTTCCTCATTATTAAGATTTTATGAATATACTTAAAAGTAATGCTTCTAAAATTAATAACGAGAAATTAATACAATGAGGTATTCTCACGTTTTGAGATTAAATTTTATTAAAATAGTAGATAAAAAACCATAAAGAACTACGTTTACATCAAGTATTTTCGTAGCCTAGTTTCTGAGATATAATTTTTTGAAACTTAATTTTTTGTTTTGGCGTGAAAACACTTTCGAATTACAAATCATGCGCTGTGAGGTCATATCCAATAGAAGCCCGTTTTCTGATCACGTGAAAACGGAAAACACAATGGTTTTCATGCGCTGTGACGTCACATCCAATAGAAGCCCGTTTTCTGATAACGTGACTTTTCTGACGTTTCGGCAAAAATAAAATTGAATTTTAAATTATTTAAAACACAATTTTGAACTTAAAAATCAGAAATTTGGGAGTTTTAGACTATAATGTATCGAAAAAGTATAAAATCAAGCAAATCCTTCACTCATGCAAATACCTCATTATAACGAGTAATTCATGCCAATTCATGCCATCATATTTCAAGTTATGTTTTTAACATGAAATGAAAATTTGGTAGCTCCAATAAGACAGAATATGCAAAAAATCGATAGTTTTTTTAACTAACCTCACTCTCATGGAATGAGGTATTTGCATGAGTGAGGGATTTGCTTGATTTTATACTTTTTCGATACATTATGGTCTAAAACTCCCAAATTTCTGATTTTTAAGTTCACAAATGTGTTTTAAATAATTTAAAATTCAATTTTATTTTTGCCAAAACGTCAGAAAAGTCACGTTATCAGAAAACGGGCTTCTATTGGATGTGACGTCACAGCGCATGAAAACCATTGTGTTTTCTGTTTTCACGTGATCAGAAAACGGGCTTCTATTGAATGTGACCTCACAGCGCATGATTTGTGATTCGGAAGTGTTTTCGCGCCCAAACAAAAAGCGAAATTTCAAAAATTTATATCTCAGAAACTAGGCTACGGAAATACTTGATGTAAACGTCATTCTTCATGGTTTTTTATCTACTATTTTAATAAAATTTAATCTCAAAACGTGAGAATACCTCATTGTATAACATCAATGAGAATCAATTTCCAGATTAAGATTCCCCATTCCAAGTCAGTCTAATACATAATTTATGCTACCAACAACAGACTGTAAGTCTTTATAATTCAAGAAGGTTCCCACACAAAATTCAAACTCTTTTCTCTTCAGAAAACAACTGATGACTAACGACCTCGCTGAATACACTTCTGTTTGGAGATCAGTGACAATCAATTTCAATTTCGACTCCTTTTTTGTTCAGTCTCATTACGACGAAGCTTCATCTGTTTACCCTTCTCCTTTTGAAACCAATAACAGTTTCGTGCTGAGGAGGGAAAGGACGACATTAAAAAGACAAGTTTGGGAAAACTGGCTTTCACGCTAAGCTTGGTTTTTCGGATATATAGGAGTGCCTTCTCTGTGACTGGAGTTTTGGGTATTTCCGATATGGTTCAGTGATTAATAGCGGGTATGATATGCATGCTACTGTAGTTTGTCTTTTGTAAAAGTGTGGGAAAATGCACTCTTTAGGTTGTTGAGAGTTATGAGTGTGCATAATAAGAATGCTTTTAGCATTTCGAAATTAAAAAGGATGATGTATGTACGCTTTAGGCCAGATTTCCCAGGAAGTGATTCTTGTTTGTGAATATTGGGGATTATATGATTGCGTTGTCAAACTTGTGATTAATTGTAATCTGGCTTAGGAAGAGAGATTGGTCTTCCATCTTATAGTGTCATTACATGAATAAACGGATATGAAACAGCCTGTTTCATCCAAAAAATGCAGTAGTATTTGAAAAGGGAGTACTTTACCACTACCTCTGGTTACAGGAATATGTGAGAAAACTCCAGCTCTCAAGCGTCGTCTCCAACCGTGGACCGGTTTCGCCCTTGTTAGGGCTCATCAGCACGGTATAGGAAGGTAACGCAAGAAAGCGGAGGGAGAGCTTTTAGTCTAGCTAGACAAAAGACTGTCCCAAAATATTTTAGTTTCTCTCAATCATTTATAGTATTTTTCTGGGTCGTTATGTTTAAAACACTTTTTTTAAAACAAAGCAAAAAAAACATTGTTTAAGCCACATTCCTTTTTTAGCAAGTTCCTTGCTTTATTTATGCTACAAACTCACAATTTCCCCCATAATGTTAAAAGTTAGTGTCAAATAATAGGGTATATGGCCTGGACTAATAGGCCTAAATACAAACCAACAAATTGCCATGACATAGGTGGTAGATCATTTACTTGAAAAAGAACTAGATTCTGTGATTAAAACTTATGAAAATCATTTGAAAGGATATTCTGTTTGAAAGAAAGTGATTTTAGTAAAAAGTAATTTTAATTTTAAGAATAAAATTTAATTAAAAAAAATAGAATGTTATTTTCTTTAGCATTTTTGGGTAGAGGGTAATTTTTAACATATCAACACACTTTTCAATTTTATAATTATATGTTGCAAATTAGAATTAGAGAACTGTAAACGTAAAATTATAAGAACGAAAAGAAAAGTAAAATTACAAGTGATTTACAAATAGATTTGAGTGTTCTCCTTGACAAAATGTAGTTGATAAATCAAAGGCAAAGGAAGTCTATGTTTTAGAACTTAGAACATAAAGACTCTCACAGAAATAAATAAGTATTGCAAATAAGAAACATACTTGGAAAGGTTTGACTTTCTATAAGATTTATTAACAGGTACTAAAGAAAATTAATTTGATTTTCTTAAATAATGATTTATTTACATTAACTGTAGTTCTAATTTTAAGTCTACTTTTATATTTTAATAAACATTTAAATGCGTATTTTTACACTTGATATAACTAACAACTAAACAAACCGAATTTATTTCCTTTATTTATTTGTAAAATTTTATTTTTTTCCTACATCAAAAAATGCTCCTGTTGTCGAAGTGGTGTTGAACATATTTAACAGACCTGTATCTCTTTTCTCTCTATAAATTTTAAGAACATTACTGCTTTGTACATTTTTTTATGTTTAGTCTGCGTATGTATAAAGCTAAACCAGTTTTTGATACGAATAATTAGATGATAGTCTCGAAAACTTGCGAATTCAGAAATTATCTAAACCCTATAAGAGTTTATTTAAGTTGTATGTATTAAACGAAAAGTCTAGATGTATCGGATTCAAAAAGTTGCAAACATGAATTACTTAAATTTATACCTTATATAATAGATAAATACCCCGTAGCCCTAAAAATCTGATATGGAATCTGTCCCAACAACAAAAATCGGCGGTTTAAACACACAGAGACACGATGAAAGCCCGCAGGTATTCGTGTCCATTCGACCAGACGAAGTTTGCGATAATTTATGAATAATGGATGGGTAAATCTGGTAAATCCCATGAACCCAGCGGACGAAAGGCAAGAAACGCTTTCAAGCGTACTCTCTATGGGAATGCGGTTCACAAGACCAAGGCCCGTCGAACTTCGAGATCACTCCCATTGCGTGACACATATTTCAAGATTATTATGGATTCTTCTAGTCTATTGGAAAGTTGGAAGGTTTCTACCCTCTTCAAAAATGTAATTTTCTTTGCAATTACTGGGGATTAGGTGGAAATAGCTTGTAATTGTGTAAAGCTGTTGGATATTAGGGGTTGTTTAAACATTCTTTATTCTTTGTACTGAGGGAATTAAGTTCATTTATTAAGAAAAACTTGTGTAAATACCACTTTACTGGTTTGCTTTGAACTTTCTTATAACCGCAACGTATAGCTTTGTTACCATTAAAACCAGTTCCTTAAAAAAGTCCTTTCCTAAGCACTTTTTCTAAAGGCCTTTGCTTTAACATTTTTTGTTTATTTCTTTGTCGCTTACAACTCTTATAAAATAATCTTTATAAATGCAGTTGGATTATTTAAAAATGAAGCAGCAGCAGTAAAAAGTGGACTTATTTTTCAATTTCACACATAATTACAAAAACAGGAGGTTATCTTCATCTTTGTATCCATTGTTTATATTCATGTTATTATGGTTGGTTGGAAATTGGAAAAATTGAAGCCTTTTTCTCAATACTTTTGTTTATATGCTTCAATTTTTGTACACTTATTCTAGATTGTTTTGAAAAGTTGGCGGTGATATTCGTAAGCAGCACAAAATTATAGCCCATAGAGATGTATCACATGCTTATTCTACAAAAATTTTAAAAAATTGAATCTTTAATTTTTTAAAATTTAAATTTTTAAAAGATTTTGTTCTACTTTAAATTTAATTATTAATTAGATGATTTGTCATCAAATGTTTTCAATATATTTTCAGTTTTTACTTGACTGAAAGATTATACCTGTATTTTCAAAGTTGAATTAAATAAATGAACTAATTAACTAATGATTTAATCATCAATTGCGTTTTTTAATGTTACATAATACAATATCCATATGAAAATGACCTTGGGACCATAAATTTCGATTGCTATAAATTAATTTTATGAAATTTTTTTTCTGCCATTTTTAAAAAATCTTGATTTTAAAAAATGCTTAACATGTGCAGAGTGGGATCAACCAGTTTTGAAATGTACAATTACAAATAACTATCAGAAACCATCAAAGAAATTTTGTTCTAAGCGATTTCGAGGTTGACCTTTTTTTTGTCATTCGGCACCCTGACTAGACGCTTAATTTCTTTCTTCAACCCCCTGAACTACCCCAAACCCTACCGAAACTCTATTAGTCTGGTATCTTAATACACAATTCAGAAACAGAGCGCGCCATACAGAATACCTCCAATTCCCACGTATTACCTCAACAACAAAGAAAACTCTCCAAAAAAGCACAAGGGGCGGAAAGAAGAAAGAAAGAACACTTCATCCCCTCCCCTTAACCCTTTGGCTCTCAACCACGTGACCCGTCTCCGCTTGACTGGTCATCCTCGGCCGTCTGTTTTTTTTTCTTGAAGAAAAGAGTCAGTGCCCAAAATGTATACAACAGTAGCTTTTTTTCCTCCCGATAGTTTGCTAGTGCGATTTGCTGTCTTCTTCGTGAGCATGACCGGTGTGCGTTTGGGTGGGTGATTGCCTTCTTGCACGATATTCTGTGGGTGGGTTTTGGGAGTGTGGATGGAAATAGCAATTTAAATCCATCTACTCCTTTCGAATAATATGTTGGGTGGTGTTGTCTGGTGTTTGACCTCTTTGCAATACCTCAGGTTGTGATTTTTGGTCGTACATATCGCCTGCTTACTGTGTAGAAAGGCATTAATTCATTTTTGGTTCAATTACTCAGTACCAGGTTGTGCCGAATTCGGCGATATCCGATCACTTTCTTCTGTGCATCTCAATTTCAGGCTGTTTGGCGTCTTTCTACTGCTTTTAAAAGTTTCTCTGAAAGTGACTTAGTGCCTTTGTCCTGAAGGCTAATGGCATGTCATGCTTATTGTCGCATTTTGAAAAATAATAAGGAATATGGGGTGGAAAAATTTGGTAACCATCACAGCAAAATAGATACTGATTTTTTTGTTCAACTCGAGAATTCAAACTTGTGTATCAATAATTAAACTATTTAAATAAATTTGTATGTAAAAATATAATTCTTATTTAATATCCTTTATTGAATGATATAATTAAATTAAATTATTATACCAATTATTATATTATGTTGAAATGCAAAATATTCCGTTCTCTATAAATTAATTTTATTAGAGGATTGTGACTTTATGATATTTCTCACATTAAAATACTAATAGCTAACAATCATATCTGAAATATAGATTTCAATTACGAATCCTAAAACAGTTTTCAAATTAAAATTTCAATTTGTGTTTTGTGAAATGCTGTTTTTATACTGTCTTTCTATTTTATTTATTTTTATTCTATTCTATTGTATTTATACAGAAATAACCTAAAAGCAGAAAAAACTTAATTCGAAACAAACACTTTCACAAGAAATTGGTAACATTTAAAAGATTTACAGGTGATTTGAAAATATTTCACACTAACCAATTTTCATCCCGTCGCTAAGTTTTAGAAGGATAATAAAAAAAGAATTTATATAGAAATCTGTTAAGAATCTGTTGAAAAGTAATGATAATTTTAAAAAAATAAAAGCTATAATAAATGTTGTATTTTTATCTCTATTTTAGAAATATCCTACTTGATCCTATCCTATTAGAAAATATATTTAAGTAAGGATTTTAGAAAAATTTCTCAAATTGATATTATAAGTAATTTTATTCGTAATACTGATTCAACAACAGGTCATTATAGATTCATTAATTCTAGAGCAAAATATAATTTGTTTTCTTGTATGGAATCGAAGCCTAAATGGAAAATTATTTAATCTTATGATAGAGTTCTATATTATCAAATTTTCGTTCCCTTCGGTTGACTTATGTATGTGTTCATTGTTTTTAAATCTTACGAAGTGTATTAATTTCCTTGGACTGATCGACAAGCCTTCACAACTCTTGGAAATTCAGCTCCTAATCACACATTTCCAACTTAACAAACTCAAAAGTGCACTTTTCAAATATTACTGTGCACATCTCTCGTCAGAGCCCCCCCTCCCCAATGAATTAAACATAAGGGAGTCCATTTCGTCAGGAGAGAACTCCACACAGTATCACCGTCTCAAGACTCTCCTCTTAAATGGGCGTTAAATTCCAACTCTCGGAACGGCGTTAGGGCGGAACGAAGAGGCGCTCCATCCTCCCCAAGGAATGCGTGACCCGGAGTGACCGCTAATTGCGTCAGAGGGTCACGAGCTGGTCAACTTGACCCCTCCCGGTTGCGTCCGGGAGATAGCCAACCCCCGAGAAATTTGCATTCGGTGATGAACGTCGTCGTTGATGCTCGTTGCGTATGCTAATGCAGAGAGTCCGGTTAACGAGAGAGTGAGCCGGACAAGGGAAGAATGGAGTGGAGCGATTGTTTGAGTTTGGAGCGAGTTGGAGTGTCGTTCATCAGTTGGAAGAATGGAGTTTGTGTTTATCTGACTAGTTGTTGGCTTGTTTCGGGTCTGATAAGGTTGTGTCGGGGAATTAAGTGTCGTGGAGGTGGATTCGGAGATGTTGGTCCGTCTGACTGAGGAGTTCCTAGTTGACTCTTAACTATTCTGCTAATTGTTAATGATACATGTTTAGAGTGAATAGAAATAAGCCTTAACCTTTTCGCCCCTACAAGAGAATACAAGGAGAAATTTTGTGAATACCTGTAAAAGATGTTAATAATAAGGTAACCTTAGTTAAGTTGGGTTTGTGATGTTCAAGGAAAGCTTCAGACATCTAACCCAGGGGTCGGTAACTGGCGGACGGCTGTCCGCATCCGGACCGCGTGAGGTTATTTCCCGGACCGCCAAAACATTTTGAAAATCATTAATAGGTATTTTTACACTAACCCGATTTGTAAGAGTCAAATTTCAAAAAAAATTCATGGGGGAAAACCCCAGACCCCCATTTTTAATGTAAAAACCTAATAATATTAAATTAACAATATAATTAAGCAGGTAGGGAACTTTGAATTACATCTTTGTAAAAATATATGTGTATTTTAAGGTAAGAATTTAAAGTAGTAATAGGAAACCTATTTTTCTCCGGACCTCGATGAAAATTTTCAGAATTATTTGGACTCCAAGTGAAATTAGTTGCCGACCAGTGATCTTACCTAAAACTTTCAAAAAGTCAAACTATAGGAGCTTGGAAAAAAATAAAGGGGGATAAGGGATTACCTAGGTCGGGGGACCAATAAACTCCAGTAGAACTTGGATAGCTGAAGCAACTGTGATCGAAACATCCCAGCTCATAGACTTCTTCGAAGAAAGTTTTAACAGGGCAGCCTAGGGTAGATATAGAAAGAAAAAACCTTGTCCAATAAAAATACCTTTTCCAACTTAGTCTAAGATTTTATAGCAATACTAAATGTTTTTATTACTTTGATTTCCTGACGACTTAAATCATCTATTTAGCTTTGGATAATCACATTTTCAACTAGAATAGAAAATGGAAAATAGATTTATAATAGATGGAACCCCATTGTTTAGGATATTATGTCTTACGAACAAACAACGATCCCAATCTCGTTGCATAACGTTTTTTAAAAATGAATATTTATCTTATATTATTTCTAAGAAAAATTAAATCTTAATTAATTCTTAATAATTAATTAAATCTTAATTAAGAAAATTATTTCTTATATTAAACATCTAATAATAGTTACTACTAAATTTGTATAACACCAAACAATATATGAGTGTGATTTATAACAGATTAAAATTACCTCTGAACAAGTAGTCCAACCTAACGGTGCAAACTATTCACAGAACACTTCACAAAACTTCTCCCCCCTAATCACTTAACCTTTAAGATCAAATATTATTAACCGTCAAAGACCTGCCTCTTCGTCATCTCACCTCCCCAAATAATTAATTCATCATTAAAACTTTCCACGCAACAAGTCTCCATGACATCCAAAAAAAAAAGCTCCCAAATTGTTTTCCGCTTAGCCGACAGGGCGTAAGAGGACAGAGAAGAGCACTTTTTTTCGCTGACAGGGGTTCGTCCTGTTTGTTAAATTCGCTCTCGCGTGCTCAGTTTTCACGCATTGCTTCCCTTTTAATTGAGCGCGTCGCGAATAACTCCCTTGTTACACCATTACTATTCAATGTTTAACGTCGGGCTTGTTGCTGATCTCTTGTGATTGAATCTCAACGCGTCGTTGGGATCGTTCGCTAGCTTTGGTTTCCTCTAAAACAATTAATTGATTTTGCTTTATATAGACTTAATTTTTATCAAATTATAGTTTTCCTAGATTGTATGTTATATTCTGAACTGATGGGTGGTATATGTTGAGTTAATGTGTTTCCAATTACTCTTTCGATTTCTTCTTCTTAAATTTGAAAACAAATATCTAGATGTCGGTTGGTTTATTAAAATTACAGTAAATAATTAGCTATACAGGGTGTCCCATAAATGTTGGGTCACACTTCTAGGGGGATAGAAGACACCTAGACGAGTCAGAATTACATAGGATTTGGGGGTCCCAGACCAAATACCAGGGAGTTAAAAATGGAGCGATACCCCAAAAAATTATTGAAATATTCAATTTGTAGAAGAACTACTATTGGTAAAAATTTAATTATGGTCTCAAAAATTGTGATTTAATATGATCTTTAAAATTATCTCAAAAGTCTTCACCTTAAAATTTTTTTATTATGAAAAAGTTAAAAAACCACAAAAAAATGTGAAAATTCTGCCCAAACCTCATTTTGTATTTCGAAATCATTTCTTTTTATTTATAATCTGAAAGATCATATCTGTAAACCCTTAAGTCCAAAGTGTCACGTAAAAACCATCAATATTTAATGCTTGAGATCCTGTTAAAGTACGGTATAAGTCCGTTTTTTTCGTCCGCAGACTGTCGTTTTGGAAACGGCTATAGGAAACCAGTTTCCGCACGCAAAAAACGAACTTTAACAGGATCTCAAGCGTTTAATATTGATGATTTTTACGTGAAACTTTGAACTTAAGGGTTTACAACTATGATCTTTCAGATTATAAAATTAAAAGAAATGATTTCGAAATACAAAATGAGGTTTTGGTAGAATTTTCACATTTTTTTTGTGGTTTTTAAACTTCTTTTATAATAAAACAAATTTTAAAGTGAAGACTTTTGAGATAATTTTAAAGATCATACTAAACCACAATTTTTGAGACCATTATTAAATTTTTACCAATAGTAGTTCTTCTACAAATCGAATTTTTCATTAATTTTTTTGGGTGTCGCTCCATTTTTAACTCCCTGGGATTTGGTTTGGGACCCCCAAACCCTATGTGATTCTGACTCGTTTAGGTGTCTTCTATCCCCCTAGAATTGTGACCCATTATTTATAGGACACCCTGTATACTAATAACAAAATTGAAAAATAAAAATGTTAGTAGAATATCATCTGGAGTATTAAAATTCATTCGTTTTAGATACTTTAAACAAACTATATCCTATTTAATATTTTGATATCTTTAGGATATACTTTATAAGTTTTGAAGATGAATATATCTTTGTTCTTATTTTATTGCTGCATGATCCCTATACGTCACAATGGGCCATTAACATGAAGATAACAGATTCATTTAAATACGATAACTGATTTTTTAAATTGCATTTTCTGTGTTTCCCATGTTCATATCATTTGCGTGTGTAAATAAAGGTTATTGATCTTTACAAAATATTAAGTAATTAAATATCTATGTTTATTATTACTAAAATGTCTATACACAATAATGGGGTATTTTATTTTATCATATAAACTCCAAATGGTAAGTGTATATTTTCAATTATGCTATATATTTACAATAATCTGATTAATCCATCTTTTGGATAAAATCCATCTATGTTTTACTTGTTTTGTTAAATGAAAATTTAAATTCTGTATAGTTTCGACGGAAGTGGATTTTAGAAGATTTTAGACAATTATGTAAGGGTGATAGAATCCTATTTTTTAACTATGCTCGTGACTTTAAATTGTATAAACTACTACAATAATCTAATAACAGTCATACTATTATTGAGTTCATAATTAAATTTTCAATGAATATTCCTGTTATTGCTCATTTCTTAAAAAAGTTGAAAAGCATTTGTAAGCATAGCGAGTTTCTTTTGTATACATCTATTAAAATTTATCAGTTTTTTAATGTGTCTACAATTGTGTTAAGATTAGCTAAACCGTTCTATTTTTTATTCAGCCGTTTAGCAAAGGGTTAAGATGTTTGTTACTATACAACAATGCACTTATCATAACTGCCTGCATCAAATTGTTTTGAAGCGTAATTTGAAAAATGCTTGAAATAGTTCCAAAAGGATGAGGAAATATAGTTTACAGTATAAATAGATCCTTGATTTCACTGTATATATTATTATTGGAAGTAGTATTATGCTATGATTGTTATGAAAATTTTTGATCAGAAATTACAGCAATTTCATCTCTTAACTCTTAACAGAGGAAGTTTTTGTTTAATCCTTTTTATTAAAACTCCCCTCTACTCTATTAAGACTGAATAGAGAGGATTTAAAAGAAATAGTATCTATTCAGTTTGCTTACTAACAGTAACGCTGTCTGAACCATTCAATAAAAATGAAATATGTCTTAGCTAAAAAACAAACCCAAGTCATCTTAGTATAAAGTTCAAAATATGAACACCTTGAATAACTAGATTAATTCTCAAGACTGATAATAAGAAAAAGATCGAACTAAAAGACATTCCCCATAGATGAAAAAACTTAGATATCTCCAAGACCTTAAGGCTAGCTTTCAGCACAAAAAACGATAAAAATCTTTCAAGGTGCCCAAACAAGCGCATTTCTACTTTACATCCAGTTATTCGATGCGGGCTCCAGAGGTCACAGCTCAGCATGGAACGCGTATTGTCATCATTGTGTTCTTTTGAGGTATTCTGGATTGGAGAAGAGGGGCAAAAAAAAGCTCGAGGAGGAACTTGTGGAGGACAATGAGGATAACTGGGATTTCCAGGGGTGCTTTTTGGGTGTCGTATGTCAGATTTAGTTTTTTTGCTATACACGAATTAAAACCGTCTTTCAGGTGTATAGGGGAGGAATTTTAGTGCAATAATAATAGATAGGGATTCTGAGTAATGTGTTAAAAACCGTTTTCTGCTGGTGCTGAAATTTTATCTGTGTTTTGACATTGATTTGCAATACTTTCAAATTTTATTGGTTTAAAGAGTAAGGTTATGGGAAGTCCCGTGTTACGTCCGTAACATTTTGCTAGCAAAGATTATTTAATTTCGACTGCTGTTTTTAAAATTGTTTTCCTATCTACTGATTTATGTAAATATCTTGTAAATTTTGAAATAAAAATACGTACAGGAAGAAAATTACCATAACCGTAAGTTTTTTTACGAAGAGAAACCATAAAAAGAACATTTTGTTTTCCATTGGGACTGAAGTTCCTACCCCAGGTTCCTACTATCCTCCACATATCAGGTATCTAAATTTCTTAAAAGAATATTTTAGCCTCTATACCACTTTATCAGGTTTTCAAATACATGTGGTTACTGCGAAAATGTGTATAAGAGATCGAATATACCTATCCTGAGATGGTAAAAAATAAAATGATAATTGTTTTTAGATATTCTATAACAAATAACCGAAATATGAAAGAAAGATTTTAAAGAAATGTATACAGGTTTTGACCCTCCTAGAATCAGTCTCCCTTTGCAAGTAAACAGGTAGCTATTTAGCCTCAGCTGCAGAATAAAAATTATATATTCGGTTTTTACTTTGAAATAAAATTGTTTTATTATTTTAAAAAATTGTATTTATATTAAATATCCGTACAAAATATGGAAAATGTATGTAAAACCTAATCATAGTTCACTGTACTTGCATTTACTATTTTTTCTGAAAACAAACTTTCATGTCTCAAATAACTAAAGCTAAAGAGAGTAATTAAATATTTACTTACACTTAATAAACAAAAGTTTAAAATATTCTATAACTTAGACATTTTTTAATTAACATCCTATGCAATTTTAAACAGCAGAAAATGTACGATGTAGCAAATAAGCTCTACCTTAGTAGCACAGATCATACCAAATACTATGTCAAGTTTACCTTACTGCTACAAGAAGTAAATGAAATTCATACATGCCAAAAATTGGACAAATCTTGAACGTTTGGTGCTACTTGGTATATCAAAAGAAAACACATCTCCAGCACAATGGAAACCAAACCCATTGCAAATCCACACGAATCAAACACCTTACGACAATATTTGCACACTATGGTCATTGTTTCTGTGTTTTGATCGAAGAAAGAAAGAAAAACTGAAAAGGCACGGTAAAAATTTTTAGTCCGGTTAAATCACAGTGATTTGAGGTGGTCTGATGAGGGGGGAGCAGGCGGCAGATAAGGACAATGCCGGCTATTCTCGGCTCTCCCTAATTATCCGGAGACAATGTTTTAAAGTCATTTACTTTTCCTCCCTCATGCAGATTTAGGGCGATGGCTAGAGAGGGGCCATATATGAGCACGAAAGCAGGTCCTTCTTGGATGGAGGAGAGTTAGTAGAGGGAATGTGGTGTGTTTGGTGAGTTAACAGCAACGTAAAAATTCTAGGAAAGTTTTCAGGAACGACAAGTATTAGCCGCAAGGCGTAAGAATTCACTGATGTGATTATCTGGAAAATGACGGTAAAAGTTGAGAAATGTTTTTATTACATTTTATTGGGTAATTTTAAGGATAATAAAAAAATTTAGCAATAAGAGTAATTTAGTAGTAATTAAATTACCTACAGTATTTATTTATACTAAATGTTATCAATTTACAAAAATCAAGCAAAAGAAAAAAACTCTTTTATAATGACAAGGGTAGGTGTAAAAATTCAGTCCATGCAAATAACAGAAAAGTAATTAAAGATAAAAGAACTGTTACCTTAGAAAATACATTATCTGCTTTCTTGTTTACTTTGTCAAAACTACCTAGAAACTGTCAACTCAGTACTACCTAGAAACATTTATCTACTTATATGCGGAAAAAGTAATGTTGAGAGCTTGATAAAGATTGAAAACACTTAAAATAATCCCAATGAAACTACAATAACTTAGTGTAAGACATCCACTTCTACCTACATTCGTTTTACTATGGAATTAGTGTGCATTTCAACATTTAGAATTTTTGTTTTAGAGATAAAAAAAAATTAACAAAAAGTATCACTATTGAGTTCAATGCAGTAAAAGATAAATGAACAAGAAATTTCAAATTAAAAAATTTATTTATTATTCTCGCCTACTATCTTTAATCATATATAAACCAGTAAATCCCATGTAAAATTGTCTTAGTGATGTCTGTATCATAGGTATCACTTTTATATAAACCTAGATAATTTCAAGATCAACCCCGCAAATTAGTAGTTAAATTATGATTATTAAGATTGCTGCAATCAAATGTCATTGCAAATTACATTAACATTGTGCTTCTACATTTATAAATAATTCTATGATGCGTCGCTCAAACTAGTAGAGAATAAGTAATTCCAGACATGAATCACGCTTGAGATCAATCGGACCATTGGTATTACCATAGATATTTACCATTGGTTCTGCATTTTTATCCAAACCCACTAAAAGCAATACCGAATCTACAGTAATCCAATGTCACATTCTTCCAACTTCGGTCTCCCCCAGAATCTCAATTTGTGCTCGTTCCCCGCGCGTGCGATACCGGAACCCCGACCCGTCCATTCCGAGCAGGATATGACTTGGTGGGCTCCTCACAAACACTCAATTACTAGATGCCCTCCATCACAATGGGCCCGACGCACACACGGGCCAGTTTTGGACCCTCTTTAATACTTACTTTTGCTCACAACGCGCTGACTGCTCCCCTACCTATGTTGGAATCTTCTTTATGTGAAAAGTGATACAAGTCATTGAAAACGACCAACGGTTTTCTTTCGCCGATGGTTTCGATGGTTCTCGAGTTAACATTCGTTGAAGAAATTTAAGGATTACCAACTTCTCCACAAAATATTTTTTTCTTCTCACCTTATTTATTACTACTGACACTGATCATATTTATTCATCGTGGTTTACGGACTACGAGAGACAACACTTTTTTTAAGAAAAGCGTGATTATAATAATTTGTTTTATTTAAAATTCAGCACTTAGTCTGAAGACTCGTTCAGACTTAGGGCTCTTTTGTAGTCAAACTGGATCTGGTCTGAAACTGGAAAAATATTTATCACTGGACCATGGCAGGCTTTCCCCTTCCAGCCTTTCCAATGCAAGAGAGGGGGATGATATAGTTAAGTATCCTGTTTGACAGTCTTGACAGTCGAGTAAACAATCCCCCTTCCTGCCCCCTCTCTTCTATTGCGAAGGCTGGAGAGGGAAGCGTGTCCTGCAGGTGTTGGGTTCAGTGATTGATAGTTTTTCAGTTTCAGACCAGATCCAGTTTGACTATAAAAGAGCCCTTATGACTCTTGAAATATTCATTTTGGAGTTATAATCCAAAGTGGAAAAGTGTAAAGACTCATTCACACTGTTTTACTTTCGCTGTTCAAATTTTTTGATTCACTCATGTGAATAGCTGGTTTTCATAATAGAAAAGTGAAGGAGTAAAGAGTGAAATGTAAATTCATCCTTTTCTCTTTCGATGATTCTTCCAAAACGAGTATCAATATAGAATAAGTCTAAATGAGCCATAACTTGGCGTTTCACTCTTTGCTCCTTCATTACTTTTCTATAGAAAAAACGATTCGAAAGAGTGGTTCACTCAGAATGATGAGTGAAAATGAAACATTTTTTAAAGGAACATTATCCTTATTTAATAGGAATGATAGTGTAAAAGATCAAACTTCATTATATACAGGATCTTGCATTTGCCAATGAGTATATGTTAACACTGTATTTATTTTTAACTAATATACAATCATATATCTTTAATATGAACTTTTTATTTCATCTCACCATTCAATCTGATTATTCAGATATTTACGAAACACAATTATTTACTATAGTATGTTGTTTTACACACTCTATAGATAGAGCTAACAGATGCAGCGGATAGAGGTAAATTACAAACCCACTCTTACAACTCACCAATTTAACTTTTGACTGTTTATTAAATATAAAGCGCATTTAATGAGTAAGATTAGACTCTTCAAATTTATAAATCAATTTTTTAAGTTTTTGAAGCAACATTTTTTTGTAATTTAATTTAATGGGTATGATACTAAATTGAATCAATTCAAATATGCTTCCCATAATACTGAAAAATCACAATAAGGAAAGGCGATATAGGATTTCCCAAACCCTTCCGATACCCAATATTCTTCAAGAATTATTCTTAACACCTATTCATATCTAAGGGTTGGAAAAAAGAAAAGGAAACTTTCAATACTTTTATGAACCTTTGACTTACTTCACTTTCATTACAATGAGCACACAACATAAAGTGTAGATTTTAGTTTCTGTCTATCTCAACTGACGCACATTATAGTAATACCCACTTTTTACTCTTTCGCCATGTCGTAAAATTTCTCTGGACAGAAAGGAGGGATGGTTAAAGAAGGATTCGTTCTTTTTCGGAAACGAATGGAAAGGTTTTGACCTTAATGGGGAAGGCGGGGTAGGAGAAGCTATGGGTAAAAACCCTTTTGGTGAGTTTGAAAGACTTTAGGTTTATTGGGTAAAATGATGTTTCCTATTCAATCTCATGTAATGAAATCTCAAATATAAAGAGAGGTGTAATAGGAATCATGAAAGTGTTTTCTGTATTTTTGTAGTTAATTTAAAGAATCTCATATAAAAGAGAAAGAGGTTGAGACTAGATATCTATCCTCTAAGTAAATTAAAAAATCTGCATAAAAGTGAGTGTTCTTAGGAATGACCGCACGGGACAAGAAAAATGGAAATATTCTATCTTTATCATGAAACACAAATTTACAAAAAATTGTGCTACATACGTTAGGAAAATTGTAATTAACTGTTATTTGTATGGTTAAAAATAGTAAATTTGTACAATAGTAAGTATTACGTATGTCAGATGATACTTAAAAACTTAAAGATAGTGATTTATTATCAGGTAGAACAGGGAGCCGGTCAGAAGTTTTGCTATTTTTAAATAAATATTGTTTTTAATAATTTGGTGACCAAGAGATATAGCTCTGTCCATTCGTTTCTTTATCACTCTAAACAAACTATCTCTTTTAAAGGGTAATAAACTACCTTTTTCAGTTTCTGCCTTAAAAACCAACTTGTCTGTTTCCATTGAAGGAAACTGTCCAACATCTGGCCCAACTGAAGATTGAAACTGGTTTTGTTCTCTTGACGATTTTTATATACAACCCCAAAAGTACTTCAGTGCTCACAATTATCTAGAATACCACTGTACCCCCTACTTTCGGTTGATTAAAAAACTTTAAAAAGTAATTGAACACTGAATTAGTTTCTCTAGGAAGTTGATTGTTCCATGCATAAGTCTGACGTGATCCAATTTTGGAATAGATCTCTATTCTACACTAACTAGTAGAATATCTTAAAAAACTCGGACACTGTCATTGACCTCAACGTTCCTAAATTAAAGGCGAGAGAAAAAACTGTGAAGGCGGACACGTGCGACTGGACAAAGGACCGGTCAGCAATTACCTGTACTTTAATCCCTGTGGGTGCACACAATTCCTAATATCAGAAGAACAAAGACATTCAGGTGGAACCGATAAGAAACTGGAACCGACGCCAAAACGGATCAGAGTGACTCGTATCTGTCTAAAAAACACAATGAGGAGTTTTTTCTATATTAAAAACTGTCTCTTTTGTTCTGGATCTGATTCTGAACCGTAGTCCTTTTTTTCTAGAATGGTGTTGTTTCTGGGATTAGAGGGGTGGTGGCTGATGATGACATAGTTTGGAGACAGTTTCAGACATCTGGGAGGTGATATTGATAGGGTTTGACAATGGGTAACCAAAAAAGGTGGTTCTGCTATACTTATAGAGATGTGAGATTAAAGGCTTTGGCTATACAATTATGCTACAAAGAATTGCTTATTGTTTAGTTTTTAATTTAAGAATAGTCTTTTTTTCTATCTCCGAACAAATTTTCGATTTATGGAAAAGGATTTTCTAGAGAAAGATTTGGATTTTCCTTGTAGATATTCTTAGAAAGCGTTGGGGGTCTGCTTGCTTCACGGATCGAAACCCCGTCACAAAAGATACTCACTTTACTCTGTTTTAAAAATTGAAAGGTTTAAATAATTTAAAAGTGAAGCTTGAAAAAAAAGTTAAAAATTTAACAGACATTTTGTTTTATATATTTTTTTACCGTTAGAATTACATTCTTCTCTCAGAGGATTAAAAAAAATAAGCTAAATAATGAAAGATAGAAATGTGGAGTAGATACTGAAACGAAGTAGAATTTTTCACTCTCTTTACATCTCTCATTCTTCTGTTCTTTTATGCTTTAGATTAGGAAATTAAAATATATTCAAAGTTTTAATCTAAATTGAATTGTTATTAAAATACTAATGTTTTTCGTTAACAAAATATTTTTTTTGGAAACGGGATAGAATCCTTATTGGCGAAAAATTTTGAGCTAACTTGATCTAGTCCCTTTACAAATGCGAATGATGACAGTATTTTTTGTAATAAAAATGATCCAGTTTACTAAAGGAAGTAGTGAAGCATAAATGAAACCCATGAATGAAATATTTTAATGAAGTAATCTAGTTGGAAGTTATAGGTTCAAAATCTATGCTTCATTGATTCGATGGAATCTGAGAACCAAAGAAATTTTTGTTTATCATGAAAGAAATGTCGTACAAATGTATTCTTGACTCTCAGGAAAAAGTCAATAGTCAATTCATCCATCAACCATGTTTAAATAAACTCAAAAGAAACATCAAGAGACAGATTTATCATATTTTTTTCTCAATACTATACAGTCGTTCGTTATGAGTGTAGAGAATATGAAAATTCTATTTATTAGGTCAACACTTTATAATTTCCACGTAGTCTTCATGAAACACCTTGTGTATTGAACAGTGCAGTAAAAATTATAAATGTGGTGTGCATTACTTTTAAATTCACTTGAGTTTCCTTTAAACCTTCTCCAATAAGTCAACTTGAAAATCCCCATAAAGAACAAAGCCTTTGTAATAAAAAAGGTTGATACCCCAACACAATCACTCCCGTCTTCGACAGCAATCTTATCACTTCCCGCACACCGTCTTCATTAGAGGGTCATCAACTGTCATCAGCCCACGCACGGTATTGTCCCACACGACGCGTGCGACCCCGCAAAAGGGGGTCGCGACCCGTCGCATTGTCTCGCTTGTGGTTCGATGCTGGACTCAGATAATAAGGGAATGACCGTGCCAATATGAGTGTGCGATTGCAATCTGCAATGATGCATTGGGTCGGAGTGCTACCTGCACATTAATAAGGAAAGTTATTCGTAAACTGGGTAGAGTGGGATTTAACCCTGTGGAGTTGATTCAAATTGATATCGAGAAACAATCAAACTCCTTTCTGAAATTGTGGGGAGGGGGAATTAGATGTTATGCATGGTTATGGTTGTACACTGTAAAAAATAATCCTGCAAAAAAACAGAAAATTTCTGGCAGCAAAAGTTGCCAGAAAAAATCTGTAGGTTGAAAAATACTGTAAACAGAAAAAAGCTGTAACCTACAGGTAAATGCTGTAAAAAGGAACTTTCTGTCAAGTGGGCTTCAGATTTCTCTGTTGCCTCTCAGTAATTTTCTGCTCGTGCGCATGCACTTATTTTTGTAGAGTTTTTTTAATTTTAATTAATTGATATCCGGGGATAGAACCAGCGACCTACCGCATGCTAAGCACGCACGCTACCACTGAACCAAAGAAGATTCAGTACAACGTTGCCAATAGCTGTATTGGTTTTCGATGCAGTAAGTTTCTGTTTAAGTACAGATAAGCTAAAAAACTAGGTAAAAGCTGTTATTTTACATAAAATAAATAGAAGTGCGGTGGGAATGTTACATGACAGAATATCTCTGTAAACATAAAATCACTGTTATTGAAAATTTCTGTTTTTCTACAGTTTTTTTTTACAGTGTGCATATTAGTTTGTCTTGATTCGATAAAACAGTATAGCTACTTCTTGCATTAGAAAATTTGTGTAACAGTTTCAACATACTTTTTGGAGAATACTATGTTCAGCATATTTTTATTGCGTTTTAAATTAAGCTTTTTAGTACCTACATCTGTCTATTTTATTGTTAGATTTCATAAGCACTATCAGTTTTACATTGGAACGGATAATTCCTTACATGGAGATTTTCATGAAAGGATCTTATGTAAGTATTTAAAAAATAATAAAAGTAGAGGGATAACCTTTTTGATTGTATGTTGTTTGTTTGTATATAATGTGGCCCCTTTAAATTCGAATGCATTTACCCCAAGTAACCCTATATAAGTATTTAAAAAATAAAAATAGAGGGATAACCTTTTTGATTCGAACACACATCTTCCTTTCCGTCTTTATTTGTCAAAGAAGTCAACTCTTTCTTGCTATACTTGTTTTCGTCATATTTTTGTGAAGAAATTTGCATATATTGCAAAAATTTGCATATTTTTGTGACGGGTTTTGCATGCTAATGTGTGTAAGTGGCGTGGGAGATAGAGTACTTCACCCCGTAGATTCGGTCTATGAGTTTCCTATGGCTAAAGCGCAAAGAAAGTACTGATACTTACAAGACATGGGTCAATGATATCTTCCAAGTTCCTTCAAGTTCAAGGAATCTTCCATTAGCAAAAAAATTTTAGAGAAATGCTTGTAATTATATTTGTCACCACCAAATCTCTCTCAAAGTAAAGGAGGAACCTAAATCCAAAATCCCATTGCATGAAAAGTGGTTATTTCCCTTTATCCTCACCATCATCTGACATTGAAATTTCCCTCTCTAACACGAAACATCCGGTGAATTAAATAAATAAAAACCCACACACTGCTGAAGAGACGCATCACAACATTAATAAATATAATAATAAAAATCAAACAAAAAAAAGCGTTGCCCACGATGTGATGTCAATACGAACGGAAACGGCTTCGGCAAGATAGCAGCAGCGAAGACAAACAATCGCATCGAAATCGCAATCAATGTCTGCAGACTTGAGTGAAGAAGAACAATGGCGCACATTATTATGATGCAGAGCGAGATGAAGGGTAATTTCGGACCTTTATGGGATCGCTGTGCAGATTGGTCATCGGCTAGGAGAGCCCAATTTGGTTTAGCCTGGTTATTTGGAAGGTTGAGGACCTTGCAGGAGGCGATGACAAGGTCATTGGAGTTGAGTATCTGTTAGGAAATTGATTAGGGGTCTTTTGAGGGTTTTTTGACTTGACGAAAGGACATTATGCCAACCTTGGAGTAACGAGGAAAACCAAATGGAATTATTCTGCTCGGATGCAGTGCAACCTTGATAGCTCGAACAAATGTAAATCAAAGAATTCTCATAGCCCTTTATCTACTGCATTCTATCTGCAATTCTTTTCATACAAATGTTTTTTGAGTCAATGAATTGAAAACTAAGGGGCTACATACACAAAATAATTCTTTGGGAAATTTTTAATCCTCTACAGCTAATTAATTACATTGATACTTTTGAGTTACACTGAGGGCTAAAATACTCACACAATACAAAAAAATCATGGCTTTTTAACGCAGTTTTAAGCTTTAAAAAATAATGCACTTTCTTTTTGAATTTAACTACTTTTTTGAGGGAACGAAAATGACAATCATAGAAACCTGATCAAAATGTAAGCTGAAAGCACAACTGCAGTTAAATCTATTCGCATTTCCCGCTTAAATACTCATCATAGAACCTTTGATATTTTTTATCCTGGAAGAGTAAAACTAAAAAGTGTTCCTGAAAAGTATCTTCAATAGATTCTATGTAATTTTAAAGTTGGATTCTATGGATGGTTGTTCTATGTATAATTTTAAAGTTGATGGGACTTATAAGTACCGTCAGTAGATAAAGGGTTGAGCTTCATTCACATTGTTTCACTTTGTTCATTGTTCATCCAGTCCAGAGTGATTCACTTCTGTGAATCGTAGAAAAATAGAAAATGAATAGATAATAGAAAGATGAGAGAATAGAAAAGGTGTAAGAAGAGAAACACCAATTCACACTTTCAATTTTGGAAGATTCAACACAAAAAGTAATAAGTCTGAATGAGCATTTACGGCCGTATTCACCAATAACCTAATCTAAGAGGTTAACCTAAAATCAAAACTTCTGATTGGTGGTTGAAAAAGGGAAACAAGTTTTTAAGCTAATCAGAAACAAAGCTTCATTCAAGGTTACACTTAGGTAAAATTAGTGGTGAATACAGTCATTGGCCCCTTTAAATTCAATCTTTTTTAAAACCAATTTTAGTTTTGAAGTTCCAAGTTATGTTGGTTGATGTGGTGTTTATATGGTGGTCACTTGCCTATCAAATTTTCCAAGTTGTACGAAGATTTTGAAACTCCTGGTTTTTTTTAATAATATGGATCTGCTGGTCAACATTAACATCATCCACTAGAAAATTTTGGGTTTAAGTTTTTGAAAAATTGCTTAGCTTCTTAACCACTTTTTTAAAGAATGAGCTTTGGTTCTGTAAGTAAAATGTAGGGAATGGGATTATTATTAGTCTTTCAAAAGTCTCAAACGCCTCAAAGTCTTTAAAAAATTTTACGAATATTTTTAAACAACGGTTACTTTTAAAATGTAAGATTTCTTCATTATATGTTCTGGAAACTTAAAAGTATTGATTTCCTTCCTTTTTGATGTAGCATTTTCGTGAAAAGTTAACTTGTGTTTTTGAAGAATAATGTCGTTTCCAAACGGATTTAAAATAACCTAAAGAGGGAAAACATAATTTATAACAAGGTATTCACGAAAAAATATCAAAATTTAATACCTATTCACTGGTGTCAATATACCAATTCAAATTCTCCAAAAAAACCCAAATAAAATAAATTTCAAATCCCCGACATGTTGCCAAACTCCAACACCTCATAAATGCTCCATAGACCGTCGTCGGCAAGTGCAGCATTTCTCTCCTAATTTTCACGTCCGCTCTAATGCGAATCCATCGCAAATCGATTGAGCCCTCGCGTGGACGGATCAAGAATATCATCGCAAGACCCCATTACCTCATTACCGCTAATGGCTCTTCCTGTGACGTCACCTTCCTTGGTGATTGGGACCGATTTGCTTGCCCCGAGAATGAATGAATGGATGATATACTACACGGTGGGTCAAGGGAACGATGTGTAATGTTGACGACGTTGGTCTTGGTAGTAATATCTATTCTATTCCGTTTATGGTCAAAATGATATTTTCAAATATAGAATATATATATGTAACCAAGACGTACCGTTAATATGTGTTTTATTAATCTACCTTAAAATGTTTTAATAACGGCCGCATTCACCACTAACTTAACCTAAGGTTAACCAGGAATCAAAACGTCTATTGGTAGTTGAAAAGGGGAACTAAATCTTAACCAAAAAGAGTGCTTGACTTCAGGTTAACCTTAGATCATGTTAGTGGTGATTACAGCCGTTAAATATGTTTTCGAGCGTCTTTCATCTTTAATGGCCGTATTCTGTGCTACTTGTAATCCTGCAAAGCGGTTAACCACCAATCAAAGAAGAAATCCCCGACTTAAATTGACTGAATCCTTCATTGACAGCTGTTTATCCATTGCTCTTGCAGCACAGAAATACGCCCGTAACTCTAGTAGCACAGCTCATAGCAAATATGCCAAGTTTACGTAACTGCTACTATAGAAGTAAGCAAAATTTGAACACCTAATGACAAAAATTGGACAAATCTTGTACTTCTCTACTGATTGGGAAGAGGATACAACTTTAGAAAACTTTTTAAAAATGTTATATGTAATTCTTGCAATTCTCTTGTGTTTCTTAGTTCAGTCAGTTGTAATTATTTTAATACATAAAGTGATACAGGTATTTAATATATTGTTCTTGTATTTATTTTTAATTAAGTATAAGATAAGAAAAAATTGCACCAGTGGCTTTTTCCTCAATTCTTGTGTATTTTAATTACAGTCAGCTGTTACTAAAATATATTAAATGGACTAGACACTTAATTTTAAATTGAATTTTAATGAGATAGGGTAGGTGGGGGTAAAAACCCGCACGAGGCAAAAGCCCGCACCGCGATTTTTAATTGTTAATGATCGATTCAAAAGTTGAAAACCAGGTGGTTGGTTTGTCTTATTGTGACCTATTGTTCTGTGAAAATTCGTACCCCTAAGTCACTCATGAGTTTAAAAAATGCCAAAAGTTTGTTTTTCATCATTTTGATGTAATTTTTCTGATCTTTTACTTAAAAATTACGTAAAATAGGGCTTGAGGGGAAATACAAACAAATAGCCCAATGATAAGATAGCAATTCAACTTCAATTTTATTTTGAAAGAATTGCCTCAACATGTCTCTAAAAATAATAAGGCTTGTTTTTCAAAATAATGTAAAACGGGGCAAATCCACGCAGGTGTTTTGGGGAAAATGTACGCAGCTTAAAAAACTCAGGAATTCCTCCCAAAAGGAAAATGGGACTACTTGATCACTAAAGAGGTTAATAAAGGTGTCTGAGATGCCAACCCTCTACCTAAAACCATCCTTTTTCCCTTTTGAAAGATATTTGGTCAATCTGAAATGAATTGCAACAACAGATTGACAATTTTCATTAAAACTTATCATATTTATATTTAATATTGTTGGTTTGCTTAGAAATATTAAAACAACATTAAGAGCATTATTTTTAGTGTTTTTATAATGAAAAATTATGTTTATCCATGTTTATTTCACTTGGGAACCAAGATTTGCAAGTGCGTGTCTTTGCCCCATTTTGCGAGGCAAAGCCCCGCGAATTTTTTTTCTACTAAATTGTAAATTTCTCCTAAAATACCCTCGATAAGAGTTTAAACTTGGGTTGGTTTTGTAGGTAGGATCTCAATCTAACATCTCCAATTAAAATTTCGGGATTATCTACCCCCTTTCGACGACAATGTTAAAAATACTGAAAATTGCGTGGCTTTGCCCCCACCTACCCTAATTGTCAAGAAGTATAATTATACGGAAGCATTTTTAAAGTAAGATAAAAAAAGCAATTTAAATTTGTTTAGAAATCTTTTTTTTGTCAACAGTATAAATTTTAACTATTAAAGCAAAATTTCCTCGAAATTCCACAACTGTCTTCATTGTTTTCTGTTTTTTTTTAAATTCCTATTTAATCATCAAGGAAGTAGCAAATTAAATTAAAAATCCATACAAATACACTTTAATTCATACTTTCCTGCAATAGGATAGATTCTCTTCAAGGATTAGTGTGATTAATGCCCAAAACCGCAATCTTTTTGTCACAAGTTCAATTAGATGCTTATTTTATCTTCCAAATGTTTTATGAAATTAGGGCTTTCCAATTCTTTAATTTGCTCTGTTATGTTTGAAGAACAACTAAAACCCTGAACTGAATGGTACTGAAATGGAGAAAAGTGTGTATACGAATCCAGGATAGAAGTGGTCTTCTTTATTTTATTTTTGAAATCCAGTGTTCCACTTTGAATCAGAAACTAGCTGAATCGTGAAATGAGTTACTCTCTGGTTTCAGAATGTCATTTAAGGGTCTAATTCTTTTCAACAAACAATCACATTCTCATAAGAAAGTGTTTTTATAAGTGTTTCATTAACGTTTACTTATTCAAAATAAATCTTAGACTGAATCTGTTATATCAACTTCGCGAAGGATAGGATTCATTGAATTAACTTTAATACTTATCATGGGTAATCTAAAACCAAAAGTATTGATAAATAACTTTTTATTGTGATTAGTTTAGAGAATTTTCTAGGTTAAAAAGTTTAAAATGATTTCAGTTTAAAATTTTTATAATAATTTACTTCTAAATACTATTTGAATCAATTTATTTAAATATTAAATTCAAGTGAATGTTAAGTAATTAAAATAGAAAATCATGGAATTAAAATTGAAAAATATTTTTCTTTTTTAGTAGAATAAAAAATATATAAATTTATAAATAATTTCTGCTAATTATAAAAAAATAGCCATGTCTCAAATTTAAAGAACTATCTGAAAATGATTGATGTTATTATACATATGCTACGGGCAAAGTTATTAGTTGGGCATTATTAATAATGCCCAGAGTAGAGGCGGGAAAAGTGATAAATTTCATTGCTAAATGCCATTGAATTTATCACATTGCCCGTAACATATACACAACTGACCCTAAATTAAAACTTTACAAACATAAAGGTAAGAAATTTAGAATGTTAAGTAAAATTCAAATGTTTGCAAGACGAAATATTTAGAATTTCATCCTTTTGTAATATTGGCTTGTTGAAACATAGTCGTTACTGAAAGGATATTTGAGAATTACCATTATGATTAACTTATGAAATATACATCCTAAACTCATTAAACGTCTCCCAGAGCTTGAAACATTGAATTGGAGTTATGAGAAACGCAGATACTACAGACACACGACGAAGATCGTCGACGAACGATTATTCCTTCCTTTTCAAGTACACCCTGTCCATACCGAATCCCAATGACCACTCCAATGGCGATCGAAAGGAAATCGTCAGATAACTAGGAGGAAACGAATCTGGAGCCATTGTTCACCCCGAATGATATACTGGAAGCAACAAAAGGGACCATGCACAACATAACATATCAACATCCATACAGAGAACTAAGACAACAAGCATCAAGCAAGATATTTAGTGCACATCCCCTTTCTCTTATTGGTCATCCTCTCCAATCGCTCCTGGAGGACCAAGATTGGAGAAAGGGGTTGACATCCTTCGGGGATCTGATAAGAGAGGACGATAATCGCATAGAGTCCACCCTCCGCCGAACGATGGACATCCGGGCATTGTTGTTGGACAGCCACGTGACTTCGGGTTGAGACACTTTGTTTCGAGTTTAGCCTTTCGGGATGGAGGTTTTGGCCGAGAAAGACAGAGGTGAGGAACCTCTATTGACAGCTGATTGAAGTGAGGTTACGCATTGGGGGTTCTTTTGTTGTTGTTATTAGTGGTTTTGGGTGATTTCGGGGAATGTTAATTATAGGAAGTTGTATTATGTGTTAGATGAGGGTTGTTATTTTTTGTACTGATAATTTTGACGTGTGGTGGAGAAAAACATGTGAAGAAATTGTTTTGGCCTTGTTTGATTAATTGAGGACAGAGAATTCATTCGAGTGTTATTAATTTGTTCTGTTTGATGTAATAATTTCATGGCTTGAGTTCTTTGATTTGTCTCTCAGCAAGAAGATTCTTGAGGGTATAATGAAGTAACAAGATTGTTAAATTTTTTTGTTGCTTTTAAATTCCTTATTAAGAAGATGACTAACGAGTGACAAAGTATTATATGCATTTTTATGATCTTACTTCATATAAAATATTTTATCAAACCTTTTTTTTAATTCTTACGGGTGTTGGAGGTTTTACGCAATTTGGCAATTTGTATCTTGCAGCTAGAAATAAACAAAGCATAACTGTTCGTATTGAATTAATTTTGCGGAATTTAATGATAGAATTTAAATTTGGTCACTTTTTTCTGCCATTAATGGAGACTGGTAGTATGGGTGACAGTGTTTCTATTTTATTAGTCCCTCTTTTACTTGTATAGTCCCAACTTGTAGTAGAGGTTTCCTTCACTAAACTGAAAAAAACTTTTAGCTATAAAATTTCGCATGAAAAAAAACTCAGTATAATGTTGAATGTAAATGTAAAATATGCGTAAAATTTCATTTTGTAAAAAGTTTATTAGAATCCAACAACCCTATTCATTTATCAAAAGTTTCACACCAATTAAACAAAAAAAATGAAATATTCACTTCATATTATTAATTTTAATGAAGTTATCAAAAGGATTACTTTCCTCATCTCGTTTTATAGCCACCGAAACCTCTCACGCAAAGTTTTTTCTTCAGTTATTCTCGAAACGATATATAAAGGAATCTCATTAGGTCAAAGAACACTACTTTTAATCAAGTCGCATTCCAATCTTTTATAGCCCCGAAAAACCCACTTCTTTTGCAATCGTTTCTTCCATAACTCCCCACAACAAAAAAAAGAGAAACTTGGTAAGTATGTTGGGGTGGAATTATCCCCACAAACCGTAGTAGAGAATCGGTATCGACATCGCAAGCGAGTTAGGTCTAATTTATTGGGATGAGAAAAAGAAGCTACCAATGAAAAAGAAATTTTATACCCAGCCGAAAACTGTATACCTGTCGAAGTAAGGTTCGTAAAATGTAACTTATATTATTTCAGGTTCTCAGGACTTGGCTTGAGAATGCCCCCAACTTCCTTCCAGTAATTTTCATTACTTTTTGCGCGGCATGGAATGCACGGTGACCTTAAAGGCCACTTTGCGATTCAATTGAAAGGCGGTTAATTGTCAATAATTTGCTCTGCTCTGGTATGAAAGAGATTTCTATTTGTATACTTCGGCTTATCTTAAAACTTCTGCTTTTTGCGATATTTCTAAAAATGTTTTCTCGATGATAATAAGTTAGATTTTGACTTTTGACCACTAAAAGTTCGCAGATATATTCATGGATATCATTTGTGATTTTCTCTTAAAAACAACAAAAAGTGATTTTAATTGAAAATGTATTAGTCTTGAAAACTATTTAATAATATCTTTTCATATAGAAAACTATAGATAAGAGCTAAAGAATTACTCTATTTTAAATTGTTTTCAGAAAAATCTTAAATGATTTGTATATATTTTGTCATTGAAAAGAAAAACTAATGTATCTAAACTTCCTTTACTCTTTAACCTATAGTCACATTTTTATCAAAACAATTACCTATAAAATAAATATTTAAATATGTGCAAAACACTCTTAATTCCTATTTAGCACGCTGCACGCTTTATTTTTCATACACTCCTCTAGCTTCTAATGCAATAGGTTTAAGAACGCCTATTTCACAAGATAAAATCAAAACTCGATTTATCTTTTGTCACCAAAATAAACCCCCATTTTTCACAGTCCCAATTAACATCAAATTAAAAAGAAAGAACTCACAGAAGAACCATTTTTTCACCCATCAGCAAACTAGCGGTCTTAAAGGTTATCAACTGCAGTGATTGAACCTTACGAATACCTGTGTTTAATTGATAACATTTCGTGTGAGGTAAGGTTCAAATTTATGGCGGGGAACAAGCCTGGTGGAAAGGTAATTACTTGAGTGTCGGCTGCTTAAATGGTTTTTCGAGAGTTATATATTGAAGAGTGACGCCTACAGTTGAGAGAGGGGCTCTTCAATTGAACGAGAACTATTAGCAGCCATGACATAAATTATTTCTGAATATCATCTTGTTTTGTTTGTTTATTTATTATCCTAAAGTTGATTATCATTTTATTTTTTTAAGTTATGGAAAGGAATTTTCCTTAAGATACTATGAATTGTGCATCTTTAAAGGGGTTTAAAGGAACATATATTTTACTCAGATTTTAGAGTTAAATGAAAACTAAACTTAGCAAAATGGGAATTGAAAGACTCGAATTTTTAATGTAAGTATTCATAGTTTAAACAATATTTATTAGAATTTTAGTAGGACATTTAATACTCTTTAAACTACGTAATTGACTTTTTTCATGATCTTAAATATATAACTTCCGAAAATAAAAAGTTGAACTCAGCTATTAGCCGCTAGGGGGTGACTTTTATTACACTAAGAGTGATATATTTATTAAAACTGCACTTATTAAAAAACACTTCACTCAAATAATTTAATCAAAATCATATAGCACAACAAAACAAGTTAAGGTATACAGAGATGAATGAAAACTGACAATTATATTAATTAGTGCTGTTAATTGAGTTTTGGAAATGATAGATTTTAAATACAAATATTATATTTCCCCATAAATATTAAAAAAAGACAAAACACCACATAAAATTAAATGAAAATAAAACCTTTTTGATATTCCGTGTAGTGAATTCGTTCATCAAAGCATACAAAACTTCAAATTAGATTAATTTTTCGTTTATTACATGTGTGTTGGCTTTATTATAAGTATGTGGGGTTTTTACAGTTAAGTAGCATAAAAATAGTTTTAAGAGTAGGTAATATTGTTTTAGAAAACTTTTAATAAGCTTTTAGACCAAATCAATACCTATAACAAATTTCTACTTTAAACATTTTATGGATATTTCTTTTAGGTTATGGATTTCCCATAGATGTTTTATTGTGAACTGCATCCAGAGATATTCGTCCTAAGATTTACAACCGACATAACATCATTATACTCCACCCTAGTAACACAGCTCATACCAAAGATGTGAAGTTTACGTAACTACAACTAAAAATAAATTAAATTTGGCCCTACATGATAAAAATTGGAAGAATATGAAACGTTTGTTTTGTTTGGGAAGTGCTCAAGAATGAAAATCGATTTTCTAAGGACTAAATAAAAGGTCATAGCCCAGAGTAAGGTATACTCTCATGTAGTACAAGGTAAATTCAAACCTTCATCGACTGATGAAAAAACGCCTAAAGAAGTCCATCTACAACCTGTTGACCTCCCATACGAGGTCAGCAACCTTTCCATCGCCCCCAGAGCTCGGTGCTTGCTCAAGCCTCACTTGCCCAATATTTGAGCCGACCTCTCAGCCGGGGAAACCACCAAAAAAGAAAGAACCGACTTCCCCAAAGGTGTATCCATCGAAGTTGAGTTACATCACTGGTGCTGCTACTTTTAAAAAGTTTCACGGTCGTTAAGCTCGAGGATTTCGTTAGATTTTTACGGGCTTTCGGTGGATTTTTTTATTTTATTTTGTAGTGTCTTCTCCGAGAGGCATTAAGCGGTTTACGACTTTGTTTGGTTCAAACTTTAGTAATTGTCAGGGTCACCTCCCTCCGGTGCTTGGACACGGCAGAAGCTGGAAAATTAGCTCTTGGCGCATCCGTAGTGTCTTGGAGATAGTTGATTGAAAAATGTTGTTGTGGGCTTGAGTCATGATCTCTCATTAGTCTTGTTAATCGATTCGAATCGGGTTGTATTTTTTAATGAAGTTAAGGATCGATTCTCTGAGGTATAGGAATTTTGACTTTGCGTACTTTCTTTCAAGTATAGAATCTATATCTATTAAGACAGTTTATAAGTTAAACCTTAAATTTTCTTAGATACCTAAATATATTTCCTTCATAAAAGCAATTAAAATATGAAATTTTAATGTCTATAAGTAGCTGATAGTATCTAATTATTATCGATTTCTATAGGTTCTCCTAGTTTAGTATAACTGATATTCTACTCCTAAATAATATACTTTCAAAGATCAAAGCTTTTTCTAGCATATAAAATAATATTGTTACTATAATCAGAATAAAAAAACTTTTTTGTAGAATAAAAGTTTAAGTTCAGGTATTTTAAAGTTTACCTAAAATCAACAATGTAACAATGTGTTAACCCATTAATGCCCAACTTTTTATTTTTCTTTAATATTTGGTAAAAACATAGTAAATAGCCCCAAAACAACTGGAAAAATAGTGAAAAAAATTCCAGGTTAAAATTTTAATTTCTACACCAAAATTAAAAAACGTCCCTAAAAAGGGACGTCAGGCACGAATGCCCCCGTTGTTTTTCTCTATAGTAAGCGCATGGTAGAAAACTTTTTTAAAGCCTCAAAAACATTTTCTACCTTATTAAGTGCAGCAAAAGTGATCGGAACGATACTGTAACATCAAAAGGAACAAAAAACATTAATTATTTATCCAATTAACCGTAAAATTAACCTTAATTAACGTAATTTGAGCATCTTTTATACTCTAAAACACGTTTTTTCCTCCCAAATCTATGTTATATGCAAATTAATTAATATTTTTAATTGAAAAAGGCATTCTTTGTTTATATATTACCTAATATTAAGTAATAATTACTTTTACACACCTCAAATCCATCAGAATATCTCAATTTGTGAAGTTTAAGTCTTTCAAATGCCCATACTTTTTTCATTTTATTTAATTTTATTGTGCGGAACACAAATTTCTCCCCAAAAATTAAGCCTTAGTGGGATGTGCATTAGCAATCCAGATGATATAGATTGATCTGCAGTATAGAACACAATGATTAGCCACATCTAATTAGGAAAAAAGCCGAAAATTTATCACAAAAGCGACTTTTTTGGCAATTTGAATGACAAAAAGTCATTATAACTAATAATTATTAAACTTTTAATTAAAATATAACCGGTATATATTTGCATAAGTAATAAATATAGTAAAATAATTAATTTATTCCCTTTAATTAATACAAATTAATTAATTCCTTATAATTTAAGACATTTATTCCATTAATTTAGCAGAAATAACAGTATTTTCCAAAAAAAATAAACAAAAATAATAAATTTACAATCTAAAATTAAAGTAATTTTATAAATATCAGTTATTTAATTCATATCATAAGAATCGAACGCGTTTTGATGAAAAAAATAAGGAAACACTAGCATTTCACTATGGGGAAAACCACGGGGGCATTCGTGCCTGACGTCCCTTTTTAGGGACGCTTTTCGAGGGTCCAAAATAAGGTCAAAATAAAATATTTTGGAAAAATAAAAAAACACCCCAACTGATTTAATGTATAAACAGTAATATATATCAGCATTGAAATTTTTATAAAATAACAACTAGGATTTTTAAGCTTTTTCTTTTAAAATTTTTAAAAAAGCACTTTTCTGAAAAATTCTATCTTCCAACTTTAAAAAAAGTGAAAAAATTTTAAAATTCTGCTTTCTTCTTGTGTTCTTTATTATCTATGAAGATCAGAGATACACCAGTGCAAATTTTGATTCAAAGGAACAATTTTTGTAGAAAAAGGAGGATTTTTAAAAAACGTCCCTAAAAAGGGACGTCAGGCAGTAATGGGTTAATATTAACACCCTCAGGAATAGTATACCACCAATGATCCCCAACATGCTTCCTTGGGTATAATAATAATATAAATTGAATCGTCAGTTTGAAGAATGGAATAAGTCCTAAAAATGACAAATTGACTTTTTGTGCTCAAAACAATCTCCAAGCTTTGCTCTACACATGGGTGAAAAGAGGGGGAAAATAACTAACCCCTATAGAGAGATCTCGCCCCTTGAAGTTGTGAAATCGATGTCCATTCATATTTTTTAAGTTAATTTGGAGTTAAAGTTAATTTGTCTTTCTTTTCATATTATTTGGGCTGTAAACTAGGTTTAAATGAAATTTTCTTTTAATTTAAAATTTTTTCAAATTTTTTTTATATAGGGAATGTTTGACTCCATTCATATTCACTCACTCCATTGATACTGCTCTAATAACTCAGTTTATCTATAATTTTGAATTTAATTTGTCTTATCCCCCTTTTATTTGACCCTTTTGTGGTGTAAACTAAGGAGAAATATAACTTAAATGTGAATTTAAGGGTTTTTTAAGATTTTTTCATCGGAAAAATTTCATAAGCTGGAAGAAGGGAATAAGTCCATCAACTTATTTTGACTGTAAAATATTTTTGAATATACTTAATTTGTTTTGATGGTTTCTCTGTTTTCTAAATAGGGTTAAGAACTTCCAGTAAAAATTTGGTGATTATACAATGAAAATTCCATTACTTATACAGTTTTTTTTTTCGATTTTCTTTGGCCTTATTCCCTTCTTCCAACTGACGATTCAAGTATAGTTACGTGTTTTAAAAAGACATTTACAAAACTATACTTTAATCACAATTAAGTTTAAATTTTGGGAAAAATGTAATACAAAGTATGCTAATTCCTCTAATAGGTATTTATGGTAGTTACTAGATATTATTCATTTTAATATAAATATGCTTTGAAAATTAAAAAACGTTTTCCTAACAGAATTTTTTAACTTTAAATACGGGACAGTACGCGCAGAATACAGATTAAGAGAAGATACAAATAAAAAAAATCGAGTTATGAACAAATGATTATGTTCTTCTTGGTGACTAATATGTAGTTTTTCTTAAATTGTTTTAAGTTTTGTTGAATAAATAAGTATTACATAATTAATATTATTATTACTGTAATACTGATTATATTACTCGTTACTTATTATTATTATTATTATTATTATTATTATTATTATTATTATTATTATTATTATTATTATTATTATTATTATTATTATTATTATTATTATTATTATTATTATTATTATTATTATTATTATTATTATTATTATTATTATTATTATTATTATTATTATTATTATTATTATTATTATTATTATTATTATTATTATTATTATTATTATTATTATTATTATTATTATTATTATTATTATTATTATTATTATTATTATTATTATTATTATTATTATTATTATTATTATTATTATTATTATTATTATTATTATTATTATTATTATTATTAAAATATATTGTAAATTAAACTTTAGTTTAAAAAGAAATAGTTTTTCCACCCTTTACAGTTAATCTGAAACAAATTTCTGGGCTTGTTTATTTTCTGACTCAAACTTTAGTTATTTAGAAAACCCTTTTGATTTTTTATTTGGGGAAGAATTAGTTTTTGCTTGTTCAGTAGCAACGACCTTTCTCAAGTGAAACTAACCTCCCTCAACAAACAATTATAAAGAACTTTCCATCACCCGTGTTATTGTTACCCGCAAGTTAAAAAGAACACTTAAAAACAGTTTAATAAGGTCAGGGATTCTCTCCAGCATATTCAGAATCTAAAAGGACCATTGTAACGGAAATTGTTGTTTATCTTCAAAGTATATTCCTTCGTAAATTATGTTAAATTTTTAATTTTTAAAAATGATTAGTTTAATTTATTAGTAATACCTGTAAGGTAAATAAGAAATTTAAAAACATTCGATATTTTCCACTAGTATACATTAACTGATCCCTACTATGTCCCTTAACACAAATAAATAAAGTATTTTATCTGACATCAATTTTCAAAATCAAAAGATTATGTTAGGTAATTATAATTTAATGTATTTTTAAATTTACAAGTTAACTCAAATACATAATTTGAAACAAAACTATGAAACAAAATATTTAAAAAAAATTCAGCTACAATTTAGATTTGAGAAATCATTTAGAATTATCTGCATAATGAACAAAACCTCCCCTCTTCAATATTTAAAAAAATACCCTTTAACCAGTTGTTCTGGTGAACAAATTTATAAAAACGCTCTTTTTTACATTTGCCGTACTATTAGAAAAAGGTATTTAAAGTATAGATTACAAAAATAGTGAAGATTATTTCCCAACAAGAAAGAAAAACAAAAATCTAAAAAAGAAACAAATGAATGTTCTTTTTTTAATTCATAAATAAAAATTAAAACAAATATTAATAAAATTACTCATTTTTCAACATTTTTAAAATTAAGGATTCCTGATTTTAACAAAGATTCTTCTATCTATAAAAGTATGTTTGACTACAAACAAGAAGAAAAACTGAATTGATACAAGAAAAACGTTTTAATCCTACTTTTGTTTGACTCGTTAAGGTTTGATTTGTACCAATTTCAAAAACACAGAAAATTAACTACATAAATTTAAATATTATTCACAATTTTCAAAGAATTTAATGTTTTTATAATAGAATAACAATTTTCATTTTTGGATTGAGAGTTAAAAGTCTCTACCACCATTTTAATTAAATAGTACATCCGTACAAATTAAAAGAAACATTTGATTTAAAATAAACGTCTAATTGGAAATATTAGAACAAAAGATTAGCAGTAGATTGTAGATTTAAAGAAAGGAAAGTGGGAAATAATGTTGTTGAAAATTTTAATACACCTTGAACGATGAACAAATTGTGGTTTGTTAGGTTTTTTTAACCTTTTATTTACTGAACAGTGCTTACAATTATTACCAACTTTAAAATTTCATAGAATAACCATCCTTTAAATTTAATATATTGATTAAATTGAAAGGGTTCAGCTTAAGTCTACAAAAATGGTCAAGGATATATCTAGTTTAAGCTATGAGGGACGATTAAAGAAGTTAAATTGGCTCACTCTAGAGAAAAGAAGGATTAGAGGGGAATTGATTCAACTTTTTAAAATGATAACGGAATGGGACACAGAGGTACTAGGTCTCAATACGGGTAATAGAACAAGGGGTCACAGATTCAAATTATATACAGAAAATTTTAATCGGGATTTTAGAAAGCATTATTTTTTATTTTATGTCATTATGTCATCATATTATTTTCATTTTGTATGAAATTGAACAGTATGTAATAAGTATTTTAAAGCATTTAATGCTTTTAAAAGAAAAATTTAAACTGAAAATGTCATTAATGAAGCACTTATAGTTGAAATTAACAAGGATTATACAATTTTTAGTAATTTGTGATAACCTCAAAGCATTTCTTGATTGGCATTAAATTTTTACAGGTTAATAATTTTTTTCGATTAAAATTTAATTTTTTTTAAATAATATGTTTTGAAATTAAAAAAATGAAGAAAGGTAGTCATGATGTATACCAAAACAAAGAAAATAAAATTATAAACAAAATGAGCCAAATTTCATGTTTTTAAGTTGAATAGTTCCAGAGTTTTAAGGTTTCTACTAGTGCAAGAAAAAAAACTTTACAATATTTGTGTGACTCTAAAAAAATTATTTCTCCCAAAAGAAGGGTGATAAAAAAAAACCTATGACATATCTCTGACAGTAGTAGTTTCTCATAAAAAATCATGAACTAAACTTGAGTGCTAATCTTTGTTTTTTTGTTGTTTTGTAAAAAAAGTGACAATTTTTTGAAACTTCAAGGCTCTTGCGGCACCTCAAGATATTTTTTGATCAGTTTCAGATTTTCACATATTGACACTGATGTATTAAGACAACTTTTCCGCACTATCACAAATTGAATATTCGAAAAATGTTTTTCGTTCCACCCTAATGTATATATCCCTGAATTTTCAATTTAGTGACACAAAAAAATATTGCAGAAAATCCTAATGCAGCAGATTAAGGGTTAAAAAGGAATTTGAAACTGGACGGAGTTTTTTGGTCTAAAAAATTCCTTTGCAGCATATCTCATAATTCCTGGAATTATGTCAAACAAAAACCTACGGCGACCTTACCTCCCCAAAACGAGAGATCTCTACATCCAACTGTTTATTCTACCCACCATCCCACGAGTTAAATAAACACGACAAGAGACAAAACTATGCATTCTCTAAGGTCAGTTTCTCCAGCCACTCGTGCTGAGTTGAGTCGTTTCCGTCCGGCGTATTGCACACAAGCTAGTCCATTCGTGCAGAAAAATAATGTCGCATTGTGTACTCTTTGAATCCCATTTCTTGCAAGCATTTTATCGCCACGACTTATAACAAGAGTAGCAACAAGAGCGAGCCCGGCTCCAAAGGTCAAGCTTCGACGCGTTCTCCACTTTCTTTTCCGTTTTTTTTCTATCTCTCTTGGCATTGTGAGGATGATGTCAGCATTTATTAAACGCGGAACGGCAGCAGGAGAAGCCTTGTTGCGACAACGGAACAATTATGTCTGCCTTTGCTGTGGAGATTATTAAGCTGGTTTTTTAGGTGTCCGTACATCCATTCGTCTTCGCTGCCGTACTTGTGTGAGCGATTCGTTATACCCTGTGATGCGTATTTAAGATTCAATCAGCTCTTGTTGGAGATAAAGGATTAGTCACGAGTTAGAAGAGTTCAGATCTATTAAAATAGCATACATCATTTAACTCAGAATCATCTCCCTCTTTTTGTGTCCTCATTTACTAATAAACTATTTTTATTAGTTTAAAGATGATTGTATTACTTTTTTTTAAAGGATATCAAGAAAACTGCATGACTTTTTATCAGTGAGTTTTATATAGCTCTTATTTTTTATTCATTCACCTTGTTATTTTGTTTCAGCTAGATATTTATTAATTTTTTGAGCGGTTTTATCTTATTGAACGGAATTAGTATTTAATGTCCAGCGAAATAAGAAATAATATAAAAAAATGACTTGATTGCCTCTACTACGACTTTGAAGGATATATAATATATTGCTAATGATGATGAACAGTGTCTTTTTTATATTTGAAATCATGTTTGCAATTTGCATTTAAAATATATAGAATGATTACTAAAGAGCTTGTGGCAAATTAAATGAAACATGATTTATTTTTTGAATAATAATAATAACTATTTGAAATTCAAACTAGAAAGCAGTTATAATAGTCCAGGCAAATTAGACATTGACCCGGACATTAAATATTACAGGCTGAAAATTGGTGGAAATGTAGAGGATAGTGTCCTTATTGATATCCTGAAATTCTTCTGTGTTGGGGAAAATCCGCCATTTTGGAAAAAACATCGCCATCTTGGATTGCGTTTTCATGCATAGCGACTGAACCAAGGGTCCGATTGAGTTCGGTTTTGTCCCAAATTGTTTAATATTGTGTACTTGAGAGACAATGTCAAAATATTCGAAATGAAAAACTTATTTTAATTATAATTAATTTTGATATAATTACTGCTTTGATGAGTTAAGGGTCACTTGGGGTAAGTGGGACCCCTTTTTGGCCTAGTACATTTTTGTAGCTTTATAGAAAAAATTTGAAAGGGTTTATTTTGTACTTGTTGACTAATTTCGTTAAAGAGTCTATCGATAAACAAAAATTTATCAGTAGTTTCTAAAATAAAGCTTTATATTTTTCTTAACTGGTCTTTTTTATCAAAAATGAGATGGGTGACCCACTTACCCCAAGAGATGGGGTAAGTGGGCCACCCCCTCTTTATTTATATTTAAAGCAAGCAAAACTTAAAAGGAAGTATAAGTGGGTCTTACTTGATTAAGTACAGTAAATTTCAATGTAAAATATTTTATTGTAACTGTGTCCGTGAGTGAGAAATATACTCACATCAAAATCAATATGACAAGGTAAGAATAGAATGAAAAGCAAAATAAGTATTTTAAAGAATATTTTGAAAGGCCAAAGGGATATGTTTCACTTTAGAATATAAAATAGTGTTTAAAAAACATAATAAGGTTGATTAAGATTTATTTTGGCTTTTTAATACACATTGTAAGATAAAAAAGAAATCACACACACTAAATGAGAATGAACACTATTGATGAGATATTTCACTTTACTCACCATAACTTAAATTAAAACGCAAATTTGATATAAAATGTCGATCAAACTATTTTTAAATTTTAATGAATTTTGGAGTGGTGAGTAAAAGGTCTTGCTACTTGCTACTATAAATCGAAATTTTCTGAAAATATTGGGGGAAATTGTCCCTATAACCCCCTTAAAATCCACCTACTGTATGTCTCTCACAAGAAGAGCTCCCGCTAAATTGTTTAATTATGGCTGGTGCCATAGAAACAGAACTTGCCACATTTTTCAAGTATATATTTTAAAGTAGTCCCTCTACTTTAAAATATACTCTTGAAAAATGAGACAAGTCCATTTTTCTATGGCACCAGCCGTAATTAAACAACTTAGCGGGAGCTCTTCTTGTGGTAGACAGACAGTATGTCTTCAGTAGTAGTTCCTATATCATATGGGACCCTCTAGAACCACTTATATCATAATAAAGGGTCCCACTTACCCCACACTGAGGGGTCCCACTTACCCCGACCATGCTAAAACTATGGGGTAAGTGGGACCCCCCCTGTTAAACACTTCAAAATTAAAAATTTTGAAAATTTTCAAATTGCCGTATGTAATTTAGGTCAAACTCTGCAAAATAGTTCAATAAACATTAAAATGTAATGAAAACTTACCTGGAAATACTTCTTTGAAAAATACGTCTTGAACTCTCCAAAAAATCCATTCTGGGAATCTATTTTAAATTAGTTCTATAATTTTAAAAATAAATTAAACAAATCTCAAATATATGCAAAACTCATCGGTGTGAAAAGCTGTAACATAATCAATGCGAGTAAGTGTGAAATTTCCTGTACATATTATAGTTTTAGGGGGGTGACCCACTTACCCCAGTGACCCACTTACCCCAAGTAACCTTATGTAGATAAACATTCGAGATAACAAGCTGAAAATTGGTGAAAAGATAGAAGGCAGTGTCCTAATTGATTTCCTGAAACTCACAAAAATCCCTTTAAGGGAAACCGCCATTTTGAAAAAACTTCCACCATCTTGGATTGCATTTTTATAATTAAATTTTAATTAATGATTTTCCGGGTGAAAATGTAGGTAATAATCCAAAATAACAAGCTGAAAATTTGTGGAAACGTAGAAGATAGTGTCCTAATCGATATTCCAAAATTCCCAAAAAATCCCTCAAGGGCAAAATCTACCACTTTGAAAACACCACTGTCATCTTGTACTCTCAATTTAAGCATAGTGATAGTGGAGTTTTCTCTTTACACTACAAGGAAATTTCCCCAAAAAGGAATTATTGAAGCCAAAAAAACTGCCATTTTAAAGTCGAATATTTCAAAAACTATTTTAGTGATTAAGTAAATTTAGACTTAAATGTAGTTTATTTATTCAATAAAAACATGCAATTACGTGTATGGTCTAAATTTGGCCCGTTTGTTTGCTATAACGTTTGAAGCATAGTTTGTTTTCTTCAATTTGACTGTTTTGTCCATTCTATTTGATTTAGTTGCAACCAAACGGTGATATTTCTCACAAAAGTCTAAAGTCTAAAGAATAATATAGTCTCACAAAATACCTTAACACCTTAGAAAACTATCTAAATAGAGTTCATACAACGAAAAACAATTCATCATGTAAAATGAATCCTAGTAGCAAAAAAAAGATTGGTTTAGGAGTTAACTATTAAAAGCTGTATAATCTCCCTTTAGGAGTAAAGGACACAAATTCTATATCATTAGTTTGGTTCATTATATGATCATTTCGGCTCATACATTATTTTTAAAGTTCACTGAATTATTACAATTCGTTAAATTAGGGGTTGGAAATAATTATTCAAGTGCATGTTACACAAAAATACATTACGGTGCATTATACAAACTACCAGCTAAATAAAATTATTTTAATGTATCAAATGCATGCTTAAAAATATCTTTAAAAAATTCTTTTAACCATATTTAGATGTTGGCAGGCCAACTTTGACTTGCGGGAAATACTTTGGAGAACCATTATAAGTGTTTCGGTACGGGCAAAGTGATAAAGCGGGCATTATTAGTATCGCCCAAATCGTGGCGGACAAAGAAATAAACTCACTGTCAATGAATATTTCCCTAAATGCGGGTATTATTATTAATTCCATCCTCAGAATGTTGATTTCTGAGGACTTATTTATGAAAACTTAACAAATAAGTCGCAAAATTTGGACATGGACAACCTTTGTTTATAAAAAGTTAAACAAATAACTGGTGACTGTTTAATACACTTTCAGAAAATATTGCAGCTTCTTATTCATAACAAAGTTATGACTCCTCTTTCCTTACCGAAGGGACGAAAACTTTCAAAATGCGTTTAATTTTGTCATATATGGCCAAATTTCGTTTACTTCTATCCATGGTTGCAATGTTTCTTGACCCTATGACGATACTACGTGGAAGAAAAAAACTGAGTGAACAGAGAATATGTTGGGTAGCTAGAGTAGGGTCTCCTGACAACATTCAATTCCTATGGAAGTGTTTAGTGCGCATGCTCCAGAAGAAAATCCCATTGAAAGTGCTCACAGCTTTTAAATCTGGAGCATTCCCACTTCCCTAGGAGTTGAAAGTTGTCAGGAGACTCTCTAATGGGTCACTAGGAGTTGCGGTAAACAAATCGTAATAAAAAAAACCGCTATACTATTATATATGGGTTTAAAAATAATTGATAGAAGTTCTTAATTTCACTCTAAATTCAGATATCACGATGGGAACTACTTTATTTCTTTGCGTACTGCCAGGATCATGTAACTTTGCAGGTAACTTATAGTACACTGTTAAAAAAACAGTTCATCCTTTAACCAATTTGTGGTGATAGGTTGGGCGGTTGGTTGTCACCACAAATTTGGTTCAAATTTAGCTGCAACCTAAGGTTCGGTAACAGGTTTCACCAATTTTTCGGTGCTTTCACTAGTGAAATCCGGTGAAACTTGGTGAAACCTGTTACCGAACCGTAGGTTGCAGCTAAATTTGAACCAGTTCGTAGTGAAAGGTTGAACTTTTTTTAACAGTGTAGCAGGTTACGTATCGTAAAAAGTAACGTACTGTCGAACCAACGATAGCAAAGAGTCATGTGATTTTGACATACTCGGAGGGGAGAAAGGAAAAAGCTGAGGGGCAGTTGATCGAAAGAGGAAGATACATTTACTCCCTCTAACCTTAGTTATACCCTCTATATACATAAGGAATCAGTATATTTTAAATAAAACAAAAAATACTGAAGCAAAAAATCACGCGACCCTTTTACTATCATTGGTTCAACAGAAGAAGCAGCAGTAAGTAGCTCACTGGAGGGAGCATCGTCAATAGAAGCTCAATATGATTTTAGTTGAAGTTAACATGAAGCTTTGCCGTCATCTCGTCTAATGCTTTAAATAACTAACCAATATTTAAAAAGGAAAAACGATACTTTTACCGGTGAGTATTACTATGGTCCATGAAACTTAGAGTTTTAGATTAAAATGTAAAATTACTAAACTAATTTTTCCAAGCAAAATATTTGTGTATCCTTATAAATTATTGTCCTCAATCAATCTTACTTATTCCTGTTTTATTCACAAGAAAGAAATATTCTGGAGAGTGCGAAATAAACATGCAGGAGTTTAACTGAACATTAAATTAGTCACTGGTTATAATTCATGAGAAAAGTTTATATGTTTGATATATCTTCAATACGTTGCCAAAGATGGCCGCCAGTCATTACCACAGTCAATTTAGGCCTTTTTGGCTTCAGTGATTTTAGACCATGTTCCCTCCATACACATACTCCTAGGTCCATGAGTAGAATTTACGTTAACGTGACTAAAATTCTACGAATCTTGGAAAGTTTGTGCCTTTTCTGGTTTCCACATATAAATATTTTTTCCTTGGCGCTTCAATTGAAGCGTTTCTCAACACGAAAAAAATCACTGACACCCTCGTTAAACCAATCCAATTCACCGACTCCCGACAAATACCTCTCACAGAAGAAGGACATCAAGAGAATAATATTCTCTCTTTTTGGAATATTCTTTCGGGGTGGAGGAGGGCGACTTGCGTCAGCAGGGGCGGCGGCCCGTAACCATCGCTCGCGCTCGCTGAACCGAAACCGGACCGTCCAGAGGCTCTCTTGACCCCCGGGGCGCTCTTTTTCAATTAGGTTGCGCCCCTTTTTTGCTGCCTCGGAAGGTGTCGATGGGGAGGCGGTCATCGGATTGGAGGGCGTGAGGATGATGGTGGTGATTCACTGAGTTTTTTGTATCCCGTGATGAGATGATGGTGATTATGTCTCTTTGGGAAGGTCGTGATGGGGCTGTGGAGGAAGCGTGCTTGACCCCTGGCCAGATGGCTTTTATATGGACTGTGAAAGTGATGGGGGTAATTTGTTTGTGGAATATGTTGCTGTGACGAAATTGAGTGGTTTAGAGATTTTATGTAGGGTGGATTGTTATTTCAGCGATATTTGGCAAGTATAGATATATGCAATACTAACAACAGGATTTCCCTTTAACTACAGGATTCCAAGTGAATTTGATCTAAACTTTTTTCATTTAATGTATGTACATAATAATTATTTTTGATCCTGAATGGTCTAATACAGGGGTTCCCAATAAAATTTTGCGGAGGACCCCCTTTACAATTAATTTACTGACGAGGACCCCTTAAACTTAAATTTAAAAAAATGTAGATTATATAGAATCTACTACAAATCTCCCAATATTCTTTTGTAAAGGATTACTGCTGATGGCAAAATAAGTTTTTCGGCAATCGTATGATCTTTACCTGATTTTGCAATAAGTTGTGAAATCTCATAAGATGCAAGGTTGCGTTTTTTCATTTACATTAGCGCCAGAATGATTCTCAATAACTTAACGAGATGATTTCAGCTCTTATAAAAAATACTTAACTTCTCGGTGACATTTCGCGGATCGATTGGACACAGCCCGCGGACCCCCAGGGGTCCACGGACCACCTATTGGGAACCCCTGGTCTAAAACTTTCTAGGAAGGATCCGCTTACTTTTTTACAATTAAAAAGTTTATTTTCACCTGTCTTGCATTAATAGCTTGAAAGAGGAAAATTGTCATATCCAATGACCAAACGCAGAGGATTGTAACAAGGAAGGTAATTTAAAGAACACTCTTCCCTTTTCAAAAGTATTTTTGAAATATATTGGGTTGTCCCATAAGTTCTGTTACTTTTTACAAAGTTTCGTGTTTGAAAATGTTTTAAAAAAACTGGCAATAGGTGGAGATTTCAAACAAAGGGGATTTTGATATATGTATATTTATGAACATAATGAGTGATTTTGGTAGTTCTCGTGATATTTCTTTTCAAAATGGTGGTTTGAAAAAAAGGCCGCAAACGACGATTTTCGCGTAATTTTTTTCTTTTGTTTAAAAAACTAGGAAGAACGCATAATTCATGGCTAAAAAAAGTTTTACTGTATGTTTGAAATGTTTAGTTTAAGACGTCATAGTTTCAAGATAATTCCATAAGTTTAGGAAATTTCGGTCTCAAACATAACATCTTTGCAAGAAACTTACCTCAGTAATGTTAGTCATTTCGAAGAAATTTTCACGAAAAAAAGCATCAAAATCAATAAAAAAGCTTACGAAATACCCAAGTATTCAAAATATGCAATATGTATTAAATTATATCTGAAATTAAGTTCAGAAAGTAGTGCGCAATATTCAAGCGCGCAACGTTTTAGCTTATCAGAATTACATCTCGCTAAACTTATGCTAAGCGAACAGAGCAGTTATTTGCTTCATACGAAAACACCACAATAAAACAACTCGTTTGAATTTAGAAATAAATCAATTCAACGACATTATGAAAAGAAGCTTTCAATGTTTAAATCGTTGAAACAAGCATTATGGTTCAAAAAACATCTGCCTTTAACTTGCTTCATACCAGCTGCTTAGAAAAACAATAGGTGTGCTTTAAGAAACACGTGAATTTAGCAATATCTGAAGCTTAAAGTCAAAATTTCCTACCTTAAACTTATCGAATCATCTTGAAACTATGACATCTTAATCTTAACATTTCATATATGCAGTAAAACTGTTTTTAGCCATGAATTATGCGTTCTTCCTAGTTTTTTTAACAAAAGAAAAAAATAATTACGTGAAAATCGTCGTTTTTGGTCTTTTTGCAAACCACCATTTTGAAAAGAAATAATACCACGAGAACTACCAAAACCACACATTATGTTCATAAATATACATATATCAAAATCATTTTTGTTTGAAATCTCCACCTATTACCAGTTTTTCATAAAAAATTTTCAAAGACAAAACTTTGTAAAAAGTAACAGAACTTATGGGACAACCCATATTCGGCTATATTATATTTTTTTTAAAGTAGATCATTGATTGACTATCCTACATTTCCAAAAGATTTATTCAGCCCTAAGTGTGATTGAGTTTTCTTAACTAAACAAACTTGTAGTTTTTATATGATTTGCTGAAAATTCCCTTTTAGAACGGTATTTTCAGCTATCGTATCACTAGAACACACCAATCACTTAGGATGAGATATTTTAGGAATAAAGTAAATTGAGGGCTTACATGTATATGAGCATGCATACACTACTTGAAATATTATTCGTAAACCTAAAAGAAATATTTTGTTAGAAATTAAGTGAATAGAACTTATATGCAATGCAATAGTGTAATAAATCGATTTTGCATGTTCTTAACTAAAATTATTCTTTATTTTGTATAAAGAAAAATAAAATAATCGACAAACGTACTAGATACTTTAGCCCTATTGGTACAGTATCCCCCTCATTCAAATATACCTTTCTACGTTACTTAACATTTAAAATAGCTTAACACATTAACCAATATAATTAAATAGAACAACATTCAAACAGATAATGAAAAATAACCAACTCATGCCTCAAACTACGCACACATTTAAAGAGATCCATCCTTTACTGACAAAGAAGCCCAAGATAAACCGAGCTAAGTGTTTCGACAAAAGCTTATGGGAAAGTGTCTATGAGGTGATTAACGCCATCAGTGTTCGACATTAAGAACGTTTCACACCCACGCTCCACCAATCATTTGGCGAGAAGGAAGCAACAAAAAGAAGGAAAAAAAAGCGATAGCTCCATTGTCTAATTGTCTAATTGAGCTGCTAAAAAGAGTTCCTTTTTTCCTTCCGAGTAGCCTTCTGTGTTCCGTCAAGTGATTAGCTGCCTAATAGATGTTCTAAAAGAGTGTTTAGGCGGCTTTTTGAGCCTTTTTTGTTGAAAGGGTTCAGCGACGGGGATTTTTTTTCGTCGGTGGTTTTGGATGATGATGATTTTTGAGGAAGTCAATTTTCGGTGTTTTATATTAATTGGTTTTTATTGCACGTGTTTTTATGCGTGATTAAGGGAAGAGAGTAGGTTTTTTTGTGGGAAATTTATATGGATTTGGAGAAAAAAGTTGAAATAGTATAGTGGACTAAATCACACAAAATAAAAACAAGTGGATAGCTACGTTAGGTAATATAAGAAAGGATAACTTATAATAAATGTAGCATTTAAAGTCTTTTTTAGTTGTTAATTATATCCAAGGCCTTTTAATGATTTATTTAATTAGTTCTGACCCTTTGAAGATATATTCAATGAAAAGAGTAAATTTGTAATAATATGGCTGTATACGATTGAAGTAAATACTTAATTTGTATTCTGTGTTTTATATCTTACGATTATCATCAAAGTACTTATTATCATGTCAGCCAATTACATTTAACATTAAATAGAGTGCTATTATTGATAAAAAAGAAAATTGTTAAGTTTTCATATAAAAAATTTAAACTTGTGTGCTATTATAATATAACATGTAGATGCTGTGTTTGGGTCTTTTAATGCTTGTTCCCTTCTAGACTGGAGAATCGTGTTGTTTTCAAGATATTTTTATAGCTTACAAATTCAAGCCGACTCTTAAGTTTGTATCCTATGACTATATTATACTTTATGACTAGTTTCTATTTTTGTTTTCAAAGATTAAAGAATTATTTTCAAAGCATGAATAAGTAATAGTTCAGTAGTGATACATTTTGAAATCATTAATTTTTAAGTAAAATAAATTTTAAACAACACGGAGAAAGATGAGTTTGCTTAGTATCAAAACAACTCTAAACAACACTTTTCCAAAGGGAAATCAGCTTCCCCTCGACAAAACACAGCAAACGTACGATTCCATAAAAAGAAACAAACAAACAGCAAGCTCTAAACACCATTTCTCACGCCCTGTCAACAAAAGCGCGTTAAAAACAACACCCCAACAAAAAAGCAGCTCCACTTCCCGGCCTACAACAATCGCAATTATCGCACAATGAGCGACAAAACCGAGATATACGACCGCCATTAGGCAGCGCCAAATCAACGTTATGCATTTCCACACTCCTGCCATAATGAGTCCCAGATTGATTAAATAAATAAACGCGATATCCGCCACCATGCTAAATGAATGGGAAATGTTCCGATTAACGCGTTTTTCCCCGTGAGAAATTCGCATTGATTTGTGACCATTCCGATGAACTTTTGGACACTTCAGCACCTTGTTGTAGGGATGAATGCGTCACGTATGCGGAAGGTGGTGTCGTGTTTTGCGAATTTTAACCCCTTGGTGTCCCTTGTTTTCTGTAGAAACAATGAGTTTTACGGTCCAAGTCTTGTTTGGTCGGTTACATTTGTTGAAATGATAATTATTTTGGGAGGATGCGATAGGGTTTAGGGAAGGGCAAGTTCGACATTTCCTCTAGTTTTTTTTTCGTTGACCGCAGTGCGAAAGGGTTTTTTGAAGGTGTGAATGTTATTATTTTTCTTTTGATTCGACATTCATTCGGGCAATTGTTTAAAATTAGTGCTAGGCCATGTCATTTGCAGTTATGCATAACATTATAATGAAGGCGCTTGTTTTTAAAGCCAGTTCTCTCGTTGTTTTCTGTATAACTTTATGAAATGACAAAGTATTAGAAGAAACTTTATTTGTATACCTTGCTGTCGTAAAGAAAAATGAGTACACACCGTACACGCAGAGGGTACAGTATAACATAAATATGAAAAAATAAAGGACCCAGTTCAAGGAGAAGCTTTGCATTTAGCTCCAAGATACACAACAGTTTTGTTAAAAGAACAATCCTAAGATACACGAAAGATTAATCTATTATGTTCCATTCAAAGATCTTACAATCATTAAGTTTCTGTTTCTTAAAAATCAAAGTAATGAAAAATAATTATTTCCATGATTAGGAACACAAGTTAACTGTAAACATTTGATTTCAATGGAATCCTCTTAAAAAATTTCTAAACCATTTAGTTGAACAATCCTCTAAAAACGAGCAATTCGATGATTCATGAGCTCCATTAAATAATGTCTGGCGTTTCAAAATATTTGCTTCATTAATTTTTAGAACTTCCTTTTGAAATCGAGTTTAATTTTAAATTAATATAACATCCATTTACCCTTTTTTAGCTTCCTTCATCGTTATTTGCAGCAGTTTTACGTAATCCTTGAAAATCCACACAGGATAAATCCATTTTTATCAAAAATACTTTCTGGTGAAGATTTAAATGAACTAGAAAATCGCATATACTTCTTATGACGAAAAATAACATGATAATTTTACCTTTTACTAAAAAAGGACTTTTACTTTATCAAAATTAAAAAAAAAACTGAGCACTCTTGAACTTAAACATTGCCACTTCCCATTTCACCCCGAAAAACCGTCACTGCAAGCCGTCAGAGGAAGAGTAGGGAGTAACCCTCCAAAACGCGGTTCGTCTGTCTCCTCTCCCTGTCAAGGTCCCTCGTCCCTAAATTATGCACGCTCTTCCCACCAAAATACAATCGAGTTGGTCGAGGGTAGGACGTGACAGCCATGCGGTCGACGCATCAACTTTTCATTCTTTTCAAAATCTTTCGCTTATGGGATTACTGCTGGGACTTTTTTTTCTTCTGATGGCTGCGGTGGTTTTTTTTGGGGGGGAGGATGCGGGGAATGCTTGGGGTTTGTTAAAGTGAAGTGTGTTTCAATGAAATTTAAGATACGAGTGAACCCTATAATTTCTTGTACTCACTTGAAAATTAGGTGGGTAGAAGAATTTAAGGATATCTTAATAGTAAGTAGCATCATGAAAACCATAAAGTTGCTAGAAGAAATTTTTGGTCATTCAGAAAGTTACCAAAATAATACCCTTACTGTTATATCCATGAAATGAAGATAAATTAATGGCGATATTTTGCACTAGTTGCTACCTGGAATAAATAAACCCCTTTACTTTCGTTATGTCAGCAATTTGAGACTAGGTGAGAGGAGAAAAATTCAGAAAAAAATATTTCCAGGGGAATCTCCTGGAATAATTTGGGAAGAAGGATGGTGGACTAAGGATTACTTGAGGGAGTGGCAAATTAAAATCCTACTTGTCTTAGGCTTGTTAATATCTAAGCATGATTTATTTATTTTACGACATTTAATTTAACCACTAACCTTACCGGCGGTTAATCGAGAGTCAAACCTTGGATTGATGGAAAACTAGTTTTACATCTTTAACTACCAATCAGAAGTTTGACTTCCAGTTAATCGCCTGTCATGTTTGAAGTGAATACGGCCGTAAGATGACATACTTTTAAAAATGCAGGGAAACAGCTTTTACTCAAGACTATAGCAGCTCGTTTTGCTTTCCTGCCACAAATGTACTATCACAGAAAAACCACATTTACAGGTAATCATATTTACACGTTTCTTACTAGGAAAATTTAGACATTTTAGGGGCCGTTCAAATATTACGTAAGCACCTACGGAGGGGTTGCGCTTTGCTTATATTTCCTGACAAGGGGGGAGGGGGGTATGAATGATGCTTACGTAAGGTACTGAATTTTCGAACATCTCCGTTTTCGATCCCCAAAAACGGACTTTTTCTCACAAAATTCTAATCCCGTGTGGAATCTTACCTCCTGTAGGGGGGTCGTTGGTCTGCAAGGGGGGAGGCAGGCAGTTTCTTACATATACAAATACAAATACAAATACAAATTAAGTCGACCAACTACAGGCGTAAGCCCAGCAAGGTTGGTCCAGTCTTTTTAACCCAAACTACCAGAATCCCAGTATCTGTCAATTTTCCCCTTGAACTCGTTTACCCCAATTGAATTTACGATTGTTTCAGGCAACGCATTCCATCTATCCACTACCCTATTAAAGAAATAATGCTTTCTACAATCCGTCTTAAATTTTACTTTATTCAATTTGAAATTGTGACCCCTTGTTCTATTACCCGTATTGAAATCTAGTCCCTCTAGGTCTAGGTCCCCTTGCTTTACCATTTTAAAAAGTTGAATCAAATCCCCTCTAATCCTTCTTTTCTCTAGAGCAGTGTTTCCCAACGTGGGGCGCACGCCCCACCGGGGGGCAATATCATTTTCTAGGGGGGCAATTTGAAAATTTTCAACCAAATTGCCCCCCAGGTGGGGCCAATCCAAGGGGAAAATTAAAAAAAAACTTTTTAAAAAGAAGTTTATCAAAATCTGATCTTATTATCCTATCTGAGAATGTGTCTGAAATCTGGACCAGTATGTATCAAAACCAAGTTGAAACCCTGTTTTTTAGAGTTTTCCAAACCTTTTCTGGGGGATGACCAAAGATCTCTTTGTTTTTAGAACGCTTATATTTGAAACTTTTTTACATTAGGTTCATCAAAATGTAAATCTTACCTAAAAATTTATATCCAAAATTTCCCTACTAGGGGCACCAAACTAGTTAAAAACCTACTTCCTAGAGTCAAATTTCCGAAAATTTGACCCAGACCCCCCTTGGTACTTAGAACATAATTACTCGAAACTTGATATAGTTCTTTAGCATACAATTTCTACAAAAAAATGTTCCGAAAAGCTTCATTACACTTATTAAATATACATAAGAGGGAGGGGCTAAGAAATAATTTTGGCTCCTTCTCAAAATATATTTCTATATCTGCCACTGAGACCGGGGGGCATGGAAAATTTAGAAAGGCTTTGGTGGGGCATGGGCCGAAAAAGGTTGGGAAACACTGCTCTAGAGTGAATATATTTAGCTTCTTTAATCTTCCCTCATAACTTAAACTGGATATACCCTTGACCATTTTAGTAGCCCTATGCTGAACCCTTTCAATTGAATCAATATCTTTTTTTAAGTATGGAGACCAAAACTGAACAGCATACTCTAGATGAGGTCTCACCAAGCCTCTGTATTGTGGCAAAATAATATCCTCGGACCTTGAAGAAACAGTTTTTTAATGTATCCCAATATCCTATTAGCCTTTTTACTAGCAGATGAACACTGATGAACCCATTTAAAGTCCTCATTTACTATCACCCCTAAATCTTTGATCATATTACCTTCTTTAACTTTGTCACCTTTACGTAAGTGGGGGGGTGGGGGTTTGCTTATTTTTGCTGACAAGGGGGGAGGGGGGTCAAAAATGACCAAAAAAAGTGCTTACGTAATATTTGAACGGACCCTTATTATAAGTATTCCAAAGCATTTTTTTCTTATAAATAATAACTAAATATATTGCTCCTTTGTGAATTAGGTCCCTGGTAACACAGCTCATATGCCATACATGACAAAAACTGGACGAATCTTGGACATTTGTGGTGGTGCTTGGATAGCTAAGTAGCTATCAAATCAAGCATACCACAAAGAGTACCGATGAGTAAATATTTACCCCCAAAAATTACATTAGTCCGAATCCATATTAAACGGGATTCAGACCCTATCCAGTGTGAAAGCATAAAGACCTCCAGGCCATTCCAGATTCGGTAACAGCTTGTAGACGCAACAAAGGAAGACTTAGCATCTTGATGAGCTTCATTCACCACCTACGAACAATGACCCTGATTCATAACGTGCCCCCGGGCACTTAACCGAACCCTCCCCATGTCAAATAGGGTTAACCCCCCCCGCCTTCATATCCATAAAGCACACTGCCGATTAAAACTCTGGGTCAAACACCTATTCATTCCCAGTGTCCATTCCTAATAACATTCCTCGTCCGATGAGGGGTGCCCTCCCCAGACCTCGGGGGGTCCCCACTCCAATCATCCATATTGCAAATAATAATAACAACAATAAAAAAAGCACCACCTCCTTTTTTTCCGAGGTCCGGCCAGGACGACAGATGGCACTTCTGTCGTGTTGTGGGTGGGTCCCCCTAAAAATGAGGACCCCCGATCGAGATCGATGAGTTGCATTAGCTGTCCGTTTTTCCCGAGCATCATCTTTCTTCCCTCCCCGCTCAAAAAACTCATATTGTTGGGGGTGAGTCACGGATGGGGGTGGATGTGGTGGTTCCCCGCAAGGACCGACGACTCATTAAGCATCGGGGGTCGGCTGGCCGCAGAGGGGTGAGTGCCTCTTCCCCCACTGCAAATTTCTGGAGGGGCGACTTTTTGAAGTTTTGTAGGGTTTTAATTCGCTTTTTTTGCTGTGGTGTCGGAATCAGGTGGCTGGGGTCGCGTGGCTGAGCACGTTTTGTAGAGGGGAGGGAGGAGAGGCCCCTTTTTAAAAGGGGGAGGAGGTTTGTTTTGTGGCGTGTGACGACGATTGAACGATGGTGTGACTTCCTAAAGCCAGTTAGGAGGTGAGGATTTGTAAAGGGAAAAACGATATAGTGGGTTTTAAATGTAGAGAGAGAAATGTGTGGACTGTGTTCAACAGTGTTTGTGGTGAACTTTTTATAATCCAGTTTAATGTGAGGAAGCTAGTTATGCTTTTTATGTTATTACGAGTTAGAATGAACAGTGAATTATGACTTAGTGAACGTTTTTTATATGAATTCCATTAGATACTCTTTAACTTTAATTTATTAATTTTAAAATTTATGTTTAGTCTCTAAATTTAAATTTCATTCAACGAAATTAGCTCTTTTTCAAATTATGTATTGGAAAATAACCATGATTTAATTTAACTGTACTTTAATTATCCAACGTATTTTGTATTAAATACAAATCTATATTAAGAAGTGAATTATTTTAAAACTGATCAGGGATCACTCTCTAAGTATCAACTCCACAGCATTGAAAGGTAAGACGTTATTCGTTCTAAAAAGCATTTTACGACAGAAATGCACTCAAGTACGGAATACATTAAGTTAGAATAGAAATAAAAAATAGTTACCTTTCTTCTTTACTTTAAAAAAATTTTGATTTCTGTTTCAAAGTTAACTAACTTAACAAAGTTGTATTTTTTTCAAATTTATTCAACAACAACACATACCACGACAGAACACAAGAGGAAAAAAATGATAATGAAAGAAAGACTAAAAGATTTTTTTAATATCCCAAAGGGGCCAAAAAGTCTCTTACATGGGGTTAAAGATTTCCTATTGTTATTGAACATAGAAAAATAAAATAAATTTAATAAACATAAAAATGCAATTAGAAAACTTATAAGAAGTAGAAAAATATGTCTTATCCAATTACCAATTCCAATCCAACATCCATATTAATCCAATTTTTGTAATAAAAACGAATAGTAAAGTCCAATATTCAAACCACCTTTATTCCTTCAACGATAAAGACCCACTGAAACACGTTCTCCCCCTTCCCTGCTAATCTGGAGCATTCATCTATTGATCGATGAAATCATTTTTAAGCCCATTAAACCCAAACGCATATGCCCACCACAGCTTCTCCCCTTTGCCCTCAGCCATTGCTCTGGTTTTGAGGCAAATGGGGCCATGAAACGTTAAACAAAACAAAAATATCATGTAAAAAGTATGAAAAATTAGTGGGGACTAAGTAACAACTATAAAGTATCGCATTTCATATCAATAAAAGTAAAGAATAATAAGTTTTTTAAATGGTATTATCTGTAACTTAGTTAATAACTGTATGGATTCCGTAGTATAGGTACTATAATTCATAGTTAGAATTTATTTAGATATCTTTTAAAAAAAGTGGAAATATAGATACGTTTACCAAATATCACTAAATTAAAAACTTCTCCTACTTATGTATAAATTGATTTTGGTACTGATATTGATAGTTGATAGGGGACGGATTGCCTGGTTGGTTTACTCAACTTACTGCCCTCCACGCTAGCAGCCTGCGCGCTGTACCGTCGTCGGTTCGATTCCGGCCTAGCCCTGGGTGTATTTTCTCTCTCTCTCTCTCTCTCTCTCTCTCTCTCTCTCTCTCTCTGTGTGTGTCAGTAAAATTCTATTTATGTCTGTCTTACTTGGCGAAGGTTTATAAGCGGATCCTTGAGATCAAGCACACAGACCTGAAAATGTATGTCTCCAAAATCCAATCCAATGATATAGTTGATATGTGTAGCACCTTCAGGAATAGACTTGCGTGTTCATTTTAATATCAAATAACTATACAAATATTTTAGTATACACACATATTTTATTTAATAAACTTAAGGAACTTATTATTAAAGTCTGTCTATCTTGACTAGGCGATGATGATAAACCCCAACTGGGAAGGCCATTCTCTCCCTGGGGTTGGATAGGTAGGGAGAGAGCGCTAAACTGGTTACTACTCGCCAATAAGAGAGGACGAACAAACTTTAATTCATATTTATAAATAAAATAACTTTTAAATTGTTTTTATCATTATTTTAAATTTTAATCTTTTTCGAGTGAATGATCATTATAATGTATTGATTTAAGAGGAAAAAATGACATCACTAAATATTATATCTTTATTCCGTACATAATAGATTGAAGTAAAGTATTTTTAATACCACAAACATCACAGATAATGTCTTCAATGTCTTCAATTTATGATCTAAACCAGAAAATTAGCTACTTCCAATAAAATACAAAAGGAATTTCATCACAACGTTTTATGACTGAAATACGAGATTTAGTTTCACTTCAGTTAGCACCCAACAAACAAAATCTTCGGTCCACCCACAAACGATCATGCCACTAAGCTCAACCGATATCCCTCCCAGCACGAGTCAAGTCGATCACCCCCACAACTAAAACCATTAAATCCTATCTCTTCCCCACCATATGGGCAACCCTTCGCAGCCCCGGGTCCGGACCCGGAACAGGGGCTTTGCCCGTCGGAGCAGAAGCGATCATCCGGCCGTTCCCTAAAAAAGGCCGGACGGATCTCTCGCATAAGGTGCTGATTTTTATCCCCTTTTCCACAAAGCCAGAGGTGGCGAGATTACTGACGCTTGGCTGGTGGTTCTGAATCACCCCCTTATGACGCCTTTTTTTGCATGATGCTGTGGTCGATTAGTGGTTGGTGTGGTCCGATGGGGGGTGGGTTGTGATGTTGTGATATTGAATGTGTTTTAATGGTTAGTACAGGTTCCTTTGATGTCTTCCATTGGGTGCATTTAAAGATTAAATGTTTCCATTACGGCGATTCCTTACGTGGTTGCTTAAATTTTCTATTATATTTTTGAATGAAGAAAGAGAAAAATGAGGAAAGGAGAAGATAATGTGACGCTCAAAATCCTCAAAAACAGTTCAGTTTCGTTGGAAAATAGCATTGATTTTCATAAATAATATCTTTTCAAGAAACCGCAAACAATTTAATCCTACTATGGTTAATTTTGTGAATACGACTTTAAAATTTATTTATAAAAAAACTTCTTCATTTGACTATCTAATCAATACGGCTCGATCTTTAAGCACAACGAAATAACAACCAGAGCATGCCTTAAATACCTTAACTTATATTGAGGACAATAAGACTATTAACTTAAAGGTGCAGTTAATGAGATAAGGTCATCCGATTATATTCTCTTCAAGACGAAAAATTTATTTTCTGCTGTTCACAATTGCCCTTCAATCAAAAGACTACAATAAGTATGATACAATAGTGTACTTACCGGAACCATAATAGGAGCTTTTCTCACTTATGGTTCATACTCTTATCAAGTTAGTAACGGGATTTTGAAATAGTACTATTTAATACTTTGAAATGAAGCGAAAAACAAACTTTGAAAGGAATCAGCCAACTCGATATGATGGTAAACTATCGTGAGTTTTAATGCTTGATTAATGCTCGAAGTTTTCTACTTGAATACATTATTAAACATTTTAAATTTATTTTATTTCAATATTCTTTATGACTAAGAATAAACTTAGAAGTGCTGCTTGCAAAGTGGAATGTTACAAAATGATAGAAGTTGGGAACTTTCTACTTTAGAGGTTTTTTACTAATATTGAAACAAGTAGCTAAATGAGGTCAAAATTTTCATTGCTTTGACTTATTTGATAAGACCTCTCAATAGTATGATACATTATGTGTAAAATACTTTTAAATTATCAATTTTAAAATACATTAAGAAATATTATCAATCAATTTTAAATAATCCTTCTTTTGTACCTATTTTCGTTATTTTTAAAATTATTCAAATCAGAGAAATTCTGAAATTTAGCCGTCTTTTTTTCTTTGAACACGTTTTGATATTTCCAAATAATTTCACTTTTTCATACTAAGCTATCAAAATTGAGAAATATTCTTAACATGAAAGGTAAAGAATATTTTTCGCACTTGTAATTTTTAATTCTGAGAAAATGTATAACGTTATATATATTAGCAAAACGTTTTTATATATGTTACAGTTAAAGTCCGGAAATCAGTTAATTTACAGATAACCTAGGTAATTTGCAGATTAACGAGGGTGATCCGTTAAAGACCGAATTTTTTTTCAATTTCCAAGATTACCTAGGTAATCTTTCCAAGATTACCTAGGTAATCTTGAAATTACCTAGGTATTCTGCACCCTACCGACTAGACACTCGTTAATCTGCATACTACCTGTAATCAGTTATTTTACATATTAACGAGGGTGATCCGTTAAAGTACAAAATTTTATTTTATTTTATAAAAAGTTTAAGGAGGTTGGGGGGGCTGCCGCCCCCCCCAAACCCCCCTGCCCTAACTATAACCAAACTCGTTTTGGGGGTAAACAGTAACAATGACGAATCAAAAAAGGGGGATCGGTACTTTTTTCATATTACACAAAACACGCAAATCCCACAAAAATAGTAATGAAATAGCAATTTTAAAACTAGAATATAAAAACAATAATAATAGAATATTAAAGTACCAACTGAGATTTGTATCAATTGTGGTTTTCGATCTCGATTTGACAGCGTATTTCAATGAGCACTTAAACTAGCAAATCTTAATGAAAGCGCGGTGTAATCGGCTGGCAGCCTGCACTGAACTATTGCTAGGATTTGCGATCGATTACGTATGTTAAACCCTTGCCCAGGTTCCAGCGATTGTTGAATTAACGTTTGTTGAAAAGATATTTCAACAGCTGGGACATTTGCTTTCTTTAAAAGAAATCTCTGTCACTCTGAAGTCGGAGCTTCAACACAATTGTTTCAAAATACCCGTTTTAGTAGTAATATACTGTACTTAATCATGTAAATTTACAGTACTTACTTGCTTGTATTATTTTGTTTTAACATTCAACATGACAACTACTAGTGCTACGCTCTAAATTTGAAATCAAAACACCAAATATGACAACAAACTACGTATTGAAACCCAACTGCGCAGGGGTAAGCGCATGGCGCAGTAAGCACCTCAACATTTTAACAGAAAGTATTGAACGAAACAAACTATTTTGAACTTTAACGATCAAGAGGCCGTTGTAGTGTAGATTCCCTAGGTAAAATGCGAAAAACTCAAAAATCCGCACATTAACGACAGAAATCAGTTAATCTTAAGTTTACCTAGGTATTCTTCAGATTAACTAATTCAACTTTAGCGGTAACATAGGGTAGGTGGGGGTAAAAACCCGCACGAGGCAAAACCACGCACCGCGATTTTTTATTGTTAATGATCGATTCAAAAATTGAAAACCAGGTTGTTGGTTTGTCTTATTGTGACCTATTGTTCTGCGAAAGTTCGTACCCCTAAGTCACTCATGAGTTTAAAAAATGCTGTAAGTTTGTTTTTCATCATTTTGATGTAATTTTTCTGATCTTTTACTTAAAAATTACATAAAATAGGGCTTGAGGAGAAATACAAACAACTAGCCCAATGATAAGATAGCAATTTAACTTCAGTTTCCTTTTGAAAAAACTGCCTCAACATGTCTCTAAAAATAATAAGGCTTGTTTTTCAAAACAAAGTAAAATGGGGCAAATTCACGCAGGTGTTTTGGGGCAAATCTACGCAGCTTAAAAAGCTCAGGAATTCGTCCCAAAAGGGAAATGGGACTACTTGATCTCTAATGAGGTTAATAAAGGTGTCCGAGATGCCAACCCCCCTACCTGAAACCATCCTTTCTCCCTTTTGAAAGATATCTGGTCAATTTGAAATTAATTGCTACAACAGATTGACAATTTTCGTTAAAACGGATTATATCTATGTTTAATATTGTTGGTTAACTTAAAAATAGTAAAACAATATATTAGAAATCCTTTATCTGCTAGCGGATGATCCACGATTGCTACGAAAAAAATTTTTATTGATGAGGGTAAATTTTAGACGACATTAGAGAGATTTTAGATGTAGAGGAAAGGTTTCTACTGTACTGTACACATTTTAAAAGTTTTGCATATCATATTTTTTTGTACAATGAAACATAGTTTTTATGCTGAAATATTTTTTTTCGTGTTTTCACCTCATTTTTGGCCTTTTTTCGGGTTATTCGCGATTTTAGCTATCCGCGGTACCCTTGGCACCCAATTCCGCGGATAATAGGGGCTCTTCTGTATTAAGATGATTATCTCCAGTGTTTTTATGATGAAACACTTTGTTTATCCATGTTTATTTCATTTGGACACAAAAATTCAAAAGTGCGTGTCTTTGCCCCATTTTTGCGAGGCAAAGACCCGCAATTTTTTTTTCTACTAAATTGTCAATTTCTCTTGAAATACTATCGATAATAGTATAAATTTGGATTGGTTTTGTAGGTAACATCTCAATCTAACACCTCCAATTGAAATTTCGGGATTATCTACCCCCTATCGATCACAATGTTAAAAATACTGAAAACTGCGGGGCTTTGCCCCCACCCACCCTATACACATACACAAATAGACCAAGTAAAGAGTGAATTAATTACCCTTTAAATTAAAAAGAGTTGTAATCAAAACATCATATATGATATACCTGGTTAATTACAATTTGGGTAACAGATGACTCATGTAGGGTTACAAGTTTTTTATTTTGATTATTCTATGAAAACATTTCGTGGCAGATGGAGTTCAGGTAGAGTTCAAGCATACTCCCCCAAAGGCGTTGCACCCTCATAAAACCATACTTTTCCAGGGTACTTTTGGGGCAGGTGTGTTTTTCCAAGCACCTAATCGATGTAAATTTGAGTGATTTCCTAAATGGATGGAGCCCTATGAATAATTTAGAGGGGATACACAAATATTCAATGCTCGTTAACTGTTAAATATATTCCCAATCTTTTTAACCGAGTATGAAGTAAATGTTGACAAAAATAACTCAGTGCCTGAAGCTACCTTTTGGGTTTCTAATTTTTTTAATTGTTCTATAAATAAACAGGTTGGCTGTAAAAAATATCTTTGCTAGGCAATTTTTTTTAGTATAACTCAATAATTTTGCTCGAAAAATCTTATAAATAAATTTATTTTCAATTTTTTAAAAATAATTTATCAAAATGTATACAATTTTTATGAAGATTAGGATTGAAATTAACAGGACTTACACCCCAGCGGTTATAGGAACTACCTACTGACTCTCTTATTTTAAAAAGGTTATAAGCTGAAGAGGAAGAACAGAGTAAGAGGGGAAATAATTTTCTATATACAACATGGGTAGATAAACTTTGAAAGTTTTTTCTAAACATGTGCGTTCTTGGAAAAAAAGTTTCATTTTCCTTTTAATTACAAATGTAGCAGTTATAAAACAGAAAACATATTATAGTGAGCTAATTATACAAACTGGTGATATTTTTCTGTGGTTCTATGCCCGTCTCACCACTAATAGCCCTATTCTCCCTTCAGCATTCAGTATTAAGGCCGCATTGAAGTCAAAGAAGGAGAATTCCGCTAATAATTATTTTCCAACGCTTTAGATCCGCGTATATGCCAACACACCCCCAATTTTGAATAAATAAATTTTTCAAAATTTCCCGTCTTATACGCGGTTATATACCACACCTATTTTTAAATTAAAAACAAAATAAAAAAAGTTTAAAAACAAAATAAAAAAATTACAAGCGTCACAAATCGTGAGCTACTGGAAATGAAGACCTAGTCTGATTGTCCCTAATTATCTTCAGATACCGAAGGTGCTACTATAATACGAAGAAGGGGAGCTTGTTCCCATGGCCGGACGGAGCGGAAGCGGTCTCAATTAGAGAACATCTTCCGAATGCTCGACCAATTAGCGGAGCATCGTCCGAAGCATTGTCCTTGTCCAGCCATGCAAGGACGATGAGTGATCGACTGGGAATATCCGAGGTGTGGCGGGCGACACTTGGGGGTGAACTGATCACGAGTGTCGCAAAGTGTTGCTGACAATATTCAAACTGAGTAGACTTCCCAAAGGGAATTCAAAACCGCCAGAGAAAGTCTTAGGGTAACAACACCCAAAGGGAACTACTTCTTGTATAACGAATTGTATTTTGTAGGGGGTTTTGGGAATCTCCTCCAGAATTTTTTTTTAAGTTTGAACGTAAAACGTCGTTAATCTTATTTTATTCAAACTGAGTAGACTTCCCAAAGGGAATTCAAAACCGCCAGAGAAAGTCTTAGGGTAACAACACCCAAAGGGAACTACTTCTTGTATAACGAATTGTATTTTGTAGGGGGTTTTGGGAATCTCCTCCAGAATTTTTTTTTAAGTTTGAACGTAAAACGTCGTTAATCTTATTTTATTCAAACTGAGTAGACTTCCCAAAGGGAATTCAAAACCGCCAGAGAAAGTCTTAGGGTAACAACACCCAAAGGGAACTACTTCTTGTATAACGAATTGTATTTTGTAGGGGGTTTTGGGAATCTCCTCCAGAATTTTTTTTTAAGTTTGAACGTAAAACGTCGTTAATCTTATTTTATTCAAACTGAGTAGACTTCCCAAAGGGAATTCAAAACCGCCAGAGAAAGTCTTAGGGTAACAACACCCAAAGGGAACTACTTCTTGTATAACGAATTGTATTTTGTAGGGGGTTTTGGGAATCTCCTCCAGAATTTTTTTTTAAGTTTGAACGTAAAACGTCGTTAATCTTATTTTATTCAAACTGAGTAGACTTCCCAAATGGAATTCAAAACCGCCAGAGAAAGTCTTAGGGTAACAACACCCAAAGGGAACTACTTCTTGTATAACGAATTGTATTTTGTAGGGGGTTTTGGGAATCTCCTCCAGAATTTTTTTTTAAGTTTGAACGTAAAACGTCGTTAATCTTATTTTATTCAAACTGAGTAGACTTCCCAAAGGGAATTCAAAACCGCCAGAGAAAGTCTTAGGGTAACAACACCCAAAGGGAACTACTTCTTGTATAACGAATTGTATTTTGTAGGGGGTTTTGGGAATCTCCTCCAGAATTTTTTTTTAAGTTTGAACGTAAAACGTCGTTAATCTTATTTTATTCAAACTGAGTAGACTTCCCAAAGGGAATTCAAAACCGCCAGAGAAAGTCTTAGGGTAACAACACCCAAAGGGAACTACTTCTTGTATAACGAATTGTATTTTGTAGGGGGTTTTGGGAATCTCCTCCAGAATTTTTTTTTAAGTTTGAACGTAAAACGTCGTTAATCTTATTTTATTCAAACTGAGTAGACTTCCCAAATGGAATTCAAAACCGCCAGAGAAAGTCTTAGGGTAACAACACCCAAAGGGAACTACTTCTTGTATAACGAATTGTATTTTGTAGGGGGTTTTGGGAATCTCCTCCAGAATTTTTTTTTTAAGTTTGAACGTAAAACGTCGTTAATCTTATTTTATTCAAACTGAGTAGACTTCCCAAAGGGAATTCAAAACCGCCAGAGAAAGTCTTAGGGTAACAACACCCAAAGGGAACTACTTCTTGTATAACGAATTGTATTTTGTAGGGGGTTTTGGGAATCTCCTCCAGAATTTTTTTTTAAGTTTGAACGTAAAACGTCGTTAATCTTATTTTATTCAAACTGAGTAGACTTCCCAAATGGAATTCAAAACCGCCAGAGAAAGTCTTAGGGTAACAACACCCAAAGGGAACTACTTCTTGTATAACGAATTGTATTTTGTAGGGGGTTTTGGGAATCTCCTCCAGAATTTTTTTTTAAGTTTGAACGTAAAACGTCGTTAATCTTATTTTATTCAAACTGAGTAGACTTCCCAAAGGGAATTCAAAACCGCCAGAGAAAGTCTTAGGGTAACAACACCCAAAGGGAACTACTTCTTGTATAACGAATTGTATTTTGTAGGGGGTTTTGGGAATCTCCTCCAGAATTTTTTTTTAAGTTTGAACGTAAAACGTCGTTAATCTTATTTTATTCAAACTGAGTAGACTTCCCAAAGGGAATTCAAAACCGCCAGAGAAAGTCTTAGGGTAACAACACCCAAAGGGAACTACTTCTTGTATAACGAATTGTATTTTGTAGGGAGTTTTGGGAATCTCCTCCAGAATTTTTTTTTAAGTTTGAACGTAAAACGTCGTTAATCTTATTTTATTCAAACTGAGTAGACTTCCCAAAGGGAATTCAAAACCGCCAGAGAAAGTCTTAGGGTAACAACACCCAAAGGGAACTACTTCTTGTATAACGAATTGTATTTTGTAGGGGGTTTTGGGAATCTCCTCCAGAATTTTTTTTTAAGTTTGAACGTAAAACGTCGTTAATCTTATTTTATTCAAACTGAGTAGACTTCCCAAATGGAATTCAAAACCGCCAGAGAAAGTCTTAGGGTAACAACACCCAAAGGGAACTACTTCTTGTATAACGAATTGTATTTTGTAGGGGGTTTTGGGAATCTCCTCCAGAATTTTTTTTTTAAGTTTGAACGTAAAACGTCGTTAATCTTATTTTATTCAAACTGAGTAGACTTCCCAAAGGGAATTCAAAACCGCCAGAGAAAGTCTTAGGGTAACAACACCCAAAGGGAACTACTTCTTGTATAACGAATTGTATTTTGTAGGGGGTTTTGGGAATCTCCTCCAGAATTTTTTTTTAAGTTTGAACGTAAAACGTCGTTAATCTTATTTTATTCAAACTGAGTAGACTTCCCAAATGGAATTCAAAACCGCCAGAGAAAGTCTTAGGGTAACAACACCCAAAGGGAACTACTTCTTGTATAACGAATTGTATTTTGTAGGGGGTTTTGGGAATCTCCTCCAGAATTTTTTTTTAAGTTTGAACGTAAAACGTCGTTAATCTTATTTTATTCAAACTGAGTAGACTTCCCAAAGGGAATTCAAAACCGCCAGAGAAAGTCTTAGGGTAACAACACCCAAAGGGAACTACTTCTTGTATAACGAATTGTATTTTGTAGGGGGTTTTGGGAATCTCCTCCAGAATTTTTTTTTAAGTTTGAACGTAAAACGTCGTTAATCTTATTTTATTCAAACTGAGTAGACTTCCCAAAGGGAATTCAAAACCGCCAGAGAAAGTCTTAGGGTAACAACACCCAAAGGGAACTACTTCTTGTATAACGAATTGTATTTTGTAGGGGGTTTTGGGAATCTCCTCCAGAATTTTTTTTTAAGTTTGAACGTAAAACGTCGTTAATCTTATTTTATTCAAACTGAGTAGACTTCCCAAATGGAATTCAAAACCGCCAGAGAAAGTCTTAGGGTAACAACACCCAAAGGGAACTACTTCTTGTATAACGAATTGTATTTTGTAGGGGGTTTTGGGAATCTCCTCCAGAATTTTTTTTTTAAGTTTGAACGTAAAACGTCGTTAATCTTATTTTATTCAAACTGAGTAGACTTCCCAAAGGGAATTCAAAACCGCCAGAGAAAGTCTTAGGGTAACAACACCCAAAGGGAACTACTTCTTGTATAACGAATTGTATTTTGTAGGGGGTTTTGGGAATCTCCTCCAGAATTTTTTTTTAAGTTTGAACGTAAAACGTCGTTAATCTTATTTTATTCAAACTGAGTAGACTTCCCAAAGGGAATTCCAAACCGCCAGAGAAAGTCTTAGGGTAACAACACCCAAAGGGAACTACTTCTTGTATAACGAATTGTATTTTGTAGGGGGTTTTGGGAATCTCCTCCAGAATTTTTTTTTAAGTTTGAACGTAAAACGTCGTTAATCTTATTTTATTCAAACTGAGTAGACTTCCCAAAGGGAATTCAAAACCGCCAGAGAAAGTCTTAGGGTAACAACACCCAAAGGGAACTACTTCTTGTATAACGAATTGTATTTTGTAGGGGGTTTTGGGAATCTCCTCCAGAATTTTTTTTTTAAGTTTGAACGTAAAACGTCGTTAATCTTATTTTATTCAAACTGAGTAGACTTCCCAAAGGGAATTCAAAACCGCCAGAGAAAGTCTTAGGGTAACAACACCCAAAGGGAACTACTTCTTGTATAACGAATTGTATTTTGTAGGGGGTTTTGGGAATCTCCTCCAGAATTTTTTTTTAAGTTTGAACGTAAAACGTCGTTAATCTTATTTTATTCAAACTGAGTAGACTTCCCAAAGGGAATTCAAAACCGCCAGAGAAAGTCTTAGGGTAACAACACCCAAAGGGAACTACTTCTTTTATAACGAATTGTATTTTGTAGGGGGTTTTGGGAATCTCCTCCAGAATTTTTTTTTAAGTTTGAACGTAAAACGTCGTTAATCTTATTTTATTCAAACTGAGTAGACTTCCCAAAGGGAATTCAAAACCGCCAGAGAAAGTCTTAGGGTAACAACACCCAAAGGGAACTACTTCTTGTATAACGAATTGTATTTTGTAGGGGGTTTTGGGAATCTCCTCCAGAATTTTTTTTTAAGTTTGAACGTAAAACGTCGTTAATCTTATTTTATTCAAACTGAGTAGACTTCCCAAATGGAATTCAAAACCGCCAGAGAAAGTCTTAGGGTAACAACACCCAAAGGGAACTACTTCTTGTATAACGAATTGTATTTTGTAGGGGGTTTTGGGAATCTCCTCCAGAATTTTTTTTTAAGTTTGAACGTAAAACGTCGTTAATCTTATTTTATTCAAACTGAGTAGACTTCCCAAAGGGAATTCAAAACCGCCAGAGAAAGTCTTAGGGTAACAACACCCAAAGGGAACTACTTCTTGTATAAGGAATTGTATTTTGTAGGGGGTTTTGGGAATCTCCTCCAGAATTTTTTTTTAAGTTTGAACGTAAAACGTCGTTAATCTTATTTTATTCAAATTGAGTAGACTTCCCAAAGGGAATTCAAAACCGCCAGAGAAAGTCTTAGGGTAACAACACCCAAAGGGAACTACTTCTTGTATAACGAATTGTATTTTGTAGGGGGTTTTGGGAATCTCCTCCAGAATTTTTTTTTAAGTTTGAACGTAAAACGTCGTTAATCTTATTTTATTCAAACTGAGTAGACTTCCCAAAGGGAATTCAAAACCGCCAGAGAAAGTCTTAGGGTAACAACACCCAAAGGGAACTACTTCTTGTATAACGAATTGTATTTTGTAGGGGGTTTTGGGAATCTCCTCCAGAATTTTTTTTTAAGTTTGAACGTAAAACGTCGTTAATCTTATTTTATTCAAACTGAGTAGACTTCCCAAAGGGAATTCAAAACCGCCAGAGAAAGTCTTAGGGTAACAACACCCAAAGGGAACTACTTCTTGTATAAGGAATTGTATTTTGTAGGGGGTTTTGGGAATCTCCTCCAGAATTTTTTTTTAAGTTTGAACGTAAAACGTCGTTAATCTTATTTTATTCAAACTGAGTAGACTTCCCAAAGGGAATTCAAAACCGCCAGAGAAAGTCTTAGGGTAACAACACCCAAAGGGAACTACTTCTTGTATAACGAATTGTATTTTGTAGGGGGTTTTTGGAATCTCCTCCAGAATTTTTTTTTAAGTTTGAACGTAAAACGTCGTTAATCTTATTTTATTCAAACTGAGTAGACTTCCCAAAGGGAATTCAAAACCGCCAGAGAAAGTCTTAGGGTAACAACACCCAAAGGGAACTACTTCTTGTATAAGGAATTGTATTTTGTAGGGGGTTTTGGGAATCTCCTCCAGAATTTTTTTTTAAGTTTGAACGTAAAACGTCGTTAATCTTATTTTATTCAAATTGAGTAGACTTCCCAAAGGGAATTCAAAACCGCCAGAGAAAGTCTTAGGGTAACAACACCCAAAGGGAACTACTTCTTGTATAACGAATTGTATTTTGTAGGGGGTTTTGGGAATCTCCTCCAGAATTTTTTTTTAAGTTTGAACGTAAAACGTCGTTAATCTTATTTTATTCAAACTGAGTAGACTTCCCAAAGGGAATTCAAAACCGCCAGAGAAAGTCTTAGGGTAACAACACCCAAAGGGAACTACTTCTTGTATAACGAATTGTATTTTGTAGGGGGTTTTGGGAATCTCCTCCAGAATTTTTTTTTAAGTTTGAACGTAAAACGTCGTTAATCTTATTTTATTCAAACTGAGTAGACTTCCCAAAGGGAATTCAAAACCGCCAGAGAAAGTCTTAGGGTAACAACACCCAAAGGGAACTACTTCTTGTATAAGGAATTGTATTTTGTAGGGGGTTTTGGGAATCTCCTCCAGAATTTTTTTTTAAGTTTGAACGTAAAACGTCGTTAATCTTATTTTATTCAAACTGAGTAGACTTCCCAAAGGGAATTCAAAACCGCCAGAGAAAGTCTTAGGGTAACAACACCCAAAGGGAACTACTTCTTGTATAACGAATTGTATTTTGTAGGGGGTTTTGGGAATCTCCTCCAGAATTTTTTTTTAAGTTTGAACGTAAAACGTCGTTAATCTTATTTTATTCAAACTGAGTAGACTTCCCAAAGGGAATTCAAAACCGCCAGAGAAAGTCTTAGGGTAACAACACCCAAAGGGAACTACTTCTTGTATAACGAATTGTATTTTGTAGGGGGTTTTGGGAATCTCCTCCAGAATTTTTTTTTAAGTTTGAACGTAAAACGTCGTTAATCTTATTTTATTCAAACTGAGTAGACTTCCCAAAGGGAATTCAAAACCGCCAGAGAAAGTCTTAGGGTAACAACACCCAAAGGGAACTACTTCTTGTATAACGAATTGTATTTTGTAGGGGGTTTTGGGAATCTCCTCCAGAATTTTTTTTTAAGTTTGAACGTAAAACGTCGTTAATCTTATTTTATTCAAACTGAGTAGACTTTCCAAATGGAATTCAAAACCGCCAGAGAAAGTCTTAGGGTAACAACACCCAAAGGGAACTACTTCTTGTATAACGAATTGTATTTTGTAGGGGGTTTTGGGAATCTCCTCCAGAATTTTTTTTTAAGTTTGAACGTAAAACGTCGTTAATCTTATTTTATTCAAACTGAGTAGACTTCCCAAAGGGAATTCAAAACCGCCAGAGAAAGTCTTAGGGTAACAACACCCAAAGGGAACTACTTCTTGTATAACGAATTGTATTTTGTAGGGGGTTTTGGGAATCTCCTCCAGAATTTTTTTTTAAGTTTGAACGTAAAACGTCGTTAATCTTATTTTATTCAAACTGAGTAGACTTCCCAAAGGGAATTCAAAACCGCCAGAGAAAGTCTTAGGGTAACAACACCCAAAGGGAACTACTTCTTGTATAACGAATTGTATTTTGTAGGGGGTTTTGGGAATCTCCTCCAGAATTTTTTTTTAAGTTTGAACGTAAAACGTCGTTAATCTTATTTTATTCAAACTGAGTAGACTTCCCAAAGGGAATTCAAAACCGCCAGAGAAAGTCTTAGGGTAACAACACCCAAAGGGAACTACTTCTTGTATAACGAATTGTATTTTGTAGGGGGTTTTGGGAATCTCCTCCAGAATTTTTTTTTAAGTTTGAACGTAAAACGTCGTTAATCTTATTTTATTCAAACTGAGTAGACTTCCCAAAGGGAATTCAAAACCGCCAGAGAAAGTCTTAGGGTAACAACACCCAAAGGGAACTACTTCTTGTATAAGGAATTGTATTTTGTAGGGGGTTTTGGGAATCTCCTCCAGAATTTTTTTTTAAGTTTGAACGTAAAACGTCGTTAATCTTATTTTATTCAAACTGAGTAGACTTCCCAAAGGGAATTCAAAACCGCCAGAGAAAGTCTTAGGGTAACAACACCCAAAGGGAACTACTTCTTGTATAACGAATTGTATTTTGTAGGGGGTTTTGGGAATCTCCTCCAGAATTTTTTTTTAAGTTTGAACGTAAAACGTCGTTAATCTTATTTTATTCAAACTGAGTAGACTTCCCAAAGGGAATTCAAAACCGCCAGAGAAAGTCTTAGGGTAACAACACCCAAAGGGAACTACTTCTTGTATAACGAATTGTATTTTGTAGGGGGTTTTGGGAATCTCCTCCAGAATTTTTTTTTAAGTTTGAACGTAAAACGTCGTTAATCTTATTTTATTCAAACTGAGTAGACTTCCCAAAGGGAATTCAAAACCGCCAGAGAAAGTCTTAGGGTAACAACACCCAAAGGGAACTACTTCTTGTATAACGAATTGTATTTTGTAGGGGGTTTTGGGAATCTCCTCCAGAATTTTTTTTTAAGTTTGAACGTAAAACGTCGTTAATCTTATTTTATTCAAACTGAGTAGACTTCCCAAAGGGAATTCAAAACCGCCAGAGAAAGTCTTAGGGTAACAACACCCAAAGGGAACTACTTCTTGTATAACGAATTGTATTTTGTAGGGGGTTTTGGGAATCTCCTCCAGAATTTTTTTTTAAGTTTGAACGTAAAACGTCGTTAATCTTATTTTATTCAAACTGAGTAGACTTCCCAAAGGGAATTCAAAACCGCCAGAGAAAGTCTTAGGGTAACAACACCCAAAGGGAACTACTTCTTGTATAACGAATTGTATTTTGTAGGGGGTTTTGGGAATCTCCTCCAGAATTTTTTTTTAAGTTTGAACGTAAAACGTCGTTAATCTTATTTTATTCAAACTGAGTAGACTTCCCAAAGGGAATTCAAAACCGCCAGAGAAAGTCTTAGGGTAACAACACCCAAAGGGAACTACTTCTTGTATAAGGAATTGTATTTTGTAGGGGGTTTTGGGAATCTCCTCCAGAATTTTTTTTTAAGTTTGAACGTAAAACGTCGTTAATCTTATTTTATTCAAACTGAGTAGACTTCCCAAAGGGAATTCAAAACCGCCAGAGAAAGTCTTAGGGTAACAACACCCAAAGGGAACTACTTCTTGTATAACGAATTGTATTTTGTAGGGGGTTTTGGGAATCTCCTCCAGAATTTTTTTTTAAGTTTGAACGTAAAACGTCGTTAATCTTATTTTATTACCCTTTGGATTTTACCCGAGGAGGATTGAAATTTATCCTACATAATTTTAAAGGGAAAATTCTAATAATATTTTCTAATCACGAATTCTAATAATTTTTATCAATATTTTCCTCCTTTAAAAAAAGGCTAAGATTTTAGTCCAAAAAATGTTTTACTAATTTTTTATTATAAAGAAAATAAAGCATGGATAACGTTTAAGATAAATTACCTTTGAAAGAATAAGTAGATATCTACTTATCTGAAATGGTGATGACACAGTACTTTCCTTTTCCTATCACTTCTCCAGTTGTTTAAAAATGTATGATTAATTTCGGAGAATATTTAGCAGGATTTCTGCGAAAGTCTCAGGGTTGGCAAAAACCCGGGTGGTTTTTTTAAACCAAGATGGTTAGGTTTTTCGGACTTTTTCAAAAAAAAACCAACCCATATAAAACTAGGTTTTTTCGGAAAAAGTGTTGTTTTTTTCAAAATTAAGTGGTTTTCTTCTGTATTGTAAGGGGGTTTTTTTTCAAATTTTAGTGAGTCCTTTCTATGCTAAATGTAAAAAAGTCAGTTTTTCCATAGTTAAGTGGGTTTTTTGAAAAAAAAACCCCACTAAAATTAAAAAAATATCCTAAACTTTGAAAAAACCCACTGCACTTTAAAAAATCCTCCTTAGTTTTTTATAAAGTTTAAACTTTGAACTTTAAACGTCCTAAATTTTGAAAAAAAACCCCATTCATTAGGAGAAAACCCCCTTAATTATATTGATGATGATGATGATGTCCACGACGAGTCCAAATTAAACATTGCCATGGGCGGAGCCCTTAATTATTGAAACCTGGTTAAAATTTGGAAAAACCCCACTCAACTGCAGTTCTTGTTATGTTATTTCGTTCAATGTTTTTTTCAATAATAAAAACTGCCAAATTCTTGATGATTTTTCTCGAAAAACCCCAAAAATGGGTCCAAAGTGAGGTTTTTTTAATCTATTGGGTCCAATCCAGTCAACCCTGGGATATAGTTGATTAATGATTAGGACATCCATTGGGGGCATTGTGAAAATAAGACGAAAACGACTTGAGAAATGTAATTTTCTATACTCATTCAAACATATTCTTACTCTTTAACATTTTCCACAAAATTTCCCAGTTTTTCGACAGATATTTTTTTCAGATCATTAAAAAAGCTTCTTAATAATGGATACACCTCTGTGATATGAGGAGCTGAGAGCCAGAGTGGACCAACCCACAAAAAAATAAAAAGCGTTTTTTTTAAATTTTTAAGTAGAATGTAGAGACATCTATTGATTTAAGTTAGAAAACAATGCATTTTTTTAGTTCCCACAAGATGGCATCACTTTTTCGTTTAATCAAGTAATTAAAATCGCACAAAAATTTAATGCCAGAATGGATCAAGCCACTTGGTCCATTCTGATTCTGACTTTCAACAGGATCCTCTAATTATTGATCACGAGAAGATCAAAACTAAATATTAAATACTAACCTCAAAATAAAAAGTTTAAATATTGCTACAATTTTGTAAAGCGTTTTTCTCGAAATAACAGCTGCTGAGGTTGGTCCACTCTGGCTCTCAGCTCCTCATATAACAATTTAAACCTCCACTCAACTTATACAGGAATCTTAAGTTGTTGGGTTTTATAGTCACCACTAAAATATAATATGTATCAAGTTTCGTAAAAAGAAATTATTTACTATAAGGGGTTGTCGATTTTTCGCTTCTTGTTTCTCTTTCTAGTACGAGGTATTGTGGCTATGCTGTGAAACCTTTATATTAACTAATTGAAGTATAAAACGGCATTAATCCTGTTTCTGCAGTTACAAAACCTGAGCTTCCGTCTCTCCATAGCTACTAAGATGAAGAGCTCGTGATCTGCTCTTTCCCCTGGTGACCCTTTCAGCCTTCTGATGGCAGAGATAATGAGCACTAATCGATATTTGGAAAATGGGCGGGGGAGGCGCTGAAAACACCCTTCGCCCCCAAAAGATTGCGTCGCTTGCTAGGGAACGATGACTCTGCCTTTCGTTGTAGTGAACGATTGCAACAATAATACGACATAAATCGTAAATTTTACTACAAAAGATTTTTTCACGAGAATTAGTGTTTATTGTAATAAAAGGGTGCCGTGTTGTGATCGGACATTGATAAAAAATCGAGATCGAAAATCGAGATTGAATCGGTTAGCGATTTTATATGCTATTTTCAACACCAAAAGAACTGTAAAATGTTTATAGGAGTTGAGGAGGCTGCCGCCCACCCCCAACCCCCCCTGCCCTAACTATAACCAAACTCGTTCTGTGAGTACTAATCTTTAACAGTATCGATTCAGAAAAAAGGGGCTCGGTACTCTTAAATGTTACACAAAACACGCAAATCCCTCAAAAACAGCATTAATATAGCCATTATGAATACAAATAGCATAACTTTACCTTACTTTACTTACGACTTTGAGAAAAACAAATACTTGAAAAGTGTATTAATTGTTTTTAACTTGTGTAACAAAGATTAGCAAATAAATGTAAATACATATAAATCTCGTCCGCATTTTCATTTGGCAACTTAAAAAAAACAAGAAAACTCAATAAAATAAGCACAAATCTAGATATTAAAATTTCGAATTCCAACATCAAAAGAACTGTAAAAAGTTTATGGTGGTTGGGGGGGGGGGGCTGCCGCCCTCCCAAACCCCCCTGCCCTAACTATAACCAAACTCTATTTGGGTGTAATCAGTGACAGTGACGATTCAGTACAAAGGGGGCTCGGTACTCTTTAATGTCACACAAAACACGCAAATACCACAAAAAGAACATTAAAATAGCCAATTTGAATACAAATAGCATAATTTATCGATTCGATCTCAATTTTTTATCAATGTCCGCTCACAACACGACACCAATAATAGCAACTGTGCAGTTTATGAATTTACGAAAACAACGTGGTTTATTTTGCAAATTTAATTTAAAAACTTTAAAAACAAACATGTTTCGAGGATACTTGGTTCCTTTTCGTCAGTGTAAAAACGAACTGACGAAAGGGATCCTAGTATCCTCGAAAAGTTTTTAAATTAAATGTGCAAAATAAATCATGTTGTTTTCTTAAATTCACTAGTAATATTTAATTTTATGCCCCAATAAGGTACTTTTTTCTCTTTTGTCTTTTTTTCCCTTCTCTCCCCTTTTCTCATTTTCCTGCCTCTTTTTGTCCCCTCTATCTTACTATGTTATATATCTCCTTCTTTCCCAAAAATTTTCAGTTCCTTTCTCATTCCACCAAATTTTTCTACATTTTTTCTAAATTTTATTTCATACCTATCTTAAATTTATTTCCTACCAAAGATATTCCTTTCAAAGGTTAAATCAATCAAGGGTTCCTTAAATTAATTTTACATGTTTAAATCTTTAGAAAATGTTACTTTTGGATGTTTTGAAGTTTTTTAGGGGACCTTTCACCTATTAAATAATGAGAGTTCAATAATCTCTTAGCGAAAATCGGTTCCATTATAAATGAACTATATTTTTTACTTTATATTTGGCATATAGTTATGTGGTATTTGTGGAGGTCACAGGAGGAAAACAGTTTAAAAACTATGAACATAATTTCTGCATTGAAGTTCTTAAAAATACTTGCTCTTGGGGGGCTGATCTTACACTTTAACTACAATACAAGATAAATTAACCAATGTTACATAAAATCAAGAACGAGCAAAACGTTAACAATATTAGCTTATTACAATGTAATTTCTATCAACAAAACTAAATTTAAAAATAATTAATGAAAAAAAAACCTTTTTAAAGAACAACGTTTTTAAAATGCACTAAAAAGTATAAAATAATTTTTTGCAACTCCTTGTAAAACGAAAAACGTGGGGATCATGCAATAATATTTACAGCCACTACTCTTGTCACTCTATTTACCATTATATCCACAGTTAAAAATTATTTAAATTAATGATGAAATTAAGTTGGATTAAATACCTAATGCATGATCCCCACGTTTTTCGATTTACAAGGAGTTGCAAAAAATTATTTTATACTTTTTAGTGCATTTTAAAAACGTTGTTTTTAAAAAGGTTTTTTTTTCATTAATTATTTTCTGGTTTTTAGTTTTGTTGTGTACAGTTTAGAATTCGCGACCTGAACGCCTTCCAAGAATTTGAGTCTTTTCTCTTTTTAATAAAACTAAAAAGTGTTTTTTTTTCTGAACTTAAACTATAACACATGGCTTTACTTTGTTGTTGAAATCATTGCACAGTTTTTGCCTCTAGCTATTATTCAGATAACGTTGGAAATTTTTGAAACACTAGTAATATAAAAAAACATTTAAAAAATATATTGGTGAGAAACTTGTCCGTAACTAATTAATAAAGTCAGTCCCTTAGATGTATTACAAATACAAAACTTGCATGAAGTACTGCGTGTACTGTGTATTACTTTTATTCTTACAAATTTTCATTTTACTAATATTTTATACAACACTTCTAAAGCCATCTTGATAACGAGAGGAGGCAAACTGCACAACAATGATTTTTTTAACAATAAGGTCCTATAGTTGAACTTCTAAACTTTAAGTCCCCCTGGGGATTCAGGGACAGCAAATTGAACCGAACTAACAAGATAATATCGTATTGTCATCCAGATCTGAACTATGTTCAAAATTTCAAGTCTCTAGCTCATGGGGAAGTATGTTTAAAATTGATTACTAAATTCCTCCCGAACAGACAGATAGACAGACAGACAGACGGACGGACAGACAAGATTGAAAGCGTCCTAATAAAAACGTTGTAAAAACGCTTGTAATATGACATACCGTAAAAAATAGATTTAAAAGCAAAATAGATTATCTAAATCGGAATTAAAATACGAAACACGATGAACAACAAACTGTTATAATATAATTCCTGTCATCTATAATTATTAATCCAAAGAATCAAACAGAAACAGTTATAACATAGCGACACCCTTAGAAACCATTCCCACACAAACTGTAATTTCAATTCCGGTATTTCAAAAGGGCCTCCACACCGGTGTAAGATCAAAACTTCCCCCACAATTAACGCTGACTTTCCCTGCGTTTCTGTGTTAATGATTCCTCGCGGAGTTTAAAAGTATGGATTAAAATCCAATACGTTGTAATGGAGTACAAATCCTTTCGCTGGGAATGGATAATGATGGCTTTATGCACAAACTGGGTTCACCTGAGGCGAAATGGGGAAGCCTCTGTTATGATGCTTGCTCGCCGCCCATCTATTGGTTGGTTGATTGAAGGATTTTTATCTTTGAAAAAGTGGGTATTTAATAAGGATGGTTTTGAATAATGAATATTAAAAAATGTCTTATTAAAAATTATTTTCTGAATAGATAATTATCTTTTCTTGATGTTAAAAAATTGGATTAATAATATATAATCATGTTTTTTTTTAGATCAATTACTTTGCAAGTCTCAAAATCTTAAATTTTTTAAAAGTCTATATAAAAAATAAGATGTCACGTCATCATTTCTGTAAATAAGATGTCACGTCATCATTTCTGTTCGTTTTTTCTTGTATCTAGTATTTAATTAAATTAATTTCAAAGCCCTAGAGATTTTTTTCGTTGGCCCACCATTCGTAAATATGTTCCTCTCTTTAGTAGTAATGCCACCTTAAAATTTTTATTTGAAAGGTTTTAAAAAACATCTAAAAGAAATGCAAGTAGTTTATATGTTAATTATTTGGATAGTGTTTTAGTTTAGTGAAGTAGTTTTTTTGAGAGAGAGAGAGAGAGAGAGAGAGAGAGTTATTCTCAATAAAATAAAATAAAACAACGTACTTCATTATTTATATTTACCTACACAGATAATACTGTAAAACTAAACCTCAATGCTTAAATTCCCCAAACACCATAATCAAACCAACAAAATCATTCTCGATATAATAACAGCCTACCAGATCAGAGAACTACCTGTCCTGTGACCCCAGACGGAACCCCCGAACCCCAGGTAGGTGTCGAAGAGCTCCCGTCCGCAAACCACCTAGCTGCTTCCAAAATAGCAGTAAACACATCGTACTCAGAAAGGTCACGGGGTTCAGTGAACTTGAACTCTCCTCTTTTTACCCCCATTCCTTGCTCTTTTGCAAGGCCCCTCTGGCCTGTCTTGTTGTTGGGGATTTTTTTCTGGAAAGTTTTTCTTTTATTTTGTTGGCAGCAGTCTCTCCGTTGCACTTGCTGGCTGTCTGGTTGTGTTGGGTAGCTTTCGTTCTCGTTTTTCTGTTGTTGTGCAAGAAAGAAATGACATACCTCTCAGATAGAGTGGTGATAGGTAGTGAGAATTTTCAGCTATAAAAAGACATTTCGAGATCTCCATTGTGGCCGTAAAATGTTTTATTTCCAAAATTTTTTGCTGATAAAAATTTGCTTTTTTTGCTGGCCTGACTGGTTTTCCACCAAACACAACTCAAATTTTCTCAAAGAGGTTTTCGAGTTCTCACAATTATCCTGTAGAAACTTTAATATTTTCTCAATTAAGGTTTCCTTACTTAAACAGGCCGTTAAATTAAATACCTTTTTCTCCCGACAGTCAAGATTTTAGAATTAAAATAGTTATAGATTCTATTTAGGAATGTTATCTTTGATACGAGTGATATTTAGATTACACTTGATTGTTTCTTACCAAATGAATTTATTATCGGTACAAAATACGATAGAATACAACAAAAATGGTAAGACATTATACGTTATAACTGAATTTATTCTGTTTTAACATTAGTTTGTATAGTCATGCCCATGGACATTTTAATCATACGGTTCCATTGGCTGTCCATGTCCACACAGCTTCAGCTACGTGTCGGCAGTTTACTGCATTGTACGTATACACTTGACAAAAAAATTTTTAATTTTCATTTTAAAAATCTGATTTTTGCACAAAATATGTAAGACACCTTAACTAGGCAATTTTTCAAAAAAAAATTATATTTATGCATTATATAATTAGCTAATTAGCATCTAATGAGCTAATTAGCATCATTTTTGAAACATGATTACTCAAGTTCATATTATTAAAATCAGATAATTTCTTTTGGAACTCAATCCTTACACTATTCTTCATGTTTTGTTAGTTTTATTTTTTTGATAAACCTATAAGTTCTTTTTTTATGATTTTTTGTATCAGTGAAGCATGAAAATTCGTGATTTTTTCTGAAATTTTAACTTTTAAAAATACATAAAAAAATAAATTTTAATTTTAAAGAAAAAACAAAACTGTCAAAACATCTGCTATTTTATACAGATTATGATGATGAAAAAATAATCACGATATACCAATTTACTGATGCACAATTCTTCAAAAACTGAGTTTAAAGATGTTGATAACATGCAGTTTCTATGATAAGCGCGATATTTAAGCCTTCATAAAATAAGAAGTATTGAACGCATTTTCTTGATCTTGGTATCATTTTAAAGCTAAAGAATTGTAGAATACTTTTAATCCACAAAAAATATTTGGATATTTTGTCCGATTTTCGTGATTTCAAGTGTATACGTACGCCTTAAGTTACTATCATTGATCCTCTTATTCTAATTGATTTGTGATTACTCAATAAGAGTAATCACAGTTTTCATGAATTGGTATCAGTGAACATTCACAATATACATAAATATTCTCATGAACATGACATGATCATCATCATCATGGCTAAAACTATTCCCTCTACTCGACTAAAATAAAAATAACTTTAAATATAACGTATTCGTCTCTCCTTCTCACATTCTCTAAATTTTTTCCTTTTAAATTTCTCCTTTTTACTATCTTATATCTTATGATCTTAAAAAGATGTATGCAATCTCTGTGTCAAAATTGGCATTATTTATATTTTTATCATTTTCTAATTTCTTATTCATTTTCTCTTCCTAATAAGTCTCTCCTTTTATCATGTTTTACTGGCTATCACATACTATTTCTTCACCTTTTCTTCTCTTTATCTTATTAGTGAAAAGAGTTCAAGTAGGAATTGAACAATAAAACAATTATTCTGGTATTCATTTTGCTACTAACTGAAAATCCTCAAGTAAACCTGTTAAAATGTTCCGACCTAACAACTGCTGCTACCACATTTTAAGACGGCCCATCGCTTATTCCATCATGTTTGATCTAATTGACTGAATTGCAAAAAAGAGGTACTGAAGCCACACTCCAGGAAAACAATAACAAGGTCAGGTAAAGGTCAGCAGGTAACACGGAGCCCCACACTGGAAGAAGGGCTTCTATTGTGCTCGTGGTCAAGGGGTCATTCCCCACCGAAGAGGGGTGGATAGTACCTGTGAATGGCTCCAGAGAGACTATTGACGTTCCTCTGGAATTTTCTGCTGAGGTGTGGTGGCGGAATAACAAATTGTTATTTTAAGTTTATCAATAGACTAGGCTTACTTTTTACGTTCGATTGGTCAATAAGCTCCATTTCTTGAAATCCTACCCTTCCACTATATGCTGTATTTTTAAATTCCCTTCTCGCAATCTATGTTTGCAATCTATGTTGCAATATGTATAATTTTTGACAATTTATGTTTGTTAAAAATTAAACCCCAACTGATAAATTTCCAAATACGAAGACTATTTTCAAGTTCAAATTTGTAATTTATAATTATTTACCCGAGAAATGTATCAAACTTAAAGGAACTGTGATTTAAAAGTACAGTTTCCCACATTAATAATTAAACCACATGAACGATTCAATATTTTTAAATAACAGTAGTAATTAATGTTTCGAACTATCACTTCTTGAACCAAGTGAAAGTAATCATTCATTAGATAATAGAAGCTACATATCACACAACAAATTCTTGTTTTATGTTCAGCAACGAAGGAGGGATTTTTTTTTATTTTTAAATAAAACCAGATTATTAAATAGTTACTAATATTTGATGTTGTTTACAAAAGTGTCCGCCACCCAATATTTTTCCAAGTAATTATTTATTAAATTAATTGTTGGCAAAAGGTTATTGTGAACTTACTGAGTATTTAACATATCACCCATAATATTATATCATATCGTATATTATTCATCGGGTTTCTTTACCAAAACGATATTCCTGATTTTGTAAAGGAGAGAGAATCACTGATTAATGGAAAGTGAAGTGACATTCAACAATAGCGAATCTGACCGGTCCCTTTTATGGTTATAAAGGGTTTGTCCTCTACCTCCCTACCGGGTCGGGGGCATTTCTCCTTCAATACCCTAGTTTACACGGTACAAATAACCCTTGTAATGCGGGATAGAAGTTATCTTCAAAGAATACCGCCCATTTGCGATTTGTACTTTTCCGCCCATGAGGAGAAGAGAAAGGTGCAGTAAGGCGTGGCTGCTTGTCAATGTACAAAAGGATGAGCTACAGAGAAAACTTGTATACAACTCCATGGGAAAATACATCCCATTTTGAACCTGTTTAGTAACTATGTACCAATAATTTCAGTTTGTATAAATATAAATCAAAGGAGAACGATTATACAAATTGAATAAGTATTGTTTAATCAACATGTTATATAAGTCTAATCAAAGTTTCCAAACTGTTATCCACTGTATATTAGATGTAATGCTAAACGGAACGCAGATATAGTTAGCATGCTATATTTATTTACTGAAAATTATATAAGTATAATTTTTTCTGCTAAAAAGTGCTTTTGATTGAAGGAAGGAATATAACATTATCCTAAATATCATAAAAAAGTATATTGAAAAAGAAACCATCAGAGAATAAAAAATACAAAACATAATAATGTTAGAAAATTTTTTTTTTACAATAATGACCAAAATAAACTTGTGATTTGTAAAATTGTTGTGTAAAATGTTTGTTGCTGTTAATTAAATTTCGTATTTTTTCCTTCGAAAATGTTACTTTAGTATTATTTACTCTCTAATATTTTACTATTCAATTTACTTTGCTTTATGGCATGGCATTTTTGCTAATATGCTGCTTCGGAGTTATCGGCATCAATGTACTACTTGTATAATTTTTAACATAATTTAATTGAATTGTATAATTTAATATAACTTATTTTGATGTATTATTGAATAAATATTATTCAATATATAAATATATTGATTAAATAAATATAATTTTATTAAACTTATTTTCAATGAATATAATATTTATATAATTTCGATTAATAACTAAAAAATATATATTCAACTAAAATTATATTTTTAATAATATTTTTTTATTAATTCAGAATTTTACATTCAATTATAAATACGAATTATAATTTATAGTTACAACTAAATTTTTACTAACCATAATAAGTTACTCTCTAAAAAAATCTAATCTGACGTACTACTTTGTTTACTACCGAAACCCACTCCCTCACAACGACGATAGAAGAGAGGTGAAGAGAGGAGAAGGGAGAATTGTTACTGGTATATATTAAGATTTAATTTATAATTTCAATTAAATTATAAATTAAATCTTATATTATAATTTCATAATTTTCTTAAGGTATCTCACCACGATCGGAGAAGTTTTTTTTTAAATACAGTTACTAAACTAAACTCATTGGCGCAACAGCCCTAGTGGGCCAAGGCCTACGATGCCCATATTCGTTTTCGTGACCGTGGGGTTCTGGGGTGCAAGTTGTTAAGCATGTGTCCCGGTTAGGTGGTCAATCTAACGCGAGACCCCCAGTGTTTAGTTCCCAAGCAAGCTTGGTCCTCATTTTATCGACCCACTGAAGGGATGAAAGGCTGAGTGGACCGTGCCCAGCCCGGGATTTGAACCCCGGACCTGTGGTGTGGAAGCGCGAAGCACTACCACTGAGCCACCGGGCTTCTTTTAAATACAGTTAATTATAAATATATTATTAGTTTTTCAGATTCATATTAATGCAAAACTAACAGAAAAATAGTTTAAATTGATTAATGAAGCATAATATTTTTTAAATTTGGTAAAATTATGAAATTTTTAGTGTAATTTTTACAATTTTTCAAACACTCTAATTTTTTTAAAAATGTGTGTATTTTAGATTTTTCTGCTCCAAATTACTTCTTGACTATCCAACTAGTGAATGAACTATTATTTTTCAGTTAGCTAATTCGAATAAAAAGTTATACCAAATCGAAACCACTAATATCACGTTTTGGCTTTTTTTCCACTTTCTTAATTTAAAAATGAGTCAAAACAACACTAATTATTTTTATTTTGTAAAGTTCTTAGTTCATTCACTAGTTGGATAGTCAAGAAGTAATTTGGAGCAGAAAAATCTAAAATACACACATTTTAAAAAAATTAGAGTGTTTGAAAAAAAAATTGTAAAAATTTCGCTAAAAATTTCATAATTTTACCAAATTTAAAAAAAAAAATTATGTTTCAATAATCAACTATTTTTCTGTTAGTTTTGCATTAATATTAATCTGAAAAACTAATAATATATTTATAATTATTTGTATTTAAAAAAACTTCTCCGAACGTGGTGGCAATTAAATTATAAATTAAAAAATATTTTTAACTAAAAAATTATACATTTATTAACTATAAGTTTGATATTCAATTAAATATAAATATCAATTACAACTTAATTATTACTAACTATAATAAGTTACTTTCCCCAGAAATCTAATCCGACGTCCTACTGTGTTTACTCCGAAACCCAATCCCCGTCTACTCCCTCACAGCACGACGACGACCAGCGATAGGTGAAGAAGAGAGACTTGGCGCCGCGACCCGACACCGCCAACCGAGAGCCAGCGCGCCAAAGAGCGAGTGAGCGGGTCGGGGCGAAAGGTTGGCAGTCACCGCAGAGCAGAGAGAGATGGCCGCGCTGGCCGTCACGCCGTGGCGGGACGGAGACCTGCCGCAGGCCGTTACGCCGTCCTCCTCCGACAAGGTGCCGCCGCAACAGCACGTGGAGTGCGTCGTCTGCGGCGACAAGTCCAGCGGCAAGCACTACGGACAGTTCACGTGCGAGGGCTGCAAGTCCTTTTTCAAGCGCAGCGTCCGCAGGAACCTCACCTACACCTGCCGCGGGAATCGCAACTGCCCCATTGACCAGCACCACCGCAACCAGTGCCAGTACTGCCGACTCAAGAAATGCCTCAAGATGGGCATGAGAAGGGAGGGTAGGTGCACAGGTCAGCCGATTTGTTGGACTAAACACCCACCCCCTAATACTCGAGTCGTCGTTTCCAATCAGTGCTGCTGTTTCTTCTTCATCTTATCACGACTGTCTGAAGGTCAGTGCTTGACCAGTTCATTTGCACTCTGTGGTTATCTTTGTGTGTCTTCTTCCCTGTGATCTAACCATTCCCAACTACTGACCATGGCTTTTCACCTAGTGTCCATGAGCTCCTCTCCAGTTGGATCTGACATCCAAAACTAGTTCAACGATGACCAGTCCGAGTGTCCTTTTCCACTGATCCAGTTCTGTTGTTATATTATAGTGCTATCTTCCAACTGCAATCTGCAAATCGCCGTATCGGCTCTGACCATGACCATTCAGTTTTTGTGTGCATCGGATCTTGTCAGTAAGGACCTGACTTCCAGAACAAATTCAATGCTGACCACTCCGTGTGTCCCTTTCCACCAACCTGTTATGTTGCATTTTGGGTGTCATCTTCAAATTCAAACTACAAATGTCTTTTCTTCTAAATCTGACTACTGTTATATCCAATCCATGTGCATATTTGTTCTCCTCTACATTTTTCCAGTTATTGGCGCTTCCTATCTTTCTTTGTCAGAACCTGTTAGTACCGGTGAGATTCATCCAAGAGCTACCTTAGTTTTTTCAGTAATGCTCTGTCTTCCAAATTTTCGCACAAGTTAGTCTACTATCTGTAATGTTAAATTAGTGTCTCATACGGTTCAATAGTGTCATCCATAAAGGGACAGCCCATTTGTTTTACCCTGTAACTACCAGACTTCACTTCAGTTTTGATGTTCATTTAGAATCACCAAGTTGATTGTTATCTTATGACTCCCCACAGGTCACCAACAATCACATATTGCTATATAGTTTCGAAATCCATTTCTGATTGACCGTCATCTATGGGAGTTGAGTGACAGACTGTAAGGCAATTGCTCTTTAGTAAATGTTAAGCGGGAAATCAGTTTCAATGACAGGAGATTCAGCCTTTGGATGAATCTTTCGCTAATAGACTTGCAGATAACATACACAAGTATGGGAGAGGAATTGTAGATGATACACGAGTTTGGTAAATGTCGCAATCGTCATTTTCAAAACGGTCACGTTCGCTGATTATTTCTTAATGTGATGTCAAGCAAGGGTTTTTATTGTCTTTAATCCTATAACGCCCGACGTTTTAATTAACTCCTACAAAAAATTTAGGCGGCCAGGACTTATAATGTTAATGCCTGATGAAGTAATATCTTTTTATTTTCACAGTGTGAAAGTTAGGTTTTCAGTTTGGACTGTATTGTCAAAATTTAAAATGCATGACAGATAATAACTATGGACGTAACATGATAAATATATCAAAGACTTAGTCAATTCTGACTTTATCTCCAAAATATTTTGAAAAATTTGCTCAATTTTTTTTTCTTTCCCTTAAATCTTTTGAAAATCACGCTTCGCATTCCTTGTTTTGCTTTGACGTTAAGGGGTGTCATCCCTTCTTTTGGGGGGACCCCTGCCTTGGTAGGGGTTCCAAGGGTTACTCCCCATTGTCAATGAGATTCGGGTGCTGTCAATTTCCCATCAAAGGGTGTAATGGGCGGATGTCTAATGTTTATTATTCTATACTATGTAGTTATGATAAAGGAGCTACTTCTCAGCTGGACATACCTCTTATACAATGGCAATATTGTGAGTAAGGTTTTATTTGAATAAGCCAACATGACCATGAAAAATGAAACAAGTAACTAAGTATTTTCAGTTCATTTTTGAGTTGCTTATCTCATGATTTAAGCTTGGGGATTGTGAAATCATAAAATTGATTACTTTTCTTCTTACCTGAGAAGTCAAGTATTATCTCTTTGACATTTACAAATAATGTCTATGGATATTAATTCTGAACTGGGTAGAAAGAAACAAGACAAGACTGGGTACAGGAAGGAAATTTTCTCACGGTTTGCCTATTGTTATTTCGTATTCTTGAAATTCTTACTTCCATCATAGGTATTCCATAGATGAATAGTCACTTATATGTGAGGAATGCTTAGAATAGTGTTGAGACTTAGTTGTTTGATTTTTCCTATATCCATTTGAGTTTATTAGTACTTTCATTTTTATAGAATAAGATGATTCAATAGTGATTAATATAAGGATTAATTTCTTTTAAACTCGTTTTGTTTGGTGTTTCGCTGAGCGCTAGATGCATTCAAATCCTTCTTTGTAAAATGGAAAATGCTAGTGAAGATTCTTTCAATATAGAAGATTTATTTGACCAAATCCTCCAGAATTACAGAAAGGGACTCTATATCCTTACAAATTGCATCTAAAGTCGATCTTAAGTGAGGATAATGTCTATTCAATGTGTTCTAAAAAAGTAAACAAAAGCGACAACGCTAATTTCAACAGTGCACTTGGGATAGGTAAAATCTTTCAAAGAAATTCTGCTAAAATGATCATGAGAACCATCCCAGAATTGGCATTATCATTATTGGTGTAAGCTCCGCTTATGATGACAATTTGCGGAGGCAGCACATGACGCAACATCTGTCAGTGACGAATTGTTTACGTTTTGTGCCGTTCTCATGTGCGTCTGGTGTAAATATTTTCAAGTGGTTTGCGTTTCGCCGGGTTTTTGAGGTAATGTGTGGATTTTTTTAAAATTCTCATATTTTTCAAAATATGTGAAGAAACAGCGACTGATTGGAATATGTGACGACGAGGTAATGTTTATTTACTCTTTTCCCATTTTTAATTAATGTTAATTTATTAACATTTGAATAGAAGTAAACAATACTTTAAATGATATCAAGTTCCCTAATTTCCTATACTAGCTTATTTATCTTTTGATTATGATTAATATTTTGGTGCTTAATTGATTGCTTTTATCTAAATATATTCATCAAATCTAATGTTATGATTTCAAATCTCGCAATGCTTATTGTTATTCGCTATTGATTCACTCGTCATTCATACAACCAATAACATTTCCCATTTCTTTTGTTATTCAAATTACTATTAAAATTAATCATTAAATTATTGTATACAATTGTACTTTTTTATCTTGTTTATTATTTAATTCCTTTATTAAAACTAAATCGCAATTTTTAATGCCAATATGATGCTTTAAATAAAGACAGTTTTGAAAGAAGCAATCAGTTTAGCGTTATTTTTTGTTATAATTTTATATTTCTTGGTAATGTATTATGTATGTAAATTAGTTGGAGATTATCAATTGCAATGGGTATAGAGATTACAAGATTGAGATAAGATATTCCTATCAAATTTGGAGATGTTTTTATCTAAGAAGTTGGCGATTGAAAACTAGTTTAAAAACGTCAAATAAATGTTTTCATTTCTGATTTTCATCACATTTCATGAAAAATATTAAACATACAATTTATAAATTAAAAAAAAACGCCTAGGGTTAAAACATTTTATACTTAAAATTTCTTGAGCATTCCAGGTCTCAAATATATTAAACTTTATTTTTTAAACAAAAAAAATTATTTAAATCAAATTAAATTCAAGTGTAATTAGCTCGAAGTCATTAGGTTTTGATCGCCAGTGTGTGTATTACATTTAATCAGAAACTCTATTTCTGTGTATTTTTTAAATTCAAATTTACTTTTCACAAAGTGAAAAAATACTTACTGTCAAAAAACATTGATAAATTTGTTGTTTTGAGTGTTCTCATGGATAGTTAAAAAGTTCTATAATGTTATAATGATAGTTTTATTATAATTTTATAAGCTTTATTATAAATTTATATTTATCCATTATGTGCTATAAGCTATAATAATGAAATATTAAATTATAACTGTGAGGAGTATACTCATGAATATCATCAAAATTATTATTCAAAACTATTAAACTCTACAAAGCAAGTACTCTAAAGCAAATTATTTTTTTCTAACTCTCATGTTTTAAAAGCATGTATTTAAATTTTTTCAAAAATTCTGTTCATAGACAAATAGTATGTATTACTACTAAATGTTTTAAATTCTCGTTAATGATTCTCGTCCACTCGCTAAAATCACTTTTAATGCTAAATTTAAAACTTTTAAGTTTGAGAATTTACTAATTTCTGATCAGTCAAGCTGAAAAAATATTTTGGAGGAAGTAACCTTACAACACAAGAATCATTAGATATACTCCATAACTTAAATTCTTTCAAAAATAGTAAATCCTATTTATTTATGAATCATCTATTGATAAAATCCTAGTTAAGTTTCCAAATAATGATTGAACCATAAAAATTAATGGATTTTTATGCATAAAGATTAAGCTATGGTGTGATAAAAAACTATCTGTCTGCTAACTCTAATGTCTGTAATTATACGAGTTCATAGATTCCAAACAAAACAATTTGCCTAAAATCCTTAACCTTGAACATCCATTTAAATATATTTAAATTTTCATATTTAATTTTTGGATAATTCTAATTTTTTTGATGGACTCGTCATCTCTTTAGTTATGAATCATCCAAGTTGCTATGTTTTTGTATCAAAACGCCAAAACTATTATATGTCAGAATTTATCCAACTAATGTTGATGTATTGATGATACACAATTGAGCCATAAGTATTTGATCTTTTAACTGTTTAATAGGGTGGGATGAAAACACACTTTACTTTTTATTTCTGTTCTAATAGCGCGGAAAGGGTGACACTTGGGTCCAATAAGGACGGAACGGTGTAAAATATTTTTTCGATTAGATAATATCTTCTGATCCCGTATCGCGCTTGAAGTTTGAAAAAATGGATGACCTTTTTACAAAACGACTAAAAAACCAAAGATTAAACTCTTAAATCTCAAATATTGTTCAAGATTTTTTTATGAGGAACTAATATAGTTATAGCAGGGGTAGATCCAGGTTATATATTTTGGGGCTTATTTCATTATTTTTTGTGAAAAATGAAATGTTTTTTTTAAATAAATTGTTTTTGTCAAAAATTGAAGCAGTGATAGTTAGCAGATCAGAGTGTAAACGTAAAATTGACTCGCAAACCAAGAAAATCATGAAAAATTCAAATATTTTGTGAATGTTTTCTCGGAAATTATCACTAAAGCTTATTTGAATTTCATGAAAGGGGCATTTTTATGAATTTATTTTTGTGAAGGGGCAGATTTAAAGAGGGGGAATTTTTTGGAAGGGGCAGCAAAAGGGTCCCAATTTTTGTATGGATCAACCCCTGTATAGACATAATGTTTCAGGTTCAAAACTTCTATCACCCTTGTATCGTTAGATATAATTTTTTGATGGTCAAAGAAATTTCGTGAAGTTGTTTTCTTGCATTTTTAAACAGCTTATAACTCTATAACTATTGAGTTATAAGCTATTTAAAAATGCAGGAAAAACAACTTTACAAAATTTATTTGACCATTAAAATACGTAAACATTCTACATAAACAGTGGGTGTTTGTTAACTGCAATCCATCAGTTCATAAAAGGACACGTTTCCCGCATTTCCAAAAGTTCATAAACATATACATAAATTAAAAATTTCAAAGATAATACCGTTTATCAAGAAGAGAACTGTTTCACACAGATTCAGTTTTTAAGTAACATCAATAAATTGACCTTAGAGGACCCGCAATTTTCTTCAATTCCTGAATTTAACTCTGACTATTTGGCACATAACCTTGGTTAATGCCTCAGGTCCTCTCCTATAATTCCCCCTCATATAAAAAAGTACAAAAACTGATATTGAGCATTCTCAATAGGCAATTCACACTTTTTTGTTCTGCTTGGCTTGTAACGACCATTTTCCTCGTGCACAGTAAAAAAAACCCTCCACGTGTTCCTTTACCGTCTAAAAACGGTTCACGTTTAATAAGACGTTGCACTTGACGTTTGGAACGTCTTCCTCTGTGTCACGCGCCGACCCTTTTGGGTCGCGGGATCAATCCGCTTCGGCGATCGAACGTGTAATTTCGAATAATGCGATTACCCAGGGATAAGATAGGGTGAAGAAGAGACGTTCAGGAATTCGGTAATTGATTGCAGGAAAAATCTTTGCAGAGATGAAATGGGGCTTTTTTATCTTTTTTTTTTGAAAAGTCCATTATGGGTGGCAGTCGGGCGTGATATTGTTGGGAACTCTTGGGAGAGCGAGGAGAAAAAAAAATTAAATGGTGAGATTTTTTAAGATGTAGGGGAGTTTATGGTCACTAATTGGACCGGTCTCTTAGGTTCTCGTGTGAACTCTTGGTCTAATATAATTTAATAAATATCCAAACTAGTTGCTGTAGATCACGACTTTTTAAAACTTTTTTCATAAGCTTTACTGCTTAATCTTAACCAGTCCCCAAATAATTTAAAAATATTATACAAAGTTAAATATAAAAATAGTTTAAACTTAAGTAGATAAACATAATAAATTTCATCATTGTTCAACTTTATCGGGAAAATTTTCGATTCCTTCTAAAGTGATAAAAACTGAGCACGGTTTATCATGTATTTTTGTTAAAAAATATCTTAACTATCTGATATTATTTTTATTTAAAAAGAATGATCATTTTAAAGTTTAAAAGAACAATGGGAATGTGTTTGAAAATTTTGATTAAATTTATATTTTTTATTAAATTTTTTTTCTGTTATCTACTGCTTCTCTCCAAACATTATGAATTGCTTTTATTTCACGATAAATTTCAATCGCATAATAGTCAAATTTTTGCTATTATGATTACTATCTCCATAAATATTACCTCATACATCTCGTATTTATTTTTTTTAAATAAGTCATTTTAAAATAGGTTTTACGTTGCTTGCATATTAAAAGCATAGAGAAAACGTTTCAACTTTTTTAAATTTTAAATTTTAGACTATTACCTTCCTTTGTCTCTGATAAGTCATTACCTCCAAAATTATTTCTGAGCCCATGCTCATTTAATAGGTTCTGGGGTCTAGGGCTCCAGTCCAAACACGTTAAAAACAATTAAATGCTTTATAGTTAGGATTTAATCAAAATTTTATTCCGATTTAGAGATTTTGACACTAATTTTTTTTGAGGAGACTACTAAGTGATGTTTTGGAAAAACACACCATGAAGAATGACACCCAAATTTAGGATATTTCCCAATGATAGAATAACCTGGAAAGAACTCAAATTAGACAGATATTCCTACTTCAAACAACCCCTCCTTATCCAACCCCCCATTTTCCCATAAGGAGCGAGATGGAGAAGAAACAAAGAGGGAGGGAGGGAGAAATCCCTCCCTCTATCGAGCAGAGGGCGTGCTGAGTGCAAAAAGCGGCGGTCGGCCGACCAACCCCGCAGACGGGCGTCGTCTGCGAGAGAGAGGGGTGCAGCGCACTGCGCAGCCACTTTCTTTCGAACAGGTGGGAGCTACTCTGTCTGTGGTGAGAGATTTCGTGTTTCTTTCCAAACTCAGGTGGCCACAGTTTTCTCTTTAAAGAGTGGTAGAGTTGTGGTTGGTGAGTGAAGTTTGTTGGCTGGTTAGTGAGAGGTGATTGAGGGGGAGTTGAATGATTACTAGTTGGTAAATGGTTTGTGAGAGTTGAGTGGTAGTTGGTTAACGAAGAGTGAGTAAAAATTGGTTGGTAACTGTTGTTTAGGGTATAAGTCGAACATAGTTGAATAGTGAGATTGATTCGTGGAGTTGAATGGTAGTTAATTGGATAATGGTTACAAGAGTTGAGTGGTAGTTGGTTTACGAAGGGTGAGTAAATACTGGTTGGTAACTGTTGTTTAGGGTATAAGACGAACAGAGTAGAATAGTAGTTGGTTAGTGAGGTTGATTCGTGGAGTTGAATGGTAATTAATTGGGAAATGATTACAAGAGTTGAGTGGTAATTAGTGAGAGTTGAATGGTAATTGGTTAATAGAAATTGAGTAAAAATTGGTTGGTAGCTGTCGTTTAGTGAATTGGTTAGAGAGAGTTGAGTTGTAGTTGTTTATTAGGAGTTTAGTGGTAGTTTGTTAAGAATAGTTGAGAGGAAGTTGGTTGGGGAGAGTTGAGTTAGTAGGTTAGTGAGAGTGGAATGGTAGTTGGTAGGTGTGAGTTGAGTGGTAGTTAGGAGTTGGTTATTAGAAGCTGAGTGTGGTAGTTAGGAAAGTGTTAAGAGTGGTAGTAGGTTAGAAAAAGTTGGGAGGTAGTTTTTTAGAGAGAGAGGATATTTAGTTGGTTAATGAGAGTTGAGTTAGTTGTTGGTTATTGAGAGTTGCTTGGAGAGTATTGAGTTGGGTTTGAGGCTGAAGAGGGGTGATGTGAGCCGTGTTTGAGGTTTAGGTTGTATAAATGTTAGATTGACCCTCGAACGTTTCTGAAGTTTTCATTGGAGTTTTTACTCTCTTTTTGATTGATTATTTGACATCTACAGTGCAAAAGTTAGACTATTTTGTGTGTAGATTAGAGAACTCAGATCAACGATGAAGTCACTTGGTTTTTTAATGATTCTGGATAAATGCCTTTGAATACAGTTATCTTCATAGTGTTAACTAGACGTTTTAGATAGCGAAATAAGTGTAACTAAGAATAGAAATACAAAATTATTACAATCTCTTCAGATGTTAAACACTTTGCTAACTATCTACCCACTTTGGAGCTATTTGAGAAGCCAGTATTATCCAAATTTATAGATACAACATTGAGAGTGTATGAAATAGATAGATCTGACATTTTGTTGATTTGACAGCAACTCTTACCCGTCTACTGACCAAACGATTAAGTCTTAGGTAGTAACGATCTATTTCTATCACACATCAGGTGGGAAACAGTGACTCTCAACCAGAAGCTATCCCCTCGCATGTGACTATCGTTGACACCCGTTCCTTCCTTTGTGTTTTTGATTCCCGATAATCTGTCGATGAGTGGAAGGAAAAACCCAGTCAGCTGTCTCTTTTCAAAGCGTGTTTACTCAGACTGATGAACTTTGACTTTTAGATAAGCCCCGACTTGGTAGCCTCTCTCTGTGGCCCGTGTTAATAGTTTCTTCCAACTACATCTACCTAAACAGATAAAAGGTTTCGTTCAGATAGATAGCGCAGACGGTGTTTCAAGTGCATTTTAATTTTTTCCCCTACCAAACAAGAGGTCTATGTGCCAAATAAGGTCTTCATTGTTGAGGGTTTTTTTTCTAACGAAATTTCCATACTTTAGTCTTTTAAAGAAAAAATCACTACATTTGGTTATAAACGGAATTTACAGTTAATTAATATCAACAAAACTCTTCCATTAAAAATCTGATTGAATTGATATAAAGCAGTATTAAGGTTATCGAAATATTTAAATTCAGGTATTGACTGACTAAAGTAAATATTTACGAGTGTCTTAACCTGATATTGAACATAAATATTGATATTCAACCACAATTTCAACTATTACTCTTAAAATTTCTTTTATCCTTAACTTAATACGATGAGAAGGACAACATTTAAAATACCTTAAATAATCACCTCTTTAATTTTACAGTTGTTCCTTTGTATACCCAGAGTCTTCTTTTCTAAGCAGATTTGAATCTTTATTGTTGTTTCTGAACTCCGACTAAATCGTGTATAGTGGAAAAACGAAAATATTTTAAAAGTCTTCACATTAAAAGCCGAATTTTCTAACCTATTTTCGTTCAATATTCCGTTGATTACCGTACCTCGATAAACATCCTTACGTAAATATAGTTAAAACACCGGTTGCACGTAAACTGTGCTTCTTAGTTTAGCAATAACAAATGGAAAAGTTCTTTTAATGATTGGGTTAAGAAAACTGTGAAATTACTTAAATTTCTTATTGCTAATTTAAACAAGTTCATGTCTATGAATTATTTTTATTTTTGATGGTGTGCTTTAAAGCAGAAATTTAATCGGTTTAGAAAAGAGACCATTACTACTTATCATCTTTTTTTGAACATAAGTATAATTTCAACAACCAAAACTAGCTGATAATTATTTACTTAATTTTAAACCCTCGTCTTTTAAATATTTCGTGTATGACTCATGAAAACTACTTTATAATTGAACGAACAATAGATTCCCATTATTGACTGTTTTGGTCTCTGAGATTTTATTTAGTTTCTAGTATTATACGGCATTATGAACAGTGACTATCTAAACAGCACCTACACACACAAAAAACCTTTAATATTTTACCTGATAACAGTAAACGCTTTACTAACAGAAATTTTAGAAAACGCATTGAATTTAACTCAGCGGTCTAAATAAATATCCGGTAATACTTGTTCTTTCCGAACCACTGAACAAGATCAATAAGCCATCATCACTTTGATGTTTAAAAGTTATATGATAGGGTAGCATTAAAAAGTTTGTTAAAAAGACAGTGTAATGGAGTAAAAACACAATACTTCTTTGTATACTGATAGAGAGAAATCCCTACATTGCTTTGGAAATGATTTAAGTAACATCCAACTTTTTCAAGCATCCATTTTCATATTTGTCAGCTCATTGACAAACAACAACATTGATTTCTGAATATCCTACCCCAAAGAGAAATGAACTGCAGGAAAAACACAAGCCTCAGCATTGACTACGCTCTGTCTTCTCCATTTTACTACAAAAAGACTACTAGAGAAATAGGTAAAAAGGGGGGGCACACTGATCACAATAAGTCACCAGCATAAAATGTAATTTTAAAAATACATAAATCACATTATAGAATTCTTAAGATCAAGCTACAGCTATCCATGGGGTTCTTCCTGAATTTCCAACTCTTCGAGGCGTTGGATATGTGTGTACAATAAAAAGATTATGATCTAGACATTCTCCGAAATTTCCAACCATTTATACTTAGAAACGTTGGATATACGATGAGTAGCGTAGCCTCGACCCTTTGCACACTTTGTCTTATACATTTTACGACAGGACGGTCACTAAAGTAATCGGTAAAAAAGCATAACCAGCACAATAAGTCACCAGTATAAAACATGATTTTAAAAACACTTAAACCACAGTAATCAAAACTAAATCAATTTTCTGTTTCTGTAATAGTCTTAGTCCAGAATTTCCAATTCTTTGTTCTTAAAGACGTTGGATTTATACCGTCACAAAGTGTAGACTTTTAAATGTACTGTCAGCAGTCATAAAGAAATGAAATATAAATGTCCTTGTAGCCTAAGACTACGTCTTGATCTCTAAAAGGAAGAAAAGTAAACCTGTGTCATTTGCTTTATGAGTTGCCCAAGGAGAATTTGGAATAAAGAGGTAATCCTTGTAAAATGAGTTTTCGTTAAGACGTCACAATACGATGAGTAGAGCATCCTCGACCCATTGCAGTCGGTAATCTCCACCACCCTGCGCGATGCAGTTCGCCCGCTGCACCGCGTGCCGCCTTCCCCACCTCGGTCCTCCATGCTTCTTCTCCTCTCCCTCAGCGGTCCAGCGGGGGCGGGTCCCCCCCAGCCAGCACGCCCTGCCGGGGCAGATGTCCCTGGCCCCCAACGGGGAGTCGCTGGCGAACGGCGGCGGGGCGCACAGCTACCTCTCCAGCTTCATCAGCCTTCTGCTGCGCGCCGAGCCCTACCCTTCCACGCGCTACGCCCAGTGCATGCAACCCGGGAACATCATGGGCATCGACAACATCTGCGAGCTGGCCGCCAGACTGCTCTTCTCGGCCGTCGAGTGGGCGCGGAACATCCCCTTCTTCCCTGACTTGCAAGTCACTGATCAGGTGGCCCTGCTGCGGCTGGTGTGGAGCGAGCTGTTCGTCCTGAACGCGTCGCAGTGCTCCATGCCACTGCATGTGGCGCCTCTGCTGGCGGCGGCGGGCTTGCACGCCTCCCCTATGGCCGCGGACAGAGTGGTGGCCTTCATGGACCACATCAGAATCTTCCAGGAGCAGGTCGAGAAGCTGAAGGCGCTGCACGTCGATGCGGCGGAGTACAGCTGTCTCAAGGCCATCGTCCTCTTCACCACCGGTGAGTACCAACCCTTTTGTTTATGTGTAGTCCTCGTCGACAGCCAATCTTCATCTGTATGTTGTCTGTCTTTCTTCGCTAGGAACGGGGAAATCAAAGTTCGAGTATAGGGATGCAAGAAATCAGGGTAGCTAGCTTGGCTAACTGGCTAGAAGTAACCGGTTGGGCCCTCTCTTTCTAGACTTCCCCAAACCTAGGGAGAGAAGGACCTGGCTCGTTAGAGGGGATACACCAAGACCCTCTATATACATGGCCACCCAACTCCGGATGATGACGTCAAACGTGAGTGAAAATTGCCATGTTAAGTCTATGGAGTGACGTCAAAGATGAGTGAAAGTTATGACGTTGCACGGCCGAGTTGGGAGGCCTTTATATAGAGGGTCTTGGATACACTAACCGCCTAGGGAGAAAAGGCAAACAATACTGTCATTGGTTGTAGTTCTTTAAAAAAAGAAAGCGCGTCATTGATTGATTCGTTTGACCACTGCGATGATAGATGAGGATTGGCTTGACGAGAACCACAGACTCTAGTCATTTACGCACCACCAACCACAATGAGATGCAGTGTAACCATCCACTGTCCAGATAGCAATGTAAGGTTTTATAAATCTTGTTGCAACCATACGGCACAACCTATTTAAAGTTTTTGTAAGGCTACAACTGACTACCTGTTTCTTTGTGACAAGGAAACAACACCTGCTCTAGTTGACGGCTATAAGGTTAGCGGTAATTATTAGCGGATCCAGGATCACCGGGGCACCTCCCCCCCAAGAATGACATCGGAAGAGAATAAAAAAACGTTATTTTGAAACTTTTAAATGTTTAATGTGTAGCTTTATAGTCAAGAAAGTATGTTATCTTTTAATATTTTCAAAAACATCGCAGTTTTTGTTGCTGGAGATCTGTAAAAACCCTGGAGCTCCCCCCGGAAGTCAAACTTGGTGAACTCCACCCCTGGCGGTAATCGTATTATAGAACACTGTTCAGGGTTCTGAGAGCTGTTTATTGATGAGTGCCCATGACAGTTTATCCTCAAAAGAGAGTACATGATTTTCTTGAGTTACTCTTAAATCTTTTTAGTTCAAAGACAGACACCTATATTAAGTAACAACCCCCAAAAGGCCTCCAAATAAAAAATCCGACCTTCCTCCTAAATCTTCCTAAATAAATTAATAACATAATAACGGATTAATATTCCGTTCACGACCACAATTACGATTAAGTGTCGCGTAGACTTATGGTTTTGAACTAAGTTCAAATTCATATCTTTACCCCTGCATTCCGATTCCCACAATAGACTCGTTAAGAAACACTCCTGCGTTCACAATTTAAACTGGTTTCATTCAAAACAAATCTAAACCCTGTTCAGTTTACTACTGTCTTGATACGAGAGAAAAAAACCACCTGTCGCATTCCAAAGGTTATCTATCTAAAGCCACGGCAGTATTTTCTGTGAAGCGTGATGGATGAGGCTTAACCACACCTATTAAACTCATATATCTCATCCCTTTCCGTATGGAACCCATTCCGCTACGGTTTTCTCAAATGAAAAACTGCCCAACAATGTATCTAAATTAGCACAACATAAACCGCGTCCCGTGTTGCATAAACCACGCACATTCCAAAAGTCTTGACCACTCCTCTCTTTGTACCCGCCACACCTGCGTGAAGAAGTATCCCCCTTTGATGCCGTGACATGAAAAATACTTTATTACCAGTATTGATTTGCTAATTTTTTTGGTCTATCTATATAGTAGCATCTGGTTTGTGTCCTGTAGGTCATAGCGACTAGATCTATTTAAATATAAGATTTATAGAAATTGACGGATAGGTTTTCATCTTTTTTATACCGATTACGTTTCTTCTCGTTGTGGTTGGTTTATCTTAGGTGTTACATTTTAAGGTTTTTTGTATGATTTTGGTTGTATTTATGAATGAACTTTTAAGAGGGTTACAGGTTAAGTTCAAAGAATCCTCAGGCCGCGTGTTTGGGTTAGCGTATCGATAGATTTAAGTGGATTGTAACATAAAAGTTTTTCAGGAACACTGAGAATAGTTCCCAAAAATTTTTATCAAGACTGGAATTTTTAAATTTTGTTGCAAAACCTGTCATGAAGCAAATCATAGGTTATTGAAAAACTAGACATATTTGATAAATGTTCATTAGAGTTTTTCTGTGTACTGATATGTTTAAGGAATTGCGGATATGGTAAAAGCTTGTGAGAAAATCATTAGATATATTGTGTGCTATTATCTGTGGCAACACATTCTCTTGAAATTGATTGTCTAGTAAATTATTCAATGAACAAACTAAAAATTGCTAGCTTATCATGTTTGAACATGTAAAATATTTTGAAGAAAAACTAAACTTTTTTTATTTAACCCAAAGGGAGATTTTTTACTTCAACTTAACCATTAAACTTGCAGTATGAGGAATGTTGCTTCCGTTTTTTTCTCACCCACTTCAACCGTGTTAGTAAACCATCTCCGCTGACAGAGCTGATAACACGCACATTGACTGTAAACACATTGCCCAACGATTTACCCGCAATGCTTGGCTGTCCAATTCATCACAACGCATTTGCAATCCAAATCTGCCGCGAAACCAGCCAGGCATCTCCACCACCGCAACAACTTTTCTTCGTCCTAACTCGATTGCGGTTTTATACTCGGACGGCTGCACAGATCAAACCTAAAAGCTTCAAGCGAATCAAAAGACGGTTCTCGCTCCGCATAATATAAGTTCCTCACCCCTCTAAATGAAGATTCATGCCTCCCTTAAAGCGGGATGAAAATTTTTGATAGAGATCCTTCCTCGAGAATTCCCGGAAAGGGAAAAATATTCACTGGCGTCCGGGAAAAGTCATAAATATTCCCTCTTTAACATCTTCGCACAGCAGTAAGAACTTCTTCTGCATAAGACGCATCGCTTGGCGACATCAAAGTGAGTCGGGATTGGGGAAGTCATCCCTTACCGGAGAGAGAACAGATTAGGCCTTTCTTGCAGCCGATTTTTATATTCTGGAGAGGGACGGGGAGAAGACTTTTAATAATGAATTTCGCTCTCGTGTCATCGTCATCTCTAAGGGTCTCTCCCGATCACTGGCTGATGTTTATTAGTGTGATTTGTTGGACTAGCTTTGAGGAGGATTGGAGAGATACTTTTCGAGGAGTGTAGGGATGTCTCACCCTTGTAGTGTTGGAAAGTTTTTTTGTTTGTTTGGTGTTAATAAGGCAACTTTTTCGGTTCTATCTTGAAGTTCTTGGGATTGGTTCGTGATTCGTGAAGGTGGTGTTGGTTTGATGGGTAAATCTAATTTTCTTTTGGGAAGAACGTATAAATTCTAATTAGTCGAAGATGTTGAAAAGGTCGAAAATCTACCAAGATGAAAGTTCTTGTGAAATTTGTGAAGTTTAGATCTCTTTAATCTTTACTCTGATTGGTCTTCTATTTATGAAATCTTCGTGTTTAGTAGTCATAACTAATACAATAAGTTTGATGTGATGAATAAAGGATGTTGTGCTTTTGTTATAGCTTTAGATATTTTAGAAAAAAATGAAAATACTAATATTAATACCAATCTATATTAAAGAAGGTATCGGGTTCTTAAGTCTATAAGTCCCTAAGACCGGTGTTTGGAAGAAAAAAGGCTTTACTTGATAGAAATTTTCATTTTATTTCTCTATATTGATGTTTAGACCTTACTCTTTCACTCCTAAATCCAAACTTATTATTCTAAACTCTCTTTTGAACTACTACTTCGGGTGCTAGTACGGAAACATTAATAACAATTTCACGTCATATTCTAAATCTAGAAGTTGTCATAATAGTTACTTTGATGAGCAGGTTAAGTATAGGGTATAAATAATGGCAATTCTATTACTGTTTGAATGCTATGGATTTGCTTTTTAACCGTAACTAGCAATTTCAACACTGAGTTTAAAAAAACTTATAGCTTATCCTACTAGCCAAACCCAACTCGCATTTATTCCTTCAAGGAAGCAATCTAGACCTAATTACATTTCAAGAGAGGGACTCGCAAATATTTCCACAATTCCACTTTTTCGACCACTCCAAAATCGCCAACTTTCACAAGCGAACACCCATTATACAGTCACGTTCGGCAACACAAAACAAACCATTAGGAGCTAATGAACAGTAATTCCTTTAAGAGTCTTGCGGCCACAGACAAGGAATGGCGGATACGCGAATTCACGGTTAAATACGCGTGTGGTCTCTTGTCTACTTAAATTCTACGGCTTTTTAAACGACCGAAGCGCTACGCTTGACTAGGTATTTCCATCATCTTCAAACAACGGACTGACTGTTACAACAGTCATTTAGTGGTTGGACAGGGGTAAGCGACCTTTGTGGGTCCCTTAAAGTGAAATGTTTTGTTAGACGTCGTTCATTTGTTGAAGTAAATGGGTGTTATGGGCAAGCTGAAAGGTTTTCAAGGAAATGAGAAACTGCTCAAGGTACAAATTTCTTTGAGGTTATTTTGTAGACACTATATGCATTCCTTTTGTATATGATACTGATACGTTTTCGACTATAATAGGTGATAATTTTCCTAAATCTGGGTGTGGTGATAGTTTTTCCATCGTTGACAAGGAAACAAGTAGAAATGGAAAATTGACATAAACAATTTACCATCAAATTTATTTTTGTGTCAAAATATTCCACATCATCTGTTTCTGTACAACCATATATTCATTTTGCCTGAGAAAATAGTAAAGGTATTTCTGAAATATTTCACACTAAAACCATTTTTAATGCGTTAAAACTAATTTCCCTCATAAAAATGATTTAGTCACTATCTCTATACACATAACTTTTTCAATGCAGTCGGTTTATAGCAAAACTATTTCCTGGATTATAAAGACAAACACTCTCAAATATACTGCTTCATACGTCTTCACCTCATTACTTTTAACCGTCTTCAACTTTAAAAAACATTTAACTCTCAACAAAATTATGTATTGTCCAAAATTGCAATCTTAACGATCCCTTTAGAAAGCCAGCCGTGACACCTATTTGAAGAATGGTGTGTCAGACGGCTCGTTTGGGCCATTCCATCGGATACTTCATTTTTGAGCCAAAACCCAATCTCTGACTGACCTACGGTGTGTTAGTGAACTCACGTACTTCTTCGGTGTTCCGGGTTTGGCCGTATTTCTTCATGATGGATTGGGTTTTGCGTTATTTTACCTCATCGTCATTTTCCTTATCGGTCCATCTTGTTCTCGTCTCTGCAATTCGTATTCGACATGGAATCGGCCGAGTAATAGACCTGCGACAACGATGAAAGCTTGTTGTTTTGGTTCGATCTGGCATGTTTCATTTTGGGGACGTTGGAGATGCATTAGTCTTTTTTTTTCATTTTTGTGTAAAAAGGAATTGACGTGCAGATTACTTGGGTGTTTCTTGTTAACCGTATTGGGATGATTTATGAGTTTATTTCAAATTGTAGTCATTCATGTCGTTTTACTAATGTAGGTAACTCTAGCTCTTTATTTGTCACAGGAAAAAATACTTCAAAAATTCTTAACTATTTACAATTGGGAATTGTGTAAGATAGTTGAAATTTGTATGCATATGAAGTTTTATAATTTAAAAGAAAATTCATATTTATTTAATCAAATACCTTAAATTTTTAACTTATTGTAATTTATTGTAATATTAATGGAACGGCAGGAAATAGTACGGTGGAATTATCATTGTGGATTTGAGACATTCATTTTATATTTCTTCATTTTAAGGGGAATAGAAGTTGAAGGCAAACGTATTGTAATTAGTATTGAAAACTAATTAGAAATAATGATAATATCAACAGAACAACGCCATTATTTTGTCTAACTGTCATCATCGGGAAAATAATAATATACTTATTACTTTTTGTCTTCTAAAATCTATTCAAAACTTTTGTGAAAGGGATGAGTATTTAATATTTCTCTTTTGGAGTCCCAATACCAAATTTAAGTCACGAAAAAAACAAGTTTAATTTAATAGACTTAACTATACCATTTTACAAAAACTTTAAAATTAATTGTTATTTGGAAAATGTTTATGAAACACAGCAATACATATACATTTTTCCCATTCACATATCCCAATTCTTGGAGTTGGTAAAGTAACACGTGCCTAAATAAATGTCTTTAACGAAATTGCATTAGGCAAAATTGCACAAATGCATTAATACCTAATGAATCACTTCCTAAATTTGGTTTTATTGTCTAAGAATTTCAATTATCACAAATTCACAAAACAATCAAATCGCCCACCATTTCTCTCAAGAAATCTCCCATGACGCAACAGATCTCCATCCCCTTCGTGATCTGAATTCCATCCACACTCACCCAATTGCGTTTTCTTTAAGGGAAACACTGTAGCAGCAGCAGCGATTTCGTTCATGAATGAAAACGCCGCCGATTTCTTCTTGGGCATCATGCGAGTATAGGAAAAAGCGCTCCCACGTTATACAAGGATTCCCATCAGCGTACTTAAAAAGCGCCCAGGCGTGTCTGATATCGATAATGGTTAGGTCGGGAATGGAATATAGAAAAGATTTGACCCGGTCGGTGAAATGGTCTGTGACTTCGGGTGATGACTTTTGGGAGAATGTTGGTCCCTGGGCGGAGTGTGACTCGTCATCGCTGTGGTTTTATCTACCTCTCCCTGTGATTTGTTATAAGGGGAGTGGGGGGGATTTTATCGGCTTTGCGTTTATTGCGTTTTGTATCGGCCGAATTATGAATTGCTCTGGGTGGTGTGATTGATCTTTGGCGATTGAGTTGTCAAGGTTTCATTTGGATGGCGGGTTTTGTGCGAGGAAGGTTGGTTGACATTGGGGTTTTATGAAATGTTAAGCTATCCCCATTTATGGTGTATCCTATTTATGGTGTTAATTTATAGTTTGTTAAAAGGAATGGAATGATGTCTCAAATAAAATATTGGAACAATTATGGATTTAACTCGCATTGTTGGGATTAGAATAAATGAATTGCTTATTTTGAGGGGCCTCTTTGTTAGAAACTTCTCTTTCCTTTTGGCAATATTAAAAGAGGAAATTTATTTATTAAAGAGGTATTATATTAGAAACTTTTTTTAAATTAGTGTTTGTTTACTCTTATTTCATTTTTTGTGACGCATAATCTTAAAAAACTAACTTCTTTAACCATTCAAAGTTTTTCTTTTTATAATTTTGTTCAAAAACTCATACATAATCCTTTATAAATAATATGGTTTTGATGTTTCATTTATGCTCAACGCTAACAATATACTTGAATCTTTTATACAACTTATTTTCTAATTAAAAAGTAAATAAACAAATTATTCTAAATATTCTTCACGCCCCGAATACCTACAGTCCCCTTATTTCTTCATATTACTTGTTAAGTATAACCTCTTTTTATCTCAGTTTCTCCCTTTCTTTTTTGTTACTTCACAATAGGATCATGTTCATTTAACTTCCTCCCTCATGAGGTAAATCAATTTCTCAAAAACTAGCATTTGACTTGCAATTTTACTAAAAGATGCTTGAAATAGTGAGTCGATAAATTTTGTAATTGTAAAGGTGTATCAAACTTTCATCGTAAGCCCCACTTCCTTTAACAATTTAGGTTTCACTAATGACTTCCACGAAACACACGTGTAGTTAACATTCGACAAAAAGAGCATGAACCCATTTTTAAAAAATTAAAACGGAAACCACCTTGCACATAGCGTCTTAATAACATAATTAAAATCCTTTCATTCACCTCAACGAAGAAGAGTAATGAACTGTAGTAGTTCTTGTATTAAGCCTTCATCAGTCGTGTCATGATCAGATAACGTGAACATCCTGAATGAATTACTGGTAGACAGTAGCGTGGAATCCCCTTTGCGTGAAAAGCATTGTTCTCAATACAGTTAGTTTGCGTGCGGCTCGATCGGTTCCTGATTCGGACCACTTGCTTATTCAAATGGGGAGTATGCCATTGAGGATTCGAGATGGGTCTTTTTGATTTTACACCTCAGCATCCCGTTTTAATCAGTTACAGATCAATCGTATTATATTTGTATTGGGTCACGCGTTGACTTGTACTTTTGTTTGATTAACATTGGAGTTCTGTTTTCTAAATTTTACGACGAGTCTGTTTACATCCAAAGAGATTTGATTATTTTTTGGTTTTATTATTTCAAGTTGAAAATTCGGTCTCATTTTAGCTGTGGGGTATAAGACTAGCTAAGAATAGAGATAGGAATGTTCATGTTTTTTCAATAACGTGCTATAAAAAGTCTGCATTATTTAAGTCGAATGTCAGATTATTCACGATTGTATTTTCTTTATTCTAATTAAACATGCACTTTCAATTTTAGAAAATATCAAACTAGTTTTTAATGTAGAATTAATATTCTTAAAATTATATTCGTTACAGGAAAAAACGAATTTTCAAAAGTGGATCACAGCTTCACTTATATTAGTGAAGATTAGATATTATTAAAAACAAATATAAAAAAGTCATTTTTACTCGAAAATTGGGTTTGAATTCTTGTATATAAAACTGCCTGCCCCATTTTCTGGTACAAGTTTTGCTGGTAATGGGAATGTTCTTTGTGCAAAAGTTAAAAGTAGAGTTCCATGTGATTGTACCCAGACCTTTACCCCGAGATAATATTAAAGATGTTTACATTTAAAAATGGACATTCATTCTAAATATATCATTGCTAATAAAAGTACTTTGTTCAAATTCAACTATTGAACCTCTTCCCTTCAATTCATCCACCCTCTCATTTCCCTCATAAAAAACACCACAACTCATCATTCCTCTCAAAAGACATCCCCTTTCACCGGGAAAACCGAGAGAAAACCGATCGGATTTCCCCTCCTCTCCAGTTTTCTTTCTCGGGAGCAACAGCAGATTTTCCGCAAGAGCCCCCTCATTAAAGCCTCGGCTAATAGTGAAATGGATGCGCCTCCCAAAAACAGCTAATGACGATCGCTATGATTTATAATACTCCTCCTCACCAGAGCAAAAGAAGAGCCAGCGTGAAAGAATCGTCTCTCGGAGAACCACTGCCGATATGCGGTGAGCGGGGTTTTGACCTTTCGGCGCTGAGTGCGATTTTTTCCGTCGCCTTCTCTACGTTTGGTTTCGGACTGGAAGGGTTAAGCTATTCACTCTTTTGCTTGGAGATTCTTTCCTTTGGTGTCGGTGGCCGTGTTTGGTTTGAGTTGGAGTGTTTTGGTTTGTGTGTTTGGTCGATTTTTTTTGGGGAGGTTGAGATTCGATGAGTCGATGCTGAGGCAGAATTGAGGTTGCTTTATTTACGTTTGATTTGACTTGTGGGAAGTCTTTGGTACACATGCGTATTATCTGCTTGCCAGGGGTTAATCACCAAAGATTTTACGGTGCTTGTCAAGTTCATTTTGTTTTGTTAAACCCGTCATTTACTGTCAATTAGAGATTGTTTGTGATTTCTTTCGTTTCATCTTTGAAAAAAATTGCGAACTACGCCACATGATGCAGATAACCAAATGTTTCGATTTTGTTTTCGATGGAGTTGAGCGAATTTGGGAGTTTTATTACTGATCTTACCTACTAATTGATGTTGAGACTTAATGAATGACCAACCAATAAGCGATGCTGGTGATATTTTTGTAGTGTTTTTATAACAAACATTAAATGATAGGTTATCTTTATGAGTTGTTTTTTTTCTTATAAAACATTTTTTTAACAAGAAATTAAATCATTTCAAAATTTTTAGAAATGTAGATTTGGTCGTCTGATAATCCATAGAAATGATGATTGAAAACCATATTACATGAATCTGTTTATTTACTAAACAATTTCGTCAAATGTGTCGCCCTTTCAATGGAGAGTAATAACTGCAATGCTCTATTTCACATGAAATATTTTTTTCTTACAACTACTCGGTTCATTTTAGTCACAAACCACAAGATAGTTACCTAAATGTTTACTTGTTCCTATTCATTTCCTTTTTCAAGCTAGCAAGCAACACAACCCATCTCTCTTTTTCCCATTCGTTCACTCTTAAAATCCATGTTCTATTTAAATGCCGAAATAAACATCACTCTAAATAAATGTTTTTCTAATGTGTGTCTTATTTACAGTCAAGTTAGTTCAATGTCCCTAAGCACACTGTTGATACCTCCATCACTGAACCTTTGGTTAGAGTGTAAACATTTCAAATTGAAAACCGCACTCACGCAGAACGTGTCCCAGCCAAGTGAGCATCCTCCCACACTAAGAGATTAAGAAGCTTTAGCTGGAAGGAACAACAGTCTTTACCACCTAGTTACGAGTAAACTCGAATATCCTTTGAAATGACTTGAAACTGAATCCTTGAGCTGTTTTGCGAGATAATTCTTTGTTTCTTTTTATGTGTTTTAAAAAAACAAATTGCTTCCCTTCCACATTATATTTTTTTATCTTGTTTAAAATTTTAGATCAGCGTGTCAACTTAGGGTATTCGCAAAACAGTTTAAAAAGAAGGGGTTTAAAATGGGAAATTTTACTTGAAGAATATCTTTAGTCTAAATTTGAGTATTCAGCAAATTTTTTAACCTTTTGTTGACATTGCCTATTGTATGTATCTGGAATGCTTCATTTCAGCCCCTAATACTTTGAATAGCAAACATAACATATTATGCAACAATCAATTTCTAATGTTGTTCCTCATATTTGGTGATCCTTTTAAAATAGTCCTCAAATGGTACAAAAGAAAGAAAAATATAAGTAGAATATACAGGGTGTCCCACGAGAAGTGGCCCAACCCTTTTAACTTTTGAACCCCCACAGATATAGTCATGAAAGTGGGGTCTAGGTATAGTAAAGGGACCATGCTCTATCCGATGAGATTACTTTCAACGCCCTCTAGCGGAGAATTTCCGAGTTAAATTTTTTATTTTAAAAACTATGTGAGGTATGTGAAAAAAGTGAATGACTAAGTTGTAGAGCAGCATCCATTTAGTAGGAAAAGACACCTTAAGCAGAAAAATATCTTGAATAAAACCCCTAAAACGCACGCTGAATTAGCTTCAATTTACGTAGATTTTACGTTTTAAAACGCTCCTCACAAGGCAAAAATGAGAAATTTTCAATTTAATGAATTAATAATACTTTAAGTCATTTACTTAAGTCATAAAAATAAAAATTTCTTATTTTCGCCTTGTGAGGAGCGTTTTAAGAAGTAAAATCTACGTAATTTAAACCTAATTGAGAGTGTTTAAGGGGTTTTATTCAAGATATTTTTCTGCTTAATGTGTCTTTTCCTACTAAATCGATGCTGCTCTACAACTTAGTCATTCACTTTTTTCACATACCTCAAATAGTTTTTAAAACAAAAAATTTAACTCCAAAATTCTCCGCTAGAGGGCGTTGAAAGTAATCTCATCGGATAGAGCATGGTCACTTTACTATACCTAGACCCCACTTTCATGACTATATCTGTAGGGGTTCAAAAGTTAAAGGGGTTGGGCCACTTCTCGTGGGACACCCTGTATTAACATAATAAAACTAAAATTTCATGAAAATTAATTACTTTTTTAAAAATATATTTCTATAATGATTTACAATCAAAGCGGAGGGAGGTTGCCTTTACATCAATAGTTCAAAGCTACAATTTACAAATTTGTAGCTTTTGATTACATAAACCTATTTGAATAAGGCTTTATAAAAATATCGCATCATTTTTTTAGGAAAAATAATCTTAAAAACTTTTTTGGAAGAAGAGGGTAAAGCGGCTCCTAGTAGAGAAAGCAAGTACCTCCAACTACCCTGCTATCTACTTTAAAAAATTTAAACTCACTTTAATTATTAAAACTAAGTATCTATATATAGATACCCTGAAAGTACTATAGAACTTTCAGGGTAAAGGACCGTATAGCCAAAATGTAAGGTTCGTTCAATTGATTTAGCCTCTTTGAAAAATTCAAACACCACAAAAAAGAAGCATTCGATCTTATACGTTTTTGCTGTCTTACATGCAGCAACGAATATTACATCCTCTTTTGAGCCGAGTAACATTTCTTGCTACATTATCATCCTGGGGTCCTCTAGAATCGGAGCGCACTGGAAAATAGAATAACAGCTAATACCCCCAGTCCAGAGGCAATCGAACTCAAACATATAGCTGGTGAAATGGGAACATTGTGTCTATTTTCTGCTTTTCTATTATTTCGGATATTCTTCTAATCCATCTCTTTTGTTGTCTCTGTGCTGTCCCCGATTTGGTCATCCCTATACGCGTCATTTACTTTGGAATTCGAATTTGAGGATGTGTTTTCTGCTCGACTTAAAGTATTTTTTTATTCGTGTTCTGTGGTCCCTTTTTCCGCGCGGGTGATCATTAGCAGTGTCCAGTGCAGACGATTTTTGGAGAGCAACCCCCCCCCTTTCGCTTGATGGACTCGTATGTTCTGTTCGTTTCACTCGATTTAAAAACATAGTTTATTTGGCTACTTCATCATGCCGAATAATTTGTCTAAGTGCTTTTATTTGCTTCTTTTTCGGTTTTCCAATGATTTTGAGGCATTTATATTTTTAAAAATAATTTTGAAGTTAATGGGTATTTATTAAAATTATTTTTAATTAAATTAACCTAGTGTTAGGTTGAATAAATGCAATACATACTTAAAGCATATTCAATAGGGCGTATCACGAAAAACTTTTTTTCGAAATTCAAAAAGGCATACTGAAAAAAAGTTGCCTTAGGGGTCACATATTCACCATTAAAAATTTAAGCCCGATCAAAAAATGTTTAGGTCCCCCGGAATTGGGCCAAAGTTTTGGAAATTGCCTCATTTTTCAATAAATTGACCGAAACCTCCAAGATAAAATTTTTATATAAAGTTCATAATTTTTCTAGGATAATCTACTATCCTACCTTATAGTTGGCAGTTGGTTTCATATTTTTACTACTCTTCGTTTAGGAGTAATAATTTTTTTTAACATTACAAGTTATTCGTGAAGTTGTTTTTCCTGCATTACTAAAGTTACCATAAATCAAGTTCTATCTACCCTAGAAAGTTGTAGTTTGTTACATTTTGATTAGAATTTTATTTTCTAATATATTTTATGCCCTGTACAAATTATTTTGGTTTTGTTTTACCTGAAACGCCGTGTATAATTATAAAAATAGTACTAATTTTGTCGTTTACAGTAATATTTTTAAAACTCCTATGATATAAATTCGCTAAAAGAAATTTATCCATAAAAATGCACTTGAACTCAGATAACAGTATATAATAATTTAACTTTCATATATTTACTAATAATTCTAGCTATTCCAATTAAATGGAAAGTGTTTGAGTTATCCTTTTTTAAGACTATTTTTTTGGTAGAGACTAAAAATTCTAACTGCAAATAAAACCAACAAAAAAGCCAATATTACAAATTACAAGTAAAATAGGATTTAGTAGAAATAAGATAATCACTAAGTATTACAGTAGGTATAAAGGAATATATATACACTTTTACACATAGTACATACAAACATTTTAATTCCTTTGTTTCTGAAGAAGCATCTAAGAAATCCCGTTTAGTTTCGAACTTGGAAAGGAATTTCCTGTCCAATAATCTGGATTTAATTAACACATCACAATTTTTGAACCCACAAATAAGAAGGAAAGCTTCAGTGACTTTCTTCACAATTTTTTCAACTGCTTGGGTGTGCGAAGGAATTTTATCACTCAATCCAGTTTCAATAATTCGCTCGATTTTTTCTTTATTTAAATTATTTAGAAGTGATGGCTCAGTTACAGTCACATAGACTGCCAGTTTATGATTTCAACGATATCATCCGCCTCGAAATTTACTTGAGAAAGTTTTAAAACCCTTTTTTCTAGAGAATCAGCATAAGGTAGGGGAGACCGGGGCTAGTTTTCCAACCTAAATGCATTTTCTTTCCATGCATTTTATTTTTGATTATTTTTGGATAAACAAGATTTCATTATGATCCTCAGACTGTTCTCTACAAAATGTAGCATTCAAATTTCATTACGATAATTAGTTTTTTTGCAAAATAGGATTAAAGACGACCATGTCAGGTTGGAAAATCTGCCCCGTATGCGGGGCAGGTTTTCCTACAGTAAGGGGCAAGTTTTCCTACAGTACTACTAGCTGAAGTAATACAGATTGCTTTAGGAAACCTTGATTGGTTTACCGGCAGACTGTCATTCCTAATATGGGATTGCGAAACTATCTCATTGGTTATTCACAATTTCTATTTCTGCGCTTTGAATAAGTGTCTCTTCTCTCTCTAAGCCCGAGAATACGATCATTCGAGTTAGTTGTTTGGTTGATTGTAAGACTTTGCTGAAACTTTAGTCTTTCAGGTAGATATCTGAAATAAAGGCTGGAATCGAACGATCATGCTGGTTTTAATACTAGTCGTAAAGGTAATGTATTCAAAATTTGGCGACTTATCACTAATTTGGCGAATTCAAAATAAACGAGAAAAGGAAATGGTAGGTTAGTTCGTAGAGGATCAAGCTTGCAATCGAAAGATTGCGGGATGGGTCTCAAGTCTTTTGTAGTAGCAAATATCATTATTTAATATTATATCTGGGTGTTTCTAGAGGTTTGATCTAAAGTTAAGGAAATAATTTGTTTAACCTTTTCAGTGCTAGCCTCTTCAAATTTTATGTATTTTGTTTCTATTTATGGATTAAATATTAATTGTGTAGCATCCTTTGTTAGCGGGCCTTGGCTTGAAAAGCAAATAAGTATTCTATTCACTTCGAATTTTCCATATAATTCAATGAAAATCTCGGGTGGCTTCGATTGAAAGAAGATCATAGAAATTAGAATCAGACAGCGTTTTTCATCAAACGGATAATCGTTTGGCGATCAGAAAAGAAAAATTCGCTTCAACGTCGTAATCATTACTAGTGATTGTTATTTTGACGATTATCGGCCTGCATAATTTTTTGATTTTTATATTTTGCTCCGAAAATAAAAATCATTTGTTGCACGAAAGATCACCAAATTACCAATTGAGATATTCTGAAATTCTCGATTAATCAAAAAATACTGAAGAGAACACATATCCTCAAAAATTAGGTTAGTGGTTTTGGCAAGGAGGGAATGAGTTGCTGTCGAGTTTGTTTTACCAAAATATTTTTTATCATAACTTAATGATTGTTATCGCCCAAAATTAATAATTATTTTTAATCAAAACTAATCAAACTCAAACATGATTATGATTTTTTTATTAAAACTAGGCTCGATTCTTGCGATTTTACTCAATAGCGTGGGTTGGGGTAAAATGGGTCACTTTTAAGGTACTTCCACATTCTAAGATTTATTTCATCAAAACTATTACTTTTTAATGATTTATTTCAATTGGATCTTGGCATTACAATCCTTTAGAACATTTTCATCTAATTTTATCAAATATTTTTTAGTCATAAGTTGGTTAAACTTAGCGTCAAAATAATGACCTATTTTACCCCACCACAGTAGGGTAAAATGGGTCTCATTGCAAAAATATGTCAAATATATATTTATTACTAAATATGCATGAAAATAAGAAAAAAGGTAATCGGCTAAGCCGTTTTTATCTGAAAAAATTTATTTTAAGTTGTACTTTAGTGAAATTATTAAAGTCCGAAGTTAATGAACATTGTTCAAATGTAGCAATTAAAATACTTCATTTGGACAAAAATAAACTTGTTTGACAGTCCAATGTATATTTGAAGGAAATTAGTTAAAAACATTGTTTTTACTTAATACACAGAAGGCCTCCTTACTATGACCCATTTTATCCCAAGTACAAAATATTGTTATAACAGATTAAATATTTTAAATTTTTCTAAGCTGATTGGCTTGAAATGTCTCTCAGACTTTCTTTTATGGAAAAATATTACAAAAGTCTGCTGTAATTTATTACAATATATAGATATTTGGAAGTTGGTAAGCCCTGTTTTTTCGACAACACCATTTACCATTCAAATAAAAAAATTTTCAGTTCTTAAATTCATGAATCTAAATATTTGACGGTTGGAAAATGTTGCCAACACATAAAAGATTATAATACAAAAAAATGAGCGAAAATAATTCAATTTAAATTTGATTTTTATCGAGTTAATTAAAACTGACCAATTTTACCCCAACCCACCCTACTTAATAATCTCAAACCAGGTCTTTACACTATCAATTCTGACATTTAAAATCTAACCCATTGAAATAGGTGTTATAATCACTTGTTGAATTTCTTACTTTCAGGTTCAAACACTAGCGACTTTTAATAAAAAAAAATAGACTTCGCCTATCAATCAAAATCGAGTTTTGAAGGATATTCTCCTAACAGCACAAGCCTCTCCAATGTGTTTAAGGTGACTCGTCACTGAAGGGAAATGTGACTGGATGAACACAAGGGTTGAATTAATTATACAAAAACGTTTTTAAAAGTGGTGGTCAAGTTTTATTTATATACTTGTTTATTTTGAATATGGTCACCATTATAATATTTAATATTAATTTGATGATATCTACCGCTTTCCAGGTTTAGGTATTCGTACTGGGGTTACCCAAAATATCTTTGAATACTCATTGCAAAGTCTGGGATGTACTGCTCTCTACCTTGTGATATTCAAAGGTCTGAAGGGTACAGGGGAATCAAATTACCGTGCGGAAATGGTAGGGAGTGTAGATATGAGGCGTTTGTTATCAAAACCAGCTCATTCCAACCCGAAATTAGATGAAAATGTGAAAACTGTGATCTCAACTGTGAAATTTCGCATCATTTGAAAAAGTTAAGTGGATGTCATTTATTTAAAACTCGTAAAGACACAAATATTAACTGGTAAACTGGAAAAAAAAAACAATTTAATCACGCAACTTAATTGAACAAAAAAAACTGAAAAAAGAATAAAAAATCGTGTTTTTGCATCAAAATCAGCTCATTCCAACCTAATTAGTGTAATTACGTCCAATGTAATGCACCTGGAATGAAAATTAAAAACTAATCAAATTCTAGGCGACTACAATTCTACTACAATTAAAAAATTTAAAAAAATTTTAGCTTTAGAACTGTGGACGTGAGAAGTTTTTTGTCTCTCCTGTAAAATTTCGAAAAATGGAATGAGCTGGTTTTGATAGCAAACGCCTCATATAATCTGAAACATTTCTAAGTATTCCAGAATGGGCGTTCCAACAGAAACGTAAAGAAGCGTATGAATTATCAAAAGTTAGAAAAAGCAATGGAAAAGAAGTATTGTGCGTTAACGGTTGGGAGCAAATTAGAAGTTAAGTTACAATTAATTTGGTCTGCATAAAAGCTTAAGGTTTTGGTCCAAAAGAGGTCCTCTTCAAAATGAGACAATAATAATTATTTTACTTTCGGATTTTCCGAGGATTTCTTTGGCTCAAAAACTCTTTAAGTAAGCTGAAACATAATTGATATAATGAGATTTTATTTCTCTAGCGTAAGTGAAAATTTTTCGATTTAAAACATTTATAACTAAAGAAGTTGGAAAATATTGGGGCTAAATTTACATAGATTAGTATAAAAATTAAATTTTTCAGTTACGCTGGGGGAGAGCTCGATTTGAACCTGGTTCCATGTCTTGGTAATCATGCACTCTAACCGTTGAGCAAGCCTGGTTCTATAGTTTCCAGATATTTTAAAATTATGATCTAGATTTCAGGCCGTATCCTCATGTAAAATCTAACATTGAATTGCATTGAATAGATGAAAGGATTGATAAACTTGATTCAAAATCAAAATATATCTAACACTCATTTATTTAAGTTAAAACCTTTGAAAATAATTTCTCAGTTAAATTCGAAAAAATGGATCAAGTGTTGCGGGTTAAGGTTGCCACAGTATTTGCAAGTCATATCTTTGGCGATTAAGGATTGGCGCCAGTTTTAAAATTGAGATTACCTGCTGAAAGCAGGAGCTTAAAAATGGAAAATACGACAAATTCATAGTTTAAAAACTATTGATAAAACCATCTGAAATTTGATTTCCTCATGAGTTTGTCACCAAAAGCGATCAACTTAAAAATTATCTGAGGTTTGCACGTTTTAAATTTTTGATACAGAATTTTAATTGTTAATTATACTTGTAGTAGAAGAAATAGCACCGGAAAAGTCTGATTACATATACTGACAGTATATGAACTTCAAATACAAGAAAACCATTTTTAAAAAGAAATTGAAAAAATTCTAGTGGGACTCGAACAAACAGCTCCTTTAGAATCGTTAGCTAGTGGTACGGATTGGTTGTTTGGTTTGTGCCTGATCCACAAAATCGTTGGAATATGTGCCCCGTCTACTTTAGGAAAACCTGCCCCAACTCAAATTTTGACCTTTGGGAGCCCCTGTACGAGTGGGGGTTCCACGTTTATGAAAAACAAAAGCATGGTTCGATAGAGTGAGAAATCATCTTTCAGTACAAGTATTATCAAATTAGTCAGTTAAAATTTAATGGGCTTTTTTACATTTTTAGTAAAACTCCAAAAGTTTACGCAAAGTGTTAAAAATTGAAAAAATCGCATTTGTGACTAAACTAAAAAAGATATGAAACTGAAAGTACATCAGAATGTGTGTGAAGTGTTGCTTTATCATCCAGTTCATTCGTTAGGGTTATCTGATTGCTCCTTTAAAAATAAAGGGCGTTGGAAAATTTGCCCCAGTGGAAAACTAGCCCCGGTCTCCCCTACTTAGACAATGATCTAAAGGATGTGGTTAAGGTCGAGGTGGATGATATCGATGACGTCATAAACTGGGAGTCAATGATTGTAGCTGAATTACCACTTCTAAATAACTTAAGTAAAAAGAAGAAATCGAGCGAATTATTGAAACTGGATTGAGTGATAAAATTCCTTCGCACACCCAAGCAGTTGAAAAAATTGTGAAGAAAGTCACTGAAGCTTTCCTTCTTATTTGTGGGTTCAAAAATTGTGATGTGTTAATTAAATCCAGATTATTGGACAGGAAATTCCTTTCCAAGTTCGAAACTAAACGGGATTTCTTAGATGCTTCTTCAGAAACAAAGGAATTAAAATGTTTGTATGTACTATGTGTAAAAGTGTATATATATTCCTTTATACCTACTGTAATACTTAGTGATTATCTTATTTCTACTAAATCCTATTTTACTTGTAATTTGTAATATTGGCTTTTTTGTTGGTTTTATTTGCAGTTAGAATTTTTAGTCTCTACCAAAAAAATAGTCTTAAAAAAGGATAACTCAAACACTTTCCATTTAATTGGAATAGCTAGAATTATTAGTAAATATATGAAAGTTAAATTATTATATACTGTTATCTGAGTTCAAGTGCATTTTTATGGATAAATTTCTTTTAGCGAATTTATATCATAGGAGTTTTAAAAATATTACTGTAAACGACAAAATTAGTACTATTTTTATAATTATACACGGCGTTTCAGGTAAAACAAAACCAAAATAATTTGTACAGGGCATAAAATATATTAGAAAATAAAATTCTAATCAAAATGTAACAAACTACAACTTTCTAGGGTAGATAGAACTTGATTTATGGTAACTTTAGTAATGCAGGAAAAACAACTTCACGAATAACTTGTAATGTTAAAAAAAATTATTACTCCTAAACGAAGAGTAGTAAAAATATGAAACCAACTGCCAACTATAAGGTAGGATAGTAGATTATCCTAGAAAAATTATGAACTTTATATAAAAATTTTATCTTGGAGGTTTCGGTCAATTTATTGAAAAATGAGGCAATTTCCAAAACTTTGGCCCAATTCCGGGGGACCTAAACATTTTTTGATCGGGCTTAAATTTTTAATGGTGAATATGTGACCCCTAAGGCAACTTTTTTTCAGTATGCCTTTTTGAATTTCGAAAAAAAGTTTTTCGTGATACGCCCTAATATTCAATAACTAATGTCTCCTGACAACTTACAATGACCGTGCAGAAAATGCCATCGAAAGTGTTAGATTTATTAAATCCGAACCAAGGCAAAACAGGGCCAGTTTCGGAGGTCAAGATGTCAACTATATTCAAGAACCGGTATATTAAGTAAAAATGATATCCTACTATATTTGGCATGATGCATTTATTTAGTGGTGACTGTTCTCCTTAACTCCTACTTTGTACCGTTTTACCGAAAATATAAGGATGTGATACCGTCCGAGAATCGGTAATTTTTTAAAAACATAACCTGAGTTTTGAACCTGAATAAATCTTAATATTACTCTGCATAAGGTTTGAAATTAGACGAGGAATTTATAATGATATAATACTTTATTACAAGATTTTGAACTAAGATTATTTAGTAATTAAATTAATCAAACTGAACTGAAAGAAAATTCAAAGATTAGATGCTGGATGTGGTAAAAGGCTCACTTGTTGAGGTTTATTTACTGAGACGCAGACGCGTTATTAATTAAGATTTGTGAATTTAGATGAAAATATTTTTCCTTCTGTCTGATCTAAACACTTTTATTTTTTAAATACCGTCTTGATATGCTTGAAAAATTACTTAATGAGCTTGGTAATAAATAAAAACTATCTTTTCAACTGAAAAGAAAAATTATTCCTGCATGATCGTTAAAAATGTTTGGTTCTCCAAACCAGTTTTTAGACTACCACAGCGATACTTAGTTGCATAAGTCTATTGCATGAACAGAATTACCTGAAATTCCTATTCACCTTTCAGATAGCGTCTTCACCAACAAGATTTGTCCATTAAATTTCATATTCCTCAATGCACAAACAACATGACATTACTCTATTGCGTAATGCGTGTACATTTAAATTGCTCCTTGTGGGAGAGGCTAAACAAATGGCTTCTCTTGCATAAAGCCGGCATCGTCTTATATTAGTCATGATGTCAGAGGTGGCAACAGTATGAATATTACAAATACTTTCGCCCTCATGTGTTGGCAGCGGCAATTTGAGTTTCGGAGCACGTGGTTTTTAAAGGAGCCATTTTTTCTCGACTTGAGATAAGGATAAACGATTTAATTTTACATTTGTCAAGAGGTCCTTTCTAATATTATGCACGATGCAGCGCTCTGGAACATGAAATGAAAAGTCTATTACGTAGGGAAAAAAAGCTCGCTCAAAGCCGGCCGGCGGAGTGCTATCGCTGGAATTTATGGCCGTTTTAAAGTGTGCCTTGAATTTTTTATGCCTGAGTGCTGTTTAATAGTCAGGTTTCGGTATCGTGCTCTAATTGTTGGAATGTTTTTGCAAAATTTTTTAGAGTTTTTCTGGAAATTTATTTCTATCTAAAAATAGCCTGTGTATGTGAAACATTCTTGTTTTCATCAGATATGGATACCGGTTCAGTGTATTTTCGTTCTGAAATGAAAGTAATAAGCGAGATTATTTTGACTTTTGTTTTGATTTGAATTAATTGATGCTGTTACCATTTTTACGGCTTTAAGTACGGTATTTTTTATAGATAAATCCATTATATTTTGTGTGATGATAGTTTAAGATACATCTAATACAGGGGTTCTCAAACTTTTTAACATCGCGACCCACTTTTGAGAAACAAAATCTAACGCGACCCACCGACTTCAGTTATTTATAATTAACTGAACTGAGATAATTATCTCATGCCCCTCCCTACAGAATTTTAACTTCTCTGACTGGGGGGTGTTCACCAACTATTTAGTTACAATACAAGGGTATGGAATAGTTTAGTTGTGGTCTAACAATGATCCCTACAGTAAAAAGGGGGGTCTGGGGGTACTCCCCAAGAGAAAATTTTAAAATTTGACCCTTAAAAGCATGGTTTTAACTTGTTTTTTAGCAATATGGGATAAATTACATCAGTTGCATCATTTCCCAAGAAAATTCTTAAAATTTGCATTGACCCCCCAATGTAGATGGGGAGAAACACAAAATTTTTTTTTCAAATAACATTTGAATAACCGACTAGATTTTCATTATTGGCACATTAAAGTGACACACATAGTACGTATTTACATTAATTGCCTTTTCCGTTCCACTCCAAGTAGTGTAGTTTTTCCTCAATTTTTTTTCTTTTTACAATATAGTATGGTAATTTGATAATTACAAAAGTTCAACTAATAGTTTGAATTCAAAAGTCAGTAACACCGTTTGTGAAAAATTAAAAATCTTCTCGCGACCCACCAAAAACTGACTTGCGACCCACCAGTGGGTCGCGACCCACAGTTTGAGAAACTCTGATCTAATATATTTGTAATCTGTTATCTATAAGGTGGTTTTGAAAGTTAATCTTCTAATACAATTATATGAGGATATGGTTTCGAAGCAATTGTTAGGTAAAATTTATTATAACATATGTATTGATTTTATACTGAAGACTTCATTATTTCAAGAATATCATCTCTTATCTGTCTTATCATCATCTATCTATATAATACATCTAAAATATCTTATTTCCTATACAAAAATGAGTTTATAATTACCTTTTTAAATTATTTTGATATCCGTAAATGCTTGTTAATTCTTAGGGGTTATTACGAAAACACGGCCTAACCTTATTAAGTTATGAGAGATCTCCAGAGACCTTTCTTTTAAAAAGCAGTTTAAAAGATCATTCAACCGTTTTGGATACATAAACGAAATTTGCTTAGAAGTGTAGTATTAAGTATGTTCTTAATGCTTCTAGTTCAAAAGAAAATTTGATTTTAGAGAGGGAAAAGCCATCCACTTTACATATTTATCTTCCCCACTTCACATATTTAAAATTTCATAACCGAGTGAAAGAAAAGTGAAATTTCTCGAACATCCATTGTGCCTAAAAGGCTCAATCACACTGTTTCACTTTCACTGTTTATCCTTAGTGATTCACTCACTGTTAACGCCAATTCACACTTTTCACTTCGGACGATTCCTTCAAAACGAATAGTGATAAGTCTGAATGAAGGCAAAACTGTGAACTCCTCTCAGGGACACCCATAGAGCCTAATCGCTGTGTGAGTGTCCTATCCTCGTCCCACGCACTCTCTTTTCTCTCCCTTCTGCTCTCTGCTGAGCGAGCATCTTGCTTGAGTGATCGGGAGGTCAACTGCTCCCAAATTAAATCGAACCGCGGGATGGATCACGTGGGAAGACCCGGTGGTGGCAAGGTGTCACCGAACTCGCAGGTGCTCACTCGGACAGCTAAATCATAGGGGTGAGGATGAAGATGATGCGGTGGTTATCCGTAAAGAGGGAGTTTAGTGTTTGATAACTTTGATGTATGTATTGAGGGTTCGAGGAATTTGTTGGGATATTAAAGCTAAAGCGGTTAGTTATGTTGGGTGCGAAAGGTAATGTTTGAGATTTTATAAGATCTGGATTTTTATGGAATATTTCTTTATCCAATATCTTCTATTGTAGAGTTGAATTGTTGTTTTTAAATTAAGATTAATAATTGATTATTTGAGTATTTATTTTAAGTAATCGATTTGTTGGGGAACATATGATTCGTTCATTTGAGTAACCAAACAAAGTTCAAATTGTTCTGAAAATTATCTGTTGTTTTGAAAAATAGAAATTTGTTTTCTTAATTACTACATTTCTATGCAGGTGTAGGTTAATTTTTTTCTTAAATAAACCTTTGGTTACAAAAAAAACAATATTGTATTTTACTTTTTATACTTTTTACTTCGAAGTTATTAAACATTTTTCACTTGACTTGTTTTTGCAATAGCTAAGTGTTTAAACCTATTTTCATAGCTTAACTTGAAAATTTTTAATTTTTTCGTGAATTTTGAAAAAAAGCAGAATTTTGTACAAAAACATAATTTCTTTCTCAGTACACTGTAAAAAAACTGTAGAAAAACAGAAATTTCAATAACAGTGACTTTATGTTTACAGAGATATTCTGTCATGTAACATTCCCACCGCACTTCTATTTATTTTATGTAAAATAACAGCTTTTACCTAGTTTTTTAGCTTATCTGTACTTAAACAGAAACTTACTGCATTGGAAACCAATACAGCTATTGGCAACGTTATACTGAATCTTCTTTGGTTCAGTGGATAGCGTGCGTGCTTAGCATGCGGTAGGTCGCGGGTTCTATTCCCGGATATCAATTAATTAAAATTAAAAAAACTCTACTAAAATAAGTGCATGCGCACAAGCAGAAAATTACTGAGAGGCAACAGAAAATCTGAAACAGAAATGACAGAAAGTTCCTTTTTACAGCATTTACCTGTAGGTTACAGCTTTTTTCTGTTTACAGGATTTTTCAACCTACAGATTTTTTCTGGCAACTTTTGCTGCCAGAAATTTTCTGTTTTTTTGCAGGATTATTTTTTACAGTGTAATAACCAATGAAGTTATTTTAATTTACTCACCCTGATAAATCTTATGTGGTCGTTTAACTCATAATAATAATAGTTAGTTAGGGTTAATATTTACGACCTTTTCCCATTTACGGTTTTAAAAAGACAAATTAAAACCAAAATATCTAAATTTCCATTTAATAAGCTTCAAATACACTTCCACCTTAAATCAACACTACTTTTGACCGCCATAAATTCAGGCGTTTACCACCATCACAGCTAATTATTCTTTTCGCAGCGCTGTATAACCACAAATTACACTCCATAACACAAGAGTACAAAGTTTCAACCTCTCTTTGAACTCTGCCTAACCTCATGAGTATTCACGCTACGACCTTGCCTCCATACACGGCCTACCCCTGTTTTCATTTTTCATCGAGTCCGGTTATCGATACGTTAATGACGGACATTTGCATACGGATTTTGGTTGTGCTGTTAATAAGCCAGTGCGCCCACTGATGGGTGCATTGGATGCTTCCAATCAGTTTATAATTGTTGAAGTGGTCAGGTATGAGACCTTTTGCATATTGATTGGTTGGTGTGGATACCATCTGGATGTGGTTAAACGCCCACTGAGGTGGTATGATCATGTCATACTCGTTTAGTTATGCTGGGTAGAAATTTAACTGTGACAGTCTCTTTACCTGAGGTATCTTCGATGTAGCAACTCTTGTTGCAGGGTTATCATGGATTTCGTTGCAAACGTTTGTATCATTTCCTAAATTGCATACGATAATTTTAACTTTTATCAATTTTTTTATTGTCATTCTAAATATGTAGGAAATAGCTTGGATGTAATGAATTTATGTTTGTTGAATAAATTTGAGGAATTCTTTAATTTAGACAATTTTAATTATTTATTCATCATAGTTTAAACAAATGAGGTAAGCTCTTTCTTCACTTCAAAATTTATTGGACGTGCATTTAATAGCTTCAAATCAAAGTAAAATTGTTATTCTATTAACCATAAGCTTTTGTTACAGCAAATAATAATAATATTTTATTTAAACCGTCTGTAAATATTGCTAAAATAAACAAAATAAACATAGTGCATGCATTTTAAAAAAAGTTTATATTCGATTTAATACATCTCAAATGCAATAATGATAAAATATGTACATCGTACCGTGAACATACAATAAAAAATTATGTAAAATATTTCTGAAATAAAATGCTTTACAATATGATTACCGAAATTTCACTGTGCATAAAGAATAACTCTGAAAGATTTTTAAGTGCTGGATGATACCTCTACATTCTGTGTCTCAATGTAATAAAATTGAATTTGCGCTTCTATAAAAGTTATATTAAGAGATACACCTTTTAAATTGGCCATTCCATAGGGGGCAACGGATAATTTGTCTCCCATTTCTCCTCCAACCATTTCCCGAGTCCAGTTCCTCCACACACAAGTGCATTTAATCATAACTCCCTCCAATACCCACCTGACAACAAGTCCCAAACTCCACTCTTTTCGAGGCAAATAATGAGCCTCGAAAACCGTCCAACTGTGTAAGCGACATACGAAGTAGGGGAGACGCCACTAACAAAAACTGGGGAGGGACCATGCTCTTTTCAAGCAGCGCATACCTGCTTTTTTATATACCACCGATGACTTTTTTTCTCTCTCCTTTTTTTTCCGAAGATTCCGAGACCGACTCAGGTTTCGGTGGAGTCGTGTGACGGTGGGTTGAGGGGTTTGGAATTCTGTGTTTGTTGGATAACGGGGTCTCTCTTGATAATATGCTATGAAAGTAATTATATTTATTACTTAAATGCATGATCGGTTAGTTCAGTAATTACATAGTTCATAAAATCTGACGATAAGTCTTATAATTTAGCAGTTAGGCTTATTTTAAGTTACTAAATTTAAGTTTTACTTTAGGGCCGTATCCACCACAAACCTAACCTAAGGTTAACCTGGAATCAAAATTTTTAACTCGCAGTTGAAAAAAGGGAAACAAGCTTTAAGGCAATAGGAGTTGTTGAAAAAGTTTGATTCCAGGTTAACCTTAGGTTAGCTCAGTGGTGAATACGGCCCTAGAGAAGAATCCTATTCAGAAGTTATACCGCTTTGGAATATGTAATTTAAATACATCATTCCATTGTATTAATCAACCTAATTTAACAACATCCTTAATAACAACTTTTTGAAAACTTTGAAAGCCTTTGCGCTAACTTTCACATACTATTACTGTCATCCCTTTTTTTAGTGCAATATATTTTTATATAAAAATGTGTTGTTAAAAACTTTATATTATTAGCGTAAAATGACCCTACTTTGTTCTTTGGGTCCTAAAATAACAATATGTCAACTAGACCCCCCATTCTATTCTAAAATATTTTACGGGAATATCCTATGTGGATGGAATATCCTACTAAATCCATCGATGCTTGAGAAAACCACTCGTTTTTTCCTTCAACCTGATTAACATAACGGATCTTCTTCGAGGGTCAAACTCTTCACTTGCTTTATTTCTTGCAAGGTGAAGTGTTATTGTAATTCAGGAATCTCCTAAAACCGCACTTGTCTTATATCTTGTTCTTTATGGACTCCCTTTTGATTCTTTCTCAGAATGACGTCTCATCTATTTTGTAAGACTATAGAGCAAATAGGACTTTTTTCTCCTCATCAAGCTTTATTTGTAATTGTGGTTTAACTGATCACGCAGAAGGTCCGGTTTGTTAAACGCCTGTTTATTTTAAAATGTTTCGGTTTTACACAGTTTGTGTTGTCTTTAAGATTTAACTTCTTTGTGTTTTATGTGAATGAATTTTCTCATCTAAAAGAGTAGGCGTTGATAAGTTTTAAGTATTTTAGAAGAGTGAGAAGTAATTCATTCGAAAATGTAACTCCCCTTTTAATGAAATAAATTTGCAATTATTCGTAAAACATTTATGTTAAAAATACGAAACTTTAAGGCATACTTTATTTATGTGATGAATTGAAAATTTAGGTTAAATAATCGTCTCTTATAGTATAAAGAAAGCACTCAAATTGTCCAATATCTAAAAGGTTCTAATTTAGTAAAATAGTTTTAACAATACTTTAGAATTTTAAATATTCTTCACACAATTTTCTTGGGGGAAAAAAGCAGATAATTAAATTTGTAACATTAAAAAATCATAAAATGTAAGTGAAAAAATCTTAGATGTTTTTTTTATTTAATTAGGATGCTGTTTCAATACCCATTATGCCTTGTTTATGATCTATTGTGTTCAATCATCTCCGACTTAAAGCAATGGTCCTAAGGCAAGGAACTTTTTTCTTTACTCCGGTTCAGAATGTGAACAACATGAAGCACCTAATATTTTACTTTGTGGTAATTATCTCGTGTTAAAAATCATTCAATGAGCAATCACTGTCGATTTATCACCGATATATCCTACCTCCTTGTATAACGGAAGGAGACGGTGTTAAAAATCTGCAGTTCCCTCACGTACAGTTTTCCTTGCACGATTCTCAGATACCGCACGATCCAGTCTTTTTTGCATGCACACCACCTACCATGTTGCATTATTGTCTCTTACGCTATTGGAAAAACAATCAAAACATTTCCCCCTCGAATCTTATATGTAACGAAGCTAAGTCGTGATGTATAACACCAAGTGAAGGCCTTCAGAATGTCTGGAAAATGCAAAACATGAGGTTAAAAAGGCGCAAGGGGCTGTAATGGGATGTAATTGGACGTTCAGCATCACGTGGTTTCATCTAATGAATGTAATTTGTTGGTTTCCCAAACACGTGATGGAATGAGGGATCTTAATTGGATGTGGAGAAATCACGGGTCTGATACCTGTACTTTCTTTTTTCGCACGTTTCTTTGTTGAATGTTTCGCACACGGCCGAAAAATAAATTTAAATACTAAAACCGATTTAAATGTACCATAAATTGTCAGGTAGAGTGTGAAGGTTCTTGTAATCTTTTCCATATCATGAAGGTCTAGTGTATTTTTATGGTAATTGAGGTATAAAGGACGCGTATTTCAAGGATTTTTGTAGTGTGCAATTTTTCTTAGTATTTTTTTAAAGATTGGATAGGAAAGATTTTCACTTATCGTATTGGGTGATGTTAATATTTTTTTACCAAAAGAAAGTGTGTGAGATTTTAAGATACCTTACAATTACAACAACCTATAAATTTTGATAAATATTTAATTTGGTTTTGTTTGGTTCATCGGTTATAATTTTTGAAACTCCCAATAACCATAATTTCCCACTGGAATAACACGAAGTTATGAATAAGCTAGGTAAATTATTTTTTAAATTATGAATGTTATTAATTTCCGCTGTAGGATTATTCATTTTGGGAGTGCATTTTCATAGTCCATGCTAGTCCCTTTGAAATTTTGGAATAACTTACTCTCAAATAGGACGATTCTTTAATGTTTCAACAAATAAATTATAATTTGCATTTTACTCGTATTTCGTGTTGGAACTACCCTTTTAATGTCTACCTCGGTAAAAAAATGATATTTTTAATAAAAAGTAACACAAAAAATCGTCATTGAAAATAACGGTATTGTCCCCTCTCTCTCCATACTCCAAACTCCGCCACTTCAAACCGCCACATCCAGTCTCTCAACTCCTCCAGGCCCGCAAATTAGATCTGATGAAACTCGATCAGACATCCTCCTTTCAGCAATCAGAAAAGAAAGAAGTGACTTGCAAATGTATAATTAGGCCTTCTGGTGTGCTGTATGATTCCGAAGGGAAACAATTGGGACACGTAATCAAGTGTGGTGTGAGCAGCTCTTATAATGATTCTTTGGCTGCTGCTTCTTCATTAGTCTGGACTTGTTGGGATCGCATCCTGATTCCATCTTGAGGAAAAAAGAGAGAGATATGGAGATGTCTCTTTTGAAAAAAGCGCCGTTGACAGTCGCGTTGAAACTGATATGGTGATGTAGGGAAGATGGATTGGGTGATGGTTTCTGCTAGACTTTCTTAAATAAAATCAGTGGCACCTTTCAAAAGTTTTTCCTGCTTAGGATGTTTTGGCTTTCTACAAAGTTGTTTTAAAGTTGTGGTTGTTGAAGTCTCTAGCTGTATAAAAAATTGTTGTGAAAATTTGTTAATCCATATTAGTATGGGGTAAAACGTTTACATCGAGATAATAAAACACTCACATATCTCGGAAATCGTTTTTAGGAATTTAAGAGAATGCCACATGGTATAAATTTTTGTTAAGTAAACAATTTTGCACTGTTCATTAAACTAGTTTATACAGCTCATGAACATATTTGATATTCGGAAAAAGGGTAATTATCCTCCTCCGACCGAATAATAATGCCTTAAATTATTATGAAAATTAGTCCTTATTACATAAATTGTACGGTAAATTTAATTTTTAGAATAAACTTTTAAAAGTAATTTGAAAGTCCTTGATATCTAAACATATCTGAATGAATCCTTTCACCAGATAACAAATTTTACTTTTACTTCAACTGACATTTATGAAGTTTACAAATTTAAACTTAAAATAATTGTAATCAAGCGTTGAGAAAGCATGGAATTATTCGTCGTTTTTGCTTCTTTATTATTCGGATATCATATCATCATGCCAACAGGGAGAACACAAAACTTGAGAAGTCTTGTCTCCTTTGAAAAAATGAAGACGTTTTAAAAAGTCGTGGTGTGGATAAGATTAATTGAAAGTCATATGATCCGTATGTTCGCATTTGTTACCAATGTTGTTGAGAATAAAAAAGTACTACTCATCCTTATTTAAGACGAACAAGAAACCTTTTTTGATGGTCTTCATATAAGTGTTGCACTTGATATAATACACTGAAACTTTCAACTCTGACAAATTTTGTTAAAGTCGACTCCATTTAATTGAATCACTTCTGTCCAAGAGTAGAATGATAACAATATTAAATTGATAATAACTAGTTATTTGATACTTAAAACAGTGTAGTTCGAGTGTTTGCTATAAAACCAGTGGCGAATCCAGGGGGTGGCACTCTGGAAAGTTACCCCCTTGGAGACCCAAATAGGTTCTCAAAATGAGTAAAAACCCAACTTTTACAGGTCTAATTTCAAAAAAATTTCTGGTTTAGGACCCCCATACCCCCCATTAGTAACAAAATGGGGTATTAAGTGTTTATTTTTAGGAAATCCCCAAAATTTTAACATTTTGGGTCAAAAAGGGTCAAAAGGTAACAGTAAAATATAAATGGCGAACTGTGCAAATTAGGATAAAATTGAAAAACGACGTTTGATTTGCACAAATTTATTAAAAGATATTAAAACCAGACATGTTTCGAGGGTATACTGAACCCTCTTCGTAAGTGAAATGACGATGTAAGAAAAATGTAAACATGGCTATCAGTAATAACTGTAACTGTGTTTCTGGTTGTTGGTTATATTACTGATAGCCATGTTTACATCTTTCTTACATCGTCATTTCACTGACGAAGAGGGTTCAGTATACCCTCGAAACATGTCTGGTTTTCATATCTTTTAATAAATTTGTGCAAATCAAACGTCGTTTTTTTCAATTTTAAAGGTAATAGTGTTGAAAACTGCCCCCCTTACACTCAAAAGGTTTCCAAAAATGAGTTAAAACCCTACTTTTACACGTCAAATTTCAATTTTTTTTTCTGGGGGAGGACCCACATACCCCCAATAGTACCACAAGGGGATCTTGTCTGGAAAAGTGCCCCCCTTGAGCCGTGCTGGATCCGAGCCTGTTTAAAACCACAACTGCGAGTCCTAATTAAGGTAATTAAAACGGTAACCTGGTTTGTATTTTGCAATTTTTACATCCTTGAAGAAAAATATGAGTATGAAGCACTTTACAGTAATAAATTGATGACTAATTTTGTTTGATTATGTATTAGAATTAGCCTACAAATGGGGAAAAAAGAGGTTTTTAGTGGATTTCACCAGATTTCTATCACATTAAGCGATAACATAAAAACGGCATGTTTTGCGTTAAGTTAAATAGGAGTGTTCGGGGCTTGTCAATGAGGTATTCTCACGTTTTGGGATTAATTTTTATTAAAATAGTTGATAAAAAACCATGAAGAATGACGTTTACATCAAGTATTTTCGTAGCCTAGTTTCTGAGATATAAATTTTTGAAATTTCGTTACTTGTTTGGCCGCGAAAACACTATCGAATCACAAATCATGCGCTGTGAGATCACATCCAATAGAAATCCGTTTTCTGATCACGTGAAAACAGCAGACACAATGGTTTTCATGCGCTGTGATGTCACTTCCAATAGAAGCCCGTTTTCTGATAACGTGACTTTTCTGACGTTTTGGTAAAAATAAAATTGAATTTTAAACTATTTAAAACAAATTTTTGAACTTAAAAATAAGAAATTTAGGAGTTTTAAACCATAATGTATCAAAAAAGTTTAAAATCAAGCAAATCCCTCACTCGTGCAAATACCTCATTATGATAACATTATCTGATTGATTGATGATATTAACCGCGATCACAATATGCGGAGTCAAGTGTAGTTATATCTAACATTAAATATGAATATTTATATTAACAAGTCAAACATAATTTTCCTCTTATCCTTGATCTTTGTTCGGCGGATCATATGACCACGCTAAAGAGGCATCGTCAGGTGTCAACATCGAGCATCCAAGCGTCCTCCCACCTGTGATTGTTTCCGCTTGGTGGCCCATCCATCCCTCCCCTGACTGCCCCCGTAATGGGATTGATTTAATGTTCGAGGGAGGGATCGCTTCTTTGGATAACAAGTGGTTTTGAATTGGTATCGTTTAGTTAGATTTCGTTAAGTTATGTGTGCTGTTCGTATGTTATGCTGAAGGTTATATTCTCAATAAATCCGGTTGTAAAGTTTAATATATCTATATCTAGTAATGGAACTATTGGTTTTATGAAATTACCTATTATTTTGTTCCTTTTACATTTTCTTTCAAAATTCACTTGGATCCTGAAAGGCTCCAAGGGGGGGGGCACTTTTCCAGACCATCCCCTATTGGAAAAATTTTTCTGGTGTTTCGTTGTTGTTGTTGTTTCTTATCCCAATTGGTCTAATAAAAATTAGACCAATTCCAGGAGTCCATGAACTTTCAAGAAGTCTAGAAATAAGAATATCTGGTGTTTCATAAACCAGTATCACATTATACTAGATCCAGTATCATTTATACTGGTTCCAGTCACTGAGGTATAAAACAAACAAAATAAGTTTGCTTTATAGCTCAGTGGTTCGAGTATTATTTATAATGGATCCAGTATAATTTTATACTGGTTTATAAAACACCAGAAAAAATTTTCCGATAGAGCGCCTTGACCTTTTGACGAAAAATATCAAAATGTTGGGTATTTTCTAAAAAGTACCACGCAAGCTCCCCTTGTGGTACCGCTAAAGGGTATAGATGTCCTCCTCCAGAATTTTTTTTTAAGTTTGACTTGTAAAAGTAAGGTCTTAACTCATTTTGAGAACCTTTTTGGGTCCAAGGGGGCAAAATGTCCTGAGTGCCATCTTTGGATCCGCGCATGGATTAAATTACTATCTTTTAATGACAAAGTAATAAATCATTCCATTCTTTGAAGGTAGTAATCAGAGGGTTAACATATCTGTGAAATTTTGAAATGTTTTCACGTTAAGCGTAAGAAAATAAAAACAATTTCTGAAATTATTTTCTTCTCTGTGAGATTTTTTTGAGCTGATTCAGTTTGATGAAAATCAAGAAACCAAGTTCTGTAAAATATTGTAAGGCTTACACTTACACTCACATCTGATGAAATAAGTACTCTTACAAATTTCTAGGTTTTATATTATTGATATTTGTAAGGGGCTTTTTTATTTTGTTTTTTTACTGCAGAAGAATATAAGTGAAATAGTACATTCATGCAGTAAAAAAAGCTAGATTTTTAAAAAATTGGATTACAAACAAACTTAATAATTTTGATAAGCATTTCTTGTAGTCTCATTTAAGACTTCACGAAATTTAAATTGATAAGAGTTCGAAATCACAATAGCTCTCCCTATTCAACTTAATTTTCTTTTGGAGTCCCAGCCTGTTCATTTTCAACAATGTAAAAAGAACCATTCGCCTCAACTACATGGGTTAAAGAAAATTGATTTAAAATGCTACTTTCGAACTGATCTCTTCTATCAGTATCTTCTCTCAAATTTTCCCTTTAGTCGATCAACAATTTCTTAGAAACATCCACCCAAAGATAATTAATATTTTCACGGAGATGTTTATTTTCTTATGTCGAAACACTTCTTTTCTAGAACTAGGGAGTTTCAAGTAAATCTTTTCTCTGAATAGGCCTCTCTTGGAGGGATACCTGTCACAGGCCTGAATAAGGCCTTTCAATTTCAATATATCACTGTCAGTATTCGAGATACGAGCTGAGGAGGATTAACGTGGGTCCAAAAGGTCTCTCCTGTGGGCTGTCAGTTGAGGGGTCCAAAAAGAGGAGATTATATGTGCTGACTTTTTAGCAGTTTCCATAGAGATTTCAATCTTAAATTTCACCATAAGCAAACTGGCTTATTCAGTCTTAGTGTTTGAAATATTTCCATAATTTCTTTGACCTTATGTGTACGATCAAAACAGCGTGAAATTAATTTGATTATATGTTATTTTAGTCGATACTTCTAATTATTTACGTATTTTCTTGTATTCTCTCCAAGAAACTCTTGGTAGACTGGTATATAAACTCTTGGGTTTATGATTTTTAAACTCCTAAGTAGTCTTATTTAAGATTAAACCATTACTGATTTAGAATTATAATAGATCTTTATTTATTTATGTAGATAAACTTGTTTTATCACCATACAAACCTTAACTTTCAACACCCAAACCTGAAAAAATCATAACATTATAAACGGAAGCGTTTAAAATTGTTTGCAAGGATGCTTCCAAATTTGTACACACATAGAAAAATAATTATATTCGAAGGTGAATATACATGCTTTTTAATTCAATAACCACAACTTGCAAAATAAAAGTTAGAAACAGGCTATGTTACGAAACAGGAAAATTAGAAAGAAAAATTAACACTCATCCGATAAAAGAGAGCAAAATACTTCGAAGAAAACACATCATCCTAATTTTACTAATTTCCATCTCATCTTCTTTCTCAACAACTCAAACATAAAAACCGATGATTCTGTCCATCTTATTATCTCCCTCAAAGATACCTTACCTCAGACACATAATCCCCAATCAACGGCATCTATATTTTGTATCCCATTAACATGTATTTAATCTTATCTCCACTCAGCGTAACGTCGAGCAAAAAGGAGTGACATTTATCCCTCTTCATGGAAATTTTATCTTCATCGAAATTCTCGTGTGCGCTCAAGTGTTACTCCAGATTATAGAGTCTTGACCTTTCATTGACACGTCTGGGAGTTTTTTAGAGGGAGAGTGGGACAAGTCTTGAACTATTTCTTTTTTTAGTGAAGTTATTTTTTTAACCAGATCAGAGCGAAGGTTTAGATGATTTTGATGAAAAGATGGAAGATTGTAGGAGGAGGAAGAGTCAGTTCTTTATTTACGTAAATTCGATGTACCCTGAAAAAATTGAATTCTTATTATTTAACCATAGATATTCTTAATGTTACATGTTTGAAACTCTAGACATGACTAAGGCTATTAAAAATATAAATAAAATGGAAGCAAATATGAGTTAACTTGTAGCTGAATCTGATAAATACTTGCATATTTGTGTAAAATGTTTTACTTTTTTTTTAAATTTATTATCCCCTTTTCAACAGCTATTATTAAGTAAACGATGTAAAGAGCATAAAATTCTTATAAATAATTATGTTACATGAATGAGAATAAAAATATCATTATCATTCATTCACTCTCATCGCAAGTTTTGAGGTTTATCATAAAAATAAATAATATATTCTAAAATCCTCCTGAAGAAACATAAAAAGTAACAGAGGTCATACTCTCGAATCCTTAAACTTTGATTCATCAAATGTGCATATAACTAAAATAAAAAACAATAAATTATCCTAATGTTTTTTTTCTATGCTTGGTTTCATATTTCATTGTCCGTTCCATCAACTTAGAAACGTCGTTTATGATATTACACTTCCACTTCTCGGTTACATTTTAACATTCATTTCTCAATATCTGATTTTAAAATCTTATTGTAAATATATTCTAATCACTCACCTCCGCACGATTCTCTGAAACATCATTAATACTATCCAACTGACTTACATTCATAGACCTAAAATCCTCCACCTTGAATCCTCCCCGTTGTTTACGTGAGCGGGACTTGAGCCGTTCTTCCTCTGATCGCCCGGGGGCTTCGTCTGTGGCTCAGCGCCCCGGGGCAGCCCTTCCTCAGCCCTCGTGACGCGTGCGGCCACCCTAATTAGCCCTTTCAGGTTCGGGTCTAGGTGAGTGACCTGTCGAAACGGAAGATGGACACGCGTGACGCTCGTTTTCAGATATTTTCTTTTCCTGGGTGTGGAGGTTTTATTGGGGGTTTGGTATTTGGGGGGGGGGTGGACTAGAGTAATATTGTCTAGCAAATTGGTTGATTGAATTTGTGTTACGTAGATTTGGATGGTTAGGTGGTGATATATTAATGTGGTTTTTAGAGATTGTTTTAAATTTGAATGTTGTGGAAGTGTCGTGGATTTTAATGTTATTATTATTATTTATTTTATAATATCATGTCAATATCTTAATGTTGAAGGAACCATCAAATAGTTGGAATATAAGGAAGTTGCATGTGTCAGATTTTCAAAAACAAACAAGTGTTCCGTAAGGTTTTTTGTATGGTAAAATGAAATATCTAGTCAGTTTTTCAAAAAATGTACAGGTAATTAAATATTTTAATTTAAAAGTCGATAAAAAAACACGTGACTGAAAACGTTTATTGTTTAAACTGTAAGATGACGTCAACAATAATACCATCAACTCCATTGCTTTACACAACAATGTTTAATATAAGATGACGTCACATCCAAACTCTTGGCGTTTTCGCGCGCTTTTAAAAAGGGGATTTTTGTTAATTTTTTTGGCAATCAAAAGATTTCTCGATCGGCCTCAAATTTTGGATAGTTGCTTATTTTTGAAAGAGGAATCGATTAAAAAAATTTAAAAAAATCATGCAACTTCTTGTAATTTTAATAGCAAAATTCAAATAATGTAATAGAAAATTCAAAAGCACAAGAGAATTTTTTAAATTATTCACGATTTTGAATTGAATGCATTTTATTTATGCAAGTGTCATTTACCAAAGTGCAACGTGCAATATTTATCAATAATATTAAGATGTTCATAAATATTTTATAGCATTAAATATTTTAGTTATTATTTTACTTTATTAGATATTTTAATAAGTATGTTATAGTACTTATCATTCTTAATAAAATAAATGTCTTAATAAGGGATATAATTAATAATCTTCATTCACAAATAATAGGAAAAAACAAATAAAATAAATACAAATAAAAAAACATATGATACGCCCAGGGGAAACAAAAGATCCCATACGGGCATAATAGAAATTATTACATTAAAATACAATGGAAAATAACAAAAAAGAGAAGAAAAAAGAAAGACAATACAAAAACACACACACAAAAACAAGAATTCTAGAACAAATTGAAATAAATACATTAAGAGTTAAATATCAATTAAAAATACATAGTGATTCAATAATAATAAAATAAAATAAATAAACAAAATAAAATATATTGAAATAAATATATTGAAATAATTTATTTTTTGTTTTCTATTGGCAAAGTCTGGCTGCTGCAAATAATATACTATCGCTTCATAATGATTTTAAAAATAAAAGTCTATGTCGTTTAAATTAATAATAAGAAGAAAAAGTTCGCGCTTAAAAGTAGAGTACTGTTCAATATTTTGGAGATCTCGGGGTAAATTATTATAAAATTTGGGTGCTAGATAGAAAAAATGCTTACGGAAAATTTCCGTAAAAAATCTAGGAATTTTGTACACTTCATTTGGTCTTCTTTGGGATACGTTTTCTTTTTAGTTACAAATCGATTTATTACGGTGCAAAAAAAGTGAAACACGGTATAAAAAATTATATCTTAATGGTAATAATTTCAATGTTCTAAATTTTAAAGGGTTTGAGTACCTAGGTTCAAGAATTTTAAAACACTTATTTTGATTTGAAATTAAAGGTAATAAATTTGATTTGTAATCACCTCCCCATGTTATGATACCATAATTAAAGAATAAAACCAAGAATAATACAGAATTTTTAAAAAAAATTGGTGTCTATTTTATTTTTTAAGTGGTGAAACCTAACCAAAACAAAACGTAATTTTTTACTAAGCTCACTAATGTGAGTTTTCCACTTTAAATTAGAATCAACATGCAAACCAAGATATTTAATTGTAGAAACAGGGTTTAGAGTAAAACAAGTCCAACTAGAATTTTTATTACAAATTTGTGTGTAAAATTTAATTTTAAGATCAAATTCTGACTGCCTTAGAATTGAAGTGCCTTAATTAATTTTTTAATTCTGATTGCCTTAGATTGACTAATTAATAGTACCTAATTAGTAGAAAACAAGCATTTCTTTAAGTTTCACTGGAATGAAATTTTACTGTTAATTTTTCCAAGTAGAAGATATACCTTTTTCAAATTATATTTATACACTATTTTAGCAAGAATTTTGAACTTTTTATATATATATTGAAAGAATTTTAGAATTTTTATCATGGACTTTTGTATGAATAATTTAAAATTTAATGATTTAACTTTCATTATTACTCGCGTCCTCAGCCAATTTTTTCAATATGTGTTGCAGTATTATATGTCACGAATATACTAATGGTCTAAGAGCTGGATGCAAATTTTGGGAATGATAAGGTGCACGAGATATTTCACCTGGAACAGATTCGATTGATGATGGGAAAACTTATGTCACCAACGCCAGAAGGCGGAGTGGAAGCTTTCAGTGTGAAAGGGGGGGTCGAACATGCAAACAGCGCGCGGTCCCTTGCGACAGAGATTTTGAGGAAATAGGTTGAAAATTTGTACAGTTTAAGGAGAGTGTGAATAAAAGATAATGTAGCATTCTCAAAAGTATAAGTTGTGTTTTAAGGGTCGTAGAGAACTAAACGAATTTTCGAATGTTTATATGAATGATCTGTACGGCCGACGAGGTGCAAGGGTGGACATAGGCTTAATGTATTGAAGAATGTTAGTAAAAGTTAGGGTAACACTCCCAGAAGACTAAGTGGAAGACAAAGGGTGGCCAGAAGTCACCAAAGGTGCAGAAAAATCTTAAAACCCGAATCATTCGGAAACTTCTGGCTGTTTGCATATGTATAGCAGACATATAGAACAAACTATATGCAAACAGCCAGAAGTCTAAGTGGAAGCGTTCGGGAGATATTCAGGCGCGAAGTAAAAGACTGAATAAAAGCAATTCTCTTGCAACAATGACTAATAATACGCTAATAAATATAAAGTCATTGTTAGCGTGGTTTTTAGCGTATTATTAGTCATTGTTGCAAGAGAAAAGTTATATGTTATAAGTCATTTGTTATATATAAACATTGGAAAATTCGTTAGTTTCCTACAACCCTTAAAACACAACTTATACTGTTGAGAATGCTACATTATCTTTTATTCACACTCTCCTAAAACTGTGCAGATTTTCAACCAATTTCTGCAAAATTTCTGTCGCAAGAGACCGCGCGCTTTTATTCGGTTTTGTACTTCGTGCCTGAATATCTCCCGAACGCTTCCACTTAGACTTCTGGCTGTTTGCATATACTTTGTTCTATATATCAGCTATACATATGCAAACAGCCAGAAGTTTCCGAATGATTCGGGTTTTAAGATTTTTCTGCACCTTTGGTGACTTCTGGCCACCCTTTGTCTTCCACTTAGTCTTCTGGGAGTGTTACCCTAACTTTTACTAACATTCTTCAATACATTAAGCCTATGTCCACCCTTGCACCTCGTCGGCCGTACAGATCATTCATATAAACATTCGAAAATTCGTTTAGTTCTCTACGACCCTTAAAACACAACTTATACTTTTGAGAATGCTACATTATCTTTTATTCGCACTCTCCTTAAACTGTGCAAATTTTCAACCGATTTCCTCAAAATCTCTGTCGCAAGGGACCGCGCGCTGTTTGCATGTTCGACCCCCCCTTTCACACTGAAAGCTTCCACTCCGCCTTCTGGCGTTGGTGACATAAGTTTTCCCATCATCAATCGAATCTGTTCCAGGTGAAATATCTCGTGCACCTTATCATTCCCAAAATTTGCATCCAGCTCTCAGGCTCTCAGGCTTGGCTCTTCAATAATAACAACTGTATACTTTAAATTGCTTTTATTCGGACACATTTAAGGAAATTATCAATGTCTATTATGCTATGGAACTCAACACCCTAAATTTCAAGGTTTATAAAAGCATCATTTTGAACTCCAATCATAAGGAACAGACGCCCCACTTGTTTAAAAGTCAAATTTCCATTTGCTATTCCGAGCATCACGCTGCTCAGTCTCTTTCCTTGTTCTTTTTCAAGAGTGAAGATGTATCGGTCTGGCCATCCGTCTTTTTCCTCTGCTTGTCCGACTTTTGTAAATGAAATAAAAGTGTCAACTTTCTGACGGTTGCCAGCAACGAACCACAAAGAGAATTATTCTTCGGGCAGCGGCTAAAAGGTTTTTTTGTGTGTGGAGACACAGCGTTCGTGATTCATTTTTGATAGTGGTGGTCTCGGTTTTCTGGATAAATATAAGTATATAATTATATAGGTTTGTTTTCCTTGTTTTAAAACCGACAGCTATTTTACCTATTGAAAACGTTCTTGAGAAAGAAGGTGCGAACTTTTATCATTTAACTGCGTGAAATTGAATAAATCCTTTTGCACGAATAAAAATATCCGTTTTCGCTTTAATAAGTGTCAACTTTTATTCTTCAATTTTACCATGTATTTAAAAGGGATGCTATTTCAGTAGATGCCACTTTCATTTGACTCTGCATTTTAATATTGAAATAATTGAACCTTTTATTTTGCCTAGATTCTATCTTAAAAAAGTTTTCAAAGACACAGAATATGAAACCTTTTAATATGTACCACATCTTGTGATCTAAAATTTCGGGTAAGCATGTATTAATAAGTAACCTTCGGGTACCTTCTGGAACACTTCATGGTGAATCAAAGCTGTAAAACTTGGTTTTATGAAATTTTGAAAGTATAATGACAATGCACCATTTTAAGAAGTGCATTATTTCACTTAGTGTATTTACGAATAACTATCTTTTATAATCATGTTTAATTAATACCCCAGTCAGTTAACTCTAAGGAGTACTTTAGTTAATTTAATTCACTTTTCTTAGATAACTAGATTTGTGTACGAACTCGTAATAACTCTTTAGTCAATTTTTTAGTTAATTCGTCTGCCCATCTGAGGGAAAGTATCATTCATTTGAATCATCTTCACACCACAACACTATCTTTAAGAAATCTAATGTTACAGTTAATGTCCGAAATTCGGTAATGTTCAGAATAACTTAGGTAAAACGAGAATTACCCAAGGTAAAGTACAAAATATTTCATACTTTACCTAGGTATTCCGAACATTACCAGATTATGAACATTAACTGTAACATAATATATTACCAAACGTGCATTACGTTACACCCATTACAAATTAAGTACCTCCACATTCGTTAAAAAAGTGAAACTATCCTCCGTCCATTCCCTCCTGTACGTGCGCCTATCCCCAAAACAAACAGCAACCTCAGCCGTGTCCCCTCAAAAGACTCCCTAATAGGCACTTCCTTGCATCCATCTCAAACCAATGACGACGACAACAAAAAACGAGCCCTATAATAATATTCCTTGTGAAGGCCGAGCGTATTCAAAATATTCATTCCTGCATCGCCCGGGGCCGCTTAACAATAAAAGTTAATAAGATAGGTAGATAGAGATGATGAAAAAAGGCCGAGGGAGAACTTGATTTCGCGGGTTAAGGTTGAGCGACCTTTTGAACGGGCACGTTTCGAAAGCAAATGGAATTTCTGTCCCCAGGTAATATTTGCTTGCTTGCTCTTTCCGCTTTTTCCAGATTCTATCCAGATTTCGATCGTTTCGATCTTTGAGGTTCTACAGGTGTTTTATTGGGTTTTGTCACTCTGGAGGGTTCGGTGATGGTTCCTTGATAGTTCTTAAAGGAGTAGTTTGGGATTGTTTTAAAAAGAGATTTTTTTAATAATTGGACTAAAATTTGATGTTTTTAGCTACCTTGTACTTTTAGGCATTGATTGCATTTAGGTATTGTTTAAAACATTTTTGTTTTCTGTTTGAAATCCTTAAATTTAACTGTTTTGTCATTATTAACCCATTTTTCTATGCTGAAATGCTAAAATATGTTCCTAAAGAAGTTTTGGAATGTTTTAAACAGATTGTACAGTTTTAGTTATGATGGGTTAAGACTTGGACGATTTTTAATAACGAGTAGTACACTTTTGGTTATAATAGACTTGTTGGCTTAATGCTGTTGGCTAGCAAATTTGCTTTGATTACATTAATTTATTTATTAATATTTGTAAGATTTGTGTACTATAAGATTGTTTTATTCTTCGAATAAAGAAAATATCTTTATATTAGCTACCAAAACTATGATATTGACAGATAATTAATTTTTTAGTTTTCTTTGATTGTCATTTTTTGTATTTGCGAGTCAGTTTTTAATTTCAAATTGTTTTACGTGCTTTTGAGTTCAGTGTAAGGTTAAGCGCGCACTAGAGACTTCTGTCGCGACGACTATAAACAAACATTAGGTCACTCGAGAGCAATGCATTTCTATGGTAGATTTTTGGCAATCGGCCAAGAGTCTTTTCGCCTAATGTGCGCGCTCTAGCTTCTTACAATAGCCAGGGTGATAATTTTGTCTCTGTCGCCGTGACAAAAGTCTCTAGTGCGCGCTTAGCCTAAATATTAAAAAGTTGATAAAGTTAAATCATGAAAGTTGGGCATGTGGTATGAAACAAAATAATAATCTTTTGAAAATTTAAGAGGTTAACCTTGATTAGGGCACTAACACTTTTATTGCACTCAATTGTAATGGCAACTAAACAAAATTAATGAGAACTAAAATTAACAATATTGCCATTCCATTATTCCATATGCTATTTTATAGGATTGTGATACTTTGTATTCAGGTTGAATGACCGTAAGATAGCTTTTAATCAAAACTTTCTTATTTATCTTGTTTGCTTAGCATGGAAAAATTATTTTAGAAAAGATGAAAACTTAAACAAAATTATTGTTCTCCCGAAAAAAATTAATACCATCTCACTTCATAAACTATATTGCTCAAGTACTTAATTTCCTTTAAATATTCTTTACTTTTAATTTAAATTAACGCTGTTATATTATACTATTATATTATATAATGCTATTATATTATATTATATTATATTATATTATATTATACTAGATTATATTTTTAAAATGCTATATTATTTTAATAGTATCAGTAATGAGGTGAAGTTGATTTTTTTATAATTATGTCGTGTGCTTTTATTATTCGTTTTCAATGAGGATTCAATTTTTTAAGTCAAAGTTAAAATAATTTAAGCGGGTATTCGATATCCATAAAATCAAAATCTTCATATAAATATAAGAACAATGTAATGTTATACAATACTTATGCTATGTCACTATTTAAATTTAAGGTTTTTTCCCATCACTAGATAATACAACTGAACGATATAAAACTCTTGATCTTTTTTGATGCTTGAAAAATTCAATACTTTAGAGTTTTGATTAAACTTAAATTAATTTGCTGGGTTTTGCGTCGGGCATCTTACTTTTTTTGTTACTTTTCTTAAAATATGATTCCGTTAAATAACTTTGTGGAGCCCAATTAAGCGTGATACTGATAACGGGAGCCTGTTAATACCAAAACCCTTGCCCAAGCTGCTCAATTCTCTCAAGATAAATAACGAATTAAACTTCGAGGACTTTTTCTAATATTTTTTTCCGAGGCAAAGACAGAGAACCAACTCTATGGAAGCGAAGAAAAAATGTTTTTAGACTTTAATTAAAAACTTCCTAGTTTTTTTCCACTGCTTGCACACTTTTTTTTTAGAAGGGAAAATGCTTACGTTTTTTTTTCTCTCCGCTTTTTCCTCTCAGAATTCTTTGTCCATTTTTCTCCATGCTTATGTCGAAAGTTCATAATTTTGTGGGGTAAATATTATGTAAAAACTTTTATAAAAAACGTACTACCAGGAGTAGGGGAGTTTTTTTCACGTGCGTTCATCTGATATTAGACTATAAGTTATTTTTTGCTGTGTCTGAAAAAGCTATTTCTCAACAATGCTTTGGATTTTTTCCCAGCATCTCACTCTTGAATGCGCTTTAAAAGAAGGCGTTTGGTACCCGTATTGCCCGTCGTAAGTTCTTTTAAAATATAAAATTATCGCCGAGGAAATTTGCGTTAGCTGGAATTTATTAATGAACTGAACTTCGTGAACAGACTGCGCTGATTAGCTCCAGGGATAGTCGACTAAAGCGACTGATTGTTGCTGGAGACTCATTATAACCGAAGACTAGCATTAGCTGTGGTTATTAAGATGAAAGTTAGTAAATTTGTTGGAAGCAATTCCTCACTTGCGTGCTATTAGTCATGCTATATTGTCATTGTCATGCACAGTTTTCACAGCCGTGGGATCCGAATCATATAGCTTTTGAGTGTCGCTATTTGTATATCAATTAAGCTCATTAGTGTTAAATGTCAAACAGTAAATACCAGTTTGCACCATATTCTGAGTTAAACACATTTTTAAAATTTCTTAAGTATAAAGTTTCTTTGTGTTTTCCTATGGTAGTGTAACCCATTAAATTTAATCAACTATAGATTTAGTAAAATCCCGTTATAACGAACTTCACGGGACCGTAAAATTTCGTTGTAACGCTATTTCGATAATTAAAAAAAACGGTTGGGGACTTTCCGGACTTTCGTAATAACGGAATTTTTCGTTATATCGGTATTCGTTGTAACGAGATTTCACTTATATTCGCATATATAAGTTTTTAAACATTTGAAAAAAAATTATTAGGATGGAATATTCAGAAATGTGAAAAAGAAGTGTGCATATGAACTACCACATAGTTTGTATATAGCTTAAAAGAATTCCGTGAAAATGTCATTTAAAGTTTATAGTTCATGAATTACTATAACATTCATAGTTGTGTTGAAATTTTAGAGGTATTTAACTTTTTTGCACTAAAAAACTTATATTCGGTGAAAACCCCTCTTGTTTTATTCTTTGAATAAAAAAATATCTTTATAAATTATCACCCAAAACTATGATATTGACAAATGAAAGGAGAATTTCACCAATTATCGCTGGTTAAGCGTACAATAAGTGTAAACTCTCAAGCGTCACCACCAATCATGGACCGGTTTCGTCCTTGTTAGGACTCATCCGCACGGTATAGGAAGGTAACGCCAATTATAGGAAGGTAACGAGAGAAGGCTCCGCTCTCTTGCGTTACCTTCCTATACCGTGCTGAAGAGTCCTAACAAGGACGAAACCGGTCCATGGTTGGAAGTGACGATTGAGAGTTGTGAGTTTACAATTATGATATTGACATTTGTTAATTTTCTTTGATTACCATTTTTTGTATTTGCGAGCCAGGTTTTAATTTCAAATAGATTTTACATGCGTTTGAGTCCAGTGAAAATCTTTTAAAAGAAGTATCCGTGAAAGTTGGGCATGTGGTATGAAACAAAATAATAATCTTTTGAAAATTTAAGAGGTTAACCTTGATTGGGGCACAATTCTAAATTCTAACACTTTAAGTGCACTCAATTGTAATGGCAATGCCACATTGCAACACTAAGAAAAAAACAGCGGTTTCATACCAAAACTCAAAACCCATTATTCCAGCTCTTCAAACTAAAAAAAACCTGTAGCAGCTAATCCAATCATAAAGATATGCTGATTTTCATCATCTCCGAAAAGGTGGGGCTCGAAATATAAATGACAGCAGCGCTACAACTAAACGCGGCTTTTCCTCCCTCTGCCGGCCGGGCGCTTTCAAGGTTCGCGTCCCGTCTCCCTCCCGCTCCAGTGAAATAAAAAAAGGTCCGCATCAAAAAGGCAAGAAAAAAGGTCGAGAAGCGGAGGGCCTGCCAGGACCTTTGGCGCCGCGGCTGTGACCTTCGGGACCTTTCTGCGGACCCTGCCGGTTGCTACGCCGATGAATCTCGACCGACTTGTTTGCATGAAATTTCCTTGCCGGCCGCAACGCGTTTGGCTGCACAAATAGCAAAGCTACAAGTTGTGATACGTTTGTTCTATGGATTGCGCTACCTGATATTGCCTTGAGTTTTTCCGAATCCTATATAGCGTAGTATTCTTGTTGCTGTGCTTTTTTAGCATTGATTCATGTATTCATCTTCCCTTTCATTATTCGTGTTTTTTTTTCGAAATGTTCTCTTTATCGCTTATTTTGTTTCTTCCATCCTTTTCCCCTATCTCTTCTTTCACACATCTCTTTTTCCAATGTCAGGTGTAAAGTAAGCAATAAAATTACTGGCTCTAACACCGAATCTTATGAAATTCTATGTTCATTAAAATTTATTTTTTTATTATGTTCCCTGAAGTAGTTGGTATGTAGAACTAAAAGAAAAATGTGTTTTTGTTATCGAAATGTTGAAATTTGAAATGAAGGTAAAATATTTTTATTATTGCTGTTGCATATTAATAAAAAACACTAGAATCTGGTTAGAGCGACCACTCATGGGTCACGGGACCTCATGAGAAAAACTCCCACCCTATTTTGCCCACGCTTGTAAGTATTGTTATTATCATATCATTTGTGAGGAAAATACCTCTGCTCTTATGATTTAATAGAAATGAAATAGTTCAGAAAAATTTCTACAGACATTTTTTACACAATAATTTTTTTATTAAAATTTTAAATACATTAATATTACCTACTGCCATGTTACGAACTTGATTAAAGGGATTTGTACTGCTCATTTGTTACAGCACCATAATCCATATGAGACTACACTTCTCGAACTACACTTCTCGAAAGTATAAATAAATATTATATTATTAATAAAATATTATAGGGTACTTTAAATTCTGTATCGCCTTTAATGCAATTAAATTCAAAGAGGTAAACAACGAGAAAATAGTTACCAAACAATTACTTTCTAAAACTTGAAACTCTCCATAATCAATTAACGAACCTTGATTGCGGCCCCATTAATGCGCCTATACAAAAACTTTCTAAACCATTTAAACAACATCGCAACACCCTAACAATATATGCATCGTCAATCACCACAAAGGCATTCACGCAACGCGCTCTGAAAACGCCTCCAGCCAAACGACGGGCTTATTAATTTCAAAAACCTCCCCCCCCCGAAAAAACAAGCAGACACAAAAAGGGAACAAAATAACATATTCTCTCCATCCTTTTGATGATTCGGAAGCGGAAGAGCAGATGATAAAAAAAGGGACGGTCGCGCTGAGATGACAATTTTCCTCTTTGGAGCCATTTATTCCGCGCTAAGTAGTGCTGAGGGAGGAAAGAAAGACACCTGTAAATGAGCTCATTAGGTCGTAATTAGAGCTCTGGCCGCCAGGGGGCGGTTTCGTGAAAGGAGACCTCCATTTAAAAGCCCGCAGCCTTAAATGGTGCCGGAATCCGACGTTTTTTCTACCTTCCTCCCTAAATGTGTTTTTTGCCCCTCATTATAATCTTTGGCTTCTTTTGGGAGTTATGTATTAAAAGGCAATGGCTGTTGCACTGAGAGGGAGAGTTGGTGGCTTTTTTACGTAGTGGGGACGTATTAAGGACGTATTTTGGCCGTGAAATGAGGGGCACCCACAATTAGAGTTATTATTATCAGTCGAAGAGATGTTGCTTCTGTTGCTTGGTTTGTGGTCGAGGCTTTGGCACATCAAAATGGATTCGTTTTCGGATAGGTTCTTCGTGGCCGTTTGTTTGTTTCGTATCGAAATTATGGTAAGTAAGTCAACAGGTGTCAATTTAATGAGGTCTTTTGTCAGGTTCCGTTCTTTCCCATTGTAACTCTGTCGTTTGTTTTTTATTTCTGGTGAGTGAAGTGTTTAAATGGAATTTCTTAAGCAAATATTTGTGCGCTAATTTTTTCTTCCTTTTTGTGTGAGAAAATGTGTAAAATCGTTTGACGGGGTTTGTGACATGCTTCATGCAAGGATGTGGAAACCTTTTCAGGTATTAAAATGCGAAGTTCGTTCAAGGTGGAGTAATAAATCATTGACCTAATTCTTAACTTAATATCAGTTGCGAACTTCAGAAGTTTGAACAGTTTCTTTTCAGTTCAGTGATTGTGTTTTATTTCTTTTGTCAAACATAATTATAAGTCCATCCTTCACATATATTTTTAATTGATGCCAAACAGAAAATCATTCTAGGTTAAAACAATATTCTGTAGACTGTAGTGACCTAGAAAGAATATATTGTTAAAGACATGTTGTCGTTGTACAGTTTAAATATTTAAAATTAAATTTGGCTAAATTTGTAGAAAAATATAGTTAAAAATAGTATAAATAAGTAAAGCTATTTTCTTAATTATCTGTTAGTTTGAAGAGATCAGATAGTTTTATATTTAAATATACTTAAAACTACTCATTCCAATCCAGAAAATCCAATAATTTTGGTAGACCTAAATTATGTGAAACATTTTCTATTTTCTAATGTCTCTATGACAATTATTTTTACCCTCATATTTTTTAAAGAGGGAGGTTTAAAAACTGCCTATCCAATATTCGAAAGATAAAATTCAGCGCATTAGTAAGAAAAACCTCAAACAACCAGTTTTATTGACAGTTTAAATGAAGAACCTATTCTTTTATTTATCTGTAAATTTCTCTAAAGGAATTATTCCTTTGTATGTTCAAATCAGCTTCATACCATCTAAATTCCCAAAACTTCCGTGTGTGACTACCTACAACGGTGCATTCCTCCTGCCAGGTATGATGCATCGCGTGAAATTCTTCCCGAACCCCTTCTTAAAAAACACATCAGATTGCAAAACGGAACACCGCCATAATAACAGTAATACGCGGCAGGTTATCCTTGCCATCCACCCAACAACAATCGATGCTCAACAAAAGCTCACTGCACTTCATCTTCTCAGTAACATCCCGGTGCGGTGCAGAAAAGAAAAAAAACCCCGAAGGTCAAGTTACGAAACCGCGCACAAATTAAAGCGGACCTTAAGGGCCAACGCCCTTCTCTTTGGGGAGCGAGAAGGAATGAGGAGAGGTGGGATTGACCACCGCCGACCGGCTTGATGTGTCAGGTGAAGGTGGGAAGACGTGGGATTCTCGCCTAGAAGTTTTCTTTTCTGCCTGCCCTATGTAGTGGAAAGTAGTAGGCATGGCCGCTTTTTGAAGTCTGTATATTGATAATTTTTTTCTTGTGACTGATAAACGGAGATAAAAATACTGGAATCGAAATAACAGTGGTTTGGAATCACAAAAAATCCGACATACCAGGAGAATATAATCGATAGTGGTCCATGTACTATGAAACTTACTGACTTTTCTTAATTTTTTCCCTTTCATGGAAAACCAAGTAGTAGCATGAAATTAAAGCTTTCGTTTTATAGAAATGTGATTTTGACTTTCCAAGGATTCTAAACAATTATACAGGGTGTCCCACGAGAAGTGGCCCAACCCTTTAACTTTTGAACCCCTACAGATATAGTCATGAAAGTGGGGTCTAGGTATAGTAAAATGACCATGCCCTATCCGATGAGATAACTTTCAACGCCCTCTAGCGGAAAATATAGGAGTTATAATTTTTATTTTAAAAACTGTGTGAGGTATGTGAAAAAAGTCAATGACTAAGTTGTAGAGCATCATCGATTTAGTAGGAAAAGACACCTTAAGCAGAAAAATATCTTGAATAAAATCCCTAAAACGCACGCTCAAATAGGTTGAATTTACGTAGATTTTACGTCTTAAAACGCTCCTCATGAGGCGAAAATGAGAAATTTTCAATTTAATGAACTAAGAATGCTTTTAGTCATTTACTTAAATCATAAAAATAAAAATTTCTCATTTTCACCTCGTGAGGGGCGTCTTAAGACGTAAAAACTACGTGAATTCAACCTAATTGAGCTTGCGTTTTAGGGGTTTTATTCAAGATATTTTTCTGCTTAAGGTGTCTTTTCCTACTAAATCGATGATGCTCTACAACTTAGTCATTGACTTTTTCACATACCTCACACAGTTTTTAAAATAAAAATTATAACTCCTAAATTTTCCGCTAGAGGGCGTTGAAAGTTATTTCATCGGATAGTGCATGGTCACTTTACTATACCTAGACCCCACTTTCATGACTATATCTGTAGGGGTTCAAAAGTTAAAGGGGTTGGGCCACTTCTCGTGGGACACCCTGTATATTTTCCTAAAGGACACCTAACAGAATTTTTTATAAAAATAAACCAAGAATGGAAGTTATTGGAAATAAAATGTGATAAAACACATAATTGAGATAAAGGGAATTATATTTTCGTTAATTGTATTTACTGGTACGCTGTTCAACTTGAAAAGCTACTTGCCAAGCATTTATTTTTAACATGACACCGTCATCCAACCATTGTAGGATGAAAGACCTTGTGAGAAATAATTATTTTTAACTACAAAGATAATTTTTTTATAATACAATTATGTGGGTTAACATTGTTTACCCCCGAAGCCTGTAATTATTTGATGAATTATATTGATTCATAAATAATTCGTCATAACAACGCATTTTTTGTTGTCGATATCTCCCTCCCACACTAAAAAAAATACAGATTCTCCCATCCCAATTAAGTAAATCCTGAAAATTCAAATATTAACAAGATATTTTTCTCTCCAACTCTTTGAAAAGCTTCTTCATTCGCTCGGAGGTTGGCGAACCTCGGGTTAGACCACTCTCGGGCCTCTCGCTGAAGGGGAGCTTCTAATCATATAAAAGTCTAGCAGTCAAGAGTCACGGATGTAGCAAATTACCGCAGACGATATCGAGTTCCCGCGGAAATTGCTCCCTCCCGCCCTAACAATGCCGTTGCCACCGGCTTATCTTCTTCAACTGAGAAATATATATATCGCCTTCTTTTGGGCCGGGCCTTTTTTTCTACATCATCGCTTTGTTCTTTTTTTTCTGAGGGAATTTCATTCGCGTGATCTCGATCCCTGGAGATTTGCCTTCTAATCGGCGAGTTGAGGTGATGTGGTTAAGTTTGGAATCTCTTATTTGGTGTTAAGTGTTGTAAGGTCAACTTTTTTTATGAAGTTGAGATGTTAACTGAATCTTTCACGTAAGAAATCAAATCACGTGTGAAGACATAACGTCAATAGGAAATGCTTGATATTTTTCTTATACCTATGGGAGTTTTTTAAAACCAAAGAAATCCGATCAATATCAAAATGGAATGCCTGAAATGAAACTACTTTTATGCTTTAAATTTCATTCTAACCAACCTTCCAAATTCATTACCATCTTGAATACACGCTATCATAACATACATTGCAATTCCTCAACTTTCTGCTTTTGTTCAAATACTCAGTTTGTTGTGAAAATTTTCCTTTTTTTTTCATCTTAAACATCACAGAAGTTAACCTTTTGACAGAAATAAACTGCTTCAGAGATGATTAACTAGTCCTACAGCTACAGATTGTAATTTTTCTTTAGTTCTTATTAGTTTTTACTATCAAATATGAAAGCAGGATTTTGGCTTTTCCAAGAATGTTAGCATTATTAACACACAAGCACATCCTTTAGTTCTTTATTATAAAGCAAGTTATAAGAAGCTTAGCCATTAAGTAATTTTTTTTATACAGTATGTTTCTCAAAATATAACTACCATACCCTTAACTTCCTATGGAATTCTTAAAACCTCTCTCTTAACAATTGTTAAAACTAGCCTGAAATTTGAATTACAATATTTTGTAAAAGTTGAGTTACTTACCTCGAAATAGTTTGCGTATTCTGAAACATAATTGCTTAGTGATGAACCGTAATAACGTTTTTGAATAATATCAAAAAATGTTGGAAATTTTTAAAATTTTACTTCCTTAAATTACAGTAAACATATTTTGATTGACTCTTTGATAAAGGTTGATATACGTTCCTTCTACAGTTCTTCATTTTTTAAATTCGAAATTTTTAATCAACTTTGTATATTTGACCCAATTTGTTATGTAACAAACTCACTAACTCATTACTATGACTAGGAATGCATAAAATTTCCTTTTATTATCTCCTTTGTTTCTTATTATTCACTTGAATTCTTGGTAGTACTACTTTTCCCTTATCCGTCCTATACTTGGATAATATAACACACGCGCACGCAACTTTTGGATTTTACAGAAAATATTTTAAAATAATTTATATTTTTAAGGAATACATTTATTTCTCCCTCTATTTTTAAAATAATTTATATTTTAGGAAAAAATTTATTTCTCCCCCTACATTTTTTTTTCACTCCAGAAGCATTATTACAATATTTAAGCGAACAATGTGACTGTCATAATGTCTGAAGTCAAATTTAAAGAACTGGGAGTGCTTAATTAATTGATTTGCTGAAAATAATTCGAAGAAAATTTTGTGCGCAGAAAGTTTTTGGTTTTATCCAAAGCTGTCATTTACATAACAAATTCGCTTATGTATTTTAGATGCCAAAGATTATAAACATTTTTAAAATACCACACCACTTAGTTCTTAGTTGGTTCTTAGTTGGAAAGTTTAGGAGACATTTGCTGGATGATAGATGCTGCCACCATTTATCGCCACCTCCACGTTTTTGCCCTGTCTCTGAAGGGGTGGGAAATAGTCTCCAGAAGACCTGGAGAGTTGAAGAATTCGGTTCATTTTTTGTTATTCATCCAATAAAAATTCAAGTATCACATTTATTGTTGTTTCCACCACGCCACTTTGTTATATTGATGAAAAAAACAATAAATCGGTGATATTTGAATTTTTATTGGATGAATGAAAAAAAAATAACCGAATCCTTCAACTCTTTCGGAGCAACCACTACCCCTTCCTTAAAAACCATATTTCCAACTGCACCCACATCTGAAATTACCCTTCTTCCTCCTCCTTCTTCGGGGGATCCTCCCTCCACGGATACCTCCTCCTCCATCTTATCTTAAAATAATTAGGGGCGTCTGATCTCTCTATCGGGACCCTAATTAGCTCCCTGCGCCGTCATTAACAGCGACCGTCTTTTAAGGATGGCGGTGATTAGGGAGGGTATTAGGGGATCGCGTGGAAGGGGTGGCCATCGGTATTGGGGGGGGGAGAATAAGTTTTTGAAATTTGGAACTAGGGCCTTGGGTACGTTTTGGTCCTTTCTTAACAGTTTTGCAGTGGTGATATTTGCTGGTTTAAGTACTGACTGCTGCACTCAAAACTGTTTTTGTGCGATTTTTTATTTGTGCGGACTTTTTTACGATTTTTTTGTGCGGTATATAAAAATTCTTAAGGGTCTAGTGAAATCAATTCAGCTAGGCTGAGGGATTTTCACTATATGGTCCAACGTGAGACTTTTTCATGTGGTCCCTATCCACAGCATAAAAATTACTAATTTAGCAAATTATTTTTAATTGTATTGCGAAAACTATTTTTTATAGTTTACTCGAGAAGTTTTGTCGTTTTTTGATGCGTTTTCTTTCTCTATCCCTCGCACAAAAACAGGTTTGACTGTATGTGTGTATTATCCGCCTATAGAAATTTGGCGAAATAGTTATCAAGTAGGTAGGTTAACCAATACCTAACCTTTTTGTTCATGGTGCGCCTGTTCTTGTGCTACGGTTTTTTAAGGGGAGAATGATGATTTGTGATAGTAAGAAAATAATTGACATTTTAAGTACCGAATCCTTTGTCCGATTATAGTTTTTTTGTGGCGGTAATAAATATCAAGTGGGGTAAGTAAACCAATACCTGTACTTATAATGCACTTATAGACCATCTTTATAATATACGATGTTTAACTTTTCCTACTTTCAAAATTCAAAGACTAGCTAAATCACATAGTTGAGAGATTTTTCGGGCTTTGGACTCAGCTTGAGATAGCCGGTCTTTATTAATTTGGAAACAACAAATTTAAGATTATAACTTCTTATTTTCTCTTATGAAATAATGTGTATGAATGAAAGTAAATTCCTTTCTATTTAAATTTCAAAAACTTTACGGAAATTTATTCACTATTTTTTACGAACTCAATTGAAATAGTTCGTAAAATTGAAAAACGTACAAAAATAATGTAAAGTATGCAGTAAATTTTGAGTAAATTTTTATTTAACTGCTTCCTTTTTATGTGAAGACTACCTCAAGATTATATTACAAAGCATTAATTTATAACATTTTGAAAGTATTTCACTGTTAATTGCGTAAAATAAGGCTAATGAAACATTTGAGTTGTTAACAAAATTTTATTTTGCAATAAAGCAGATGGGCTGTTGTGTTGAAATAGTTCTTAAAAAGATATATTTTTTTAAATAATTTAAGATCATATGTGGGAATTCAGATTATTATGTTATATGTAAAAGATCTTTTTAAGACGAACTTACAAATGATAAATAAAAACTTTGACAGTAGCTTCAAATTTTGATTATTAACATTTTGAAACAACTGCAAGCAAAAGTTTAGGAATTTGCCCCATAATTACAATTTAAAACGTACGATGCACAAATAATGCATAAGGTAAGTGTTAAACACCTAAATATTTTTTGATTTTTCTATTGATTCCTTTGAATTCAAACCAAACACAATCCTATTCAGTTTCGGATACATACTTGTCGTTGTGTTTAGGTTCGTAAATGTCCTTTGTATTGACATTGTGTAATGGTTGCGAAACCTACCGTCAACAAACCTTGAAAAAGCGTTGCAAAAACTTCTCCCGATAAAATTGTTTATCAACTTCAATGGCGACAACTGATTCGAACATTTTTAGCATCATCGTTTTCTTATCACAAGTTCACAATAAGGAGATATATAGAAAATAGAAGCAATCTTTGAATGTCAGAGTCCTTTAAAGTTTTTCTTTTTATTTGATTTTGTTTACATATTTGAAGATAGTTGTCGTAGTAGTGTTCGCTAGTCCAATATCAATAAAAAACTACGACTGATAAGTTGATAGGGTTTTTTTTACCATATTTATTATTTGATATCCACACTCAACCTGCTTATAAGATTATTATCTTTCGTTGTTTATAGTATTTTTTAAAATATATAAATATTTTAGTGTATAGTAGTTTTTTAAATTAAAAGTAGGGGATATAAAACTCAAAAAGGAATTGTCATCTTTTGAATTTTAAATCATGCAACCATCTACTTTTTGCCTTTCCTGGTTTGATACCACCCTAAATTCAATCATTTAAATGTCAAGCAAAGTTTATACCAAATCTGTAAGTATTGAAAAACGTAATAGAAAAAATCGGAGCAATTTGATTGTTAATACAAAATTTATTACTGGTTCTCAAAACGTATAAGAATTATTGAATAAATTTTAGCGGTCTTATACACAAGTCACTATACAATACAAAAAAATATTAAAATGCAAACAATTACCTAGTCTCTCCTGGTGGTATACCACACTAAATTTAATCATTTAAATTTCAAGCAAAATTTATTCCAGTTCTTCCTATCATTGAAGAGTCTTTTAGAAAATCAAATTGGAGTAATTTCATTGGTAGTACAAAATTTATTACTGATTCTTTAAATGCATAAGATTCCCTTGAATACTGTTTTAAGCGGTCTTGCTAAAAGTCACTTAACGATACAATAAAACATATTAAACTACGAAATCTCGCATTGGGAAATTCCTATGACCTCCTCACTTATTGAATAAATATGAATGTCCACCATAATTTATTCACTCTACAACGCACATCTTCCTTCCTCATTCGCCGTTAAAAACGGGCAAAGCACCGGCGATCTGTCAGTATAGTGTAACATTGACACCTCGTTTGGCGCGGCCCCCAGATATAGATATATTGAAGGAGGTATGGATACATTTATATGGGTCTGGCCCCTCCACTCCTTGGCTGTCGAGTAAAAGTGAGTATCCTGTTAATCCGGAGAGATCGAGGCTTAACTTTAATGGACATCGCAGCGACTTGGAATCCATTATCACTGATTGGTTCCTCTCTCTCCATCCTGCTCTCTCTCTCTCTCTTTGCTGTTCGCGCTTCGAGATTGGACAGGGTTGCTGGTAGTTGGCTGTTGAGCCTCCTTTTGGCAAGATGCGTGGGTGTGATGGTGAGAACTGTGGAGAGGTGTTTAGAAAAATTAAGATTTTTTAAAGAACGATGTGGGTATTTTAATCCTGACGTTTGATGTCTTGAGAATTCAATATGTTGTAAAAGGTGGAATTCTTTACGAAAAAAATTGAAGTATCATTCTAAAGCTGCATTTATCAAAATGTATTTTTAAATCACCGTTGAGAAATTTTTTTGGTTTTATTTCAGATGTAATTTATATTTTCTATGACTCACTGAAGTTTCGTTCGTGAGTCATCGAAGTTGCATCATCATTGAGGTTTCTATGTTTTCGTTCCATATATATCCCATCCATTCTTGTAGAGTTTTAGAAATTATTTATATCTAAATTTAGTTTTTCCTTTTTTGTGATGATAAATCTTAAATGTACAGCTTTTAAATAGTTTTTTATTGCTTTGGAATTTTACACCCTAGTTTTCAGCTATATTTGTCGTTCTCTTAATCAAGACAATCATCATCATAAAGAGGTGTAACAAAATAAAAATTTAAAAAATGTTGTCAAAAGATTTGTCTTCATTTTTCTTGAATATTGGAAAAATTGAGTGCGAAAACTAAATTGTATAAAAAAAGAGTAAGTTGTTAAACAACATATACAATAGGGTTATGATTTTTTTCAGATTTAAAAGCCTGTGGTGGCAAATGATGAGTATTGGTCCCTAACTCTTGAAGATAACTTTTATTTTTGAAAACTGTGAAAAAAGCTTGCGCGCCTAATAAGATTTTTATATGGCTGAAGCACTAAAAGGCAGTTAATAAAATCTTTTTTGAAGCTGATTGTTACATAAATCATAGATTTGTAAAATAGCTTTTCCTATTCCTTTTGGTCCCAAAAGATAGTGTGTGAAGTTTAAGTCCCCTAAGTTGACTCTAGGGTTTGCCTATAGAGCCCCAAATTAAGAAAAAATTGGAAAAATTACCAATTTCCAGAAATTTTAAAAAAGTATATTTTGATATTTAAATTGATATAAAACTGGTTCAAATGTGCTATTTAGGACATTTTAGATGGGTTTATATTTATTTAAGGTTATAAACTGTACCTATATGTCTATAATTTAAGAGTAAAAGGTACTACTAAGGGACGTTGCGCTCATCAAAGCTTATAATACCCTACAGTGGTCGAAAGTAATTAAATTCTAATTTTCTTCAAAAGAAAAAGGCCAGTAAAGTAACAGTAATTAGGCCTTCTACTGAAGTTTTAATGTACAAAATGCTTTTCTTCAAAAATGCTTGTTTCTAGCAGATCAAATCCAAAATTTATTCTAAAAAAGAGGGTTATTGTATTTTTTTAGTTCAAAAACTTTCAAATACCATTATAAGTTTCATTTTTACGTAGAACTTAATTTTAAATCAAACAGATCGGAATTGACTTGGGTTATTTCTCTACCAGAAGAGAAATGGGATATCTTTATTAAAGTAAAGAAAATTGTTTAATATTTGTAAATTTTTGTTCATATTTTGATGAAAGAAGATTTCAATTAAACTTTCCCCCTAATACGTTAAAAAGAGGTAATTTTCATAATTTCATACGATAAAATTTATTTTTATTTCTGGTATAGGAGAAATTCATGTCGTTTCCAATCTGTAAGGTTTAAAGTTAAAATCTACTTATAAAATGAAATCTATAAGGTTTAAAAAGGTATTTCAAGGTTTTTGATCTTAAAAAGTACTATAACCCTCTTTTTGAGAAAATTTTGGATTTGATCAGCTAGAAACAAGCATTTTTGCAGAAAAGCACTTTTTGCATTAAAAGTTCAGTGAAAGGCCTAATTACTGTTATTTCACTGGTCTTTATAATTTAAAACATCAATTTAACAACAAATGGCATCCTTTGAGGGAGTTCCTTCGAAGAAATTCGGATTTAATTCATTTTGTCTACCGGTAGAGCATTATAAGCTTTGGGGAGTGCAACGTCCCTAGCACTTATTAATCTTAAATTATAGGGGCTATAGGGTACAGTTAATGCACATAAATATATATAATTAATTTAAATATGTTCTAAAGAACACATTTAAACCAGTTTTATAACAATATAAATATCAAAATATATTTTTTTAATTCTGAAAATTGGTAGGTTTTTCGCTTTTTTTTTCAAATTTGGGGCTCTATAGGCACACCCTAGAGTTAACTTATGGGGCTGAAACTTCACACACTATCTTTTAGGACCTAAAGGAATGGGAAAATCCCTGGGTTGCGAGGTTTTTTGGAAAAAAGTTTTTTTTCCCGAGACACACTAGTGATTGCTATATTAGAAAGTGAAATGAGGTTGGGCGCGCAAGGTTTTTTCTCAATAACAAGAAAATAATGCTATAAAATTAACATATGGGCAAAAGTTCATCGAATTCAACATCAGGTTTTTAAATATTTTTAAAAAAGTCTCAGAATCATAACCCTAATATACAAGGTTCTCTACACAAATCAATCATATTGTAAATTTTAAGTATAAATTTTATAAGTTATATTTTGATGGTATTAAAGGAAAAAAATTTATTACTCTTGTTTCATACTGGTACTTTCAATTAACTTTTTGGTAACTTTTACAATAACAACTGAAATTTATATTTGTCGTGTTACACATCTTTCCTAACACAAACGATATTTTCTGTTACACGATCTCTTAACCGTGTTGCTTATTTAAAACAATTTATATACATTCGTGTCCGAAAATGAAGGATAATTTTATCTTTTGGAATAATGACACATATATTTCTTTTGTATCAATGAAATTCATGCCATAAGATTTTCTGAGCGTGGAAAAATTACCCTAAAAATAGGAAAAATAGTTTGAGATGGTACAGAGGGCCTCTCTATTTATAACGAAGTTCCCTATACACATTCGGACCATAGCAGAACATTCATGTGAGTCTTATACTCAAAAAATCCTCAATATTTTTTAAAAGGGTTACATATTCTTGAACTCCATGCATTATTTTAAGCCCGTAAAATACTCTTAAGTATGATTTTTAGGCAACATTTAGTGACACCTCCACAATCTTCAAGATGATTTTAGCTCTTTTAGATTCTGAATGGGCAGGTGGTAACCATATTTTTAAAAAACTTAATTGTTTGTTTCGACTTCTGTCTGCGAACCGTGAAAATTGCAATACAGATTTTTGTCATTATTCACGTAAAATTTAATGATCTTGAATTTTTAGACACGAATGTAGAGTTCACACGAAACTTACTCCCGATTCTTCCTAAGAATCCTAAAAACCCTTACTCCAGAATTCTTCCTAAAAACCCTTACTCCCCAATTCTTCCTAAAAACCCTTACTCCCCAATTCTTCCTAAAAACCCTTACACCCCAATTCTTCCTTAGAATCCTTACTCCCATTCTTCCTAAGAATCCTTACTCCCCATTCTTCCTAATTCCTAAGTATCCAAGGCACTAATCGTAACTAAACCCCTCTCCTCACCGAATATTCTCGCCAAACTTGGCGACGATCCACCCGCAAAAATCGCCGCCTCCCCATCAGCCCCTGCCGTCGGGGCGCGAGAGGGAACAATCCTCGTTTTTCACCCCGCAAATGCGACACTTCTAATTTTCCGTTCCATTTGTTATTAGGGAGCAGCCCCCGTAATTTCTTCTCCTTTTTTTCTTGGTTTTGTTGCTCGCCTAGAGGAGACGGATCTCTGCCTTTCTCTTTCTTTCCTATCTAATTTCCTTAAACTTCGACAATTGGAGGGAAAAAGAGCTGATTGGGAGGGTGTAGTACGTTAGTCGGGCTTAACTGGGAATTGTGTGTGTTATCACTTTTCTTTTGATCATCAGATTCCAGATTCTATAATAAAAGGATAGAATTCATGGTGTGGTGTTAAAAACCTTTATTTGCGTTTTAAGTTTGTACGAATGTTTACAATTTTAGTTCATCTTTGATCCAAAACAGTATGTGAATTAATAACAGTTTGATAAAAAAAATTTATTTTATTTCGTATAAATGTTTTTTTATGTGTAATTCAAATTAACCAAGCACACTATCTCTAAATTTAATTGAAGTGTTATTTCAAAACCAATCATTGAAGCTCCTTTTAAATCTTGATGCAGAGCTGTTAAACTGGTGGCTTGAGATGCGAAAAGAAAAAAAATTCACTTTCACTCTTTTAATGCATAAAATCTTCCTTTCAATTTCTGAAACTTTTAAAATCCATTACTGTTCACCTCAAATATGGAGTATTTTTGAACTCTGCTTAAAAAAAATATGAATTATGCTCCAAAAAGATGCTGGTTAGTTGAAGAAAATACAGTTTAGTACAGACATTTACGAGTTAGTTATCAATGCATTCTGTTTCTATCCATCTATTTTCAATTTCAAGTAAGATGGCCCAGACGTGATTTTTAAAGATATTCCATTTAAATTCCTTCATTAAAAACAAAGTTGATAATAGGAATCACGATTTCCGCTTAATCTTACCATGCAATCAACAAAACTCTGAGGAAGAGTTCTTGAAACTGATAAAACCATTCTTCATTTCCAATTCCTTTGAGATTTTGAAACGAGGAAACAAAACTGACCAACGAGAAGAGGTCTGTAACCTTTTTGGTTGTAGTTACACGGGAAATGTTTGAAAAAAATTTTCAATGGATGTTCTGCCTTAGGATAAAAAAAGAAAAAAATTCGGTTTAGGGTTGTTGTTTTTTTGACATTTTTTGTTGTTTTTTGTTGGATCCTTAAAAATGCAAATAAAAAACATTTATTTCGGGGGAAAAAAAATGTTACAAAAATATTTATTAGAATGAATAAATGAAATAAAAGGATTTCATATAGTTATTAAAACTTAAATTTTAAATCGAAAACCACTGTGAATGTTAAACGTATATGTAACGCTTTTTTATAGAAAGCTAAAAGCGTTTTTATCCTGTTTGTATACAATATATTTGTTATCCTTGTAGTTTGTATTTTGAACACTTTTCATATGCTAATTTATCATCTCTCTATTCTAAAAAAAAGTTTTTGGTGAACGGTTTCCAGAGAAAGGCTTTTTAATTACTGATCCGCATAACACATATTTGGTATCAAACTGTCCGAATTCTTTTGAGGATGTGCAAAGTGCCTTTAGAATTTCTAAAAAAAATCTCAATTTTAAAATATTTCCATTTTTTTAGATTTCGGATAAGGTCGCAGTTACAAAGCAAGAAACTATGAATTTTAAAACAATTGAAAACATATTTCACTGGTTTTTTAATATTCAAATAGATTAAATAATCATCTTTCTATTTATAACACGAATTTAAAAAATATATTTTGTGTTATTTTTAACAATATTTATATTTTTGTTGTTCAAAGGGTTTAATTGTTGTTCAAACGGTTTTCATTATATATTAAACTTATATATAATTAATTTATTTTTTATTTTTTAAATAACAAATTAATATTTTTATATTTATCTTTGTAGTTGTGGCAACCTAATCATTACTATATTTACAATAAAATATACACTCGCTTTCGGAAATTTTGCATTTTGCATTTATTTTTTATATCCTTTTGCAAGTATGTTTTTAAGGTAGTAAAATGTAACTCTTTATTTCATAATGACAAAACGCAAACAACTAAATAACACGGGCGAATGTTTTAGAAATAAGGATGAAAATGTTGGAAGTCTTGACATTCGGTGTCGTTGCTATGAAAATGACACAACTTCGAAGTTTGTTTCTCATGAAGATAAAATTCTAAATTTTCGCGATGTTTAAGATAATTACTACATTTTTAACAGTCAATCATTACAAATTTTAAGAAAGTTAAATTTATTCCTGAGATATTTCAATGCTTCCCTTAATGTATCTGTGAAAAAACATCACCTTAGGGAAATGGGTAAAAGAATGTTTACATTGCTTTGTTGTTAATTTTCTTGGGGTTCAATTCCGTTATAGTTCCCGCTAAATATCGCCAATCTCTTTCGAACGCTCAATATTCAAATGTAAACCAATTTTTCTAATTTTTAATGATAAACTGAATAGTTATAGATCTAATTAAACACTTTAATCTATGAATTTGAAACAATTTAGCAATATTTATACTTTATAGTGTCCAAAAGAGATTAGTGATATTTAGCGGGAACTATAACGGAATTCAACCCCAAGAAAATTAACAACAGAGCAATGTAAACATTTTTTTACCCATTTCCCTAAGGTAATGTGTTTTTCACAGATACATTAAGGGAAGCACTGAAACATTAAGGGAAGGTTCATATTTAGCGAGAACTATATATGAACCTTTCTTGGAATTATAAAGCGATCCGCCAATTCATGTTACCATAAAGGAAATGATAAAATTCCACCACTGAATAAATATTCGCCATTTTTGAAAGAATACCACGGAGAAGTACTATCCCTGTGTTAAGAATGTTTTATGAAGTGAGTAAGTGCAGTGAGCTGGGTTTTGTGGGGAATTGTGAAGCGGTCCAAAAGTTACTGCGTCAGCAGTTAACGGGGGTTGGCGAGCGATAGCGAGCAGGGAGCGGTAGCCCCCTAGTGTAGAAAAGATTCGAAAAGCTAAATGGTTTTTACCGTCACAATTTGTTATCCTTAAAGTTTAGAATATGGGATGTTTTGTGTAAAAATAGATAACCAGAATTTATAACATGTCTCTATTACATAGATGAGTCGAAGAATATTTTTTGATTGGATCTCAAGTGTTGTTATTCTTAACTTATTAAAAATTGTAAGGATATTCTTATCTAGATGTCTATTTTGGGTTAAAAATTTAAGTTCATCGTGAGTTAAAGTAAGGGATCATAGCATAAAGCATTTTCTAAAAATCAGTAGTAATGTGCTTAAAATACGCACTAAAATCCATTCGTTGTATTCTTGTTGATTATCAGTGTTATAATCCCTCGAAGAAGAATAAAAAACCCACAAAAATATCCTCAATCATTATTCCAACAACCCTAAAGAACATATATGAGATGCAAAAAGAAACACAATCATGATTGGCCCGTGACCACCCCATCATCCGGAATCACAATTTTAGCTTCGTTCGACCTTCGAACGAATCGCGTTTGTTCGACTGCCCCCTCCATGATAGCCAAACGATCTGACCTTCGGCGTGCCTTATCCAGCAGAGACGGGGGCCCCTGCCACTTGCGCCCCATTTTTTCCTTGGTGAGGGCCCCCCGTCCGAGGGTACAACACGATGGAATGCGGAACACGCGGAGAAATTCGCGGTTCTTTTTTGGTCCGGGGGTCGACTGCTAAGTGAGAGGAGAGAAACTTAAAGAAGTTCAAGATCAGATTATAATAAGTATTAGGAGGATGTGTGGGCTGGGAAGTGAGGCGTCTTGTGCTAGTTCGTGATCGTATTGGCTTCATGCGGGTTGAGAAGTGCAATGTTTCACGTTTTGATCTTTTTTCATAAGGGGAGAAAGTAGTGAAACTCTTGGGGCCTCTCCTTGGGGACGAAAAAAATGGATGTACCAGAATTTAGGTGGGATCTCTGATACAAATGTTTATTAAGTCATAAGAATAAATAGTATTGCAATGCTTGTGTTTGGGTGCTTAATTTTTAATAAAATAAAAGGTTTTTTTAGAACTTCCCTCATTGGTCGGTTAACCTTTACTTTTGAAATTAGAGTTATTTAAATAACACATGGGTCTTGGATATAATTTTATATTCTTTTTTTACATTATGTTCTACTTCAAATTGTAATTTTAATTGATACCTTAGGGTCAAAAGTTAGGCAACCTTCTACTGGATTTTCTTTAAAAAAAAATAGCGTCGTACATTCACGTCAACCTTTTAATGAAATTTCGGAATTATTTAGGTTATGAATAAGACTATTTGTATGAATTATCATAGCGATATATTTAAATCCTAAATAACAAGTATGGATTATATTCGTCGGTTTTTTGAGTATTCTAATCTTTTCATTCAGAATAAATTAAAAAAATTAATGATATCTTGAGGGAAATGAAATTTAACATTATCAATTTATCTCCAAAAATGTTGTCACTGCAGAAGGTGCTTTTAAAAATTACTGCGGGAAATTAAATAAGATCTACATTTAAATATCACCATAAGCTGTTTCAAGTTTTTGAATATTTCGTCCTCATTTAATCACAAGGCAAAATCTTTTCAAAACAGCCAATCGCTACGTACTTTGCATTCAATACAGTCTCTTTTAAAGCGTCCACGAGAGGCAAAGGACCTTGTCAAGTCTTTTAACCTTTCAGACAACATCATCTACTAGACACATTTCTTTGATAAATGCAGCTCATTTTGTTTTGTAAAACCATCAATTGACTTCTCTTTCAATCCAACTTTTGGCGTTTAGTTCCTTGAAAAACTTTCGAGAATTGACACGCGCTCGATATTTTCAAGGAAGTTTTTGGAGATATATCCTCTGGGAACACCTTTTGAACTTGAAATGTACTCAATCAGGCCAATCAAACTGAAACTTTATTTTGATTTCGACGAGTATTTAGAAAAATCGGTACTGACGTACTATCCGCATGTCAGCGCTTAATCACCAAAGATTTGACCGTGTTTATCAAGTTTATATTATTTTGCTTTGTTTGACAGTGTTCTTGTAAAACACTTTACTTAGTTCCAAATAAATCGCTAGTAATTTTTTTTCGTTTTAACTTTGAAAAAACTGTAAAGTATATGCCAACGTAAGTATACTGAAAATTATAAACCTTATTAAAATTCTACGTTGGTGATGAAATTTTTAAAAATAAAGTTATAAGATATGAATACTATATAAGATAAACTGTTGTGTACGAATGCTTTATAGGATTGCATATAATACACTCTTTGATTTTGGATTACTTTGAGTTTAATTTTATTTTGATTTAGAATAATGTTTTCAATAAAATTTATTGTTCTGGTATTGAAGGATGTTAAGGATAGATTGCTAACTTATACTTAATAACTTATAATATAACTTTTTAAACATTTACTGCTTTTATTCTAAACATTTTTTATATTTATTGAGTCATATTTTTCTGATTTTTTTTTACACTCTAGCATGTCTTCTTGAGTTGACATTTTCTGTCTAAGTTCTGAACACATTGAGTTCTTTGAGCATTGAAATATGATATTATACAAATTACTACAAATATGATATTAATACTTTTTATTTTTCTATAAGATTTTATTTTTTGTTGGTTGTCAGAGAAACTGATATCAAGGATTTAGATATTTTGAAAAATAATTAACCCCTTTTTAAAATCAATAAAATTTATCAAAATAATGGATAAACTTAAGTACATTTATTTCATCATAAAAATATGTTAATACGACATGTATGGTCGAAAATCTCACCTTACACCACAAGACAAGTTGCAAATTCGGTTTTAATTAGCTGCAATTATCAAAAGAAACTTATTAACAACTGCTACTGTTAAAACTTCAATTCCTAATTCAAATTCAAATTAATTTTAAGAATTTCATCTTTCTGGTTGAATACATATAAGGCTGATTCTTAGACTATTTTGGTAAGATTTTTTTTAAAGGATGTCCCTTGAAATAACTCTACTGTCGATTTGATACAAAATATTTTTTCAGTTTCAAATGAATCGTCATCAGCCCCTAAGTCCTTTTTCATAATAATCACCCACGACATAGCAAAACGTCTAAAACATATCTAGTGGCGGTCAGACAACACCCAAATCTCGCTTTCATTTTCCATACCTTCTCTCAGCCATCATCCTCCCAAAATAGCTCCCAAATCCTCCATTAATAACCAAAAACCTCCGTCCACATGCGGGGGTTATTCAATTCGGTCCGACCTCACGATCGAAGTAAAAGAAACCGAGCGATCTAATCACCGCAAGTCGTGAGCCAAAATAACCCTCTAATTATTACTCCCATCTCCCGAAGGTTAACACATCCGGGACCTTGTGGCAGTAGGGGCCCGCTTTGCTCACCCTCCGTGAACAGCTTAAAAGGTGTTGGTTCGGGTCGAACGGACAGGAACTGTATCCTGATCGTGTGGCAACACTTGGTTGCGGTCCGACGGTTTTTTAAAAAGTTTTTTTAAAGTTGTTTTTCGCTTCTCAAATATTTTTTTTTGTTACAGATGTGTGGTTTGTTTTTTGTTGTTATTATTATTATTATTGATTTGCGGTATATCGATGTGGGTTGATAGGTGAGGGGATTTTGAGGGGAAAGGGGGATATCAGAAGGAAAGAGAAGAGGTTTGATGTGAACATGGGGGTTTTGTTTTGTTTAAAACACTTTTGTCTCCTGTTGAGGTTTCTGTCATTCTTACAAATTTTTTTCATTCAATAATTCAATAATAATAATAATAACACTCCATAGTATATTTCTTATAATCTTTAAATATAAGAGTCTCCTTTTGAGAAAAAGTAAATCTGCGTTGTGATTTGAAATTATTTAAGGTTGTGCAATTTTGTATTTAATAATAATTTGCTTCAAAAAGGGCTCGTTTTTCAATGTGCGTTAATCAAAAACGTTTGCTATTTCAGAAAGAATAACTTGAATAATTATTTATGGTACATTGCTGGGTGCAAACTTGCTATAGTCCTTAAATATAGTGATGTTTTACAAAATACACTTAAAAATATACAGCAAAAATTAAAAGCAACACTGCTAAATGAGATATTATAAAGTTGGTTAGTTACCTTGGTCTCTAGTTAGTTAAAAGGGAACTCATCAGTGGCAGCCTTCCCTTAAATTTAAGAATCCTAAAGGGCGTTTCGTTCTTGCAACGTAGCAGTAGGCAATGAAAAACCGAAAGCCATGTTGCAACTGCCAGACACCCTCATTAGGTGATAAGCTACTTCAAGTAACCAGACAAAATTAATTGAAAATTAAAAAATAGGATTGAGCCCACCACCACCCGGCAAGATTATCTTGCCGCCTCAATCCTTTTTCTCAACATAAGAGAATCAGCCCCTTCGGAAAAAGCGCTCAATCCTGATGGCCCCTCTTAAGAGCCGGTGCCGGGATCTTTTCCTGGTTGGGAGCAGTCCTATTTCTTCCGACTCTCCTTCAGTCATCAAAGGGTGCACCTCGGTTACCTCGGAAGGACCTGAGCCTTCTTTAGGCTTAGTATCATATCGAGCTATGGGTTTTCTGACCAAGTAGGTCTTGACCTCTACTAGTTTAGAGAAATTAACCTTCTGACTGTCCTTTCGAGGTTTCATCTCTTCCACCTCCCACAACCTGTTGATTTCCTGGAGCGTCTTCCGAACTGTAGGAGTTCCGTCCGAATCCTTGGATTTCTCAAGTCTAGGCTTTTCCTCTTTCTTCTTCCCCAAGGCCTTCTCCCAGTTCCTAAGAACCCTGTTGGCTCTCCGCAAGAAGCTGTTCGGCCTGCCAACTTTGTCGGAAGAACCATGGGCTCTAGGAACGTCATCACCAGACACGGGAACTGACACTTGTTGAAATTCCTTGCTCAAATTTGAGGTATCGTCGGGTCTGTTCATTAATTCTCTGCTGACGATGTCCATGGACTGCAAACTCTCAGAGGAAGAATCTTCAGAAAATTCCCAAGCATTCCCTCCAACCGAAGATTCCCGTTTGATTCCATCTTCCAAATCGGGAAACTGGTCGCGATTTCCAGTGATGTCCCTCAGAACCAGTTCTGCAGAACCGATTAGAAGATCCTCTGAAGGAGCAACTGCCACTTCCACGTCCACCAAATTGGTGACTTCCCGAATCAAGTCCTCGACGACGACCACGACTTCGTCCATCAACTGGACCACTTCCGAAACCGGTTCCAGAACGTTGTCAACGAATGGAACCTGGTCGTACACGAAGACCTGCTGGATTTCTTTGTCAGCAGGTGATAGGACCGTGTCGTCTTCGTCATCATCTTTGGATTCCTCTAAACTTTCATGATCCGGATCCAAGTTCCTGTTTTCCTCGATAGGCCAAGAGCAGATCAGCACAAACACCCATAGGACATACATGCCTCTCAGAACTGTGATGGCGGTCCAAAACAGGGATGGAGGCTCCTTCATGGTCTTGGTCAAAAAGTTGTACAACGTCTTGGAATCCAGATACATGGGCTCCAAGTCAACAACTATAGCATCAGTAGATGCAGAACCTGTCCAGTTTGATGATGATGCAGAAAAACTCTGCCACCACACAATACCGAACAGGCCGATAGCACACAGCAACACTTTCATCATTTTAAAATGAAAATAAAAGATTTAATTCAAAAATTTAAGCAGCGTAGTTAAAATGAGCTCTACACTTCGCAATTTTTTAAATCGTTTTTTATACTTGTTTGAAATTTTTTGGGAACTATTGTGTTAGACTCTTTGTTGCAAAACGTATTATTTATAGTAGATTGTTAAGATTCATTGTGTTGTTTTCCATTGTTGGGAGCGCCCTTTTCTTGACTCTTTTTTTTTCTAAAAATTTTAATTTTACATTTTCCTTCTTACTCATAGGAATTTAAAATAACTAAACGCCTACAACTTAATTCACGTCCCCTTTGTGTAATCTGTAAAATGGACTGAATCGTTCAATTTTTGCAATTTTCATAAATACAACTTTCTTAATAAAAAGCAGTTACTCACATTATTTCTTTTTCAACCCTCCTTAAAATTTTACAAACTTCACTTTTGCAAAGGAAGGACCTTTTAGAAAAGGAAAGAAAAAAAAGGAATATTCTTTTTGTCTTTAAATTTAGTTTTAAACTAATCGATGAGTTAAATAAAGTTTGAATTGACAAAGACTATCGTATATGTTCATGGAAACTGAAGAATCAACTTTATTTGTAATGAACATCATTTTTAAACTGCTGTGGATCTTGGTATTTTTTCTTTTTAAATAAAACAATAAATATAATAATAGTTTTATGCAAGTAATAATAAAAGCTTTGTGCAGCATATTATTTTCTAAAAAGGATTCAAGGGATGGGGGAGTGAGAATTCCCTGATTTAAATAAGGGAATTTTTTAAAGAAAGCTTTAATAAAACATTTGCAGTGTAATACCTTTTCAAAACATGTGTTTACACTGGATTAATTCTGTACACATTTACAATTACTCATTATTAATTCTGTATTTTTAGTATAGTTATATCTGTAGGTGTGTTTTGCAATAACTAATGATATTTTTTTTCTTTTCTAGGTAAGTTATCAATTCTTCATCCTCATTACTGATTGAATCTTAAGATTAAATTCAAGCCTTTCTTTTGCTATCAGGTATAAGTGATACTTCTTGATTCGTTCCTTATAGTTGTTTTTATTTTGAATATCTTGAATATCTGGTTTTATGGTTAATTATTTATATAGCCTTTACAAATCTCCTCAAATGTCTCTAAAAAAACGCTTAGAAAGTCCTTAAATAGTAGCATATATTTATTTTTCCGGATCCCTGTCACAAATCGTGTCGGGTATAGACACTTGACAGATTCTTCCTTGATTCCTATCTCCCGGGTCAGCAACGGGGTTCGCTCCCTGACCGCCGGGGGATCAGCACCCGAGCGTGGTCGTTTCCGCGTGTCGTTTTCGCTCGTGTGAAATCTATCAACGGTGCACGTGTGAATCACGAGCTTCTCGCAACATTAACCAACTCTGAACCGTATATAGGAAAGAGATGAGCCGCTAGATTGTTTTTTTTTCTGTTTACTACCTGAAGGAAACATGGAGATTGGTATGCATCTGAAGTATAAATGGGATGTGAGACAGCTTTTGCGTGATTTTTGGGGGAAATTGGTTGTAGAATTGACTGGATTATTGGGGAGAATGCACAAAATTATAACCTGTAACTGATTAGATGTGTAATCTATAAAAGAAAAACATGCACTCGTTGTGAACAGGATTTTTCCTATTTATATAATCAGACATCCTCCACAAAGACCGAGAAATTGATAAAACGTGTTATTTATATCTAATAGTCTAATATAGATTCAATTTCGTCAATGAGGAAGTTGCATGATTTTTTTTTATTTTTTTAATCGATTCCTCTTGCAAAAATAAGCAACTACCCAAAATTTGAGGCCGATTGAGAAATTTTTTGATTGTCAAAAAAATTAACAAAAATCCATCTTATACTAAACATTGTTGTAAAGCAATGGAGTTGATGGTATTATTGTTGACGTTATCTTATTGTTTAAACAATAAACGTTTTCAGTCACGTGTTTTTTTCTCGACTTTTAAATTAAAATATTTAATTACCTGTACATTTTTTTGAAAAACTGACTAGATATTTCATTTTACCATACAAAAAAACATACGGAACACTTGTTTGTTTTTGAAAATCTGACACATGCAACTTCCTTATTGTCCCGTTAAAAAACACCAAGTTTGTTTTGATGTCAAACGTTTTAAACATCGCCAAAAATTGTATATTAACCGATAAGAAAGTAATCCGACAAAAAAATCTGGGAATATTTGAATACTTGTCGTTTATAATAGCTTGGCAATATTTTACGAGACACAGTTAACAGAATTGAACCACTTGGTCTGCAAGACGAGTTCAAAAATATCTTGACACATTTTTTATTGTTGAATGGTTGGAATGGTTTTTTATTTGGTGGAAGACTTTATTTTGAAAACTAATAATTTATACTGTGTTTTTCCTGTTTGAATTTTTTGACATTGAATACAATCTGGATAACGAATTCAAGGATTCTTGCTGTCATTGTTGTTCCGTGGTCATTGTTGTTCCGCGGTGGGTAAAACGGGTTGAGTGTGGTGTTTGTTTAGTCACCACTTGCTAAGTGAATGTACTTAGTAAATGAAAATGTGATGAAATGTAGTGAAGTTATTGATACTATGCCTCTCACGATTACTATTAAATCCAATAGAAAATTATGGGCAGCTAGTACTGAAAGGGCTTTTAGTTTTAAAACATTGTTTAAACATTATTTAGCTACATTTTTATTAGATTATTTTTAAATACATTTTCTATAACATAGGTTCTCGGACTAAAATTAGGCACATTTAATTTTCTTTAAGGAAATTAAATTTGTTGTAAAGCAAATATTTCTTGATTTGCTTCTGTTTTGTTTGCAGAACATTTTTAAGCAATAGTAATGAAGAATGTCGAGATACCTACATATAGTAGTTCATAGACCTCCTCTATTATATGGTTAGAACCACTGATACTTGAATGAACTCGAACCCTTGAAATTAATATAGCTTGGAAACAATTAGCAGTCTGCTATAACCTTTAAGCCACGAGTCCCGGCTCATGCTTAAGTGTCGCAGTTATTAATTAGCTTACATTATGGGCATTTAGCAAACATGAGAATCGGTATGCAAATACCATTTACCGAGGATAATTACACCTTTTCTTCATCAACCAAAAAAAAAACGTACATACCGCTTATACCCCGGAATAAGAAGTAGCTTAAAAAACCCTCCTAACTGCTCAAGAATTCATTTGAGCTGATAATGAACCCGAATTACTCACTCGTTACAGCATGAAAAAACAGACGAAGTTTACGTCTTTTCAACACGCACTCTCTGACATACATTCTCCAATGAAGAGGTAACAAAAAATCGGCATTCTCTATCGTAATCTCAGGTGCTGCAGTAAGTAATAAAGGGGGAGGCATCAAGGATTTGCTGAAACTCACAGAAAAGAAGTTAGACCTCGAAATCAAGGCGCATTAACCCAAATTCGGGGAACCCTGATCATTCCTCGCCTAATCCTTTTACGGACTCTCGGAGAAAAACCTTTTTTAATAGCTTCCCCCTTTTCATTAACGCGATATTTATTACCATTTCTTGCGCTCTCTGTTCTTTTATTATTGGTCCGTATGGGTCGGTTGAAGAGGGGAATCGTAAATAACCCGTATTAAAGTCATCGCGCAGCTCTTTTATTTCGACGAGAGGATTATTTTTCTGTTTGTTTGTTGTTTGATGGTGGCTTAATCTCTCAGGTGGTTCGAGGTAGGAATCGCTCTCATTGACGTTTTATATGGAAACTGGTTGTGTTGGAAATTGGGGAGCAGGTTCTTTCAGGTTCTTTCAAGCGTTCAAGGTTCTTTATTTCTTTCCAGGGTTGGAAAATATCGTGATATTTTTGTAAATATCAAAACAAGATGTTTTTTTATATTAATCGGATGTGAATATCAATTTTTTATATTTATGAGATGTATTCACATTTTAAGAAGAAGAAAGCTGTTTTTAGAAGTTAATTTTAATTTGATCTTAGTCATCTAGACTAGACCGTTTTTGCTAATTAAATGTTTTGATAAAAAACGTCGTTTAAATAGACCATAGAAATGTCAATGAATCAAGAACTTATGGATTTGTAATATGTTGCGAATTTCGTTTTTGTTTTAAGAAAATATTTTTTACCCGTAAAAATTTAGTTTGCATTGCCAAAAATAAGGCCAATTTGATTCGATTGTTTCTTGAACTATTTTTCTATAAATTAACTACTGAATTTTCTATAAATGAACTATTTTTCTATTATACTATTTGAACTATTTCTCGATAAATACTATTTTTTTAGTTTAAGAAATGGTTAAGGATTAACGTTTTATTAAATAATTATTTCTTTAAATTAAAAAAAGTACCTGTCAATTGCTGAAACATTTTCATTGGATAAATATACTACAGAGTAGACTTAAGGACTAAAATTTGTGAAGAGCAATGAATGAAGAGCAGAATTTAAAAAGTACTTCCAAAATTGAAACTTACAATATTTGATTATTATCAGGGTGTAGTTCCAGATTGAACAAAAAGATCTAAAGGAAGTAGGTTCACTTGGGGTAAGTGGGACCCCTTTTTGGCCTAGTGCATTTTTGGAGCTCAATAGAAGATGAACTTATTGGCTAATTTCGATAAAGACACTATCCATTAACAAAAATGTATTAGTATCTTCTAAAATAACGCTTAAAATTTTTCTTAATTGGTCTTTATTTAAAAAATGAGATGGGTGTCCCACTTACCCCAAGTGATGGGTAAGTGGGACACCCCCTCTTCATTTATATGGGAAGTGAGCAAATCTTAAAATGAAGTAAGTGGGTCTTTTTTGATAAAGTACAGAATTTTTCACCACAAAATATTTTATTGTAACTGTAACCATGAGTGAGAAATCTACTCACATTGACATCAATATGACAAGGTAAGAATAGAATGAAAAGCAAAATAAGTATTTTAAAGAATGTTTTGAAAGGCCAAAGGGATATGTTTTACTTGAATATATAAAATAGTGTTGAAAAAAGATAATAAGGTTGATTCATATTTATTTTGGCACTTTAGTTAACATTGTAATATAAAAAAGAAATCGGACACACTAAATGAGAATGAACACTATTGATGAGATATACTTCACTTTACTCACCATAACTTATATTAAAATGCAAATTTGATATAAAATGTCGATCAAATTATTTATAAATTTTAATGAATTTTGAAGTGGTGAGTAAAAGGTCTTGCTACTAAAAGTTGAAATTTTCCCCCCTTAATTCCGCCCATATGTCTTCAGTATAGTTCCTATATCATTTGGGACCCTCTAGAACCACTTGCATCCCCATAAGAGGTCTCCCTAAATAAAGAAGGGTCCCACTTACCCGAAGCATGCTAAAACTATGGGGTAAGTGGGACCCCCCTCTTAAACACTTCAAAATTAAAAATTTTGAAAATTTTCAAATTGCAGTATGTATTTTAGGTCAAACTCTGCAAAACAGTTCAATAAACATTAAAATGTAATGAAAACTTACCTGGAAATATTTTTTTGCAAAATGCATCTTGAACTCTACGAAAAATCCATTCTGGGAATCTATTTTAAATTAACTCTATAATCTTAAAAATAAATGAAACAAATCTCAAATATATGAAAAACTCATCGGTGTGGCAAGCTGTAACATAATCAATGCGAGTAAGTGTGAAATTTCCTGTACTTATTATAGTTTTAGGGGGGTGTCCCACTTACCCCAGTGTCCCATTTACCCCAAGTAACCCTATTCCCGGAATTTTCAATTGTACAAAAACATACACTAAACTTATTGTCTTTCAGTAGGAATTCTATTTGTCGGGTTTTTTTTTCAAAATTTAGCTGAGAAATCCATTTAGCTCAAATTTATCTTAAAATGCACAACTATACCCCTTAACCTCTTTTAAGCCTTTATAAAGCTTTATATGAATATATTTGTAACTTCGGGAATCTCTGTTCCTCAAGATATAAATGAACCCGTTCGCACCTAAGGCGCCTTATAGATTATTGTCATTGGAAACTTTGTGTCAGCTAGGACTAAAAGGGATTTTGAAAATAGTTTGTTTCCAAATTGCTTTTATTAAGATATATAGTGAAACCTTTGATTCAAGCATCTCAAATGTTTCATAATTTACCTAATCCTTTTTATTATTTTAATGTATGCGTCAGTTTATATGAAATCAAAAGTTATATTCCCTGAGGGAAATAACCCCAATTCCTTCAGTTGACTGAAATAGACTCTTTCTGAAAGTCCCGAAAAGTATCGAAGACCCCATATCAGGGTTCATTTCAAAACTTCCTTTTACCATTTTCTCTCCCAACCGTTTACATCAGCAAACGATACCGAGGTACCCTCTCCACCCCCCACGTGAGAGAGCAAAACGATTTGTTGCTGAAAGCAGTGTGGCAACATTTCGCATTCATGTTTATAAATATTTACTCCGTCCGAGTCTTTTGCATAAGCGTCCTCTCCATTAAAGCGCATATCGAGAAAAGAAAACTAAGAACCCATTAGAGACGGGGGCGAAAAAAAACTACCAACTTCTTTCCGAGTAAAGAGTAAATATGTAGCATTTCACGGGGAAATATTTTCGAGGTTTAAGCGAGCTTTTTGCCTTAAGAGCGACTGAAAACTGCGTGTCATTAAATGCAAAATCCCGGCAGAACCCGCTGCGGAAATGTTGACATGGGCCGACATTATTTTTCATTTTTTGGCTTTATCTTTCGATAATATGGTAAGATGCTTTCAGGCATTTAAGGGGAAGAGAGGAACGGGAGAAGAGGGGTTTTTGTTGTTAAACACCGACCCCTACTTTTAAGTCGACTCCTAAATCCCTGCTCTTTAAATATTTGAGGGCCGCGGCGGTTGCTTCTAAATGCCCCCGTGCTGCTGAGTTGGGAAATGGCTTGAAAAAAGTAAATGAGGAGGAAACTTATCGATCATGTTAATGATTGGATTCGGTGGATAGTTTCAGAAAAGTTGCAGAAAATTATACGCTTGTCGATTTGATGTATGCCGCAACTCATCTGACAAGTATCCTGAGTGTTATTTTTTTAATCCTTATATGACAGACTTGGCGTGGACATGAAGAACGGCATACATTGGTCAGAAAGGATGTGTTAGAATTACTAGAAAAGTTTTCCAGCTGTCTAAGAGATAGTATGGCTCGTTATAATCTACTATGAAACAAGTTCTTTAGTTTTTGTAAACGAAATTTAATAAATTTAATTTTGTGTTAAAAAAACTTTTGTTTGTGTAGAATACACATTAGGTAAGTTTTTCTGAATTAAAATAGTACAGTTTACGGAAACGAGTGTGAGTGAGTGGTGTGGGGATACCTTCAAAAAGTCAAGTTACACCCCATGTGACCATTCTTAAAGAACATTGAAGTTTTTAAATTAACCTTGACTTATATCACACATAATTATCAGGAACTTACACACAGTTCATAACCTGATTCACTCAAGATGGATTTCATTATAGTGGAATACAATCTGAAAAACTAAGCTTAACCTCAAAATACAACTTTAATTAGTATAAGCCATGCATTATTATTGTTGGTTTTAAGCTTCTGGTGTGTTAGTAATACTCAGTAATTTGTACGTAGAGCTCAAATAATAGGAATAAAGCACAAATTTTTACGCGCGAGTTAATCAAAGGAACTTGCATTCTTATTCAGTTTGGCTACTTATATCTCTTCATTCCATTCAACTCACCTCATTATTTGTCTATTTGTCCTTTTTAGAAGTAGTAAACAAGACTAACTGTTAATTGAATATTTAAAGACCTATATAAGATTTTTCTAGACCGCTTATTTCTTATTTAATTTAGGTAGAGTTGCAATTTATTTTCCCAATTTAAATTTCTAGTTCAAGTTAAAGTTATTGTTTAACCAACCAAAATCACATAGTTGATGAGCTATTCATACACGAACATAAGTGTTTATAACAATAGCTGTAAACAAGACATTCTTTCCAGGTAGGAAAATGGGAAGGGCCAGTTATTATTCCGAGTGTGTAGAAGCGGGCACGTTATTAGCAATGCGGCCATGGCATACGAACGGACATAAAACTTGCAGAATGACATTTCAGCAAAATTTATTAGAAAAAAAACAAATTATACGAATCGAAATTCTTTATAAAGCGTACACAAATCAATGCAAGAGAAATGGGTTTTCCTTGATTACTCTTTAAAGTCTAAACAGTCTTGAGATGCAACACAACAAGGAAAGACTCAAATGCTGCTCTATTTAGATGTCTCCGGAGGATAGTATTGAAAGGGTCACAGTTGAATAAACATGATCTCTTATGGACTGGTCACCGAACTGCTTGCCCTTGCCGGATCTGCTTATAGAATTGTGTATTTCGTTACTGAAATGATTCAAAAGTAGTTATGACAAAATATTTTAAATTTGCTTAAAACGAAAATTTTACATTACCATTACTCAGCCTGTATATAACTAGTAATAGTGTAAATACGCCATGAAAAGCACAAACCATTCTGTTTAAAATCATTTATACTGTCAAATTACAATTGTATCAATTTTTTCGTTGCGCTAAGTAAACCAATATTAACAAACATTCATGTGACATGTACTTATAATCATCCCATAATACCTTTTTAATTTAAAATTTCCACATTTCAGAAAATAGTTGTTTTCTTCTCAAACTAACTCAACAACCAAACTAAATTTTCAGTTTAAGGAACTCCACTGCATTAAACATTTGTTAAACTAAGCGTTCCCTTTTATCCTTTAAAGGACATTCTCTATATAATAAACTCCAGTTTAAGGTCAACAAACTTTATAGAATTGCCGCAAGGATCTTGTAGTTATAGAATAGATTGCATTTCGTGACTGAATAGCATTTGCACGAAACCTAAAATTACTCACATACCCTTATAATTTCAAAGAACCTTATAAATAACTGTTTCAAATTAACAGGTTGTATCGTTTCAAACGTATTATACATTATTTTTTAGTTTTCACCAGGCTGGTCAGTTTAGTATTTGTTTTCTAATATTTTAAGGAGAAGTTATAAGTGGCAGGTCTCTTCTTTCAAAAAGGTTTTGTTTAGTTTATTTTCTGACGTATGTCTGCTATTAAAAGGTCAGTCCGTTTAATGAGTTTTTCTTAAATGTACACATTATCCTAATAAATGGTGTTTAATACGTTGATGCAGAATTGCTTAGATCTGCTATTTACTTTTGTGGTAAAAACAGTATTCAGATAATGAAGTATTAATAATTTAGAATAGAGGAACGAAATGAAACTTTTGTCTTGATACAAATATAAATAGTTATATCAAAGGAATGTTTGGAAAAGGGGGGGATTATATGGTGTTTGTAACATTTTGGTAAAGTATTTAACACATGTAATTTTTGCATCTTAATGTTATAATAATCGTGTTATAATTTATTTATTTAGTTACTTTCCATGCAGTCAGAAATTTCCATGCAGTTTCAGTGGAATATTGGATTTTCAGAGAGCTGAGCAAAAGTTCAAGCTGGGGAAGGTTTTTTTTCACTTTATCTCTAATATAAGAACACAAAAAAACGAAAAGATGAAAATGAGAAGTAATTTGTGTCCAGAAATTCAATTTTATAATACATTTAAAAAGAGCTCACTTAAATCATAATCTTGCAAAGCTACGCAAATCACGTGATTTGTAAAAGCTATTCTTTTCAGAATCGATATTTGGGTAGTAGTATTGGGTTAGAAATACTCTAAATTGGGTATTTTCAACAATTAGAGTATCATTCTTCTCATAAATTGATCTGAAATCTAATAAATATAATACGATCAATAACTTCCTCTATCACTCTTTATAATATCCTTAAGAGATCATTTTCAGTTTCAATTCATTCCATACGACCCCCACCAAACTAATCACTTGTCTTTAATCCTCATCCCGCGAAAGTTGAACCTTGATGAACGGCAAACGGAACCAGATTGAACCGGAATCTCCATCCCAACCTCAGCTCCGGTAACTCCGCCGCATAAACGGCCCATTTGTTTGGACCCCCGGACGCTAAATCGCCCTCTAAACCCCGGATCAGACCTGGATATGTCCGGCATCACACGAAACCCGGACTGTCCCTTCTTTTTCCCCCTACATTTTTCCCTCCATCGTGAGAGGTTCACAAGATGGATGGACAGATGAAAGATGTATTTTCGATATCTACTCCCTTTTTTGTTTCGCCTCCGTCCTAATGCTTTGCTGATTCTCCGCGTTTGTAAGTTGATTCTTTTTGCTTCTTTTTTCGCCGAGGTCTCTTATTCGTTGGTGTGGATGAAAAATGCTTTTATTCTATCCGGGGGTGGGTTTTCGGGGGCTCAGTTTGTCACTTTTCGAAATCCTTGATGATGCTGGAGAACAAATATGATGGATAGAGAATGCCGTGGGCTTAAGAAGAGTATAGGGTTTGTGTGAGAAAACTTTTTTCTTCACGGTCTTTTATTTATCGTTTGTATGATTAGAGCTTTGAGGTTTCCTGTGTCTAGGTTTCGAGAGGGATTACAGATTCAATATGTGGAATTAAATTATTATTTAATTACCTGATTACCTTTTGATATCTGTACCACCATACTTAAACCATTTCGTATACTTTATATTCACAACCATAAGCGTCAGAGTTAACCAGTTGCTAAAGAAAAATTAGCTTTTTACTGACTCTGATTGGTGGAATTATCCTTTGACCAAGAATTTAACGCCGACGTTGATAGATGTGAATATGGATGTTACTTTCCTCATAGGGGGAATCGCTCTACTAAGTTAATTTTTTTTTATTTACTCTGTCAGTGTGAGAAATTTAAGGAACCTAGCTAAAAGAGCCAAAAAATAAAAAATAATAACTTTAATGTTTTTTTCTGAATTTTGAATGATGACTATAATATTTGCGACTCGAACTCTTTTAAAAAACAAAATCAAAAGGTTTGAAATAATTCTTTATACACAGTATCGGATAGGAAGAATCATGTGCTCATATATTTGACAATTTCAACCAAACCAAGCGAATTCAGGGTCAATGGCTGTTAAATTCATATAAATATATCCCAAATAAGTAGATTCATAAATATTCATAACAAAAAATAGTTATGCATACCTAATACGCCGTATGTTTCTCTAATTTTATTTTACAAATCAACCATATCAATCAGAAATTAATAATTTATATTGATAAGCGATATCAAGCAGAACCCCATTTTTCAGGGAATAGCTTAAAAAGTTGTACTTGAAATCTTAATTCCGAGAAAGTAATTTATGCATATTGATAGACTTGTCATTACTAGTTTCATAACCTTCATGAAATGAATATCATTAAATTATTTTTAACCATATAATATTATTTTTAATTCGTTGTGCATACCTAACGCTAGAATAAAGTTTCGTCAGAATACTCTGTTACAATCTTTAGAATAACCTGTTATATCTGAACTAAAAGGTATCAAACTTTATTACATAATCCATCCCACGTTTGTGGTTGCATTTGCAATACAAACAGTAGTTGGCTTACATAAGGAAGACAATACCACACAAGGTATGTAACAAGCCTGCAGTTTGCTCTCCTCCGCCGTCTTTATAATGGAGGTTAGATTCTTGACCTTTCAATCAATACAAGTTGTTACTACGATGTTACGCATTACGACTGCATACCAATCAAAATAGATGTTGAACGATGGAATAGAGAGGCCTTCCAACCGTACGGGAACAAGTATAGTGTTTCAGAAGATTTTCGGAGCTGGGTTGTGTTACCCTTATTATTATGGATAGGAGTTTCTCAAATTAGCATAACGTTAACTTTGATTTGTCTATTTTGATATTGGAAATCATTTTAGTTTTTAAGAATTTAAATAGGATATTTTTTGCATAAGAAATAGACAGTTTACATTCAGTTGTTATTTATTCATGTAATATCAAATATTTCAGTGATTTATTTTATTTGAAATTGTTTTTGAATCTATGTGCACTAAAATATCATTTTAAACACTTTATTTTTCGTTTACATTGCGTGAATTAATTCATATTATTACTCAAGAAAAATAATTGTTTCATCGTCGAGAATCTATAATTTCCTTTTCTTACAGTTTTATTGTTACACTCGTTAGAAATGTATGAAACTCCCTTCATAACATCATAAAGGTTACTATTTTAAAAATCAAGCAACCCCTCCTTATTTTTTGAGCACAATTATGTAGAACGCATCTAACTCTTGGTATTTTCAATATCGTTTCATAATTTCTCTCTGTCAAAGTTTGCTTACCTTTGTTTTAAATCTTTATTAGTGAAACCGCATGTTTGTTAACTAATTAACTATTACCAAAATTAAAATAGAGAACTTCTGTGGCAAATTATATTCATGAAATTCCTAAAAAAACAAACACATCATTACACCCAATCAACTTACGGAATGTCTGCTTCTCCCATTCATTTCTCCATCTGAAGGTGACGTCTTGCCTCACTGATAAATTTTATTTCAAAACATCTTAAATTTACAACGAAATTTAAGACAAAAAACAATATAAATTTTATTTATTAAATAATAAAAGTTATCAGAAAATTTAAATTACTAATTAGAAATATTTTTTACTTTTATTTAAGATTTTAAATGAGCTGTTTCAACTAGCAATCGGAGAGCAGACATTCCAGAAGTTGATTGACCAGGTGAAATTGTTTGTTTTTTAGGAATTTCGTAAATACTACTTCGATTTTGTTTACATACCCCATTTCTATACAGGACCGATACAAAAATTAAAAATATCATATTCAGGTAGTAGCAATTTGATTCTATCATGTAATGGGGAAATTAATGAAATAGATATCATAACTCAATCAAATGCTTGTTATGTATCAAAAACCTAAGTAGTTACAAATAATAAAACAAAATAATTACAAACGTAAGTAATCAATAAGAGAAAATATATAAATAAATTTGAACTAATTATGTCACAATCTATGTATTAATTCATTCCGGCTATAATAACATGCATTTAAAATCTAGATGTCACATAATTAGTTCCATATTACTCTGAATCAAATTATTTTTGAACTCAATTAACTCTTTAATAGGAAAACCATAAATAAAAAACAGCTTAAACATTACTCCTCAAATAATTCGTTTTACCAGATGTAGTTGTAATGAATTTTTAAGAAATATTCCATTTTAACCTCCTATTAATGCAATCTGATATGGCTGACGAATCGTTTTTCTAATAAAAACCCGGATTTCAATAAATTGACGCTGTCCTGAGGTCACGATGGATTTCTATTAGCAGAAAGTTTTGACAAGTTCTAATAGAAATATATGATCCTGTTAATTGGATTCCAACAAATTCAAAGGTCATTCTCGAATCGTGATTAAAACTTCCCATTTCGAATTCTCTGACCAGTTGCGTTTTGATAGACGATTCGTCGTGACTATACCTGTGGTCCATCGAATGCCCAGTTAATCGAGGTTATTTCTGAACCCTCCCCAAACTCTTTCTCCTTTGAATATTGACTGACTGTGCATGTGCAATAGTTAAAGAAAAAACATAAAACATATTTTAAAATAATAAACTAATTTTTCAATTACTCTTCAGTTAATCATTCCGTTAATCCATTTACTTTTGTTTTATTTCATTAGGAGCTTGAAATGAAATTAATGGATATAATTTCAAACTGAAATTTTCATTTTTTTTATACTCATGATGGTTCTTGATGGTTCTAGTCATTTGTCCTATAGACATACCGCGAGGAGAAGAGCTATGAAAAGGGTTGCCGTGAGTAGACGAGTCCAAAAGAAGAGGGAAGCTGGTATGAATTTAACTGCAATATTTGGCATTTTAAGCGTACATTTGGCGAATGAGAAAACTTTTATTAAACTACATTAAATTATTGATTATCTTTGAAATTTCTCGTCAGTAAAAAAATCGGAAATACTTTTTCACATGAAAACTTTTTATCGTTTAGTATGCCTTTATATTGCTATTTTGAGGGAATTAGTTATATTCAGTTTTATATAGCTGATATAACTTTAGTTGTAAATTTAATAACTTAATCATCATACTTGTGAAATTTAAATAAGGCGTTAGAAACTTGTGAAGTGACAAAATATAAAAAATATGTATTCATTATCTCTTTGATATTTTTTATAAGATTAGGGAGCCACCTCCCCCTACTCGCTATCGCTCACCAAGCTGCGTATGCAGGACCTTTCGGATCGCTTCGAAATCCTCACAAAGATTTGCTCATTGAACTTATTCTCTGTAAACTGAACTTAAATGCAAAAATTAACAAAATATCTAAGATCAGATCAGATATGGAATAGATCAGACCAGTTGATATAGATCAGATTAAATCCAAAAAAAATTACAAAATATCCGAAATCAAATCAGGTAAGATGATGTAAATCAGATAATATAAAATTAAATTAAATAGATCAGATTATATGAAAGATCAGTTGAAATAGATCTGATCAGTTGAAATAGATCTTATCAGGTGTAACAAATCAGATTAGATCTAGAAATGTAAGGAAATTCCCATCCGTGACTCTAGAATCGAAAGAAGTATAAAGTTGAAAAATAGCCACTCAGATTTGGCGCAAAACATTTATTTCAGTGCCAAAAGAATCATCATCACCCCCGAAATTCAGTGGAATAATCCGTTTCTATAACAACCGCAGCATCATCGTATGACGTCAATAGCTCTTCTTCTGGCGGTATGTCAATACCATAATGAAGTAGACAGTTTAGATTTTTTATCTAAGTTTTATACTTAAAACTTGAGCTTCCAAACTTTTAAATTTTTAAGCAATTTTTTTCAAATTCTAGAATTTATTTTTACTTTTCGCATTTTCAAAGAGAGGTTAGAGTAAGCAGATGATATGGCTGTATAGACAAAACCAAATTATAATAAGGCATGAATCTGACATTTCTTGTGTTAATACTTGGGGATATTATTAAGTAAAACAAATAGGTAGGTCTTTTATGATATATTCAATTTTAATTTTTAGTATCTGACACCTTAAATCTTAAAACTCATACTGACTTGAAGGAGAAAAAGGTTGAGGAAATGAATTCACGTTATCTTAAGGATATTTAAGCTGTTAAAATGGAGAATAATAGCGAGGAGGGAATGAAAGGGAAATTTCTTTGGTTGTCAAGACGCAGATATATAAAAGAGGGAGAAAAACCTTTCAGGGAATAAATGAGGCAATGAATAAGAGGTTACTTTTAAGATTGTGTGAGATAGTAAGGCAAAGACAGATTAACAGAGAGAAAAAGAATGGAGATTCCGCCATGATCCTTAGAAAAAGCATTACAGATAAATGTGAGAGATGGCATTCCTGGCTAAATAAACTCCTAAATCCCAGGTTTAACCTATGCATAAATCTCCCACCCACCCCCAGGGAGCAATCTATTTAGCGTCCACTGACCAGTCGCATAAATTACGAGAAAGCAAAACAAATACCACAACTGCATGTATGGAAAGATACCTCCCCCCAAGTTCAAGAAGCAGCTTCAAGACCCAGACATGACCAATCAATTACCATCATCCAGACCGCTCGTTTTTCACTTCGCTTCTTCATCTATTCATTTAATAATGTTTATAGCGTGCCATTGAAAATTACGGCGTGCCGCGCGCGATGTTTCAGGATGTTGCTACAGAGGGTCAACTCGGCTGTGATCTCTCCAATCGCCCTTTTTCTGTGACTGTGTTTTCCTTTTTTAAAGTTTTTTTCTTTTGCGACGTGACTTATGTTTGTTTCTTTGGGATATCTTACTCTGTCAGTTGTGATTTTTTTCTTTGACGGATGGAGCTGGGGCGATGATGAATATTAACCGGGTCGGAGGTCAGGGGGTGGTGTTTGGTGGGGTTTCGTTTGTGGTAAATTGCTATATTTTTTTGCGTGTGGGGGTTTGGAGAGTGGGTAGAATTACAGGGGGGAATGAAGTTGAATTATCACTCTGTAAACTAAAAGATAATCCTCTGAAATACAACTTCAAAGCCCCAAGTCAAACCTAGCGACTATAAGACGCTACTGCAATTAATCAAAGTGGGGAAGAAGCATGGAGTTCAGCCTGAGACTCCCCCTATCCTGACAGGAATCTTCATTCCTGTCAAGATAGGGGACTAGGATTCCTCCATGCTTTTTTTATGTAGATTGATTGCAGTAGCATCAATAAGACACGCAGTGTGTTTTGTACCTTAAACTCTCATAGTCAAGAACCTTAATCCAGAAAGTATTTCGGATATTCTTTAAGGAACTTATCTCTTTAGTTTGTAACAATCTTTACTTTAGGTGATTAGTTTTAGCAATGAAAAGGTAATGTAAGATAATGTCTGAGTTTTAAAAATTTCACTGCTTGATCTAAATGATATTTTTAAATCTCAACTGGAAATACGTTGACACGACATAAAATTTTTGAAAACTAAATGATTTATACTTTTTTATTGTAGGAGAATGTAAATTAAGTTAAAGATATTTGCATTTACTCTACGAACAAAGTAAAAATAGAACACGAATAAACATATTTCCCCTTTAGTAGTTTAGAATATATTGTATTTATCCTAGATTCGAATTCTATTGTTTATTTCAAAATTTTATTATTTATCGTGACATCAACAAAACATTTTTCCTTATAAAGTCCGGCACAGCTTAGAGATGGAGCGAAGAGTGCTCGCTCCATATATGGCTTTATTTCCTTAAAGTACTGACATCAATTCTCAGACAGTCATAAATACAGGGTGTATCTGAAATGGTGCAACAAACTTTCAGGGATGATAGTACTCATCAAGACGAACAAGAATCGGTATAGAAAGGGGGTCCCAGACCAAATCCCAGGGAGTTAAAAATGGAGCGACACCCCAAAATATTATTGAAAAATTCAATTTGTAGAAGAACTACTATTAGTAAAAACTTAATTATGGTCTCAAAAATTGTGGTTTAACATGATATTTAAACTTATCTCAAAAGTCTTCACTTTAAAATTTGTTTCATTATGAAAAAAGTTAAAAACTACAAAAAATGTGAAAACTCTGCCAAAACCTTATTTTGTATTTCGAAATCATTTCTTTTGATTTGATAATCTGAAAGATCATAGTTGAAAACCCTTAAGTCCAAAGTTTCACGTAAATACAATCAATATTGAACGCTTGAGATCCTGTTAAAGTTTGTTTTTTGCGTGCGCTAGCAGTTTTCCAGAGTTGTTTCCAGAACAGCTGTTTTCGCACGCAAAAAACAAATTTTAACATGATCTCAAGCGTTCAATATTGATTGTATTTACGTGAAACTTTGGACTTAAGGGTTTTCAACTATGATCTTTCAGATTATCAAATCAAAAGAAAGGATTTCGAAATACAAAATAAGGTTTTGGCAGAGTTTTCACATTTTTTGTGTTTTTTAACTTTTTTCATAATAAAACAAATTTTAAAGTGAAGACTTTTGAGATAATTTTAAAGATCATATTAAACCACAATTTTTGAGACCATAATTAAGTTTTTACTAATAGTAGTTCTTCTACAAATTGAATTTTTCAATGATTTTTTTGGGGTGTCGCTCCATTTTTAACTCCCTGGGATTTGGTCTGGGACCCCCCTTTCTATACCGATTCTTGTTCGTCTTGATGAGTACCATCATCCCTGAAAGTTTGTTGCACCATTTCAGATACACCCTGTATAATGCAGAATTTGTGTAAGATTAATTATATAATGAGTGAATGAAACAGTTCAAAAACCTTATGCTGCGAGCTGCATTCCATTGTTCATAGTTCCCCTATTCGGCTAATCTATATAAAAATGCTCACATATTCTCGATCATGATCAAAATTATCTTTTCCTTTCTTCCGAAACCAGCTGAAAGTGCCAAAACCGTCTGATCCCGGCCGTCCGGACTTTCACCCGTCCGTGTCTCCCTCAAAAAGGTCCGTGTCCGGCCATCCATCCCTCCCTGACCTTTCCGGACAAGCGCCGCCCCTTCTATGTTCCGGACGGACATTAGGAATGCGGCCGCCCCTGGGATCTCGGCAATTAGGGAAATAGGGAATCGGTGTTGGGGATGTTGTTTAGTAATTTATGATCTCTCTCTTGAAGGGGTTGGCTGGAGCTTTTCCTCGCCAAGAGGTGCTGGGTTGGCGATGGATGTTTGTTTTGTGAGAGCTAAAAGTGTAATGCAGTGTTGTGTGAAAGTGACAGTAGCAGTGAGTTTCATTGTGTCATTATTTTAAGAATGGTATTTGAGGGAGGTTTCTCGTCAATATTGAGTAGACTAATTTTTATTCACGTGTAATATTGTGTTTTTTCTTTAAATTTGTATAGAGCACGACACGAGATAGAGACAGAAATTCAAAGATGAGGAGAGGGAGAGAGAGAGAGAGAGAGAGAGAGAGAGAGAGAGAGAGAGAGAGAGAGAGAGAGAGAGAGAGAGATGTGGGAAGAGAGAAGAGGTTATAAAAGTACAGGAAGGGAAGACAAGGATATAGAGGCAGATAGTAGGACTGATTTTATATACCTGGGGAACGGTCAACCTGAGCGCAGGGTCAATCATAACCTCCCGGATATCTTTGTTCGCTACATTACCTCACCTAATCACACAAAGAGATCGGGGAGATACGCCTGATCCTACGCTCAGGGTAACCGTTCCCTAAGGATGGAGAGAATAGTGACTAACAAGAAGGAGAGGACAAGTGTATGATGAAAGAGAAAGGATACGGAAAGAGAGAAGGGAGACTCTTCTTCTACTCTTGGGTGCTACTCTTCTTGGCGACTTTTTTGGCACTGCTCTTGGTATTACAATCCACTATCCAGAGATCCTCCGGGTTGCTATGAACTAAATTGTCCCCCTAGTTGTCAACTCAAAAAACAAGTGGGGCTCGGTTGTTGTATGAACTGGAATTTTTTTAACGGCATCGGCAGTCGTATGAGCAAGATGATTTTTGAGAATTAATCTTGAACCTGGTCTAATCTTCCTTGCACCAGCGGAATGAAAAACAACAGCAAGAATTGTTTCTTAACATAAAAAATTCAAATAAGCCTTATAACTGAAAACATCTCTGTAAAATAACTTTAAAGAAACAATTCCTTTACCAAAAACATACCCCATAAAATCTCCATAAGCTCACTTTATCTGTATCTGACGACCGGATCAGCTCGAAAAACATAATCCCTTTCAAATGGTTATAAAACCACAACTCCGAAAGAAAGATACATCCTTCTGAAGATCATAAAAACTTTTAAGAAACACAGAGCACATGGAAGACATCCCCCTTGTAATTAGAATGCAAATGGGAGGGGAGGGGGAGAAGTCAGACCCATCTAACGATGCTATCACAAGACGTCAACGAGCATTGCACAATACATTAACAACGCGGTATCCTATCTTCCTGAATAATCTGCTATATCCCGCACCCTCCAAACAAGTAACACTCTTTTCCTATGTCCGAGAAAAAACTCCGGCCTTGGAAAAACCTTAACTACCATCATAGGAAAACCAGTTCCCTGCCCAAAAAATCCCCGCTATTGTTAAATTCAATTACGGCTTAAGATGCATTATTATTGCAATATGAATATATTGTTTTTGCGCACGCGCTGTATATAGCAGCACACCTGTGTTACCTTGCTGCAACGAGGGGGAGGGATGACGCTGGATCAGAACGTTCTTTTTCGAACGTTTTTTTTTCTCTCTCTCGGCGGGTATGTATTACCATATAGATGGCGGCGAGTGTTCGAATTGAAATTCCGTCGGCGTTGTCCCAGTTTCACGTGCCGTTATTAGTCGGATTAGATTGTGTCCACTTTTTTTTGTTGGTGGTGGGAGGTTAGAATAGATGTTCTCTCTTCAACCAACCCCTGGGAGGTGATCTTTCGAAAGTTATAACTTTGAGTGGTGAGTGGTGTTGGAAGAGTTCCCTTCATTAATATCGTCTGATGGAAGGCTTGTCGAGGGGTCTGGGTTGAGGGGTAGATGACTTTTCCGCTTTGGGTTACCAATTACTACCGTCTTAAATTACCTCACTTGCAGACTTGCAGTGTTTAATAAGCTGCGTTCCTCTATTCGAAGCAGAGTTGTTTGTGAAGAAGTTTTTAAAAAGTCAACGGTTTTATTGTACAATGTTTCGGGGATACTTTGATTTGATCTCCTTCTACGTGCAAAATAAATCCGTTGCTCTTTTAAAAACTTCTTCGCAGTCTTGCACGAAGAATTTTATTCTTATTAGAGTTGTTTGTGTTGACATATTTGGGTAAGTTGCATTTTTTTGAAGTGGTTGATACCTTATGACCAGACAGAACGTAATTATATTTATTAAAATGCGCCGTTTTACGATTTACTAAACGATAGTTTTATTCCCAAGTGATTGTAGTAAAACATCGTCTTATTCATAGGTTTTGGGATTTTTTATTACCCCTGTTATAAAAAATGAAATATGTTTCATCCCGTTTTTCTTTTGTTTTGAAACAAAATAAAAAAATGGTGCCAGGTAATAATTAATTTGTTAAATTACATTCTTAATTAATATATTTTAGACTAAGCTTTTATACATTTTCAATTATTATGACGTAATTATGACGTAAGATTTAAAAAATTTTTATTGAGTAAATGAATGATTTGTACAACACGTATGCACAAAAGAGCTTTCTCAACCTAAGTTTGAAGGCTCGGTTAAAATATTTTTAAAACATTTCATTTACAAAACGACAGTACAGAATACAGGTTGTATGCTGTTGTGAAAGATACTCGTAAAAATAAGATGAAAAGTTGTTCATATATATTTCTAATTTTTGAATCTCCTGAAAGAATACCATCAATACTCATTCCCACTGTTTCACTTTCACTGTTTATCTTGAGTACCTCACTCCTGTGAAAAGCTAGTTTGCATAGAAAAATGAATGAGAAAGAGTGAAAAGCTAAATTACTCTATTCACTTTTGATGAATTCTTCAAAAAGAATATGAAAAATGGCAATAAGTCTGAATTAACCTTTTCTTATGCACAGTTTCAATGCCTAAATCATTCAGCAAAAGCTACTCAAGTACACATTATTAGCGCCAAAACACCTAGATACTATCCCTAACCATGACATCACCTCCAATACACACAATACAAATTAATCAATCGGGTGCTAGCACGAGGTAAAACTCTTCCCTGTTCGTGATTCCTCCGCTGGAAGGAATGCGAGAAGAGCCCGGCACCGCAAGGTCTCCCAAGAGCTTGAGGAAACAAGTTCTCAATGGCAAACGTCAATCAGACCACAAAAGCCGCGGGAACAATAATAATAAGAATAATGATGATAATGAAATTACCCCTGCTGTCTAAATCAGTGAGGTTTGATCGGAGAGAAAATCGTCTGTTTTCACCCGCATTATAAGGTTTCAAGTTGCTGACTAGAGTCGATTTCTTGTTTTGTGTTTTTCTCGTTGTGGGCGTGGATTTACGAAGTATCGGTTACATTGTATAATACTAATGTTCAGTTAATCTATAGTAGATTCACTTCAACATTGTGAAGTAAATTTTTTTTAATAAATATGCGTTGTTCTGTCAGCTAAGCTAGTTATATAAAGAAAAACGGGCGATCTATCAAGCTTATTAGAAATTTTAATTGTTTAATGTTGACCTAATGATGATGATGATGATGATGGGTAAACTCTAGAGACAGATATAGTCCCCAAGTCTTTTTGACGCATAGGTTTGCCTTTTGAAGTAACTTTTTCCAATGGTCAACATCTTTTGTCTTTACCTGGTGTTCTTTATATGTCAATACTAACTTGCGGGATGTTTAGTAATTTTCTTTTAAATAACGTCAATTTTAGGGGTTTCATCAAATGTTGATTGATAAACAAAATAGTTTCTTAAAAAATTATCATTACATACTTATCTTGTTCGAATTACGTCAAAGTATACTTATTATTTTCCAACTATGCCCACCTACAACTATGGATGAATGCACAACCCATGATTTTTATCCCTTAGTTTATTTTTCTTTTAATTTCTTTAGTTTTATGTTTATTGTAAGATACGTTTGTATGATCTCTAAATAAAACATTATGGAATTTTGTAAACACTGCAAAAACTAAAATTGTCATAAAAAGGAGTAGAAATCTGTATATTTATTATGAAAAGTTCATAAATATCTATTTCTGAAATTTTCTGATAAAATTGTCTGAATATCGAAATGCCGATATCATTTCAACTTTGATTTCACACCAATACAAGCATTACACAGTTCTCCTTGGTTAGGATCCTGTTTTTAATTTAGCTTTGGTATGAACCGTATCCCAAGAGCTCCGAACACAAATAGGATGTTCCACCAACCGAGCTACCCTATTTGAGGAAACGAGTTCTCCTTTCAATGGCAAACGTCAATCAGACACAAAAGAAGGATCTAAAATAATAATAAAATTACTCCGCTGTCAAAAGCTCGGGATCTCGATTGGTGGAAGAACATTTATTTTTGGTTGCTCGCGGCGGAATTCCAGTAATGATGCTACTACTTACCAGTTCTGTACCAGCCTACACAATGGACAAGGACTAGAATTGAGGTTTTTTTCTTCATTCACCGAGATATTCAGGGTTTATTTCCTGTGTTGCAAACCCTGTTTTGTTGCTGCTGTGATCCCTAATTAATTTTTTTTCTCTTCGTCGTCGTTGTTGTTGTTGTTTTTCATCATCGAGCGGTCCAAATTCCGAAGCTTTTTAATATCCCATCGTAACGACTCATTTGTTAATTAGAGTATCAGTTACAAATGGAGAAACTAATGTCCTAATGGGGTTTATCTCTGAGAGCGTTGCCCTTATCTTTTCATCTCTGACGTCGCGTCTCAAGTTCCCTTCTGCTTTTCGGATCTTTAATTACTAACTCTGCTCAAAAACAAAGGAAGTTAGTTTCATTGTTCTAATTATGGAGGATAAATGAAAGTTAGCTGATTATGGATATATTAATTATCCATACGTACAAACTGCGTACAAACACAAAAAAGAAGCATCCATGAGAAAGTTCTAAGGTCTTTTGTTTTTGTAATAATTGAAGTATGGTGTTTCAAGAAAGTTCTAATCATAGTAATGAGAGATGAAAAGTTTTGTTGAAAAGGTTTGGGGCAATTAGAAAATTAACAACACTTGATAATTAGTTTTGATGTTAGGGCATATGGTCTAAAATTGGCTCGAATTTTACTTATGCCTCCATTAGGTAATTGCAAATTTATATTTTGCTAAAATTTAACCAGAATTCCATGCTTGCTTTATTAATAAAAATCCTAATCCCAGTGTGAAATCACTGCAGTAAGAATTTTTATATTTTCCTTTGGAAAAAAGTGTTTTCCAAAGCCACCAAAGTTTAAAATTGATTGGAATTAAAATTAAATTTATTTAATATTTTAGAACTTCTTTTAACATTTGTTTTAGTACCATGAAAAACTCCTTAAACAATCACAATTAACCATCTATTTCCTCCAGCTTCCGTTAATTCAGTTTTTCAAAATTTAATTTCTCATAATCCTGTAGAAATTTACCATGCTCATTATATCGCCCAAAACCGTAAAACTAGCCTTAAGCACCACATTTGTTTCCCCTATAATCCGAGGTCAATTCTAGGTTAATTCAAAATACGATATTTCGCTATACTTAACTTGATAATACCAGGTGGCTCCGAAGGTCAAGAAACTATTCTCATGCATTAAACATTGTGAAAAGGAGCTGACTTTGAGATGGCTGGGTTAACGATAATAACTGCTGTTATATTCGGTAATGAAGCGAAGAGGCCCCAAACGCATTCATTCTCTATTTACCGCAGTTCCAAAATGGTTTAACTGTTATTTGGAAGGGAGGAGCAACTCTCTGAAAGAATCAAGGAAGTAGTATTCTATTGTGTGCACACTTTATTATCACAACAAAATAATAATGTGCTTGAAAATAACGTAGGATACCTTTGGGTCTTTAGTTGTTTCCAGAATGTAATTTTTTTCAAAACTTAGAATTGATCTTTTCCTGTTTATATCTAGTTTGTAGTGTTTTCTGTTCAATTTGGGATTTTAGCTTTTTATTGTCGTGTATACAATGGGTAGATCTTGTTTACTGAAGCCCTTGCAAGTTAAAGGTCTGGATTGAAGTTTTTTTTATGTTAGAATAGAGAAAAATTATAGTTTTTAAAATAATGGCATTGTTAAGTAGAAAAATTCCCCTGCTGTTTGAATTAACCCATAAATGGATATTCGCAAACAATGTCGCGCATTTTTCAGTTTTGTATACCTCCCTTCTCTAAAATCACTGGCTCTTCTAGGGGTAAAAAGATAAATCGAAATTCCTTATGGTTTACTATAGTTACTTTTAGAAAATGGGATAAAAGAGAAAAAGATAATCAAGTTTTCGGTATGCTTGAAGCATACTGCAAGCCCCTGTGCATTATAATTTTAATTAAATTTTTATATTTGTGATGGCTATACTAAGCTTATTAAACTTTTTTACACTTCTTTTTCGATTATTTTTATTTGTGATCGGCGAACTAAGCAGTCCAACATTTTCCTTAAATCAATTAGGTTCAATTCCGTTATATGTCCAATTAAATACTGCCAAGCAGTATGAAACGCAAAATATTTACAAAACGCCAAACTATCATTGTTGCCATTCGTTATAATTTGAATTAATAGGTGTGGAATTTCTGGCGATACTTCTAATCTTTGGAGCTTAAAACAGCTTGATGGAGAAATATTTAACGGGACGGATAAGGGAATTTAACCTCGAATTTTTCATCAAACTTTTAAAGAACTAATGTAAAAATGCATCTTTTATCTAAATTTCATCAATATCAATTCAATTTTGACTTATCAAGCCACAAAAAGACAGCTTGGGTCCGTGAAGCTCTTCTCTACTCAAACATCATTTATTGATTTCGATCATATTGATGACTTATCCCATCTTATCTCCGTAGCTTCTTTCCTTCCAAAAGGGAGCAGGTCACTTTTCCCGTCATCACGGAGGACACTCGACGACACGCGATGATCAGCCGATAAAAACGGGTTGAGCACACGTCAAAAGTCGCTGACAAACTGGGTGGCGGTCACGACGACAGGTGGCCCACTTGTCTTCACAAATCCACCTCTGGAAATAGCACACAGCGGCGATAATGGGGAATACGTCGCATTGGCTTTTAATAATAATAACGATAATCCCTACTGTGATGGGTGATCCTTCCTGGTCGCCAGCCACGGATGGACGGGCGGGATATCTTCTAGTCTTTTTCCGACTTTGATTCTTTCCGTAAATTTATTTTTGTGTGGTGTATAATTGGATTTGGAGGTACTCAAGCAGCACTTATATTCAAGATTCTTCCAATTTTTGTCATGTAGTATGGTCAAATTTCGTTTACTTCTAGTAGTTTATTCGCTTCATACTAATATCTATTGTCTGAGGTCATAGTGCTTGAGAGAGAAATCCCCTGTTTAGGGGAGTAGATAAATAAAAGCTGAAATATTTTTTTATATAAAGGGAAGAAACTTTACGATGGTTAGTAATACGGAAAGTATTCCCTATAAGTCATTAGTTTTTATCTCATGACCATAGAAAAGATGAAAAGTAATTAATATTCTCTTAGAATGATTTCTGGGTTCGCCATTGACACATCCTATTGGATAAAGTTTGGACGGAAAAAACTGTGTCTAATCACTCCTTATTTATTTCATACAACGTATTATAGAGTATATTCTTAATCTTGAATTACAACCAGGTTTGTAACTGCTCCTGAATTTACCTCACAGATGACATAATCGTTAACATATTAATTTCTTTTTTCGGGTGGTGGTGTTTTAAACGAGGGTTAAAGATTATTTTATAGTAAATAGATTTCACGATGAGGGATGAATAAGTTTCCCAAGCGTCATATCATTTTTATCTCAATCCTATGTTTTATGTTAATCTCAACTCACCAAATGCTCTGTAGACAAGACAGGCCTTATTTTAACACCTCTGTACAATATTACATATGTTGCAGTTCTTTCTGTACTTTTGCTCCTTGTCCAACGTGAAACACCACGACTATTCAGTAGTCTACAGATAGAAGTCTAGACTTGTATAGTACCGACAATCCTCCAATACATTCTGTAACTTGCTCTCATTCAATATATAAAGGCCCGACCTGCCGATAAAATGAAGCGGTTATGGGGTGCCGGAAGATTCAATTGTGTTGAATGAAAGCTCAATTATAGAATTCATTAATTATACTCGCCCACAACGGGCCATTCACGGCATTTCATGGTCTCCTCTGCTCGTTTTGAAGCCTGTTAGTGACTGATACCCGTGACAAAACCCTTGATAATGGAACTGGGACTGCAGATGTCCAATGTCGAACCTTAAATCACACCGGAACTTTAGGGTATTGCTTTAAATGTTCAGTTTTATAATACGTAGAATAGGTACGGTACTGATTCTTAGTACTTTTATAAAGATCACACATATGTATCAGAGACTAGAAGTGTCTTCATGGATCTAAAGAATGAGATGTGTTCCACCTAAATTTCTGAAATTATCTAGTACAAATTTAGCCTAAACTATTGCATTTGAGTTGTTTCACATTGGACTTTTATCAATATGTCCTCGCTATATAGGACTTCAAGCGCAAAAATAACTTACCTTAACATAACTTATATTAAAAATGACTTGCAATTTCAATATACTCGCACAGCTACCTTTAACAGAAATAATGTATTGAAAAATGCTGACAAACCATGTATGCGATTACGGAATTATTAAGCATTATTGATATAAAGTATTTTGTGTTGAGATCGTAACTAATGCGTTCTTTGTCACAAGTGTAAAAAAACTAATTGTGTGGCCTTTTCAAGTCTTTCAGCCAAATTCAATATAATCTATGTAGGTAGGGAAAGTGCAGAATGCAATTCTGTAAGCTTTTTCACCACCAATTTCAAGTTCAAAATATTTCTTGGGGGATATGACTCTTATTCTTATTTTCTCCCCATATTCTGTTACAGACTTTTGTTCTTTTACATATCTTCTATCAATTTACGGTACAATCCCCTGTTATCTGTCTCGTTAAAATAGTTTTTAAAATAAATATTATTTTATAATGGATTTTTAAATAAAGTATTTAATTTAATTTTGAACGCCAAATATTTAACCTTTTAATCCTAAGCCCCCACGAGATTGCCATTGGATTCTGTGGAAAATTTGAAGTGGCTAGGGATGAAAGGGTTATATATACGTATAGTCAAATTGTACGGTTATTATCAACAAAACAGTACATTTTCATCAATTAATATGGATATTTTGGCAATATTACTGTTATTGATTGGACACTCCAAACCATTCAGCGGTTTTTAACGGGACACATAAAGGGAATTGTACCCAAATTCGCAGTGTTTCACAAAATTAGATTATGTGTGAAGAATAACCTTTGTAGGGTTTAGTTCAAGAAGAAATAATTAGAAGAAATTAGGCATAATTCATTTTCAAATCTTCATAACAGCTTGTAACAACAGTAGAAGTTGTTTTATTTAACAATGAGACTGTTCAGCCAACGATAGTAAAAGGGTCACGTGATATTTACAGACTTTGCACGGCTGATAGTTGGGTAACCCGTGATAGTTGGGGTCTTGCTTCTATGAAAGCAAATGTCTCTTCCTCTTTCTATCAGATGCCCCTCAACTTCCACCTCCTCCGAAATATTAGTTCCAGCGTGGTCGAAAACACGTGACCTTTTTACTATCGTTGGTTTAGCAGTAGTATAATTTAATAAGTGACTAGTTAATAGATTCCTAACCCTAGTATGTTTTTAATAAGTAACACAGCGCATGATTAATTTTGTTTTCTCTTTCTGTTGCAGACGCATGCGGGCTGTCGGACGTGGCGCACATCGAAGGCCTGCAAGAGAAGTCGCAGTGCGCGCTGGAGGAGTACTGTCGTACGCAGTATCCTAACCAGCCGACGCGCTTCGGCAAGCTGCTGCTGCGGCTACCCTCGCTGCGCACCGTCTCCTCACAGGTCATCGAGCAGCTTTTCTTCGTGCGACTGGTGGGCAAGACGCCCATCGAGACGCTCATCAGGGACATGCTGCTCAGCGGCAGCTCTTTCAACTGGCCCTACATGTCGCTGCAGTGACCACGCACGGACAATTGTGGTTGTGATTCTTCTTCTCTTTGAGGTGCGGAGGAAGAACGGGATGAGATTGGTGTGAGGAGTCAGCTTATGGACATTTTGTTGGGATGCTCTGCACTAAGAAAACTTGAGTTTTACAAGCCATACTAAGAGAGCGTTTCCACTTATCCTAATATATTGCGCTACGACAATCCGGTTAAACCAAAAGGCAATTCACATTAGTTGAGGAGCTTACAGCAGCAAGGAGCTAACTCAATGAAAAGCTGTTGAAGTTAGGTCCTTGCTGCTGCAAGCACCTCGATTTTTGTCATCCTACACAACAATTGTCTTTGCACCCTCTTGCTTCCTTTCCTTTCAAGGAAATACAACTCTTTGTCTTAATTCTTATAACAAAAAAGTATAAATCTTATAACTTATTAAAACGAATTTCTGATAAAATTAGTTACATGAATCCATGCTATATTTTTTGATTGAATTCAAATCTGAAAAAAAATATTGTTATATCCAAATTGAAAAAGATAAATAATAACCGTTATTTGTCCAATGCACTCTTAAAATGAGTCTCGAAAATGAGTAAAAATTACTCAAATCTGAGTATGTCACGCACTCAAACAGGCTCCGTTCCAAATTTACTCAAATTTGAAAACATGCATGTACTCATTTTTTGGTATGTGTCTACCCTAAAATCCTACATTTGGTGAAAAAAATTTCATTGGCTTATAGTGTAGCCTATTCATTTAAATTCCTAAAATTCCTTACTTTTAGGCGTAAACTCTGATGCTCTTTACATCTTTAAGCATTTAAGTTGACTATAATATATTTTCCTATCAATTAAAATCTTTAAATGCATTTTCTGGAAAACTGTAATTTTAGTTATTTTTCTTCCTGTTTTCCTTAATTTCAAAAAAAATTTTCAATGTATTGCAATGAAACTTTTTCACCAATATAAATATATATTTATCTATGTCGGGAACTAGGATCTAAGCCTTTTTCATATAATTACGTATTTTTTAAGACAGTTGTTTAAAAAAATAGAGTAATTTTCTTAACGTAAATATCTTTGTTGTGATAAAGTGGGTATATCTCTCTTTCTTTTGGGCATACAAAATATCTTCTAGTTTACAACACAGGTAATAGTATAATCTAAATAATTCCCAAGTATTTTTCAAATATGTTCATTAGAATTTGTTTTATTAAGATTTCCGCAAGTTCAATTTTTCACCAGAATTTTAATAAAAATTCGCTTTATTTTCATAAATAAAATATTTTTTTCTTAAAAGTCACTAAAATTCATTGTTTTATTTCTCATTACAGCATATAGTACTTGTATTTCATTACAAATTTGAATATTTAAAAAAAAGCCCCCTAAAGGTAGACACATACCTTTTAAATGCGCCAGATACTCAAAAATAATGCATCATGTACTCATTTTTTAATTCGTCCATGACATTCATTTAAAGAGGGTGCAATGTGTTACAGTTATGATGACCATATAGCCACGTTACTATGACGTGGGAAGTAGACCAGTAAGTTGAATGCTATGTCACAACTTCGGGTTACACGTTATCACACCATGTTACTTTCGTCATATAGCAAAAATTTCAATTTTCAAATATAAACTAAAAATAAGCATAATTTGAGTGGTGACAATTAAATTGTTTGAAACTGAGTATGTCTGTTGTTTAAAAATTGAAAGCTTTGGGTCGTCATATTTGAACCAAAATGTTTCATACCCAAATGAGAACATCGATTTACTCAAATTTGAAACTATCATTTCTCTCAGTGTGGGTCTCGCCGGATTGCCACACCGCTGTAGATAACGATGTAGATTAAATCCGGAGAAGTGGATATGCTCCTTCAAAAGTGCTTATTAAATCTAATGCATCTTATAAAATCTTCTGAAAGTCTTACAGATAAATACGTTGACAACATTCACAATTTAAATAGTGTGCAATATTATTGGTTGTATGAGAACTAAGACAAACTTACTCAAACTTAAATGTCTAGTTTTGTGAGTCACCCATCAATGATTCAATGATATTAGAGGCGCAGAAATAAAATGTTTAGAATTATTAATTATTTGAGGTAACGCTTTAAAAGTTAAATAATTTTCAATGAATGCTTTAAAAAGGAAAGGAAATGATAATCCAATAATTTTCCCTAGGCATTCCTCAAAATTTCCTCTAAATTTCCTACAATCGCTTCCATAAAGTTAGCTACTTAGAGGTGGAGGGAAAAAGTGTCCATGTTGTGTTTCGGCTGTCCAAATCATCTCTCATCCCGTTCATTTCCTCTGCCCTTCCTCTATGAAAGGTCGGTGGTTCAAAGAGTTTAAAATGTCGGTGGAACAGGTGCTGAAAAGCTGAAAGATTTTGTGGCAATATTAGTCTTGGTGACATCGAAGAAGAGGAATTCAATTTTCGTGATCTCTTTCGTTTCAAGAACTTCCTTTATTTTCTGTACACTTCGAGCATTTTTGCTTTCTTGTGAAAGATGTAGTAATTTAACTCCATGATGTATCCAATTTTAGCAATTTAAAAATTACCATATTGGTATGTTGTGTTTCTCCTTATCGTTAAGATCTTCGTGGTACTGTCAACTTTACTTTATTAATTATAAAATAATGTTATTCTACAGAATCATTTAAACCAAAATAATAAAATTTGAATTGAAATTGGCACTTTTGAGATGCTTTACCGTGAAATACGTTTTAACATAGAATACAAAGCATTATTCGAGTCTCTTATTATTATCCAGTTTAAAATTTGATCCTCGACTGAGTGTTCAAATATGGAGTAGGTATATGTAAAAGTAATGAGAGCGAAGTTGATAAGCAATGAGTTGGATAATGAGATTAATACGAAATTAAATGTTTTCTCACCGATTTTTCTTGGCCAGCGTTGTAAGTATATGTAAATACTTCAGATGTAGATATATTAGTATTTTTTAAATAGTACCGACGTTGTATGACAACAAGGAATTAAAATGCCTTTTTGCTACGACTGTTTTTAGTAATCTTTGTAAATTGAATCATTATCAGAGATTATTTGTGTTTTTTAAATATTTTCGTGACGTCTTGTTTTCGTACCATTGCTTTTCTCGCTTATTTAAATGCATTCCATTAATGATGCTAAAGAGACACGAGCACACCGCCATCTATTGTTTGAAAGTGGTACCTAGTATCTTAAAATGCTCTGTTTATGTTTTTCGCGGACATAATTTCAGTTATTTTTAAGGGTATGAATAAAAATTTAGGAGAGAGATTTTTGACCTTGAGATGTTTTTTTTATATATTTTTTTTGAGAGAAGTACACATTCCAACTTGAAGAAATAAATACTACGCCAAACTTACATGTTGTCATACTGACGTCTGTACTTTAATGGAAGGTAAATATATACATAATTACACGTGCATTTTGGACCGAACATTATATAAATAAATCATCTGCTCCATCAGAAAATGGTTGTTCATTCATAATTTTTCAGGCCTTCAGTAGTTTATCATAAAATTAATGAATTAATACGCAAAATATCATCTTCTCGGCATATTTGCATGTGATCAAAAGGTTATTAATGTTTATGTAACCCTTCACTTGTTATTGAAGCACATAAAGGATTATAAAATGCCAACGTTTATTGTAATCAATATAAAAATTATTAATTATAATTTTATGTTCAGCATACTAAAACAAAGTATTCTCTAATTTTTATTTATTATACTTACATTAAAAGAATTAAACCACCTTAAAATACTGTAATAAATATGCAATTTTTTAAAAATAATTGTATCGAAAAAGTACATTGTGCCTTCACTATTTTTACTTCACCAATGAAATTTTAATTTGTTGTAACTTTTAAGTTGAGAGTTATTTTATATGGAAATTGTTTTATGTTGCTTTCGTGTATTCACTTGTTTCATCATCAGTGCGTTGAATAATGCATTGAAAAGCTCAAATAAATTTTATATATTTGTTGCCTCTTAAGAGCCCCCGTGAAAGATTAGAGTGAACAACTGTTCCATTTTCCATGTTGTACAGCTCGCCATTGTATTGTGTTCAGTCACGTGACGTTGCTCTATTTCTGTACTTCGATCTTACACAGTCCTGTTTGTCTAGAGAAACTGTACAGCAGGGGAGTACATTATTCATCAAGTAAAGAAAATGTAATTAAACGCTTTTAATTATGAACTAGCATATGATATAATTACGAGTTGAATACTCATGGAAAAAATACTCAATTTACTGTGGAAGGTTCTTAAATATGAGACGAAAAAATAAATATAAACCCAATATTTTTAAGTTGGGATCCCCTGTTGTACTAAGGATTTTGTGGTTTATTATAATGGTTAAGAGAGAATTGTATTTATATTGATTTCTGATTTCAACTGTTCGAAAATGTTTAATTTTCTTAAAGATTTTTATGTTGCTATTTTTCAAAGAATTGTTTAGCTCTATTTATAACTCAATGTCGACAATCTTTCTGAACATATAAATAACACAAAAAAATATCATTCTTAAGTAAATTTCAATACTTACCAAAATACGTATGTTACATTGACTTAACTTCTATTAAATTAAGCTTTTACTATATTAATTTTATAACTTGTGATAAATTCTTCACATTTATATTTTTAATGTATTACACATTCCAATGGCTTCTCTTAAATTTTACAGTACACTGGTTTATTTAATTGTTAATACGTATTTTTTCTGATTTCTTTATTTTTATACGAGATCAATATCATCTTTATCCTTCATGGTGCTAGTAAATGCTGAAAACAATCTTACTTTCATTCTTTAGTTTCGTTAAATGTGTTTGTACTGAACTTGTTTGAGGATGTTGTTGACATTTTTAGTGCTTATTAAAGTCACGATCTCGAACGGGACTGTGAAGAAGATCGTCTTGTGAATATCATGAAATGCGAATAAAGTATTGTTGACACATATTTGACTTGTTTTTAATGGCTTTAATAACTTTCATCCCAAGAATATGTTAAAACTGCTTAAAATTTTGAAAATTCACTCAAAAATCAAACTAATTGTTAAATTAATTTAAACATTTCTTAACGACAAAGACACAAATTGTGTATAAGTCCCGGATCGCTCTAAGTCTTTTACTTAGAGGCAGTTTATCTGATGATTATGACAGAAGTTTAAAGTTCTATTCCAACTTTGAAAATTCATTTTTTCTCAAACGTTAAACATTGAAATTAAAAATAAATCGAAATCCATACATCACTGAACGTGAAATCCATACATCACTGATACATGAAGAACTGACCATACATATTGATACAATACATGAAGAACTGAGTAGAGGTATAGACCTCAGTTCTTCAAAGTTAGCTTATTGACAAAGAATCGGACGATTTGGACGTTTTTGTTCTGGGTTCTCTATTACCATATTTCAAATTTCTTTTTTTGACATAGAAATAAAAACTAAATATTCCATAACCATCAATAATTTAATAAATCAGATGTCTCTATATTCTGATGGCTCAGTTGATAGAGTCTTTGCTGGTGTGCTGAGGTAACTACTTTTAATTTAGCATTACTAAATGCTGAATTGTAGAATATCGAATTTCAGTCACATTTATACTTCGCTAATCACAGAATTATAATATTTAAAAACTGCGTATTTTAAACAATAAAATTTCAATATAATTATTCTTTAACTTAATTTTTTATTTATCTTTTAACTAAGAAATACAGGATTTCAGTCCCTTTCAGTTCCGCTGTTCCACTTACTAAGGAGCATAGAAACAAATAATATACTGTGTATTTTAACTTCAGAATTGTAAAACAAGATTTGCATTTGAACAAGAGAGCTTAACATGCTAGACAGCTTCACTACTATCCACTTATTCGCGAATATAGGTCTATGTTAATTTTAAGTTGATAGAAAATCCTTGTACGGATGAAAAAACAGCAGTTTGTGTTGAACCTGCAGTTTACACTTTAATCCACTGAGCCATCAAATCCCCTCAGCTCTCGGTCAAATAATAAATATCTATTTCAATTTAAGTAGAGAAACGTGGTAAAATAAATCGGAAGTTTTTAATATCCATGTGTAAATGAAATAAGCAATTTTTAAAAAAATGTAACTTGGGTCAGCAGTCGCAGAATCCATGTGTCCACTGATTTATTAAATTTACTGAATTCCCTATAATTCAATAGACATTTGATATTTTACATAGTCATGACACATACAGGGTGGTCCTAAATTCGTGGTACAAACTGGGTATGGTAGGTAGAGGGGACCTAGACAAGCATATTTTGAAAAACTAGAGAGAGAACTGCTATTGGTAAAAACTTAACTATGGTCTCAAAAATTGTGATTTAATATGATCTTTAAAATTATCTCAAAATTCTTCACCTTAAAATTTTTTTATTAAGAAAAAAGTTTAAAAACCACAAAAAATGTGAAAATACTGTCAAAACCTCATTTTGTATTTCGAAATCCTTCCTTTTGATTTAATAATCTGAAAAATCATAGTCAAAAACCCTCAAGTCCAAAGTGTCACGTAAAAACCATCAATATTAAATGCTTGAGAGCCTGTTAAAGCATGGTTTAAGTCCGTTTTTTGCGTCAGTTAACTGCCGTTTTGGAAACGGCTATAGGAAACCAGTTTGCGCACGCAAAAAACGAACTTTAGCAGGATCTCAAGCGTTTAATATTGATGTTTTTATGTGAAACTTTGGACTTCAGGGTTTACAACTATGATCTTTCAGATTATAAAATCAAAAGAGATGATTTCGAAATACAAAATGAGGTTTGGGCAAAATTTTCACATTTCTTTGTGGTTTTTTAACTTTTTTCATAATAAAAAAAATTTTAAGGTGAAGACTTTTGAGATAATTTTAAAGATCATATTAAACCACAATTTTTGAGACCATAATTACATTTCTATCAATAGCAGTTCTTCTACAAATTGAATTTTTCAATAATTTTTTTGGGGTGTCGCTCCATTTTTAACTCCCTGGGATTTGGTCTGGGACCCCGAATCCTATGTGATTCTGACTCGTCTAGGTGTCTTCTATACCCCCTAGAAGTGTGACCCATTATTTATGGGACACCCTGTATATATATATATACATATATTTTACTATCAAATTTAAGATAAACTAATTAAAATTGAAATTTATGCACGACATAATCAAACTCACGAAACATTATCCCTTTTATCGAGAATCTGCTCTACTCTATTCAATTCTTTAAAATAATTATTTTTAATTATAATTAATTTATTGCAGTTTTATTTTATTCTCAGTGGTTTTAACTAGTTTCAACATAACTTAGTCCCAGGGCTTTACATGGGAATTCTATAGGCTATTCTATTTTAAAAACTTTAGACCTGAGAATCATTTTATTTTATTATACCTACTCTTTTCTGTGAGTGCAAAGCGGTTGCATTAATTAATGGAAAACAATTTAAAGTTTATAAGATGTTTAATCTTTTCTTGAAAACCAACCTGTTGAATTTCGAAATAAATATGTATTTCGTTAACAGATATTCAATAATAGATAAGGAATCTACATTTTTAGAGCAAAAATTTATTCATACAGTTTAAATTGCTCCTAATGCCAAACCAATAAGACCTTAATTTGTGTAACATGATGTTGATAATTAGCAATTTAAGATATTATTTATCCTATTCTTAGAGGAACAGGTAGTTTTACCTAAAGCCCAGGATACTCTACCTTTTAAGTAGCGACATCACTCTCAATCGGCCGCCATTATGGGGAGAACTCACTACAAGTATGGATAGTCTAGCAGCTTATCGTGGCTAGTAGTGAGTTCTCCCCATGATGGCGGCCGATTGAGAGTGATGTCGCTACTTAAGGTAGAGTATCCAGGGCTTTAGTTTTACCCTAGTAGACCAAATAACATTTAAAATGTGTCTTTGTTTAACGAGTCACTAGTCGTAAAAAATCTTCAACAGTCTCAAGTAGAAATTCCACCATCAATTAAACAGAATCTGCTTTTCAAATGAAGACGAGATAAACGATACTATTGCTTCAACCTCCAAAACCTCTCAAAAATAATAACACACCTTCCACATTTTCTTGATAGGGGGTATATAGACAAAAGAACCTTACCGAAACCATCCCCAACTTCACTGGGCGTGGATACCCGAACTTAAATCGCATTTCCTAAATTGTTGTGATTAAAGACGAAACATGCTTAGGCGTGCCTCCAGCCTCGTGACGTCACGTGGTCATCATCATCATCATTTTCCGAAGCTGATCTTCGGCGTCGGAATTTATTTTCCATTTCTTATTTCTCTCCCCCCTTCTCCTTAGGCCAGGAAAAGGAGATTTACATCGAGCCGGGAGTGTTGAAATATGCATGCCGGATTCGGATGTACTTCTTGCCGTCCAGAAAGGAGTTGTGGCCTCGGGAAATTGTGAAAACGACGATTTCCGATAGATGCTGTTACGTTTAGTTTGGTTGAAATTGCTTAATTTTGAATTAAACACAATGGCTATTGAATAAGCTATTAAAAGCTCGTTTTTACATTGAAAACATAAAATTCCCAGTGTTCCACGAAGTTTTACATGGAACTTACAAAGAGATTCGCTTTTAACACTTGCAAAATTGTTATAAAGTATGGCGTTTACTTGATTAAAATAATTAAAGGGAGGAAAAAGGTGTTTTGAAAGCATACAAGTATCAACAATTATTCTAATTTAATTCAGAGAAAAACCCAACTCTTCATCGTACGGTTCCAAAATATGTTTCTACATTTTGATTAACATATTAAAATGGTGCTCTTATAACATTTTAAGTTCTTAGAAAGAGCACTCTCCTACTCTTGATACCTTAGACGTGTTAAAAACTTGTTAATTTTGGTTACATTAAAATTTTTCCTCGATAATTTATATTATGGTTTTAACCTTTTAAGAAAGTATCAAAAACTCGAAATGTTTGAAAATATTATTCTTTTTCAACTTTGAGATATAGAGAGTTATTAAAAAATAAGACATGGAATTGTAAAACAGAAAGGAGAATAACATTAAATTATTTTTTGTGGTGAGGACAATAAATGTTGCTGCACAGAATATTTTCCGAGTAACATTGGTTAAGATTAGGAGCCATGACCTTCTGTCAAAAATAGTACACTCCCCCCTTACTTGAGACAACACATGAAGCTATGCAGGACTATTCCTTTCAAGCTTAACAATTCACAGCAGATCAAACCTCAATCACGGTTTCTATAGATCCCCCCAACTACAACAAATACAAATATTTCTCTCCGACAGATCCTTAGAGAAAACACATTTCCTTGTTTTCAAAAGAGGATAAAAAGCAAAAGTCCCTAAATCTATCCAAAAACACTATTATTCCGAAGCTTGTCCGGCAAAAAAGACGGACAGCCAACCTCCAAAAAAAACCAAACAAAAGTAATGAACACCGCACGAGCCCGAGAGGAAGATAAAACTTTCAAAACAAAGAACAAAACGAATCGCATCAAAGGGGCAGTTAAATTCGTGACCCATGTCAAATCCCGTACCTGCCTCTCTTATAAATAATAGAGGCTCACACGTTTGAAAGCCAGTGGTAAAAGAAAAAAAAGATCATTCTCTCCCTTTATACTTTACTTTTTGTAGCCCATCGCCGTTTTAAAGTGAACATTACCGGTGCCCAACCTGGAGAGCAGACCGCCAGGCCATATAATCATGAGTTACTGAAAACTGCCGTCTAGGCTCTGCAGGGAAAAAGGCCCATAAATATTGGGATGAATTGCCCTATGCTCGCCTGTTTTTAAAATCGTGATTTAATAAGATGACCTGTCGCTAGCTTGCAAGAGACAATTTAATTCTCACTTCTGCAGTCAGCTGCTCTTATTTCTTGTTAGTTTTAATGCCGTGGTTGTGGTTTTTTTGTGGGGAGTTCGTGAGAGATGAGGGGTTTAAAGGGGGTGAGGGGAGTTAATGGTTTTCATGAGGACTTAACTGCGGGGTTCTTAATCTGGTGGTAATTTCGTGAAAGGTCGTGGGTTTGAAATCTTTGTAGATTCTCCGGACTTGAGAGGAGAAAAGGATTACAACTTATTAGGTAAGTTATTTTTATTGTTACTTATTATTTTTTTTCTTCCTATATTTATGCTTCATACATTTCACTCGGTTCTAACTTGTTCTGAAAATGAGCTATTTTTAATCTATTTGTTAATGATATTAAAAATAAAAGTGGATGTTTTCAATAATATTTCATTACGCATGAAGATAAGTTGTCTTTTTGAAACAATTTTAGTCACCTCAAAATTTTGCTTGATTGCCTTTATCTTTAAACCAACAACTCTGTGATTACCACACACTATTAAAATTTATTTTACATTAAAAATGTTGGACAAATTCTTAACCCAAGCTTGATGATCAAAGCCCTTAGTACAGCTCTTTAAATTTTTAGGTATGGTAAAAACTTGATTTTCTGATTTTCTGAAACTTCCTTATTAATAAAGTAGAAGAGGTACTATATAGTGAGTTAAAAAATTATTGTCAGTTCTACTTGTAAAACTATGCAAACTAGGTTTATCATATATGATATACCGTAAAACGGGGTGAATCGGATCACTTTTGAACTTTGAGCTAAGGGAACAATTATCTAGGGAATGACCTAAGAAGTTCTGGATATAAAATTTTTTGTAGAAGTTACATCCTTTTAATTAGGAATACATTAAATTTTCAGTTTTTTTCTTTTCTTTCCTATATAAACAAGCTCCTACACTCACTTAGAATCAACTTAACAAGATTTCCATAAGTCATTCCCTAGATAATACTATCAAAAACATTCATGCCAAATTTCATAACAATACAAGCAATACATTTTGAGAAATCATGTTTACCGTAACTAAATTTATTAAAAAAACTGTTCTGAGAAAAATGCATTTGAAATGACATTTTGCATATGACCGGCATGTGACATTCTTTCTTTAACTATCTATAACTTGTTTTCTAGTGGCTATAGAATCAAAATTAAGATAGTTTTAGAAAGCTAAAATTCTGTACTAAATTATGGAATCAAAAACAAAAATTACTAGTTTTGGTCGAAATTGACGTTTTCAACGTAGGCACGTACCTTAAAGCCCAGTGCCTAACATAGATGCTAAGAAAACCCTAAGAAATTTATGTGTATTTGATGTTATACTAATAATGATTGTTTTGAAATATCTATTTTTATGACTTAAAATCTAAGGAAAAGAACACAATGTATTAAAATAACAGATAACATATTTTTACATAAACTCCGACTGATTTTTACATAGTTTCCGCGTAATTTTTTTATTTCTGTTTTTACTTTGTAATTTTCTACAACAAATGCGAACTATCCCCCCACAAAAAAACTGACTAAGATTTTTTATCAAAGACCTACATACAAAGGATATCCAACTTAAATTTCAGATAGGAGACAGGTTTCTTTTTCAGAGTGACCGAAAATCAATTTGGTAAAAACCCGATGACCTCACTGGTGAAAAAGAGGGAGGAAAGTATAAAAAAAAACTCCTTCGAACGTGCCTTTAAAATTCGTGTGTGGTCACGACAGCACTCAGAAATATTTGAAAAGGGAGAACAAAACATGGTTTTTCTGTAAAAATTTGGTTTATAAAAAGAGAAAGGAAGGATAAGTAGTTTAATTCACGAAGTATTTAAAAAATGTTCAATAAAGAGTTTAAACTATCCTCAAGGTTTGAATACCTTCTATTTGATTTGTGGTAAGCGAGGAAAATTATTTCAATTGGTATAATTTTTGGTCGCCAATTATATTGCAGTCTTATTTTTTGTAACGTTACAGTATCACTCTCGTATTTAAATATGCTTTTCTTAAGCGTTGAACATTTTCTTAAGCATTTTTTTATTTATCTATCTCTTTTTACAGTAATACAGATTGAACTAAAATTAAATTACATGACAGATCATTTAGTTGAATTAGAGTTTAATATTTAATTTATGAACAGTTTTTTTGATAATCACAAAGTTGCTGGTATAGAGATAAAGACTATCAAGAAAAATTTTGAAGTAATTCCTGAATTTTTTAAAAAGACTATATAATTTAGTTTTATATTTCTTTTGTAACTTCGTTACTGATTCGTTTTAGAATAATTGCTTTTTATTAGTAAAAATCCAAAACTAAATGAGATAAATTTAAGTTTACCTAAGAAATATAACTACCCGTAATAATATAGGAATTACCACACTATGTTAATGAACGTGAAATAAGTTTTATCCGTTTTACTGAGGTTCTACATCTACACTCATTCTTTTCTAAAAAAATTCTACATGTATCTAAAAAACTACAAAGAAATTTAATGGAATTTATAAATTATTTATTTCCCTCTTCGAGATTTGAAATGATTGATATTAATTCAAACGACTTTGTTTTCGAAAAAAAAAATCCTTCTCTAATGGTTTTTTACAATTTTTATCCCAAAACTTCTGAACCATAAAATATACTTTTTACTATTTTCCAGAAGATTTAAAAGATAAAATAAAGTTTAGAAATACACCAACTTCACTCGAAAACCTTTTTATAAAAACACTTCTTTACTTCACCCACAGCTAAAAAATAAAACTGTAAAAGTATCTCAATTTAGTTTCCAAACATCAAAAGTGGGATGAGTCATTTGCTAAAAAATACTAGCTTAGTTAAGAGAATGTAAAAATACCATAACTAATTTTATGAAATATTTTAGTGTAAACATTTAAGTCTATAAACACTTGAATGTTTTATATTTATATTTTTTATCTTATTCCATAAAAATATAAGTTTCAGATCAGAACACAACTCAAAACCAATGTTATCCGCTTCATATAAATTTGACTTATTCCACTAAAGGAATCACAGTCGGAATATAGGTTAGATACTTTTTTCTACCGTACAAAAGAACAGGGGCCAGAAATAACTTATGCATTAGCCCTACTCCAAACGTACGAAACTCGTATCTCCAGCACAAGAAAATAACAGAAAAAGCATCGGACTGCGAGACATCTCAGGGGTCAGATAAGCATGTCATGGCCCTTCCAAATCGGTCTGAACCTATGGCTAAAAAACCGATTTAAAAAAGTAAATAAATAAAGATGCGCCATCCAGCACCCATTTTAAAATGAAAGGTTGGAGAGAGACGCTCAAGTGATGCGGAGGAACATGAGGGATCATTAGAGGCAGAGATCACGATCCCGAGTTCAATCTTTCACTGGTTTGTTTCCGTTGGCAGGGTATCGCTCTTTTTGGCGATTCTCGATCGATCGGTTTGCCAAGAGTTTTGACTGCTACTCCAACTGCTCTCGTGTCCCAAAATTAAGGAAAATTTTAAATTTATAGAAATAATCACTCAAATATTATTCCCTTTTCAATTAAATACATGTCATAGGATTGGGAATATTTAATTTGGCTTAAAATTACCCTAACCCCCCCAACCATAGTTTAAGGGGGTGCAGAGGTCCTCTGTTGGTAACGAATTTTGAGCAGATGTTACGCAATTTCTCCTAAATGATCATTGTTGAATACATTCCGCGCACCATAGAAATCATAAATATCATATCCCATACAAATAACAAGGAATTTTTAGCTGAATGATCGTCACAAGGACGTTTTTGATACTTTTTCGGATGTGTATGGAACTCATTATTGATGGGGCCCTTGTATCCCTTAAAATGCTGTTAGGGGTCATCCATAAATTACGTGAGGTCAAAAAGGGGGGGGAGGGGTTTGGAAAAATCTCACCAAATCTCACCAAGGAGGGAGGGGGGGTTGATTGAAATCTCACGTCAACTTTTTAAGTTAGAAATTATACGATTTTCTTTCTTTTTTAAGTATGAGAAAGGAATATATAAGAAGGAAGGAGAAAAATTATTTTTAAATAATCTCACGTGGGGGGGAGGGGGGGTCCAGCAAAATCTCACTAAATCTCACCAAGGGGGGAGGGGGGGGTCCAGAATTTGGAAAAAACACCTCACGTAATTTATGGATGACCCCTTAGGGTCTATTGGTATAAACTTTAATAATGAGGAGCGATAATTTGTGGTATTATTGTAAAATATCTCACTATCCTTAATTTTTGGACACCGAGTGTAGTTAAATTTATTTTAAATTTTCAGACCGCAAGGCTGCGTTAAAAGTGTTTTAATTCTTGAGGATAAGTAAAGAAAGTAAATATTTTGAGAATATTATTTTTTCTAAGAGCTAATAATTGAATTTTCCTCAACATTTCTGGAAATATTACGTAGATGAAGAATTTCCTATAAAAATTTCTAACTTTTATGCATCCACTATCCTTAAGTTAAATCGTGGGATCAAATAAATAGAATTTAGGTTATTCGATGAGAAATAAAAGAAATGATAAAATTTAAATGAAAATATGAAAACATAATCTTCAAGATTTATAGACTGAAGAAAAAAATACCCCTTTACAAATTTAATTTGTTTTAATAAGGAACGCTTATATCTAATGAAAACAGTGTGCTTCTAATACCACAATCAAATTCAACATGAGTAAATTTAATTTTTCAAGGCAATATATTTTGGTATTAATCTTAAATGCGAATTTCGAAATTAAATTCATAAAAATCCTACGATGTTTTTTTAATTAAAGATTTAAGCTTTTACGTAAATGTTTAAACAGAAATTTAAATTGTGGTGTATTTAAAAGCTTTGAGAAATAAACATAACCTTGTTCAATATTTATTTTTGCTATAAAATTTTTGTCTGGCACTACTATAAATTTTACTCTCTGGTACAAATAATAAGTGGTCGTCAATAAATTTTAATGCAGTTGGTTTCATACATTTTTAAAGATAAATTAATTTTAAACATAATTGCCGTGTCGTAAAACAGGTTTTTTCTAAGATTCAGGTGCATGTAAGATTTCTAAAGGTATAAAAGATCTTATTTGAATTTGAAAACTAAGATTTCTGAAATAAATAATCTATTACCAATAATCTATATTTTTGCTTATTTAAATAATATAAATGTAACGTAAAAAAGTTCAAACAAACTAAATTACTCCATAGTTTTGTGGTGTTATGTTTAAATTAATTTTTTACTTTTAATCCGAATTACTTATTTTTGATAACCACCAAACTACCATTGTGGCTAGTCGTTCCTTTTTTTAATGAAAGGAATTTTTAACGCTTTCAAGAGATGCGTTTTCAAGTGAATATTTCAAAACGCTTTCTCACACTTTGTTCCTATAATGTTATTTCTAACTTCGTTATTTTTTAACACTCCTTCCCCTTTATAGGTTAGTTCATAAAGAAACAATTTACTACCAAGAAATAAAGAAAGCCGATATTTCCAAGGCCCCAAGATCCACAAGTGCCTTCTCTCCTGAAGAAAAGCTTCATACCCCCTACACTCTGAGACCTCCACTTATTGCCTAACATAATAAACGAAAGTTAATAACTCACCGACATCAGACTTAACTCAATCGCTCTAAAAGCTTTCACCAAATCGCCACATCGCCCAAGTATCAATAAAAGATTGTAATAAAAACCTTGGCGGGTACCGTTGGCGATCGCTTGCCCTCGGATGACGCCAAGCGTGTCATTGGGCCTTTATACAAAATATATGAGGCCGGTTTGTTGCGGATACGATGGTTGAATGTTTCTGAGCAATTTTGTGAAGTGTATAGGATTATTTTATAGTGCTTTTTGACTCCGAGAATTCACTTTTGATTCTTTGGGATGGGTAAGAGTTTCCTATAAGGAGATTTTTACTTTTGTTGGACTTGATATTAAAAGTCTGAAAGTTGAGCTCACGTATGGAACAGAAAAGTTTAGAGTTAAAAAGCCTGTTTTGAGTAAAGTTAGTTTTGAGTAAAGTTGAGTTTTTAGTTAACTTTTTTAATCCTCTAGTTCCTTAATAAATGGTTGAGCTTGGCTTATAAAGAATTCAAAATAATTGAAAATTTAATACACAGACTTTATAAGAATGTTTTTAATAACTTTAAATTTTTATTGGTAAATAAATAAACTTCATTACTTAAAAAGAGGTAATTCCTTTTAATCAAATTAAATCTTAATCAAGTTCAAACCAATGTTAAGAATGAAAAAGGAGTAGCTAAAAGGTTGATTTTTTTCCCTTTTTGTAATTATCTTATTTTTAGTGGAATATAAAAATAAAGATAATATATTCCAGTGTCATATTGAAACATATTTTAATTACTTTTAAAGTCAAAATGATAATCGAATAGCCACTTTTACATTGCAAAAATGGAGTTTTAATGCAACAACTTATAGAACTTTTAGAAATTTAAAACTAAAACTATCACTTACTAAAGGCAAATTATTATGAATGATAGAACTAATTTATAAACTTGTGTTACAAAAATCCCTCTAGCTACAGATTCTGTTGCATGTTCGAGTTATTAAAAAAATAACTGGAAGTGTAAAATTTCATCCAATGAATTCAACTCTTCCACGTAATTGAAATATCAACCCTCCTAAACTGAGAAAACTAAGACTAAAGTATAGAGTCCAATTCTGTTTGCTACACTTACTCGAAAGGACCTCTCTACTAAAGACTCAATCGATAGTTGATGCCTTCACTTTTTTGATGACAGAAGAGGAAATGGTTGGCCCATCAAGACTCCTTTTGCTGACACCGGTCATTTTTGTCTCTTCACCGCAATTTCATTCAGAGTAGTAATAAAAGTAATGCATCTTGCTGTATATAAAGCCATCAAGCAACATATTTAGACTCTGATTCTACCCTTCCCACTTTGATGACTATTCGGGTATTGAACAGCTTTATATTCTCATGAAAGAAAGTGTATCTATAAAAATGATTCACAACCTATGTATCAGTGAATTCATTAATAGAGAATATACAAAACACTTATTTTTTATAATGTTTAAGTTACTCTGTAATTGTTAAACTATTATGTATAACCCAATAAACCTATGTACTTCGAAAATGCTTTCGAAATGCTAAATGACTTCTGATTTCTTTATAAAAGTCTTACTTTTCACTGAACTTCTTACTATGCTATTTTAGTAAATCTTCAAAGAACTTGTAAATACTAGTTATGATAAAAAAAAATTCTCAATGCTGGAGATAAAATAAAAACCCTGTTGTAAAAGTGTTTTCTTTATTTAAGCATGCATTTATTTTTTCCTTGCCCAAGAAAAGTAAATTAGTTAAGTAATTAATAGCTTACACCTTACAATATTGTATTATAACTAGGGGGCTATCGCCCCCTGCTCGCTATCGCTCGCCAACCCCCGGGAACTGCTGAAGCAGTTCCCCTAGGATTGCTTCGCAATCCTGTGCTCGCTACGCTCGCTCGCCATACGCTGGTACATGGTACAGCCTAGCTGAGATTCATTACCAACTAAATTTATTGGTGAAAATAGTTTTATAAATAGTACTATGCAGCAGGGAAACATTAAATACAGTGTATAAAAAATATGTATACAGTGTTTTTAAAATTCATGGGTACTGTTGCATTAGCCAAGAAAAACCACCATAAGCAGTATAATATATCAGATAAGTAGTATTAACATGCATATAAAAATAATTGTTTTACAGTAAATTGATAAAATAGTAACATTTAATCTCTCTTAACATATTTTAACAGCTAATAATATCATTAGAGACTGAAATCAGAAAAAAATCAAATCCAAAACAATGCAATAATTTTGTAAACAAATTTATTGTTGCCAACCGAGTAAAAGAAATACAACGAAATCTGGGCGTTACGTAAGAGAATTATGTATATAGATAAATTGAAATAGACTATATTACTATTAAAATTACTACTTTAGTATATAGTACTTTAATCTATTAAAATTAAAACCCTAGTTCGAATTCGAAATATCGAACCCTAGTTTTAATTTGCAGAATATTTTATCGCACATGACAACTATGAAATAAACCAATGGACTTTCAAAGAATTATCTATATCATATAAGCCTAATTGCAATAAATAAACAAATAAATTGAATTATTTAGTGTATGTTGATTGATAAATTCAGTTAGTTTTCTGGTATTGCATTTGAATATTTATGTTAGTTTTTAAGAAAAAAATGCAGAATTTAATTCTCTTCTACTATGAATGATTCACAAAAAATTAGATTAATCCATGTATTTAAAACATACCTTATTAAAAAAATTGAGATGAATATTATGCTATTTATGTTTAAAACGTATGACATGGATATTATGTAAAGTTTCCTTAAATTTGAAAAGATAAGCCAAGCAGAAGTACCTTTTTAGTTACCTTCTCAAAATTTCAAAATTTAAACTTTATTTATTTATTACTATTTCTAGTTTTGTTTTTGTTTTATTTTATGTGCATTGTGGTGTTTTTCTTGTTAAATTTTAACTACTTACTCCTGTAACCCCCTCTGCTATTACATTGTGGTGCACGGGGAGCTTTTTGTTTGTTTAAATAAAAAAAAAGCAGAAGATGTTTCAAAAATATATAAAAGTCAGTTGTTTTACAGTTTATGAAAGATTTCTCTTAAAAAACAGTTTATGGGTAAAAAATATGGGCATAATGTAAGAAAAATTTTTCAAGCTACTATAAATTATAGACTAAACTGTGAAAAGAAGGTAATTTCAGAACAGACCTAGCCACAAAAACATTTTCTCTCAGTTAATAATGAATTCAAAACAACATGATGAATGTAATTTCTGCAATTCAAAAACCGAAACTGGAAATATTTTCCAAACAAGGAAAGCTAAACAATCAGCTTCCTCGCAAACTCTTTCTTCGATTCGAAAGTTCTGCATAATTAGGCATTTACATGCTTCTAGACAGTTACTGAATTCTTCTCATTTCTTTATCCAGTGAAAAATTAGAGAGATGACAAAAGTTGTGGGTCATGATAATGAATATGGCATTGAATCCACTTTTTCTTAATTTTTGAGTCTCGATTTTTCTATTGTATCTCGAGAAAAGAACAGGTTTTCAAGGATGTGTGGTCAAATGGGTCAAACTTTTTAATTTCTGATAGGTGAAAACTCCTTTTGTAGGCTTAAGAATCAAATATGCTAATGAGTTTTCTTTTATACTTTCCTAAAGCAAAACAAACTTCTAAAGGTAATAATATAATTGTTGTGATTAATAATCCTATAAACTACGCTTTTAATTTTTGAAGAACAGATAGCAAAAGTAAACAATAATGATGAACAATAAGAATGAAATAAATATTAAAAATAAATAACGCAATTTTTTCTTGTCTAAACAAAATATATTTTCGAAAATCTTTGGAGGAATTTTACTTAAAATCTCAATTTTCAAAGGCAAAACGACTCAATTCGACTCTCACATGACAAAAATGCTTATCAAATACACTACCCTACAATAATGGACTGAACACCAGTGTGAAATGCTTCAACTGAAAAAATACATGATTTAATTTGAAGTGATTGACTTCTACGTGCTGCAATATCATTATTGACATTGCCAATATTATTATTGACAAGTTGTTTTCCCTGCATTTTAAAAATAGCTATTACTCTGCAACCCCTTAATTTAAACACATGAAGTTGGGATCTTTAAAGTGTTGTGCATTAAAAACAACTTCCTTTCCAAAAAGTTTCGAAAATTCCAAGATAAAGTTAAAAAATTAAAAATTAAATAAAAATTATTTTTTAAAAATAATTTGAAACAAAAAAATTTATTGCATTTTACCATCTGTAATATACATCGTTACTAAATTTCAAGTCTAAAATTGGATTTAATCACATTTGGAAAAATAACCCCCCTTAACAACCCCCTGATCTATAGTAAAAGAATGATAAACTCAAAAAGTTCGTAAGATTTCTTAAAAGGTTTCATATGATTAAAAGGTTTGCAAAGAGTTTAACACAAATAAGATGCAAAACGTTTTTAAGTTAATTTTCTCTAAAAATCTTAGATTTTCCAGAAAAGATTTGGGAGCTTTTTGAACTAACCATTTCTATTCATAAAATTCCTTATAATTATTTTTATGTATGTTTTTTAACTATTTAAAACCAGAATCCAACTTAAAAAATTAATTTTAAACTAAAATAGAATATTTTGATTCTTAAAATAATACAGTGTGAGTAAAAATTAGTTTTCCTAAATACAGTGCTGCTATTCTAAGAAATAGAGGAGAGGATGGTATTATGGAATAGTCGGGTAATATGGAACACATGAGTTTCTGCTCCCCCTCGTGCTGCTATAACGTGGCAATGCCACGAAAGTCTTGTGAAATCCCCCATGATGCAGTGTGCAAGGAGTTTAGCTTCTTGTTGTTGTCTGATCAGTCGCAGCAAAGCAAAGGTTGTTTTAAGATTTTCGAAAGTTTTTGACGGTAATTTTCAAATCTTTTAACCTACCAGTAACTATGAGACTTTGATTTTGTTGTTAAGCATAATGTACATTAAAAGATCAGTAGTTTATTATACTGCAGTTGTTTTTTAGCAATCCATGTTTTATCGGTCAGTAAAAGGGTTCATAGTACAAGCTAGTGTGTCGGGTATTATGGAACACTAGGTCCATTCTGATGTGTCATATGACATTTACTTCCTGCCATCAACTAAAGGACAGGAAAACAAAGATGCTGAAGCATCTTAAACTAAGATGTTTTGTACTGAAAAATTTTCAGAAGACCAACTAGGAGAAATTTGGATTATTAGCTGTTTTCTATGGGCTCATCTTGACTGTACTGGAGCAGAAAAAGACGATTATGTTTGTGACTATTGCAAATAAACACATGAACAAAACTATTTGAACGTAAATTGTTAAATATTGTTTTATAGTTAAGATTAACTATGTTCTCTAAGGTTTAATTAGTTTTCAATAGCTGTAAATCCAACTGTTCCATATTACCCTCCATTTGAATTTTGTACATTTTTTTATTAGAAAAAATAAATGCTGATTTATTTGACCATTGGCCCTTCATTGTCATTAGTTATAGTATGTACTTAAAATGATTCGGCAGATTTTTATTAAAAACCAATAGAGTTATTCTTAAAAAAAAGGATGTTCCATAATACCCTCCTCTCCTCTACTATTTCAAATTCCAACTTTACTTTAAGGCATTGGTAGATCACCTTAGAATTTCCTAATTTAAGTTCATTTTTTATTTTTGTTTATTTAAAAACATACCATGTAGCTAAGTGGATGGTTAAGGCAATTAAGATACAATTTTTATTAAGTTTGGGGTTTTTTTCAAATTAAACCTACTTTTGGCTTGTTTTTTAAGGATGGCACTTAGCTATAATGAGATTTTCAAAACTTATAAATATACCACCCGCACCTCCTATGGGGGATGGAACAATATTATAATATTGTTCCACTCAACAACAAAACACAGATTGTGTGAAATTTAGTCTAATTGGAGAATTACAAGGCGATCCTCAAACGCCTTAAGAAGATAGGAAAAATCCTTTAAAAAAACATGAAAAATATAAAACTATAAAGTTTACTTCAATAGCAAACTATTTTTATGGAAAACATACTTGTATTCCGATTAACTCCTACAGTATCACAACATACTGTAAAACAATCAATATTTAACATAGTTTTTCCCTAAGAGAAGATTTAAGGGCCGATGGATATTTTTTTGGTCTTCAGCAACAAATTTGTATAACAAACTGTTTATCATCAGTTTCACTTCAGTTTTACACCAATTTCTGCACAGACAAATAGGTAGTTAATTTAATGAGCTTCCTACTCGATTTTGGAAGTTTTAAGGTTTTTAAATAAAACTAGCTTAAAAATGTATTTAATCTAATGTGTGTTAAATGTTTTGCATGTCTTTTAATCATGTGAACCCTTTCAAGAAATCTTACAAACTTTTTTAGAGTTTATCATTTTTTTACTATAGATTAGGGGGTTGTTAAGGATGGTACCAAATAAATTTACGGGTAACTTAATTTTTTCCCAATGTGTGTGTGATTAAATCCAATTTTAGACTTGATATTTGGTAACAATGTATATTGTAGACGATAAAATGTAATAAATTTTTTTTCAAATTATGATTTTTAGTTAATTTTTTCACTTTTCTTAAAATTTTTGAAATACTTTTTTTGCAAAGGAAGTTGTTCTTAATGTACTCACTTTAAATAGATTAAAATTACGAACAAAATGAGCCCAATTTCATGTGTTTAAGTTAAAGGGTTGTAGAGTAATAGCTATTTTCAAAATACAGGAAAAACAACTTTACAATAATTGCGTAACACTAAAAAAATTATTACTCCCTAATGAAATGTGATAAAAAACGAAACCTGTGACATTGTATCTCTAACAGTATTTGTTCATCATAAAAAAATTGCGAAAAATAGTGAAAATTTAATCTTGGGTTTTTTGTCTGTTTTTAAAAAAAATGAAGAAAAACTCAAAGCTTTAAGTCGTTTGAGAGTCGGGTATTTGGACGATTTGGACAAAATTTTGCAAACATAGTTTTTTTGTCCATTGGAACAAAGTTAGAGGGTGGGAGCAGAATATTTTAAATTTAAAAACCCCATACTGTTAAGGGCCCCCTACTCTACAGCCTGTTTAAACTCATTTTGAATTATTTGAAATGGTTTTATGTGTTTTTTTACGATTTTCATTCGATTCATGGACAAGTTGATGCCCTTAAGCCACTTTTGATGGACAAACAACAAGTGCAATCAGTGTCCCAACTCCCGTAATCTTTCTACAATCCCGAAAATTGGCAGTGGCTTTAATAACTCTCCTGAAATTGAACGAATAGACTTGTCTCTAAAGTGACTACTTGCTTCATCACTTCTTTCTAAGTCCCCAAGTTTATTTCTTTTTGAAATATCATTACAATGTCACGCAGAACTAAAGAAGAACCTCACCAGATCACACGCAAGCATTGAAATGTTAAAAAATTTAGATTCAGCCGGATTTCATGCAAACTGTCTGGTGTCCGGTCTATTTCTGTAGGGTAGTGTACTTCTTTTATAACTCGTAAAAAATTATTACCTCAAATCAAACAATAATTTATAACAAAATATTTTAAAGTAGTATGTGCAGTATCTTTTTTATAACAAGATTTTAAACTATTTCTTCAAAACACCCAATCTTTCTCTCTCTGTGCTCTTTTAGACAAAAATTTTTAGAAAGTTAAAGTAAAAATGCAAGGAAATACTTTGAATTCCAATTTCATAACGCATAAAGAATAAGATCTAGAAATATAAATCCCACTCAAATATTTTGATTATTATTATCGGTTTTACTATAAAGAACACACACTTCTTTAGTTGATCTGATGGGAAAAAAGAATAATTAACTAAGAAGTTCGTCTATATTTAACATATCTAGAAGTGTCTTACAGCCTCATAGTTCACAGGCATCTGCATCAATATAAAAGTAAATAATCTACGTCTTCAATATTTCTCTGTGTCTGTAAAATTTTTCAATATGTGTCTCTTCCAACACATAGTAAATCCCCGTGCTTTCGGTTTAATTTCAGTGTTGGGTAAGTATTAATATGAGCTTTAATATAACCAGGAAATCATTAATATGAGTTGTCTGTGTATCCCTTTTGTAATTTAGAATACGGTTTGGATAGATGTATTTATGTCTCTTGGAAAATTCAGAATACAGCTTTTATTATGGGAAAGAATCCTTAGACGATTCCTTAACAGCTAATAGAGGAAATATCATCATTCATCCAGTCAATCGACCTGGACTATACCTGGACCAAACTATACCTGGGAGCTAAGTTTACCCTACACTTCAACTGAACCTACCAAAAAAAGCAGTTTTCTCTATTATTAGACAAATATGTGCCTTAAAACCACGCTCCACCTGTACAGTTGGCTTTTCCTTGCGCCTCAGGGCATACAAAGAAAACAACCAAAAGCAAAATTTATATTTTAAAGAATAAAACAGGGAAAAAATAAAAATCTCAGTCGGGTGGGTGGGGAACTTGCAACCCGGGGGCACATTTGGGGGTCTCTACCCCTGCTGTCGATGGCAGCAGGTTCAATCTCATATTCCAAAACCCTGCGGTTTCAACTAACAAACCACTAGGGGGTGTAATAGGGGCTGTCAGGGAGAATTATGAGGGGGTCTCGCCTCTGATGGTTGTTCCAGACCCTCGGGGGTGGATAAGAACGTTCCTTTTTTGTTCTTTTGTCATTATACCTTTTTGGAGGAGAACACGAAAATGCGAGTGGTGTCGGTGTGACACCGGAAACGGGGTTGTCGTTTGGAGTTGATATGGTTGAGAATGCAGCTTTCTTTTTTTTCTTATGGGGATTGAGAGCTTTGGGGATATTGTTTAGTGATTTATGGGGCTTTGGGTGGCTTTCCTGCTCTGCTCAGTTCATAATATCTGGGAAAAAGGATGACGGAAATAGCGATTCTTGTTTTGAGGGGAAAAATATTTTAGGCTGGGCTGAAAACGTAATGAATAAGAAATACATGTAAGTGTATGAGAAGCCAAAGGGTTAAAGAACAATGAATACCAGGTTTACTGTTCGTGATGATAAAAAAATTGTAAATAGTTCTGAAAATTCAATCAAACGAATTCTCATGAATCATCAACAATGTTAAATATTTTTGATAAGCCACTAATTTACCTTAAACAGTAAACGATAGTTCCTTAAAAACAACTTTGAGAAAATTACGAAATTAACGAAAACTATGTCACTGTATAGCATTTTATGTCAGATGATTGCGAAATTTTGTGAATTTATTTATAAATGATTTTTCTGTTTTCTTCTATAATTAAGTACCTATTCATGAAAAATTCTATTTTTCTTCCCCTATTATTGCATTTTTTCTTCTTCTTCTCATTTTATTGTATTGCTAGCTGATATACCCATCGTTGCTCGGGGAAAAAAGGATTTTCAATCTAGGTGATAAAATAAATAAGAATTATTTTCTTCCCTATATTCCTTTCCTGGGCGTCATTTAGGGGCACTAGGGTCAACTGGCTTCCCGCTAGAATTTTTCTTCCATGCTATACTTCCTTAAGACATAAAAAACTTTAAAAACACCACCTGTTAAGAATTAATGTGTGAAATCCTCATTTTTAAGAGTGGATTTTTCAAATTATAAAAACATTGGAAGGAGACCCTCTTAGCCCCCTTATTTCAAGGTGCTATATCTTTGTTCCCTTCAATATCCTCCATATATTTCTCCAATTCGTAATTCATAGTTGTGGCAAAATCTTCCACCTTCGCTTCAAAATAAAGGTAGAGGTCTATATTATTGAACAGCAATTTCTATTAACTCAATACTTATTTTTCCCTTCATCCCTGTTTTCATAAAATTCAAAGCAAATAAAAATAAATATACTTTCCTAAGATGTAAAACAAAACAAGAAACTTTGGGAATTAAAGAGTTAATAACCGGTTTTTTAAAATTAAAATTTAATAAATGTCAGGGAGAGACCCCCTGAACCACTCTTTTAGTCCAAGAAAGTTAGCTCAAAAAAGGGGTTCAAGTAGAACAAATTGTAAAAGAAAGTTTGATGGATGATTCTTATAGAAAATTTTCCGTAGAAAACGATGATGAAAAGTATACCAAAACTAACCGTGTCCTTTTTTTCACATTATTTTTGAAACTAAATTCTAATAGTTTTCTATGAAGGATTAGAGGGGATTTGATTCAACTATTTAAAATGGTAAAGCAAGGGGACACAGAGGGAATAGATTTCAATACGGGTAATAGAACAAGGGGTCACAATTTCAAATTGAATAAAGTAAAATTTAAGACGGATTGTAGAAAGCATTATTTCTTTAATAGGGTAGTGGATAGATGGAATGCGTTGCCTGAAACAATCGTAAATTCAAGTGGGGTAAACGAGTTCGAGGGGAAAATTGACCGATACTGGGATTCTGGTAGTTTGGGTTAAAAAGACTGGACCAACCTTGCTGGGCTTACGCCTGTAGTTGGTCGACTTAATTTGTATTTGTATTTGTATTTAGTTTACTGCAAAAGTTTTATTTTATTAACAATTTTTAGCAAATAAAAAAAACACGATTGTCCGCCATTTTGAAAAATCCGCCATATTTGATACATTTAGGAGATGAAACTTATATGAATATTATTTTGACTTAATTCTAACCATATCCTGTAAAAATTACGAATTTATCATCAGAATTTTACTTATTATAAACATTAGTGGACGCCATTTTGGAAAATCCGCCATATTGGATAAATGACTTATCGTAAGAGAAAAAAACACTTCGACATTAATTTCACTACTAAGTTTTAATCATTTACTGCAAAATTTATAATTTTATTAACGATTTTTAGGAAGTAATAAGTTAAAAACGATTGACCGCCATTTTGGAATATCCGCCATATTGGCTAAAGGACACTGTTAATTTTGGTATACTTTTCACCATCGTTTTCTACGGAAAATTTCCTATAAGAATCACCCATCAAACTTTCTTTTACAATTTGTTCCACTTCAAACCTTATTTTTCTTGGACTATTGTTGATTTATTACAAACTCATTCGCTAAAATAAATCGCCTTCAAACATAAAATAAATGTAAGCATCATAGTGGGATTTCTAACTTCACGAAAATGGGTTTCGCGTGCTTTTTCGTGATTATGCTTAGTGAAAATAGCCATTTTGTTCCTTAGAATCTGTTGTTTACGAATCGCGATGGTGGACACTTCGGGTCTGCGCCAGGGGTTGGCGAGAGGCGCAGAAGTGGAAAATCGACGAGTTTCAATTTTGTGTTGTTTGGAGTCAAAATGGTCCCTTTTATTTTTTTAATTTGCTCAAATACTCCATAATACGAGAGAGTCGAGGGAGGACTAACGGGACATAGAGTTTGGAAAGGATCAGTTCACTCCAGTCGAAGGGGTGGAAGGATAAAGTGGAACGTAAAAATTTGTAAGCCTATTTTCTCTGAGGCGCAGGCTTATAGTCGTCCATTAACGTAATGAAAGGTGCCATTCTTTTCCTTATTCTCAGGCGAGAACGAATTGCGATAGTAGAAATCTGGCAACGCTCACTAGGGGTAGGGAGAGGAACAGGAAAAAATTACGAAAATCAGCAATATCTCATGAAAAATAATTTCTTTTCTGCACCAACTGCGGTTGAATGTTTTGTAAAATGACACCAAAAAGGGTAAAATGCATTAAACCGATTTTCGAACGATTCTTCTACTTAAAATAGGGCCTGTAAGGTGTAAAAAAAATAAAGGGAAATTCTCAACATTTAAGTCTTTTAAAAACTTATTTTTCCTCGTGAAGAAGCACTAATTTCAGACTAATTTTTCCCTTTATACACTTACGAATACGAAATATCATTGTAGATATCTGAGACCTGCGATTAAGGAGGGGGACAGGGGCAGAAAAAAATATTCCTGTTTTTATACTCTTCGTGGGAGTAAAATTCAAAATTTTCTACTTTTAGTAGAGTCATAAGTGGTGCAAATAAAGAAGATAGATACCTGACATGTCTAAAAGCCCGTTAGAAAAGAGTTCCTCCCATTGGAAGGTGAAATGGAAGGGTTAAGCGGAACATAAGGAATTATTTGGGATGTTTTGAAAAAAATTGTGTCTATTTTAGTGAAATAATGTAGAAATCTATTTGAGCAGGTTCTATGTAATCTGTAGAACTGGAAATGCGAAAATAAGTAACTTTCATTCTCGACCGAGGATAATAATTGGGGCAGAAAAAAAGTCAAAATTATACTTTACTGAGAAAAAGAGTAATTATCCTGTTTAAAAGTTTTCAGGACTGAAATTTTTGATTGGGGTCACTCAAGGTGGTCTATCCTGAGAAGCATAAACTCATCTTTGGGGGTTGAATGGATGAAATGGAATACAAATTCGATTTTTTGACAAATGGTGTGAAATTTCTTGAAAGAGAGTGATAATAAACTAATCAATTTCTCTCTCCAACTCTCTCGAATGGGTTACCCGACAATGAAATTTGGGAATCAAGACAAGGGTCCGTGGTCGGCGCAGAAAAATTTTATACATTAACCCATTAATGCCCAACTTTTTATTTTTCTTAAATATTTGGTAAAAACATAGTAAATAGCCCCAAAACAACTGGAAAAATAGGGAAAAAAATTCCAGGTTAAAATTTTAATTTCTACACCAAAATTAAAAAACGTCCCTAAAAAGGGACGTCAGGCACGAATGCCCCCGTTGTTTTTCCCTATAGTAAACGCATGGTAGAAAACTTTTTTAAAGCCTCAAAAACATTTTCTACCTTTTTAAGTGCAGCAAAAGTGATCGGAACCATACTGTAACAAGAATATGAACAAAAAATATTAATTATTTATCCAATTAACTGTTAAATTAACCCTAAATAACGTAATTTGAGCATTTTTTATGCTCTAAAACACGTTTTTTTCCTCCCAAATCTATGTTAATTGCAAATTAATTAAGGTTTTTAATTGAAAAAGGCATTCTTTGTTTATATGTTACCTAATATTAAATATTAATTACTTTTACACACCTCAAATCCATCAGAATATCTCAATTTGTGAAGTTTAAGTCTTTCAAATGCCCATACTTTTTCATTATATTAAATTTAATTGTGCGGAACACGAATTTCTCCCCAAAAATCAAGCATTAGTGGGATGTGCATTAGCCATCCAGATGATATAGATTGATCTGCAGTATAGAACACAATGATTAGAGACATCTAATTAGAAAAAAAGCCGAAAATTTATCACAAAAGCGACTTTTTTGGCAATTTTAATGACAAAAGGTCATTATAACTAATAATTATTAAACTTTTAATTAAAATATTACTGGAATATATTTGCATAAGTAATAAATATAGTAAAATAATTAATTTATTACTTTTAATTAATACAAATTAATTAATTCCTTATAATTTAAGACTTTTTATTCCATGAATTTAGCAGAAATAACAGTATTTTCAAAAAAAAAATAAACAGAAATAATAAATTTATAAGCTAAAATTAAATTAATTTTATAGACATCAGTTATTTAATTCATTTCATAAGAATCGAACGCCTTTTTATGAAAAAATGAAGGAAACACTAGCATTTCACTATGGGAAAAACCACGGGGGCATTCGTGCCTGACGTCCCTTTTTAGGGACGCTTTTCGAGGGTCCAAAATAAGGTCAAGATAAAATATTTTGGAAAAATAAAAAAACACCCCAACTGATTTAATGTATAAACAGTAATATATATCGGCATTGAAATTTTTTTAAAATAGCAACTAGGATTTTTAAGCTTTTTCTTTAAAAATTTTAAAAAAAGCACTTTTCTGAAAAATTCTATCTTCCAACTTTAAAAAAAGTGAAAATTTTTTAAAATTCTGCTTTCTTCTTGTGTTCTTTATGTTCTATGAAGGTCAGATATACATTCGTGCAAATTTTGATTGAAAGGAACAATTTTTGTAGAAATAGGAGGATTTTTAAAAAACGTCCCTAAAAAGGGACGTCAGGCAGTAATGGGTTAAATTTTAGTTTGTATAATTGTGTCTAAATAAGATAAAATATCCCTAAAATAAGAAAATTCATAGCAGACATGAAGGAGACCCATGTTAAAACTGTTTCTTGGAGGGTAAGAGGATAAAAAAGAATATTAGGGGGTATTACATTTTACTATTTTACTAAAAAGTGAGAATTTCTCTCAAAAAATGCATTAAAAGGATTCGATTTTCCAATTTTACTCCATGGAATATGATACGTATAAGATAAATCTGTAGTATTAGGCAGGGGAAGGTTAGTTGGGCAAAAAAAATCTGTAATTATTACAAATTTAAGACATTTAAATATTTCTCAAAAAATTAGAATATTATAAAGTTTTTTTGTCCAACTAACCTTCCCCTGCCTAATACTACAGATTTATCTTATACGTATCATATTCCATGGAGTAAAATTGGAAAATCGAATCCTTTTATTGCAATTTTTGCGAGAAATACTCACTTTTTAGTAAAATAGTAAAATGTAATACCCCCTAATATTCTATTTTATCCTCTTACCCTCCAAGAAACAGTTTTAACATGGGTCTCCTTCATGTCTGCTGTGATTTTTCTTATTTTAGGGATGTTTATCTTATTTAGACACAATTATACATACTAAAATTTAATGCATAACATTTTTCTGCGCCGACCACGGACCCTTGTCTTGATTCCCAAATTTCATTGTCGGGTAACCCATTCGAGAGTTGAATAGAGAAATTGATTTGTTTATTATCAATCTCTTTCAAGAAATTTCACGCCATTTGTCAAAAAATCGAATTTGTATTCCATTTCATCCATTCAACCCCCAAAGATGAGTTAATGCTTCTCAGGATAGACCACCTTGAGTGACCCCAATCAAAAATTTCAGTCCTGAAAACCTTTTAAACAGGATAATTACTCTTTTTCTCAGTAAAGTATAATTTTAACTTTTTTTCTGCCCCAATTATTATCCTCGGTCGAGAATGAAAATTACTTATTGTCACATTTCCAGTTCTACAGATTACATAGAACCTGCTCAAATATATTTCTACATTATTTCACTAAAACAGACACAATTTTTTTCAAAACATCCCAAATAATTCCTTATGTTCCGCTTAACCCTTCCATTTCACCTTCCAATGGGAGGAACTCTTTTCTAACGGGCTGTTAGACATGTCAGGTATCTATCTTCTTTATTTGCACCACTTATGACTCGACTAAAAGTAGAAAATTTGGAATTTTACTCCCACGAAGAGTATAAAAACAGGAATATTTTTTTCTGCCCCTGTCCCCCTCCTTAATCGCAGGTCTCAGATATCTACAATGGTATTTCGTATTCGTAAGTGTATAAAGGGAAAAATTAGCCTGAAATTAGTGCTTCTTCACGAGGAAAAATAAGTTTTTAAAAGACTTAAATGTTGAGAATTTCCCCTTATTTTTTTACACCTTTCAGGCCCTATTTTAAGTAGAAGAATCGTTCGAAAATCGGTTTAATGCATTTTACCCTTTTTTGGTGTCATTTTACAAAACATTCAACCGCAGTTGGTGCAGAAAAGAAATTATTTTTCATGAGATATTGCTGATTTTCGTAATTTTTTCCTGTGCCTCTCCCTACCCCTAGTGAGCGTTGCCAGATTTCTACTATCGCAATTCTTTCTCGCCTGAGAATAAGGAAAAGAAGGGCACCTTTCATTACGTTAATGGACGACTATAAGCCTGCGCCTCAGAGAAAATAGGCTTACAAATTTTTACGTTCCACTTTATCCTTCCACCCCTTCGACTGGAGTGAACTGATCCTTTCCAAACTCTATGTCCCGTTAGTCCTCCCTCGACTCTCTCGTATTATGGAGTATTTGAGCAAATTAAAAAAATAAAAGGGACCATTTTGACTCCAAACAACAGCAAATTGAAACTCGTCGATTTTCCATTTCTGCGCCTCTCGCCATCCCCTCGCGCAGACCCGAAGTGTCCACCATCGCGATTCGTAAATAACAGATTCTAAGGAACAAAATGGCTATTTTCACTAAGCATAATCACGAAAAATCACGCGAAATCAAGTTAGAAAAACCCCTATCATTTGAATTGACACCAACCATCTAAAATGCTTCTGATGAAATACCATTGTTTAAATTTTATTACTTGGAAAAAAAATTTAAAAATTTTCGGTTAAATATTTTTTGGTAATTGTATAAAAAATTTATTTTATCACAAATTATTTCTTTGTCAGATTTTTAAAAAAAATTCTACTCGCTATAAGATATTTTTAAATAAATATTTCCAACAATAGTGGTTTTGCGTCACTTGGATGGAGCAATAACCGTTATCAGTTTTACATTGAAGCTACGCATAAGAATTAAGAAAAGGTCCAAAAAAGTCTGCTTGGAATGCTTTGATTTAAAAAATTCTTTTTTGAAAACATTCCCGATTGTGAGAGGAACAACATGCTTAAATTTCATCGCATTAATAACGTGGGTGCTAGAATGCAAAAACATAAAACGGGAGTAAATATTCAAATCCCCGTGCACCCCCTCCAGAATGGAATATCGAAAAATCCAGAAATTACTTTCTTTGAAATATTCTTAAAAATCTATTACCAACAGGTCGCTTCGAAATATCAAATTATTAGTATATTTTTCTTCGTAAAACTTTGTTTATGCTGAGCAAAAACAGGTTTTTGAATTTTTTAGGCCCCTTAAAATTCGAATATCAAAAATTTGAAAAATGCCTTTCTAGATATTGTATCTAGGTACCTTCCTGTTAAATTACAAAGGGTACCTTCCTGTTAATTTGGGAATTTGGGACGGTGCTAGGCTCAAAAACATAAAAATCACTCCAAGAACCCCTGTGGGGCAGAAAAAAAGAATTTTGAAAAATCCCTTCTTAGTGCGCGTATTACACTGTAAAGTTTTCCACCACACCAAGTTTCCACTCTTTAGCCTCGGTAGATTTTGCTGTGCGTTGATAGGTGAACCGATGAATCGGCGAATGAACCGTAAAGCTCTTTTATTATTATAGATATAGGATTTATTTTTTTCCTCTAATGTAATAATTTCAGTAATATAAAATTGTTTGAATTTATTTTTCTCATTTTCTTAATTTTAAAAGATTCTTCAACTATCAAATTTACATTTTCCCTGTCTAGAAGAACATTTGATGCACTCATAAAAGAATTTTTCTAACACTTAAGGTGTTTCTACCAACAAAAACTTTTTAGAAATAGTTATAACGATTTACTTTGAATTTAAATTGTTTAATAGTACTATATTAATTGTAATATAGGTACTATTTACGAGGGTTGTTTTTTAATTAACTTCCGTTTTGCTCCAGAAAAAAAGTAGTAGGAATTTCAAAATAATTTTGCTACTGGTAGATAGGTACATCCTTGAGGATCAATTTTCGTCATTACTGGAAAAAATCGGACATTTTTTCTATTATTTATCGAATTTACAAGCGCGCTCCTCGAACTTATTTCCCGCCAACCCATAGAGAATTTCTCTTCCCTTAAACTCTATTCGCATTAACAATAGACAATCGGCAGGCAGGTGATTTTTGCAGCATGCTATTGTGGATGTTTAAAACCATATGTTTTGCATCTGCCAAGTTCCAGGCATTGGGGATTCTGGAGTTAAAGCCATAATAAACAAGGCAATATCGATAGATTCGCAGGCAAAGTGTGCGCTGAGGGGGAAAACGACTGTCCGTACCGATGCGAAGCTCAACGAAAAATCAAACTTTTCATGAAGCGGAATCGAAAAACTTGTGAAATGGTACGGTAAATGGTCTATTTAAAGGTGATTAAGATGAAAAGTAATTAAAGATGTTTGTAACCTTCCGTTATAACCTTATTTTTAAATATTCATTTGTTTTTTATTTTTAAACTATCGAAAACGGGAAAATTTCGAAAAAGAGGATTTCTCTATGGGTTGGCGGGAAATAAGTTCGAGGAGCGCGCTTGTAAATTCGATAAGTAATAGAAAAAATGTTCGATTTTTTCTAGTAATGAGGGAAATTGATCCTCAAGGATGTACCTATCTACCAGTAGCAAAATTATTTCGAAATTCTTACTACTTTTTTTTGAGGAGCAAAACGGAAGTTAATTAAAAAACAACCCTCGTAATACAGGCTACTGGATAATTTACTGGATACGGATACTATACAGGCTAGTCGAGATGCGGAAATCACTAAAAATATAGATGGCAATAGCTAACATCTGGCAAAGCAAATCCACAGAGTTGAACGCGGGGCTAACGGCTTAAAATAAAGTCTTTGGCGATAAATGAAACAGGAGATCTACTAAAAAAGCATGTATTGTTACCTAGATTTATTAGGTTGCCATGGTAAAAAAATTGCCAAGATAGGCTCACTATCGCCAAAATTCAGCAGTTGCATCATGAAAACACTACTTTAGTTTTCCTTATTTGTCAATGGATTATGCTATTGCTTAGGACGTTATACAACCCTGCATGTGGCGTTCTTAGCAGGAAAATTTTTCATAATTCAAATGATTTTTATATCGAGATCTTGGGGACATTCCTTATGAAAGAAAATAAATTGCAAACTTCTTAGAAGAACACAGCGGAGATTTTTGCTTCGAGTAATTAAAGGGTACAGGACTGTTAGCTATGATGCCGTTTTTGTTATATCTGGTTTACCACCGCTTGATTTAGTTATTCTGAACAATCTTGAGGTTAAGGAGAACTATCTGGAAAACTGTCTTGGCACCCTTGATGGGAAACTTCCGGTTTCATGCTTGCCTCACCCTTCAAAAAGGAAACCTATCACGCTCATAACTTACAACAGCGAAGTCTTTCTTGAATATAAAACTATTTGTTTCACGGATGAAAGTAAATTGGATGGGAGAGTTGGACTGGCTTGTGTCATTTACGAAGACGGAGTTGAAAAAGTTACTTTCCAGCATCGCTTAAGAGATGAATGCTCTGTTTTTCAAGCCGAACTGCTGAGTATAAATCATGCCGTGAAATGGATTAAAGATTCTTTACATCAAAATGGAAATCTCAGGTATCTTATCTACACAGATTCACTTTTTTCACTTCACCTATTGCGTAATACAATCTCTGCGGAAAAGCTTGTAGTGGAAATTCAGTCCATGGTGCACGACCTTGATGGAGTTGCTCAAATCCATTTTTCTTATGTTTGGGGTCATAGTGGGGATTTTGGAAATGAAAGAGCAGACCAGTTGGCCAAAGATGCAACTTGCCTTGAAGTGGTTGATCGGGCGATGTCGGTCCCTTTGTCTCACTGGAGATATGCAGCTTATGAGAAAACTGTTTTGCTGTGGAATAATGAATTTTTGGCTTCGCCAAAAGCACTTTTAACTAAAAAAATTTTTCCATCTATTTTTCAAAGGTTAAAGTGTAAAAATGTTTCCACCGATTTTAAGTTATTTTAAGTTATCTCAAATTTTCACAGGTCATGGCAATTTCAATAGTTATTTATTTAGGTTTAATTTAGTAAGTAGTAATCTTTGTTCCTGTGGTCAGGATATTGAAACAGTAGAACATATTATATTTTATTGCAGTTTATATTCTGAACAAAGATAAAAATTGAAGAAAGAGTTGATATATTTGGGGTATTCTTGGCCACCTGCTTTGTCATTGCTTGTAAAGTGTTCCGAAAATGTAAGCGCTCTGCGAAATTTTGTTTATAGTTTAGGCGTATAAATTTGCACTGTTCTTTTAAAATTGTATTTTGTACTTAGCTACTAACATCTGTAAGCCTCATGTTATACCATGTGGAGCATGAGGAGTTGTTGAATCTAATTAATAAAAAAAAGATTTTTATAATTCAAAACTAGGCGTATATTATCTAATAAGCCGTGGCTTTTACCATCATCCTAAAATCTCATTAGTAGTTATTAGCTATATCAATTTTTAACAAAAATATAATATTTATCTCCTTTTCCCCGCTCTCACTATGGGCAATAACAGTATTTTCTACTTTTTTTATTCGATAGAGAGGAATATACGAGCAAATATTTTTTATACATATTTATTTTTTAATTTAATTTCATCGTCAAATGTCAAAATGTGAAGATCTAACAGTTCTTACGTCATTCAATCCTAAACAAAGACAAAGTGAGTGTCGATATATATTTTAAAATATCGAATTAACTAATTTGTTTTAACTTTTCATGCATTTTTTCTGTTTTTAAAAATGCTGATATTGCCCCAGAAAACTTCACACTTGCATTGCACTCTAAAAACTCTCAAAAACAAAACAATTAAACAATCCCCCAACCACCATCCTGATTCGGAATATTAATAGTGCTCCTCCTCTCCCTCCAAAAGGCAACAATGACGTAATCCGTCCAAGAAATTATGTCTGGAGAAAAGCTATTAGTAAGTATTTGGCGGCCGATGATTGAACAACCTCTCAACTATCTCCCGCTTCCTTGCCTAATGTAATTCTAGGAGGGAACAAAAGCTATTCCTGATGCACAACGGGGCCATTAACATTCCTTTTATATAGATTTTAGATTTTTCGACCTTCTCCGGTATCTGCTGCCTCACGTGTCTGCGGAACATTACTTAAACACTCCTTCTAATTACGAAAGATCGGAAAAGGGGAAAATTTAATTGATGATGGTGGCCTCTCTGGCAGAGCCTACCGTAAATTAAACAGCCCTTCGCTGGGCGCTGGGAGAGGGGAAGAGTGGAGTAAGTCGGCAGGGGTCATTCGGCTTGGATTGTGTTTAGCGTTGGGGTCATTCACGGTTCTGTAAAAACTGAATAAAATAAAGGCAACCATCCTTGAATTTTTTGATGAAAAAATTACATTTGTTTTGAAAATTTTATATTTTCATAATGTATGGTTTTTCATTAGATATTCAAAATTCAAAACTGATACAAGTTTAAGATTGTAATAGGAATCATAATTTAGTGTTCTTATATTTAAATAAAATTAATACTGATATAAAATTTAAATATGATGTTCGCTGAGAGAAATAACAGTTACAAATCTGAGTAAATCAATTTTTTCATTTTTGATATGAAAATTCTGTTTCAAATATGATGCACCAATGCTTTGAATTTGAAACCCATGCAGTCAGTTTCAAACAACTCAATACTCACCACTTTCACACAATATACTTATTTATAATTTATGTTTTAAAATAGGAAATCTTTGAATCTTCTTAATTTATGGTATGGAGCTAGGAATTCCATGAAGGAAGCAACATTAATGGGTACTTAATAATCGAATTGAAGCAACCGTGTTAGTTTTGCTACTATGTTAATTGTTAAGTAATGCATTGCATAACTAAGCAAATATTTAAAAAAGAGAAAGAAACACTTTTACCAGTCAGTATCACTATGTTTCATGAAACCTGTTTCAGATTAAAATATAAAATTACTAAACTAAGTTTTCAAATAAAATATTTTCATCCTTTAAAAGGCGTTTTCCTAGAATCCATCTTATTTATTCATGTTTTATTTAGAGGAAAGAAGTCTTCTAATGATTGCAAAATAAACATGCAAAAGTTTCATGGAACATGCAGTTAGTCACCAATTATAGTTTGTGAGAAAAGTTGTTAGGTTAGATAAATCTAACAGTCTAACGCATTATTCAAGATGGCCGTCAGTCATCAGTTTTTTGGCATCAGAGATTGCAGACCATTTTTCTTCCACTTATGGTATAGTAGGAATTGCTAAATCTTACCTAATTTAAAAATTTACTTGTCGCGTTACAGTGACACTCGTCTCACTCCGATCTCTGTGAACTCCTTACACTCACGCGAAATAAGCTCACGATGTATCACTCTTTTGAGTACCTGCATATTTTCAGAATTGAGTTTAGTATTCGTGTTTCAAATATGAGTTTCTGAGCCAGTTTGACTATGTGTCATACTCAGATTTGAGTAATTTTTACTCAGTTTTGAAAATTTTGTTTTAAGTGACTGCACAACTTTTATACCTTTTAAAATGTTTTGATAGTGTTACTATATACATTTATATATTTTGTGTACAGCTGTTTGATATTGTATAATTTCTAACCTAATTGTATATTTTATTCTACTTAAACCAATATGTTTTTAAGAGAAATGTGATGCAGCTAATTTGTAGTAATTGCGTATGTTGTTTACCATGTAGAAAATACCCTTGTGTAAAACACAAGTTTCAAACTCTATTTCCGGTTTTTTATGTTATATATATATATATATATATATATATATATATATATATATATATATATATATATATATATATATATATATATATATATATATATATACAGGGTGTTTCAAAATTGCGTTGCACGGCTTTTATTCGGAACCAGCGCCTCCTAGGGTCATGGAAGTAAGGTCTACCCCTAGGTAAATAACCCTGGAGAATCCATTGAGAGGACTTTCAGCGCCCCTAGCGGTGAAATTAAAAAGTTAAAAAAATTAATTTAAAAACTAAAGGAGATAGAGAAAAAACCTCAATGAGGGTATTGTTGCCAACGTCAATAAGAACTCACTGAAAAAAAATTGATCAAAATATCTTGAATATTCGAGGAGATATTAGCATGTGAAAATAGCACTTTTTCAGGGGTCAAAAAGTAAAAAGTTCGCATATTTGCAAATTTTTTTGATTTTTTGATTAAATTTTCTGTTCTTTCAACTAAAAAAACTCAAAACTACACAATAACACTGAAAAATTTGCAAATATGCGAACTTTTTACTTTTTGACCCCTGAAAAAGTGCTATTTTCACATGCTAATATCTCCGCGAATATTCAAGATATTTTGATAAAATTTTTTTCAATGAGTTCTTCTTGACGTCGGCAACAATACTCTCATTGAGGTTTTTGCTCTATCTTTTTTAGATTTTAAATTAATTTTTTTAACTTTTTAATTTCACCGCTAGGGGCGCTGTAAGTCATCTCAATGGATTTTCCAGGGTCACTTACATAGGAGTAGACCTTACTTCCATTACCCTAGGAGGCGCTGGTCCCGAATGAAAGCCGTGCAACGCAATTTTGAAACACCCTGTATATATATATACAGGGTGTAAAGGAAAGTCCCTTTACCCTGTAATAAATTGCTAACGGAGCTAGCTAAATCTATGTAGTTAAGGTAATGGTAATGTAAAGTGACTTTGTAAAGTGACTATGCACAATCGAATGCGACCGACCGCAGCGCCCTCTAGCGGAAATTATAGGAGTTAAAAATTTTATTTTAAAAACTATTAGGAATTTGCTAAAATAGTCATTTACAAAGTTGTAGAGAGCATCGATTTAGTAGGAAAAGACACCTTAAGCAAAAAAATATCTTGAATAGAACCCCTAAAACGCACGCTCAATTAGGTTGAATTTACGTAGATTTTACGTCTTAAAACGGTTCTCACGAAGCGAGAGTGAGAAATTTTCAATTTAATGACTTAAATAAATGAATAAAAGTATTCTTAACTCATTAAATTGAAAATTTTTCATTTTCACCTCGTGAGAAGCGTTTTAAGACGTAAAATCTACGTAAATTCAACCAAATTGAGCGTGCGTTTTAGGGGTTCTATTCAAGATATTTTTTTGCTTAAGGTGTCTTTTCCTACTAAATCGATGCTGCTCTACAACTTTGTAAATGACTATTTTAGCAAATTCCTAATAGTTTTTAAAATAAAATTTTTAACTCCTAAAATTTCCGCTAGAGGGCGCTGCGGTTGGTCACATTCGATTGCGCAAAGTCAATTTACTATACCATTACCTTAACTACATATATTTAGCTTGCTCTGTTAGCAAATTATTACAGGGTAAAGGGACTTTCCTTTACACCCTGTATATTAGGGTGTCCCTTATTTTACCGAAAAAATTTTATTTGCGAATTTGAAAACGATTACCCTCTATTCTTTTTATTAATGCCATAGGCTATTCAGATACAAAATTTTATCCCTTTACGATGATATTATCATGTGCAAAATCTTAATCAAAGTTGGTCAATTTGTCTGTTTTTGTCCTTTTTGTGACAGAATTTTTTTATTTTTGCGAATTTGAAAAGAGGTACCCTCTACTTTTTTTATAAATGCCTTGACCTAGTCAGATATAAAATTTCATCCCTCTACAATAATATTAACCCGTGCCGAATCTCAATAGAAGATGGTCAAACAACCCAAATTACCAACGCGCGCCCTCACCACTATTTTTTTGCTATTTTCCTTTTTTATAAGGTTTTTAACTCGCGCAAGATTTTGATCACTTTGAAACGATGTCTGTTAAAAAAAGTTCACACATTGAAGGTAAATCAATTTACTTAGTTGGGAATTTGAGTCATCAGATAACTGGATCTAAGTTACCCAGTAATCAAGAAATTATTGCGGTGCTGTTTTACAGCATTCGTGTAGTTCAACATTCTGTTAAACAAAGTGTCATATTAACTGTTCGTGAATGTATTATTTTTTGGGAGACAGCAAGGATACCGACGAAATTATTTGCTAACTCTGTAAGGAAAGTTTTTCAACTTTATAATGTCCGGCGAAAACTTCAAAAAAACAGCACAAAAACGCAAGTTATTCACAAACGGAAGGCTGAGGAATTTCTTGCATCTTTGGATAATTTATTTGATATTGCACACAACGAGGCCTTAGAAATGATAGAGATCGAAGTAATTTGGTCAAACAAAAATCTCTAATTTTGGAATACTTTAGAGAAGACTATGGATTAATAATATCGGTAAAGGGATAGAATTTTATGAAAAGCATACGATTGTTTCAGGAAAAAAATTTTAGAAAACATTTATTTTAAAAAGTGGTGAGTATTAGGCTTTTTTGTGAGTAATTGGCTTGTTTGGCCATGTTCAATTGAGATTCGGCACGGGTTAATATTATCGTAGAGGGATGAAATTTTATATCTGACTAGGTCAAGACATTTATAAAAAAAGTAGAGGGTACCTCTTTTCAAATTCGCAAAAATAAAAAAATTATGTCACAAAAAGGACAAAAACAGACAAATTGACCAACTTTAATTAAGATTTTGCACATGATAATATCATCGTAGAGGGATAAAATTTTGTATCAGAATAGCCTAAGGCATTAATAAAAAGAATAGAGGGTAATCGTTTTCAAATTCGCCAAAAAAAATTTTTCTCTAAAATAAGGGACACCCTAATATATATATATATTGGAATTATATATTTTCTAAAAAGAGATACATGAAAAGCTTTATTGTGTTTGAAATTGACTTTAATGAAATATCAATCTGAAATTTCACATAAATTTAAAGCATCATTAGAAAAGAATTTAAAGTTTCGGAAGATCTTATTAAAATAATAAACGAATAATGTGTATTAAAGCGGACCAAATGAATACAAGAAAAACACATTTTAATTATCATATTACAAGTTAAATGTAAAGGTTTGCGTTTTAGTGAAAGGGAATTCTTTCAAGTTCAATGAAAATTAAGAAAATATGTAACAAATTGTGTACTTGGGTTGGGTCTTTGGAACTTAAACATTATTGTTTGTAATAACTTTGATGAAAACTTTAAACTTATTAGCATCAGTTAAAAAATGTTAAGTATAAAAACTATTATTAAGTAGGTTATTTAAGGATATGTCTGGAATAAAATAAATGAACAATGTTCATGAAATTAATCTATTTTGCAAACAAAGATTTCAAAAGTTGTTCCCTCTCAAGCTACTCTCCTATTTCTACATCCATATTTAAATCTCCCGAAATAATTACACATAATGCATTTAAAACAGCAAACCTTAATAACACGTTTTCAAAACACCAAATCCCTTCCTCTCTCCTCAAGAAAATCCACTTACCCTCAAAAATACATCTCATAAATACCGCAATCCATACATTTTCTTAGCCCTGCCTTCCCACTTTCACTCACTGGAATTAACCACGTGCATTTTAATTAACATTTCCATTAAAGCAAGCAAGCAAGCAAACCGAGAACGCTTACGCCACTTTGCCTCTCGCATACCCTGCCAAAATTAAAACGGGGCTCCCCCGTCTCCCCCTCCCCTTTTTAGAGCTCCCCCTCCCACTGGTAACTGATGAAATGGCTCGTTTTAAATACATTCGAAGAGATGTTCTGGGATTGGCGTGATAAATGACCTCTTGGCGCAATTTGGCGGAGATTTTTAATGGAACATGAGAATCATTGGACCTTGTCATATCCTGGATGTGAAGGGTAACTGGGAGATGAGAGAACGAGGTGGTTTTTCATTACTCAGAGGACCCCCTTCTCGTTTAAATATGCCTTCGGTATTGTCAGGTTTGTATCGATGAAGGGAGGATGCAGTGACAAAGAACTAGTTGTGGGTTTAACCCTGCCTTTCTGCTCCGTAGTGTTCGGGTCAATATGACCCGATACAAAAAGTATCACTTCTAGCGGTAAATGAATGGTGGAATTTAAGAAATAGGTTTAACAATAGTAAAATAACATTAAATAAATGTAATTATAATGAAATAATTGAGTTAATTTATGAAATACGTATAAAATAATAAAATTAACTGAAACATACTTGTTATTGAAATTAGTAATTTTTTACTATTCCCCTTGGCGTATCATACGTTTATTTATTTGTATTCATTTTAAGTTTTCTCTCATTTGTTAATAAAGATTATTATTATTAGTAGTAGTAGTAAATTGATGATAAAAGTATGCGTGATTTGTACGTTAAAGTTAAACCATATATCTGCATTCTTGAATAGTTTTTCACATGTTACTCACATTACTCTTTTTGAATCGTTATTAATGTTCAAAATTTTTACAACATTAATTGAAGACTGACAAGCTTTAAATCATTGAATCATTGATAGATTTCTATCAAATTATTTATGGCATATTTCAAACAAATTTTCTTGAAATTTGACTCTTTTGTAAATATTTTAAGGCTTTTTTCTATTCCTACAAATTATTATACTATTTTCATGCAAGTTAATAACCCCTACAGAAATTAAATCCCGGCTATTAAAAATAAATAGTTGTAATTAAAATATTAAAGCAATAATAAGACTCTAAATAAGTATTCAACGAGTTTCAACTACAAAAAGTATTCTGGAAATGACCTAAATATATCAGCTGAAATTTGAAAAGGAATGATAAAATACTTATAGAATTTGCAGTGGTATTTTAAAAAGTTGTTTGTTTGAATATTATACAATCTTAGTAGCACAGCTCACACCAAATATGTCAAGTTTACGTAAATACAAGCAGAAATAAATGAAATTTGGCCATACATGACAAAAAATGTACGAATCTTGAACGTTTGTGCTGCTTGGGGTATTGTTGCGTGGAAACCTTTCCTCTTATAATTAAATAAAGCGTCAATCTCACTATAGGGCAGAATAAGTAATGTTCGAAATATTTTTATACGTAAACAAATTCTACTAATTAAATTTCGTATAGCCATTTTATCCTTTCTTCAAATCATCACGATGAAGTGTCAGAATCGAAATATCATTCAAAAATGAAATGAAGCTCCATCCCTTCAAAAATCAATGTGCACAACACAAATACAGACGTCCTCCTCCTCCTCCTTCAAAAAGGTCCCCAGACACTCATTAAACCCCGACATTCCGCATATCCCCTCTCAACCCGCCACCTGACGATGACACCAAAACAAAGTCCCCCACGACAAAGTCAAACACCACCCTCTAAAAAGAGGATAATTGACAGGGCCAAGTGAGCAGTAATGAAGCCAGCCACACAAAGAGCAAGGGAAAAAACAAACCCAGAACACGACCGAGACGACGAGGATGATAATAATAAATAATAATCAAACCCTCGCGGAATTCGCACCCTCTAACAACCTTACAAGTGCTGCGGGGACGTCATTCAGAGGCTATTGAAATCCAGTCCCTCTTTTATCAGCGATTTCTCATAAATTACTTTTCCCAAGTTTAATGAGTCGAACAGCCAACTTGACAAAAGTCGTCCCGGTTTAATAGCTTCCTCTGCGCCGGCCTATATGTGTGTTCTTGAAGAATTTTTCATTTGACGCACTTCTTTGCATGAACAAAAGATCCTCCAGCCATGGATGATGAAAGAAGGGTATGTGTGCCCGTGAAGTGCTTTTTAAAGAACTCTCCTCTCTCGGACTGCGAGGGAATTTGAATATATAGGCTGGATGGCTTCTTTTATTCCTGGTCCGTTTTATTTTATGTTTGATTTTTCCCTCTCTCTTCGGGCTCGGACACAGTCACTGTAAATCGTCGCGAGGCCCATTACGATCCTTATCAAGAGAAGGGGAAGAAAGAAAGGTACTCGAGAATGGATGTAGTAGATTACACCTGAAGCAGAGCTGTCGAAGTACTCCTCACTGACAAGCCTGGCAGTGGGCGGTTGCTGTCATCTCACCAAATACTGTGGAACCAAAGATACGAAAAGGGTCACGTGATATTGACAGGCGATTGAATTATTTCGGAGGGAAGTAAGGAAGAAATTGATGAGCAGTTGATTCAAGGGGAGAAGACATTTGCTTGCTTACTGAAAGCCGCTTTGAATTTTACTTTCCAGCTTTTTTGGAAGCTAAAATGAGTTCGCTCGTTTACGAATCTTGTTACATTTTTGACACTATTTATGATTTTTTTCCGTCTTAGATCGAAATTGAACGGAATGTATTACCGTTTTGTTAAGTCCACTGGTTTATATCCAGCTTTTATAAGTTGATGTTTTAATATTTTGAAAACCTTTATAATAATCGCCTTGTCACAATTTTACCCCGCATATTATAAATGCCATGAAATACATAATCCCCACCCAAAAGGTCGTGGCTAGTTCACAGGAACGGTTATAAGGTTTTTTATTTTTGTTTTTATGATCTAAGAACACTTTTTAGATAATAAAAATACAAATTTATGATTTTTCATGATAGTGATCATGAATTTTATGATTTTTTATTCGTCCCCATCCATGAATTTTAATTTAATTAAACAGTTATAAAAATCGAATTTCCTTCTTAAGATTTTTGTTCCTCTTATTTTTAATGGCTTCAAGTTCACGGCAAATCCTTCGATAGTACTTCAAAACAAATTTTACAGAATGTGATATCATTTTTTTTATCATCGATCGTATTATATCTTCTATGATGGAAGAAAATTTGAAAAAAAAATTCATAGATGCCTGTTTTTTGTATTTAGTTTTTGTTATGTGTGTTTGAAGATAATGTTTAAAGTGTAAAATAGTATAATAAATAAGTTAGTTTGTTCCAAATGACTAATTATTTATTTCCTTAAATTTATTACTGTGTTGTAAACCTACCCTTAAACAACTCTAATTAGAAGTGTGAGGGAGATATATCCCCATATCCCCTCTTTGACGAAGCCTTTACGATTGACCTCGTGATTAATAGTGTCGAAAATGTAACAAGGTTCGTTAGAGCGCGAACTCATCTTAGCCACATCTTAGCTTCCAAAAAAGCTAGAAAGTAAAATAAAGCGGCTTCCAGTAAGCAAGCAAATGTCTTCTCCGCTTTCAATCAACTGCCCATCAATTTCTTCCTTACTTCCCTCCGAAATAATTCCATCGCCTGTCAAAATCACGTGACCCTTTTAGTATCTTTGGTTCGACAGTAGTCTACTACACCGCCCCTCGAGTCCCCTTCTTTCCCCTTCTCTTGATAAGGATCTTAACGGGTCACAATTAGTGATGGGCAAAATCAATAATTTTAAGTATCGAATACTTTGGTATCGAATACTTATTGGTATCGAATACTTTGGTATCGAATACTTATAGGTATCGAGTACTTTTTTTCAATGTCGGGAAATGAACCTGAAGGGACAATTTTTTTAGGGCCTATCCATAATCAGACTAATATTCAAAAAAATGAAAGCGATCCATCAAAAAGCCCCGTAGCTACGGGCCTGGAGGTGGATAGAGGCGAAGGATTTGGCGGGGGAAAAACATAGCCGCGTCAAATTTCTCTCGCGGATGATAACGACTTGGGTTTGAGCGTTGCAAAATGAAAACGGAAACAGGCTGCGTTTAATCTACAGTAGGTATTATAAAGATTACTTCATTGAAAAATTTAAAACTAAATATGTCAATAAAGTATCGATACTTTTGTGGGTATCGAATACACTCGATACCTATAGGTATCGAGTACTTAAGTATTTGGTATCGATACCTGCCCATCACTAGTCACAATATGTAGTACCCTACTTTTGGTGAGATGACAGCAACCGCCCACTGCCAGAGTCAGTGAGGAGTATACTTCGGCTGCTTTGCTCAAGTGTAATTTACTACATCTCTTCTCGAGTACCTTTCTTTGTCCCCTCCTCTGGATAAGGATCTTAATATAATGGGCCTCGTGACGATTTTCAGTGAGTGTGTCAGGAGCCTTCGAGGTTTTTAATTTCGAACTTTTCTCCCGCGGTGTAATTGGTGGGATTCCGGGGATTCATTTACCCGCGAGGTTTGCCTTCTTCGAGGGGTCAGCCCCCTTCAGCGAGGGGTGAGGGATCTCTACCCTGAATTAACTCCGAGGCGGATGTTGGGATCTTTTCATTTCAATGACGCAACAGAGAATGGGGCTTGGAAATTAATAGTTTGAGCTGTGCGCCGGGTTGATAAGAATTTAATCTCGGGAGTAAAGTTGCTCATGTGAAATAAATTTTGGATTTATAGGGTCTTGTATGCCGATTCAGAAACATGCAGGAACTTTGTATGTATTTGATCATAATTTTTCTATTGATATTAGGAGAGATATTTTAAAGTTATATTGCATTTAGTGAGACAATTAAACGAAAAATAAACTTGATCCATAAATTTGTGATGTTTTATGTACTACTTTAATGTTTAGGTTCATTCCAATGAATATAGTACACAAAATTTTTATTAATCAAAATAATAACACATTTTCTACAACATTTAAATTATAAATATGCGTAAATTATGTCCTTTTAAGTGTTATTAATTAATTGTACCGTTAATTTTTTTCAGAAACCAGTCATTTTTTACAAGGGGGTATAGGTGGTTGGAGGACCCTTTAAAGGAAGATTCAAAGTTTTAGTTGATATAATTATAGACTCTTGCTGTCAAAGTAAGTAGGAAACTTGTTTTTAAATTGTTAAAAAATTTTGACTTTTGTATTTATAGAACATTTTGGAAAAATCACAATGTCATTTTTTTCTCAAAACAATAAGAAACTCACGTTTACACATTTACTCACTTAGACAATTCCAATAGAAAAAGTTTCTTCATCCTGAGACTACATTTAAAGATTTTATAACGAATGATAAGGATGAATTAGGATGCTATATCTTAAAACAAAATAAACACAAAGGGACATCAAAATTTCGTGTTGGGAAAGGAAGAATTTAACAGAATGTTTTGTTTATATTTTTCGTTTTTATATATTAAGCACGATAAAAAATATAAAATGCTTTAAAAGTCAGCTATTTCTTTGTCAATGGACTGAATCAGTACTTCCAAAGCACCCAGATGCAAGCAGGCGCGGATCCAGCAGGGCTCCAAGGGGGGGCACTTTTCCAGACAAGATCCCCCTATGGTACCATTGGGGGTATGGGGGTCCTACTTCAGAATAAAAATTGAAATTTGACGGGTAAAAGTAGGATTTTAACTCATTTTAAGAAACTTTTTGAGTCTAAGGGGGGCACTTTTCAACACTATTACCTTTACTTTTTGATCCAAAATGTCAAAATTTTGGGGATTTCCTAAAAATAAACACTGAATACCTCATTTTGATACTAATGGGGGATATGGGGGTCCTCCCCCAGAAAAAAAATTTTGAAATTAGACCTGTAAAAGTTGGGTTTTTACTCATTTTGAGAACCTTTCTGGGTCACCAAGGGGGGGCACTTTCAAGAGTGCCACCCCCTGGATCCACCACTGGATGCAAGAGGATCTCAAACAAAATATTTAGCATTAGTCTCCTTTACTCAAATTCAATACATTTTATTTAAATAACTTTATTTTTTGATATAAAGAAAATAAAAAAAAATAAAAACAATAAAATATGAAACACACGAATGACAAAGAGAAATATCCACAATAAAAACACTCAAAACATCTCCCACATCCATTAGCAAATTTATCTCCCCACGTATAGATTTATAAATTCCCCTCCTCCCTTCCATTTTGTCTACTTCATTCATTCATCCAAACCCCTAACTACCCCCACCTATACAGCTATCAGGTAGACAAAACCGAAACCACGGAACACATTAGTGGCCACCCTTCACCGCCACGTGCACTCCCCCACCCCCTCCAAAAGCCAGGGCACAATAATAACGGCCGCCCCCCGAAGTTTGCACCACAGACACGACCACCCCAATCAAAGGCTATGACTCCTCGACATCCGAGGCCTTCCCTTTCGTTCGTCATTATGACATATCTGATGACACAAAGGGACAATTAGCCGGTGCGTCGAATTGCTGGGGAAATGACATGCCTTTGCAATGGGCGGGCGTTATGTGATAGCCACTCTTTGGGGAGGGTTCGAAAGGGGTCTCTTGCGCCCCGGCATTGAAGGCGCCCTTTTTATCGGGAGGGGATGATGAGGTTGCTCGCTCGTGTAGGGTTCGTTTTTATGATGTATTTATGTATTTTGGTGTGGTAATAAGTCGTTTGATAAAGGTTGATGGAATGAGTAAGGTTTGGGTTGTTATGATATAAAGATTTGGTAATGAGTGGTATTTTTTATGCTGTAAAATGCAATGAACATCAGGACAATAAAATTATAAATGATTGTATTATTCATTCGATTTTTGTAAACTATCCAAAATATATAGTCCATCCAAATACCTATATATTCAAAAAGAAACTAAATGATTTTTTTTGTTTTCAATAGAAAATATAGAAAACAATTTAATGTAAGGTTTTTTACTTCCTTGTTTTTTCGTTACTTGTGGTTTTGTGTCTATTGTGTATGACTGAAAATTTTTATTATTTTAATGTTTGCCACTCTTATGTTTTTTTTTCATTTAACTATTTATTCGGTCACCTAAATGGACCAAGAGGTCCCAGGCGACTACGTTGATTGTTCTTTTGTTTGTTTTTTGTTCAAATAATAAAAAAAAATATAAAAATCTTCATATAAGTTATGATTTTGTTGTGTTTGATAAAAAATAAAATGACTAACAAGAAAGTGATTATATTTCATGTTTAGTCTCCGCCTTCTTTACTCATCTTTTGTATTTTTAATAATTTGTATTTTGCTGTTAAATAAATGGAACACATACACTGATTAAGTCAGCAACTGCACCTATAAATTGTTGTTATCCATTCCCTTTCTTTGTCCTTTTCATTTTTTATTTTAAATTCTAATGTTATAGTTAAAAAATCAGTCTAAGTCTAATGTTTCAGTTAAAAAATAGTGACATGAAAAAAGTTACAGAAATAATTTTTTTGGGGGGGGAATCTATCCTTTTCTACCTATACTAGTTTTACGAAAAATGTTTCATTAATAGCCAGTCCATTCATGAAATTTACCATTTATAGATTCTGTTCCGTAGCTTTTTTTACAGAGTGTATGGAAAGAGAGAGGTAAGACGCATTTACGTACCTTCAAAAGAAGAGGAAGATAAATGGTGGAAATACGTGTAAAATATGGAATTATAAAAAAAGTATTCTATTTGTGTTGACTATAATGAGAATGATTGACTAGAATCTTCATATTTTCATGTGATGATACAACACTACCTCCTTGTGTTGGAAGAGACAGTGAGTTTTTAAGAAAATATAAGTGAGAAGGGAAGAAAGATAGAAGTGGGTTCTGAAACGCCTTTTCAGTAAGTTCAGATGATTTCCAAACATTATTTACTGTAAAACCCCACTAAGAAATTACACCAAAGGTTCATACTATTTGCAGTTAATATGAAGCACTACATAATTATACTACAGTACTATCTAATTATACTACACCAGAGCCTACATCAAGAACTTGTACCCTGAACAACCCGCACAAAATTTTTTCAGGTCGCAGTAAATCTAAATCCCCAATCCGAAAATCGAACAACGGACCAAAAGGGGCAGGCAAACAAAGCCGTCGCTTGTTGCAGGTAAAGCCGCGCCTAATCTTGTTAAGGCAGGAATAAGAGCTCTATAAAAATGCGCCATTCCGGGCGGTTGGCCCACATAAATCGCCGGGCTTTTAGCGCCGCCGCTATTAGGCGGCAAATGGGGGAACCAGGAAAAGCACTTCGGCCGCTATTTAATATGATTTTGTGCCCTGCTCTCTTACCTTCGAGACAGGTAGAGGGGACGGCGAGTGGCTGCTCAGGGGTCTTTGGAGGAATGGGAGATATGTTCGAAGAGGCAAAACTATATAGCCACTGCTATATTTTTGGATGGGTGAGGGATTGTTGAAGATTCTGTATTGTTTTAGAGTGTGTTAAGACTTAAGTTTAAAATTTCTAATACAAGATCAAAGTTTTTTTTAAATTCACATTAAAAACTTTTTCACACCTCAATATTCTTTATTTAGTTCATCTTAAGGTGCCTGCCTACCTAAAAGTGCCGTTTCGGACCAAAAATTCCAAAAAAAAATATTATCTTATTTCAAAAAACACATCTTTAGCTTTCCAAATCAGTTTAAATATTATATATATCTTTTCTAGAACCAAAGTTACAGAAATTTTACTTAAAACTAAAAATACATTTTATTAAAGAAAAAATAAAGAAATTCGCGTTGTTCTCAGAATCACATTTTTGCTATTTTCCTTTTCCGCAAAACTACCTGACTCAAAATATTATAAGTGAATTTCTATAAAACTTGGGCACTTGAGTATAAAATTTAGGAGGCCTGCTATTTTTTGGCTGTAGGTGTAAGGTGTAATATTTTTTATTTTTTTAATTGTATAACTTCAAACTTTACTGAAATTTGGTGTTTTTTTTATTTTTCAATTTAAGGGCTATAACTTTTGATATTAAAATAATTTAGACATAAAAATAGTAGGTCCCCTAAAATATGTGTTTAAGAGGACAATAAAGTTTACAAAACAAAAATATCTTCATATAAATTTGAGTTGTGATGTTTGTTGTGATTTTTATTCATAAATGTTTCAATTATATGGAAATTTAAATTAATATTTAATCATGTTTTACATCATTCATAGTTTTTAGATGCTTTTAATTTAATCATAAATTAGGTCAACATTTTAATTAATAAAAAAAGCTTCCATGTAGGCAGCCACCTTCAATTAAGCAGCTAATCATGTAAATATTTTTAACTGGATTTGATTTGGTGAGATATATTTTTCGGTTTGTGTGCTTGATCTCTCAAGAGAATCCGCTTTTAAACGTTGGTCAAGACAGAAATATATATAATTTATTACTGACACATGTGTCAGTAAGGAGAGAGAAAATACAACCAGAGGGCGAGGCCGGGAATTGAACCCAACGATCGGTACAATGCGCAGGCTGATGGCGTAGTAGGCAGCACGTAAAGCCACTAGGCCGCCCGATCCCCCGTATTTTTTACTTATTAGATGGAAATAAAATAAAGTGAAGGAGATTATGTGATAATGAGAAAAACTATTATTCAAGAAATGTTTACTTTAATAACTTTAAAAGATAAGGTAAAATAGTTTTATAATTTAAAAATATTTCCATATTCTGAGTGCAGTTATTTAAATTATAAAAGAAACATTCCTTTACATATGAATGCTGAGAAATAGAAATTTGTATAAAAAAGATATAGTACCTCTACCTACCAAAGATACTGGGAAAAACAACTCAAGTTTTATCTATCGCTTTTTAAATACAATTTTCTTTAAAAATCAGTTTGGAGAAATTATTTTAAATTATTGCAGTATGAATTCCCAGGATCTTTTTAAGAATTAGGTACAAAAAAGGTAATAAATAATAATACGAATAATCTTAGAACTAATATTATTTAGATAAAATTTGTATCAATATTACAAACATATTTCATAAATTTCCGTACCATACAAATCTGACAGTATAACCAAAAATCTTGAACATGCAAAACATCTACTTCTGTGTCGATCAATTACAATGAAAAATATTACTACTCATAACAAAATATTTCAGATTACATCACATCAAGTTTCGCTTAGCTTGAATTTTTCATTAATCTTCGTTGAAGAAATCGAACCCACCAATCCTAATCGATGATTTCTCACTTTGTCCCCGACCCCCTTCTCCATTTAATTACAAGACACCGCAGGAAAACAAAAGAGCGCCATTGGACCAACCTCCCTCCAGAGTCATCCCACTCCATTGGTCACAGCAATGGAGCGGCTCTCCGCAGAGCAAAGGTTAGCGCCCCGCAAAAACGCTGGCTTTTAGCTTCCTTCCTCGTGACCCCGCCCCCGGTGACGTCACGCGGTATTCTCACTGGACGAGCGGAGAGGTTTTTTTCTCAGGAAAGATTGCTTGCGCTAATCGGTTGAGTAAGATATGGGATTTGTTTGGTTTTGGGTGTTTCTATATCGAGGGTTTTGTAGGACGGTCATGTGCTGTTTTGTGTTTTATTTGAAATACATATGTTATAAACATTTGATAGAAACAACGATTTAATCATTTTTTAATTTTTTTTCAAAGATAGGTTTTTCACTACCTCACTAAATTTAAGACTTTTTTTTAAAGAGTTTCGAAAAGTTAAGAGCTATAAATAATTTATTACATAACAGTTTTTCAGACGTATGTTTTTCAGTAGAAAGTTTCTTAAATAATAAATAAATAAATAAAAACAACAAAATACAATGTGCATAAAGTATGTATTTGCACTAGCGGAACCAGGGGGGGGCTAGGGGGCTCAAGCCCCCCCCCAAATGAAAAATTTTACTCTATATAATATGACATTTATGCATCAAAATGAGTTAAAACCCTGTTACTTAAAGGTCAAATTTTTAAAAAATTTATGGGGGAGGACCCCCAGACCCTCTTGGCACTTGTAACTCTTTTATTACAACTATATTTTTCTAAGTTTGTGTCAAAACGCAAAAAATCTATATCCGAAATTCGGATGAGGCGTACCAAAAAGAGTTGAAAAAGAGGGGTTTTTGACTTAAATTTCCAAAAATTTTCTGGGGGAGGACCCCCAGATCCCCCTTTTTGTAGTTGAAGCAGGATAATTCACTACCTTTTCCGTATTAACATTAACAAGAAAATTAAATTGGATTATGAAAATTCTTAGCCCCCCCCCCAAAAAAAAAACTAAATCCAGGATCCGCCACTGTGTATATGTTAAGGGCAAAGTGATTAATCGGGCATTATTTATAATGCCCAGAGTGGAGGCGGGCAAAGTGATAAATTTCATTGATAAATGCCATTGAATTTATCACATTGCTCTCCTCCACACTTCGGGCATTATTAATAATGCCCGATTTATCACATTGCGATCCCATAACATATGTTAAATATTAGGGTGGTGCTTTTGTACGGTATTTTGGGGGGGGATTCCGTTGGTGACGCCCCCTAGTTTGGTGTCACTATATAAAACAATAATGTATGCAAAATTAAAGCTCATTCCGATGATAATAATAACATGTACCGCAAAAGCCTTGAAGTTTAAAAAAATTGCTGATTTTTTTACAAAAAAAAAGACTAAATTCTCACATTTTGTTCTACATTTTTTATGAGGAACTTATATAGTTATAATGTTCCTAGTTCCATTCTTTTATCACCCCTCTTTCGGTAGTAATAATTTTTTTATGTCAAAGGAACTTTTCTGTAAAGTTGTTTTCCTGCATTTTTAAACAGCTAATAACTCTAGAACTATACAACTTAAAAATCTGAAATCAGTCCCATTTTTTTTTGAAATTTTATTCTCTTTGATTTGATGCGCAACATAACCACTTTTCTTTAAAAAAAATTTACAAATAAAAAAAATTAGGGGAAAAATTAAATAATTTTCTTTTTGGAAAACATTTTCTTAAGTAAATCTAAAGTTTTTTAACTCCTAAATAAACATTTCTACCGAATTTCAAGTAGAAAATAAAATTTAATCATGTAGAAAAAATTAAAAATCTTCGAAATTTAGATATCTCCCTAAACATTCCCTAAAATTATACAGCAATGAGAGCGATTCACTCATGGAAAAATTCATAAACTCGCTTGAGGTGTTCATATGACTTAAAACATGCAAAATATGTCACACAAATTTCAGAAAACACGACAATAATTAACACATTCGGTAAAAAATCTTACAGAGCTAGTTCCCAACTTTAAATTTATTCAATGTGGATGCATTTCTCCTGAAAATCCCTAAGAATTATGTTTATATCTAATTGTTTTTACTTTTAAAAAATCAAGTTAAAAGTAAAGTGTCTCAAATCAAGTGTTAGAACATTAAAAAAATTATATATAAACATTGAATAAATTTAAAGTTTGGAACTAGCTCTGTAAGATTTTGTACCGAATCTGTTAATGGTCGTATTTTTTGAAATTTGTGTGACATATTTTGTATGTTTGAAGTTATATGAACTCTCTCAAGTGATTTATGAATTTTGCCATGAGTGAATAGCTCTTGTTCTATAACTACAGGGAATGTTTAGGGACTTACCTAAATTTCGAATATTTTTATTTTTTTTCTCCATGTTTAAATTTTATTTTCTTCTTGAAATTTGGTGTAAATGTTTATTTTAAGAGTTAGAAAGCTTTAACTTTTCTTTAAAAATTTTTTCAAAAACATTTTTTTAAATTTAATATTTTTAACTTTTTTGAAATTTTAATTTAAAATAAAGGTGGTTATGATGCACACCAAATCAAAGGGAATATTATTAAAAAAATGGGACTAATTTCAGGTTTTTAAGTGGTATAATTCTAGAGTTATTAGCCGTTTAAAAATGCAGGAAAAACAACTTAAACTACAGTTGTTTGTTGTTTTGATATTAAAAATATTACTACCGAAAGAGGAGGGGTAGAAGAATGGAGCCTGAAACATTATATCCATAACTTTTTTAGGTTCTCATAAAAAAATCATGGTCAAAATGTGAGGGTTTAATCTTAGGGTTTTTTTGAAGTTTCAATTTTGTTTTGAAACTTTAAGGCTTTTGCAGCAAGGGTTAATATCTTTTTAAAATTTTTTTGAGCTAAAATTTTGCAAAAATCATTTATTTGTATGATGGAACAATTTAGGGGGTCGTCGTATAAAATTATCAAAACTTAAAAAAAAGGACCATCCTAATAAATATGAAATATATATGTATATTCTTTAAATACTTTCCTTACTTTCCCCTCCTGAATAATTTCAAATAAATATTGATTTACCTGATTCAATTTTTTAAAAAATAATTGTAAGAAATTAAATTAAGAAATTTGAGATGAAATTTAACTAAATTTAACGTAGAAAGAGTTTAAAATACTTTAGAGATAATAATCTAGTTAAAATAAAAAAAAGCAAGTATTGTTTTTGCACAGAAACGGTGTTGCATGTGGACAAAAACTACTGTCATGATTAAGGTTAACATAAAATATTTGTATATTACTCACCATTATTTTCACACCTCCATAGTGTGAAAAAGATTTCAATGATACAATGACAAAACAATGTACAATTTCTCGCCTTGACCAACTAAATGATTCATAATACACCCCCTCTCTTTTCAAGATTTAACTTATTTTTCCATTCATGTCAAATCTTTCGAGTTATTTAAATCCGTTTTAATGGGGTTTTTGGTTCTGTGATTGCTTATTGTTACATTTACACTTGGATATAGTACGACTTGAATAAAAAAACAAATGTTGAATGGCCAGTTTTTTATTTTACGTATTTTTCAAGGACATGCCTCTTAAAACTAGTCCCACGGGATTAGGGCATAATCTGGTTAACTGAAATTCCGATTAAAATGGAGATATATGTATTATCTATTAAATTATTAAAAATGCTCTTTTACTCAGGCACACAAAGCTAAAGATGTACTTTTATTTTAAGCTATAAATTTTTACTAAAAATATCAAATGCCACAAGGAAGATTTATTGCAGATTTTTTTTTCTCAAAGCCAAAATTTATTAACTTTCTGTTAATTTGCAATCAAATTAACTACAGCCGAACAAAGCAAAATTCTGGTTAAACGCAGATCGGTTAGAGAGAGAAAATCTTTTAAAACCGTAAACATTGTGTACCTTTTTTATATATTTCTCACAAAATCTCACATTTTCGGTATGACTCTGCTTTTATTTTTACTTCCAAAAATTAAGAGATGACTTAATTTGGTTCAATTCCGTTTGAGTCCCCGCTAAATATCGCCTATCTCTTTTGGACACCAAAAAAAGTATAAATATTGCTAAATAATTTTAAATTCATGGATTAATATACTTAATTAGATGCATAACTGTTCAGTTTATCATTAAACATTTAAAAAAATTGTTTATATTTGAAAATTAAGCGTTCAAAAGAGATAGGCGATATTTAGCGGGGACTCTAACGGAATTGAACCCTTAATTTTATTTATAACGTGAAGAAATACCACAGGTTTACCACAATTATTAATTTACAAGTCAGAATCAACACCACAAACTAAAAACTTCCATCACATCGACCTTCTCCTAACTATTATATTCCCCATTGATTAACCAGAACAATACCCCATCGCACTAGTCTCAGCCATAACAAACGGGCTCCGTGATCTAAATCAATAGGGCTTCCCATTTAGCTTCTCATTGCGACCTTTTTCATCCGGGAACAAAGCGCTGGAAATTGGTTTTATCCCTTCGGTTCATCTGGGAGGGCATCTTTTCCATTTCCCCAGCAAACGAGCAAAGTTCCTTATCAGATGCTCCTAATAACAGTTTTCCCCAAAATCTCATTTGTCACACTCAGCTACATTCGCCCGCAGCCGACGCTGGGGAGGACAGCAGCGGCATCGGGACACATATTTCCGTCGGAGATGTGTAGTAAAAGGGGACCGAGCAGAAATTAGTTTGGATTTAGTGAAAGTGATACGAGTCGATTGTTTGAAAGAGGTTCCGTGTTTCTTGTGATTCAAGTTCGTTGTTGAAAAGGATCAGCATTCAAAAGAGAAGACCTCGCATATTTCAAAGAGAAAATTATTCGGTTTATATTTCAGGTGTTAATAAACACGCATGCATTTAGTTACCTCCTGCTCAAAAAAATGTAAGTGTGTCAGCTAAAATGTGTGTGTGAAATTTTGGGAAAAACACGGAAACTCATAAGTACTTTTGGAAATCACTTTAAGTACACGGAAATAGGATAACAATTTTCGTTTTTTTTTAGGATTATCAGGGGGCAAATTTCGTTTATTAGATTCTATTTATTGGCAATATTTTGCAAATTTCACATCAAAACATTGAGAAAATTAAAAACAACACTTTGAGATGATACATTTATGAATTGCTTTTTATTTTAATGTTTGAATATTTTATGTCATTTTTAGAAAACTTTATACCCGGCTAATCCCAAAATACTTAATTATCATGTATTGTATCAAGCACCTTGAAGGAGTAATAATGAGTGTATTAGTATTCAATGAATTAGTTAGAATGAAGGTTGTTGGATATCACCAGTTATACCATTGCATGAGATTTGTAAATGTACATTGAGAAAACTAAGAATTAGTGCTCAAAATTTTGAATTCATAAACGTCTTAACAAAATTGTAACAGAAGTCAACTATCTTTTCGCAGCAACATGTAGAAATTTTTAATGTTAGAAATTCATCACACACAATTAATTATTAAAAATTATTCCATCATGTTTGTATAAGAAAAAAAAACTTCAATACCAAAAAATACTTCACCTATGTTTTGAAACTGGGCACAAGCTATTTAAATATTTTCGAATCAAAAGTCTTCTGTAAAATTTCAGGGAAGAAAGTTCGCACCCAAAACTTATAAATATTCAACTATCCAGACACATCAGATGGGTAGGATAGACGAATATTTTACGAACGTTCGATTGAAACAAGACCTAAATTTGAGGTGTATCTGAAAAAATCCAGTGTATCCAGGATTCGGAATTGCGAAACAGCACATTTACATCCTACCGAAAGAAACTCCGCAGAAATTGGATGAAGTTCGATTTATATAATCCCGTCAGAACAAAAGATTCGACCCACACTCTCGTTCCAAACACCCCCTACAATTAGAGCAGATGAACAGAAATCAATCCAGGACTTCTTCACCAGTTAGAAATTCCGAGCCACCCCTAAGCCAATAAAAGGAACTCACCCCTTTTCTTTTATGAGAGAAGAGAGGACGACATAAAAAAAAGGTTTTGGACCGAACTTTGTTAAAAACGTCGATAGCTAGGGCCTTATTTGACGAAGTTAGGGTCTGACGCCTGCTGTTAAAAGGGCCTGAGGCACTCAAATCCAACAAGTAAAGAAGTTCTGAAAATGCAGGGAGATGTATATTGAGATCAGATCGAAGAGACTGAAGTTCACTTTGTCTTTTTATTAGGAAGGAAACATATCTCCGATGACACTAATGAAAAAATATTCGGAATTCGGATGTTTGACAAGAATATCCCAATGCAAGTGACACATATTCAGAGCTAGCATATAAACTTTGCCGAATGTTGTACAGTACTGGAAAAAAAAATCGACTCAGACCCTATATCTCCGGAACGGCTTGTGATATAAAGACAAATAAGGTATCATTTTTCATGATTTGAAGTATTCTATATACAGAAAATTTTTCAAGTTCTTAGGGGGTCGTCTTCATATTAAACGAAGCACCAACTTTCGTTTTTCCTATGGGCGACATCAAAGATTTTTCCAGATTCTGAAAGAACACCCTCTAAAACCCCCAAAAACCAGTTTTCATGTCGTTTGGTCCCCAAATAAAGCCAGGAGTGGGGGTTGAAGTTCGTTGAATTTACGTTGAAATCTCGTTTTTCATAGATTTTGATCCTTACAACCATTAACCCCACGCACACTGTAGGAAATTTCAATTAGAAAAATTTGCGCCAATCTCATATCGCCAAAGACATACAACTTATGAAAATTACAGTAACCTTACGGTAACCATAATCTAACTAACTGAAATCAACACATTTATTGTTTAAACCTTGATGTTGAACGTAGCCGTGTGGCCTAACGGCTAGTGTGCCTGGTCGCAAATCTTTAGAGCCAAGTTCGAACCGCATAGCTTCCGTGTTCTTGTTTTGCTTTTGGAAGTTTGTGTATGCCTCGAACTTAAACTACCGATAGAGTTAGAATTAATAAGTTCTTATTTTTTACTCTATTAATTTCAGTAAGAGGAAAATTAACCTATTTTTTTGTGCATGTAATATTTTTTATTTGTTTTTAAATTTTGATGATATTTTTAAATAAAAGTTTACAAATTAAAAATCTTTAAAATACAATTTTTTCAGATGAAAAAATTTTGAAACAATACTTAACACTTACTTTTGAAACAATACTGAATTATTCGACTAAAAATTTCACCTGCATTAAATTTGAAATGTTTTTGAATTACGCGAATAAAGTTTCAAAAAAGAGTATTCGATATAAAGATTCGAATTCATGACAGATTTCATGCAGATATTTGTGGTTTTAAATATAAATCTAAGGTCAAGAAAAGTCGTCGCTTAATAAGGACGGTCTCTTCTTACATGCATTGTTTATTAAAAGAAATTCAACGTTTTATCTTTGATATTAACGGCCATATTCACAGTCACCAGAATCAGAGTTAACACCTTGGCGACGAAGTGTCAAGTCAAAATAAACCCAAAACCGTATTCATAGTACCCGGTTGACACCGTAAAACTGTGTTAGAGTTGATACCCCAGAGGCCGAGGTGTCAACTCTGAATCAAGAACCGGCGCATGCGCAGTCGCTACTTCTCCATAAAACTGGAGAGCTTTTAATTAAATGGCGGCCAACCAAGTATTTTGCAGCGCGAATTTCAGATTATGAAACCAGAATATTAAAGCCCGATGGAACAAATCTCCGACGAAAAACAATTTCTGCGATGGAATGAAGAACATAGAGGTAAGTTTTGTATGAATACCGCTCGTAAAAATGTCGATCTGGAAATTGCCCATTGCATACACTACTTGATACTACTATATAAACATGATGAGAGAACTACTTAATAGATCGGCCTTAAAATAATGTCTCATTTACTCCTATATCTAGACAATATTTATTTTCTTCTTGTTTAACTTTTTATGTTTTGAATCAATCAATAACTTTTTGAGTTCTTTTCTATTTATGATTTTAAAACAGTCAAATCCAGCCCCGGCGAACATCTAATAATCTGTAGTTTAAATTGAAAGTTTGACAAGTTATTGTAAATAAGCTGTTAAAATATTCATTAACCATAGATATAATCAGTTAAATTACTATTTAAATGCAGTAGCACTATATACGAGAGTTGTTCCGTCTTCCGTTTGTTTATTTTTCATTCTGCAAACGAAAATAATGAAATAAGAAATTGAATTTCTGATGTTAAAAAAACATTTGTCAGAACAAGAACACTCATTTATAATTCTTTTTCTAAGCAAAGCATTTGTTTTAATGTATTGTGCTTTCAATGAAGAATAAAAATTAATTAATCTTTTTTTCAATTAGTACTAATTATAATCTGAATATTTGAGGGCTTAGATTTTTATTTTTATTACAGGTATCATGTAACAGCTGCCAATATGTTTACCTTCCTTTAGCTTCAGTCTGTATTTGGGCCATGAAAAATAATTTGAAAATTATTGATTATTATTAGTTTTAGTTTTAAATTGTGAAATAAAATATTTTACCACAGTATCATAATTTCTTTGTGTTTCTTATTTGATGATGTAATAAATTATACAAAATAAAGGTATGTTTTTATATTATGTTTATTTTAGTAATGAGAGTAGTAGGAAAATTATTGAAAGGTAAAGTATGACAATAATAGCAAATATTGTTTCAAAAACTCATGGTCTAAATTAGTATAAGGATTTTTATGTTCAAAAAGTTGCTCAAATTACTATTTCTTGAATAAAAATGAATGTTATATTTTAATGCTGTTTGAGAATATGTATTTTTTATATTAACTTACAGGGCTAATAGTATTTTAAGAACTTTAATTCTCTTTCTACAAATCAGATATCATTTTTAAATTCAAAAGAAATCAAAATTTGAATTATTTTTAAAAATGTCTTATTTATTGCATGGAAGTTAAATGAACTATCCAGACAGAATTGATTGCCTTTTTTAATATATTGGGATACCTCAATACAAATCCTAGCTTATTAAGTTCTTTTGTTTCTTATTCTTTTCTTATTTCATTTTTGTTCATATTAATTTTTGCTAGATTAAAAAAATTAAATAATATTGAGTAACCACTTTGAGTAAGTACATTTTAAAATTTATTCCACAAATAAAAAATATAGTATGTTTACAGCTGTTTTTGTCCCTAAATTTTGTAAAAATATGAGTCTTTAACAACTGAAAATCATTAAAAAATAAAGTTTAATACAGTCAACATCTAAAGGAAAAATATTTTTAACCCCTAGTTTTGTTTAATAGTTTTAAAATTTAATATTCTTATCAAGGAAAGTTTCAGGGAAGTTTTAAATTGATAGGTAATACTCTGATAGGTATGTAATATCTTGTATATTATTTCAAATAGATTTAATATTTACTATTTATTGAGTTTCAACACATGTAGGTTTACTACAGAGAGAGAGAGAACAGGTTTCCAAAATCGTTCCAGACATAACGCATACCTTATGCTATGCTTTTGTTTTAAAATTTTAATTAATACTAAAAGCTAATTTATAAAGGTCGGGTACCTACTATAAACGTAATATACTAAGCACTTAAAAATTAGTTTTCTTAGCCTAGGAGCTCCCTTCATTATTTTTTATATTGATGGTTATATTTTTCGGTCCAAGAGAGCAGCTGATTTTGGTTGAAGTATCTTTTGCCACCTGCCTTTCTCTTCACAGTTTGTTTTGATCCATTATTATGACATAGGTTTTAAGTACTTTATAGCAAGTTAATATAGTTCCTTTTGAATTATTTATAAATTATAGATTGTTTGTGTTTTTAATTTGAGCGCAAATAAGTTCGGTAGAAAACTGATTAAAACTATGCCATCACGGGTATAATACCAATTTTATTCTCAGAAAGATGTCCCGAAATAAATTTATTAAGGAAATATTTTGTAAAATAAATTGTTTGCTATAAACCATCAAAATGCTTTATAATTAATGTTTTTGCCTTTGAGTTTAAAGTACTAAAAATTAGATAAATATGTTGCTTTATATGCCAGTTCATAAATACATCAGCAGGTTAAAAACTCAAAGTAATTAATTTAATTTGATCTATTATAGTTCTACGATTGCATTAAACATTGCAGTATTTTTACCTAAGCCGCTCAGCCAGCGTAAAGCATTGCCACGTGTTTGTATTTACTAAACAAACAAGTTTCAAGTGGCGCGCTTCTCTTTATCCAATCAGAGAGCGTGAATCAACTTCGCCAAGCAATCGCCAAGGCCAGCAACAATGTCAGCTAATCCGAGTACAATGAATACGGAATCGGATCAACTTAGTGTGAACTGTTTTGCCCGTTCAAACTAGTGCTACTTGACACCGGTGTCAACTCGAAAACTGTGAATATGGCCGTAAATGTTATCAAGACATGAATTTATTTAACCATGACACAAATATCATCGTGTTGCTGTGAATTTTGGATCATACATCTTTCCCATATGATGCACCCCAGGGTTAACAGGTTCTCTTTGCCTATAAGGGAAGGTACCCATACTACGTGACCCATTTAGGGGAGTGAGGGGGGTCTTCAAATTACCACGCTCGGTCACAGGGGGGAGGGGGCTTAAGGGTTTGTCCCGTAGTCAATTTCTTCTAGTCAATACGACAAAATTAAGCCAAATTAATTATTGAAATTTGCCAACTTAAGACTAATAAGGCAAAATTAATTATTAAAATTAGACAAATTAAGCAAAATTAATTTTTTCAACTTTCTGTTTGCAAAAAACGATGTCAAACCGTATTAATGAATTACTACGTGAAAACTAGAGGGGGAGGGGGGTCTTGGCATATACTACGGATGGTCACCAAGGGGGGAGGAGGGTAAAAATGGGTCATGTAGTATGGGTACGTTCCCTAACTGGCACATCCAAGGGTTGCACCAGCCGCCTACCCCTACAGTAGTTTTCAGGGGTAAGGCAAGCAGCGTATTAAATCTACCCTACGCAGCCAGAGGGCTCAATGCTTGGAATAAAAGTTGACTTACATAATTAACTAATAATAAATAAAATAGTGGTGACTATGAAATAAAAAATTAACACTATAATAAAAGTTCAGCTACCACTTTTTAATTTAATGTTATTTTTTATACGTATAGTCAAAGTCATTCATTTCTTGCATTCAACCTGGAATTGGGAGAACAGTAGATCCATCCGCTATTGTCACCAAATATGGATGATATCGTTGGTTCTTACCGGTATCGAATTTGGAAACTAATTTTGAAAACGTTAACCTAGTTTAAGTGGGATAGATGAGGTTAAATAGAAATAGGGACTGAACAGGTTGAGTTTGAAAAATTTAACATTAATTAATATGCTGATTTTTATTGAGGCTCAAGAAAAATCAGCATGCCAATTAGCGTTCAATTTTAAAAACACAAACAGAAAAAAATATCCAACCCCTAAAATAAAACTCCAATATCCCATTCCAACCATCCCAATCACCCCCCCATATTTTCGGGGGTAAATTTCCAACCTCTCTCTCTCTCTCTTCTCTCTCTCTCTCTCTCTCTCTCTCTCTCTCTCTCTCTCTCTCTCTCTCTCTCTCTCTCTCTCACTCACTTTTTGCCTTTGATGTGATGATGCATTTTTCATTTTTTCCTTAAAACCCCAATTGTTTAAAATATCAAGAAGCTCCAAATCGTCGATATGATTAAAGTTAATTAATTTTAATTCATCAAGTTTATTAACTTTCAAATTTAATGATTGACTAGTCAACATGTTTCATATTTATATTTTAGTATCTTATTCATCAAGCACATAGGTTCAGAAACTTCAATGTTTATCCTTAAAAATTAATAAACTCTGTATCCTGAAACATAACTCGTAATTAATTACTAAAAAAATGACTGCAGAATCATTAAAATCAGTATTTGAAATGTTTCTACTCCTATATGTATAAGCAAGTTTTAAACTTTGTAATTGCCTTAATTTTTCAAGATAAGTTAGTTAAGTGGAAATTGAAATTATTAGAAACATCGATTAAATGCTAAAATACATCAAAAATCAATCTAACTATCTGTATTTAAGTATTTTTATAGGAATTTTTGAGCCGCAAAAGCCTGATTTATTGTTTCATTAATTAGTTAAATTTCTAGCTCTTATCAACAAAACCACTTTCATAATTTAGCGTGATTATTTAATATCTTTATTTAAATTTTTATTCCCTTTTTTCCAGAATTAAAAAAATTTTAATTTTAAATAACTTAATTAATTATTATTATTTGTAAACGAACGGCAATAAAAATTGTATAAATTTGTTTTAAAGGCTTTAGATTTAAAAAAAAGTATTCAACATCTATTCATCTTTGTGTTTGCCTGTATCCCTATAGGTTAACCTTGAACAATGAGACATGCGGAATTGCGGGGCAGAACCTGCAACCTAGTGATCACGAGCTTGTTACTCTACCAAGTGGGCTACCACTTAAGGGTATTCTAATTGGAAGACGAAATTGCGCCAAAATATAGATAAATAGCCAAATCTGCTTTAACTTTTGTAGGAATTGTGCCAAAACACAGATAAATAGCCAAATCTGTTCTAACTTTACTAGAGAATTTTAAACAATTGTCGCCAATCTTTCCTCTTTGAAGTTAAATTACCAAAGTTTTCAAACCCCCTTCCTGGCTTTGTTTGACCCCCAAACAACACGAAACTTGGTTTTGGGGGGTTTTAGAGGGTGTTCTTTCAGAATCTGGAAAAATCTTTGATGTCGCCCATAGGAAAAACGAAAGTTGGTGCTTCGTTTAATATGAAGACGACCCCCTAAGAACTTGAAAAATTTTCTGTATATAGAATACGTTAAATCATGAAAAATGATACCTTATTTGTCTTTATATCACAAGCAGTTCCGGAGATATAGGGTCTGAGTCGATTTTTTTTTCCAGTACTGTACCTGTTTGATACTTAATAAACTATTTATATATCAACAGTTCTTTTTTATAAGAAATATCAGTAATTTATTTGATGTTGTTGTTGTTGTCGTGTGCCACTTGGAATACCCAAGCTCCATAAGGATTCAAGGCAAAGGGGGTGCGGTTCCTGAGACAGTGAGGCCCATAAATGGCAGGAGTCCGACTTCTGCCTCATGATAGACGCTGCCACTATCTATCACCACCTACACAATTTTGCCATGTATCTGAAGGGGAGGGAAATAGTCTCCAGACCCCTGGACCCATGGAGTGAGTCAACAAATGAGGTGCAAATAAGGTTTTTTATCATTAATTTTGTCAATATATGATGGAATTGTTTTATGAAGAAAAGAAGTAGTAGTAATGCATTACTAAAAACAGTAAATAAATAGAATCTGTTTGCAACGAAATATTGTAATAAAGAAAGGTTGAAATAAATTGAACAATCGATATCGTGAGATAAAATGTAAAGTTTAGATACTATTATATAGATACTTTCATGGTGTGCAAGTAAACTGAAATTAAACTTTAAAAAAATATCAGTTTATTTTAAAATTGAAATTTTTTACATCTCAATGAAAATATTATTGGAAGGGGAATTATAAAATAAAAAAAATAGTATTAGTTAGATCTAAACTTAAAAAAACAGAAAGGAGAAAATATTCTTTTAAGAAATGTCGTTGTTGTTGCCAATCCCCCTCGGATGTAAATTTAACTACACAAAGTCCAAGAGATCCCTTCGCAGTAGAAGATTAAGAAATGTTCGATTCACTAAACTAAAAAAATAGTAAAAATAAAAATTAATGGCTAAAGAGTAAAGAGGAGCAAATATTAAGTGTTTCAGAAAAATAAAATGTCGGTTATTTTTATGATGATGTTAGTTCGGTATGTGAAGAGTAAAATTTTATTTTTTAAGCCTTTGAGTTGTATATTTGAAAGGATGAGAAATACAACAAAAGTGTGATCCCAATTTAAATTTGTTAAGAAAAGTCATGTAAGCACACTAAATTTACCACACATATTATACGGAAACTCGAAAATAAAAGATATCACATCAAGTTCTGTAAAACTACTTTTACCTTTGGAGTGCATTTAATGCTAGAAAAACAACTTTACTGTGGTCGTAAGACTTGCCTTCTTAGACAGTTTATCGTTTCAGTGGTAATGGTAATAATTAATCAATGGAATTATTTTGGGTTATAAAAAAATTTACTTCGCAAATTTTAATATTTCAAACCTTAAAAAATAATAACTTGTTAATTATATTTTTCGCATAAAAGATTTAACTCTAAATATTTCTGACTCTCCAGTTTTACATGAGGTTGAAGAAAAAGAAGTTTTTCAATATCTGGGAACATAATTTCTAATAATCTGGTAGACATGAAATTAAGAAATGGAAGATAAAAATGTTTAATGTGGTTTAGTTCTACCCATAATTTTTATGCGTTAAAAACTCCACCAAAAAAGCCAAATTTTATAAATATAAGCTAAAATATTTTAGATTATTCGCTTATGCAGTATTTGTTTCTTCATGGAGCTGTTTTATCAAGCGATTCGACACCAAATTTTGAATAAACATTGATCCATGTCTAAAAATTGCCCGAATTAGAAATAGGTCATGATGAGCTTAAAATATCGACATCCCTTCAAAATTTGACATTTGAAAAATATTACTAAAAAAAATTTTAATAACGCAACACAAAACCACGATTTTCAACATTCCCCTTTCAAGTTTATTTCATAACAACTGCTTTACAAACTTAAAGAACGCATAACTCAAAACACCATTTTGACTCAACGGCTTTTTTGACCCTAGACACCACTGCCACCATACAAACCCCACACAATTTCCAGAAAACCCACCCTTTGACACACACACTTGTGAATAACGCCCCAAACTCCCCTCCAGATAAAAAGGAATCAATCCTTTTGCACAGAACTCGCTTTCCACTCAGCACACATTCCCGGGGAATAAAATCCCCCAATTTCGACGGTGGTTCTTTGCCACTCCACCCACGTTGAGTGGCCCTCGAGGGTTTTTGAACACCCTTGAGGGCTCTACTGTTGGGCAGAGAGGGTGTCCGGCGGTCCCCTTGTTTGCAGAGCGAGGAGTCATTAGGGAACCTATCGGCTGAGAGGGTGTGAGACAAAGGGTGGTGTCAATGATGGGGGTTTTATGACACTCCAGAGGAGGTTTTTTTATTGTTATGTGGTATAGGTGGTTGTAGCGGGTAACTTTGGTTGGTTGGTGGGATTGAAATTGTGAGATTTGAGGAGAAAAGTGGGATCTATATGTATTGGGATTTAGTTGACTCTGGTGGAGGTGAGGGTGGGAAAATAACGTTACAGGTAAAAAAAGTCTACTAATCCCACTAATTAAATTTCTTGTATATGTTACTGTTAATGTTCATAATCTGGTAATGTTCGTAATACCTAGGTAAAGTATGAAATATTTTGTACTTTACCTTAGGTAATTCTCATTTTTACCTTAGTTTTTCTGAACATTACCGAATTTCGGACATTAACTGTAACATATATAGTAATTATTTTATAACTTTCTTAGATGAAAATTGAAGTATGGATTTTTGCGAAATAGGATTTTTTTTTGAAATTGCTGTTTCCGTCAGTTAAAGTTAAATCTATTTGTAAACAATGTGAAATATTCTACACTCTTTGGCTTTTGATAGTGCAAAGCTTTTCGGTATTTCAGTATTGGCAGATTTTAAAAATTTCAATGAAGAGTGTTTAATTTTTTTCTCTATCTTTCTACGTTTTCAAAAATTTCAATTGAAAATAAACCTTACTAAAATTCATGGTATAAATGTACGTAGTTTTTTATACAATACTTAATATCAAAGAAATAATTCAAAACTAAAGCACCTATTATTTAATTTTAAATAAGTGAAAAAGTTTTACTTTGTTTTAAAAAAGACATTTCACTCTTATTCAGTACTGTTTTTAATGTTTAGAAACTGATTGTAATTTTTTTAGTGAGAAGTTCAATATGACGGTAATATTTGTAAATATAAATTTAATATGTAACATATTTATTATTTATATCTTACAATGAATTTTCAATCTTTTCACCGAATCATATCTCCAGTATTTCAGTAAAAAGGAGGAAGGATATTTTCATTTAGATATTCGTCCCTTTTCCTGTTTAAATGAATTTAAATAAGTGAGAACACAAGAGATGGAAATTGATGCAAACCAGAGAAATTATCTAGAATCTGATATATTAAAAGTGTAAATAAATAACACATTATTTCTCTCACCATTGAATCACGAAGAGTTTTTTTTTCAGAAAACTCATGTATCACCACTCACTACTACCATACATAAGTACTTGCAAAATGGGTAAAATATACCCTCCTACTCAACTTGCGTGATATCCCTCGAGGGGCGAAAAAATCCCTGAAGTGAGGCGTAAGTACGTTCCCACACTCAAGTTTGGGGGAGTGAGGGACCTAACTCTGTTTGCAGGCCACGCATTTATGAAGGTTCGATCGAACTTGACAAGGGGTAGTTGAGGAGGAGGGATAAAACACCACCCGAGACAAACCAGCATTGCACTCTGGGCAGTTTTTTTGCTACAGCTAGTCATGGTTTTAATTTATTGTATAGACCAGATTAGAATTTGCGGTAAAATGAGGTTTCTAATTGAAATATTTATAGGGATTTAAGCTGATGTACGGCTGTTAAATTAATATAGTTAATTAAGAATGGAAAATTTGTTTTCAAAATTATTAGTAACTGATAAAATTTAAAAATTTCCTCATTGAACTTAATATTGTCCAAAATTTTCAAGGAGAAATAGTGAAATGGTTTTGTTTTTGGATGTCCGTGCTCATAATTATTTCCAGCATTCAAGTTAATTTAAGTTCAGATTGTTCAAAACTTTTTAAAACTTAAATATGCTTGATTCAAAATTCGTTTCTATTCCACTTAAAAAAAATGTCGCAATTAACCTTTTTACAAGTAAAAATGTCAATTCTATTTAGGTAAAAAATGTGCTTGCTTCTTCAGTTTTTAGAAATTGGTACTTTCAGCTTCTTATACACTCCTTCTCTTACTATCTATATCATTACTCTAAAACAAATTTTAAATTTGATAGAAAAACGAGTAAATTTCTGCCCAAGGAAAAACTGAACCCTCAAGCGGTGCCTAATGAGGAAGTCTCTTATACTTAAAATTTTCGGTTTTGGGGTATATTAATATAATATAAGTTGTGTTGTGGCAAATTGAAATCTGCAATCCAAATTTTTCTCAAAAATTTATTTACTGAGATATCGAAGAAATAAAGGTTGAAAAAATTCGTAAAGTAAACACAAAACCTGTTGGGTTGATAGGAGGAATTTCGATACGCGAATTGAGATAAAAAGACAATATTTATACATGGGTTTAAGGAAATAATCATATTTTAAGATTGAAGTTCTTTGTTTCGCTCGAAATTTAGACACTGCGATGGGAACTACTTTATTTGTTAGTGACGTAGTAGGTTCAACTTAAGTTGCTGTCTAGTATAGTGAACTTTCTCCATAAGTACTTTTATTTTGAAGGAAAAATCATAAAGTAAAGTAAAGTAATGTTTAATTTATTTTTGGTGTTTTCATAGCTGATAGTTTCATCATAAAAATCATAAAGTAAAGTAAAGTAATGTTTAATTTATTTTTGGTGTTTTCATAGCTGATAGTTTTTTAATAGGCAATTATAGAGTTTTCTTATTAAACATATTTAATTTTATATTTGAACAATACGAAGTAAAAGAAAAACAATAGGAAGAAATCTAGAAATGTAGTCGGGTGAAATCACCTTAATTCATTCAAAAAATTGAAGAAATTGAGTGAGTCCGAGAACTAAAAACTACCCTCATAGGAAACAATGCAGTTGCAGATCATGTGGCGTCACAATTCTGAAATCGCCTCCGGGCCTCGTTTTTCCCGCCTTTTCCAGGTCGCAAACTTAAGAGTCGCAATAAAAAAATAAATAATCAGAATAAAAAATATTTCGGATTTAGGGTTTTCTTGAAAGGTTGAATAGATTTAAAAAATAGAAAAAAAAGATGTGAAACTTCCTCATTCAGTTTCATTAGCCTCTGAGCAAGGAGTTCTATTTAGAAAACAATGAAGATTTTATTGGAAAAAAAGGCAAAAATGTTATTGGATACAAATATATTCAAAATCCCAAAGAATAGGTTTTTTCTCATCATTCATTTCAACCTAATATCGTGCACCTTTAACATACAGGGTGTATCTGAAATGGTGCAACAAACTTTAAGGGATGATAGTACTCCATCAAGACGAACAAGAATCGGTATTGAAAGGGGGTCCCAGACCAAATCCCAGGGAGTTAAAAATAGAGCGACACCCCAAAAAATCATTGAAAAATTCAATTTGTAGAAGAACTACTATTGGTAAAAACTTAATTATGGTCTCAAAAATTGTGGTTTAATATGATCTTTAAAATTACCTCAAAAGTCTTCACTTTAAAATTTTTTTATTAAGAAAAAAGTTAAAAAAACAAAAAAATGTGACAACTCTGCCAAAACCTTATTTTGTATTTCGAAACCCTTTCTTTTTATTTGATAATCTGAAAGAGATCATAGTTGAAAACCCTTAAGTCCAAAGTTTCACGTAAATACAATCAATATTAAACGCTTGAGATCCTGTTAAAGTTTGTATTTTGGGTGCGCAAGCAGTTTTCTAGAGCTGTTTCCAGAACAGCTGTTAGCGCACCCAAAAAACAAACTTTAACAGGATCTCAAGCGTTTAATATTGATTGTATTTACGTGAAACTTTGCACTTAAGGGTTTTCAACTATGATCTTTCAGATTATCAAATCAAAAGAAAGGATTTCGAAATACAAAATAAGGTTTTGGCATAGTTTTCACATTTTTTTGTGTTTTTTAACTTTTTTCATAATAAAACACATTTTAAAGTGAAGACTTTTGAGGTAATTTTAAAGATCATATTAAACCACAATTTTTGACACCATAATTAAGTTTTTACCAATAGTAGTTCTTCTACAAATTGAATTTTTCAATGATTTTTTGGGGGTGTCGCTCCATTTTTAACTCCCTGGGATTTGGTCTGGAACCCCCTTTCTATACCGATTCTTGTTCGTCTTGTTTGTTGCACCATTTCAGATACACCCTGTATATTACATCATAAAAACCTAAGCATTCAACCCTTTAAGACATTTCATTCAACGAAAGTTCAGACACACGACAGAAAAGGCTAAAACCCCACACAAAATATCACCGACCTCCGCTCCACCGAAGCGCCCCAGCGGTCACACTCTGAGGGGGGGGCGTCATGATCCATAACTCCTGACGTCACCCTTCTTTTTTGGTGAAGGGGGGGCGCAAACGTTTCCAATTAAAGCGCTTAACAAGGCTAAGCTCTCCGGCAAATTGGAGGGAACAAGTTCCTCGGCAAGGGGAGAGAAACATTGTTTTAGGCCGCACATGGGCTGACAGGTGGCTAATTAGTTATTTCTCGCCGGGTCATTTATAATGGCCTGTCGGCGGATCCTAATGAATGGCCCTCCTCTTTGCGGGCCCTTTTCATTACTTTGGCCCGCCATTTAGCATTCCCCTCCACTTGTGTGTGGTATGTATGAGGAGGAATGGATTTCGAATGTGCGGGCGTGATTTGTTGGCGGCTGTGTGGTGGGGTTGCGATTTGGCGTTGCAAAAGTGCGACTTTGGGGTGGCGGCTTTTAGGATATTTTTGGCACTGTTAGTTAAGTAGATTTTGCTTTTGCGTGTTGCTGTAAATACAAGTATACCTGCATGGGAAAATATATCATTGAATAAAAAGATAAGAAAAGGGAAAAGTGGCCTAAGTAAAAACAGGCGGATCCAGCACGGCTCCAAAGGGGGCCACTCTTCCTGACCATCACCTTTTGAATCAAAACGTCAAAATGATGATGATTTTCTAAAAATTTTCCCCTTCTGGTAACGCTAAAAATTTTGAAATTTGACTCGAAAAAGTATGGGGCGCAAGTTCAGACTTGCGTAGGCGCCAAGTTTTTAAAGGTAAAGACGACTAATATGGTAACCCTAACTGATGTTAAGTGAATTATTTGGCTTCTAAATGTGCCGCTAAACAGCCAAAATTCGCCAAGCATAAGCAACTCTGAACTTGGGCCAAGTAGGGTTCTACTCTCATATGGAGAATTTTTGGGTCCATCACCATTATCTTCTGACACATAACACCAAACTGATGGGGATTTTCAAAAAAGTATCACGCAAGATCCCCTTCTGGTACCGCTAGTGGGGTCCTCCCCCAGACAAAATTTTGAAATTTGACTGGTAAAAGTAGGTGGGTCCATCACCTTTATTCACACAAAACGTCGAAATGATGGGTATTTTCTAAAACGTATCAAGCAAGATCCCCTTCTGGTACCGCTTTAGGGTATTGGGGTCCTCCTGAAGAAATTGTTTTTGAAATTTGGCTTGTAAAAGTAGGGTTTTAATTCATTTTGAGGACCTTTTTTGGTCCAGAGGGGGGCACTGTCCAGAGTTCCCCCCATTGAATCCGCCCCTGAGTAAACAGAATTTAGTTTTGAGCGATAAACTGTTTTCAGGTATAATCACTTGTAATGTAGCTTTTTGGAGAAGGTACTTTGAGGGATGCTTTTACAGGCCAACATTTGAACTTATAAGGAAACAACTATCACACAAGATGAAGGTTATAAAAAGAAACAAACTCTGACTTACCTCCTGGCCTACTTTCCAGTTACGTTACGAACAATTTTATTAGTTCTCAACTAATTAACTTTAACTTATTCGGAAAAAATAATAAAAAGACCGCGTGATAAAGAATATTGTGAAATTGGTTGTAAAACTATAAAAAGGAAGATAAGTTTATCTTTTTTATACGAATATCGTTTACCTAATAGAAAAAGAAAAAACACTTTTTACTTATTAGAATACACGTTCGAATATGGCAGCTAAATAAAGTTAATTTTTATGTATTTTCTATTGGAATTGATAGCTCAGAATAAGTACAATCTTTATTAAAGAAAATTCGAATCCTCTGTTTGAAATTGTGGCTTGACTTTTAATTAGAAAAATTATATGACAACTTAAAATCAAATGATTAGTAAAGAGGATTCATTGTGTTTAAAAAATGTTTATTTTTGCCAAGTAGGAAATACATTCTTTGATCACTTCACTGCAGACAAAGTTTCACACAATCAGCAAAAACAAACCCAGGTATATGGCAAGGTTTTTTCAAAAAAAAATATGACAATCTTAATTTGAAATCGAAACAGAAGTTAATACCAAACGAGCAGCAAACTCGGGGTATCTACTGCCATCTATCGTCAAGGCAATAAAACGAATATATACGGGTAAAAAGACTGGTGGAGAAACTTCAAATATAACTCCAGATTTTTCTGAGCAGAACCAACGAAATATTTTTTGACATAATTATCAGCTAGAAGTTTTATGTTTTGTTCATCCTAATTTAAAAACATGTGCGTTTTAATTAAAGCACTGTGTATGTGAGCAAATAAAGTCCCGCCAAACAGGTTTGCAAGTAACATTGTCAGATACATATTTTTCTGATAAAAATACATGATTCAGGGTTGCCAACCTGAGACAACGCTCATCCGTAATCGCCCCCACAAAAAAATATAAAAAAATTCTGGCGTGACGCGTGGCCTGCCGACTGATGCCACACTTTCTGCACGAAGAAAAATACCTCATTCTTTTGATAAGTGTTAGAAAAGTCCTGAAAACGCAAACATTTTAGAAAAGGCCTTTTTTTCTCCCCATGAATCAATCATCCATGCAGATTAGAATATTCCGAATTCCGATTGATTCCCCCTTCTTATTGCCCATCTCATCAGTTACTAGCGACTAACGTTATCGTTTTTATTCGCAATTCGAAGTAAAAAAAATATGTATTGTAAGGATTGAAGGCTAAAAACAGAGAATTAAGAAGAAAAATTTAATACATTGTCTTTAAAATATAAGCAGCGTAGTTTCCGTAGTTTTTCTAGCTTTATCCGTAATTGCGGAATTCGGGGCCAAAATGTGGAATGATTCCGCAAAATCCGGAATGGTTGGCATCTCTGTAACATGGAATGTTCTTTCCTGGCTTTTTTCTAATAGCCCAAAGATACGTAGATCTATATACCTATGTAAATACCCTTTGAAATAGCAACCACAATTTTAAAAACTGCCCTATTAACAATACATATAATTGCCATAAAATTTACCACAAATTTCAGTAGTACTTGTGAAAAGAGCTGCTGGTTTTCATGCAACTAATCAATAAAAATATGTTTTAAAATCTCAAAATTTACGAAGATAAAAGACTAGTTCACACGACCATGAAAGATTAGCGACATGAACGGTTTTCAAGAACCAATTAATTCAGTTTAGCTATCCTAGTATGATCACTAAAAATATATTTTCCAATCTAGAAAGATAATTTCCTCTAGGATGTCATCGATTTAGAAAACCTTAGTGATCATTTTATCTATCTTTATTAACAAATTTTATAGTTTTTTAAATACAGGAATGTTAATACATTATCTACAAGACCAACTTACCTTGAGATTTCACTTATGAATACAATAAGTTTATATCTTAATCGGTATGATTTTTAGCCATAATTTCTTGGTTCATTTATAATTATTAAAAAAAGCTCTTAACAATAGACGGCATTAGTGTGACGTCACTTGCTTGTTTGGATACGTTGAATCTATCTGTGATTGGTTCCATGATTGGAAGTAATTCCATGCGCAACCAATCACGGATGGAATCAACGTATCCAAACAAGCAAGTGACGTCATGACTAATGTCGTCTATAAAACTACTTTTTAAGTTAAAAATATCAAGTAATTGAATGGAAATATATTAGTTAGCTTGCATTCCGATATCAGGGAAAGCACTTAAAAGGTTGCCGATGAAAGGTCCAACTGCAAATATGATGGCGCTCCATATGTTCTTGAGTGGACGGTATATAAAGAGTTCTGAGATGACCGGATAGAAATTTCAGAGTTCCTTGGCGAGAGCTTGGCGATATTTAGCGTCAATGAATTCGTAGACAGCCGCAAAACTCATCCAGGACGTCATATCGTGCCGCTGAGTACCTATGGAAAAGGAAAAACACATAAGCATTGGAAACTATCTGAACCGCACAATTTTTTTAACGGTGTCCAATTATACTTAATATCATAAAGGTCCTGTTAGAATCAAGTGTTCTTTTCAATATGCATTACAGGTTTTAATATAAAACAATGAAAAGGAAAAGTTGTTTTGTAGCTTACACTTGGTGAAACTAAATAGGTTTAGTTTAACAGTAATTTCAACCTATAAAGCCTGTAAAAAACCTTGAATTCAACCATGAAACATAATGACCAACCACTGTAGGAAATTATACTGCGTAGACACTGAATTGCTTTGCTACAAATTTATGCAGTAGTTGGAAAAGAAAATTGTCACTCTTGTTTCCTGGGAAAAACGAACTTTTTTACTGCGTTTTCTTCGGCATTTAAAAAAAGTCTTACTCTGCACGAATTACACTCAGCGCATCTTATAATACAAATATTTAATAAAAATCATAAAATTATGCTTAACTGCTAAAGTAGAACACTTGTTGATAGTTTGATATTAAACATTAAAACTTGCTAGGCACACAAAATACATATTGAAGCAGGCAAGAAACAAAAAATGACACACCAAAATTACTCCACATCTCCATCTTTACTACAGAAAAACTTACAACCACTTTATTCTGCAAAAAAGATGGTCTGTCCACTAGAGAAAAATCGGCATAGTTTTCCCTGTCGATAAACTACAAAGAGACGTCTCTATGCAAAGTAAATGGAAGATGTCCGCAAGAAATATTATGCAAGCAAGCAAGAGAGATATTTACGACGCACGTCGAAAAGGGGAAAAGCATATAGCCAACATATGGCAAACGCGAAATCAACTCCGAACAGAGGAAAGTTTCTCAAGAAGAGAAGCCACCCCCAGAAAAACTTAATCTAAAACTTATTAACTTTGCATTCCACTTGATGTAACAGCAATAATGGGGAAAAAGCGCGGCGGACACAAAACGCCAATTTCTTAAAATAAAAAGAAAGGGGGGTGAAACGCAGCCCCACTCGGTCGCTACAAACCTCTACGACGCAAAAAAGAAAAAAAAAGCATCCGCCATTAAAAAGAAATCAGGAAGAAAATTTCAATTCCTCCACGGCGCGGTATTTGCATGAAAACATCCATTCGTGCAAGGCTCTCCACACACGGGAAAGATTAACAATGTTTTTAAAACGAACGATGTTTTTGAAAGGTAATTTTGCAGTCACTCGGCCCGGAAGTAAAAGAAAGGGGAGGAAAACCAATAAAAAAAACGAGAGCACTCAATAAGGAGCAGGAACCTCTATCATGAATAATAATATCGTACTTTATCGGCAGACACCATCAATTTCTGGCTACACCGGTAATAAAGAGTTTTGGGTACAGAGGACAATCTAGGATGGAAAAAATTCGTTTACTTTCTGCCAGGCGGAATCCATATTTTGGGCTACCTGCTGGCTTGTCGAAGGCTTGTTTTTTGAAGCATTATCAAGGATGGAATGGTTATTTTCCGTCGTTAAGTGATCAGTCGATGGGAATGGCTCTTTTGACAAGTAATTTGTAGAAATTGGAGTTTTGGGGCTTAATAAGAATATTATGTTACAATCAGTTTTTTTATTTGTTAACTTAATTTGAATTTTCATCGGACAAAATAATAAGAAAAGTTTGAAGAAAAAAGCTATTATTACTATGAGCATTGAATTAACAATAGTTTATAGAAATTATACAATAGTTTACCTTTAAATCTAACCTCCATTAATAAATATTCAGAGTTCAAAAGAAATTTATTTGAGTTAATAATTAATATCGACGACCTGGATTTATATTTTTCACTTCAATGAAGCATATTTTTGTTAATGGTTTACCAGCTTGCTGCTATCTTTATTTAGCTATTTTTTTACAGTTTTATGTTTGTGTTGTAATTTGTAATATGTCATTTGTCCATATAATTTCTTTTTCGCCTGTACGGGAAGTTTCTTCCCCTTGGCGAATCACATTGTCTTACTTTTCTGTGTTTGTATAATGAATGTCTAATAAAGTTATAAAGTTAAAAAAAAATTGGATAACTAATTGAACTATTCCTATTTATTTTGTACAAACATGGTAATTAAAAATTAAGGTAAACATTAAAATGTAAATTTATAACAGTCCAGATGAAGACAACTCATTCAAAGACAATTTAATTTAAAACCATTAACCGATTCTTAGTTAATGGTTGTGAACTAAAGGTGAACTCCGAAAACGAAATCTGTATTCGTGTTTATTGCAGGAGATTTTAAACCATTTAAAAGTTGTTTCTTTGTGAGGTTAGTCTATATGCAGAGAAACAAACTTCAGACTACATTTCCTACCAAAGGGCAAAACGTAAAAAATTGCTACATGATTTTAATAACATGATGATACAACTTTTAATAAAACCTAATAAAAAACAAATTAGAAGGGAAAGTAATTCTGTCGTTGTTGCTGTTGTAGATCTAGCATGTCTAGTTCAAGTCTATTAAGTCATACAATCTTGAGAAAAGTAATTCTAAATCAGTTCACTGAAGAGCAATATGTAGGATTTTATTTTTTAACAACTGTTACTTAATTAAACTATTATCTTAATTAAACTCTCATAAAAATGTATTCTACGATTATAAGCAATATTGTAAGATCACTGAAGATTTTACAACTCTAACGCTTATGTTTACAACTAACCTGGCCGGTGGTTAAACGGGAGTCAAGCATCTAATTGATAGTTAAAGGAAAACTAGTTTATCCAAACAAAGGTTTGACTACCGGTTAACATCCGGTTAGGTTGTGAATACGGCCGTTATTTCCCATTCCTATCTAGGAAATCAAACGTTACAGTATACAAAAACCCCATACAGACGATAGCTAACTACACTGCTGGCCATCCAAAATGGTACACCAAGAAGGAAAAAAGATATCAAATCCAAATTTATTTCTATGATTGCACATAGTGTTAATGGGAATTGATTAAAAATTCAGCCTTCCTGGATGTTAGGGGGCCGAGAAAATCGCTGAGGAGTGTTTTCTCCATAGGTGTCCATTACCGCCACCCCAAGCCATGGTATTGAGTGAAGGAGGCTCTAAATGGGCTTTGAGAGATTGGAGGAACATGTTGAGTCCACAGGTAATGAAAGTTCATGTGGTGCACCAGCGGACGTGGCATACCGGGCTAGATGATTTCTCCTCTTTCATCGGACATGTTTTGTGGCGTTGGTTCTTAAGAACGGGTAGGTCAGGGTAAACATGCAACATAGGGGGATAAGATGAATGCTTGGACATTGAGTTCATCACGTGGTTGTGCATTTTTCTCTTGAGACTTGTTCGCAGGCGAGGGTTGAAGGTAAGGGTGGACAACAGGTTGTCAAACCTCTATGCTGCAGTTCTGGTTGGTAAATGTGTCGTTAAATCATACTGAGGAAGTGTGGGAGTGGAATCCAATGCTTTACTACCTCGTTACTCTGCGTAAAGAAGAAATCTGACGATTACAAAATCAATAGCCGAGTGCTCTCTTTTCTCGCTGTCGTAGAGTCATCTCCAACTATTGTGGTGCTCCAGACAGCATTGCGATACTCTCATAAACTCTGTGCCATCACATTGAGATGTCAATTTCATTATTTAGAGCATTGTTGCCAACGCCAAATCATGTGTTGAAGATTGGAATTTTTCTAAAGCTATGCTTGCCAAAAGGGCAGTCCTCTGCACTGTAAACGACATGCATTCCACTCCCACACCTCCTCAGTATGATTTACCGGTACATTGGCCAACCAGAGCTGCAGTATTGAGGTTTGGCAACCTGTTGTCTACTCTTACCTTCAACCCTCGCCTGCGAACAAGTCTCAAGAGAAAAATGCACGACCACGTGATGAACTCAATGTCCAAGCATTCATCTTATCCCCCTATGTTTCATGTTTACCCTGACCAACCCGTTCTTAAGAACCAACGCCACAAAACATGTCCGATGAAAGAGGAGAAATCACCTAGCCCGGTATGCCACGTCCGCTGGTGCACCACATGAACTTTCATTACCTGTGGACCCAACATGTTCCTCCAATCCCTCAAAGCCCATTTAGAGCCTCCTTCACTCAATACCATGGCTTGGGGCGGCGGTAATGGACACTTATGGAGAAAACACTCCTCACCGATTTTCTCAGCCCCCTAACATCCAGGAAGGCTGAATTTTTAATCAATTCACATTAACACTATGTGCAATCATAGAAATAAATTTGGGTTTGATATCTCTGTTCCTTCTTAGTGTACCATTTTGGATGGCCAGCAGTGTATTTCACTCAAAGGTAAGACTATAAAAAATAGCAAAACCTATACAAATCAAAGACGAAATCACCCAGCTAATCCCCACCTTTATTTCTACATTCCATAAATCTCTCCTGTCCAAGGAAATCCTGTTACAGAAAGAGAGAGTCCATTAAAAAGCTTCAGAAAGCTTCGGCAAGCAGCTTCATTTCCATTGCAAGAACAAAAGAGCACCAAGAAGAAAAGCATCGGTGGGGGGAGGGGCGTAATGAATTCAGCTGACCGAGCCACTAACGAACGGAGATCCAATATCGCCGCCGCCGCTGATGAAGAAAGTGGAGAGGAGACCTCCCTAACAAGCGGGATGACCACAGCTGACGCTTGAAATCGCTCAGAGGGGGCGTATAGGAAGTTAATTGCGGTCACAAGGGGATGCTTGGTTGTTGTAGCATCGGAAACGCACGTAACGCAAAATATTTCAGAGAAAACTTGTGGAAAAACATAATTGAACATAGTTATGGACGAAGATAATGCCACGCTGCTGAAATTAAAATATAATAATAATAATTGGAAAGGATTTATAATTATAATATGGATGTAAATTTACGGTCTGAAAATTAAAACACACGAAAGAAACATTTATCTGAAGTTTATGTATTAAATTAGGTACGAAATTATGTTTCAAAATTACATTTAATTAATTAACTATAAAATGACAAAATTCTTATTAGTTATCGAAACTATAAGATAGGTACATTTTTGTTCTAACAATACAACAGCGCTATTGCACTAAAAACCACAAAATTTAATTAATCAAAATATCCACTGCAAACAAAAAAAATATTTTCAACATGTTTTGTTAATGCATTCATTGTAAGAATAACTCCGGTAATGAAATCTGTACTCTTGTTTTTTCCTGGAGATTTTGCAACCTGTAAAAGTTGTTTCTTTGCGAGGTGAGTCTACTAGCAGAGAAACAAACTTCAGCCTACACCTGGTACGTAGCAAGAGGAGCCCCCCCTAACAAAGAAACATACTTAAGAGCAATGCAAGAAGGATAATCGAAAAATGCAAGTTAACCCTCTCGACCCCTCATCAAAAAAGTGAAAAAACTTTTTTTCTTCTTTTCAATACATCCAAAATGCCCCTATAATTTGTCTGGAAAAATTTTCTTTTCTTGGGTGCACTCCTTCCTAGTTATTTTTATGAGCCTCATATGGGCCATATTTTTTTCATTTTAACAGAAAATACTTGGTTTAGAACTTATTAAAAGACATGGTCATAATATAAGAAGGTTACGAAAGAAGAAAACATCTACCAACCTATAAAAAATGTTCTACAGAGGCTAGTATCTAGCTAGTATTTTCTCTTCACAGCATCACAGCTTAAAATATAAACATTGAGGTAAAAATCATCTTTCTGCCATTTAGGAACGAATTCAGAAACCATGTAGAAGTCTTATATAAGATCTACACGAATCAGTGAAATCACTGATGAAAAGAAAATAAATTTGCGTGTTTACATCCTACCAAAATTGAGCTCATAAGTAGGAGCCTCATATGAGGCCAAGGGTGGCGAGAGGGTTAAAGAAAAGCATACACTTAAAATCGGTAATTATGAATATAAAGTGTTTTAATTAAAGAGTTTCCACTTTAATGAAACAATGATTTTTTCCTATTTAAGTTCTCAATTTAACACACAGATTGGTTATTAGGATTTTATATTTTTTATACTCTTCTTGTGCTAAAAAATAATGATTAGAAATCCTGAATAACTATTAGATGTTGAAAAGGTATTAAATTGGCAATCAAATACATCCAAAGAAGAATGAATTGAATAGTGAAGAAATATTGAAAAACACGATTTTGAGCTTAACAGGCTTCTAAACAATCCAAATCCAAAATAATATGCATTATGTGTCACATTATATCAAGAAGGAAAACTAAAATTAGCTAGACCAGATGCACTAAACAAATGGGAAACTTCTAAGAAATTATCATGAGCCAAAATGTAAGTATAAATGAAAATAAAAATAATCCAATCGAAAACCAATATTTTCTTATATCAGCAATCACATTGAAATAGGTATACGGATACTACACACACATGCAGGTATAAGAAAGCTTCATCAAAGGCAACATCAAATTCAAAAGACCCACTCAAGGCAACTTACGGCCGTATTCACCGGTAACCTGACCGGCGGTCAGGTCAGGAAACCATGGTTACAGCCTCTGATTGGTGGAAGGAAAATATTGAATTATTTTTCCACCAATCAGAGGCTGTAACCATGGTTTCCTGACCTGACCGCCGGTCAGGTTACCGGTGAATACGGCCGTTAAACAACAGAACCTAATTAACCTTCCACGAACTTATCAAAGCAAAACCAGAAACATCTGGTAACTAGCATAACTCAACTCACACAAAACACTCCTCAAACACAAGTATGAAGCAATACATAATCAATCCGAAGCAAAAGGGGCTATTCCCAAACGAAAAACACCCCCACACGAATTTCCCGGGACCTTAAGACCTTACAGAGACGGCCCCGTGCAAAAAGTCGACAAAAACAGACCCTTCGAATGAAGACGACGACGAGACGGACAAAGCCGGCCGTGATTTCGATAATAATTATCCGCAAAACCCTCACTCTCGGCAGCAGCAAACACGGCCCAACTTTTCTAAAGGAAGAGAGGGAGACGAGTTATTAAATTCCCCACAGAAAAGGCGGTTCCCTCGGCAGCAGGGAAGTTTAAACGAAGATAATACCCGCGACGCAGGCGCTAATATGTGGTGCGTTGATTAAAATTTTTGAATTCTTGAGGTAGGGAAGAAGTGAGGTACCCCGATAACGTTGGGGAAAAGGGGGAGGTACCCGTGGGAGGGGGGGTTAATTACGTGAGGGGGTGGCGTCTTTCGGATGTGTTCGTTAAAGTTGATACATTTTTGTTCTTTTTGCTATAGTAACATGAATGCCAAAGGATGTTTACTACTGAGAAGTACGCTAACGCTACTGGTTTCAATTCCAGTCTCCCATCGACTTTAACAACTGTGATATTAAAATATTATCCCATAAAAAGAGTTTTGTAACGTTTTATAAAAGGACTTAACATTACAGATTTTGAAGTTCTGATTGTAACTTAATGTTAGGATCATAAGAGGAGGAGGATGTAACGGGAAAACACAAAAATTATCTCTTATTGGTGTGAACCTTTATTTTTATCATGCATTTTCTAGTAAACTCACACAACATAAAAAGAGAAATGAGGTTCTAAATTTAAAAACTAATCTTTAAATTTTAATCTCATGACAATATTTAACCTTTTACCACTTCACAAAACTTCTTAGCAATAATTACCGAATTTATACGTATTATTCTGCTAAATTACTCAATTTTTAATAGCATTGATCAGATCAAACAAAGTGAAAATGTTACATTGCATTATTTAGAATGGGGGGGTGTAAAATATCTAATCACGGAATTGGATTTTACTAAACAAACATACATAAAGACAAAATAAATTTACACACCCTAAAACAATAAAGCACTTCAAAAAAACTTTGAAATTCAATAACACCTCCCCAAACCCACACCCCTCAGAAATAAATCAAATTCAATCTCACCCACAAAAAAATAATCTAAATCAAACCCATAAATCAAATTTAAATTTGCATTCTAAATTCCTCAAGAACGACCCTACCCCTCGAATTTCACACTCGATCTAAGTAGCCTACAGCAAAGCAGCCAGCTCCCTATATACAACATAGAGGGAGAACGAGCTGTTTTCCCATTCCGTAACTTAAACCTCCAAATGCTCTGCAATTTAGAGAGGTCCACAAAAACCACCCATGCTTTATTGGCAGGGTTCAAAACCACAAGCCGGGGGTAGATGGAAAAATGTCACGTGACCCGAGGTTTCACGCCCCATAAACCCTAGTGCTGATCCCTCCTTTTTGCTCTTAAACCAATAACATCCCCTAACCGCCGATGAAGAGAAGGGGAGAGAGGGGGGCGTTGTCCCGTTTTGGTGTTTTTTTTTATTTTTTAAAGCCCCCCTCCAACCCCCGTGATTTATACAGCGGTCGAAATTGGTGACATCAAAGTGGGCCAGGATAACAAGGGAGGGAGAGCGGGAGAGACATTTCGAGACAAAATGCTCTAAGGCAGTTAGGTTCTGGATTCTGATGACGATGAATCGGATGATTGTGGGGAGATTGTAGTCATCGTGGTATTCGACGAGATGTCTTTAAAAGCATGCAGAATTTGAGTGCGTCATGAACCGCGATATACTTTTTTTAGCAACATTAACAAATAATTGTGTCTAAAAACTCAGTATTCACGCTGCCAGGAAATCTTTTCTGAAATGTAAACATAAGTTTCTATCCAAGTAAGATGAAAATGTGTTTATGTCTCATTTTAAGATCAAATTTTCAAAAGAAAAGTTCCTTATATACCCCTTTAAGAAAGAATTTAGCCGAGTCTTACGTCCACCAAATGTATAAAAAAATTAGAGAAATTCCGAGAGATCATACAAAATTAAAAGTTATCCAAAAACACCGTACTCAATATCGTTCTTATTTGACCCATCACTAGAAGCCTATACGAGGTAAAGAAACTAAATGCCGTTCTTGGAGAATGGATACAAATAATAATGGAATTAATGGCAATGTATTTGAGACTATGGAACTAAGCCACGTAAAAACAGAAGTATATAATATGATAAGAATTACATTCTACTACACCCTTATTTTACAGATTGAGACAGTACAATTTATTGAATGCTTTAGATTAAAAAACAATCAGAAATAGCTCAGAAAATTACTAAAAATAGAAACACAAGTGCAAGAGAACTGTTAAAATAGAAAAGGAACATCTTACACCACTGTACTACAAAAGGGAAATCTTCATTTTGCTCAAGCAGCATCTTTTGGAAGGTTGGAAGTTCAAAGTCTGTTTTATGTAGAGTCACCCAGGAACATGACATTCAGTCAGCGTAAAATTATATTTATGTCACAAGAAAGTAGGGAGACTTTTATTTATTCACAAGCTTATATATAAAAGGACTCGGCGATTTTTTGCTCAAACAAAGCTAGTCGTATGATGAGAATAAGGTTTTTATTAATGCTAAAAAGGTATTAAGTGAGGTATAGGATAATCACCTTGATTTATCAAAAGATGGTACATGTTAGCCCAAGGTCTTTCTCTAATGTTCTGATTAGGTATATACTACTATATCGACCAGGAAAGACAACCTTTGAAATTGGCTTAAGCAGACATAAATGACAACGTTTTAGAGCTTAGAAGTTTTATGGTACTACTAAAGGACAAAATTTCAAAGTTGGATAGAGGGGGAGGGGAAAAGGGGAGTTTATAGAGGTTATCCCAATTATTTAAGAAAATTGGCAAAATACATATATACAGTGGAAATTATCATATAAATATTTTATTTTAACCCCTTTCACAATTTTTGAATTTCTAAGAGTAAAATTCTGGTAAGAAAAACTGAGTAGGAAAATATCGCTCATTAAAAAAAACTAAGAATTTTTTCACTGTAATTTTTTAAGCTGGTTATAGTATCTGCTATAGCAAAAACGGTTCAAACACTAAATAACCATCTCTCTATATTAAAAAAAAGTAACAGTCGCCGCCGCCGCTGTTTCAGAAAATGTTATTTTTGAACACTTTGAACTATCACTACGCAGAAACTATTTGAAGGAATATTATGAAATTTTGACCATTGGTAGACAAATGTATGAGGGTCATTTTGGTTCCAAAACCTAATTAATTAAATAATTAGTTCTGGAGTTACTTATTGTCAAAGTCGAAAATTATTTTTTTCTGCTGCGAGTTCGCCCCCAGCCAAATCTATTTACAGCAGAAGCATGATTTTTTGCAGACACATACTCTTAGGTATGAAGTTGTGCACCTCGTCACCCTTTTTTCGAATTTCGAATTATTTTTGGAGTAATTAAATTCTAAAGTTTCGAAATTTTTCACCCTTTTTCAGTTTTTTCGTTATAAAAGAAAAACTAATTACAGTAGAACTATGATATTTTAAACACGCATGCAATTATTTTTTATAAAAAGATTGGCGTTTCGTTTTTAAAAAAATTCGAATTAGTTTTAGAATTATTAAGATACAAAGTTTCAATTTTTTCTTCTCTTTCTGGTCGTTCACTAGAGAAACAGCTGTTGATTTTTATGAGTCTGATTTCTTATTCCCGATGATTCACTAGATACACACGTGCATTTTATAAATTTAAACGTTTTTTAATGGCATTTTTTTCTCTAAGATGGTTGATGATAATTAGTAGACTTGCTGTATATTATTTAAAAACATTTCGATTAAATTATTGGTAAGCTAAAAAGGAATATTTTATTAAGAGTTTTATTTTGATATTTTCGTAGTGATGGTCCGCATTAAGTTATTGATAAGTTAGAGAGATAAAACATTTCGATTTTAAATGATCATTAACTAAGCAGACAAGTTCCAGGTTTTACTGATGGATACTTGAGATGAAACAAGCGAGCTCTGCTCGCTAAGATCGCGAAGCGATCTTCAACGAACTGCGAAGCAGTTCCGGGGGTTGGTGAGCGATAGCGAGCAGGGGGCAGAGCCCCCTAGTCATAGACAAAAACATATTATCAATGAGGCATTTAAAGCACTAAAAGGTGATTATATACTTTAACAATCATTCATAATATCGCTTGGTTGGTTTGATTTTTATGGCACAAGGCCCATATTAGGGCATAGAGTGCCAACTACAAGACCATAATATCGCTTGAGACAAATCTTAGTTTCTTTTGATTTCTTAGGAGAAAACGTCTACTGCACTTTTAAAATACTAAATAGCTACAAAACCAACGAAAATACCTATTTTAATCGCAATATTTCCCACATACAACACAGAAATCTCATCCGTGGTCATCATGTTAAGAGTATTAACATATCCAACAGATCAAATCGTTATATTTTGACAAGTTCACAGCTAAACTAAATCTGAAACGTTTCCAGAAGAAGCAAATACACTACTTTCTCTAAAAGCAAGCTGCAAATTAAAAAAAACTGAAACCAAACACACCCTCTCCACAGACAAAACCACAGCACAAGTGTCTCCAAAAGCCCCTCCTTCCCGAAGAAATTCAATCACGGGGCGGCCGGGGCGTCTCACGGTCGGTCGGGCATTCCGGGCCGATGGACACCGGCTGCTGCTGCCTATATATTGGCCGCCCGCTGACCGCACGGATCGGGTACCCCCATGCTGATCAGGGGCGCATGGAAATGAGCTGACACATCTGGGAAGGGACACGGAGGTAATGCCACGCACTCTTCTTTTGTGAAGGATGGAATTGTAATCGACTCTATGGTCTGTTCAATAGGGATGATTGGGATGCTGCAAAGTTCTGTTGGGGTTTATAGAGGAGATGCATGGAAATTTAAAAAGTTCAACACGTATAAAGTGAAAAGATACAAACACTAAAGGTATGATCAAAGGGAAGTTTTCTTGCATTGATTTTCAAGCTGGATTTTTATGGGATCAAATTCTAAAACTGTCAGTTAATTGAGTAATATTTGAAAGACTACTATCAAACAGGCACAGATCCAGCACGGGGGGCACTTCTCCAGACCATCGCCTTTACCTTTTAAAAAAAATTTAAAAATGACGGAAATTGTCTAAAAATTATCAAGCAAGATCCTCTTGTGGTACCGCTGGGAAGTTACGGCACCCTCCGCAGTTAAATTTTGTAATTCGATCTGTAAAAGTAGGGCTTTTAACTCATTTTAAGAACCTTTTTGGGTTCAAGGGGACACTGTTCAGAGTGTTCCCCTTGGATCCGTGACTGCTATCAAAGCACATGGGAGTCGATGTTAGAAAAGGCGGACCTGGAAAAAGTGCCCGAACCTACGAAGGTTACAACTTTTTCCAGGTCCGAGAAAAGGTTTAAGACATTCTACACAGTCACTAGTCAATTGCACCTAGGATTCTAGGCAGGTTTTTTAACAAAGAAATAATTGCACTAAGACTTACCCGCTGAGTAGCACTCCACTTCTTGAGGATCTACAGTAGTTATAAAAGAGTTCAAAGGCAAACTACCACTAACCCAGTTGCGCGCAACCTGAAATAATAATAAAAAAATCGATTCCTGTTTAAATACCACGTATGCTCTTTTAATAACATTCCTAATCAATACCAAGTGAAATATTTTTGAAACACATATTTTAATTAATATAATTTGTTTATATATCGGTAAAAATTTTACCAGGACTCATAAATAATGCGCTCTGGAATCCTTTAAGACCGAGAAATAACTTCAAGGAACATTTATTTGTCTTTCAAAATAGGAACATAATAGCGAAAGAAATAAGACACAAGATGACGAGGAATCCGCATACGGAATGTTTTAGCGTCATTTCAGTCGATGTTTAGTAAGTCAAGCTAATTTGGGTTGTAGTTTGCTGTTCATCGATAAAATATATTTTTACTTCTATGCTCTTTCTCACTCTTTCATTCTTTTCTATTTGTATACAGTGAAACCTGTTTTTGTGCGAGGAATAGGGACCGCACAAAAAAATTCGCACCAAACTTCGCGAGTAGCTATAAAAATAGTTTTCGCAGCACATTTAAAAAATCCTTTTTTATGCGGCGAATAGGGACCGCATAAAAAAGTTTCACGTAGGACCGTAGCGAAAATCCCTCAGCAGAGCTGAATTGAAAAACTCTTTATGTTCGGACCGTAACGCAATCCCCATCCTACAGCTGAATTGAGAAACCGTTTCTATACCTACCGTAGACTTTTTTTTCAGTTACCATGTAGTTGGCGACGACTGTTGTTTCATGAGACCCATGTATGTTTCGGTAGCCAGATATACAAGATTTTTTTCTAATTTGAAATTTTCATACACCGCACAAAAAAGACGAAGGGAAAAATCGCACAAAAACAGGTGAGTGTATTTTATGGTGTAAATAAAAACACAACAAACAGTCAAAGCTTAAAATTTCTATTTATTCAAAATTTTGTAACATACAAAACAAAAGCAGCCACAAACAAAACCATAGAACCGAGTCCGTCACTTCGGATTCAGGACCAATTCACCATGTATCTTGTATCCGGTCCACGGACCCGTTCGTTCCTTACATCTACAAAGCCCCACAAACTACAAACACAGCCACAAAACAACAGCAAGCAGCAACAATCTCTCTCACAGATAGCTCATTTTCTTGCCCCACAAGCCGAGAGAGAGAGAGAGACGTCATAAGTGATTTATAACTACTTGAGGCTTCACGGTCGGCCGGGCGGGCGGGATCTCTGCCGCTTCATCGGCTCGAGCCATTTCCGAAGAGAACCCCTGTGATGAGTCGCCAGATATACACGACAACTCGACCGAGAGGGAGATAGGGGGATGCGATGATGACCCCCTCTTGCACCGGTCATCTCTGAACTGTATCGCTCTCTGATGCCAAGATAGCATTGTTTCAAAAAGACCAATTTCATTAAATATGTTTCCCAAAGATTCATACTTCTGGTGGCAGTGATGATGTAAATTGCAATCAAATTGGGAGATCGAGAACAAGCTAAATTTTTATACCGCCCCTCTGAAGGTAAAGTTTCTATTGAAAAAAAAAATGTTACGCTTACGAATGAAACAGGAGAAATTCCATCTCAATTTCTACAAAACTCACTGAGTTCTCCGGAAAAATCGTGAATAAAACGCAATGTGATATCTTGAAACCCGGAACTAGCAAGAAAAACCGAGATTTATACCACTTACTTCCCTTCTCAAGAGAGTATGACATCGATTTTAGGTATTGTTGAAATATTTTAAATGTTCGGAATTAAATACACGAATAAAAATAGTTTTAATTGTTTTCGCAAATATTTCTCTTTAACTTTGTTTATTCTGGAAGAAGACGAAACGGCCAAGTCTGGCTGTAAAAAATGTCTCAAACTTTTCCATCAACATCAATAATTTTAATTTATAAAGTAGAATTCGAAATACAGGGTGTTTCACAAAGAGCCCCCGATTTTAAAAATTAATAACAAAAAAGCGAAAAGAGATAAAAATACGCCGTCTGCGGCATCCTACTTAAAAGATCAAAGAATTTTCGTACACAAATTTTTGTAAATTCGTAGTTCTCACGTCAATTTATAGATGGAAGCACTGCTTCATTTGGTGTTTAGGGAAAGCTATCCTCAAATTCCTTATTTTCGTTTGTCATAGGGAAATCAAATTTTTCGAAAGAATCGATTCCAAATTATTCAAAATTATTTTATTCTAATTCGATTCATGAATTGATTCTTTCCCAAAACTCGATTTCCCTATGACAAACGAAAATACGGACTTTGAGGAAAACTTTCCCTAAATATCAAATGAAGCAGTGCTTCCATCTATAAATTGACGTGAGAACTACGAATTTTCAAAAATTTGTGTACGAAAATTCTTTGATCTTTTAAGTAGGATGCCACAGACGGCGTATTTTTATCTCTTTTTGCTTTTTCGTTATTAATTTTTAAAATCGGGGGCTCTTTGTGAAACACCCTGTAGTTTCTAATACCTTAACGTATTAATTATATCAACTTGTGTATGGAATATACAAAGGTTTTTGATACTTGAAAATACTCAAAACCTGATATTTAATACCTAAATGCAGACTTAAAAACTTCTGCTTCAATATAAGCCAAATTATGCGAACTAAACACGACACAGCACACTCAATACAAGAATTTGCAGAGGTAGACTCCCACTCATTCTACTACTTGAAAGGGGATTACTTTAAAGTTCATTCAATTTTAGCAATATTTGATACCTTGATAAAGCTCTCCAGCTATAAGTCTCTGGATGGTCAAGTACTTAACACAACTGCATTCAGCTTTTCTATTTTTAATGTGCACGCAACGAGAGAAAACCACTTAAGTATTGACTTGATTTAAGTTGCACATAATTGACAAGCAAGTAGTTGTAAAGTTTGTTTCCCTGCAAACAGTTATCTATGAAGGAAAAACTAGTTTTACAGACTCAAACGTAACTTACGTTTGTTTTTCTGCATACCATCAACTAGGAAGGAAAAACTCGTTTTACGGGTACTATTAATGTTAGTTTTTCCTGCATACTTTATGCAGGAAAAACTTTTTTTATAAAGAATATTAAAATTGTTTCTCTCAAGCTATTTTCTGTATATAACTCCACATGTGCGTCTTTTAAGGGGGGCATGGGGGGGCAATTTCCCCCCAAGGTTTCCACTGTTGTGAGAAAAATAACTGCAAGTTTCTTGAAAATTATGCAACTTACAAGGAGCATTGAGTGTAGCACAAAAAGTCTCAAAAGGAGTTAAAACATTACTTTTGAGGGTCAAGTTTCAAAAAATTTCCTGGGGGAGAACCCCTAAACCCCCTCTAAATTATAGTGTGTTTCCCTTGAAAATTCTGCTGCTTACCAGAAGCTGTTCCCTTTAGATATCCCTTAAAGAGTTAAAAATGGAGATAAAACACTAATTTGTTTAAAAAAATTATTTTAAATATTGAATTAACTTTTATTTTTTTGGTTTTTTGAAACTTTAAGTGCCCATTTTTAAATTTATAACCCTTTTTTACTGGAAGAATGCATATTTTGTTTTCATAAATGCAGGAATTTCCCATTATGCCTACTAAATAATAAATGTGTTTTAGATAGTAGTTAGATATTTTGAACATGTTTAAAACAAATATTTTAAAGATAAAAACTCTGCCTTAAATTAGTTGCATTGGTGGACTAAGTTCACCAATAATGTTTCAAAGGCTACTATTTTACCTCCTGCTTTACATAAAAAAATTTCCTTCTATTTAAACCTACTAGAAACTCAAGCTGAAGGATATATGAAGCTTTTGGTTATCATTAAATTAAAATTAAGAGCTGGTGGGAATATTTTGTATTGATTATGGGTTTCCAACTTCCAAGAACTCGAGGGCTGCAATTGAAATCACAAGTCAAGTGACGGGCCGTGAAGTAGTCTAACTTCTTTTCATCTGTGATGTATTTTTCGGGGAGAGAGTTAGTATGGAACTTTTCCAGCAAGAGGGACAAAAGTTATTTACATACTGTAAAGGTACTACTATATTTAAAAAAATCTCACATGATTTATAAATTTTTGACCATATACATTATTTGTTGTTGTTGTCGTATGCCACTTGGAATATCCAAGCTCCACCGCAAACCCTGGTATAGATGGTGTAAGCATGCATGATATGGAAACATTTTATGAAAATAGTCAAGTTTAAAACCATGAAGAAACTGAATGAGTACTTGGACGTTTTAGAATTTAAAGGCAGACAAAAATGAATTGTTCATTTTAAGTGTTATCTTATACATAGTAAGTAACTTATGGTTATCGTATTTGACTTAAAACTAACCAGCTTTAACGTTGTAACTAAGATGGTTAGATCACTGCATGACTGTTTATGTTTTAAATGTTGGTATGACTAGTTAAAGGTTTAAAAATAATCTCACACAGATGGATTCTTATAAACATTTAAAATTCTATTTGGAAAAAAAGATTTCTTTCCAATACACTGAAACAAAAAAATCTGCATGAGTGACATATTTAATAACAGTTTTGTTTCTGTCTTAGAATTAACTAACAGAAACTTTCTTTTCAACTTCCATATTAATGTATTTCAGAATACCAATTAAAGTAAATCATTCCATTTTCTAGTATTAGATTAAATCAGAAAAGAAAAAGAAGAAAAAATTGTTTACGTGCAGGAGTCTATGAAGAGAGATAAAATATAGTAACAGCATAAATTAAAAAACTGATTAAAAATTGATAAGAGAACAATTTAGCTGGGGAAAGGTGTTACTTCTAGCCCTTATTTGCATGCTCTTGCTCATCTACTAAAACATTTTTTTTGAGAAACTCTTATTTAAAATATCATCATCAATAACTTTGATTTATCTTGAATCTAATCAAGTTACTTTTTTCAACCAATATTTTATCATGAATAAAAGGTAATAAACTAATCAAATCTAATAAATTAATCAAACAATTGTACAAATTAATCAGTAGCCAAAAGGAAATTTAAACAAAGCAATAGTTACCATTTTGAACATGGATGATACTTTTGATACTGTATAAAAATATCCTTAACTAAACTACAGTGAATTCCCGTTACAATGAATACTAACACAACAAAAAAACACTTTATTACAAAAGTCTAAAAAGGCCCCAACCGTTTTTATATGAATTACAACCGTTAGAATGAAGAAATTTTACGGTCCCATGAATTTTGTTTACATTAAATTAACTGATGTTAAATTAAATGACATCTAAACTAACCTACTGAACCTGAGATGAATATGGGTGATTTAATATTGAATTTGTTCATTATATTTTTGAAAAATAATTAAAAGTTCTTGCAACTACCTCTTATCATATTTCATGTTCAAAATAGTAATTTTTTAAGTTGGTTATCTTTCTGCTCTATGATAAATGTGGTGCCTCAACCACTGGAGGGCACACTGAGTGTAGGCATCTGGTGGCTGGTGCAACACACCTTAACTCAGTAGAAGAGAAGGCTGAGCACAGTGAGTTTGCACTGCTGTAAGGAAGATCTTGCCAGTATTTTGAAACCAACAATCCTGTGTTATCAATTCTTTATGAATTTTTTTATTTAATTTTCATTAGTAGATTTTGTGATGGTTTTGAGTTCACACTGACTGGTATGTTCCTCTGCATAAATGCCTATCTGGCATTCAAAAATCATTGATAAACAATGACTAACTTAAAAAATTTATTATGTTTGCTTTGAAAAATGTTTGAATGAAAAAAGGTGGAATCTTCCAATAATTTTCAGACATACCCTAATCAAACATGGTGCCTTAAATTTCACACAGTAATAACAGCTTGATGACAATGCAATATCCACATCTACTTTAGTCATTTATCAAGAAAATAAGCATGCTAACATATTTTAAGAGCTTGTAATGATCCACATTGCCAGCAAGCAACTATAAAAGCCAAATTTACTATTGCATGGTGAGCTGTAGGTCGCTAGGGTAAGCAAGTTTAAATGCAGGACTAGGAAGATTTATGCACTTTGATTGGAGTTTGTTAAATGATAAAAAATACCTTTTGACAGCTAAATACAAAAGTGTAGGCACCATCACATGAAAAAAATATTAAATACCAAAAGTCTAGCTATTCTGAGAGTAAAATTGTTCAAAAAGCAATAATATACAATGCATAACTAAATATTATTCTTAATGGAAAAATTTTTGGTATTTTATTTTTCTTAAATGTTGAAACACTTTCATTGTCTTGTATTCTACTACTATTTCTAAGTAAAATTATAAGTTCATGCTTTCATTTTAATAAAACAGAAAAGCATTGCCATTTTTAGCCATCATAAAGTTACTTTTTGAATTTCAGAGCTTTTTAATGCAGATTGATTTGGGTAAAAAATTATAAAAGCTTATTATTTGAAAGCTACTGATAGTAAGAAAAATTATCCTTATATGAATTTTAAATTTCTAAAAAAAATTCAAATCTGATACAGGGTTGCTTGATTTTAATCATTTGATTTTTTTAAATCATTGATTTAAATCAAAAATGTAAAACTTCTACAATTTAAATAAAAAATTTATCTGCTAGAAATGTAACTGGGAGAGATATGTTAAAGTTACTCTACATAAAATTGCCTGCAATTTCAGGATAAAATTTTTGCTATTAATATCAAAAATGTTAGGACAAAAAAGGGAAAATAGCAGGGTTTGGAATCAATCATTGTGATAAACTTAACACGAATTAAAATCTTTTTTTTACCTGGTATCAAATCTTAAAATACAAGTATGTGGAGGATTTTTATTGAAAACTCGTTTTTATAATTTTAGTCATGTTTTCCCAACTAATTTTTCCGTATACAAAATTACAGATAAAGCTCTATTATCTGTGTGCATGACAACTATCAATAATTAATTACTGAATTTTTATTTTTATAACTAATTAATAAATATTTTAAAGAAATAAACACATAATTCTTTGAGTAAAATTAATTAACTGAATCAATATAATTAAAAGATTGATTAATTTTTACACAAAAATGAGGCATGATGTTTTAGTAATCATTGTCACAATTTATTTTCAAACCTAATATTAATATCAAACTTTGGCAAAAATAGTTATAGAAAGAAGGATAAAAATTTTAGTAATTGAGTACAATTATTCATTCACCCTTTTCGAACGGGTGAGATGCCAGTGAACTGCTTATCATAATTCATTAAATTACAGGGTTGCCAACCTGGGACAACTCTCATCCGTAATCGCCCCCCACCCGCCAAAAAAACAAAAAACATCCGGACGTGGCGTGCGGCTTGCCGACCTAGGCCACGTTTTCTGCACATAGAAAAAAAAGACCCAATCTTTTGACAAGTTTCAGAAAAGTCCTGAAAACGCAAATATTTGAGAACAGAAGGCCTTTTTTCTCTCATGAATCAATCATCCATGCAGATTAGAATATTCCGAATTCCAATTGATTCCCCCTTATTGCCCATCTCATCAGTTACTAGCGACTAGCGTTATCGTTTTTATTCGCAATTCTAAGTAAAAAAATATGTATTTTAAGGATTGAAGCTAAAAGCAGAGAATTGAGAAGAAAAATTTAATACATTGTAGTTAAAATATAACTATCGTAGTTTCCGTAATTTTTCTAGTTTTATCCGTAATTGCGGAATTCTGGGCCGAAATGCGGAATGATTCCCCAAAATCCGGAATGGTTGGCATCTCTGAAATTACTTAATTAATGTATAAAATAGACTAAAATTGGGTAATTAAGTAATGCTAAATTATATCATATTGAAATTACAATATCAGTTTATTATTAACCAGTTTCATGAAGTTTAGAACTAGTAATTCATTTAAATCAAAAAAAATCTGATTTAAATAAAAAAAGTCCGATTTTTTTTTATTTAAAAAAAATACAAAAAAATCAGCAACCCTGATCTGATAACTAGGGCTGGGATTTCCATGCAATTACTTATCTTTTCAGAAACCTAATATTGCAGGTATCTCTCAAATTCAAGATATTTTGGATTGGTACAGACCATTTTTACTTTCAGGCAAATTAATAAAAATTGACTTACCTCACGAAACCATGCTATCTGAGGAGGGGAGAGTGATTGGTTTACTAAACTGTGAGCAGAATCTGTAAATGCTATAGCAAATACTCGCTTTTGGAAAGATTCTGGGAACGATTTGCACTAAAAAAGAAGAAAATCCCTAATTAGAGAAATGAGTTACTTCATTTTTCTTGTAAAAAAAGGAATAAAAAGTTTTGATGACTTTCAGATGAGAAAGTTTTGATGATCATACAAACAGTTATGATAATTGGATTGTGTAGATGCTCCATGCAGTTTTAGAATCAACTCTAAAAAGCACAAAACACTTTTGAAAATTCTCTATATAACTATTTTCTAAAACTGTGGGTTGCAGGTTGGCAATAAGATTTTGAATTGGTGTCAAAATATCATTTTTCATGATTTTATGAATGCGATGATGGAGTTAGTAGATTGTAAAAAGAATAAATAAGTGCATAAAACCTAACGATTTGATACTATTCATTAGTATAATTATTACATAACAAACTATTTCAAGCATATGAAAAAGATACATTAATGGAGGCAATAACTTAAATTATAAATAAAAAACTATTGTCATTCACCCACATGAAAATGTGTGGATTTTACTGCTCTAGTGCAGTGGTCCCCAACCTTTTTACCACCACGGACCGGTCAACTTTTGAAAATTTTACCGCAGCCCGCTGGGGGGGCATTGATTGCTTACATTCTAAATTATTTTGATTTATTAATTTTAATTTATGTATTGAAACATGCTTTCAAAATAAAATACAGTTACATCAAAAAATAAATATAAAGTGATTTATAATTCATTTCATTCATTAATTTCGAGATATAAACCCAGGAATTTAAATTCATTTTCAGTGAAATGGTCGGCCCGCGGCCAGGTAACATTTGATCCACGGACCGGCACCGGTCCGCGGACCGGGGGTTGGAGACCACTGCTCTAGTGTACCTCACAAACCAAATTATCTCTCCTGCTGGAAATTGAAGCTTTTTAGCAAAACAGTTTTAAAGATTCCTTGAAATTTAGGATCAAGGAACACTTTGAATGTAATTTGATTAAAAAAACATTCTTATGTATGGGGGTTCTACCTGAGAAGTGTTTGGAAATAAAACCATTAACATTAGTGTATTTGACACATTCAAAAAGGTAATAAAAATAAAATTAGGCTGAATGAACATGAAGTTTTGTAGCTACTAGGCTTTGAAAATTCCATCACGGGTTACTCTTGCTTGCAGCTACGAGCTTACCACCATTAATTTAGAATACAAAAACAAAACATTTATGGCGACAGAGGTAAGTTTCTAAAATGAAAGGAGATAGTATTCTCATTCTTTAAATGTGTTTGGATTGAAACATAAGCATAACCAATGTATGAATATGTACATTACATAACAGTAAAACAATATATCTTACTAACCAAATTGACAGCAACTATGCCACCATAACTGTGAGCAACAATAGCAATGTGCTTGGCAGCAACCTTTGGAATGATTAAGTTTTTCCACACATAATTACCATGATGCTCAGGGGTTTCATTTCCCTGAAAAAAGAAAACAGTAAATTTTAAGAGTTATAAGAAAAGTCAGTAAAAAAAATATAGTTATATGCAAATATAAATAGTAATTAAATAAATAATAATGGTTTTATATGAAATCAAAATAGTTTTAAGCATAAATTTTCACTCCACGTGCATTTTTAACAGTTTAGTTAAAAATTACAGCATAAAATCCTAGGTAATTTATAATAAGCACATAATACAATAAAAGGTAAAGTAAAAACTGCCAAGCTTCACATTTAGCTACAGGAGCTTTTAATGTAACAAATTGATAGCTTTTAATCAGAGTGTGTTATAAATAATAAGAAACAAAGTTTTAAACACATTACTTTGCTTAAAAATATTTGATAAGAAATGTGTTTATTATTTTAAATTATGAGTAAACTTATTTTTGAATGGCCATCATAAAAACTGAATCCAATTAAAATAAACTCATTGCTATGATTTTATTTCTAGATAGCTACTTTTATGTGGGTACAACATAAATAAAAAAGTATATTTTTATATAAATTCCTAATAGAAATTGAAAATTTAGATGTTTTTTTCTCAATTTCCTAGAGAGAAGCAAAGTCTTTCTTATTGTACTTGCTGTGCCATTTATCTTATTTTCATTTCAAATATGTATAACTTTTTCCTTGTTTGATATTACCAAGTATTTTGTTTTGTTCTTTATATTTCAATTATAATGTATAAAAATTTTTATTTAGTAATTTATCTATCGCCTATACGGGTTCTTTCCTCTTGGCGATTAATATATTGTTATTTTTTTTGTTGTTTGTATGTTTTAGTGGTAACTGAATAAAGATTATTATTATTATATATCTGAAAATTGTTTTACATAATTTCTAAGCATAATATATCAATCATTTTGCAAAATTCTGATAAACTGAGTTTTTACATTTAAAAAATCATAGTTTTCATCTACTAATCCAAAAGAAATTCGGACAACAGAGGACTTACTTTGATTAGAAGGTTAAAGCTACCCATATCCCTCTTGTTGTCATTGGTATTCAGAACAATAACACCGTATCCCAATCCTTTAGCTCGCTTGATGTAAGGAAGTTGGGTACCACTGTTCAGGGAATCGTTGATGATTAATCTAAATGAGAGAAGGATTAGATGTCAAAAGGATGAATTATACTATTTCAAACACAAAAGAAAAATATAACTATTCGTACCTTCTAGCCCATTGGCCTGCCCTCACAACACCAGACCCATGGATCAGAATTATAACCCTATCATTTGTAAAAGCATCAGGACTATGGAATATAAAAGTTTTTGGTTCATCGGGTTTTGCATCAAGCTAGACAATGAAAATAACAATTAAATTCACCAAGTTTACAAAAATTAGTTTTATACAACCAAGTACCAGAGCCAGATAAAATTAAAACCTTTCAGTGAACTTAATTATTTTCTCAAAATTTTTTTGCAGGAATTTACGTGATTTTAGATATTAAATCCTTCTTACAAAAACAGCAATAGTTTTCACAATCAGTATTTTTTATCGCTGTTGCTATTTGAGCAATTTTTAATTTTCTTTCAAAAATCCTGAAAATATGGGGAAATGTAAACAAAAAAATGGTTAAAAATTGTTCACCGAAAAAAAATTTTCTGCAGAGGAGGAACACTATGCGTTCTTGTATATTATCTAGCTCTGCTAAGTACATATTAAAAGTTCCTTAGAATACCCTCATTTTATTTTTAACTAGTTTTAAAGACTATATAACTCTAATAGAATTAAATTTTGCAGTTTTGTTTAAGAAAAATGTAAGAAAATTGTGACATTTCGAAGAATAAGTACTACACTTTTAAATGAATTTTTCTGATTTAAAATTGAATTAAGTGTATACAAAAACACTTATAACACATTCGTTTAAAAACACTTATAAAATTGATTTTTGGCTTAATGGAAAAATTTCATTAATGGGGATAGTAAGCACTAAGCTAAGATAATGTGTTTATAAATAAGGCTTTTTTGCCAACTTCTCTCAGAAAGTTTCAAAGCATTTTATAGACTCACTATTTCCCATAACTATGAAATATTCAATAAAAAAACATTACATACAGGTAAATAAGTTTTCTTTAGACCACCTTCTTCTATCAGTAAATTGTAAATATAATCAGTGATAAGCTGTCAAAAGAAAGATATTATTAAATATTATAAATAACTTGTTTTACAAATATATTACTAAGGAAATATTTAAAAAGTAAATAAACTTTAATTCTTACTAAGGAATTAACAAAAATGTTTAAATTACAATTTGCTTTAGAGGAAAAACTATTGGGACTGTCTATAGTAATACAGGGATGTGATTGACCAAAAAGCAAAAAAGAGGAAATAAAAAATTATGTTCTTACTTTCTCGGCGGTGAAATTTAAGGTTTTTTAAAATGTTAAAAAAGTGTAGAATTATAGAGATTAAGTGCCAAGGGGGGCCTGGGGGTCCTCCCCCAGAAATTTTTTTGAAATTTGACCCTAAAAAACAGGGCTTTAACTTGTTTTGGACACCTAGCTCGATTTTTTTGGGGGGTGGGTCCCCTGCCACCTCTGTTGATATCATCGTTCAATCGCGTTTTTGGAGCAAAAAAGGAAATGTTGATGATTTTGGAGCAGATTGGAGTAATGAATCCCTTTTGGAGCAGTTTGAAGCAGATTTTCCAGTCATGCAATTACAATGTGAAATGATGCCAGCTACAACTAGGTGCCGGAAAAACGGTTCTTTCCCGAAAAATCACTATTTTTCGTTTTTTCCCGCAGAATGTGATCCTAAAGACCGGACTTGGTGTCTTCTAACCACTGCAAAGTTGTTTTTCCCCATCGCAATAACAACGCAAGAAGAAGCCGACTTCAACTTGGCACCCATGGCCGTTCAAGAAAGAAGTTGCAGGAAGAAAACACTTCGCAAGCAACACGAAACTTGCGTGAAAAATCGCGATTTTTCCAAATTTTTCCGCTTTAAATCGTCATTTTCTTGGAAATAATAGGCAAAGTAAAAAATTATGGATTATCTGGAAAAATCCAAATTAGTTCACAGGCCGTAAACGGCCCGCTTTCGAAATCCTGCCGTTCAGTCAGATTTGCATGGAAAAATCAAAATGAATGGAAAAAAATTTTAAAATGCGGAAAAGTGGAAGAACTACATCCCTGTGTCCAGATCGAAGAGGCATTTTTTTCTAGGTGGGAATTTCTTCCGTGGAGAAGTCAGTTTGAGGAAAATTGTTAAAAAAAGCCGAACATAATACATAAAGTCACAAAACGCGGAATTCCGCAGATCCGCAGAAAAATCACACCCCTGATAATATTTTGGAAATAAATCTTTAAGTAAATTTGTGTGCACTATACAGAATATCATCAAATAAAGTTTACAAATACAACTAGAGTGCATTTAAAAAGAATGGGTTCTTAACGTATTATACTGTCGACCATGCCACTGAATCTGAAAATGCTATCAAATCCCATTGACTGTTCTATAGTTGTGACGCTGAATTAGACAGGCGACCAAAAATTTACTGATGGGTGTTTCTCCGACTTTTAATCATAAAAGATGGTGCCAATATACCCATGGCACCTAATTTAAGAGGCGTATACAAGAAGGAGACGGACACCCCATTTTTAGAGCACGATTTCATTTAGAGTAGGTTGAAGCAAGTGAGAGAAAGGGAAAACATTATCCCAACAAATAAATTATGTTTTAGCTAAAAAATAATAATTTAATGAGACCCTTCAAAAAAAATCCAGCTGCAGCCCTGGTTAAAGCATAAAAAATTTGATTTTGAAACTGTACTCTAATAACACTTAAAATGAGTTTAAATATGTATTTAAAAGGTCAAATTTCTAAAATTTTTCTGGGGCAGGACCCCAAGATTCCCTTTTATAGTGCAAAGTTAAAAACGGTTTATAAAAATATTGGTGTAGAAGTTAATTAGTTGATTCAAAACCACCTTAAAATTCTTAAATGAGGGTGAAAAAGAAAAACGATCATCTTGGGGTAGTTAAACCATAGTTTGTAAAAAAAACATTTGGGGAGGATCCCGAATCCTTGAGGCCGTCCCTCCCAATATTCAGGAGCCGACGCTAATGGTAAGTACCAAAGAATGTAAATGAGACTAAAGCAAGTCACTAACGGCCGTATTGTGCTTTCTGATCTGCGGTTAAACAGTAATCAAAGTAGGATTCTACCAATCAGAGTTGGCTATTCCTTCTTTGATTGAAGGTTAACTGCTGAATAAGTAGCACAGAATACAGCCGTAAGTTATGTAAGATAGTCTGAATAAATTCTTATAACAAAAGGAAAATTCCCTTGCAGATACCAAAGAAAAATAATATATTAATACAGTATAGATGCTTACTTCACCAAGAGCTTCATATCTTTTCTGGTTATATACAGGATCATCCTTTTTGACATTGAACTCATAGGGCTCATTTGTCGTTATATGTCTCAGCTGTCCAACTACAAATATATGAAGAAAGTATAAAATGTGAAAAAGAGTTAGAAACCATAAATCAAGATTTATAATATTCTTAGCAACTCTCAACCCTTTGTGCTAAATTGATTTTGCTTGATTGAATTGAATTATTTTAAGTACTACAGTAACTAATATCTAAGTTTTTAAAGTTCTTTAACTGCAAAAAAGTTCCTTAAGCTTTTTAAAACATTGAATCAGAGAAAGGCTTGTAACTTATGGTATCATTATTTAGGTTTACATTCTTCAAACTGACTGAATTAAGATTCCCTTAAAAGGTTGAAACTGCAATTCATAGTACCAAATAATTTTGTGTACCTTAAAAAGTTAAACAAAACATCAAGTAAAAAACAAAAGTAAAATATTATAAACAAACTCACACTGGTTAAATTTATAACCAAAATCTTCTATAGTAGTTGGAAAATCGTTACCATAGCTTCGCATAAGAGTAGTATCATCATCACTTTCAATTATATAGTTATCATCAAGCACTGAAATATAAAAAATAAAGATTACACATAAACATAGTGTATTAAAACGTATATTTAATTCAGAAATATAAAAAGTACAAAAAAATATTATGAAAAAATAAAAATTATGCAACAAGGTTTCAAATAATACCCTGAAAATTGCTTATTATTCTATTGTTGCAAAATTTTGAAAAGCACGGCATTTCTTCTTGTTAAGGAACAGGGGCATCAATTCAGTTTTTGGTAGGGGGCAAGGATTTTTTTCAGTGGGGCTGAGCAAAGCTGTAACCATACATTTTTTTACTTCTTGCATCGAAGAATTTTATTTTTACTAGTAACTAATAGTAAGTTAAGTTTTACAAGTAACAAACATGGTTTTATAAACTAGAAAAATACAAGGAAGAAGAAGACGAAGTAGCCAATGTCAGTCAGTTCATGTTCTTTCTATATCATCTATCATATAAACGTGGTTCCCATTTTATCGACTGTGTAGAGTTGAAAGACTCAGTCTGCCCCGCCTAAGGGCCTCCGCACAATGGATCTGAAAAATCCTGTCTGGAGAAACTTGATCCCCCAATACAAAATACAAATACAATACAAAAAAGGGGGTTGAGAGCATCCGAGAAGGGATCTGTTTACTTTTCTGGGTACATTCGTATTAGCCCGTCCATTTGCAAACAGGGGCGATAAGTCGGCAAGTCTGGTAAACCCTGCAACACTACTGTTGATTCTGGTAACCCTGGAAAATGTAGCAAAATTGCACTAGTTCCGATCGCTGGCGCAAGCGCGCGCAATTTGAATCGGTAAGCTCATGGATGAAATAATGTGTGCACACCGCGCAGGTTGTTTTGAACGTAAATTCAACAGTGTTTACAAGGTAAGAACGAAGACTGCATCTGAAACAAGTAAGTGAGACAGTTTTCAAACAAACAAAGCTATATTTTGGGGGCAAGAATTCTTGAAGGTTTTTCAGAATTATTTGAAAAAAATTTTCTTTTTTGTGCAATTGGTGCCACATGAATTCTGAAAGGTAGGAGTCTAAATGCTTTCGTGTCATTCCACGGTGAACTTTGTTGCGCCATTTTGCCGAGCCCCAGTCTTTCAATATTTTGCGTATGCACGCTGGTGGTAGGATCGACAAAGTTGTAGCTGTGGTTTACCTGGAACGTCATTCGGAGGAAGTTCGAAATTTTGGAGAAAAACTCATGTTTGTGATCGGCCCTTTTGCAAGTAAGTTAGTGCTAAAAAAATTATTTTTATGCTCTTACCGAGTGATATCCGTAGTTTTGGTACATCCAAGGATACTGATTCCAATTTTCTGAATCCTTATTGTTTCTGATTACCCCACATTGAGTTTGGTTATAGTTAGGGCAGGGGGGGGGTTGGAGGGGGCGGCAGCCCCCCAACCACATGAAACTTTTATTTTTTATTTTCTGATGTTATAAAGATGTTTCTGATGTTAAAAATGTGTTTTTCGGCGATTCTGATGAAATCCCGTACTTTGGCGCGTTTTGGCGAAAACGATGGATGGGCTAATACGAAAGTACCATTTTCTGTCCAGGAGGATAATTAACGCTCTCAACCCCCTTTTTTGTATTGCTAAGCCTGCGAGGGGAACGTGTGCGGGGGATCGAGTTTCTCCAGTTTCTACGATTTTTCAGATCTACTGTGCGGAGGCCCTAACCCAGACACCTTCTCAAAATGTGTTAAAACCCTACTTTTACAAGTCAAATTTCAAAATTTTTTCTGGGGAGGACCCCCATATCCCTCAGCCTAGCGGTACCACAAAGGTATCTTGTATGATACATTTTAGAAAATCCCTAACATTTGGAAATTTTTTGTCAAAAGGTAAAGGTGATGGTCTGGATAGAGATGGGAATGGCCGGAAAAAAACCGGAAACTTTGGGAAAAAAACCGGTTTTTTTCCAGTTTTTTTCCGAAGGGTTTATTTCTTTCCGGAAAAATTGAAAATGTTAATTTAAAATACTTTATTTAGAATTTATATATTAACCGATATCAATTAAAATATTATTTAGATGGTATTTTTATACATTAAAGTACTTAAAAATGAAGTTTTAACCATATAATAAGCATATTTTTACCAAAAAATATGGATTCCACTCGGGAAAAGTTAAAAATTTTTAAGTTTGTATGCATTTAAAAATTTTCAACATTCACATTCTAATGTTTTCTCATTTGACATTTTTTATACTAAATATTTCACATTAAAACACAAATTTGGAAAAAGTAAGCTGCAAGATAAATTATTAATAATCAAAAATGTCATGAAAATTAAATAATAAAAAATAAGTTTGAAAAATATTTAAACAAAACAATGAACGATTTTTTAATTTTTTATGTAATGACTTTAACATTATTTTTAAATTGGCAGAATTTAATTCTTAACCTTTCTAAGAAAACATGATTGCAATGATTATTTATTTATTTATTCATTTATTAAGTGAAAAAGGTTAGGATCAATTATGTATATTGATGTTAAATATTAGTATAGCAAACATCTGTTATTTGTTATTGGATCATGTTTTATACAAAATTAATTCTTCAAAAGTACTTTATGTTTAATAAATAAATATTAAATCTATGTTATTTATTACAATCACATGCTTTATATTTATATTACAAATATTATTTTATAGTTATAAAAACTGTAGTTTTTTTAAATTACTCGTAAAATGCTGCATATTTTTATTTTGGAAGTTATTTTTAATTATTTTTTAATGATTTAATAACTTATAATATATAATGACTAATGATTTTTCTACAACGAATGATTATTTAGCTTCTAAAAAAATATGTATTCAAAAACCATTCTTTTCTATGCAAAAAAGGTAAATTTTTCTGACTTTTCCAATTTTTCCGGAAAAAAAACGGTTTTTTTTCCTGTTTTTTTCCGCCTACCCAAAATTTCCGGAAATTTTCCATCTCTAGGTCTGGAAAAGTGTCCCCCCTGGAGCCGTGCTGGATCGTCTCCTGGCCCAACCTGGAAACAGAACTTGGGCTTGAGGGGAGGCACCTAAATATGCTACCACTAGGCCTCAAAGTCTAGATACAGGGCTGGTATGCTACATATGAAATTAATTTCTTATGTGAGATCTAAAATTCTTCGGTTTGTCAGCATATAAGAACTGCTGAAAAAAATAACACCTTAATTCGTTTGAGTTCTGATTTTTATTTGAAAAACTATTATCCACAAGGTTTGGAGGGTGATCCCCATACCCGCTAGGTCGGAATTCAGGCTCATCTCTAGAAGTGGGTTCAATCACCAAGTGAAGTAGCAGCGCCAAAGTGCACCTAAGTATCTTAAGTGAAGTTGGCAACAAAAAATTCACCAAGAGGTGCTAACCCAAACCCACTTCAAGAGAAATTAAGTAGGAATTTAAGTAGGATTATCCGTCTTTAGCATAGAAGACGAACTAGTATTTTATTCAAAATTATTATTGAAGAGAGATATTAGATTTTGATGTATTTTTGTTTTACAATAGCTAAATTTGTGTCCAATTAACTGATATTTTTTACATAATTCCTCTATTATTTGTCTACCGTCGGAAGGCGGACGAAAACCGGTTTTCTTTGCCTTCCACAATGCTAAGAAACCGGTTTTTCTCCGCCAAGCGACGTATACAAATTATACTTAATTCCTCCTGCATTCTCACATTTACATAAATGGCATTGTGTACAAGAAATAGTAGGTACATTATAATATAAAATTCATACAGGTTATTTATGTTTGAAACATGGTCATACAAATAATTATACACCTGACTTACCAGATTTATCTTCCTCTTTAGTTTTGGTGTCATCCATAATGTTGGATGTGAAATATCCAGTCTAAAAATATATTAAAACCATATAAAACAACAAACTTGTATTTTAGTGATTAATATAACTACATAGTACTGATGATCATTTCTTTCCCAAGATATTCACATAGACAAAATTGCCTCAATTTACTTCTTCAAAATAGATACAGTGACTATTAAGTTTAACCCACACCCTATTAACCTTCACAGTTCTAAAGTTCTTAATTTAAATTTATTAGGTAGTACTTCAGTGGCGAATCCAGTAGGGGGGGCTGTGGGGCTGCAGCCCCCCCAGGAATAAGACATTCAAGTTTTGGTAATAGCAATAAAGCCAAAAATGAAATTTCACTACGTTGCGGACATTCAGTGGTGTTACCCAAAGGGTCTCAAAATTAATCGGAACCCTACTTTTAAGGGTAAAAATTCGAAAAATTTTCTGGGGGAAGACCCCCAAACACCCTCGAAATTTTGGAATCTAATAAGTATGGTTTTTCCTTGAAATTTTAGGGATTTACGAAGGAGTGATCCTCTTTAATGGGTACTCACGTATTAACGCAACCAGGCCAAAATTCGCATAAATCGCCAAATTTGGCGACTTTACTTACGGCAACCCGACGTGGCCAAAATTCGCATAAATCGCCAAATTTGGCGCTCCAAGTAACGGCAACCCTACGTGTTACACGTGGCTCTTCGTAAAGAAAATATTATGCTTACTGATTAGATTGAAAGTCATTGTAAACACTGGGTGAGTGGAAAAGTTATTTTCTGACGTTTTTAAGAGTGTTTTATGAGGATAGTAATTTATTTTATTTTATAATGTACTTAACATGCGTTATATAGTCTGGTAATTCAAAACAATGAAGTGTTTAAAATGAAGTGAATTAATGTAATAACGTTCATGTTTGGTATCGTCGGTATCGTAATGTTTGCGTGGCGTAAGCGAATTGTTCGTAAAGGTACAAGGATATTTTAAAGGGTAAATACATTTTAATTTATATTGTGCTGTAAAATTATCCTGTTTTATACAATTGTATCATTGCTTAATTTATCTCATAACCTATAAGATGCCGGTAGTGTATTTTGGATATCCTTTTATTATAGTATTACCTAGTAGCATAGCTCATACCAAATATGTAAAGTTTACGTAACTGCAACTAGAAGTAAACAAAATTTCGCCCTATATGACTAAAATTCGACGAATCTTAAAAATTTGTGCTGCTTGGAATTAGTCGTAGAATTCGGTCAATTGAGTAAATAATACTTTGAAATTATGTTATAACAACCTTAATTTCTTCCCTATTTAAGTTTTAATTAGTTTTGTCTACGTTTTTAACTTTCCGCAGCTTTAAATTTGGCGCGTTTCGCTCTTGGCGACAGAAAAAAACTTGGCGCCAAAAACGCGCCAAGGCGCCAAGTTGGCCAAATTTCGCCAAGTTGGAGCCGACCTGGTTGCGGTAATACGTAAGTACCCTTTAATGTAACCTAGTGTCTCAACAAGAGTTAAAATGCCACTAGTAGGGGCAAAATTCAAAAATTTTTCTGGAATAGAAACCCCTAAACCCACTAGAAATTTTCCAATTCATAATACTATAAACTTTTTTCCTTGAAAATTCCGCCGCTTACAATGAGTTGTGCTCTTTGGCTGGAATCTGAAAGGCTTCAAAATGAGCTAAAACACTATTTTGAGGGGCAAATTTTCAAAAATTTTCGGGGGGAGATCCCCCAGACCCCCCTTTTACTTGGAGTTGACATTTTTACAAAATTTTGAAACTTGGTGCACCAAAATTAAAACCTTACGAAGTCATCTCACCTAAAACTTAGTATTCCTGGAGATTAGACCTCAGAAAAGATGTTGAGTAACCCCCAAAACAAAAATCTGGTTACGGCACTGGCAACCCCCCTCCCCCTTTCAGTTGCTTAAATTAATATTTGAATAGCCCTTAATAGCAATTAAGTTATTTGTGAAACTCAGCCCCCCCCAGACCAAAATCCTGGATTCGCCACTGTAGTACTTTAATCTTAATACATACCAGAAATTTGTAAATCCACAACGACAAGAAAATACTTAAGAATATACGTAAGGACTTCAGGGTAAATCACCTAAATATAATGGATGAAGCTTTAAATTTTTAAAATTGTAACGGATAATTTGGTTTTAAAAGAAACTTCTGAGCAAATGCCGATTAGTAAACATCTTAAACATAAATGTTTTGTTTCGCATGGTCAAAGACGTTGATGCGATTAATTTTTCAGAAATATCCGAAATAAAGCGCAAAAATTCATGCAGGAAAGATTAAATTTTCTTACCTCGTAATTAATTTTTAAAAATACTCGATTTTTTTCATTTTTAAAGAAAATCAATATTTACAAAATAATATTTTTCCCATGTTTGCTTAAATTAAATTTAAATAGCTGTCTGACTGGCAACATAAGTAATTTGTTTTCATTTTCATTCTCATTGAAACGGTTTGGTTTTCAGAGGAGCACAAGCATGGATTCATTACCGACGGAAGCATTAAATGATCATTTATTAGAAGATGATTATTATGCTTTACTAAATGTTAGAACAGATGTAAGAAGCCTTTTAAAGTGTCTTACTACCTGATCCTGTTAAATGTTGGCGTTTTACATTCATACTTGTGACATAATGAATGATGCAACTGTCTTGTCTATAAACTAAATTTGTTAAACTATTTCACAATTTATCCTTTTTAATAATTTGTATAAGTTTTCGCCACGAATTCTTAAGCACGTTGCTTTGTCTTAATACATTTTTTTTTCAAATGGTAGCAGTAATGCTCTATATTTTTCCAATTCATGTAAATTGTAATACTGATGTCATCTAAATAGGTGTTCAACTTATTGAACTCTTGAAAAAGAACTTAACACAGTTTGGGTTCAATTCGTTTAACTGTCCCAATAAATGATTCCAAGTTATGGTAGAAGCCATAAATTTTCAACTAACAGCTTAAAATATGTGGTTATGTCATGGAAAACCATAAAAGTTTGGCAATATTTAAATATTCGGCATCTAAAACAGCTTGATATTTAACAGGACAGTTAATGGAATTGTACCACAGCCTTTTTTCAATTGCATTATGAAGAATATTTTATTAAATACTATTCCAATGACTTCTATACTTCTTACCGTTTAAAATCAAATTAAAACTGCTAAGCTTTTATAATCCCTTTGATATGCCATTAAATAGATTGATGTGAGGGAATTGCTTAAACAAATTATATGAAATCAAGAGGAAGTGAGCTAGTTCAAGGACAGACTAAGGTCGGAAGTGCTGGGGTACACACTAGAAACCTCGAGAGGGGCATGCTTACCTGATGGATCGGGAAACATGATGTAGGTGAGAATGGGGATACTTGAACAAAGGGAATTATTACCATTATTTTCTTTAACGTTAAATAATTTTTCGTTCAGGGTTGCTTGATTTTACTTATGAAATCCGTGCATTTTAAATAATTCTCGAGATTTAAATGAAAAATGTTGAAGCACCACAATTAAATAAATAATTTACGGCTGTGTTTTAAAAAAATGGTTTGGAAGATTTTGCATTTTAATTATTGAAGGTCTGCTAGATATGGGAAAGGTAAGTTTAACTAATAAACTACATAATTGAAAAAATTCTGATATTTGACTTGTAAAAAAATAGCTTTACTAGAGATATAAAGGCAGGAAAAAAACGGGTTTAATCCCGGGAATGAATCCAAACAACTGGGAATAAACCCCAAAAACCGGGATTAAACCCGGTTTTTTCCTGTCTTTACATCTCTTAGTTTTAACTCATTTTGATTATATTTTTTGGTTCAAGTGGGGGCACTGTTCAGAGTGCCCCCACTTGAATCTGCACTGCTGCTCTTACTTGTTACTTACTCCATATACTTGATTACTCCATATCACAGTGTAAAAAATTTATTATTAGATGTAGAAAAATTGTTTAAATAGAAATTATTACCACCAGTTAATTTTAGAGAAAAAATATCAAACTTAATGCACAATATTTCCTATTGCTTTGTTAAAAATAAATTGAAAGTTTCTCAACTCAACTAATGTATGCCAAATCTGTTGAAAAATGTCATATTTTATTAAAGAAATTGGGGGTTATTGCCTTCTATATCACCCATAAATTTAGCGAAAAAATCTTGTGCATTTGTTGACGACTAAATTGAAAATACAACGTTTATTTACACAATTTAAAAGTTTAAAGACAGTAGACAATTGTTTCGGAGATCAATGGATCCCCTTTGTCAGTACTGAAAGACGAATGTAAACATCGAATCAGCAATTTATACAAAACGTGAAGGCAAAAAGTTACAGTTTAAGTGAAAATACTGTTGAGTGAAAACACAGTTTGAGTGAAAATACAAAGGCTAATGGTTAAATTACAGAATCAATCAAAGGAAACCAGATGGGTGAAAAATAAGGAATGCTATTTAAATCATTAACAAAGAAATCGGAAAATTTATTGGTATAAAACGATTCAAAAAAATCAAGGTCACTAGGTATATTACAATTTTTAATAATGGTAGCAGATGAAAATTCAAAGTTATGATTGAGGTTCCAAACATTCAAATTCCTGCTTTCTGACATAACCTTTATATAGGTCAAGCAAAACGCGTGTTAAAATTTAGAATTAAAGAGCATGAGGGTTATGTCAGAAAGCAGGAATTTAACAAATCATACATAGCTAAATATGTTTGGAACCTCAATCATAACTTTGAATTTTCATCTGCTACCAATATTAAAAATTGTAATATACCTAGTGACCTTAATTTTTTTAATTGTTTTTTATAAATAAATTTTCCGATTTCCATGTTAATGATTTAAATAGCATTCCTTATTTTTCACCCATCTGGTTACCTTTGATTGATTGTGTAATTTTACCATTAGCCTTTGTATTTTCACTCAAACTGTGTTTTCACTCAACTGTATTTTCACTTAAACTGTAACTTTTTGCCTTCACGTTTTGTATAAATTGCCAATTCAATGTTTACATTCGTCTTTCAGTACTGACAAAGGGGATCCATTGATCCCCGAAACAATTGTCTACTGCTTTTAGGCTTTTAAATTGCTTAAATAAACGGGTTTTTTTCAATTGAGTACCCATAAATTTCTTATAGGCAGCTTACAAATATAAAGCTTCAAACAAAATCGAATAACATTTTTAAATTTGCAAAACTCTGTGTGACAAAATTCTTTTAAATTATTGAATAAGGAATAATTTTAAATATATTTTTAAACTACTTTAGTAATGTTTAGTTTAAAATGTCATTAATTTTTTTCCAATGCTAAGTTTACTTTGAATTTTAATTTTCTTAAACTATAGTTTTTTACTTGTATTACCCTTTTTTAAGCTATTATTATCTTTTGTAGGCAACAACAGAAGAAATTACAAACTCTTATCGTAGACTTTGTCTACTTTTTCATCCTGATAAACACACCAATCCTGTTGAAAAAACAAATGCTGAAGTAATATTCAATAAGATAAAAACTGCTCATGAAGGTGAACATTTAAATAAGGTTTCTTACAATATTTATTTATTTTTAACATTTTTTAATTAACTGCTGAAATTTAGATGTTTTGTTAATTTAATAAAATACTATTATGTAGCTAAATTTTTTAGCAACATGTCGTAAGTTACTCTTTATTTTCTGTGCGCTAAATTTACCACACCCAAATATATCCTTCTTTTCCATTTAAAGTGGTAACAGTTTTAACAAAATGTAAAATATGTATTTTGACCAATACATCTCAAATTATTTCTTTTAAATCTGTGTAATCAATGGACTATTCTCAAATTTAAATATTTTTTATTTTATAGCAATAGTTAAAAGAGGAATCTATGTGGAAAAGTTTTACTTCTAAAAAGGGCGTGAAAACAGTTTATTTACCAGTAAAGGGGGCATCCATAAATTACGTGAGGTCAAAAAGGGGGGGAGGGGTTTGGAAAAATCTCACCAAGGGGGGAGGGGGGGTCGGTGAAAAACTCACGTCAACTTTTTAAGTTCGAAATGAAACGATTTTTTTTTAAGTTTGAGAAAGGAATAATACTTGTAAATGCAACAATAAGAAGTAATTTAGAATTTGGTTGTCAGATTTTTAATAGCACTAGCAAATCCCTATTTCACAAACTAGAGATCATTTATAACAAAGCTTTGAGGATCGCTACAGGCCTTCCTAAGTGGACCCCTATTCCCCTCTTATACAAAGAAGCAAATCAAATGTCAATCAAGAATCGACATAAAATTATGTTCATAAAATTTGGAATCAAACAAATATCTCATGGAAACTATTCAGCATTGAGTGAATCCCTCTTAACTTCCTGTAATCCTCCCCGGTTGAGTCGGCATCACTCAATACAATACAGATTTCAAGAATTAATGAATTTTTATTTCTTAAATACAAGAGACATAATTAATGAAAGATTAGAAATTAATACTCATCCTAATTTGAAACTTAGTTTACATAATTATAGCTTTCAAAATAAAAACTTATCTAACGAAGAAATTCGATGTCATTTTAACCGTTGCAAATATGAAGATATGAGAAACAGAATAATCATTTCAACAGATGCCTCAAAAAATGAAACACATACCAAAGTAGCGGCAATAAATACATTAACATCCAAAGTAATTGCTGGATCTATCCCAAATATAAATTGCATTTTTACAGCTGAAGCGGTTGCGATTATCATGGCAGTTCAGGAAATTTTTGAAGCAGACCAAGAATATATAATATTAACAGATAGTTTATCAGTACTAAAGGCCCTTTTTTCAATTAACATGAAATCTCCAAAAGTAATACTTTATTTGAACAATTGCATTAATAAGGCCCTTGAAACAGTTCGACACCTAGAGATCGTTTGGACACCAGGTCACAAAGGTATTCCTGAAAACGAACAAGCCGATCAAGAAGCGAAAAAAGCTCCCACTAACATTATTAAGCAAATAATAGCTCCTGAAGATTTAGTAAAAAACATCAAACATATAATTATAAAAGAAGAAGAAGAAATTTGGAAAAGAAGCAAATATGCATCAGACTTCGCTCATTTGGAACAGGATACCTCAAAAGTTTATTTAATTTCCTCCAATCGGAAAATGGATGTTCTTCTGGCAAAACTAAAACTTTATTAACAAAACAAAATTTATTTAAGATTGGGAAAGCAACAAGTCCTCTATGTTCATTCTGTAATGAAGTAGATTCTAATGATCATTTACTCCTCCAATGCAAAAAATTCACCAATCAAAGGAAAAAGCTTATAGAATCTATAAATACGTCTTCAACAAGTTTTACAGAAATATTAAAAGTGACTAATGAAAATGCCAAGGAAAAAACCAAAGCCATAATCAACTTCTTAAAGTCAATAGCAGACATTATGTAGAAAATCTTTATAGCCCACACAAGGAAATATAAACATCAGGAAGAAGAAGACGAAGCGACTTTTCAGTCAGCGCAAATCTCATTATAACTTGTAACTTGGAATAATACCCACAGATAAGATACTGTGGTGATTTTTAGGCGGAATAATGTTCTTTTCCTCAAAATGCAAACGAATAGGATAGAAAATTATTTTTAAAGGTTGTAGGTAAATCTCACTTGGGGGGAGGGGGGGTCCAGCAAAATCTCACCAAGGGGGGAGGGGGGGTCCAGATTTTGTAAAAAACACCTCACGTAATTTATGGATGACCCCAAAGATCATGTGAATTCACAACCTAATACAGCAAATCTATACCTTAGTTTCCCGAGTTCTAAATATTGTTCCAGTCGGTGTTTTTTTGTTATATTTGAAGCGTCCAATATTCTTTTTTCTTGATCTCCCTTGATTATCCAATTTCAAGTTTGAGAGAACTCCCCTATAAAGCTAGAGAAGACACATTTTAGGCGATCGCCATCTCTTAATTGAGGAAGATTCCCACTAGGTTAATATTGTACTTAATTTTAAAATTACTTTTAAAAATTTTTAAAATGTGTATTTAGTAAAATTTTATTAAAATTTTTGTCCCTTGCTAGGGTTTAACCTAGATCAGTGGTTCCCAAACTATTTTGGTTGTGGAACCCCCAAATTTGCTGCCGATGATCGCGGAACCCTGAATATTTTTTAATCAAAAAATTTTCAAACTTTAATATCTGATTCTGATATTAAATTAAACCAGGGGTGAATCCAGCTCAAGGGGGGGGGGCACTTTTCCAGACAATCACCTTTACCTTTTGTAAAAATTTCAAAATGGTGGTGATTTACCCAAAAGTATCATGCAAGATCCCCTTGTGGTACCATGGGGGGTCTGGGGGCCCTCCCCCAGAAACAATTTTGAAATTCGAATGGTAAAAGTAGGGTTTTAACCAGGGTTGCTGGATTTAAATCAACTTGATTTAAATCACTTGATTTAAAAAAAAAATCATTGATTTAAATCAAAAATGTCAAACTGCCACAATTTAAATAAAAAATTTATCTGATAGATATGTAACTGGGAGAGATAGGAAAGTTATTCTACATAAAATTGCCTGCAATATCAAGATAAAATTTTTGCCACCAATAACAAAAATGTTTTTGACAAAAAGGGGTAAATATAGCAGGGTTTGGAATCAATAATTGTGATAAACAAAACAAGAATTAAAATCTTATTTTTTACCTGGTATCAAATCTTAAAAAACAAGTATGTGGATGATTTTTATTGAAAACTCTTTTTTTTAAATTTTAGTCATGTTTTCCCAACTAATTTTTTCATATACAAAACTACAGATAATAGGGCTCTATTATCTGTGTGCATGATTACTACCAATTATTAATTACTGAATTTTCATTTTTATCACTAACTATTATTTTAAAGAAATAAACACATAATTCTATGAGTAAAATTAATTTAACTGAATCAATATAATTTAAAGATTGATTTTAATTTTTACACAAAAATGAGGCATGATGTTTTTAGTAATCATTGTCACATTTCATACAATTCACCCTTTTCGAATGGGCTTCTCATCGGTGAGATACCAGTGAACTGCTTCTCTTAATTAATTCTATTACTTAATTAATGTATAAAATAGACTAAAATTGGGTAATTAAGTAATGCTAAAGTATTATATCACATTGAAATTACATCAGAATATTATTAAACAGTTTCATGAAGTTCAGAACTAGTAATTCATTTAAATAAAAAAAATCTGATTTAAATCAAATAAATCAGATTTTTTTGATTTTTTAAAAAAAAAATCAGCAACCCTGGTTTTAACTCATTTTGAGAAACTTTTTGGGTCCAAGGGCACTCACTGTTCATTCATATTTTTTACACCATTCTTATTTTTTAATGAAATAAAGTTTGTCCCATGGAACCCCTAAATTTTTTCGTGGAACCCTAGGGTTCCGCGGAACCCACTTTGAGAACCACTGACCTAGATGATACAACTAGATTTCATTGGTTTTCAGTTAAAAAGCGGGTTTCAGAATTGCAATGGAATTATTTCAAAGGTGGGATTCTTTATCATTTGCATGTAATATAATGTTTAATAAGTAAATATTTGGTGAAACATTTTGGTTCAATTCCATTACCTGTCTTGTTCACAGTTTTTTCGGTTTCTTAATCGAATATCGTCAAATTTGTATGGTTGCCATTGATATCCATACATTTTATCTGGTTTGCAATTTCCAGCGATGTTTCTAATCTTTGACAACCAAAACAGGTTAGTGTTATTTAATGGGACAGATAACATAATTGAAACAACTAATCTGAAAAAAAAATTTCTAAAAACTGCATGATTATTTCTTTGATTGGATCTAGTTACAATACCCTGATAATGACACTTTGAGCTTTAATTTTCTTTAATTTTGTTTATGATTTTAATATTTATTGAAAATAATTCTGTTTTGCTTTATTTATATCTAGTTCTCAGCAATCCTCATCAACGAGCAATCTATGATACTTTGGGCAAAAAGGGATTGGAAACTGATGGTTGGCAGGTAATATTTTGTTTATTATCTATAAAATTTATTGTTAGCAAATTAATTTCTGGGTTGTCTGACTTAGATTTTTACTGTATAATAAATTGACTTGACTTTAAAACTGATGACTAAAAATAAATTATTTTTAAGGTATCTTCAAACCATTTCAACAATTTACTTAATATATCATCACAAAGTATTTCCTCTTTCACATTTTTATGTTTCTTTTTATACCTTTTTTATGGAAATAAGACTTACCCTAGAATTTAGCTCACATTCTAAACTATGGAGATAATTTTCAAGCATTTATGTTTCTTTCTAATCAGAAAAATTTAGAAGATTATTTCTATGTTCTGCAAACTTTTCTTCATTTGAATTCCATTGTCATAGAAATCTACAGCTTTGTAACAAGTTTGATCAATGACTGCAGTTTTCACTTCCTTATTGTTGAATCATAGACCGATCCCTTTAAGGCCTTAGATTTTCCCTTGTTTTTAGTGCTAGAGCAGTGGTTCCCAAAGTGGGCGCTGGAGATTTCTAGGGGGGCGTTGGGAAGCTCAGAGAAAATTGGTTGGCGCTGGAGAATTTTTCGGGGGCGCTGCATCATTTAGTTGCAAATGAACTTGAGCAAGCGCCTGCATGATTCTCTTCATTACTTTATAAAGCAGGGGTTTCCAACTGGCGGCCTGCCGAGTCATTTTGTGCGGCCCGCGAAGCAATCTGAAAAACTTTCAAAAAGTAGCTTCAAAACACTTTTTAGCACACTAAAATTCAAAATTTTTTAGGGGGAGAACCCCCAAACCCCCCTTACCTCATAAATTATGGACTAGCTTCGATCGTTTTCTATTGTGCAAGAATTAAAAATGAAGTTTCGAGAGGTCGTTTGTAAAACCTGAACTTCCCCCTGAGCGTAGCAAGGAGGTATGAAGGCTTTTATAACCTTTATCATGAGGAGGGACAAAATGGAGTATCAAAAAATTAAATAAAACAGTCCTCTAAGGTAGTGATGCACAACCTGCGGCCCGCGGGCCACATGCGGCCCGCGAACCATCAACATGCGGCCCGCGAACGAATTTGGATACTTCAGATAATTCCTAACTTTTGTTACTTTCCTTATTTTAACCGAGAAAAAATGACGATTTATAGTGGAAAAAAGTCGGGAAAATCGCGATTTTTCGAGTTTCGTTTTGCTTGTGAAGTGTTCCGTTCCTGCCGCGATTTTTGGGCGGGCGCCAAATTGAAGTTGGCTTCTTATTGTATTGTTTGCCGGGCATTTTCACACATCCCAACGGTTTGGTCCTGACGAGCTTAGTGCGCATGCGTGTGGACTTATTTTAGCTGTTTTTTTTAGAAATTTTTATAAAACAATAAATCGGGGACAGAACCCACGACCTACCGCATGCTGAGCACGCACGCTACCACTGGACCAGCGGGGATTCATTAAAGATTGTAATTATCTAAAGAAGATCCCTTTTTTCTCCCCGAGCATGCGCACTAAGCTCGTCAGAACCAAACCGTTGGGATGTGTGAATATGCGTTTGCCAGAAGTCCGGTGTTTAGGATCACGCGCCGCGGAAAAGTAAAAAAATAGTGATTTTTCGCGAAAAAGCCGTTTTTACGGCGCTTAGTTGAAGCTGGCTTCTTTTCACATTGTAATTGCAATGCAGAAAAAATTTAACCCATTAAGGACGGTTGGCAACAAAATTTGCCAAGGGACATTTCATTTTTTACTGACTCTAATAGAGGACATTAAAAGTTTAAATGCATGACAACAGCTTCTAAAGAATGTATTTATTCAGATAAAAATAGAAATTTAAACCTGCCATGCCGTTTTGGGGGTAAAATCGCTGTTAGAATGAGAGCGTTTCACTACATTTTGGAGATAGCTGGGAGATCATTTGGAAAACGCCAAAATAATCTAATGTTTTGGTTATTTTTATGACTTGTTTCTATTGAAGCATATTCACAAGATCCCATTCTAAATATTATTACCAATTACAGTTGGAATGGGGGTATTTAAATTGCCAATAGCAAGGGTTTTCTTCTACTGGCAACTTTTGTTGCCAATCGTCTGATGTGTGGTCAAAACTTTTACGAGTTACTCATAAGAAGCTTTTGTAAATTAATTATTTTTAATGCTTTTTTTTGTTTTTATCATATGTAGATCTTATTGATACTTTAGCATGATGAAATGTTTCCATTGGATCATAATTTTAGTGTTTTTTTTTAATAGATTTTAGATTTTTACCGATTCCTAACAGATTTATTGGTTCAATCACATAATAAATCATTTCTGGATACATTTATTTTCCTTGAAAGGGGTTTCTGGAAATTTACAGTAGTCAAAAAATAAAATAAAATATCACTGGAGTAATTTAACCCATTTTGAATGGGCTAATACCTAGTTTTTATCGAGTTAATGAGTAATATTTAACATTTTCTGGGGGGAATATGCGAAATCTGGAGCCATAAAGATGAATACTGTAATTATGATGACTTTTTGATAGAGAATGACTTAAAAAGAACGTAGAATTCCAATAAGAGAAAAGGCTTCGGAAGGCAAAAAAATTATATACATATAACCAAAGGTATCCAAAAAAAATGAAAGTTGAGAATATATAAGACTCTAGCAGGTAAAAAAGTCCCTATGTTCCAGACTGGGAGATATAAATAAACCTTTTTTAACCTGGAAGCTAGCTAAAGTACAAAAATCAAAGGGTTCCGACCATTCCGACTTAAAAAAAGTACTAGTTCGGCTATTCTTAAAGCCTGAAAATAGGTGAATATCAATATTTGAACTGAACTGGCCCTATTCAGGAGGGGTGAAATACCCTTTCTTGGACCCCCTATTAACAATTTAGTACCCATTCACTTTTATTTATGGATTATTTCTTTAAATTATGTATGAAAACATTTTATTATCAAAATCGTAAACATTCTAATTAGTTTTTTCGACTTTTCATTTGTCAGAGTTTGGACCCCACTAAGGACGGTTGGCAAGAAAAGTTGCCAGTTAAAAAATCATAAAAATTATTTTTTTTTAAATCTGAAAATGGGCATTTCTTACTATATTCGGTCCAAATGAACAAAATATGAAAGAAAAAGTTATTTATTTTCATTATTTTAAAGTCGTCCTTAATGGGTTAAGCGTGGTCAGAGGAGTCTAATAAGTATAGTGATACCTCTGACATAGCTTTTTTTTTATCAATTTTAGTATTTTCAACAAATTTTTCTTAAGGATTTCCCAAGTTCTAAATTTTTGCAAAAAGATCACTTTGAAACAAGATTAGATAATAATGCAGTGTATTTTTTAATCCTTTTAAATCATAACCTGTTTCAGATATGCTATCAAGGGGGATAGCAGAAGGCTGGGGGCCTGTCCCCCCCAAAAAAATCGAACTTGATTTCTAAAATAAGTTAAAACCCTGTTTTTTAGGGTCAAATTTCCAAAAATTTTCTGGGGTAGGACCCCCAGACCCCCTTTACATTTGGAATTCTATAATTATCATTTTTTTTATAAATATTAAGTTAATCAAAATGCAAATCCCATCTTAAAATATATGTCCAATATTTGGGCTAAATGTGCAAAAACTAGTCAATGCTTTGTTTTTTTTGGGGTTAAATTTCAAAAATTTTCTGGGGAGGACCCCTTTAATGGTACAAACAAGTTCCTTGAAATGCAAATTCTACCTTATTTTTACTGTTACTCTGTTTGCGGCCCTCCGTGTCTCAATCAACTATGTGAGTGGCCCCCCTCCCAAAAAGGTTGTGCATCCCTACTCTAAGGAAAATTTACAAACATTTTCTTGAGGAAGACCTTTTCATTTAAGTAATATTCAGAATATTAAATATATTCAGTATTCCTACGAGTTGTATAAGAGTAAAAAATTCATATATACTCTGGAATTTCGGGAATTACAGTAGTGCATACATTCAAAATATGTAAACAACTTTCGTCCCTCTTTTGCTGGAAAAGTTTCATAATGAAGACTCTCACTCCCAAAAAAATTATCATCGTTAAAAAGGAGCCAGATTACTTTGCGGCCCGCCACTTGTGATTTCGATTGCGGCCCGCGAGTACTTAGAAGTTGGAAACCCCTGTTATAAAGGCTATTAACAAAATAAGAAGTAATTCTTTGAATGAAAGACTATTCACACAGCCAGCTTTGTGTGGTAAATGATGAGGATTTTAATCGGTTGCTGCTTCACACTGAAGTTCGTTGGCTATCAAAGGGAAGCTGCTTAGTTAGATTTTACAATCTTTTTGATTCAGTGATAAAATTTTTAGTAAACTGAGATGTTGAATTGCAAAAGAAGTTATTGACTTTTAAAAATGATATTCCGTATTTAACAGATATTTACACCATTTTTAATGAAGTGAACTTGCAATTTCAAGGTAATGAGTTAAATCTTATTAAAAACGAAAAATATCATAGCCAGTTTTAAGGGGAAACTCTTGCTATTTAAGCAGAATTTGGGAAGAAAAGAATTTCACAACTTTCCTAAATTATCAGAAGTTCCTGTTGCCAACCAAGATTTAAATATTTATTGCAAACATTTGGAGGTTCTTCATAAGGATTTCCAAGCCCACACAGACACCCTCTCTTCAAGTTGGGTCTTGGATCTTTTTTCGTTTTTTCAAGAAAGTTCTGGAGAGCCACATTTAGAAGAGGAACTGATCTAAATCAGCACCAATAAAGAACTTAAGCCAAGATTCAAAAAAGGGTATGCAGAATTTTGGCTTCAGAGCTCAATCCCAACACAATATCCAGCATTGTGGAACATAGTTCAAAATCTTCTTGTTGCATTACCCTCTTCTTATTTAGTAGAGAGAGAGGTTTCAGTGCAGTTTCCAATTTGTTATCTAAAAAATGGAACCGATTGGAGATAACTGAAAGGGGGAACTTAAGGCTATTCTTAACGAAGTTTACTCCAGATAATGTCAGGCTAATAAATACCCACCAAGTTCATCCATCTCATTAAAATTGTATATGCATAATACTGCGGTGAAATTTTTTTATTATGGGATTTATATACACTTTGTGGTTAAATCATTTGAAAAATATTACAAGTTCCTTTAATAATATAAAATAGGCTTTTAATATTAAAAATGCAATTAATTTTATTCATAAATATTTTATGTCAATGGCACATTTTGTTTGTAGAATAATTGTAGTGAGAGTAATATAAGTTGGCTATTAGTAATGAGATATAAATATTAGCGATTAATATTGTGATATAAATATTAGCAATGTGATAATTTTTTATTATTCAAATTAATTTAAAAGTATAAATATAGCCTCTTATATTAAAATTAATTTTGTAATATTGTGATACAAAAATTAGCAATTAATAATGTGATACAAATATAGCAATTAATAATGTGATACAAATATAGCAATTAATGGTTGTGTGATATAAAATGGACTTTATGGTGCTACTACTATTATACTACTTTGTGCAATATACTTCTTTCAATTCTGAATTTAGTTTTAAAATAAAAGTGTATATTTCTTCCTTACATTTTGTAAGTGTTAATGTATTTTTTATGTCAACAAAAGTTAAAAAAAAACTTATGTCATGAATTTTTTGAAAAATTATAAATTATATGATATTAAGTTAATATTAGTATCGAAAATAAGAGGCCATTAAGTTGTCATATTCAAGGGGGCGTTTGAAAATTTAGTTCTACAAAAGGGGGTGCTGGTCCAAAAAAGTTTGGGAACCTATGTGCTAGAGTTATATATCTCACTAGTATAAAGTACAAATTGCAGTCCTGGATTGGGCTTCTTCTTTGGCTTAAGATTTTAAAAATCTTGCCAATATGTTAATAATAAATGGTTTTCAGATTGTTGAGCGGACCAAGACTCCCCGAGAAATCAGAGAAGAGTATGAAGAGCTGTTAAGAGCTAAGGAGGAAAGAGAACTCCAAGAGAGTACAAAACCCAAAGTATGTTAAGTATTTTACCATCTATTGACTTTCTGTTAATTAATGTTAATTGCTGAATTATTTAGTTAAATTTATTTGCAAGAACTTGTATATTAATGATTTTTGTGTGATTTTTTTGTGAAATTTGTGTGAGTTAACATTTCTATTATTTTTTTAGGGGACAATCAGTGTTGGAATCAATGCAACTGATTTGTTTGAATCTTATGATTTTGACTATGGGTAACTATTTTCAATCTCAATATTCTTTCATTCACTTTAGTTTATTCTTTGCCTAAACATGAAATGCACACATATTGCTCTTTTTATTATTTTTCATTACTGTTCTATTTAAAAGTGGCATACTTTTTTCTTTTATCCTACCAGAATTTTTTAAACATATAGGTATAAATTTCACCTCATAAATTATTCTACATCTTTTAAGCAGGGATGGAAAATCTGCGCCAACTGCGCCGAAATTGGTTACCTGCGCCAATCTGCTCCAAAAATGGCAAAATTCCCATTTTTGCGCCAAAAACGCGATAATCCTTTCGATCTGAATCAGTAACCCTGAAAATCCAACTGATAAAAAAAGAACCAATCTTCCGCGGCGCGGTGCAAGTTCAGAGTTGCGTATGCTTGGCGATTTTTGGCTGTTTAGCGGCACATTTAGTAGCCAAATGACTCTTTTAACAGGAGTGAGGGTTACCATATTAGTCATCTTTAACGCTAAAAACTTGGCGCATACGCAAGTCTGAACTTGCGCCTCCTCAGCCACTATGATCGATTCTCTTCCCGCTAGGATCGCTATGAAACGGGGTGGAAATAGGACGATTGTAACGGAGTACGTTATGCGTTGATTTGATTTTTGGCAGTGTTTTTTGGTGAAAAGCAGGGTTTCGTACGCTCCTTGAATATTAATTTCATTTTCAAGCACTGGTAAGTGGAAACTCCTTGAATTTTGGTTGTGCTCCTTAAAAACTCTTTGATTTTCATCCTGAATCGCGATATTTCGCAAAAGTTTCGTGTGGTTTTTTTCCGGGATGTTTCGTTCTTCCCGCGACTTTTGTTGATGGCCGTGGGTGCCGATCCAAGTTGGCTTCTTACTGCGTCATTATTGCGATGTAGAAAAAATAACTTTACCGTGGTTAGAACTTAGAAGCCCACAAGTCCGGTGTTCCGGAAGCCGGAAGAATAGCAATTTTTCAGAATTTTTTTTTGCGGAGTGTTCCGTTTTTCCGCGACTTTCTTGGACGGCCACGGGTGCTGTTTCAAGTTGGCTTCTTCTTGCGTCATTATTGCGATGTAGAAAAAACAACTTTACCGTGGTTAGAAGCCCACAAGTCCGGTGTTCCGGAAGCCGGAAGAATAGCAATTTTTCGGAATTTTTTTTGCGGAGTGTTCCGTTTTTCCGCGATTTTTTTGGACGTCCGCGGGTCTGCTTCAAGTTGGCTTCTTCTTGCGTCATTTTATTGCGATGTAGAAAAAACAACTAGAAGTCAACAAGTCGGTGTTCCGTCTAGTGTTCCGGAAATCGGGAAAATAGCTACTTTTCGCGAAAGTTCCGTTTTTTCCGGGACTGCTTTTCCTACGGACTTACGGACGTCTGTTGAAGTTAGCTTCAACGGCGATGCAGAAAAAACAAATTTACTTTGGTCGGACCAGCCTGATAAGTCTAATAAGATGATTTTTTCTCCATTTTATTTAGTATTTTCAACTTAAGAGAATTTTCTAAGTTGAAAATGTTAATGAATGGTCGCTTTATAGCAACTTAATAAGTTGATAATACAGTGGTTTTTTTAATCTTGTTAGATTATTACCTGTTTTAGGTATCTGATCTGATTCATAAGATTCTAAAAATACCTTCAAAAATAATAATTTCTTACTTTTTTCTACTTAACTAAAAGTTTTTGACTATATCGTTTTTGCAATTTAAATTTTACTTAAATAATTATTCTGTTAACTAATTTCCTTTATTTTTAATTGATTTTAGTTAACATTTTGACTTTTAAAGTGGTTTTAAAAACTGATTCAGGAATGCAGTGTGTGTTTGAATCTGTGTAAAAAATTTGTCTTTCTTAAGTTATGTAAAACAGTACTCCTGGAATTTAAAAAAAACTCTCCTTGAAAACTCCTGCAATACTCCTTGATTTTGATTTCTGAAAATTTGTATGAACCCTGTTGCATTATATAAAACCTAACTATTAGATTCGCCTGATGCAGATTCACTGTAAACTGATACGGAAAGGAAATTTGCTTTGATACAAAACCACTAAAAGCTGATACAAAAATGCATTTTGACTTGATACAAAACTGCCCTAAAGCTGATATAAAAATCATTTTTGGATCTTCCACCCCTGTTTAAGGCTTTTGCGAAATTCAGCTTCTTTTAATGTTATTGAATTCATAGTTTAATTTTTTTGCAATATCACTTAGGTTTGCACCATCAGGCCAGACGAGAGGGGGGGGCAAGTGGGGTACTTTCCCCGGGGCCCGGGGCAAGAGGGGGCCCGGCAGCCTACAGTTAAAACCCAGTTTTTTAGAGTCAAATTTTCAAAATATTTCTGGGGAAGGAACCCCAGGCCCCCTTTCAGTATTTAAACCTTTATTGTTCACACTTTTTTCATAAGTTCATTAAAATCAAAATTCTACCTAAAAATGTAAGTCCAAATTTTGGTTTACGTGTACCAAAAAACAGTTTGAAACCCTGTTCTTAGGGTCAAATTTCCAAAAATTTTCTGGGGGAGGACCCCCAGACCCCCCTTTCATACTTGAACGTTTAGTTTCAAAAACTTGCCTTATATAAAGTTCTCTTGGACGCAAATTCTACCAAAACATGGATTGAAAAGCTACATTAAACCTTTTAATATGGATGAAAGGAGGCCTGACGAGGGGGGAGGGGTTAAATTCCATAGATTTTCATATCGAGTACTTAGATGAATATCATTTTGAATAGTTTGGAAATTAATCTGTTTACCCAAATGGGCTAAACTGAGTAAATTCCCAGTTTCTTGGGGCACATTTTCAAAAATTTTCTTAGGGGTACCCCCAGACCCCGCAAAGGAATTCATTATGAGGGGGAGATTATAAAAACTCACTAAAATTTCATGCATAAGATAAATCATTAAATGGCTTATAACTTCATTTAAGACAATACATCCTTGGGTCCTCAGTACCCAGAGTATACATCCTCAGTTGTGAGCAATATCCAAAAATATGAGTAAAAAACTTATTTTTTAATCTAAGCATCTTAACGAGTTTTTTATGGTTTTGACGTCTTCAAGCCGCTAGTTTGGCACGATCCTTCATTGTATTATCAAGAAAACGAAATTTATTGAGTTCATCAAAATTCAAATCTTGCCTGGAAATATTCTGAAAATTACATTAAGTCTATGCATGACTGGTGGTACTTCAGAAAATTTTCACCCCCTCCCTCGAAATGAGTGCATGTGACCGGGGGCCCGCTTTTTGACTTTGTCCCCGGGGCCCGGCTTGGCTCTCGGCGGCCCTGTGCACCATTATGTTAACTATAAATTTGTCAATCTAAGTCACCTGATTGACACCTGTTAAAACCTTTTATGCTGTAACCTTAATGAGAAAAGCTAATAATGTCAAGTCTGCTGAAGTGAACAGTTATTGTAGTTGACTATTCTAATAACTCATATTTAACTCAATGCAAAATGTATATCATTTTATGTGATCAACACGTTGTTTATTGTTATCAAAGTTAGTTCATATCCACAAAAAATGACCTTTTTCCAGTTTTAAAGGTCGGTTTTTAGCTTTTCTTATTTCTGAAAATGGGTGAACTTTTTTAAGTAATGTTGAGATTTTTATAAATATAAAGCTTTTGCAATACATAAAATTGTTTTAAACACAGGCATGAGTTTTTTCCGCCGAAACGCGATTTTCCGCCGAAACGCGATTTTCCGCCTTTTTTCATTTTTTCCGCTACTTCCGCTTTTTATTAATTTTTAATCCTTCAGGTATGAGTTTCTTCCGCAGAATTGCGATTTTACGAAATCGGAATCGCGAAAGTCTGGAAATCGCAACTTCTCGTGTAAGTTCCGTTTTGCTCGTGGAGTGAATACCGTTTCTCCCACGATGCTTTCTTGGACAGCCGCGGCGTTATGGTGAAGTCGGCTTCATGTCGCGTTGTTTTTGCGATGTAGAAAAAACAACTTTGCCATAGTCAGAAGCCAACAAGTCCGGAAGTAAGAAATTTAAGAGATTTTTCGCGAAAGTTCCGTTTTTCCCGCAACTGCGGGTCGAATCCCTGTTGAGTGTTGTGTCAGAGCAGCCTAGTCTCTGAGAATTGCGTTTTATCGAGTTTAGTCAGTATTTTCAACTTATGAGGTTTTTCTAAGTTGTAAAATTTTTGAAAGGCCGCTTTGAGAAGCAACTTAAGATGATAATTCAGTTTTTTAAATTGTCTTAGATTATAACCTGTATTACATATGATTTAATTTAAGATTCTAATACTACTTTTAGAAATATATTTAACTTTTTTCTTCACTTAGCAAAAATTATATTGGTAAAAAAATTCAGTAATTTAATTATATTTTAAGTAATCAATAAATTCTAGTATTTAACTGATTTCCTAAATTTTCATCTGCTTTTAGTTGCATTTTGGTTATTTTCATGCAAATGAAGATGACATGAAATATGTATTTTTCTTTGTTTAAAGATATTTTTATCTAGACTCTACACTATCTATATTAATAACTAGTTTAGTGCCAGTAGGTTCTTAAAATCCTCCCAAATATAACCCAGGTAAATTAAAATTTGTCTTGCTAAAATTATTTGTTTCACGTACTTAAAAAAATATACATGACTAAGCTCACGCGCTTTTTCCTCTTTTTTCATCGTAAGACAAACTCATCCCTGTAAACACCACTTAATAGTTACATTGTTTCCCATTTTTTATTATGAAATAGTGTATCATTATCAATCTAATCTGTCAAAATTGATTACCTTTTTTTTGACCAACAGTGTACAGTCCTTTTAATGAAAGGACATAGAAAGAAATAAAATTTTACCCATTTGATAAAACAATCTGGAATTTTATTGCTGATCATTGAAATGTAGGGTTTGCTACATCATGTGGTAGTTGTAAAGAGGTTCTACTGTCACTGTAAACGTTCTTTGAAACTGAAATATAGTTTTTTTTCCTCTCCAGAATACCCTATTTTGAAGTTAGCTCCATGTCAATATCTCAATCTGTGGATGCTCCTTTGGACACTGGTGAAGCAATCAATTTAAATGGAAACCTTGGTGTGCATAATGGAACTGGATCAGGAGCCATTAACTGTTCCATGAAAAAAACTATTTCAGCTAAATCTTGGGTTGAGGTAAACTTTAAAAATTTCATTAAAATAAAATTAGTATTTCTTTTTTTGGTAGTTCACAACAATGTTGAGTATTTCAACGCCGCTAATTTGCTAAAGCAAAAATTTAATCCGACAATTTGATTTGCAAAACTATAATTCCACTTTCTTATTTCCAAACATTTTTTACTGAAAACTCGGCCGCAAGTGTTGCCTAGTAATAAATTTTAAGTAAAATAAAAAAAAATATGTAAAGTAATATGAAAACTAGTTAATATTTAAGCTGAAAAATATGACTAGCATCCTTCCCTTCCTCAATGGCCAGACAGCCCAGGGTGGGCACTTGCCTTCCTCAGAATCAAATTATGACTCTAGCATATTGAATCATAGATGAAATTTGGGTGCCATAGAATTTATTTTATTTTCCACCAAATTTATGGTCAGAGTAATCACATGTATGTTTCAAGTGATGTGTAAGCATGTTTTTGGGAATTTTTTGACTGCCTCCCCTGATCTACTAAATTTATTTAACTGCAACTTCCTGTTAGCAATTGGGTTAGCAGACTGCCCACACCTTTTTTCCCTGCAAAACCTTAATAATTAAAAGCACAAAATCTTTTAAAAATTCACTTTGTTTCGTATTAGTTTTTTATTAATAGTTCCACATGTTGATGATTCTATCTAGGGTGGTGTAGGAGCTGGAAATGGACTATTGTTTCACGTAAAGGGTTTCCGGGTGCTTTCAAAACACTGGTATGTAATCAGTTCTAAGTTGCTTTTAAATTATACATGCCCAACAACTTTTTTGGTTCTCTTCATTGAATCTTAAAAAAAGATTTTCCTTTTTTGTGTCTTAGTTTTTTTAATATCATTTCAGTTTTGGAACTGCACAATCAAGTTTTCATTTCGTTGGCTCTGGATTAAGCCCAGGAGTGGAACTAAGTAAGTTGTAATTATATTTCTTTCTATAATACTATGTTTATTACCATAAGCTTTCAATATGAATGTCAGATATTTTATATCAATTGCAAAATCTATGGAATGATGTTTTTTTATCTGATAGATATTTTCTGCTGATCCTTTTTGTTTCTTTTAAATTTTGTTTTAACTCTATGCCAGGGGTCGGCAACCTGCGGCTCACGAGCCGCATGTGGCTCTTTTGATGTAAAGTTGCGGCTCTCCAGTTCCATACAAAAAATTTATAATATATTTTCAAAACCTTTAAAAAATCAGAAAATTTATTTTTAAGTACCTAATTACACAAATCAATGTGACTTACAAGGAGCGGTGTAAACCAAAGTTATCAAGATGAGTCAAAGCACTACTTTTAAGGGTAAAAACTCCAAACAATTTCTGGGGGAGAACCCCCACATACCCTTCAAAATTTTGGAATATAAATATGTACTGTTTTTTTCTTGAAAATTCAGTGTCATATGAGGAGTGATTATCATATGGTCTATTGTAGAAGTTCTAAAAAATGAATAAATTTCCAAAAATTTTCTGAAGTAGGACTCCCCTCAACCCCCTCAAAATTTTGCTGTTCGTTTTTTGCTTCAAATTTCTATCACTTAAATAATAAGCGGTGCTCTTAGGGTGCAATTCAAAAAGACCTAAACATGAACTAAAATGCTATTTTGAAGGGGATATTTTCAAACAATTTTCTGGGGGAGAACCCCCAGACCCTCCAATTTTTCTTGGAATTCACATTATTTTCCAAATTTTGAAATTAAGTTCACTAAAATTTATTTATTTTGTGTATGCAAGTCATCTAAATCTTGATGTAAAAAGTACCCGAAAGAAGGTACCTCAAAAAATGATGGGTCTAGGGCAGGGGTTCTCAACATTTTTGACTCCGTGACCCCCTTTTCAGGGAAAATATTTTGGCGACCCCCTCAGACCTAAAATGTTAAGACTTAAATAATTATCTACCATTTAGTCGTCATTTCACACGCATTACGCTGCCGATGCCTCCTATATTTACTCTTATTCAAAAAATAGTTCATGCATGAAACCAACTATTCTCTCCAATAATCTATAATCCAGAAGTTTTTAAAATTCCTGTGTCTGTATAAAAAATAACTCTGTAAATATGACTGTTTTTAATTTTTTGTTTCGCCACCCCCCTAGGCATGCCCCGCGACCCCCCAGGGGGTCGCGACCCACCGGTTGAGAACCCCTAGTCTAGGGTCAATCTCTACAGCTAAAATTACCCTCGCAATCTAAAATCAAATGTATATAGGCAAATAATTGAAAAAATATAATAAGTGGCTCTTGAAAAACTGGGAAATTTTGTAAGTTGTAACTTTTGGCTCTTCCGTTTCAAAAGGTTGCCAACCCCTGCTCTATGCCCAGAAAATAATTTTAATTTTTTTTGCAGTTAATGTCTATCTAAAAAAAAAGAACTATCATTAAGTTATTTTACCTATGGGAAGTTCACTGAGCAACAATTAATTTCTTTTACTCTAAACACAGAATGATACTTAAAATCTAATATATTCATCTGCTTCTTAAATATGATTCATGAGCTAATAATAAAGTGTTTTCAATATGTTGTTTGTAAATTACTGTACAAATTACTTTATTCAATGGCCTCAGAGAAAATTTGGGACAACATTTAATAATTTTGCTTTTTTTCTACTATAAATCTAAAATTCAAAAAAATTTTTAGTGCTGTGCCAACAATTTACTAAGTCTACTGCTGGGTATATTACTTGGAAAGCCATGACCATGTCATCTGTAAATACCACTATAAGTCATGTGAGGGAAAACACTCGATTTCTAGGCTTCTTGCAGGTATTCATTACTTTACAATTTTCGGTTGATATTTTACTCTTATGTATTATTCTTTTTAACTTATGCTTATTTATTTAAAATTTAAATAGTTATAAAATCATTTTAATAAATGTGTAAATAAGCAGTTTTCTTTTCCTAAAATACAGTAGAACTCCAATTATCCGAATTCCGACTATCCGAATCGCCGATTATCCTAACCGCTTTCAGAATTCAAACCTCTGCTTTTAAACTTAATTTCAGTGCTTGAAAAATGAAGATGGAAGTTTTTTAAGAAAATTAATGAAGGCAACAATAAGCAAAGATTTTAAAAGTTGCCGTTTTCAAGTGTTTTTTGCAGCAAACCCAATTTTGAGCCCAATTCTTTGTGTAAAGGCTGAGATCTTAGCTCAGATGCTTATTTGTCCATACTTTAAAGCAAGTAACAGCTGGCGGAGAAATATATACTCTTTTTCGGGAAAAATCTAATTATCGAATTTTTGACTATCCGAATGGGGTCCGGTCCCAATTGATTCAAATAGTTGGAGTTCTACTGTAATGTTATAAAGGTTACAGTGCTTATATATCTTATTAAAGGTGTTCTTTTTTACAGATTGGTTTCAGACAAAGTTATATTGGTCTGAAAGTTTCTAAAAAACTTGATGATAAAAGTCTATTGATAGGTTCTATAAAGTAAGATTTAATTAAATCTCTTAATTTAATAAAGCTTAGTTGATACTGTATTTACTAAAGAAAGATGCTTCCAGTTGCATTCACTTTTTTTATTCTAATTATTTTCTTGTTTTAAGAATATGTTTAAAATTTACCACACAAGCTTTTGGAGTAAATCTACTTTTTGTCAATAGCAATTTTTAATAGATTTTATCATTGCAGTTGCTAATGAGTTTAAAAAAATTAAGTTAATCTTAAATTATTATATTTCCCTTCAAATGTTAGTTAAAATGACTCATAAAATATTTGGTTTTGATGAATTATGTGTTATTAAAAACCCAAAGACTGAAAACACATTATTATTGATTTTAGAAATTCTTTAGTTATAAAATTGAGTACAACATTTTTTTTTCAGATTTGGTGTGTTTGGTACTCTTGTAGAATATGGTTGTGAAAAACAATTCTCTAAATACAGCACTGTTGGAGCTACTATGGCTGTTGGTATACCCTCTGGAGTCACCTTAAAGGTTAAGTAAGTATATGTATCAAAATTAAAAATTTTTATAACAGTGTTCTTTGTGTCTTTTATGAATTTTTACAAGTTTCATAATCATTCCGTATTGTGAAACTCTTCACTCTTTTCAATTGTGAATAAAAGTTAGAATATTTTTTCACTTTGAAAGTTAAACTAATGATACTAATATATGTAATCATTCTGTGGTTAAAAACTTATCCCATACTGAGTGACTAAAAGAACTTAGAACTTAGTCTGTGTAGTAAAGTAATATTTTTACCCTGGGATCGATTTGAGGCAGAACACACCAAAATTGTGTTCCAATATTTGTCTATTGATGGTATGGCAATAATATTCTTATGAATTACTCATTGTTGAGAAATTGAGCTTGACTTTGTGTACCATAAATTCATCACTAGTTCATAAATCATTTCCACAAAGTTTTTTTCTAAGAATTCTGAGAAATTCTTGAATAACAATTACAATTCAGACAATCGTCACTTCTGCTTCTCATCTAATACTTAAAAATCATTTGAGAATTCAATACTGTTTCCTCAAGTGCATCTTGAGTTTGTGAAGTAATTTTGTTTGATTTCAACAGAATGGGTTTATTTTATTTCTCTTTCCAATACAAATTTAAGACTTTAGTAGGGGTATTCCACGTCAAATCAACACACTCATTCACACTTGATGTCTCAGATTTTCTTGATTTTTGGTATGCAGTAAGTCATTATAGAGATATGAAAAAATGCCAAATTTCAGCTTCCTAGCTCAAATACTTTTGAAGTTATAAATTTTTAAAGTTTTGAATTTTCCTCAAAAAACTGCACTTTTTGACATCTTTGATTGCCTGTAAGTTGGCAACCAATTATAATACAGTCTTGGGAGTGGTATCATTGTAAAGCCCATTCGTGGGGCTTTAAAATGATGTGCAGCAATACCAGGTCACCATTAAATTTTTTTTTGAAATTTTAAAATTAAATTTTAAAATTTAAATATCTCAAAAAATGGTATTTTTAAAAATCTGAAAAAATTACCAAAAATAGTTTGTGTTGACTACTTACTTATGGCAAAAGCTTGTGATGGGATCTCAATGGGATCAGGTGATAATAAGCACCCAAAAAACACATGTTTTATGAATACTGTAAAGATATGTACTAATAAAGACATTTTTATGCACTAATTTTGCTTTATTGAGTATGTAGAATATGTAAAATATTAGAAAAGTTGGGATTTCCCCTTTTAACAAAAAAAACTAAGCAAATTTAACAAATTTTAAAAATTTCAAATTTTTTAAATTTTGTTGTACATTCATGTGATACATGTTTATATGCTATATTTTAGTGCTGTTTACGAATATCAGGCCAACTTTTGAATAAAATCTAGAATAAGTGTGGAAAATTTGAATAATTTATCTTTAATTACTTCTTTTGTTTAAATTGCTTCAATTTTTCCACACTTATTCTAAATTTCATTCAAAAGTTGGCTGAATATTCGTAAACAGCACTAAAATATAGCCTATAGACATCTATCACATGCCTGTACTACAAAATTTAAAAAATTTTAAAATTGTTAAAAATTTAAATTTTTTGAAATATTTTTTGTCTTTTTTAAATTTTTATATTTTTAAATGATTCATTATCAAATATTGTCACTCAAACCATAAATTAACTGAACAATAAGTATTTTAAATGGGTTTCCCTTAAAAAGGACTTGCTAAAATTGGAAGAAAATAGGACAGTTAAAAGTTATTTTCTTTTCAAACTTTCAGGGGACTATTTTTATATGTTATTTTGCGTTAAACATTGTGTTATTTCAAAAATCAACTTTTTTAAATGATTTGCATCTTTACCAAGGTCCTTTTCCATGGATATTATAGTTATATATATATATATATATAAGAACCTCTATTTACAATCTAGTCATTAGTTTAATAATTAATTTTTCAAATAAACTTAAAATACAGGGGGTGAAATCCTTATATCAAATAGAACAGAAAATATTTTGACAATATTTGGTAATGAATCATTCAAAAAATTATTAAAATTTAAAAAAGACAAAAAATATTTCGAAAAATTTAAATTTTAAACAAATTTAAAATTTTTAAATTTTATAGTACAGGCATGTGATAGATGTCTATAGGCTATATTTTAGTGCTGTTTACGAATATTCGGCCAACTTTTGAATAAAATTTAAATTAAGTGTGGAAAAATTGAAACAATTTAAACAAAAGAAGTAATTAAAGATAAATTATTCAATTTTTCCACACTTATTCTAAATTTTATTCAAAAGTTGGCCTGATATTCGTAAACAGCACTAAAATATAGCATATAGACATGTATCACATGCCTGTACTACAAAATTTAAAAATTTTAAAAAATTTAAAAATTTTAAAAAATTTGAAATTTTTAAAATTTGTTAAATTTGCTTAGTTTTTTTTGTTAAAAGGGGAAATCCCAACTTTTCTAATATTTTACATATTCTACATACTCAATAAAGCAAAATTAGTACATAAAAATATCTTTATTAGTACATATCTTTACAGTATTCATAAAACATGTGTTTTTTGGGTGCTTATTATCACCTGATCCCATTGAGATCCCATCACAAGCTTTTGCCATAAGTAAGTAGTCAACACAAACTATTTTTGGTAATTTTTTCAGATTTTTAAAAATACTATTTTTTGAGATATTTAAATTTTAAAATTTAATTTTAAAATTTCAAAAAAAAATTTAATGGTGACCTGGTATTGCTGCACATCATTTTAAAGCCCCACGAATGGGCTTTACAATGATACCACTCCCAAGACTGTATTATAATTGGTTGCCAACTTACAGGCAATCAAAGATGTCAAAAAGTGCAGTTTTTTGAGGAAAATTCAAAACTTTAAAAATTTATAACTTCAAAAGTATTTGAGCTAGGAAGCTGAAATTTGGCATTTTTTCATATCTCTATGATGACTTACTGCATACCAAAAATCAAGAAAATCTGAGACTTGAAGTCCTAAAATGTCCCAAAACTGTGTTGATTTGACATGGAATACCCCAGTAGCATAATGTATAAAACTTCTTTCTTGGTATTTTTATGCTGTTTTACTGGAAAAGCATGAAAGTTTCTGATTGTTTCATTAGAAATGTGTATGGTGAACAGAACGAAATGTTAATTTTAAAATAATGTTACTGTTGAAATAAAGTTTTACACAGCCTATCATATTAATATATGGTATCTAAAATAACCATCAAAATTATGATAAAAATTACTGAACTTTAGAATTATATTAAAAATCATTAAATATAGATGAGAGAAATTGTAATGTCAAATAATAAATAGTGTGTATAGAATAATTTTTAGTGACACTGAGTCAAATTGTTATTCTGTGTCTAGTTCTATGGGGACTGTTCAGGCGTCTGCGGACAGGGACTGTATTTAGTCAGGAGGTTGGTACAATGGACCTTTGGTCAACGTGCCTGGCTTTTAACGTTTGCCCCTCTTTATACATTATTATTATTGTCAAAATAATGTGAAATACTTCATCTCAAACAAGGTTATCATTTTGGCTACTCGATAACCATGCCCTGCTTGGTACTTATGCAATAGGTGGGCCGAAAATACACTTTATTTTTTATTTCTGTTCTAATAACGCGGAAAGGGTGCCACTTGGGTCCAATGAAGACGGTGTAAAATATTGTTTTGATTGGATAGTATCTTCAGCTCCCGCATCGCACTTAAAGTTTGAAAAATTGGATGAATCTTTTACAAAACAACTAAAAAACCAAAGATTAAACTCTCAAATATTGTTCATGATTTTTTATGAGGAACTAATATAGTTATAGACATAATGTCACAGGTTCCATTCTCCTATAACTCTTCTTTCGTTAGATATAATTTTTTAATGTTCAAAGAAATTTGGTAAAGTTGTTTTTCCTTGCATTTTTAAATAGCTAATAACCATACATGTGATTCTTCCGCCGATTGGCGGAAATCCGCCAATTTGCTTAGCAAAATTAAAATCCAACTATTCGATTTGCAAAACTGAAATTCCACATTCTTATTTTCCAATCGTTTTATACTGAAAACTCTGACTGCTAGTATGGCCTAGTACTAAATTTTAAGAAAAATCGGGAATTTTTTTTTAAAAAATTGAAGTAATATGAAAATTAGTTAATATTTAAGCTAAAATACTATGAATCTAGCATATCGAATCCTAGATCTCGGGCTATACCTTGTTATTGGTCATGCGCCATAAAAACCCAACCAACCTTGATCTCGGGAAGTAGAAGCCGATGGACCCCCTCTTCTTAAAATGAAGAAAAATTTTTTGTTACAGAAATTTTTCCGCCAATTTTTTGTGTGTGTTATCACATGTATGAATAACTCTAGAACTAAACAACTTAAAAACCTGAAAACAGTCCCATTTTGTTTGTAATTTTTTTTGTCTTTAATTTAATGTGCATCATGACCATCGTTTTCAAAAAAAAAATTAAAAATAACAAAAATGACAAAAAAAATTTTATGAAAATTTTTTTTTGAAAATATTAAAAGCCTTTTAACTCTTAAAATGAACATTACTACTAAATTTCAATCAGCCCACCCTATTATGCAATGCTACAAACTTGGTTTTAATGTTATTATATCCCCAAGAAATTGTGATAACTGCCCAGGCACACAGCTAACCCCGACTCATATTTTTGCCTGCCCGGCCATTAGTGTGGATTTAAGGAAGATGGGGATATTACCATTTGCTGAAGATCTGTATGATGACGGCATTGAACAGATCGTCAGATCCTTCATGGTCACATTTAATTTCACACATTGTTGAGTCCCTGAGTTCTGTTTTGTATTTTGTCATAGACACAACAAAAAAAAATAACCCAGCTATTTATGAATGGATAATAAATATCCTAATGTTAAATATATGTTTTTTGCGCTTAACTAATCCTTACAATTTTGTTTTCAGAGTTAAAAGAGCAAATCAGTCTTTTGTATTTCCCATTTTGTTGTCTGAAGAGTTGTTGCCTAGTGCAGTGTTTTATGGTACAGCTGCCCCAATCCTTGGCTGGTACTTATTAAAGAAATTTTATGTTGATCCACAGAATAGAAGAACAAAACAAAGGTAATTTTTAAAGTTTAAAGCTCAGTAATTGTTCATAAAAATACAGCTTATCATCATGTGGAATATAAGAGTAAGTCAAGAGACAATAATCAAAAATGAAAAATCATACTACAAAATTCATTAACCTTTCTCCATTATGTTGAAAAAATGCTCTATGTAGAAAATAGGTTAGATTTTTCAGATTGTTTTAGAAAAGAAAAAAGGATTTTGCAGCTTTGAAAAAAATCATCTTAGCAAATCAGCATAATAATTGAAACTAAAAAAATGTGAAATTTCAAGGAGACTAATTTTCTTTTGAGGTATCAAAGTTCAAGATAAAGAATATACTGTAATTGGAAACCACTGACATAAGACATTATTTTTATTTTGAATGTAAATACAATTTCTTACATAAAAAAGTAAATATGGATAATCATGATTTTTTAATAACTTTTTAGAGAACTAGATAAGAAGAAAGAAGCCAATGCACAAAGAATAGCTGAAAAAAGAAAAGAAGCCTCAATAGCAGTAAGAAAAAATTACAAGTTTCAAAATTAATGTAAAATAAATTATAGTTGATCCTAAATAATTTAATCTCCTATAAATATTTCTCTCATACCTTATTGTGGATAACTAATATGGTTTTGGGATTAATTAGTAAAAATGTACCTTAGAGCTTCATCTGTAACTATTTCAGGTTGTTAGTACTTTTGTTTCAATTGAAAATTAATTAAGAATATAAAAAGACAAATTGTTGGGTTAATATTTACTTTAAAAATTATGACCTTATTACTAAAATTAAAAAAAAGTTTTTACAGTTTTTATTTTTTATCTTAGAGGTAGTTAGTTTTTAACTTAAATTGATGCATAAAAATTTAGATTTTAAGTGACTTAATTTTCTGTTTCAGATTTCTCTTATGCAAGAAACTTACAAACGTATCAAATCTGAAGAAGAAAGGAAAAGTGGACTGATTATTTTATTTTCTGTTTATGGAAGTGAAGACTCGGTTGCAAATCTTAATTTGGAGTAAGTTCTATTAATTACTGTAAACCTATACTCATGCCCAAGACTCAATTATAAAGTTAGGTTTATTGGCTTTGTTTTTGTTAAACTTGATTATTATTTTATTTGATTATTTATTGCCAAAATCTATGTAACTTAACAAATGTTGTAGCTTAACAAATATATAGCTGGAACACACATATAAAAATGTTACAGTGAATATTTTTAGTGAACAGATAGGATTTGAATGATTCTTATGTTTTTTAGTTACTAACTATATTAAATTTTACTTACAAACCTGTGAAAATAAGTCTTAGTTTAAGTACCTCTTACTAAGTCATCTTAATTTTTCAGAGAACTTGAATCCCAAATTGACCTCTTAGATGTTACAGTACAGTTACAGTGTTTAATTAAAGGATCTAGGTTAATTCTTCCTGACAGATCAAAGGTAAACGTTTTCATGCATTAAGATTTGGTGTTTGGATTAGTGTTTAGATTTTGTGTTAGTGTTTAGATGAATATTCCTGAAACATTATTAGTTTAATATGGTCGCTTTTTCATCCTCCCCCCTTCAATATATTTCATCTTGGAATTTCCCAAACTTTATTGGGCAATTCCACGGGTAACTGACTGACATTTTTCAAGAAAAACGGTTAGTATTTTGTAATTTTCTTCCCAAAAATAGATGATAAAAAAATACTTTCCACCCAGTTTATTGCTTTCTTGTTAGCTTAATCTAATGGCACAATTAAGTTTTCAAAATAAATTTTTATTGATTTTTTAAAAATTTTAAACGACATGGTAACTGACTGACATTTGTGAAACATTTATGTCAGTCAGTTACCATGTCGTTTAAAATTTTTTAAAAATCAATAAAAACAAATTTTGAAAATTTAATTGTGCCATTAGATTAAGCTAACACGAAAGCAATAAACTGGGTGGAAAGTATTTTTTTATCATTTATTTTTGGGAAGAAAATTACAAAATACTAACCGTTTTTCTTGAAAAATGTCAGTCAGTTACCCGTGGAATTGCCCTATTATGGAATTTCTCTATAGTAGAATTTTTTTGTCATTGTCCACTTATGCCAGACTTGAGAAAATTTTATGAGTAAAGATTGTTTTTGGGTAGGAAAGATAAAATTGTTTATAGATTTCCAAGCAAGTATTTTAAGAAAATAACAGCCAGCTAGCTGGGCAGAATCACTTTTAACCCTTTCAAACCTAGACTGCCTGAGATTGCCATTGAATCCTATGGCTAATTTGGGCATCTAGGACTGAAAGGGTTAAACATTAACCAAGCATTTTATACCAAGATTAAATTTATTTAATTTACCGTTCAATTTTATTTCCCCTTAAACTTTCATAAAATCTTATCATTTTATTGGTCCTTTAAAAACTATTTGTCTGTTTTAAAATCCCCCTTTTTTACCAAAGTTGGGACTTGTAAGTTTATAGTAGTAATGGGCAAGTATCGATACAAAATACTTAAATATTCTATACCTAAAATTATGGGGTGTATTCGATACCCAAAAAAGTATCGATACTTTATTGACATATTTCGTTTAAAACTGTTTAATGAAATAATCTTTAAAATACCTACTGTATATTAAACTCAGCCTGTTTTCATTTTGCAATGCTCAATTCTCAAACCCGAGTTGTTAATCATCCGCGAGGGAAATTTGACGCGGCCAGGTTTTTCCCTAGCCAAATCCTTCGCCTCGATCTACTTCTTGCCTCGACTCTTCCCACATTGACTCCCTCTTTGCAGGCCTGACGAGAAGGGGGGGGTACGATTCCCCCGGGCCTGTAGGGGGCCCGGGACTCAAAGATTTTCATATTGAGTTCTAAGAGGGATATATTTTTGAATATTTTGGAACTTAATTTGTTCACATAAAGGTCCAAAAATGAGTAAATTCCCAGTTTTCTTGGGACATATTTTCAAAAATTTGCTGGGGGGACCCCCAGACCCCCTTTATAGCTTGTTACTCATCATATTATCAAAAGAAAACGATATTTTTAAGTTGAGTGAAATTCAGATCTTGTCTAGAAATATTCTAAAAATTACATTAAGCCTATGAATGCATGGGTGGGGGTACTTCAGAAAATTTTTGCCCCTACCTCAAAATGAGAAACATAGCGTCGCTTAAGGCGCAAAATGACATTTTGGCCATTTTGAGTTATACATCAATCCTTATATAAATCCCGACCCCGGATCACCTGGCACCAACGGTTTTGCGAAAAAACGACTCAAATCGCTGCAATCGTCAATTTTGTCATTTTAGCATAACTGCACTCGTAAGGGTAAAATGACATAATTGCACGCCTTAGCATTGGCATTGTTAGAAACGCCGCACACAGGTGCATCTTACTTGCATAAAACTTCATAAATAACAAAAGAAAACTACTATTTGAAATAGTACAAATACTTAAAAAATTAATATTTTTAATAGTCTTCTAAAATATCATGCGTTTTTAAAGAAAATTATGTGATTGAATATTTCTTTTAGTTAAGGTGCGTTTTATTTCCTGATAAAACAAACGGGGACAAAAGATTTTTCAACCTTCCAGCAGATAAATCGTTTAACGCAATCAAAGTTTGAACTTTATTAATCATGTTATTGAATTTTTCTAGTCTATTGGATGCTCGAGTCTCATTATAAAACTTAATTAATTCCTTTCCTTATATTTTTATACCATCAGAACACGAAACTAAAATAAACATACGCATTTAGTCACTAAATCGAGTAATTGCCTTCATTTGGCTTTTTAGCTTAAATTTCAAGAAGAGTTAATAATCGCAGCTAATTTTCATCAAAACTTTAATTTAACAAGTCAATACATAAAAAAATCTGAAATATCCGTGTGATAATGTTAAATCTGATTCATTTTTGTTCATTAAACTTTCTGATAGTAAATATTAAGCAATGGATAAGCGTGTTCTGTTAGAATTCTTATAAATGTATCTAATCACTAAAATAATAATTGAAAAATATGTGCATGGGCTTTAATGGTCTCTAGATTCGTAAAATCAATATGAAAAAGCGTGTTTAAAATGTTTTAAGAACATAAAATTCTGTTTTAAATAGGGGACGGCAAAATTTATTTTCTCTAAGCAAAAATTAGATTCCGTTGTTTGAAAACGTGAATTTTAAGCTTTCAAAACAAACAATAATAATGAATTTAAATAAAAAGCAAAATTGGTGTAAGATTCTACGTGTATACTATTAAAATTTATGCAAACGATTTTTTAATTGTACAGATTTATTTTAATTTTCTGTGTGCGCCGGTTCAGCGAAGCGTTTATCTCCAACTCCGGTCAAAAAGAAAGGTTTTAAAATAAAGGGTTTACAAACTATTATTATATTCTAACTATTATTAAATTATTTTCTACTTATTATTATATTATTTTCTACATTATTATATTACTGGGAAAACTCTGCATTCAACTATACAAGAATTTAAGGCTTTTTTGTTTGCCTTAATGTTTGTTTTTGTCATGCAAAAGATATTTTGCTTACATTTTATTGCGCGGGAAATAATTCCATCAAATTTGCTCCAATAAAAACTTTTACTAGCTCTATATGTAATTAGAGAAGCACTCTACCTTTTGTGTGGAAGTCAAAAAATATGCATAAGAGAACCAATCCAATTAGTATCGTCATCTTAGCTCAGAATAGAACTGCGAGCGTTTACGTTGGAGTTTTATCTTGCTTCTCTTTGATATCAAGTTAACAGAAGAGAATATGGAAGGCTTTTCGATGGAAGTAGAAGATTGTAATTTTAAACCACTAGTTCCCTACGACATTTCTAGTGAAGAAGAAATTGAACTCCAGGAAACCCCCAAAAAATCAAGCAGGGGTAGGCGGATAATAGGAACGGTAATCAATCTTAACTCTACACGTGCAAAACACAAAGCAAAGCGCTTGAAGGGGGAATTCTACATAAGCTTCCAAAGGAGAAAGCAAGAAAAATCAAGAATGTTTAAAAGCGTTCTCAAACCTGCAAGAGAGATTGGAATCCGTTGTTCTTCAAACAAGTGTTTGAAGTCGCCAAGTAGAAGATGCCAAGAAGTGACTGATGAAGCTCGGAAGCTACTTTTCGATGCGTTTTGGAAAGATAATATGAAGTGGAACGAAAAAAGAATGTTTATATCATCCTTGGTTGATCAAAAGACTCCAAAGCGAAGTACTAAATATCCTAAGAGGCCTGGATCACATAGAGTAAATACGTACACATATCACCTTAAACTTGATGATAAGCGCATCCCCGTCTGTCAAACTATGTTTCTAAATACTTTCGGACTTAAAAACTCTACTGTTCGCCATTGGTTGAAACATTACTCCATGATAGGTGCTGTCCAAGCTTGTGCAGAAGTGGAAGAAAGTATTCCATCCCAGGAAATCATTGATGATTCTAAAAATGAAAATATTGATGACCCTGTAGCTGTTGCTTTGAATCATAATGAAACTACTTTGTCTAGCTCTCTTCTGTCCAGCAGGATGAAAAAAATTAGAAATGAACATTTAGATACATTTTTAGACTCAGTACCAAAGTTACCCTCCCATTACTGCCGACAATCAACATCTAAGTTGTATTTACAAACTGACATAAAGTCAATGTCAAAGTTCCACGAGATTTATTCCTCAAAATGCAAGGACGATAACATAATCCCACTGTCTCGTTGGGCATTCGACAAACATTGCCAAATTAGAAATATTGGAATTTTCTCTCCAAAGAAGGATCAATGCGATATGTGTATTAAGCACAAGCTCAAACAAATTGATGATGAAGAATACAACAAACACATTTTACTTAAGAACTCCGCCCGAGAAGAAAAGACCAAAGACAAAAAACTTGCTGAGAATGGTCAAGTATACACTATCTGTGTGGACGTTATGGCTGTAGTATTATTGCCCCACATCCAGGCCAGCTCATCATACTATAAACGTAAGCTTTCTGTTCACAATTACACTATTTATAACCTCGCGAATCATGGTGCTGTTTGTTTGTGGTTTAGCGAAAATGAGGGATGTTTAGTGGCATCTTCCTTTGCCACTTGTCTTAAAGAAGAAATTGAAGGACTTTTGACTGATGAAAAGAGAGATGTCATTATCTATTCAGACGGTTGTACCAACCAAAATCGTAACGTTGTTCTCTCCAATGCTCTCCTTTCATTGAGTGTAGAAAAAGGAATTTTCATCTACCAAAAATTTCTTGAAAAGGGGCATACCCAGATGGAAGGAGATTCAGTTCACAGCGTTATTGAAAGAGTGATGAAAAATCGAGACATTTATCTACCCCACGAACTTGTGTCTTTAACAAAGGAGGCGAGAAGGAACCCTCAGCCTTACCGGTCCCGACTCATATACCACAATGAGTTCAAAGACTTCTCCAAAATTCGGGGTTACCGATCCATAAGACCGGGGATTAAGCCACATGAGCCTACAGTAACAGAAATTCGAGTACTTCAGTATGACCCTTCTGGTATCATTAGATATAAGCTGATGTATGATGATGAATTTCGAGATATTCCAAGTCGAAAGGCTTATGTTGGGGATCACAATCCTTCTCCTCTTCACCACCAGGCACTCCAAATTCCTAAGTCTAAATGGCAGGACTTACAATCGCTAAAACCACTAATGCCACGAGAGTGCCATGCGTTTTATGATTCTTTACCACACTCAGAGGTCAGCATAAAAAAGGAGAAGCTCTGAATATGGTGGAGTGATTATTATTTTGTAATGAAAGTAGGTAAGTAAATTCCCTCTCAACCAGCATGAATAGAATAGAATAAAACGCGATTAAATAAGCTAAATTCTTCGAAGATGAATCGACAGGTTTATGTTGGCAATCATAGGGTGTATCTAAAGTTTTATTACCCCGACGACGTCGATCAGCGAACAAAAGAGTTCCAGCGATTGCCATCTCCCCCGAATGCTCATACAAAGAGATGGGGGGAACTATCTTTTGTTCGCTGATTGACGGTGGTCGGGGTGATAAAACTTTAGATGCACCCATAATCCTTCTTATCTTCACCACCAGGCACTCCAAATTCCTAAAGCTAAATGGCAGGACTTACAATCACTTCGAAGATGAAACGTATAAATAGTAATTATTTCAAAATTGAAAGATTTGTTTTTGCAATTAAATGAATACAATAAATGCCTTAATTAACAAAAAAAATTTTAAAGCTTCTGTATAATTTAAACTATTAACTATTGCTTAAATATTCTGGTTATGAGGGAGTCTACTGTACTTACCAAGTGTATCTTTACTTTTATATTTATTCATTCATTTTAAATTTAAAAGAACTTGAAATAAACTAATATGAGGAATTATTTTGAGTAGAGCTACGTGTAATGTTTTACTGTTGTTACAGAGTTCTTAATATATATGATGTAATTCAAATAATTAAGTTATCTAAAATTACTATTATGTTATTAATTTTGTTATCTATCTGTATTGTAAGTTCAGAAATAGGGAGCCATTAAAGTTTTCAAATGTTGTAACTTTGTATTGTACTTTTTCTAAAAATGTATCTTTAGCTACAGGTCTTTCAAGTTTAAAATATAAAATGAAAATAAATAAATACATAAAATGAGATAAACAGAAAGAAATATGTGTGAATATGCCTGATTAATTTTTTAAAACTAAAATTAATCATAATAGTGACCTACTCAATCACTTTTAAAAGATATTATAAGATATAAATTATAACAATGACTCCGTGCATTTTAGCATAACTGCACGAATCCTTAAGTCAAAATGACATAATTGCCGTAACTTTTTTAATAATTAATCCTGAGTAAAAAATACTCTCAAAAGGGGTTCCTGAGATGGAAAATAAGTCTAAACCTATCTAAATAGTCTCGCACATGCTTTTTATTAAGAGCGAAACGGTTTTTTTCGTCTCCTGTAAAATAAGGGAAATGCAGTTATGTCATTTTGCGCCTTAAGCGACGATAGGTATGTCACTGGGGGCCCGCTTCCCAACCTTGCCCCCCAGGGGCCCGACTTGGCTCTCGGCTGCCCTGCCTCTTTGTGCCAATTTTTGTTTGAATCTTTGGTATCTGGTATCGAATACTTTTTCGCTGTGAGTACTACTGATACTCATACTTTTTCAAGATCAGTAATTTTGTTATCCAAGTTTCTACTCATACTTTTGGTATTGATTACCAAATACTTTTGAAATAGAATATTTCCTGCAGGTACTTTTCCTGATAGCAGTACTTAAGTAATTGAATCTTATAATCAGTTACTTGCTGCTGTTGACTTATAAGATTCGATTATACGATTACTTACTGAATATTTTCAAATGAATACCATATTTTTTATTTGCACCAATTAATGGAAGATTATCCAGATTTCAGTAAATTATTTTAAAATAGCTAAATTTTTTTCGATTTGGTCTTCATCTCATTCTGTGATGGATTGGAGGGGATGATTTTGTTGGTGGATGGATCTAAGTTTTCGGCAGGGATGGGATGGGAAAGTTTGCCGATGGTTGGATCGGTTTTTGCAGGAGAAGGTTTACTTGCTCTGCTGATGTTCATGGGGGACTTTTCTCTCGCCATTTTAATTTCGGTTTCGGCGTGCGGGGAAGGTGTGTTAGATTGGATTGGGTTATCGGAATATGTGCGGCCTTGGCGGGGGGAGGTTCGGGTCTTTCTCCTTCTTTAAGCTATTTGAAATTTGCATCGCTGGGGCTCCAAGCGGCTCGGCGTTTTCAAGATCTGGTTTTCTGGGAATCAGGAGCCCGCTCCAAACAGAGCTAACATAGCGTACCCCAATATGCATGGATCCAATTCATTCATTCACCAGCGTAAAATGGCCATCTTATCATGAAGGTGTCCTCTGCCCAAGGGTCTGAAGAAGACGGCTTAGCGACCTCCCTTGATAAAATAAACTACTGTCATCCAATTTCCAGAAATTTTCTGGGGAAGGACCCCCAGACCCCCCTTTGGTACTTGGGCCTGTAATATTTACAAGTTTTTGGGTTGGATTGGGTTATCTTAATATGTGCGGCCTTGGCGGGGGGAGGTTCGGGTCTTTCTCCTTCTTTAAGCTATTTGAAATTTGCATCGCGGGGGCTCCAAGCGGCTCGGCGTTTTCAAGATCTGGTTTTCTGGGAGCCCGCTTTTTGATGGATCGCTTTCAGTTTTTTGAATTTCAGTCTGAGTATGGATAGGCCCTATAAAAAAATTGTCCCTTTAGGTTCATTTCCCGACATTGAAAAAAAGTACTTGATACCTATAATCAGGGCTTGATTTCAACCGGAACGCCGTTCCGGAACCTCTTTTTTGGAAAAAAATTATATTCTATTCCAGGGGTCTCCTAACTAAGGCTAACTAGACCCATTCATCAGGCCAGCGGCTACCTTTCTATGTAGGAAAAAAAGTCCTAAAATGAATTAAAACCCTGTTTTTTCCAAAATTTTTCTCGGGGAGAACCCCCATACCCCCTTTTTGTACTCAGAACTCAACTAATCAGATTTGTTTTCAGATTAAGATCATAAAAGTAAGAATCCTACCAAACAAAATATTAAAAAGGCATATTTCAAATTTTAAAAAATATTTTAATGCATTTTTATCTTTTTTACAAATAACAATATTTGTGATTTAATTGTAAGGTTTTTACTTAATTGTTCTTTTAAAATATGATTGTGAACCCCCATTTGAACTACCCACAATCCTCTCCTGGTGTTGATTCTTTTTTATTTGAACCATATTTGCCAGATCGCGGGGCAAATTTGCAAAGAAAATTTGCGACATCTTAAATTCTACCATTTAAGGACTTTAACTAAGCAACGTATTATATTCTTTAAATTGGCTAAATATACAACACTAATGGTTCATTGATGATAAGCTGTCACACCTCCTACAAGAGGCACCCTGTTGGAAAAAAAGTATAACCCACTGGCACTATAAAAAAAGGTGTATAAAGAGTTCATCGTCTTATACAATTAATAATTAAGTTAGAAAACTTTTCCTAATCTAGTACAACACATTTGAATTTATTTTATAAATTTAAATTTGAAAATAAATGCATAAGTTTTGGTATTAAAAAGTATTAACTTTTTCAGTTTTGATACCAATAGTTTTACAGTTCCGGTACCTCTTTTTTTAGAAATCGAGCCCTGCTTAGAACTCAACTTATCATATTTGTTTTCAGATTAAGTTCTTAACAGTAAGAATCATATAAAAAATATAAAAAAGGCATATTTCAAATTTTAAAAAATATGTATAACAGGGTGGCTACAGATCAGGGAAATTAGGAAGATCAGGGAAAAGTCAGGGAATTTCATTCATCTGGAAAAATCGGGGAAAAGTCAGGGAAATTCTTAAAAAATTTAAAAAATCAGGGAAATTTTCAATCATTGACTCACAAGGAGCAAAGTAATCTAAAAGGGTTTCAAAAGGAGTCAAAACAATACTTCTTAGGGTAAAAATTTCAAAAATTTTCTGGGGGAGATCCCCCAGACCCCCCTCAATATTCTGAAATAAATATATTATCCTTCAAAATTCTGTGACTTATGATGAGGAGTGATCTTTATTTTGTGTAAGATAAAGGGTTTAAAAAATGATTGAAAGCACTACTTTAAGAGACAAAATTCCAAAATTTTCCTGAAACAGGATCCCCAAAACTCCCCTCAAAATTTTGCTGCTTATTATACTATGTTGGGTTACTTTGATAATTATACCGCTCCTCATTGAGCAGTGCACTTGTGGTGTAGTCCAAAAATTCCTTAAAATGAGCTAAATAAATGCTTTTTTGAGGGGGAAATTTCCAAAAAATTTCTGCTGGAGGACCCCCAGACCCTCCTATTTTATTAGGAATTCACATTGTTTACAAAATTTTTAAATTAAATTCACCAAAATAATGTACAAGTACAACGTACAAGTCATATAAAACTTGACATACAATTGTAATTGTACCCTAAAAAAATGTCAGGTAACCCTCCTTAAACCAAAGTCTAGTTACGGCCGTGTTATAAGCATTAATAAATGAATAAATCCTATTTCCAATTCAAAATTTACTAATTAGTTAACTTTTCGTAGCCGAAAATTTAAAAGAAAAAAAACATTAATATTTAATCATATTTGATAGTAGTTTTTTATTTATTTGAATATAAAAATATTTATCCTTATAATTAATTTTTTTTAAAGTTATATAATTATTTTTATTTTAAATATCTATTTAATAGAAGTATATCTTTGTGTGAAGTAACTAGCTAAAAGTGTTTAAATTATTAGGAAAAGCCGAAAACCATTTGGATGTATATCAGGGAAATTTTGAAATTGTAGTCAGGGAAAAGTCAGGGAAATTTGTTCCTCAGATTCTGTAGCCACCCTGTATAATGCATTTTTATGTTTTTTGCAAATAACAATTTTGTGATTTAATTGTAAGGTTTTTACTTAATAATGATATGATACTCTTAAAATATGATTGTGAACCCCCATTTGAACTACCCACAATTCACTCCTAGTGTTGATTATTTTTTATTTGAACCAGATTTGATAGATCGCTGGGCAAATTTGCAAAGAAAATTTGCGACATCTTAAATTCTACCATTTAAGGACTAACTACACATTATATTATTTAAATTGGCAAAATATACAACACTAATGGTTCATTGGTTCTTAACAATTCATAATTAAGTTAGAACACTCTTCCTAATATAGTACAACACATTTGAATTTATTTTATAAATTTAAATATAAATGCTCAAGTTTTGGTATTAAAAAGTATTCACTTTTTCAGTTTTGATACCAATAATTTTACCGTTCCGGTACCTCTTTTTTTAAAAAAATCGAGCCCTGCCTATAAGTATTCGATACCTAAAATTATCGATTTTGCCCATCACTAGTTTATAGGAAATCAGAGGTTGCTAGTGCATTTCATTGGGGTGTTAATTACTTTTGTAGGTTTTTTAAATACTATTATGATTAAAATATTTTCTTCTATAGTGGATAGACAAATATTTTCCTCTATTTCTGACAATAATTTTATACAAAAGGTTTCAACAAGTTTTCCTAAACTCTGCCCCTAAAGATTCCTTGAATGTAGTTTATAAAATTTGCTAGAAGAAATGTACCTCTTCAACAAATTTAATTTTTCAAAAAATATGACATCATATCCAATAAGAACTTATCTATTTCATTCTACAATGTATGCATGGACAATCAATATTTTTTACATCTTAGGGTATGAAGTATTTTTAGTGCAAAGGGAAGTCATATGAAAGGTATACCTGAAAAGGTATACCTTCCTGAAGGTACGTGAAAAGGTTGAAAGGTATACCTTCATACCTGAAAGGTATGAAGTCACCTTCACTGAAGGTGACTTCATACCTTTTCTGTCTTTATTTTTGCAAAACTAAGACAGATTACATTCTAAGAATCTGGCTGCTGAGAGTTATGGCAGACTTGTTGAAACACCCTGTATTATCAGTCATAAGCTTTTTATGAGTATAATTTAAAACATTTTCATACCTTTGTTTTTTGTCATGTCTTTTAAACCAGCCTCTTATTTTGCAGTGTAATTTACCTGGTTTTTATGATCCTTGTCTTGGAGAAGATAAAAGCCTAAGAGTTGACTACACGTATAGAAATAAGAAACACTCCATAACAATAAAAGATAATGAAATGCTTAAAATACCTAGGCTAATAGAAAGTTGAGAAAAACACAGGGTAAGCATGACATCTAAATATTATGAAAATTATTTATGTAAAATACCTATTTAAAATTGCCAATATTTGTTGTGAAGTCTGAGATAATTAAACAATTTTTGGTTAATTTCAGATAATCTTTCGTTAGTCAAATTATTAGCATCAAATTGACTGCAATTTGATTATTAATCCTTTCAGGCTTAGCCGCCCCAAATTTCCCATTGGATTCGATGGTTATCTCGGGCGGCTTAGGATTGAAAGGGTTAAGAATTGATATTTTGTGAAATTGTATTTCTTAACCCTCTCGGCACCAGAACATCAAAAAAGTGAAAAAACTTTTCTTCTTCTTCTCAATACATCCAAAATGCCCCTATAATTTGTCTGGAAAATTTTTTTTCTTGTGTGGTCCTTCCTAGTTATTTTTATGAGCCTCATATGAGGCCATATTTTTTCCATTTTAACATAAAATACTTGGTTTAAAACTTATTAAAAGACATGGTCATAGTATTAGAAGATTACAAAATAAGAAAATATCTACAACCAATAAAAAATTTTCTACAGAAGCTAGTATCTAGCTAGTATTTTCTCTTCACAAGCATCACAGCTTAAAATGTAAACATTGAGGTATAAATCATCTTGCTGCCATTTAGGAACAAATTCAGAAACCATGTAGAAGTCTCATATGTGATCTACATGAATCAGTGAAGTCACTGATGAAAAGAAAATAAATTTGTGTGTTTACATCATACAAAAATTGAGCTCATAAGTAGAAGCCTCATTTGAGGCCCAGTGTGGCGAGAGGTTTAAAGCAGGGTTGGCAAAAAACCGGGTTTTTTTAAAAAAACCAAAAAAACCGGGTTTATTTGGTTTTTTTGGTTTAAACCAGGTTTTTTTGGTTTAAACCAGTGTTTCCCAACCTTTTTCGGTCCATGCCCCACCAAAGCCTTTCTAAGTTTTCCATGCCCCCCTGGTCTCATTGGCATATATAGAAATATATTTTGAGAGGGAGTCAAAATTATTTCTTAGCGCCTCCCTCCTCTGTATATTTAATAAGTCTAATGAAGCTTTTCAGAAAATTTTTAGGTAGAAATTGCATGCTAAAGAACTAAATCAAGTTATGAGTAAAATTAAGTTCTAAGTAACCAGGGGGGTCTGGGGGTCCTCCGCCAGCAAATTTTCGGAAATTTGACTCTAGGAAACAGGTTTTTAACTAGTTTGGTGGTACCCCTAGTTGGGAAATTTTGGATATAAATTTTTAGATAAGATTAGCATTTGAACGATCCTAATGTAAAAAAAGTTTCAAATATAAGCGTTCTAAAAACAAAGAGATCTTGGGTCATCCCCAGAAAAGGTTTGGAAATTAGACTCTAAAACAGGGTTTCAACTTGGTTTTGATACATACTGGTCCAGATTTCAGACATACATTCTCAGATAGGATAATGGGATCAGATTTTGATAAACTTCTTTTTAAAAAGTTTTTTTAATTTTCCCCCTGGATTGGTCCCACCTGGGGGGCAATTTGGTTGAAAATTTTCAAATTGCCCCCCTAGAAAATGATATTGCCCCCCGGTGGGGCGTGCGCCCCACGTTGGGAAACACTGGTTTAAACCAAGTTTTTTTAGAATTTTTTTTCAGAATAAGTTATTTTAGCAGTGATATTTGAAATTGAGTTGTAAATGAGACATTTATTTCAGGGGTTGTTTATAATTGATAAATGATTTGTATATTTCAATTAATTAATTAAAATTAAATTAATTTGTTTTAAAAATAATTTTTGTTTTTAAAATATTCCAATTTGAATATCTAATATTATTGTAGGGAATAAAAATCTATCTTAATTATATATGGATTAATTTATGAACTTAAGAAATTTCTTTAGAAAGAGAAAATTTTACTTTTTAAATAAATAAAAGGGAAATGTAAGCAACTAATGTTAATTGAAATTGGATAAATGATTGAGATAATTAATCCGATTAGGGAAATTAACGGTTTTTTATTAATTTAGTAAAAAAAACCAAATGGTTTTTATCTGTTTATAAACAAACCAACTGGTTTTTAGTTTTTATCATTAAAGAAATCAACGGTTTTTATTAATTTAGTAAAAAAACCAACTGGTATTTATGACTGACAAATAAGACAAATTGGTTTTATCAATTAATTAAAATCCAAGCCATATTTTATCAGTGAAAAACAGATAACTTTTGTGTATCTTTAGTTACTCTTTGAAATAATGCTTCATTTTAAAGGAAATTAATAAATGAACTATCTCTTGCAACATATAATAAGTTTAACTTAAGCATTTAAGGTTAAGATTAGAGAGAATTCAATAATTAAAACCATTAAATTAAAAGATTTCTGATTTTTAATCACCTTAAAATGTCAATTTTTTGATAAATCTGACCTTTTAATTTTGTGCAAAAGATTATACTTAATAACACTTTCTTTAAAAAATCCTGAAAATATTTTATAATTTCTAAAAAAAAACAAAAAACCAAGTGATTTTTTTGGTAAAAAAACCACCATAAAAAAACCATGGTTTAAACCAATGGTTTAAACCAAATGGTTTAAACCGGCCAACCCTGGTTTAAAGTATGCATGAACTGATGAATATATATTTTTTATTCTTATTTTTAGGCACTTTGAAATAGGAGCATTTAATATTACAGAGACCAGCATACTGCAAGCAGCTAGAAAAATGGAACTATCCCTTTAAAGCTGATATTAGTGCATTTCTAGTCTCTTCGAATATATTTTTCTTGTTTTTTAAAAGAGGCAACATCACTGCAGAATTATTTTTACTGTCATTTTGTTGTGTCTTGTTTAGAATTTTAATAAATCTTGTATAGGGACAAATTTGAGTGCAGTTATTTTATAAATCAAACTAACATGTGCTGATAAATTTTTATGAAATTTTTATCTGTTCACAAAAATATTGATTAAGGTTTTAAAATTGAAGGTATTGGAAATAGGTTGGTTGCAAAACTTGATTTAAAACTTCCAGAAACCTTACTGATACTTTTTTTTATAAAAGTTGACTGTAAAAGCTTGCTTAACTAAATTTGTTCAAAATGTAATCAGGTTTAAAAATGTCATTTTGTTTTATTCATGTTTTTGTAGAAAGTTTCATAATTTCAAAAATATTGAATTAAAATTTCAGAATTTTTAAATTTGATAAAACATACCGTATGACTTTTCCATTTATTGTATTTATTGCATAGCTGCCAAGTACTCCGATTTGATTGGAGTTACTTCGGATTTTTATCTTTACACCAATTATCATATTTTCCTCTTTAAACTCCAATCTTTTTGAAATCGTGTAAAAAGAAAATTGGGATTAGAAAGGGAAGTGAACTTTCATCGGGTTATCGGAGAAAAGATGAATATTGGAGTACTTGTTAGCTTAGGTTGGCAGGTATGTTATTGTGAAATCCCAATTAAGTCCTATTTAATATTTAAATACAAAAATGTTTTGTTTATATGATGCACAATATCATTTATACCTAGTGATGAGAATTAGCATCTCATCATCTTCTGAATTAGATAAGCCCAGGTGTTGAGGAGAATTCGCAGATAGATGAAAGACAGATTCCTGGTAAAAAGGAGCCTCGATCAGGGGGCATTGAAAGTTGAGACAGTTCCTTTAGAATCTAAAAGTTGATCTGATTTGAACAAGAGGGGAGAGTTAACCAGTGGAAATCTAGAAGGGTGGAGTTAGGACCCTAGGTAGGCGGTGAAATCCCCAGGAAAATTTAGGACAATGGAAAAAAGTTTATAAAAGTGTCCTGGGAGAAGAAAAATTGGGCACGAAATAGTTTCTAGAAAACGAAGATATTCTACGATTTTGAAAAAAATAACTAAAGCTGGAGATTAAATTATGTAGTGTGCGGCAAAATATGAAAACATACATTTGTGACTCTTTTTCCCTTTACTGTGGAAACATTAAGTATTCCTTATTAGAAAATTAAACCAACTTTTTGTGTGAGTGAATACATCAAAGTGTGACTCAATCACTCAATTGGATTCATTAAAAGATGTTGGATAACATACCTACTGCGATTTGGGTGAAGTCATATTTACTGAATTCTTCCTTTATTCTCTCCTTTTCTTACTATATACTTGTTATAAATTTAATGTAATAATGTATCTATAATCATATGATGCCAGGTTTCATGATTGGGTTACTAAACGAAATTAAGTTTTAGCAATAGATAAAGTAAATTTAATTGGAGATATATTGTTATATATATTATTGTTGAATAAATAAACATCATAAAAAAGGGGTTAATATGGATGCTATTGTATTTTAGTAAAATTATAAAGCAAATTTAATGCTACATCTTATTCAACTGTTAATATTTTAATCTATATTTAGGCAATTTAACTTAAAATAAATATTGTGTTTGTTATAATTGATCATGTTTGTCTAATTCATCAGTAGTTTAAGCACTTGCTTAGTCCTTGGTTATGCACACAACGCAACTAAAAAAACTAAAAGGAAAAATCTTTAAATAAAGTAAAACCTAAAGTAATGGGAAACATTCCCCCTGCACTTGTTTCGTTTCCCACCATCCTAATATTTGAAAATTTTCTGTTCTACTTTCTAGTGGGAAATTTCCCCAGATGAAAGGTAAAAAAAGGATGTGGAGAGGGTTGAAGAACTGCATTCCTTTGCTGGTAGGAGGAAATGACCAATGAGGGGTCAGCTCAGGGACATTTTGCTGAACTAATTAGTCTGATAAAGATTTCAACTGAGACATGGACACATTATTGCTTGGCTGGAGTTCTTGTATTTGCACTGCAAGAAGTTTTTTCTGTATTGCTGTTTGTTCTATGTTCTGTCTATTTGTTCCTTAAAACCTAAAATGTCTCTCTAAAGCATAAAGCCCTTTCATTGCAAGAAAATTAAATTTTTTAATGAAGTTGATAAGAGCACAGGATTATTGAGAGTTGAATAAAGCTTAACACTTTGATGTACCAGTATATTATATAGCAACAGTACAGAACAAATAAGTTTGAGAGAGAAAATATGGTTATTGTATTTTTCTTAATTTAAATTTAATATTGGACTAATTGGATATAAATCCTCTAATTAGTTTCGCAGCAAAAAAAATCGTGACTAGAACAGGAGAGGGGGATATATTTTCGACCGCCGGAACAGTGATTTTCTCACCGTTGTGGTCTGAGCTGTTTCAGTGGTGTGGCTCGGACTAGCAGACCACTGCAATTTCGAATGCTGCACTTATTAAGTATTGATTTTTAAAGGGCTGGTAAAAAGAAAAGGCCCTTGCTGTTTCCCTATCCCAATTTCTGGTATATATTCTTTCATATAAGTAGATTTTATAAAGTTTACCTGAATAGATTTTAGCCATTATTCCATCCTCTTCTGTTTACTATATTTATTTTGTTTATTTCCATTCTTAAGCTGAATAATATTTACTTTTTATAATATTAAAGTTTTATGTTTTATTTTAAATAATTTAGTATTAACATTATATACACTCAACAGTTTCTATTACCTTATATTTCCAAAATTAATTTTTTTAAATATTTTTAAATTTAAACACACATACAATGGACTACTTAAACTTGGTTGAAGGTAAATATAAAAAAAACATTTAAGGGGAAAAAGGGTATAATGTTTCACCTCATTTAGATTTGATGTGCTATTATTTTTCATCAAGATTCAAGACAAAAAGATTGGCAGCAAAGATGTGAAAAAGATCTCTCTATAGTTGACCTCCCCTGAAAGACCTGGAAAAAAGGAGCCTTACTACTGTGTATTTTTATAAATGTGTATTTCTAGAAAAAAACAATTTTTGCATAAAATAGTTCATCTTGATTGATTGCATCATCAGTGTTTTCTTTCCCAGATAGAATACGGAAGTAGTAATAAATTCTGAAATATTATTCTAAAACGCGGATAGTTACATTTGATCTGGTTTTAAAATGAAAGTGACATAACTCCACTGAATGTAGTTTTGAGTAGTTGAAGGTTTTAATGGCGCCTATGATTTTCCTATGGGGAGAGCTTTTTTTAAGCAGCTTATACTATACTTTTGACGTGGATGAATGACTTCCATACTAGGCAACGGATCTTAAAAGGAATCCAAATCCCTGATTTTCTCAAATTATGTATTTTTCGAATTATACCACTTTCATCCTGAGTAGCTCATTTATCCAAATCCGTCCTTTTACACCCCCGACAGCTTTATTGCTTCCTCCAAACAACCCTCCTACCTAACTAACTATGTTTAGCTCAAACCGTCCGTCCCGAGTGTCACCTCAATATCATAAAGCGCGAGAGTTTTCCGGACGCTTTTCGACAAGATACTAATATCTTTGCGCCGCTGTGCGGTCGGTTTCCCCGTTCTCTCTGCCGAAATGCTAATTCGGTGTTTTCGGGCGAGGCTTTGACAAATCGTCGGGGCTCGGGGTTTCTCGAGTAGAGCCGATGGCTTGACACTGCGCCTCGCACCCCTCTCTTGCTGGGTTAGTGGGGCCGAGCCAAAATTAAAGTTAGGAAAAATACTGGTGACTGGGTTTTTAAGAAGGCTTTCGATTTGTCTTTTTTTTTTTAATATTAATGACAATTTTTGAGTTAGTTGGATTATTTGCTGAGAAATTATGTCGCAAAGAGAACCATGATAATTTCTGAATGCTTAAAAATGCTAATGGAGAAGAAAAGTGCTATCCCAAATTAAATACAGGATATAACCCAGGGGGACAGGCTATGGACTGCATCCTCCCAAAATTAAACCAATTTTTAGATTTTGATAGTAATTACTTTCCCAAGTTCAACTTTATATCTAAATTTCATAAAAATAAAGGTTTAATGAGGAATTTATTATGATAATTTAGGAAAACAACAGTGTTTGCAGTTTTAAAGTAGTAAAATTCGAAGTATACGCATTTTCTCTTATGAAATGATATCCTAGATTCGTTATTGAATAAATACAGTGCAACTTGGGAGAAGTTGCAGAACGCTGAACCACCAAAAAAGGAAAAAATGTGTATGAGTTTCGAGGTGCAAGAAGAAATAATCTTCAAATTATCCACGATTTCGAATTAAAGACATTCGAGTTATTAAAGTTGCACACTACGTTAAAAAATTATCTTCCCAGGCCTTTTATTTAAAACTTTTCCTAATTCTAAACATGTAAACCTAGTGAAATCCACCATTCCATCGTTTGTTACTATATTTATTAAAATGTGTGGCCGGCCCCTGAGCGGCATAATATGACTCTTTTACAGTCGGATGCCAACCAAATATCTGGCAAAGATGGTCTCACATATTTCTACAGCAACAGATGCTCTTGACAACGCCTCCGCCGGCATTTCATTTTTCCCTCCTCTGCTTTTCAAAACCCTCTTCGCTGAAGGGGATTTCGAGCTGTTTCAATAATAAATAAGGGGGTAAAAAAATGTATGTACATGTGTTTGGGCAAGGGGAGTGAGAAATGGATTCGCTCTTTTGCTCGATTGAGGTTCGTCTCTTGGAATTAATTGTTAGAATAGAAGTGTAAGTTGGGATTATTATATCCTGGAGAGGAGGATTCTTGTATTATTTAAAATTATGCTTAATGTTGACTTAAATTTATTCTGAAATTACGGTATAATACAAATAGTAGAACCTCCTTTCAACGACATCCTGATATAGCGATCCCTGCCTGCATTACAACGACAAGTAAGAATAAACGTACTGATTGTTTTATCCTGGAGCTAACTTTATTCGATATGACGTCCTTTCATTAAAACGACCGTAAATTAGTGACCCCATGAAGCGTCGCTCTAACAAGCTTTTTCTTTAAATTAGGCCTGAACTGTTAGAGTTAGGGCGGAAAAATATTTGTAATAGTATATTCCAATATTGCTATGGCCACACTCGTGAATCCATCACTGAAACTTTTTAAGGATGATGAACCAAAATTTGAATTAGCGAAGTGTAGTTGGAAAAAGATAATGTTAGGTAGGGCTCTTAATTTTTATGGGAAAACTTAACTTAAACCCTACTTTTACCTTACATTTTGAATGCGAATTTTTTAAAGTACTAATCCTCTTATAAAAAATTAATTCTCTGAATATGTTAAGATATGTTCTCCTTTTGTTTACATAACTACTCTTTATCAAATTTTAATAAAGTTTTAATGCTTATTTCAAGGTTCATTTGGTTCATTAATGCAAAAAATATAAGCTTCACTCTTTTTCTTACAATACAATAACATTCGAAATCCCTTAGTACTTTTTAAAGTTATTCAGTTATTCAACTATTTTTTTTCAAATGAAGAAAGTAATTTCACACTCAGGTGTTTTCAATCAGTTTTAATTCGACCTCTGTTTCTTGTCTTGTAAAAATATAATTCATTAAGATTGCGATTAAACAATGACCCTGAATGTTGTAACATTACCTTCAAGGTTAAGGTTTTCTTCATGTAACTAATTTCATTAGATAATGTCATGATATTAAGTGAGTTGTCTTTTGAAATAGATATCAAAAGAAATTTTTTACTGTGAAAATGTTTTTAATGAGTTTTAAAAACTTAATGAGTTGTTTAACTTTTTTTCACTTTGGCACAAGCTGGCTCTCGAGATTCCTTCCTCACGCTATTCTGTATGGAAAATGCCCTTTTCTAAATTTTTTTCTTACTCTACATTTCCTCAAATTTTTAAATTACAAGTCCATATCCTGTTGTCAAGTTTATTTACGCTTCTAGAACTAGAGGATAACTCATGTACAACAAATTTGAAAAATCCATTTCCAGTTCTGTGCAACTCTCAGTTATCATAATTGCATCAATTCCCGACCACCTACCACACATTTAAAACAACATCATGTTTTCAATTTACTTTCAAAAGTAGTTTAAATCGTTATTAAAAAGAAGGAAAAGAGCGGCTACAAATCCTTTAAACTCATATCTCGAATGGAATTAAAGAGTGTGATGTAACAAAAATGTTTTAAAATGTTTTAGTAACACCCGCTAACCAGTCCAAGGTGAGATAATCTAACACTGGGAGCGTTCCTTATGACCTTTCAGTTTACCATCAGTGGTAACGAACTAGGCCCAACGTGAGTCACGTATACTTTCGGACTTCGTGATTATACTCCATGCTCATGCTAAACGTGAATCTTTTAAACAGTTTTAAAAAGCAGTTTTCACTTGCTAAGAGGCAATAAAAGGCTTCTTTTTTTAGGGTAGCCATGATTAGGTCTTGAGTAGGAACATTCTTTTTTGGCGATTTAACGTTAAAGAGGGAGAAGAAACACTGAGTTATGCTGATTTAGAAGTTCACATTCAGTGTAAAATGTTATTTAAATTGAAAAATCCACCAAATTCCTTTGCTTTAAATTTTAAATAATAGGGGAGAGTGGGGCAGCTTGGAACCCTTTTTGCTAATTTTTGTTTTTATAATTGTGGTCAGCTTACTCACCACGCTTACCAGGCGGATCCAGGATTTGGTTTGGGGGGGGCTAAGAATTTTCATAATCCAATTTAATCTTCTTGTTAATGGTAATACGAAGAAGTTAGTGGATTATCCTACACAAACCACTAAAATGAGGGGTCTGGGGTCCTCCCCCAGAAAGTTTTTTGAAATATAAGTCAAAACCCCCACTTTTTCAACTGGTTTTGGTACGCCTCATCCGAATTTCGGATATAGATTTTTTGCGTTTTGACAAACTTAGTAAAATATTAGAAGTTTTGGGGGGCTTCAGCACGAAAGCCCCCCCGTAGATCCGCCACTGCTCTCCGCAAAATTAAATAGATTCAAACATTCAAGACAGTTAGTAATTTTAATGTTACTTCTTAGGGCATCAAATGAATTTTTTTCGACCAACTATCTCCTTTAGGAAATTTATAATACAACGATAACTAATAACGTTCAACCACCCTGTTATCTTTAGAGTAAAATATATTATCCCTAAAATTTGTGAGTTCTGCAAACTTTAAATTGAAACTTTTGAAACCGGTGCTTGTTAAAAGATAATAAATAGATATAAGAATTATATCCGAATGTCTTTTATTTTTCTAATCCGTCATTTTATTTTTTTAAAGTTTAAAAAGCAATAAATGAACACTTTTCAGTGATCCACCACTATTAACCGTTCTCTATTTTGAGTAAGAAAAAAGTAGCTTAGTTAGTTTGGCATTATCACTAACTTAACTATTCTGTAGTTATCTGACTGTTCTGTGTTCTTATGAATTCCGAGAAAATAAATTCCAAAACAACAGTAGAAATTGTCGTTGGTTGGCAACTACTCTACACGCCAAAGCGATTATAGAATGTTTCTTTTGAGGGTAGCTGGTTTTTTATAGGGAGGCTAAGGAATTTCTTCATTTGTCTTTCGTGGTTAGCTACCGGAATTATCTCACTTAACCATCAAGCAGATAATGTGAGCAGTGTAATGATTAATAGTTTCGAGCATAGCTATTTGAGTCAGATTGTGATTGATGGAATAAAACGCTATTATTTTAATAGAAATTTGCATCTGGAAGCGCCAAGTGTCCCAAGGCAATTGAATATTCGAAACAGCTTTAAATTTTTTTAACTCAAGGGAGAAGAAATGCATTCAATGGAAATAGTAATTTGTTTTAACTTTTGGTTATTATTTTAATATTTTTAGAGTTTTATTTTTGAATTTAATATCGTCTATGTTAACTTCCCTAAATTTTTTTATTTTATAAGGATAGGGTAGTAATAGTTCTATGCAATGTAAAAATTATAAAAAGTGGGCTCACTATTTGTTATGTAACTGTTAATAGCTTGAATTTTGATTCTACATATTGAAAATAAACATTCATTTTTCAATCTGTTAGTAGATAATAAATTCAAATAACACACCTATTATAATATTATAGGCACCTTCGAACTTGTTTTTTCTCAAATAATTCAATGGCGATGTAAGAATTTATTTTGGAGGGGAGAGGCTGGGATTTCAAGAGTAAGTTTCTGAAATCTATTAGGTCTTCGCTTTTAATAATTCTGGGAAAAAATTGAAAAGAATAAACAACATGCGTTCCTGAAATTATAAAAAATTCGTAATTACATATTTGAACAGGTGCATCCTAAAATCTCTGTAACTAAAACTACTTAGTAGAATTTTCAAAAGGAGAGTGGACCCCTTTTCTCCCCCTTACATATGCTTATGACATAGCAATATTGTTGGATGCAGAGGTTATTTTTATTCTCAGAGAGCACGTTGAATTCCAATTAACATTAAAATGTATGCCAAACATCTTATTGGATGATGGGTACTGATGAAAAATTTCATTGGCTGTTTAACACAGATAGTGCGTTGAGTCTTCAAAAATCGGCTCTGTCTTCCAACGCGCATCGATCCAATTGATCACGTGACCTGGGGAGGAGTACATCTCTTTCATGATGAGGAGGGGAGCATAGTCGAAGCGTCAACTATTCTTTTTGGGTTATGATATATCATATTCAAATAAGGAAAACTTCTTAATTTATATTTAGATAGTGTAAACATGTTTATTACATTCCTACTCAGTAAATAGAAAGGAAATTTTTTTTTCTCATTTCTCCACATTAATTACGATACACTAAATAATTTCAAGGCTAATTCTTTCTATCATAATGAAGTCGTTATTGTTTGGGAAGTCATTGGTGAAAACGAGATAAAATTTTAAATCCTTTTTAACAAGTGAAAAATTCTAACTAGCTCGAGCACATCAAGGATATTTTTATTTGGTCGTTTTGGGATACCTTTAAATCAGGGGTTCCCAACCGGTGGTACGCGTACCACTGGTGGTACGCGGGAACGTTTCAGGTGGTACGCGTGAGTGCGCGTTTAAGAATTATTTCTCTGAATATTATTCAAAAGTGGACTGGATCAGAAATTCTTTTTCGGGAACCTCACCAAATGAATTGGAACTAAAAGAAAGTTATATCGATCTTTGCAGAAGATTGTTCCATGAAAGATTATTTTAAAGAGAAATCTTTAATAAACTTCTGGATGGGACGCAAAACCGAGTACCCTTTGATTTTCCGGCAAGCTCTGCTATTTTTGATGCTATTTGTTACGAGTTACTTGTATGAGAGTGGATTTTCTGAGCTCTTGTACATAAAAAATAAACATAGAAGCAGAATTAAGTGTTGAAGAGAATTTAAGAGTTAAGGTAAGTTCCATTACTCCTAATGTTGATATTTTAATCACAGGCAAACAACAACAAATTTCGCCCTTAAGACTATAAAAGTTTATTTTGTATGATGATTAATTTCTTGCTGAGTTTGTACTAATTTTCTATTTGTATGTTTTTAGACCTCCTATGGGTATAATAAATAAAATTGCAAATTAATACCATTTTCATCTTTTTATTTATCCTTTACTATAAGCATGTTTATAAATAAACAAATATCTAACCATTAAATGAAGTTTTCTCAGGAATTTAATTCAAAAAGCCTTTGTACACTTTTAGAAGAGTAAATATTAAACGTGTATTAAAATATTTAGGTCTGGTGGTACGCCAAAATTTCTCAAAAAGTCAAGTGGTACGCAGGTGCAAAAAGGTTGGGAACCCCTGCTTTAAATGATTCAACTTAAAAGGGTCAGGATTCCCCAGTGTAAGATAATAAGTTTCTTGTTATTCAAATACTTAAGCTTAGTTTTTTTTCTTTTGCTTTTAACAATGTACGAAAATATAAGAACAGCTTTATTTCAAACGTGAATGACCGACTGTTCCACAGTTAATTGTAAATAAATGTAAATATTCCATACTTTCAATATCAATACTTACACTTTAGTAAAAATGAGCTTGAACAACTATAATTTGTGTTTAGACAGTTTTAGGATAACTTGTGAATTCTAATTGGTCGATGCGTGCTCGAAAAAGTTTTCGATTGGCCATGGAGCACGAAGAGAACCCTTCGCTCCAGCGCATTGCGCTGTGTCATCCATTCGGATCATCCTTTGGAGACCGTCGCTGTCAACCATTGCGCATCACCCAGTCACACCCACGCTGGGGTGACAATGCGCAGGCAGAATGACAGTTGACGAAGAGGGCGTATAGTAGATGCTTTGCCAGAGGGGAACAATACGTTTTTTTGTATTTTGTTCATTAATTGAACAAGGTGTGTGCTTATGTTTTATGATTCATAAACAGAAAATTATAAAAATATGAAGTGTGAGACAGAGGGAGAGAGTCATTATAATGACTCTCTTCCTCTGTCTGGTATTTATAAATACCTTTGGTGATTTTTCTTTTTAGATATCAGTTGTTTTGGAGTGATGTGCTGATTAATAATATTGTTTAGTTAAATCCACTTACATACCACAATTATAAAAAAGGACTGTAAAATGATCTTAACATATAATTTTACACTTTATATAATTTTTGAACTTTTTATTGCCTTTCAACTTTCGACCCAAGTCAAAAATACTTGGGTCCCTTCATTTCTCCAAGATTATATTTTAAGCCAATTAAAACATTTTTTAGTCCTATATAACACTTTTCCTGTTCACCTTAAATATGTAGTACAAGAAATCTTATTTTAAAGAAAAGTAGAAAATTAGTTGGATGAAATAATGAAATTTCTTTTAGAACTTAAATATTTTCTAACAAAATTCAAACATTTGGAAAGAGATAGTTCATCACAAATTTCGGAGCATAAATGGGAGGTTTTGTTTACAAAAGGACGGAAACAACAATGCAAAAAATTTAAAAAAAAATATAATTTCAAGCAGTGGGCATATACTTGAACCAACTTAGAAACTGATAATAAATAAGACATAGGCTGTTTTACTCCATTCATCCTCAAGTATTTAGAGATGCATTTATTTAACGATGTATGATGATAACGGTGAATGATGGTCATGATGTATTTTAAATCAAATACAAAAAATTTTAAAACAAAATGGAACTAATTTCAGGTTTTTAAGTTGTAGTTCTAGAGTTATTAACTGTTTAAAAATGCAGGAAAAACAACTTTACAGAAGTTCTTTGGACATTAGACAATTACTACTACTCTACAACCAAAATAAAGGTGATAAAAAACAAAACCTGGAACATTATATCTATAACGTTAGAAGTTTCCTATAAAAAATCATGAACAAAATGAGATGGTTTTATCTTTTGCTTTTTAGTTGTTTTGTATGAAAATCTTCGAATTTGGACTTTTTACCACTTTTGGTCATCGCTTTCTAATTAAGGTACAGAGCCCAAACTTTGCCTGAATAGTTTTCTCTATAGGTCTAAAAAATTGAGGGGGTGCCGTGGAAATTTCATAACACTTTGTTTTTTCCCATAGAAAAGTAGGCCACCCTACTGACCATTGATAATTTATTTTAACTACTAGAATAGAAATTGGTTTTTAAAAGCTAACACACCCTCTTCTCTTTACTATCAAAGAGGAAGTAAGATGGTCTATGGTCTTCCTTTTCTTGTTAAGAATTCAAGTCTTGTTTGGGGAAGTAGCTCATTAGAGCTGTCATCTGACAATAAGTTCATTAATTTCGAGACGCAGCGCTTTAATCAACGAGACGTGACATCGGCTTACTTCCCTGACGCATCTTGAGCAGGAAATAGTTGCTCTTTTGAACACTAGATGGCGCAGTTAACCTGATAAAATGTCTGGATGCGGATGCTGAGTGGAATCTTTCTCTTGGAGTCGCATCTTCAGAATAGGAATGGGTATGATAAGGACAACACACAACAGTCAGTGGCCCACTGCTATTATGACATATTCAGAAACCGGATCCACAATCACCCCCTCGCAACAAATGACATAATAAATTAATGACAAATAAGATTAACGATCTTCATAGTAAAAGTTAAAACACTAACAAAATGTATGTTAACAAAAAGTAATGGGGGAGGACCCCCAAACCCTCCTTATCTTGGCTTGTGACAAAGTATTATGCAGAAATTGTAACTGTAAGTACACGAAATTAAAATACAACTTGTGATTATTCTAAAAACTACTTTAAATTAATGATGATGCGGGAGGGGGACCACAATTTTGAGCAAATCCCTCCCCTACATAAACGAAAATACGGGGTCTGGATAATCGCCCCCACCAAATCAACTCTCTGAATCCTACTTCTAAATGATAAGATTTTACATTTTAATAAAAGTAATTAAAAGATCCCAAAATTTACTGTTACAAATCTTTCCGAAACTACCCATATTTTTCATAGAAATGTACCGCTCTTAAGAAAACAAAGTTGATGAAATAAAAAATGCATATAAAAGAATTGAAGTGCTTTTTCACTAATAAACTAATACATTGAAATATCGGTGGATTGAGGGGGATTTAATACTAAGAATGTAAAAATTGATAGGTATAGGATATGAAAGAAAGTAAATAAAATTATATAGAAGAAGGAATAAAAATTAATGTACAAAGAGTACCTACTTTACATTAATTTACTTTTATTCTTTATTTATTCTGTACTTTAATTCTTAAATGGATATGTATTTATCTTTAATTTTAGTACATATTTACTAAGTTAAATAACAAAAATGAAGCAGTATATACGATTTTTTACAAATGCGCTTGTTTACCTTACCCTAATAAACTCGGCTTATTGAAGCTGTGCTACAACTACTTATCGATTTAATTTAACTAGATATTAAAATTTTCGTTTCTTGTAACTTTTTATTTGATATATTTCACAACCAGCTAGACAAAAATAGTTATTTAGAATCAAAAGGATAATTTTAATTTAGATATGCCTTTTAGCTAACATATAATACTACTATAAAAATTCATTTTCATGTTAAAGTGAATAGTTATTTTTATTTATCCCACTGATGCAAAACGAGAAAATTATTTCGAAACCGTTCCTTATTATTCTTAACTTTTAAATGAGCAGAGAGAAAATCTTTACATCGTAAGATAACTCTAAAAGTTTACGTTTGTAGGCCATTATCCATTTTGATGGCCACATTCACCTAGAGCGTATTTTGTATCAGATTAAGTGACTCAAAAGGTTAATTTAATTCAACTGTAACGGTCAAAGTTCACCTTTCCCGAATTGAAGATATATCTCGTATATTCTTATTCATTTGCTTTGTAGGAGAAAAAGAATCATTTGTCGAGGGAAAGAAACTAGCCACACACGTTTAAAGAAAATATTAAAAAACTATTTAATGAAAAATAAACATGCATATTTGATTTCACAATGCGTTCCCTTTCAAGGGATGAAATGTAATTAAAATTGTGAATCATTCCTTACGCAATGTTGATGGGTCGTGGGAGAATATTAATCTGAGTAGGATAGTATGTTCGTATTAATATAGTATTAAGTAATTATTATTTAAAATTTTGAATTTAGTTTTTATATTTATTAGACAAATTTTAATCCTTTTAATTATAAGTATGATACCTTAAATGGTAAACGCTAAATTGCATGCTCAATTCCATGGTCACTCGTGCTACAATTTGTTTTAAAAACGAATTGTGAAATTATATACAATTGGTATATAATTTATTTTAAAGTACTATAACTATTATCTTTTTTAAATCGTGTGAATTGTAATTAGTGACATTTATTTAAAACAAGTATTACGAATCTTTTTGTCGTTTTAGTTTTTTTTTAAATATTAATTAAAATGGTGTGTGTGTGGTAACTTATGTTACGAGAAAGACTTGGAGTTATGAGCAGAAAAGTTAAATTTATTTTTCTGCTTAATGTGTTCTTGTATAATAACACATTATAAGCAGAAAAATGAGGTTCCTGTATTTGATTTATTTGCTAGGGAATTTTTTAAATAAACTTTCTTTGCTATAAAAAACATCGGTATTTTTTTTTTCGAGAATACTTCACAAAGTAAATTTTTAGATTATAATATACAAAGTTGACGATAACTCATGCTACAGCACTCACTGCCACAGCTCCAAATGCCCAGGGGCGTAGCGAAGGGGGGGTCCCCGGGTCCGGACCCCCCCCTTGGGCCCGACCCAAAATTTTTGAACCCTTTTTTAGGCGTTAAATATTCCAGTGCCTACTCAAAAGAGGGCGTCTATGTCCCTTAAAAGTGTCTAAAAACCACCTATTTTGCATGTTAAAATCTAAAATTTTCCGGGGGAACCCCCGGTGTCTCTATAACAAAAGAGTAATACTATACTAAAAGAGTAAACCAAACCCTGTTTTTAGGGTCAAATTTCCAAACATATTTTGGGGAGAACCCCCTGACCCCCCTTGGGACTTTATTATAAACAACTTTTTTTGATGAGTTCGTCAAAATACAAAACTCCTAGCAAATAATAAATTCCTGAAAATATAATGTTCGAAATTCGGATTAGGTGTACCAAAACGAGTTGAAAACCTGCTTTTTAGACTTGAATTTCCAAAAATTTTCTGGGGGAGGTCCCCCAAAACCCCCTTAGGTAATTCGAACACGATTATTTTCAACCTTTTCAATATTATATTCGTTGAGAAGATTCAATTTGATTTTCAAAATTCTTAGCCCCCCAAAACCGAACCCTGGATCAACTACTGCCTCAGAAACGTCCGATTTTCTATTTTTTCCTTTAAAAATTATCTAGCTTACAAGGAGAGGTGTTCCTCGGTTATTACCTCATAAATGAAGTAAAAAAACTCCTTTTAAAATTCAAATTTCCAAAAATTCTCTGGGGGTGGACCCACAAACCCCCCTCTTTAATATGGAGCTACTGAATACTCTTAATCTGTTTTTTGACGGTCTCTGTACTTAATAAAAAATTATGTGGATCATAACTTTCAATCGAAGTAATACTTAATCTTAATTATTACACTAATTATTAATAAATGATTAACTATATTAATTAACAAAGAGAAAAATTAAAAGTAATGTGGAAATTATAACTTTATTTCACTAATTGTAGAAACTTTTTGATATTCAATGGTAAATTTTTCGCACTGGACCCCCCCATAGGAAAATCCTGGCTACGCCACTGCAAATGCCACATTATAGATAAATAGTTATGAAAAATCATTGAAAAATAAACAAATTATATTTATTCATCACAAAAGACAAAATCGTAAAATATAAAATTAATTATAAAACATGTGCAGGAAACGAAAAAAAAAATTCCTTCGTCACCTAACTTTATTTTACACTTGAAGTAATCAAATAATAACAAAATGTGTTGAAGAAACATAATTTTCTTAAGAGCAATATGATGAGCATAATATTTTAGATAACCTCCATCACCTCTAATGAAGATACAAGTTATTTTTAGTTGGTCACGATGCATTAGCTTTTGAAGGACATTTGCCTTCTATGAAAGATTTTATTTGGTTTTCTTCTTCGTTTTAGAATTTTTTTAGTTGTATGTATTAAAAACCTTTAGTAAAGGATTATCAGGATAAAAAGATAGAGGAATTACATACCTAGGTTAGATAAGTCTAGATTTTTTAGTTAATCCTTTTAGTTGAAAAATTTTAAAAATGTGGGTGAGGTATTTGTCATTAACAGGTATCATTATTTTTTCAGTTAAATTTTGCGATAAGTAAAGGAGCTTAAATAATAAAATTTACCTTTATAGTGGTTTGAAATAATTGGTAAAATGAATTCTAAAAATAAAATTTCTCAACCCAACTTTTAACTTTATATGCATAAAAAAGCACGATATTAAGAATTAAAAAATATATAAAACAACTATTACGAGTAATTTTAAAGGTGATACATTGTAGCTGTTGACAAACAGGAAATGAAGAAGAATATATAAATATTTATTGAGGCTTTTAACTTTGTCTGTTTGGCATTTCTGAGGTCAAGTTCCACTTTAAATGTATAGTTCTTTATTAATGTCGTAGTTTTGGGCTGCAGTAAGAAAATGCTAACGTTGTTTTCACGCCTTAACAATGAATTTCTGTAAATTTGTTTAAATGGACGATATAAACATAAAAATTAGATAAAATAAAAAATTGAACATTTTGTTTTTGGGTCATGAGGTCATCTGAAACTTTCGCTTTATAATACCCGTTGTATGAACCAATTTTTTACTCATCCCTTATCGTTCCAACAACCAACAAACGAAAGTGAAATAGTTTCCCTTTCTTCCCTAATTAACCCCTGCCCCACTTGCCAACACGCACAATAGCAACACAACAGCTCAGCCCAATAAGGATGATTAGTTTCGAAATGAAGAAAAAAGGACTAACAATCGATACCGATCCCTTGAATCGTTATCGCATCAGTCCCCGATTCCTAGATGGTGGACTCCGACGACGCTAATTGGGAAATGAAGAAATCGCTTCCATATATTGTTCCGCTTAAAAAGCGATTGTCTTCGTCCATCAGCAGTTGAGAAATCTACCCTCCAGTCCTTGCGTTATGGGAGATAATAGCTTCATTTTCACTCATTAGGATCCCTGAGGCTAAGCGAAAACGAACCTGACGACGTGATTCGAGTTGCATAATTAAAATGGACGATTGTCCGAAACTCCCGCAGAAAGTGACTTATGGATGTGGAAGTTTCAGAAGGCGGAGTGGCAACAATGAGAGATATATGTTTCTAATGAGAAAGGTGATCTGTTCCTTACGAGGACTAGTGATGGTAGTGATGTAAGATGGAAATCGATCAGAAGTAATTAAAACAAACCGATTCTTAAGATCGATCGATAAGAATATTGGAAGAATAAAATTACTAGTTCGATATGTCTTTTTTATTTGAATGAAATTTTATCAAAATTTTTGTTGTATGCACACATTCCAATACTTTTTTAAAGTTGTAGATAGTAAATATTAGAGCTAAAAAGTCGAAAACACTCTTTTGAATAACTGTAGTTAAAATGAAGACTTTTTTAAACATTAGTTTAGGATACTTCTTTTGATTTTTCATCAAACGAAAACACAAAGTTGGTGGCGAAAATATTTTCGAACATGAGCAAATTTTATAACTGTTTGGGGTTGTTAAACGCTATATTTTTTATTTCATTTACATAAAAGACAAAATTTAAATAATTTCGTCTCAAATAGAGGTTAAAATTTACTTAGTTAAAATTATAAAACGCCATATCTTCTCTTTTTAACCCACACTCTTTACTGCCAGAAATAAAATTAATAATTCAGTTAAATTTAAAAGATTGTTTCGATGTTTACATAATATGTCTTTGAAGTTGCTATAAATAATTCATATCCATAAACAAAGAAAACTTAAGAAAAAGAGTTTCATGAACATTTCAAAAATGGATACATTAAAAAAACAAGTTATTTGACCCACATTTCATTTCTATATGTTTTGTCTAGTTAAAATATAATAGTACTACTGATGTTATTAAATGAAAGATAACTTTATTTTTGTAAAATATAGTTTTATTTTGTGTATGTGGTTGTTCTTCACCATTGAAGATTCAAAGTGTTGAGATTTTTCATTGTCTGAGGTGAATAGAGATCGATTTATAAAAGGATGTAATCATTTAATAAAGAATCGATTTGGTTTTGATGTATCTGGGGCAGTAGTCGAGATAAACAATCGAATGTAATTAAAAGGGACCGATTTATCATTTAGAAGGGTTATGAAGGGTGTGGACTATAATACACGGGAGTAGGAAGTAGCTTGGTATTCTTTTAAACGATTAATAATACAGACGATCGTAAAACGTAGAATACAATATTGCAAAGTAATATTATTCTCAGTTTGCAGCTTTTTTCTCATTACTTATTTCTTTAAGTTATGTACTTTTTAATGTAATGTATCAAAATATCAAACCGTCTTTAAATAGATATTATTTAATGACTTTATAACTAACATATTTATAAATTTAACATTACAACATCTATAAATTTAATAACATTAAATTTATGTTTCCTCTTAAAATGATACGTTTGTTCTCTCCCTTTTTACAAATAATGATTACTGGAAAACTTTCAATTCAGTTTTAACTTTCAAAAATAGTCAATTTCTTCAATCCTAGTTGTCTTTCTTGGCGCAATATGATCCAACTTGATTTTTGCTCCATAAAACCCAAACTAAACCAACCCAAACCATTCTTAATTGCATTTTTTGGAGAGGTTAAAATGGGGGATAACAATTTGAGCAAAGAAATTCTGAAACCAAATAAAACTGGTTGGAATTTAAAATGCATTTATTATTATAAGGATGAATTTAAAATATTTTGAAGAAACACTATTATATAAGCTTCATTTTATGAAAAGCGGTCCCAGTTTTTAGATCGAAATAGACATTATCCTATCGCCCCAACTAAATTTTTAAAAGCCATTTTGCCCTTTTTATCCAAATTGAAGGCAATAGAACCAAGTCACGAAAATCTGAATTACTTATAGAAGAATTTCTCCAAAATCGAATAGAGCGGCGAGGGAAATAATAAATGCTTTCAAACGATCTATACACGGGATTATTTCCATTCGAAACTTCGCCTTTATCTTCGCCGATTATCGATAGTAACCCAGAAATCGCTTGCCAGGGATTTGCACACTTTCCATTTTAACCTTTTAAAGGCACGCGCGTGCAAAGTACGGACAAACGAATGGGCCGTACACGCCCACGGATTAAACTCGGCCTGATCAAAATGTTAACTTTTTTGTCATGCAGAATGGCATCACCCCGTTATTAAGTGTCGGGCGGCTTTTGTAGAGCACATAATAGATTCCATCCAAGAAGAAAATTGGACATTTTGGCTTTTGGAAAAAAAGATGTCATGTAAATATTCCGGAATACTTTCTCCTTTAGAGACTGGATTAAAATTATGTTTGTGGTTTCGTTTTATCCTCTTTACTTTGTAAAGTTTTCTAACTATGCTGTTGAGAGCAGTTAATTCTACAATGTATGTATGTAGTGGCTATAAGCAGTAAAAGTGTATATTAATAGAGAAATATAGGTTACCCATTTTTAAAGTAGACTAAATTTTTAGCAGTTAATAACTTTATATCAAATGTGACATGCGATTAACATTTATGATATTTTTCTGGGACCACTTATAATAAGTTTCATATATTTAGCTAATTAAAGATTACAATATTTGAAAATACATACGGATAAGGATATACAGGGTGCACCTGAAATGGTGCAACAAACTTTCAGGGATGATAGTACTCATCAAGACGAACAAGAATCGGTATAGAAAGGGGGTCTCAGATCAAATCCCAGGGAGTTAAAAATGGAGCGACACCCCAAAAAATCATTGAAAAATTCAATTTGTAGAAGAACTGCTATTGGTAAAAACTTAATTATGGTCTCAAAAATTGTGGTTTGATATGATCTTTAAAATTACCTCAAAAGTCTTCACTTTAAAATTTGTTTTATTATGAAAAAAGTTAAAAACAAAAAAATGTAAAAAATTTCCCAAAACCTTATTTTGTATTTCGAAATCCTTTCTTTTGATTTGATCATCTGAAAGATCATAGTTGAAAACCTTTAAGTCCAAAGTTTCACGTAAATACAATCAATATTAAACGCTTGAGATACTTTTAAAGTTTGTTTTTTGGGTGCGCAAGCAGTTTTTTAGAGCTGTTTCCAGAACAGCTGTTAGCGCACGCAAAAAACAAACTTTAACAGGATCTCAAGTGTTTGATATTGATTGTATTTACGTGAAACTTTGGACTTAAGGGTTTTCAACTATGATCTTTCAGATTATCAAATCAAAAGAAAGGATTTCGAAATACAAAATAAGGTTTTGGCATAGTTTTCACATTTTTTGTGTTTTTTAACTTTTTTCATAATAAAAACAAATTTTGAAGTGAAGACTTTTGAGGTAATTTTAAAGATCATATTAAACCACAATTTTTGAGACCATAATTAAGTTTTTACCAATAGTAGTTCTTCTACAAATTGAATTTTTCAATGATTTTTTGGGGTGTCGCTCCATTTTTAACTCCCTGGGATTTGGTCTGGGAACCCCCTTTCTACACCGATTCTTGTTCGTCTTGATGAGTACTATCATCCCTGAAAGTTTGTTGCACCATTTCAGATACACCCTGTACATTAAAAATATCAGTATTAAAAAACTCGGCATGCAGCTAAAACGTTTTAAGCATAATATTCAATACATTTATATCGTACATCGCATTTTTAGAACAATTATTGAACTAGTCAACAAATTAACTTGTAATAATAATGTAGTAATTAGTAATAAAATTGTGTAATAACAATAATGTAATAATAATATGTAATTAGTAATAATAATGAGTAGTAATATATTTATTTAATAGCCTTAATGAGCATTGGATTATGTCTTCTTGGATAAATATATCTTTCGGTATTTCAAAATGCAATAAAGAAAAATTTTTATGTTTATTTTTAACAGAAAGAACATGGCAATTCAAAATACGTTAGAAACTAAATATTCGATGCAATATAAATTTGTTTGACAGGTATTTTAATTTGTTTCTCAATTAGAACAGTATACTTGTAAAGTAGGTAAACAATTTCTTTAAAATGTTATGAGAAAATTTATGCTTTACACAGCTAATGTAATAGTATACTAACAAACCAAAAGTACTAAAACTTGTAATAAATACATTTTTACATGTTGTTTATTTGAATCTAGAAACAAATAATAATAATAATAATAATAATAATAATAATAATAATAATAATAATAATAATAATAATAATAATAATAATAATAATAATAATAATAATAATAATAATAATAATAATAATAATAATAATAATAATAATAATAATAATAATAATAATAATAATAATAATAATAATAATAATAATAATAATAATAATAATAATAATAATAATAATAATAATAATAATAATAATAATAATAATAATAATAATAATAATAATAATAATAATAATAATAATAATAATAATAATAATAATAATAATAATAATAATAATATTTAATATTAGTGATAGTGATAGTGATAGTGATAATGATAATGATAATGATAATGATAATGATAATAATAATAATAATAATAATAATAATAATAATAATAATAATAATAATAATAATAATAATAATAATAATAATAATATTAATATTAATATTAATATTAGTGATAGTGATAGTGATAGTGATAATGATAATGATAATGATAATGATAATAATAATAATAATAATAATAATAATAATAATAATAATAATAATAATAATAATAATAATAATAATAATAATAATAATAATAATAATAATAATAATAATAATAATAATAATAATAATAATAATAATAATAATAATAACAATAATAATAATAATAATAATAATAATATTATTAGTAATAGTAACAGTGATAATAACAACAGTAATAATAATTACAGTAATTAATAATAACAACATTAATAATAATAAAAGTAATAATAACAATAACAGTAATTAATAATGACAACATTAATAATAATAAAAGTAATAATAACAATAACAGTAATTAATAATGACAACATTAATAATAATAACAACAGTAATAATAATAATATCAGTGATAATAATCTTTATTTCAATTTCTAAAACAACAAAACAAAAAATATGAAATAATATTTGTTATTTGTTTGTTATTATTTATATAATAACATTAATAATAATAAAAGTAATAATAACAATAACAGTAATTAATAATGACAACATTAATAATAATAATATCAGTGATAATAATCTTTATTTCAATTTCTAAAACAACAAAACAAAAAATATGAAATAATATTTGTTACCAAAGGGAATCAAACCGAAAAAGTATATACATTGAGTAAGACTGTTGAAATTAAAAATAATAATAATAATAATCTTTATTTTCAATTTAAGAGACAACAATAAGAAAATATTAAAAATTATATTTGTTACCAAGGGGAATCAATCCCGTCCAGTTATCCCGTCCAGAAAAATATATTATAAATCATTCATAAGATATAAGTACTACATAAAGGAAAATACATAGAACAAAGGAACAAAGTAATGAATTTTTTAAAATGAAAAATTGTTTTTACAAAACTCAAAAATTATTTAACTTAAAAATTAATTAGGTTGGCAAACAGCTAACGCAAAAAATTAAATTACATTGTGCTTTCATTAAAAAGGGTCCTCAACATCATTTAAGAGAATGATAAAATTATGTAAAGATAGTTTGAATGAGGGATAGGAAGAAATGTTTTGTAGTTCTGCAGATAGACTATTAAAAAACTTAGGTAAAAGATAAAGAAGCGTTTGCGAAATATTTCCTTATAGAAGCGTGGAATCTGATAAATCTCATTAATTCTCCTTTCGTTAACCCTAATTTTTAAATTGCAAATATATCTCTATTGCGAAACAAGAAAAGTGTAATTCTATAAAAAACAACATGTCATAGGGGGTAAGTGTAAACATAAGCTTTTAATGTCAACATAATAGGAATTATTAAAACTTTTAATAATTATGAAACATTTATTTTGAATAGAAATCAAAGGCAATAGGTTAGTTTAAAGGTAAATGTTTTCAGAAACTCATTTTATTGACTTCACGACACAGCGCTTTACTTGACTGCTACAATATAACTTGATAGCTTATATCCAGCAAAATCTGAAAAATATTATCATCCAAATTAGGCATTTTACAATAAACTAAACAAAATACAGATATTTACTTGCACCATGCCCAGTAGTGTCTCATTGAAGGTAACAATGATATCTTCGAGGAACTTAACGAAATAAAAACCAAAACCAAAAATCAAAATATTCTTTATACCCTCATCAACCTGGGCGCAAGTAGGTTGCCACCTTCAAACTCACTTCATCTTTGCTGGGTGGGGCAGAGTCAGGTGCAGGTCACCCCCTCCAATGGTCGTTTACGAAAGCGAAAGGATTAGAGTGGAGGTGAGTTGTTTACCGCTGCCACCAAGGAATGATTTCATTTCCCATTCAGTCCCCCATACTGGGATAGGTTGATTGTTTGGTGATGGGAAGATGGACCTTATCTCCTCAGTATATGAGATTCAGAGGATTGTTTCTTTCCGGATAAAGGGTAGGTAACCCGATGTGTCTGTCTCCGGGGTGACTTTTGAGGGCGAACACAATAAGGGTTGATTTAGGTAGGGGATTCGGGTGAGGGACAGGTTGGGTTGTTGGATGATGCCCTCGTTATGCGGTGAAAATGCGGTTTGGTTGGGTGGAGTTGAAAAGTATTGTAGCTTTCGAGATTGTGTTTTTATTATTTTGAAGAAAATGGCTGATATTACCTGAAATGCATAGAAATTACAATTATTAAGAATTACAAATTGAACACATTGAAAGAGGTATTTTAAAAAATGAGTACTTCAAAATTTGGGTCCTAATGGGAAGTATAGTAATGTAAAAAATACTGATATTTTTTTTCGGAAGTTTTTTTATACTTAAAAAAGGTGCTATAACTAGACCCCGTTTTTAATATCAGTTTTGACATTGGATTAAGATACATCTGTAAAATGATAGGTTAAATTTAATTTATCGTATTATAATGCAAATTTTGACTTTTTTGTGTGTAATATAATGTGAAATCACTTTAAATATGTCATATGTGATATTGGGATTGTGTAATCTATTTCTTTTATTTTAAAATGTTTTTTTAAATTGTTCTTCTCAGAATGAATAAAATTCCTTCTAAATTATAAAACAAAACTTGCCTATAAAAATAAACTTCAAAAATTAACTCCCTTAACTACTTAAAAAAACAACCCACTTACTACTCCCTATGAGATAAGTAGTAAGAAAAAATATTTCACGTACACCAAATTATTATTAAAATTTCTTCTAAGACATCCAAGATTCATTGAAACATCACATTTTATACTATTTTTATGTTTTCCCCATGAAGCTCTGAAATTGTCGGGGGGAATAGTCAAGGATGAAGCTGTTATGGGTGATTGATTAGATCACATCTATCATAACATTTTATTTTACTGTGGATATGTTTCAGAGATCCAGGCTATTATCATGAAGTAACTTGGAAATTTCGTCACGTTTGGGATTCTCCTCACGGTTTTCGGGAAATGCTCCAAAGAAACATTGTATTTAAATAAGAATAAATATATTTCATGAATAGGACTATAGTGGCTATCTAATTTTATAATGGATACATAGTTCTTTTAAAATGTTTTTTTCTTGACAATCTGAAGTGTTCAAATTACTGTACATTTATTAAATATTAATTAAACTTCAAGAAACACAAGCAGCAAAATTTTATTACGTACTAAAACATGTTTTATTCACCTAAGATGACTTCATTTTACTTTGTATTTAATAATATCCTACTTTGTGCTATATATTTATAAGTTACTTATTACTACATATAAAATGAATCTTAATACACACTAATAATTATGCATCTTAATGTATTAATTGCCATTTGTTACACAAGTATTTCTTTTTAATTCTATTCAACCTCTTCTTGTACAATTGTACAATGAAGTATTTTAAGCATAAAAGATATTAGCTTGTCAATATGTATATTTGAGAATTTTATAAATTGAGTGACTTTTTATATTTTGAAAATTTATAAAAACTGTCAATCCGACAATCATTTTATCCATTCCTTAAATTTCAAGTCAGATATGAAAATAAATAGTTAATAATAATCTCCAAAAATAAACGTTTGATAATACACCCCTCAAAACCCAATTTATCGCTTGTGTTAATGATTCCTTGATATAGTATACAGTATCATATAATTATTATGTTTATTCGAAAAAAAAACAATATTGTTATATGGATAGCAAAAAAGCCTATTTATAAATTTTAAAGTTCAAATTTTCTGAAAATCTATAATTCTTATTCTAATTCTATATTGTTATTAACTATTTGAAGTACAGTAAAAGCAGAATTATTAATTGAAGAAAAGTGTGCTGTTTTAAGTATAACAAAAAACGAATTTATTTGAAATTTAACGTGAAATTTGCTATGGAAAAAGTTTTCAATAAAATATCCATTATATAATTTCCTTTCATTTAGGATCTCAATAGACATTCAATAACACACAAGGGATTTTAAATTATAAGTTCTGCAGTGTTAATATTCCATTACTACCTATCTGATTTTACTCCAAACTCCAAAAGGCTAATGTACTCAATTACTTTTAATAACAGATGATATCCTTATCAAGCATCGTTTTCTAAATCAGGTCAACATTGCGTGAATTTCAAATGTCTATTAAATTGACCGGTTTTTGATTAGCATTCTGAAAATAAGTCAAAGGTTGCCGATTCAAGGATTTTAAGTTGATAAAAGGATTGTGAGAACACTCACATTTGTACATTCAGTTTAAATCATACTTAAATTGTAGTAAATAGAAATGAAAACTTTTCTCGCTAATACGATATCATTCTTAAACAAGTGGTAGTTATTAAGTACTATATTATTAGATAAGATGTTTTAGTTTAACAAATTACACCTTTTAAAAGGAAATTCTTAAAAAATAAACGAGTTGTGACTTTTCAAAGATTAAGGAGTTTGAAGTTTATAAATTCTGTATATTTATAGTACTGTGAGCCAGGTTAAATTCTTTAAACCACTTCACGAATTCCTACTTAAAAGTTTGTGATTTATTTATCTGTAGATAAAGATTCGTATATAATGTTTGAAGGATTTGCCATTTTGAAATAAATAATAAAGTGCATAATTTTCTATTATAATACATAGGGTAGGTGGGGGAAAAGCCACGCAATTTTCAGTATTTTTAACATTGTCGTCGAAAGGGGGTAGATAATCCCGAAATTTCAATTGGAGATGTTAGATTGAGATCCTACCTAGAAAACCAATCCAAGTTAAAACTCTTATCGATGGTATTTTAGGAGAAATTTACAATTTAGTAGAAAAAAAATTCGCAGGGCTTTGCCTCGCAAAATGGGGCAAAGACCCGCACTTGCAAATCTTGGTGCCCAAATGAAATAAACAGTGATAAACAGAATTTTTCATTATAAAAACACTAAAATTAATGCTCTTAATGTTGTTTGAATATTTCTAAGCCAACGAACAATATTAAATATAAATAATGATCAGTTTTAATGAAAATTGTCAATCTGTTGTAGCAATTATTTTCAGATTGACCAGATATCTTTCAAAAGGGAGAAAGGATGGTTTCAGGTAGAGGGTTGGCATCTCGGACACCTTTATTAACCTCTTTAGAGATCAAGTAGTCACATTTTCCTTTTGGGACGAATTCCTGAGCTTTTTAAGCTGCGTAGATTTGCTCCAAAACACCTGCGTGGATTTGCCCCTTTTTACTTTATTTTGAAAAACCAGCCTTATTATTTTTGGAGACATGTTGAGGCAATTCTTTCAAAATGAAACTGAAGCTGAATTGCTATATTATCGTTGGGCTATTTGTTTGTATTTCTCCTCAAGCCCTATTTTATGTAATGTTTAAATAAAAGATCAGAGAAATTACATCAAAATGATGAAAAACAAACTTACAGCATTTTTTAAACTCATGAGTGACTTAGGGGTACGAACTTTCGCAGAACAATAGGTCACAGTAAGACAAGCCAACCACCTGGTTTTCAACTTTTGAATCGATCATTAACAATTAAAAATCGCGGTGCGTGGTTTTGCCTCGTGCGGGTTTTTACCCCCACCTACTCAATACACAGTCCTTTTTTTTAATTTTATTATTTTAAGTTTAGGTATTTTCTTCAATGTTTTTTTAAATTTTCCATAATTATTTTCATATTTTACAGAAAAAATATTATCTTGAAAGAAATTATGACAGAGAAAGTAGAGAGGTCTTATAAAAAATGTCTTATTCCAAATTTCCACCCTTCTTGGGGTTCTTTGTTCGTCATTCAGATGAAACTGGTTTTAGTATAAATTCTCACTCAAAACATTAATTTCACGACAATTGTCTAATTTCGAGTAATTTTAATTAAAATAATTTGAATTTTAAACTATTAATTACTTTTTATTTTTAATATTTTTCTATATTAGTTAGAATACTTTTTCTCTAGAGGCTTAAATATAACAGTCCACTTTAATGAACTTGCAGACATTAATAAAGACAGAACTTGCAGACATTAATAACATCAATAATTTAAGTTTCTAGTCATTACATACTAATTCAAGAAAAGTTATTTAACAAGCCTGAATATCAGCATCAGAGCACTTGTGAAAGAATTTTCGGCCTTACATCTAAGGTCAACCAAGGAACAATAATCAGTTTAATTGTTCCGTTAATTACAGCTACTTCACCATGGTGGATTCCATAACCCTTTCCTGGGAAAACTATCCCCTCCTCGAAAAATCGCTTCGAGGTAACTTCCAAAAGCACGATTTCATGCCCATCGAAAGTCATAGAGGAAAAAAACTCGACCAGGATCAACAATTAATCTCCGCATAGTAGCTGCCGTACAACCCAACTCCCCTCAAGCCATCCATTCCGTATTCCTACGTTCTCTTTTCATTCACACCATCTTTCCCATAAGGCAAAGATTGAATCTCAAGTATGACAGGTAAATCGCCTGTTAGCGTTTAACCCTCGACCTCCAAATGACCTTGGCCACGCGAGCAGTTTTTTCTCATTATTATTATTAACGCCGGGGTCGTGAGAATCTTCCATTAGTTACCTTGCAGTTCCATCTTCGCGTAGCATCGAGGTTATTTATTTTCTTTTCGTTTTTGTTTTGAAGAACAGGAAGGGTATTGGGTACCCACTGACACATTCATTCGATCGAAAGTGGTGTTCGATGATTCAAAGTCGTGTTATGGAGATTGAGGTAACCTCGACCGAAGAGAGCCAGTCGGGGCTTGAAGAAACGGGCTTTGTAGTTTAGGCATGTAGTATTTAAATTTCTTTCTTGGTCACTGAAGATGTATTCCTGCACGAAACTGCGCCATCTTTTTCTCATTCATATTTTGTATTCCTGAAACTATTTTCCCTTGAATTGTAAATTAAGTGTAATACTAAACAATTATCTAGTAAATACATGCTTATAAAAAAGTAAACTATGTACGAATGTTATATTCGTATATTAGCAAAGAGATTAGTACCCCTTATTAACTTATTATTATAAACTGAAAAATTATAATGTGGTTATTTTAATTTGAAACCAGTATTTAGAAACAAGGTTCGAGTGATTGAAAACGTTGCCTATGTATGTTTATTTAAGCGCATCCTTTTATCTTTATTTAGAATCCCCATTTTTAGTAGAAAATAAGAAATTATCTTAAATGAATAAATTTAGAAATCTGATTGAAAAACTAAAAAAATAATGATGTATTTATATGTGGAGTTGGATAAATTTATGTAATCTGAGTCACTGAAATATGTATATTTTAATTAATGTACTACTTTTAATTACTTAAAATGAGAAGCTTAATTCTGAAAAAATTCCCAAAAAATTAAGTTATAGAAAAGAAAAATTTGAATTTGTTTAAGTTAAAAAATTTTTATTAACTTAATAACTAGCAACTATTTAAACATACTTTATCTCATAATACCACCTCAAATCAATGAAAATCCCAATAAAATTCAAGGAAATATTATTTGTTTGGAAACATCAGTTTTTCCTTAGAATATCTTCTCGAAAATTTATAAAATCATTTTCCCTAAATAACACCATTTCTTCCTGAATGGTTTCTCCCTGAATAATTTCATGACTTTCTAGAGGTTCGTTAAAGTTAAAATATGTGATGGCAATCTCAATACCCTTATTACCAGCGTTCGAAATTGTACTGGATTGCTGGTCCGGGACAACTAAAAAACGGCTCGGACCAGTGGAATCAGAAATTTACTGGTCCGCCGGACCAGTAGTGAAAAAATATCCCTCCCTCCAGTTAAGTTATGTATTAATTTGTGAGCAATATCATTAATTCAAGAAAAGTTCTTATTTTTTGAATTTGTCAGTTGACTTTGAATGGATTTTGTCAGTTAGTGAAATATTATTTAATCAAGAAAAGTATTTAATAAACAAAATATTTTCAAGATTATTTAGAGCTATTGCTTATTTCTCATAATTTCATTTCATAAATTATTTCATATAAATTTTATTTTTACAGCTTGTAACTTATTATTGCATGCATGTGTATTAATTTTTAACATTAGTATTTGGTACTCACATTCAGTTTAATAGTTGCTTTATAATAATATTTAAACTTGTCCTTTTTGATCTGTCGGACCAGTAATTTTTGTTGCGGACCAGTAAGATTGGTAAAACACTGGTCCGCAGGACCAGTGGATTTTTTTCCCAATTTCTAACGCTGCTTATTACACCTCGTATTCTCGAGAAGGACACTCATCTTATTATTCTTCATTCTATTTATCGCAAACAGGACACCTGAGATAAGGAGTGAGGCACCACCATCACACCTTTCGCACCACCTGACGTCAATGGGAGGGTTTTCCACTTTCACTCTCATTGGTAGAAGATTCTTTAAAAAAGAAAAGCTATGCTAACAAATATACCCCTATTAGCCATTCGGAAGATCTCCGTCTTATGCAACCGAACACCATTGTTCGTAATGGGCGAAAGCATCCGATTGCGAACAGGAAGCCTTCACTGATCAGATGATATTCGTCTTTGAAAATACCTCCAGGGAATATATTTTTCTCTCTCTGAGGGGACGTCTATTAATTATGAAGGTGTTACTATGAAATTAAGGAACTTACTCCTTTAAGGTTTTGTAAAAGTTTTACTTATTATCTCTATTCTAAAAAAAAGTTTTTGGTGAACGGTTTCCAGAGAAAGGCTTTTTAATTACTGATCCGAATAACACATATTTGGTATCAAACTGTCCGGATTCTTTTGAGGATATGTAATAAGCCTTTAAAATTTCTAAAAAAATCTCAATTTTAAAATATTTCCATTTTTTTAGATTACGGATAAGGTTGCAGTTATAAAGCAATAAACTATGAATTTTAAAACAATTGATGCTATTGAGATTCTTTTTTAACAATATTTTATGTTTTTGAAACTCAAATGATTTTGATTAGATTCAAACCAATTCAAACTAATGTATTATTAATTTTTTTTTTATTTTTAAATAATGTATTGAAATGTTTATGTTTATCTTTGTTGTTGTGGCAACCCAGTCATTTCTATATTTACAATACAATAAAAACACTCTTTCGAAAATTATTAAATAGTATTACAATACCTTATTTAAATTATTAATTTAAATTATTTAAATTATTTAATAATTTAAATTATTTGTTACTCCGATCTTTAAATCTGGTTGTAAAAATCACCTTTCTAATTACCGCTCTATTTCTATTTTACCCTCATTCTCAAAAGTCATTGAAAAAATTATATCTAAACGTATGTTTAAATTTCTAAATTATACAAACTTCTTCGCAGGAAATCAATATGGCTTTATAGATGGACGTTCAACTGATATGGCTTTGCTGGAATTTTCGAAATTTATTTACAAAAGTATAGATAACAGTAAACTTACAATAGCAATTTTTCTTGATATAAAAAAAGCCTTTGATAATGTTAATCACTCAATACTAATTGACAAATTAGATAAGGCAGGTTTTCGAGGTGACTCACTTCAATGGTTTACTTCATACTTGTCAAATAGAACTCAAAGGGTAAAAGTGATAATAGTTTAAGTAATTATATTCTTACTAATCGTGGAGTGCCTCAGGGGTCTATCTTGGGGACTTTATTTTTCCTTATTCATATAAATGACTTTTGTAATTTAAACTTATATGGTAAAATAATAACCTATGCCGATGAAACAGTTTTACTTTATTCGTGCTCCGATGATTTCTGCAGCAGTTAACGGGGGTTGGCGAGCGATAGCCAGCAGAGGCGATAGCCCCCTAGTATTTAAAAAAATTGATTGGCTTGAAGTAGAGTAACTAACAATTGGAAAATTAAGTTAATATTTTTAGATTTTTTTCTACTCTAGTATGTCATCTTTAGTTTAAATGAGGAAGGAGTTAATATCCGGAAGGGTGTTAGGAAATTGTGGAATAGAGAAAAACTGAAATTAAATAGTTAAAGAGGATAAGAATTTCTAATATGAATCAATGAATTAGAGTAGGGAACATATAAGACCAATTATCTCTGCTGTCAAATCATAAACACTTTCAAATATTTCTTCCGGTATTAATCTTTTTTTTTGATTGGCTTTATAATATGTATTTTAATATATCAGTGTAGTTTATTTTACCTCCAGTTTCTACACAGCCAAAAAAAATCTGAAAATTTCTAAGGTTTGTTATAAATGTTTAAATTATTTGTTGTGTTAAGAGCTTGACAAACTCATACGAAACCTTTCAAGATTGGTTTAAAGCAGAGTTAAATAATTATTTAAGTTACCATATTCTTCTTTTTTTATTTTTGGTTTCAATATAAAGACGGCTGTCACCATTAATAGATCCCTTCAGGCAGTTGTGTGTTTAGGCAGACAGGATGAAAGCATTGCACTATCCATAGAAAAAGGTTGTATTGCCAACCCTTTAGGTTTTCTTAGAATATAAGTGAAAAGATGGGATTCATTCCAGCTGAAATAATCTTCTATTAAATTTTAGGTTCCCTGAGATTCTTACCACCTTCTTTGCCATCGTACTTGATGGCCATCCCCTCTCTTGCTATCCAGCACCTCTCGAATGACGATCCAAAGACACACAAGTTGCATCACAGCTGTCGTCCGTCCCAAGGACACGACGGGAGACCCTTTCGCTTTTTATCTCCCCGCATAATTGGACAAGCTGATGACCGTTGCGAAACTCTCTGTGTTTTCAATGGACCTTCCCATTATCATGGATGGGCGATGGGAGGGACGATAGGTATGATGAGGCCGTGGCAGGCACGAGGCTTGTTTGGTGATGCTGGTCTATGCGTCTATGCAACATGTGTCTCGCGACCCTTGCCTATTGGAGGAATAAGCATAATGGATAGCAATGAAGTTATGATGCTTTACAGTCATTGTCTAATGTTGCAGTCAGCTCTGCAAAGTGAAATTTATACTAGGAAACAGCTTCTGACATTCACTAGATGATATTTAATTATGTACTGGTGGTATTTAAAATACCACAAGTACATGAATACCCTTAAAGTAATTTTCTCTTCATATATTTTCCCCAGTACAGCCTGTGTAAAAAAGAAAAAATTAGGCGGTTCACTACTAGTCGTTTTCCACTAATCACACACTACATTTCTATTGTACTTCCAAGTCGTTGTCATGGTGACGAGCCGCCAATTTTATTTACACGGACTACAATAAATATTTCTCCTTATATTCCTTATTTTCTCTATTTTCTCGTCATCTTGATCATCTTCATTCTCTTTATCCATCGCTTTCTATGTATTCACTTAACTTTCTATGTATTCACTTATTTCTATGTATTCACTTATTTCTATGTATTCACTTTCTATGTATTCACTTATTTCTATGTATTCACTTTCTATGTATTCACTTATTTCTATGTATTCACTTTCTATGTATTCACTATGTATTCACTTTAATCTTCATAATCCTCTCTTAATCTTATTTTTCTTTATCCCTCGTATAATTTTCAATCTACCATATTCTTCATCTCTTTCATCCTCTCTATTCTCATCATCTTCTTTGTTCCTCTCCATCCGCTTTATCCTCTTGGTGGTTCCATTTCATACTTTTCCTCATCTTCATCTCACACATCCTCTTCATCTTCTTCCTTCTTGTAAGTGATCTTAGAGCGTCTAACCCTTACGCAAAATTTTTAACAAGTCATTTACTACTAAGTATTTAAATTACCAACCTTCGGTATTTTCTCGAGAAGCAATCAAAAATCCTAACAAAAAACACCCTATCATCCCCTCCATAAGACAAAATCCACCCAGACCCTCGATTTCATGACCGTATCCATTAGAGACATCCCATATCCCACCATACCAACACAATGCATCCTCTCATCCAGTTTATTACTCAAATGATTTCGTCACGAAAAAGAAGAGAAACAACGGAAAAAACCTCCGAAAATCGTCTGAAAATCGCAAAGTGGGGGAGGACCTGGCCACAAGAACGTTGACCCGGAACCATTTCTTACTTCCGGTGCATCAAGGAGCACAAATGGCCGGCAAAACACACATCAAAATATGATGATGATGACCTTGAGCGCGTGCTTCTTCGGAAATGGTGGGTCATCGCAGAGATCGTCTTCAGGGTCAGGGTTGCCATTTTAGATTTTTCATGCCTTTTTTTTAGTTTGGCGTCTTTTTATTCTGGTTTTATGCTTCCTTTGTTGCCACGGGATGTAGAGAGGAGGAAAAGATGACACTTACTTGGTGTTTATTAATACCGTTATGCTAATATTGTTTGAAACCCTTTTCATAGATTTTTTTTCAAATCCAGTCAATTATTTCTAGTAAATTTCTCCGTTGAAAGAATTCAAATGATAATGTTTATTTCTGCTTCAAAATTTAAAAATCTTAATGTGTTGCTCGGAATTTTCTCGGCTAATATTCAAGTGTAAGGACTACTTTAAATCTCGAAATATTATTTCAAATATTACAGGATTTTCAAAGAAATAACTTGAATACAATTTTTTCTCAATTGATGAGCTAAATTGTATGGATTATTATTCGTTTCTTTATTTAAAAAAAGATGGTATGAAAATAACACCAAGTGAAAAGAAAATATTGTTTTTAAACTGATTACATGGATCAAGATAGACATTTTTAGCGTGTTTTTAAGAATATTTCTCTTTTTATTAAAGAAAGACATTTTTTGTGTCTTCGCAATAAATTAAATGTTTAGTTATGAGTAGTATACCTACAGCGTCTTTTTATAGTATTAAGATAAATAATTTAGTAATTAAAGTGATGACATTTCAGAGGAAAACAATATCTGGAAAATATGTTGACATACTAAAATGTAAGTTTGTAAAATTAGACCGAAATATAAAAAGATAAATATATATATATATATATATATATATATATATATATATATATATATATATATATATATATATATATATATATATATATATATATATATATTTATTGTACACTATTTTTTTTCTCAATAAGATGGATGCGTTTTCACAAGCTTTTAGTAACCGAAATATTTTCAATCCTTATCATATTTACTATTAATAATAATTACTAGTGTGCATTTAAATTAAAACCAAAAATTTTTTGAGAGAAAAATATGATGAAGGATGTGTTCTTTAGATTATTACAAAATTTATCAAGTTATAATTTTTTGTATGTTTAAACTTTGTATCTTTGTATGTTATGGAGATTACTTGTTTACTGCTTTAATTAAGTGGTAAATTTCAGGTGTACTTTAAATAAAGAAAAAAAACTGTGTACATAACAATCAATTGATCTCTTATAAACTATCACACACAAGCACTTTTAATAAATTTAAACGAAAAAACTTTTCAATGTTTCACACACAAGAACGAAACACGATACTTGGCTTCTCAGTTTCGGAATCGGCACCAACCATTCCTTCCAAATCCAGCAACCCCGTCCACATCAACCATCAAGAGAGAGCCTCTCCCCTCCTATAGAGGCGTGTGCGATGTCATTTGCTTAAACTCTGGCATTAGCGGTATCATCATCATATATCGGCAAATGGGCGAACAAGACGATTGGTTTTACTGATGCGACACACAGCGGGGGTGTTTCGCTCTGAGGTCAGGCGACTTCCACGGGTAATGGAAAAAAAGAAGGTTGGGTCTCTCGTGAGGAATGAAGTGAATTCATTCATGGAATGAAATTGTATTGGAATTGAAGTTATTTTGGATCATTGAAGATGAAACGAAATGGTTTTTGAATGGTATTCTCTCGCCCAGCCGCAGAAATGGTTTCTGTGAATGTATTTTGACTATTTTGCTTTTTAGTGAGTTGATTATTCCAAATGTTGTTTTTGAGACGTTATAATTATAACTTGAATTTAATAACTTTCTAGAGAGGATATTGGCTGTCTACACAACAGAGGAGGTCATATATAAACTTATTTTATTCAAGTAATTTTGCTTTGGCTCATACACGGTTTTAAGACCGTTTCACGGCTTTTATTTGGAACCTACGGGTCTCCCAGGGTCATGGAGGGAAGTAAGGTCTACCACTAGGTAAGTGACCCTGGAGAATCCATTTATATGACTTTAAGCATCTCTAGCGGCAAAATAAAAAATAATTTAAAAACTAAAGCAGATAGAGCTAACACCTCAGTCAGAATATTGTTGCAAACGTTATGAGAAACTCACTGAAAAAAATTTGATCAAAATGTCACGAATTTTGGCGGAGGTATTAGCATGTGAAAATGGCACTTTTTCAGACCACAAAGAAGAAAAAATTCACAAATTTGCAATTTTATCTTTATTTAACTTTTAAAAAAACACAAAACTACATGATATCTCTAAAATACTTGCAAATTTGGGAAGTTTTTCTTTTATGTGGCCTGAAAAATGGTTATTTTCACATGCTAATACCTCCGCGAATATTCGCGATATTTTGATGAATTTTTTTTCATTAAGTTTCTAATAACGTTGTCAAAAATACTCTTATTGAGGTTTTTGTACTTTCTCTTTTAGTGTTTGAATTAATTTTTTAAACTTTTTATCTCGCCGCTTGGGACGTTTTAAGTCATCTTAATGGATTCTCTAGAGTCACTTACCTGGGGGTGACCTTACTTCCATGACCCTAGGACACGTTGGTTCCAAATAAAAGCTGTGAAACGGACTTTTGAAACACCCTGTATATTTAAAATTGTATTATACTGTACGAATCCGTTTGCTTAACCTATTAGCGCCCCAGTGATCTATTTCTAGATCGTTAAGTATAGGGTCATAAATGCTCTCTTAAATTACTTTAAATTCACCCAACAGTAACGAAACTGCACATATGGCAAGAGCTAGAGGAAACATCGCTCAATCTTAATACCCTGTGTTTTTTGCGTTTGCTTAATTTACTTTGTAATAGGGATGGGTTGAAGTTCGAATTTGCTTCTTCGATCGAAACTAATTTGGGCATTAATGGGTTAAATATTTCAGGAAGTTATTTAATTAAACACATAAAGAAGAGTAATATCGTTTTTGGACTGATGGATTCCTATATGTTCCCGTACTTGTAGTTTTGTTTGAAAAAATATTATATAGCTATTTTAAGATAAAATCAAAGTTTAATTTCTTTCAAATGTATCACTTTATCAAAACCGACTTAATATTTTTTTCATGAAAGTTGGTACTTTTTAAAAGTTTATATAAATAGAATATGTGTACCAATTTTTAAGAAAATCCGAGTCGGTGATGTTATAAAACGTCTTGACTTGATATGGAATGACCCATTAGAGCCCAGAGTCTTCATTTGCTGTATTTGATGTTTCTTCATACAAAATTCATCGAAAAATATTTTACTCCCCTTTTTCAGATGGAGAGATGGCATTTATTTGTGCATCACAATTCGGGTAAGGGAAGATACTCGAGGAAGCTATTTCTTTGATGTTATTATCAAGAGATTTGGTAGAAATTACTCGCTTTTTTAAGGTTCTTCGGATTCGATTTACGCAAATTGCTGATGATGGTAAGATGTAATAGAATAACGCTTTTATTTTTATTTTTCGGGAAATAAAATGGGTGTTTTATAACTTCCTTCTCTCCATAAAAAGATCAATTTACTTTGATCACGTCACAAAATAAATCTGGAAGCTAATTTTTACTTTACAGAGGCATTTTTTTATAATTCCTTTATGCTGTTTTTTACCACTATATCTGAAATTAAGTATCCTATGGTTACTATTTACCTCTCATCAGAATTTATCAGTTAATCTTCCGTTAATATCTATCCTATAGTATTGCATTAGTTATTAGATTTTGGAAAGTATTTTTTTAGTGAGGATTAATATTTAACTTTGAAAATGTGTATTGTGTATAAGTTCTAACCATAACTTTTTATTTAAACTTCATAGGCAATTAATTATTGAGTTTTTAAAAATTTTATGAAATATGAATGGATAGACTTATCAGTTGAAGCAGCAAATATATTTAAAAAATTAGATATTTTTATAAAATTAAAAAAATAATTACTTATTTACAATATTAATGCTTGATGATGTATGTTTAGTTAATGCTTCAAGAAGTTCGAGATAAAACAGGATTGCAAAGCTATGAATGGTTTTCCCGAGTTACTGTTAATTTATAGTGTAAACTTGAATAGGGAGTTATAAATTAACGCTCATATTGTAAGGATGACGCTGGTAACGATTTCTTATCAATCTTTTCTTAGTCATATACTTTGTTGTGTTAAACATTAACTAATATGCTTGACACTTTTTAAGAATTATGGTAACCCAGACCTTGGATCTATTGTGTAAATCAAGGTGATCAGGATAAGTTATAGCTTAAACCTGAATTCGGAAGGTTTAAACCCTAAATAAGAATATTCGCTTTAAATGCATCTCATGCAGGCGAAATTTCCTTTCATTTAAATACTATTTTCAAATGCGTTTCAATAATTTAGTAGAGCATTCAAGATTTGACAGTTTTCTAAAAGAAAACTGAATAACAATGGTTTGATTTACTCTTTGTAATCCTAAAGTATATATAATGAGTCAAAAAGTCCACGTTAGGGGATTAGTTCTCATTGTTCATTTTCTGACAAGTAACTTTTATGACTCACATAAATAAGAAACTTTAATGATGCGTTAATTTATACTGTTATTAATACTATTATTTTATACTATTATACTATTTACTATTATTTTTATGCAGCATTAATTTAATGTCATAGCTCATTTGAAGGATTCTTTAAATAGTAATAACATTAAATTTTATTTAATAGTTGTAAAAAGTTGCCTAAAAGTGGTATATGAGATCATTTTAATTAATAAGTTACATAAAATATTTATGGGATTTTAATGAAGAAAAATTATATTGGTGATTTTCTAAAGAGTGAGTGAAACTTGAATTAGATTTTGAAATGAAAAAATATTGTATCACTAGAGACTTAAATGAAATAACTTTAGGGCCTAGGAAATTTATACTTGGTGTTAAGAAAATGTGCTTCAAATGCACACTAAGATGAGCTAACTTTTCAAAGAGCAGAAATATGTTTTTGGCTTGTTTGACCCTCTTCATCAAGTAAAAAAATCCAAACAAGCATTTACCCAAACTAAAACATCCATAAAAACCATTTCACACTACCCAAAACAAACCACCCGATGACAAGCGAGCAACAAAGTACCAAAAAACCCACCAACGAAAAAAAAATCACAGCAACACTACCGGCAAAAAAACCGCATCAAAACGAAAGCAAACGTAATGAAAACGAGCCCTACATGCGTGCGGAATGCGGAATGAGAGAAGAGACTCCAAAGGAGGAGAAGAATGGAAAGAAGAAGGGGATCAAAGGGGGCTCGCACGTGAGGGCAATGCATGATCCCCCACCCTCTTTGATTGACGTGGGAAAAAGTGCGAAGGATGAGGCGTCCTGCTTTGCATAAGCAGTGGAATGGAGTCATCAATTAAGAAGTCATCACTGGGCGACCATGAATCGGGAATTAAAGGGGTTTGACACAATGGGATTTGCATTTAATGGGTATTGGGGCAAGGATGGATGGTTAGGTGAGGTTTTGAAATGTGAGGGTTTAGGTGGGATGGGTTAAGGTGTTGAATATTTTTTTTAGTTTGTGTGTTGTGTTGGTAATCGGTAGGAATGGTGATGAATTTTTTCGGGAGAATTTAGATGTTGGAGGTGATCAATGGTGAAGTGTGAAGTTATTGATTGTTTCTGAGGGAGGATCTGTACCCTCAGCACCAATTTCCTCATAGTTCGTAATACTTAAGATGCTGGAATTGAAATATATGTAAGAAACATACCAATAAATGTAAATGAAATGTAAGAAAATACCAAACTCTTTCTAAAAGTGCTTTATTTATTCAATGTTTTCTCTAATGGTTTTATTAGACATCCCAATGACTGTAGTAGATTTTCATCATATTGCATTCAATACAATATAAGTGCACATTTGATTCTTGATTTTTATAGACCTTTAAATGAGTACTAAATTTTAGCATTTTCAGATAACTCATGCGAATATAAAACTTTTATTTCAAAATAGTGTCGTAGGTATTTTAATATGCTAAATACTGAGGATAGAACTGCCAATGATAATATATTGAGACTTATTAGTTATAGTTTTGCCTTACAAATGCATTTTTTTTAATTTTTAAAGTGATAAAATGAGTATTAAACATAGTTTACTTAGTATTTTAAAAGAGAACCAAATGCCTATCTAAGAGGTAACAACGATAATTTATCAATTCAATGATTAAATAAATTTTTGAAGTATGAATCATAAGTACACATTAAGTTAACAAAGAAATGTACACAATCTCGCTTACCTCGTTATGGCATTGTATTCGTCGAAGGTAACAAAGAACAGTAATTGAAATTTAATTAAAGAAAATATATCTAAGCAGCATTGAACCTAGAATTTTAAAATTAACCCATAATATCTAGGTTTAAATAATTTTAATCAATTACAAACGACTACTGTTTCAAACTCTCTACCTTTTTCCCATTCTAACATGAACTTCTCAATCATCCTGTCAAATCTCTTACGAGTGTTGTTACACGTATCCCAATCAAAAAATTTCCCTCCCTCAAACCACCCTCATGAGAGACTCATTCCATCCAAAAGAAAATTATTCAATCAACCTGTCAAGAGCCTTTTCGCAAGTCCGGTCCAGACTGACCAACACCCACCGATCATTTCGACACAACCCTTTCTCTAGAAAAACCTCGCCACTTTCCCAGGCATCAATATTCACGGCTCGGCTATCTCCCATTACGTGAATCACTCGCCAACAAACAACAGCGAGTCCCGACAAAAAGCTTTGTTGCTTGTTGCTACAGCGGAACGTGACCGTTTTCTCGCTACCGTACGCCTTGGCACTCGGATGACCCAATTCACACGCGGGCCCCCGTCTAATTAAGCAAAGGAGCCTAATTGGGACCTGCTGCGGATGATTATGGGCCCTTAATGGGACCTTCTCTTCTGCACTTTCGCTTTTTCGGAGGGAGTTATATCGAAGTGGGTTATCAGGGTTTTCCCTCTGCTGCTGAGTGGTATTTTCGATTCATTGTTGCCATTGTGGAGAGTCAATGGGATTGGCGAGTGTTTTGTAAAGAGAGATGGGCTGTGAAGAGCTCCTTTCGGATTTTCTTTCTTGGCGTTGTTCACGACTTGGGATTCCTTCCGGTATTATCAAAGAATATTTCCTTACCTTTAGAACTCCTAAAATCACATGAGGTTTTGACAATCTCGGTTTTCCACACTGCAAAAACGATTCGTCTTTTTACACTAGTTTTTTATTGTATTTTGACGAAAACTTCGTATGCTTAGAAAAAGTGTTTCTTCCATTAAAATTCTACCATAAAATAATTTAGATTTAATTGAATCACCAATAAAAGAATAAATTTTAAAAGTAATCATATCATTCGAAACAAAAGTTAAAACTAAGCCTATGTTTAATAAGTTTGACAGATGACGTCATAAATGTCATTCGGATCTATAAAATCAGTTTGAATTTCATCGATGGTTATAAAGGCTGCATCCAGTAACTAAATTAAAAGAACTTACAAGTTTCTTTAAATAACGAGATGGTTCTCTCAATTTTGACACAAAAAAAATACTTCCTCAATGTTCAGAAATTTACGGGCAACATGGCTGCCGGTTATACATATATGTTTATAAATTTTATACTCATATTTAGTACTTAATGATTGAATTTATTTTACTTTAATTAAATCTTAATTTTTTGCGACTATTTAAATGGAAATTAAGGCAAAGTTTAAAAGAAGTGTTTTGCAGTTATCTTATTTCGTCCTTAAAATATTTTCAATTTAAAAATAGTGTTTTTTTGTTGGAAAACTTTTTGTATTCAATGAATATTATTCTAAAAAACATGCACCTCTTTTCCTTTTTTGGAAGACCTTCGTAAAAGCAAAGAGGTTAAAATACCACCCGCAATCCATGTAATCTAACAAAAATATTATTTTTTACAATAAATTATATTTTACTTCTTGATGACTGAATAAACGAAAAATTTAAATGACTATCTTTCTTCAATGCATTTAATAAAATTCGAGGGTTTCTAAAATTACATCCGTCTTTGAATCCTACAAATTTTTATTTTAAAAACCTATTGAAGTGAAAAATTACACAATTTCGTATCCCTCACTACTTTCGCTATCTCATCTCTCTTCATTCAAACTTTGCTTTTGTAAAATCATTTTCATGCTTCGCCGCTTCTTTTCACTAATGATGATACTAAATACTAGCCAGTGGTTTTACTGCTTTAAAGTCGTGTGCAAAAAAACCCGTTGAATAGATTAATATGAATTGAAGTTATTTAAACACGTACTTTGATCCGGACTTTTAAATAAAGAAACGACTGTTAAAGTAGAGCTTCTGACATTTTGGGAAGAAAATAATTAAAATCCTAAAGAGACTAAGAAATACCACTCAGTTCATTTTTTGCTTAGCTTTTATTTTCACATTCAAGATTATAAAGTGTATATATGAATTTTCTTTTTAAATATATCAAACTATAAAAGTAGTATTTTTAATGTAAAGTAGAAGAGTTAGAATGAAAACTATTTTTGATTTATGTTAGAGAGCATTTTTTTAAGTCTAAATGACATTGATACAAAAAGATAAATATCCCTAATGTGTTTATAGTAAAAAAATATTACTAAAAGTACTATAATAAAATAGTATTAATAGTACTAAAAGTTCATTTGTACTTTAGTAAATTAATACCAAAAATAATTAAGCAAAATTATGCAACTATGATCCTTTCATTTTTATATAAGTTCTAGTTAAGGGAATTGGGGTCAAGCACAATTAATTAAAACCGAAAAATACCTAATTTTTAAACTACTAGAACTAAAGAACTACAGTAACGGAAGTATTCCAGCATTTCTTTCAGATTTACTCTTCGACTTCAATCAATCAATCAATCAATTTTATTACATGTATAATTTTTTACACAAACAAAAATTAGCAACGTAAATTAAATTTAAATAACATTTAGCATATAAATTATGTTTTGCAATATAATTTTCTCACAAATATTCATAAAAATTCGATTGTAAATCAAATTTAATTGGAAGGTGAGTAAGAGAAGGATGACCCTTATATCCATGATCAACATAAGATAGACTATTAAATTTATTATTCAGAAAAAGTTTTAAAAGGAATATGAATATATTTACAGGGTTGCCAACACAGCAATTTCGTTATTGTCTGATATATATTTTTTTCTCCATCACCAATTAAAATTTCTCCTTCAAGAAACACCGATGCGAAGCAACGGACTCTAATAACCGTCGATAAATAGGCCAAACCATCACTACCACGACTTCAATGCAAAAATGTCTTTACAGAACAAAAAAAATATCCAAACAACCAAAACCAGCACGGTTAGAGCCAGCCATAAAACACCTAGAACCCTCCTCCCGACTGACCATCAAGGCCTCTCTCTCTCTCTCACTCGCTCGGACACTTCTCATCAAGAAACAATTTCCAGAAATCAATTTCCTTTTTCCCAACGGGTGTGTCCGCTCACATCAAACAGATCACCGCCTAAGGCGTCGAAAAAGCACCTGCCGAACAAATGGGAGCCCTTCCGCGTTTTCTCGATGGCGTTTTGATGAGCCGATCGCAAAAGTGCGTCTACACTGCAGTAACGCGCACTAACAACGCGAATTACAGAGCTGGAGCACTGTAATTTGCGAGAAGCGAGATGGGGTGGAAAGCAAATACATTATGGTGTTTACAGGTGGCTTTTTTTTCGGGGTCCTGATGAGCGACCAGCCGAAAAGTGTGTGGGATGGGGGTATTGAAACAAATTTTTATGATGACCGGTGTGGGAGTTGGTGGTTGGATTACTGTTATTGACCACTGCCTTTAATTTGAGAATGTGAGACGTTGCCGGTTCAATGAGCGTTAGATTCGGGTGTATATAGAGTGCATGAACCGCATGGCCTTCCTTGTGAATTTTTTGTACGTAATAATTTAAAGTAAAAAGTACTGCTCAAAATTTAAGTTTTTATAACGAAAAAGAAATTTTATTTTATTTTTAGATGTACCCAACAGAAAAGAATCCAATAACAGTGTTACATCGAGAGAAAAGTAAATACAAATGCATTAAATGGCAACTAACACATCAATGATATAAAATATCCAATTGATCAGACATATCATTAAAAATTTATAAAATTTGTAAAGACAAAAGTTTTCAATATAGTTAAATTTAATACGAAAAGATCTTGTTGGCAAAGATATCTGCAACGTACTAGTTATGTAATTGCAGTCAATCATATTGTTAAAAACTTCATAAAAGAACATTACACAGAAAAGTTTACGCCTAGATTTCAGACTATGCATACCAAAAGTATTAAGAAGTTGCACAGAAGAAAGATCATGAGAACTTGAACAAAAACAATAATGATATTACAATTTTGTGTTATAATTATAATACAAAAATCTTAAAAATAAATTAAGGATCAGTCAATTTACGCTTCACTGTCGTTATATCATCTCCAGTCAAACAGTAATTTTCATAACCATTGTCCACTAATATACAAGTTTTGTTTTTTTTACCCTTTAAATGGAAGAACGAAAATTCATCATAATAGATGAAAATGAAGTTAAAAACTACATTTGAGATTAAATCCACTAAAAACCTATTAAATTATTACATACATGAGGGACGAAACAAAAACGTAAAAGGACTTTTGATTCATGAATTTAAAAAAAAATTAGAAAAAAAATTCTACATATTAATAAGTAGACATGCTTTTGTCATTTATAATCTAAAAGAACTTGATATGTTTTTCTCGACTAGAACCTACTATTTCGTAAGCTATAAACAACTTATGTTTTTACATTATAGACTCAAATTGTAAATTTTTTCTAGTATTAGTTCCCAAAAAGTGTCAAAAGCGTTTTTCAAAAGTGAAATTATCGATTTCTTAAAATAGCTATCATTAATGTTGCTCTGGATGAAAGCGGCATATAAGTCCGAAAATACAAAATTTGAGATTAGTGTAGATTTTTATTTCTTTTAAGGTCCTTTTCCTATTGTGGTGCCTGCCTATGTAAAAAAAATTAACAAGCTGCATCTGCAGAACATCTTCAATTACTCAAAAGTAGTACGTTCAGTAGACTTATACCACTTTCATTCTAACCATCTCATATCCCTTACCAATTACAATACCCAAATCCATCTCAACAGGTACTAACAAGACACACAAGAATCCAGTAGTAGCCTCATTATGCAACAACTAATACAGAAAAAGCAGAACTTCCCACCAGGCATCTATCTATACACAGAAGAAGAGAAGCTGCTAACTAATCAGAGGAAGGTCACTTGAGATGGAGCCAAGAAGCGATCCCCGGGGATACCGGAAGAGAGAGACGAATTGATATCCACCGATACCGATGACCACCAACGCCTGGTATTCAAGGCCCCCTGCGATCAAAACAAAGAGCCCTACATATACCATCAGATCAGTCACACAATCTCAGGCGCCACGGACGATCTTTTTTGCTGATAACTGCCTCACTTAGCTATTCAGAAGAAACTAGTAATGAGGGTGAGCAAAAAAGCAATAATAGTATAAGTATACCAAAGAGAAGAGCCCACGCCCTGCTGGATTTAGTTAAAAGTTAGTTAGCAGGAAGGTGCAAAAAAGGAGACGCGCATATATTACTTGGTTGTAGTAACTGGTTTCGTACTTTTGGAGGCCGTTAACGAATTTCATCGCTGTATATATTAAGGGTTCGAGAAGGAGTGTATTGTGGTGGTGATGGTTGAAATAGGGCAGTTTGAAATATAATGGACGCTTAATTATAAAATGACGGTTCTGTGTCCTGAACTTCTTGTTCGACACCATGTTATCCGACAGAGACAATATAGTTGAGGGGGAAATCGTATTTTAAAATAACAATTAATTGTTGGAAACAATGGGGTAGAGACGTTTATAGGAGTGTTTTGGTAGGGTCTTTTATAAGATCAAATCGGGTCGATTCATTTTTGTAGAATGTAGAGTAAATGTCGTTTATTTATTTTTTTATTATATAGATGAAAACATACTATACTTCTTAAGTTCAGATAAATAATATGCAATAGAAAGAAGTACTTTTATTTTACAACGCTAAAGATGTTTTACGTCTTACTTTTTAAGGAGATAATAGAAAATTTCTAATTTATTATTGATGATTATTTTTCTTTATACAAGAGTGATAAATATTTCAATATTTATAGTGCTGTCCTTTAAAAAAACCCACTTTTTCATATTTATTTCATTAAAAGCTTAAAAAGTAGGAAAATTAAAATCGAACAAAATTGTGTTATAACGGCTCACCCTCCACTACATTTTAGTGATTAGTATTTTTAATTCCAACTCTCCGTTACAAATTGGCAAACGATTAAGTAAGAATCCAAAAAACCCCAATTTTCATAAAAAAACCAATGTACCCTAAAAAAACCCCACGCTTGAAAATACTCAAAAAATTAAGAAAAAATATGATTGAAAGGTTTATTTTGATAGAAAAGAGAATAGTTAAGATAATTAAAACCAAGTTTATAACAAATTATTTTTAAAATTAAATTGTGATAAGTTTTTCTATTCAAGAATTTTGCTTTCAAAACACCACGACAATAACGTTTTTATTGTTGTATTTTGATGAAAGAAACCTATTTAATATAAATAATAATAACTTTTATAAAAAAAGCTTAGAAAACAGTAATTGGCACTGATATTTTATTTTAAACCCTGTTAACTATTAACTCTCAAAACCAATTTTCGAGTAAAACTCGGTAAAATGCTATAGTTTCATGAAAAATGGCTGTTTTTGGTATCATTGAGTTTTTATCAAAAATACTGAAAAAAAAGTCGAGAATTACTGAAACAACTATTCTGTTTGCATAATTAGTTGTATATCATGAATAATATTAAATATTTTGCATAATTTTTTATTTATTTTATCATTTATTACAAAAGGAAAAGTGGGTTTTTAGGCACCCTATGGGTTTTTTTCACCCCTCATTTCAACGACTACCGTAATGTCCCTAATTGGCGGACTGAACTGAAATTTTAGTATTTTATTATCATAATAACGGGATAACACAAAACCACGTGAAAAATGCTGCAAAGTCTTCATAACATATATTTTTACAGCATCAAAATCTGCATAACAAAATCATATTTTTAGCACAAAATCGACATTTTCAATTTATTCAAAAAACTAAGAAACTAAACTGTTCTTTGACTTGCTTTTACGTTCCTGCCACTCTTAATGGCATACAAAGACAGGGCAATGAGAATTTAAAGTTATTTCAATTATTTATTTAAAATATCTTGATGGGTTTTTTAGGGTACAATTTGGAGTGGTTTTTTTGTAAAGGACAGCACTATATATCTATCTATGTATCTGGGGGTGACCCCTGATGAAGTCCTCAGTCGGGTTGACCATTAAAAGTTTAAAGTTTAAAAATCCTGGTTTTGAATTTGAAATTTAATCTTGTTTATATCTTATATATCTATCAAGATGTTTGACATATTTTGAGGATTTGTGTGTAAACAATACTAAACTTTCATGTACTTATCGTCACTGAACATTTAGTTACATAGAAGTACTGGAACTCGATAAGAAAAGTTACTGGTCTTGCCAATTTAAATTTTTATATAGACTATTATCAGTGTAACATTGAACATTGTTAGATATTTTATTAAATGTATATTTATCATGTTTCTCTTGTCACCTAATGAAACAACTCTTTAATAAAGATTGTTCTTCTTAGCACAATTATATTGATTTAACAAAGAATTATTAGAATCTTTACCTCTAACTAAATTTATGAAACAGAACTTCCATTACGATTTCTTTTCCTTTAAAAATCGAGACTTAAAACAAATTGCATTTATTCGAAAAAGTACATTCATAGAAAAGAAAACGTTACACTTGGACATTGTGCTAAAATAGAATAATTGATTCCTGATCATCTGAAGGAAGGACTGTCTTCCTAAAATGCATCTGAAAACCATGGTTTTCAGATGCATCTAAAGGAGACTAAAAGGAAGTACAATGTAGGCTTTAATTCAAAATAAGGAACATTACCTAATTGTATAAAAACACTGTTCTTGTTAACAACTGATTGATTGTGTTTTCAAAAATATGAAATACTTATTATAAGTAAGGTTAAATAAATATCGACGTTAGCGTTTACAACCGGAAAATTAAACCCTTTTCACGTTTTCTTTTCATTAGTAGGGTACAGATTTTCAAAACACGGGATGTAAATTTTGAGTATATAAATTATGCAATTATAATTCACTGTTTAAAGACAATATAATTTCGAGCATATTGCTTTCATTTCTGTATAACTGCAAAAAATTTTATACTTAAATTATGGAAGGAAATATTTTCAATGTTTTTTCAAAAATGTGATAGAATAAGCACGCCGAATATATTAAAGTACTTATGAAAGTCCAACAGAAATGTAAGAGTTATTTTAAACCTAAATAATTTGTAATGATAATATAATAGAAAAATAATTTTGTTTGGCTATTCTACTCTAATATCTAACTTTCTGCTATTGATATCTTGTAATACTGGTAAAAGAATATAAAACCTAAATATCAACGTTCATAAAAGATGCCTTCCTTTTCTTCCATACGTGGAGAAAATAAGACTCTATATCTTATTTTGGCTACTTCTAACTTTAAGGATGTAAAAAAGTGTCACTCTATAAGCCACATACCTCCCTCTGATGTTAATATCAACAATATGTCTGGTTTATTTCCATGAGCCCACATTTCATATAATCTAAAATGTACTCTATCTTAAAATTCCTAATTAAACCCTCCTGGGAGTACTCTATTTTTATTTTTTACAGCAATAAATCATGCTTCAATACAAATTACACTAAACATTTTTTTTTCAAATAACGGAAATTAAATGACAGCACTGTAACTGACAGAAGAACAATCAATACAATAGTAACTACTTTTTTTAGACCAGAATGATTGTGAACATATTAAACAGCTTCGTTTTAACTACACTCGACTTGTTAATACTTGGCTTTAAAATTCAATCTTTTAGAGGTTTTAAATCTAAATTGCTTTTTGTGAAAGAATTTTCACGGAAAAAGGACGTTACCTAAATAAAGCATAAGAAAATTTTTTCGTGAAAATACGATGGGAAATTTAGTGTAAAAAATTTTTTTTATAGTGTTGAGAGAGCATTTTCTCAAAAGTTTCTATCTTCCCCACATTAAGTACTTCTTACCAAACCCACCCATGTTCGAAATGTTGTTTTATCACGTCTCAACACCGGCCATTTCCGAGGAATCGCACCGATTCCGGCCTCGGACACACACACTCCCTACAGAAGGTGTCTCTTGCCCAACAGATATCCCTCTTTAACCCCATTGGGAACACGAGATCGGATCTCTTGGCAGGTAATGAAGCGTTGAGGTTTCAAAACGCAAGGATCGCTTTCACTGCCCCGAGGCTGCGGGATAAACAACTTCTCTGCTGCAGTCACCTTTATCGTTATGATTATTTTTTTGTCGCAATATCTGTGTCGGGTTCGGATGACAATTGATCTATAATGAATTCGCGCTTTGCAATGCTTGACGAGGTTTCATGTTCTTGTTATGGGTGATTGGTATGGTGGATTGTTTCAGCTTTGATATCAGTCGTGAACTTCTTTCTTAATGAATGCACGTGGAGGGAGGATTATAGGGATTTCGTGCGGTTTTATTTGTCAAACCGACTCTAGACGAGAGGTTTTTGTAATATCCTTTTCTGAAGTAAACAAGAAAAATTATTTTTAAAACATGTGTTTAACTAAGTTATAGGATTATGTAACAGCAGTGTTACCGAAAGAGATACTAACAATTTCCTCTGTTAGTATTAGAGTAAACCAGTTTATATATTTCTACAATTCCAAAGTGTAAAATAACCCTCCCTCTAAAATCAAAATTTTAATTGCAAGTTTAATTTTTTTAAATGTAACTTATGTAATATTGTTGCTTTTCTTACCGGCCTAATTTTTTCATCGGATTTAATAGACATCTCGGGCAACCTAGAATTAAAAGTTTTTAAATTAACAAGAAACATTCTTATAGTAATTTAATGGAATATCAAAAAGCATAAAATGTTAACATGTAACCACTGCAATTCGATTCAACAATATATTCTATAATTTTTTATCCAATTAGGTTAGTTTTTCTTCCATTTGATGCCGTATTCGCATAAATAATTAAAAGTTTCATATACCTATATAATTATATGACATTAATTTTTAGAAATCTACATTTGAATTAATCAATTTAAATCAAAAAATTGGTATTCTTAATAACCAATTTTTTCTGCAAAAAAATATAGGTATTTTCTAAAAGATTTACAGATAAGGAAATTTTTTTACAGGGTAAGGAAAAAAATATCAATAAATCAATTCACACTCTTGCGAAAAAATCCAACGTTATTTTTCCCACATTTCCCATACAATCTCAACTTAATTAAAACAAATTAAATTAATTGTTCACACATGATCCACGGCATTTCTGCCTAATTTATCGCTCTCCAAAACAACAATTAATCATGCATGCAAACAGAGAAAGAACCCGAAGAAACCTTTCTCCAATTTCCTCTGCTGGCCCGAAGAAAGCATCGCCGCGATTACCGTATCATTAATTACCGAAACATTCCGCCCAGTTCTTCCTTTGCGAAACAACGACGGTAGAGACAAGGCTGCGCCGTTCCTTTTTGTTCGTTCCTTATTCCAAGCATCCATGCGTTATTGATACCGCACAGAGCGCCATAACGAGGCCGATGTGACGAAAGATGTAGTTTTTCTCTCCCCTCCCTCATTTAGCATATACCTCAAAACAAACCGCCATTTTATTTACTTACGGCGGATATACATGGAGCTCTAAAGCGGCGCGACTGGTAGAATATTTCCCACAGATGCTGACGTTGCTATTACACCAAATCGCCAAGAACAATGGAAGGACCAGATTCTCGAACAAATGCAAAACTATAAATGACCCCCTATAAGCGGTGAGATATCCTACTAGGAACCAATTTGGGTTCATTTTATGAATATACCTCAAAAAAGAGTGCCAGACCCAAAAGCAGCACAAACATTCAAGATTCGTCCAATTTGTGTCATGTGTGGCCAAATTTTTTTTACTTCTAGTTGCATTTGCATACATTTGACATACTATTTGGTATGAGCTGTGGTTATAGGGGAGTGATACCTCATATGAGATACTAGTGTTGTGTCGTTGATTATTCTTAGGAAAGTGGATTTGACTATTTTTAGGGACTATTTTATACTCCGTGTAAATAAATAGGATGCTCGTCACCATGTCCATGCAATAGAAATGCAATGGGAAATGACTAGTAGCGTAGCGAGCCACCAATTCTAATTAAATAGACTATAAGTACGGATTAAACCCCAAAAAAGTCTCACCCTCTTTAGGGGTATATCTCGCCCCCTTCTAGGGGTCACTTTATGAGGTCGTTTGTATTGTTGACTTTGTTCGAAGGTAAATAACAGGCGAAAGCTGAATGAGATACCAGTACTTGAGCCGTACTTGACACTACCATAAGGAAAGCGATAGGAAATTTACAGCCGTTATGCCCTCGACTTGTCGCTCGAGTTGCTGCATGTAAATCCACCTTAAGGGGTTTTTGTTCTTTCGGGAATACCGTCCTGGAACGCACTCGCCACACCTCACCTTCAAGGGAAGAAGAAACAAAAAACCCTGCCAAGGCCTGCTTTGATAAAAAGAGATTATTATTATTATTATCATTACGCCTAGGAGACTATTATCTCTTCGAGAAGAAGCTGTAACAATCAGTACTCGAGAGAGAAACAACAAGATCCTTTTTTTCTTCATCCAACTTTTCTCTCCAAGGACGGACGATTGTTCCATAGTGCATAGTAGTATGGATATTGCGAGACTTGTCTTCCGAAGAGAGTATTGATTGTTTCGTCATGCATGAAAGAGTAAGGGACCGTTTTAGAAAAAACTGGAGGGCAGTGTGTTTCGAATTTTTTTTTCTGAATGTTTTTGGGCGAGGCTGTTGTGGTCAGTGTGGGAATTCGACTAGGAAGTAAGTAGGCCTACCTGAATCTTGTTGCGGAAGACGCTCGGTGACGGGCGCAAGGTCGTTGGGATGGGGATGAATGAATTAAAGTTCCTTGTGGGATGGGGGATGATTGTCTTCCTGGATGAGGGACGGGATGGGACATCCGCTAATGACTTGGGTTTGATCCACTTCGAGGGGACCACCGCACCGCATTGCGGTTTGTGTTACGGCATGGTATTGACTTAGAGGGAAAGTCCTTCGGTATGGCAAAGGCGTTGCAGATACACCCATCTTAATCATATAATGACGAGTATGCTGCAATAGTTTGATTTTACCAACCAATTTGAAAATTAACTTATGTCGAAATATTATTCTATTAAACTTCTTAATAGTTTAAAGTTATAGAAATTAAATTAAAAATATATTTAATGCAAAGCAATGTATTTTACTATGTAGTTGAAACATGGAACTCAGACAATGTCTACCTAAAATTTAACGGAAGGAGATGGTAGATGATGTACAGAAATCTTCGAAAAATCACCTTCGGATGATGAATAAAAGTTATAAATAATGGCAAGCATATGAATAAAATACATACAAAAAGCATATGAATGCTACATTTCTTAAAATACCTTTAGCATTCTTCATATTGTCATAGCTCACAGAAAATATTACAACTAAAAGCTTTTAAGGTGAAGATTCCCTTAAATTTGGTTAACAGTTACATTCTCCCACAAATCCTCATCTTTACACTTGTCCCATTTAAAACGCAAAAATGCAAACTTAAAATATTTTTTAAGTACACATTTCAAAAATACTATTTTTGACATTTGTTAACTTTTCAGTTATTTATTACTTTTAAAGTTACTAATTTTGTAATAGAATCATAGGATTGAATAAAAATGAAAGTGATTTTACTAAACTTAAACTCTAAACAGATAGCATATTACGTAATCAATTTAGCCAGAGTCAGAGTTTTAGCACATAACTGAATTTAAATGATTACGAAATTAAAGTCAAATCACAATGAGGGTTCTTAACAAAACACATTGGAGTTAAATTCGATTTGAAGCTTAATACTCAACAACTCATCGGATGAGTATGCTAATCATATTAAACGATTCCCACAGGCCAAATGTTTGTACCAGTCTCCAGCACATTCATCAACAGGGAGGAGGTCACAGAATAACAATTACTACGTGATTCATTAAGTATACATCCTCCATATCGCTGACCATTCTTCACGTTAACTCTTTCAATCCTAAGCCGCCCCATATAATCATAAAATCGTATGGAAAATTTGGGGCGGTTAGGAGTGAAAGGGTTGAAAGTCCTATGTATTATTGAAGATCTTCGAGAAAGACGAAAACTCTCGGCCGTGAGAAAGACTCGAGATGAAGTAGGCGTTGTTATTAAAGCAGTAATTAAATTTTTTGTGCCCAGGGAAGTTTTCCCTTTTTCTGGTGATTAGGTCTGCTTTTATTACAAATTTAGTGTGGATTTGGGTATGGCCTCGTTTTTTGGATGGAGTTGGGCGTTAGTTAGGGCTGTAATTAAATGAGTTTGGGGTTTTATTTGTGATGTGAATGGGAATGTGGTGGTTAAACGGGGATTATAAGATTTTATTTGATAAGCGTTGAAAATAAAAGTTGTGCAATTTGTAGGGATATTTAGTGCGCAATTAAAATGATGTGGGAATTTGTATATGAGGTTCTAAGCTCTTATTATCTTCAGTTTTAGGGTTTGAAACTTTTATGATTGTATTCTATGAATTAAATTATCTGAAAGCGTTCAATGATTTCACCATCACAACAATTTCCTTCAAAAATAACATTCTCAAATTCTCATAAAGTATTCAATTTTTTTAGAAGAGTTATAAACATTTACAATATACTTTCTATTACCTGAAAATACAAACCTTTACCATATGTTTTTAATTAAAATACGGCAAAAAATGTATTGTCATAAGATCTGATTGATTGAATGAATCCAGTCTCATTATAAAGGCAACTTAAGTTTAAACAAATCCTTTCTGTTTCATACAATTTTGCTACATCATTTGCACCATGAGACTGTGGCTGCCATACGGTCAGCCCTCCGCATGCAGAACAAGGCACGGGCCGGGCTAAAGGTCGGATCTATCGTCCCCTGTCAGTCATAAGCCTGATTTTGTGACTGTGAGGGGGCTACTGGGGCTACAACACGGTGGCGTGCCAACTATACCAACGGCACGAGTCACTTTATTATTAAAAATAATATTTGTTTTCATTATTACAATCGATTCCCTTCAAAGTTATACACAAATTTCACAATACATTTTTATAATTAAAATGTTTTAAATTATTATTGTCGCTTAATCAATACAATTGGCAATTAGTTGTAGTCAAGCATTTAGTCTCCAAATACCCTTACCATTAAGTAAAGGTTAACTATTTTTTCACACAATCATCAATACTATATAAACTCTCAGGCTTTCACGGCCGGAATTATCAATTGAATTCATAAAATCAAACATTTCCGGGATATCAGGCCGTGTTCTATTTTTATTCGTATCAAACGTTTCGTCCCTCTCTGTGGAGGACATCATCAGTGAAAACATTATAAAAATTATAAAAATGTTTAATTTATAATGTCCTCCACAGAGAGGGACGAAACGTTTGATACGAATAAAAATAGAACACGGCCTTATATCCCGGAAATGTTTGATTTTATGAATTCTATCATCAATACTATAGTTACAACCATCAACACTATCACAGAAAATATTTCGATATTATAATTACGAAACAACATATCAATTGATCACATGGTCCCCAACTTATTAAATTACTTAAACCAACTCCCTCAATAAATCAACCAAGTCATTCCACCAATAATAAACATATTTTCCCCACTGCAAAATAACAGCTTCTCGCTATATCGTAGGAAGAGAGCATAAAGAGGACAGTTATGAACCCAATTGAGAGCAGAACCCGCGATCTCCCATTACTGTTCTCTACAACAGGAACCAACTAACTGCGAAATCCACCCCGAGGGGACGAATTTCACTTTTAACAATGGAGAATAAATAGGGAAGGGATAACATTCACATTCGGATAATGGTTCATAGGAACATTAATAATTTTCGCGGACAACAATGTATATGGTCTGCATAATGCAGTGTCGTTAAAGGATGGTGAAACTTGATGTTTCTCAATGCTTTTAGTTTAGTGTAAAATAAAGAAGTGAAATATTTAGTTTTGTGATTTCTGTATTTTGTTTAGTCCTATAGTTTTATTTAAGATGATCCATATGTTGCTTATATTCATAGTTACGCCTTGCTATTTACATAGTCTGCATAAATGCATGTTGGTTCATTGGAGATGAGAAAAATATTTCGCATTTTGTTTTGATTAAGTACTTTTCCAAGCTTGTAACAATGTGAAAATCTCGAAACCATTTATCACCCTTAAAACGTTTACTACATAAGAAACAGTTTCAAGAAGAAAAAGCCTTTTTAAATAAGTACCAGTTTGTTAACTTATGTACCTATCTATTATGTTCCAAAAGTCTGTGCACATTTTAAGCCTTTTTATGAAGAATTTTTCAATGTACAAAAACACAAAGGGTATATAACTAATTAACCAGTTATTACATTTTACCTAAAGTAAATGGAAAGTTCTATTTTGTCGTAAATTACTTGAATCTTTCACCTGTTTAACCTGCTTTCACATTTTGATATTTTTAATGAAATATATTAACATTATGAAATAAATTAAATCATAGATAAATGTTTCTGCTTTGTTAGTTGTGGAACTATAAAACTAGTTTGCATCGTAATAAGATAATCATCAGTAGTTTTTAATTCAATCAGTTGAGAAAGTAAGTAAAGATTAAACTACCCTTGACTGATTGAATTAATGCGTTCTCAATGACTTCATTCATGCAGAATTGAAAAGCTCAGAAGAGTAATACTTGACCGATTCATCATTGCCTTTAAATCCTAATTAGCCCAGATTCATATGCATAGTTGAATGTCCTATTGTATTTTCCGTAGATTCGAAAGTGTTTGATAGATCTTAAATACTTGAGTAAGAAAAAATAATTCTTATAGTACCTAATAGTATATTTAACTAGTTTTCTAAATATTCACATTTTTTAAAATTAGAGATGTATTAATTTCTTCAATTAATTCATATCATTGATAAAATTTATCAAAAGAGAATAATACACATTGGTGAACTCATGTATTTTATATAGTTAATAATATTAAAAGCAAAAATTAAGCAACTTTATTGATAACCAATTGATATTATTTTAAACATTTTGTTACAGATATAAATGACAAATAAATATAGTTTCAGACATTAATAATCTTTGTCAGTGCTCCTTTGTAATGAAAATAATATAGAGTTTTACAAACAAACATATAAATTTCGCGTGATATTTAAAGGAACGAAGAAACAAAAACTGTGTTAAGCGCAATATAAAATAGTCATTTCTTCATTAGGTAATTTTTACGCTATTTAAACTAAAAATTATCCGCATTAAACTACATAAATTTTTAACTATGTGAAGTTAAATTTTATTTTAAAAGGGTTGTTAATAATTATTTATTTATTTAGAAGCACACACAACAGGTCAGCGACCCAATTACAGTGTGTGGAGAGAAAAAAACACAATTATAGTATGTTCATTTATAGAATAGGCATCTGGGACGTAATATATTAGAAACTGTTACTATTGTAATTATCATCGAAAATATTTTTCTTTTGCAATGACAAGGCAGCCGAAACAGAAGTAGTTAGAACATTGTAAAAATTCAGTCACTGAAGTTGTATGATAATCGTTATTAGGCGTTATTGAGCGTTTTTTATCCTGTTTCAGGCTCCTTTCTAAATACAAATACAAATACACATCAAATCGACCAACTACAGGCGTAAGCCCAGCAAGGTTGGTCCAGTCTTTTTAACCCAAACTACCGGAATCCCAGTATCTGTCAATTTTCCTCTTGAACTCGTTTACCCCACTTGAATTTACTATTGTTTCAGGCAACGCATTCCATCTATCCACTACCCTATTAAAAATAATGCTTTCTACAATCCGTCTTAAATTTGACTTTATTCAATTTGAAATTGTGACCCCCTTGTTCTATTACCCGTATTGAAATCAAGTCCCTCTGTGTCCCCCTGCTTTACCATTTTAAAAAGTTGAATCAAATCCCCTCTAATCCTTCTTTTCTCTAGAGTGAACATATTTAGCTTCTTTAATCTTCCCTCATAACTAAATGAACAGACTATCTCGGGTAGTATGTGGGAAAACTATAAAGTAAATTCCAAGATCATCATTTGTACACACATTTTCTTAAGACACGCATAATTTCTGTGAGATATTAATAGCAAATAAAACCATTTGTATAGTCTCAAATTTTAATGAAACTAATGTTTGATTTAATAAAATGAAACTGATACAAACAAAATTTTCATTTTGATTAGTTTATTTTATTTACTGTTCCAACACTCGAGTTTTAACTTTCCCCGGAATGTTTCACGATGTAGATCAAAAGTAATAGCTTTTCATGGTCGAATTTTCAATCAATATTTGTTCAAAATAATCGAGTAACTAATGAAAATGCCAACTCTTCCTTTCAAAACTGACTGTGAGGAACAAAAATCACATTCTTATTTAATTGAAATATTTATATTTTTAAACCAACAATAAAACAAATTCTCTCAAACATGACTTAATTGAGTAAAGAAATGTGGCCGGTGAGAACATTCAAATGAAAAAACAAATAGTGTGAAACAAATGTTATGTTGAAAATTAAATATGCAGTTTAATGTGTACTTATAGTGTATTGTATATCATGTGACATTTTTTATACTTAAGTTCAGAGTTAAAGTATTTTATATCAAACCAGTAAATGAAAAATATTATATTTGCTTAATTTTATTTTTTTAATTTGGAAAAAAAATTTGGTTTTATAAAAAATTTTGCTTTAGATAAATATAAAAATATATTCGACAATTTATACTAAAATGTTTAATACATTTATATACAGAGTGATTGTAAACACCGTTAGGACTTAAAAAAGTACTTGTATTATTGTTCTTTGATTTGAGTAATCCCTGATATAAATATTTAAATACGACACTCGTTAAAGGTGTGCATTTTTTAAAACTTATTTTAAAATTCATTTAATTTATAATTTTTTACGCTAATTTTATTTGAACTAAGTTTAATCTTATAGAATAAAGGATTTTCATCAAAACTTTTTGTTTTGCTGTGTTACTTAAAAAAATAACATGACTTACCTACATTTTCAGACAATTCAGGTGATGACCGTTTTTCAGTCAAAAATTCCCTCAAATTTGCTCAAAAATGGGTCTCAGTAAAAATATCAACCTTTTATATAATTTTAATAGTGAAACCCTCATAAACATTTTAAATTAATTTCTCAAACGTTCTATAAATGTTTGAAAATGCCATGACTTTTAGTTATGGATATATCCTTGTTACCTAAAACTTGCATTTTTTTCTATATCCAAACACTTAAACCTCCAACAGAAAAAATGAACTAGTTCTTTATTATATAATCGGTTATGTTAATCATCAAAAAGGAAAATGTCGTTAAATCATCGAGCCTCATCGTTGTTCTAGGCATGTGCCCTGAATAATCGAGTCGATATATATTGTGTGTTTAACAAACCGGAAGAATATTAAAACAATAGGCGTGTCCCAGAGAAGAAAGGAAATGCAAAAGCTATTACATTTTCCTTAACCGATCTTCATTAATGCTGTATGAACTCTGCATTCCGTTTTACAGATGTATTTTTCTTTGTATGTTGGTTTGAAATATTTGCGACCAGAGTTATAATGTCACTGTAATATGTACAGTTGGGGAAATAAAAAACGACTCAGTTGCGATTTCTGGCGAACCACTTGGGTTAGGAAGACAAATGAGGTGTCATTTTTCATTGTTTAAAGTTTAAAGTATTCTTTAACCAAAAAAATTTTAGAGTCCTTAGGGGGTCGTCTTCATATTAAACGAAACACTAACTTTTTTTTTTCAATGGGGACCCCCAATTATTATGATATTTTCTGAAAGGTCATCCCTCAAAACCCCTAAATACCCAGTTTCATCCAGATTGATTCACAATTAAAAAATTTTTGAAAAAATTAAAAAAAAAATTAATTCTTAAAATCGGGAAATATTTTGATGGTAATCGATTTAGGTAGTAATTTTATGTATAAAGCCAAAATTTCAATCGATTTCACCGAATAGTTTTTGATAAAAACGAACTTTAATCTTAAGGGGCGGTATACCGTTGCCGAATGCATACCGCGAATATTCTTTCTCGTTCGTTTTTATCAAAAACTAATCGGTGAAATCGATTGAAATTTTGGTTTTATACATAAAATTACTACCTGAATCGATTACCATCAAAATATTTCCCGATTTTAAAAAATAATTTTTTTTTTATTTTTTCAAAAATTTTTTAATTTTGAATCAATCTGGATGAAACTGGGTATTTAAGGGTTTTGAGGGATGGCCTTTCAGAAAATATCATAATAATTGGGGGTCCCCGTTGAAAAAAAAAGTTAGTGTTTTGTTTTTAATATGAAGACGACCCCCTAAGGACTCAAAAATTTTTTTGGTTAAAGAATACTTTAAACAATGAAAAATGACTTCTCATTTGTCTTCCTAACCCAAGTGGTTCGCCAGAAATCGCAACTGAGTCGTTTTTTATTTCCCCAACTGTACCTACTGGGTAGGCTCAGTTTGTTTCAAACGTAGTTGAAGAAAACATGATGCATTTAAAAATATTATCTCAAGCTTCCAAATGTTTTTTTAAGAAAGAGCAGTGTGTTTATAGTATGTTTAATAATATTTTTTATGATATAATAATTCTTTATCGAAAGCATCTTAGTGATTTCTCACATAGAAGAATTTCAAAATATTATCCGTCATTTCTATAAAAAAAAACCACCGATTTGAACATGGATTTGACATTACACTTTTGGTAGAAATTTTTCTGGACAATACCTACCCTGAAATAAATATTTTATTGATTAAAATAACATTTAGCATTTAAAATTACGTTTGATAGGTATCATTAATTTTTTTCCCTTCGTACTAGATATATTCGATTTAATTTTATAAAATCAAATGCGCATTAAAAAAGTTCAAAAAAGGTTTTAAAAATTATCTTTACTTTACATATTATGTCGTATTTTAATGAAAATTTATGCCTACTTGAAACTTAAAAAACTTGTTTTTTTTTTCTGGAATTCTTCCTTAAAATGAATTTATGGGGGTCAAGTCAAACCATCAAGAGAGTTTTATTTGATATTGATTGTTTTAAAGGAAACAATCAATAAAACAGTTGAAAATCTGAATTTTCTTTAAAATGCATGAAAGTTTTCCTCCTTTAACAGAAAAAATAAACACTTCCTCCATGAACAGAAGTGGGTACTTCCATAATTGTCTAAAAGTCCACATCATCAGACGGCATATAATTCCCATCCCCATACACATCCAAACTGAATTAACCTCCCATACAACGCTATAAAACGAAAAAAAACTTTGAACACCGGTTTTACTTCATCAACGCAGGAACGAAAGTAAACAACCTCACCAAGAGCAAAAAGCAAAATTAAAATTCCCTCTGTCCAAACGAACGAAAGAGAAAACGCAGGAATTAACGAACGGATCGCTCCACATTCCGTCCGGTTGACAGCAGCAGCAGCCTTGCGGGGCGAAAAAATCCAGTAGGCCACGGCGACCTTCGGCGGCGCGCGGGGATGTCCCCGCCCGATGTGGGTCAATACTCAAGGGGACACCGCCCGAGCTGCAGCGGTGATCTATTACCGACTCTTGTTGCTGTTGCTTTCCCTGTCCGTCGTCTTCCTCCGCGACTATCTCTCTCTGCTCTCGTTACGTCACAGCGGCCGATTGTGGAGAGGATGGAGAGAGAGAGTGGAGTGGAGTGGAGTCAGTGAGGAAACGCCTTGGTATCGGAGAGGATTGGTGGTAGCGGGTACGTTGTGCTGGAGGATTGTTGCGATAAGAATATATTGTTAGGATAAGAATATATTGAATAGGCGAAATGCTTTGGTATAGAATAGGATTGCTAGCGGGTACTTTATGCTAGAGCTAGAGAATTGTTACGATGTGGTAAAGTTTGAGGATAAGGTGGAGGGTGATTGATAGGATAAGAAGATATTGAATTTGGGTAAAGGCTTTGGGATTAGAGATGATTGGTAAAGGGTGCGTTGTGCTAGTTAATTGTTACGACTTGTTAGAGTTAGAGGATAAGATGGAAAGGGATTGTTAGGATACGGAGATATTGAAATGGGGAAATGCCTTGTAATGATGGTAGAGTATTGATAGCATGTCTCTATTACTAAACTAAACTCTTTGGCGCAACAGCCCTAGTGGGCCAAGGCCTACGATGCCCATCTTCGTTTTCGTGACCGTGGGGCCCTGGGGTGCAAGTTGTTAGGCATGTGTCCCGGTTAGGTGGTCATTCTAACGCGAGACCCCCAGTGTTTAGTTCCCAAGCAAGCTTGGTCCTCATTTTATCGTTTTATCGACCCACTGAAGAGATGAAAGGCTGAGTGGACCTTGCCCAGCCCGGGATTTGAACCCCGGGCCTGTGGTGTGGAAGCGCGAAGCACTACCACTGAGCCACTGGGCTACATGTCTCTATTATGCTAGTGAATTGTTACGATGAGGTAGTGGTAGAGGATAAGAGAGAAGTGGTTATTAGGATAAGAGGAGATTAAATGAGATAATTAGTTACATATTAGTTTAGATTACAAACTTTAAGTTTTTGATGAGTGAAAAATTCTTAGATCAAACAACTTGAATATTTATCTTCTTATTACTAATTGGGAAAACGCCTATGTATTGGAGAGGATTTGTGGTAGCGGGTGCGTTGTACTGGAAGATTGTAGAGATGTGGTTGAGGAAGGGGTTGTTAGGATAAGAATATATTGAATAGACGAAATGCTTTGGTATAGAACAGGATTCGATTCGTAGCGGGTACTTTGTGCTTGCGAATTGTTACGATGTGGTAAAGTTTGAGGATAAGATGGAGGGTGATTGTTAGGATAAGAAGCCATATTGGAATTGGTGAAATGCCGCCTTGATGTTGAGATGAATGGGCTGGTATGGGGGGTATCGGGTGCATTATGTTAATGAATAATACCTTCCGTGGACAAACAGGCAGAAGTCCAACCTCTTCAGAGCACTCCCTTTTCCATTTGCAGTGCAGCTTTATATGGCCCTGAGGCGCCGAAGCTAGCAGCTGCTGTCGTCGATGCCGTTGAGGACATACAATTTGTATGTCCTCATCTAAATTTGTATGCCAATGGATACAATAACAACAACAGCATGCATTGAGATCAGAAAAAGTCTTGGTATCGGTAGTAAGAAAGAGGATTGGTATACGGTGTGCTAATGCTAGTGAATGTTAAGTATGAGCATAAGGGAGGAGGAGATTTTAAGGATAAGAGCTTTCAGGATCAGCTATTAAGAAAAAAATCAAGATAAATAGATTTAAATTGAGGTAAAAATTTTATTCCTCAATTTATTTCATCCTCAAAAACATGTAAGTAGAAAAATATTATAAAAAAATTAATTTTTCTATAATATATTTAATTATTTATTGAATATATATCTATTATCTTTGATTTTTTTCGTCTTTTGAATATTTTTATAATTCTATAATATTACAGCACACAAATTTAATTAAGCTTTGTGTTAAATATTTAATTAAACAGGGGGTCAGTTTGCAATTTCTTTGATACAATTTCTTGCGTTAAGAAGAAAAAATAAAAATTAAGGATAGTTTATTAAACGAGCGAAAAAATCTCTTTCTAACAACTGGATCACTTATTCTCCTCTTGCTAATAACTGATACAAAAATAAATAAATGAACCGAAACGTCCCTCATTCCAAATGATGAAAAAACACTGACTGATCTTATCATGAAGCACACACTAGACAGCATGGTATTGCTTCAGGAGGTTTGAGCTAGAAAATCCGAACTTTCTATTCAATCTCTTTCATATAAGAAAAAAGCAAAATCATCACTGCGCACTCCTAAACCGATGCATTACTCTAGATAACACACTCCTCTAAACTAATTACTCAAATTACACCGTTAAATTGCCGCAAAACAAATCAAACTCTGGCCACGCATTTCCCTTGGGCCATATACTCTCGTCTGACCCTTTAAAAAAAGAGCAGATGACTGCCCCAAAGCCGTTTGCTACCTATCCCAATCACTTTAGGTGTAGTAGTATTGCAGAAGAACACAAATTGTGGTGGGATTCTCAATTTATCATTTCGGTATTGTCAATTGTAACTCGAGGATAAGGAAAAAAAATCCAGTGAAGCAACCGTGCCCTTGAAGATTGGGGTGGAAATGGGTCAAAACCGCTATTTTTATCTAATTGCCCTTTCTCGAGTTGCCGTGTGGTATAGAAGAGTTAATTGTTGACAGCTGCACTTGGTTATTTCTGGATCATTTTCAAAAGATCTTTTTTACTCTTTTTGACAAGTGGAGGATATCTTCTATTGTTGCTTTATCGATTCTGTTAACACACGTATTTTCCAGTCGTCACTTGTTTTTCAAGTGATAGGCTTCTCTTTTTTATGTGTGTTTAAGGTATGAGTTACAGTGTGTACTTGAGATAACATGCTTCAACTCGGAAGTACACTGTAAAATATCTGGGTAAATATAAAACCAGTTTTTGGTGCAACGTTTTTAATTTCCCGAAACTTTGGTGCAATGATAAAGCTAGATTGTACCAAAAATTGGTAGTGTATGATTGAAAAATACTTTTATGGTGTGATCGATTGCACCAAAGTTTGGTATAATGCTCTTAACGGGGACCGTTGTTCGGACAACATGGTGTTTGTATCCGCGCGCTCCGCAGTTTTGCTTTCGCATGCGTCACAATGAAAAAATATGTTATAATAAGTTTTTAAGTTATTGAATCCCAGTTTTAGCAGTCGTAGAGTGCTTGCATATCGTTCTTCCACTCAGTTCGTAGGTTCTATCCCCAATGATTATTATTTTATTAAAATTTCCAAAAAACAGCTAAAAGTACACCATATTGAGGTGCAACCCCTCTCTAATTTTGAGTGCCTTAAAAACACTATATTATGGTGCAACCTCTTTCTGATTTTTGGTGCTAGTGATAGCACCATAATATGGTAAAGTTATGAGCCATTTTTTGTAGCCGGCAAATAAATACCAGAATCTGGTGCCACGCGGCCCAAAATTTTTTACAGTGTATTCAGAATAATTTACAAATATAAACGCATTATGTATTTCAAGAGTAAAATTTTGTGAAAGGTAAATAAAGAAAGAGTGAACTGAATAGCTAAAATGGCTTAAGTTAATCACATTTTATAAAATTCTAATTATTTTACCAGATTTTTGGGTAATTTATTTTTAAAATTAAATAAAAGCTAAATCAGAAATGCTTATAATAATAATATATAAAAATCTATTTTCATATTTCTCTGTACTTTGTGTACTTTAGGGTCTTACATTTCAACGGTAGTATATTGCTATCTTTGCTTTGAAATGAAACAACTAATTTTTGTTTTAACTTGTTAACACAATAATGTGTGACGGGTTTAATGGTATCACTTCTGTCAAAGAGAATAACTGCTAAGAGCACAATATTCTCGTTAATACAACACTTTTTTCATTTTTACAAAATAAAGTTGATTTTTTTCAGTTAATCTGTGTATGCCAGTTTCACAAAAAAAATTTACAATAACAATTATAACTATTCAAAAAATTCAAACTAAAACATGCATAAAAAATAACAACCTGACGGAAACAACTCTTATCTCCATCGACACACTGTCACTCCAAATCCGTCAAACCAATCCTTCAAATAGTTCACAAGAAAGATAAAACCGCCAACAACAATAGAATCCAAAAAGTACAAGCTGCACTTAATTAGAAGAGAGGCAAAATATATAATAAAAGCAAATGATGCCGAGAGATAGCGAAGAGAGGGATTAATAAATTGGTTCAGAGCCACGAAGCTTCCTTCCTATTCATCAGATTTGACAGTGCTCTACGCCTTTCCTTGGAGTAATTTAATGCCTTTCATCCAAGGCTCATTCATTGGGGACAACATAAAGTTAACCTTATTTCGATTGCTTTTGTTCAGAGCCATGGGGTCGATGGTACCGCTCTAACCTAACTAGGAGATGAGAGTGGAGAGGGGAAATATTGTGATGGCGGGTAGTGTTTCTTAATAGGGTGGGTTATTTTATAGTGTGAAATTCGTAAGGATTTAACAATTATGGAAAAATTTTACCATATATTCAGGATCTTGAAGCTTTGAGAAAATATTTAAATGAGAGTAAATGAAAATATAGCTTACTTTATAATACTTATATTATCTGTCTCGGAGGGGAGTTTACCAAATTTTTTAAAAGGGAATAAATTAATTTATGTACTTAAGATGTGTTCATTAGGGTGTATCGAAAAAAAACTTTTATTTTATTTTGATGATGCATTAGTGCGAAAAAGTTGAGTTGTCTAAGGTGGCAGAGAGTACCTGTGATTTTTTTCAGAATTTTCGGATAATATCTTTAGGCCTTGAAGGTTCCCCATGTTATCCTATAGAGCGCGCAACCCAAAAAGGCCGAAAATTGGTTTTTCTCCTCTCATTCTTACTCAAATTTCACGACGAATGTCTTCACTCGAGTTATGGATCTTATATGATGTATGCTACCCGAAAAAACACGAGGAAAGACGCAATTTTCAACGAAATTTGAGCCCACAAAAACGTAATATAGAGATTTAGGCTGTTATTCAAGTTTTGTTGGGTAGAATATACACCATGTAGAACCCATAACTCACCCGAATTAAGACATTCGTCGTGTGATTAGAGTAGGAATGAGGGTCGAAAAACCAATTTTCGGCCTTTTTGGGTTGCGTGCTCCATAGGATAACATGGGGAACCTTCAGGGCCAATGTGGCACCTAAAGATACTATCCGAAAATTCTGAAAAAAAAATCACAGGTACTTTCTGCCACTTTAGACAACTTTTCCATACTAATGCATCATCAAAATAAATAAAAAAGTTTTTTTCGATACACCCTAGTGTTCATGGCTTAAAATTTACTAAATAAAAGATTTGTAAGGAAGTAAGAACTGTTAGCTGAAGTTGATGATGTAAAATAGAATAAGATTTTATGTACCGAAGATTTTGATTTAATGAAACAAAATATGATTTGAGATATAGAAGGAAATAAAATCTTAATTTGGTGACTGTGTTGATTTTTTATATAATATATATTTCATCTAACTGAAAAAAGACGTGTAATAGTTGCCTGGAATAAACTAGTACAGCAGGTCAAGGCCCATCGACCAAAGAAGAAAGATATATTTCATTTTCAGATTTATTGGTAGTGCGCGTCTATACAAATTAGTAGCGGCTCCAAGATTTAAAGCTTAGGTCAGATACACACAAAGCATTCTTTTTCAAAGCATTCTTTTTAAAAAAAACTACAAGTTTTCTTTTCATTTTGTCTGCTTTCGCCTCATTCTGTCTTGAATTAAATAATTAGAAGGAAAACATGTCAAAAGACGGAGAGCTGTCACACCTGATACCAAGGCATCACTAATCTTACTTAATTTATCTATATCCTCATTGCAATATACTTTCATTCCCACATAAAATATAACAGTTTATCTGCATAAACACTGTGTGTGGCACTCAACCCCATTAGCACCTCAAAAAAACCCACTGTACATAATGAAATAGCCCTTCCAAATCACACAGTGCATACATTAACACAGCACCTCAAGAAACAATGAAATATAAATCACACAGCAAGCAACCTGTTTGCTCCAGAACACCCAACCCAGGAATGCCACAGCAAACTAGCAACGAACCAAACCCATCATCAATGCAAAAAGCCTTCATTTTCCTGATCGGCGACAAAAACCGTCATTAAACGAGGTGTTTTCACTCCTTGTGCATATAGATCAGCCGCAGAAGGAAAGTGTATCATATCCTTCACCTGATGTCCTTTTTTCGTCTAAGATCGTCATATTTCTGTGATGGGAAAGGATCGATAACGCCTCTTCAAGACCTGAGGGAATGCGTGTGTTGAATGCGTTAGGATGCAGAGGCTTTTTTGGGAAGGTCTTTCGGAGTGGTCAAGCTCCAGATTGTCAGCTTTGTGCTGGAGATTGGACACCGATATGGGAGGTCAAGAGAGCAAATAGCTTTGTAGAGCTAATTGAGAACAATCAAAGGTTCAGTTAAATAATAAGCCATAGATATATTTTAAAAAATCGGAATGATATTCAAGTCACTTGCTTGAAAAGCCTTTATAATATTTATTCATTTATTCTTGAACATTTACAAAATACATAAACATTAACAGGAAATAATCAAAAGAAAAACAACATATTACTCACTAAGGTGCCGAATTGGCCCTTATATCAAGAGCATAATTTGAAATTTATAACTCCATCTATTTAAAAAAAATCAATTTTCTATGCTGATGATCTTTTAACATGTTTAATTCACTTGATGCATAGTGAAAAATAGAATATCTACTTTCATATTTAACTAAAATGATTCATATTGAGGATCCCAAATGTTGACTGAATACAGTGAAATTTTTAACCATCTTGCTGTATTAAAGAATCCTACTAAAAATTATTAAATTGCATAATATTTTTAAAATGATGCTTCATACATAAAAGTTAATATACAAGTATTAAATATGTAAAATTTTTTAGGTTTAATTTTCTCTCTATGCTGATAAAAATAGGGGCAGTGGCGTATTCAGGAATAAAATTTTTTTAAAAGGGGTATTGAATCTTTTAGTGGGAGTTTATATAAGATAATTTTAGAGTCCATATATATATTGTCCAAACAAACCATTTCTAACTTTCAGAGGCATATATCTCGAAATTACACCTTTCAATACAGGTATACGTTACACGAGTACCAAAAGCATTTAAATTAATTTTTTTTAAGGAGTGAAAAAATTATTTTTTGTCGAGTATATTAACTTTTAATGATGTTAACTGTCTAATATGAAAATGAAATATGAAAAATAAAACAAATAAAAGTTAAAGGTTCACTAGATAGCGTCTTGAAATATTTCAAATCAAAATTGATATTAAATATATTGATATTGAAATAATTTTTCTATTTTTAATATATCTTTAGAAATAATCAACTTTTAACAAACCGTTGAATAAATTAAGTGGGGTGTAACTATCTTCGACTGTTATTGAGAAGACTTTTAGTTGAGTCCTTTTATTTGTGAAAGTATTTGGGAGGCATCACTAGTATCATTGATATTATTCCACCTTTATTTTAGTTAATAAAAAGTAACATGAAAATAAAGGCTTGGCATAATTTTTCTCCACCTTTCCTCTTCACAAAAATCTTCCTCTTACAAATGAATTACGAATCCAAATCTAATAGAAACCCAGTATAAATTAGCGCGCGAATACAAAACACGCATTTACATTTTTATTCAACTACCGATCATCCGCTCTCAAAAGCCCCAATCAAGTGAACAAACACGTCCGATCCAAATGACATAACCCATCGGGTCCCGTCAATTTGGAAATAAATCCTTGACGATGGCTTAAGTAGGTCACATCCATCCCGAAAAGATGTGTAACCTACTTGCCCCTACCCTCGGGTAAGGGAGGGATGTCTTGTTGGGTGGGGTCGGTTGGAAGGAACGGGTTGAGAACGTTCTTTATTTGGAATCTGTGGAAAGCCTTGGATGAGGGGATGCGGGGCTGACCATATTGGACTGACCGTCTGGTTGCCTCCCCAAGGTTGGACGTTGAGCTCTCTCTCTCGCTTTAATTGCCTGGTGATGTTTGTTTTTTGCTGGGGTGGGGAGCGGGGTTGCTAGGTTGGCTCTCTTCTCTACGGATATCGTTTTTCTTATACTGTTTCGTCTTGAAGTTGTGATAGTTGAGAAAAGATTATGATAGTTGACGAGTATGTTAGAATATTTAAATTTAAATGTGAAATTTGAATAGTGTAAGTTTTTTTTTGTAATTTGTGTGAATTTCCTAAATAAGTATGAATACCCAAGCAGCACAAACCTTCATGATTCGTTTAACTTTTGTCATGTATGGCCAAATTTTGTTTACTTCTACTTCTAGTTGCAGTTACATCAGCTTTCCATGTTTGGAATGAGTTGTGATTCTAGGGTAGGACTTAAGTTGATATAAAAATAAAATACTATAGACATAAGTTATATAGGAAGGTGGTACTAATGTTACAATACTACATTGCTGAAAAGAAAAATATCGAGAAATTAAGAAGTTCTTACTTAAAATTGGTTAAATAAAAATGGCCATATTTAACTCACCATAATGTACATCGGTCATAAATTTAATAAAGAAGCTTTATTTGTATTAAGAAACCAATAATTGCTATTAGGCATTAAATAAACACTACTTTACGAAGAGGAATAAAAGTAATTAATGAGAAGACCTCATTTTTTACAACACACTTCTTCCTTTGTTTCTTCAAGTATTCAGTAAAGTCATATGTTGTACCCTATTTTTTAAGGAATTGTAAGTTAAGAGCTTTCTTTCATTGGAGAGTCGTTATGTATTAGATATTCGATAGTATTTAAAAAAAATTAATAAAATATCAAGACACGAGGCACTATATTTGAGTATATTTGGAAAACTTCATAAATTAGTAGATTAATATCTAGGCAACTGATTTGGAAACTACGAAGTACTGCAGAAATTACAACACAGACGACATAGGACAAATTTTTCTCTCCTTTTCATCTTAAACATGCAGTTTCTAGTTAAAGATCTTCTCTGTATCTGTATCTCAGATCTTCTATCTATCCAGTTATACTTATTCTAACTTCTTCGGAGGCATTTAGCAGAACAATACAGAAACCTAATTACCCTAACGCACCACATTGGCACTTTAAAGTCTTAATTCCAACACGGCAACCCTGACTCCACGTGATCCTCACTCCTTTGCCGTAACAGAAGGGCGGAAAGCGTTTTCTTTATTTTTCGGGATGTTATTGAGTAAATGAAAGGAAGGATCGGTTTCTTTTGGTTTTGTTTCCTGGGATTTTTCATCCTTGGGTTCTGTACTGATAATGGACGGTTTTCCTGTTTCTCTCGGGACGTGCCTGGCGTGGCTTGGATCTACCTCTGATGTGAAGAAATGTGACCTCTGCGATATTTTGCGTGCGTTTGGAAATTAAGTGGTTGATTGATCTGTGAGCCCTTTTGGGAGGTAGTTAGAAATGAATACTTTTAGTTACTTTGGACAGAAAGAGTGAGGGACTTGGATTGGACACGTTCAGTGTACTTTCTAGTTTGTTTGTGAGCACTTTTGGAAGATAGTGGAGAGAGGTAATAAGAAGCAAGTGGGGTGGTAAGAAATATGCGAAAAACCGAAGCATTTTCCTTTAGGTTTATGAGAAGCAGATTTTCTACAGAATATTTTATATCATTATCAGCTTTCAGTAAAAAATATTGCGCCTGCTTAGTCAAAGTGGAAAGATATTATTTACTTGTATCTTATTACCCCGAGAGTCTGTATCTTTTTACGCAAACTGTATCTTGTTACCCTACGAGGGGTCGTAAGAAACAAGCCAGTTATTTAATTTATTACCTAAAGCATCCAAAGTACAGTTTTTCAAAGAAGACTGGAGTGATTTTCTAGAAATAGGACTTCAAACCGTAAGTCTGCAGTTTTTACAGCAGTTTTGAGTACGTTCTAAAGGCATTTAAGCGGTCTGTTAAGTTAAACCGTATTAACGGGCCAAATGTTATGTTAAATGTTAACTGTCACTTTAGTTTTTTAAACTTTTTACTTCAACTTTAACTTCTACCGATGACGTAATGATTTTACTGTATATATTTCTTGTTGTTTTTTCAGTAAACGATTGATGCTGAAATCCGCCTGATCAGTTCTTCTCTGCCTTACCAAAGCTAACGACAACAGGTCTTACAAAAAAACTGCAGAGTTTCTAGAGAAAACTGCAAACAAAGTGTCAAAATTCCCTCCACTTTTTTGAAGAAATATTGCTGATTTTTATTGCTGAGAAAAATTTAAATGAAAGTATTAATATAATTTCTAAAGTGTAGTTTATAAACCGAATAACTTTCATTGAAAATCTTTCAAAATATGCTCAGTAAAAAAATCGTTCTAAAAATGTTTTAAGCTGAAAGTTTTTCACAACGTCACTTTTAAATATAACACTTGAAAATGATGAAAAACGAATAAAATTATATTACTCAATGTTGTGAAACTTAAAAGTCCCCCCCAAAAAAATCTAATTTTTCTGCAAACCTTTTCTGTTTTTAAGGTTGGTTCTTCTTCTTCTTTAAAAACCCTGTGCTCTCCTTTTCCTTCAAGTTGGGATGGTTCAGCAGGATGTCTATGCAGAAATCGTCCCAACAGTTATAATTTTTATTTTATGAAAAGTTGAATAAATAGAACGCTTTGTAAATTTTTATTGACACAATTTTTGATATTAGAAAGAAAACTTTAACACCAAAATATTTTTCAGTTTTTAAAATTCTTATTTCAAAAATATAGTCTAAAAATTAAGGTTTTAAGAAACATTTTAGAAGTGGATAAGGTGCTGGGTAAGAGAAAAAATTCATTTGAAAATTGTTTAGTATAAGTATTAACCCATTAATGCCCAACTTTTTATTTTTCTTAAATATTTGGTAAACACATAGTAAAAAGCCCCAAAACAACTGGAAAAATAGTGAAAAAAATTCCAGGTTAAAATTTTAATTTCTACACCAAAATTAAAAAACGTCCCTAAAAAGGGACGTCAGGCACGAATGCCCCCGTGTTTTTTCCCTATAGTAAACGCATGGTAGAAAATTGTTTTAAAGCCTCAAAAACATCGTCTACCTTTTTAGGCGCAGCAAAAGTGATCGGAACCATACTGTAACATGAATATGAACAAAAATATTAATTATTTATCCAATTAACTGTAAAAATAACCTTAATTAACGTAATTTGAGCATTTTTTATGCTCTAAAACACGTTTTTTCCTCCCAAATCTATGTTAATTGCAAATTAATTAATATTTTTAATTGAAAAGGGCATTCTCTGTTTACATGTTACCTAATATTAGGTAAAAATTACTTTTACACTCCTCAAATCCATCAGAATATCTCAATTTGTGAAGTTTAACGGCCATATTCACCGGTAACCTGACCGGCGGTCAGGTCAGGAAACCATGGTTACAGCCTCTGATTGGTGGAAGGAAAATATTGAATTATTTTTCTACCAATCAGAGGCTGTAACCATGGTTTCCTGACCTGACCGCCGGTCAGGTTACCGGTGAATACGGCCGTAAGTCTTTCAAATGCCCATACTTTTTCATTTTATTTAATTTTATTGTACGGAACACAAATTTCTCCCAAAAAATCAAGCATTAGTGGGATGTGCATTAGCAAGCCAGATGATATAGATTGATCTGCAGTATAGAACACAATGATTAGCGACATCTAATTAGAAAAAAAGCCGAAAATTTATCACAAAAGCGACTTTTTTGGCAATTTTAATGAAAAAAAGTCATTATAACTAATAATTATTGAACTTTTAATTAAAATATAACCGGAATATATTTGCATAAGTAACAAATATAGTAAAATAATAAATTTATTCCTTTTAATTAACACAAATTAATTAATTTCTTATAATTTAAGACTTTTTATTCCATTAATTTAGCAGAAATAACAGTATTTTTCAAAAAAATAAACAAAAATAATAAGTTTATTAGCTTAAATTAAAGTAATTTTATAAATATCAGTTATTTAATTCATTTCATAAGAATCGAACGTGTTTTTATGAAAAAAATAAGGAAACACTAGCATTTCACTATGCGGAAAACCACGGGGGCATTCGTGCCTGACGTCCCTTTTTAGGGACGCTTTTCGAGGGTCCAAAATAAGGTCAAGATAAAATATTTTGGAAAAACAAAAAAACACCCCAACTGATTTAATGTATAAACAGTAATATATATCGTCATTGGACATTTTGTAAAATAACAACTAGGATTTTTAAGCTTTTTCTTTTAAAATTTTTAAAAAAGCTCTTTTCTGAAAAATTCTATCTTCCAACTTTAAAAAAAGTGAACATTTTTTAAAATTCTGCTTTCTTCTTGTGTTCTTTATGTTCTATGAAGATCAGAGATACTTCAGTGCAAATTTTGAATCAAATGAACAATTTTTGTAGAAATAGCAGGATTTTTAAAAAACGTCCCTAAAAAGGGACGTCAGGCAGTAATGGGTTAAGAAAAGCATTTTTTCTGACACAAGTAGATGTCAAATAACTATATTTTATCTATTTAAATCAAATCAATCTATCAATTAATTAAAATCAAACAATCTATTCAAAATAAAATTAGAAATCTAGTGAAATTATCTTAAAACTTTTAATTCAATTTCCTTTTTATATAAATTTTAATAAACGTTTAATTTTACTTTTTCTAATATTTTAACCCTTTATTTACCGCATTATGATTCGCTGCAATTTTTTTCGTGCAAATACTTTTTTGAGTTACTAAATTGAAAATTAAGGGATATACATAAAAAAAATAATTATCTTTGGAAAATTGAATCCGCTAGAGCCAATTACTTAAATTGATACTTTTGGGTACTGTCAGTACACGGAGTGCTTAAATATTCTCACAATACAAGAAAAAAATAGCTTTTTTATCCCAGTAATAAGTCTTAAAAAATAATACACTTAACTTTTGACTTTAACTACTTTTTTGCGGGAACAAAAATAACAATCATGTGAATCCGATCAAAATGGCAGCTAAACTTACAACTTCAGTTAAATTTATTCGCCTTTCCCGCTAAAATACTCATCATAGAACCTTCGCTGCTTTTTATCCTGGAAGAGGATAACTGAAAGAGTGTTCCTGCAAATTATCGTCAATATATTCGCAAGGATGGTTATTCTATGTAATTTTAAAGTTGGCGGTACTTGTAAGTACCGTCGGTAAATAAAGGATTAAATATCTACAAGGTACTTAAATGCAACTTTAATTCTTAAAAATCGTATTACTCTTAGTAACTATCTGTATTAATAATACAAATAATGTTCTGATAGCACCCCCCTGATTACAAAGTGTGGATGAATCATTAAAACAAAAAACTGAGATTTAAGGTGTGGTTCCAAAAGTTTTCATCATCTAGTTATATTTATCTGATGTAAGATTTGAAATTGACAACCCACACTTGTCATTAATATTACCATGAGTTACCTATTTCAAGGTAAATGGATGTTGTATTTTGTTCTGATTGTTCTTTTATTTGTAAATTTTAATTTATGATGGATTAAATTTAAAATTATCCAAAGATAATATTCAGTATTTATCATTAAAAAATGATAATTATAAATTCAAATTCAAATCAAATTTATTACAATAAACGAAATACAAAATATTATGATAAAAAAGTATACAAAAAAGAAAAAAGAGAGAAAAAAGGGAAAATACATTGATCCACACATAATTTTTTTTTATCAAAGGAACAACTTTCAATAGCAACTTGCAACTTGCTTGCTTAAAATAGTGATAAAGTTTTAAAGCAAAAATAAATTATTATCTTGATCGTGAATAATGTGCTACCATTATTTTAATATTATTTTTAATTTTAATGCTATTTTGAACACTTGATATAAAACACTGTTATCACTATATTTTTGTAAAGATTATAATGTGTTATAAAAACAGTTTCATTTAACAAATAGTTTGACATTTCATTTCGTTCGTTGTACATACATTAATAATGATTTTAATAGTATTTTACTGAAAGGATTTTATAACATTTTCATTTTAAGTTAAATAGTCAACAATATAATTACCATAAAACTTCAAAACATAATGTTTAGTATTTTAAATAACGTATTAACTGTGGAAAATATTGCATCTTTTAAATGAAAATGTTTATTGGGAAGCCTTTTCTTAGAGTTAAATTCATTTTCACCTACAACAAAAGTAGGTTATATGTATTTGATTTTACGTTGTGTTCTAATTTTCAAAGAAAAAATTCCAGATTTGTATGCATAGAAAACTATTAGCACAAACACTTCAAATCTTTTCCCATTGTTATGGAAATGCTTTCATGAACAAAACCTAGTTAACGTCAAATGAATCAAGATGTACAAAAGGTCGAAAAGATCCGAGAACTAATTAAAAGGGAGAAGAGCATGTGTCATACAAGTTGCTTACTCCCACGCTAAGTTTAGTTATTTCAATTATCCATATAAACCTTCATTTTCTTTCGTGAGATGATGTGACTCTGAGGTTAAGTCTTTCTGCCTTGCAACTCTGTTAAGAAATTCCCGTGTTAGTAATTTGAAAATGTCAATTTCCTGTTCGAATAAGGTCTTACTGTCATCTGGTAGATTGAGTTACAAAACCACTTTAGTCTCGGATTGTAAATTTGAAAACGTTTGGCTTTGTCTATCAATATTCCCACGGGCTCGGTTGATTTTTTTAACCTTCTAATGTCTTTCGTAAATTAGCATTTAAATTTTATCTTTCTTAAAAGAAAAAGTTAACCTAGTCAAGGATTTAATGATATTTCTATTTTCTGACGCCATGTTGTGATAACCCAAAACTGCATCTTTCTTTAAAGCGATTTTTAAATTCGTGTATTTTATTTTTACTTTAAAATTGAGTTTTCTATCACTTATTGGTAATGAGAAAAATATTTTGTGTGCATTAGACATATTATTTTGATAATTATTTTCATTAATTATCAAATATATATAAATGTTATTATAATCTAAGTTTTTTATAACAGCATTATCCATCCAAATATATTAAAAATAAGATAGCATTTAGATGTCCTTATTTTATTTGAAAGTGGTTTGCCGTAAATAGTTTTTTCTCTTAAAACTTTACTGCTTATTGCAATAGTTTATACCACGATAAAGATTATTGTTAGAATTAAAAAATATAAAGGGTTTAAATATTACTGCTGTGGTATAAACAGATATTTATAATAAGGAACTTGCATGATTTTTTTATATTTTCTTAATATATTCTTCATGCAAAAATAAGCCACTACACAAAATTTGAGGCCGATGGAGAAATTTTTCGATTGCAAAAAAAATTATCAAAAATTGTTTTTTCCGAAGCACTTGAAAACGCTTAATTGCATGCACAGTGACGTCACTAATCATGGACTTCGCCTAAAATGTTTGCCTTGGATTTCTGACCGTCACCAGAAGTGTCTAGAAGGTAAATATTTATTAAAACACTCACATCGGACACTTCTGAAAAAAAAAAATCATCAACTAAAACATAGAAATTCAATTTTGATTGCAATTTGGCTCGATAGATTCTACGTCACTGTGCAATGTGCATGCAAACACACTTCGCGTTTTCAGTCACGTGTTTTTTTCTATACTTTTAAATCAAAATATTTAATTACTTGTGCACGTTTTTGATAAATTGACTAGATATTTCATTTTACCATACAAAAAACCATACGGAACACTTGAATGTTTATGAAAATCTGACACATGCAAGTTCCTCATTGGAAGTTGTTATTTTGAAATTTTTAATGTATATAATAATCAGTTTAGGTTTGAATTTCAAATGTTCTTATACATTAGGGTGGGTTGGGGTAAAGTGGGTCTTGGGGTAAATGGGTCAGTTTTAATTAACTCCATATAAATGAAATTTAAATTGAATTATTTTCGCTCATTTTTTTGTATTATAATTTTTTATCTGTTGGCAACATTTTCCGACGGTCAAAAATTTTGATTCATGAATTTAAAAACTGAAAATTTTTTTTTATTTGAATGGTAAATGGTATTGTCGAAAAAACAGGGTTTACTAACTTTCCAAATATCTATATCGCCTCTTCCGTGCAAGACTCACACAATTGCAAAAGTTGAAATGTCTACTTTACAGGAGCTTGGCGTGGAAGGACTTCTTTATTGGTCGCCAAGTCGAAAAAGTAGAGTCAAAAGTGTGATCTTTGGGGATTATTTCTATTGGCGCTAAAAAAAATCGCCAAAACGGCTTGATGTGCTTGAATCTAAAATCGTGGTTTAGCTGGCATATCGAACATCGAAATTTCTTCACGGAATTTAAGCACCTTCGGGTGCAGTCAGTATTTGGGTGGGTGACCACTGACCAAATCAAGCATAGCTGCGTTTTTCTCTTTCCTTACACACATTTGCTTTTATTTTTCAGGAAAGGATCTACCTGTTATCAGAATATTCTGCACTAAATAATAAATGATCATAGAAATATATTTACATTTATAATTAAATTACGTTTCTTTTATAGCCGATTTCATAGGTAGACTTTATTTCCTGAAGAAATTATCATGAAAAACCTTTTTTTAATCGACTATCTGTGTATTCCTCGTGAGAATTATGCTACATGATCATGAAATACCTTTTGGTTGCACTGAAACAATAACCAGTCTTTGAAGTTAAACTCTGACGATCAGAGAAAATTTTAATTCATTAAAAAAGGTGATTACAAAATTACGTGCATTTTACTTTACACGGGGCATGTAATAGGTATCAATACTCTCCTGAAAAGTAGGCAAAATTTAGGTATGAGCATAGGAAGAAAGAACAAACCGATGGTGGTAATGCTGAGAATGTTAGGAGGCATGGGTCACACAATCCATCAAAATAAGATTATAAAATACAGAAAGTCAACCAACTTATTTAAAATTTAAAGATTATTTTTAAGTAGGAAATAGTTTTAGCTTTAAATGAGGTTTAATAATTGAAAAAAAAAGAAATATAACACTGACCCCTGAAGATCTCACCTGTCGGGTTGTCCATTTAATTAAATTGAAAAAAAAAGGGTTCATACTTTTCCTATTTTGCTTAAGAATCTCAAGAAAAATTAAATATTTCTGATAAAATCCAAGTATTTAAAAAAGTAAACTGTGCATTTTATTATACACATTCATTATTACGGGCAGAATAATTTCAATGTCAAGTATAGGTCCTTTCCAGAAACGTAGGCAAATATGAGATCGAGAAAGGGGAAAAGAACGTGCCAATACTTGGTGGTCACCCTCCAAAGTACTGACTGTGGCTGAAGGTGCTTAACTTGAGTTAAGAATGAGCCATAATTCACGCGTTAAAACATAAAAAGCCTTGTTTGGTGATTTATCTTAGCGCCAATTGAAATAATCACCAAAGATTAAACTCTAGCTTCGACTATCAACTTGGCAACCTATCTAGAAGTCCTTCCGCGCCAAGCTCCCGTATAGTAAAACTTTCAACTTTTGCAATTGTGTGAGTCTTGCCCGGGAGAGGCGATATATTGTAATAAATTACAGCAGACTTTTGTAATATTTTTCCATAAAAGAAAGTCCGAGAGACATTTCAAGCCAATCAGTTTAGAAAAATATAAAATATTTTATCTTTTATAACAATATTTTGTACTTGGGGTAAAATGGGTCATAGTTAGGAGGCCTTCTGTAAGTAAAAACAATGTTTTTAACTTATTTCCTTCAAATATACATTGAACTGTCAAACAAGTTTATTTTTTCTCCAAATGAAGTATTTTAATTGCTACATTTGAACAATGTTCATTAACTTCGGACTTTAACAATTTCACTGAAGTACAACTTAAAACAAATTTTTCAGATAAAAACGGCTTAGCCGATTGCCTTTTTCTTATTTTCATGTATATTTAGTAATAAATATATTTTTGACATCTTTTTGCAATGAGACCCATTTTACCCCACGTTGGGGTAAAATAGGTCATTATTTTGATGCTAAGTTTAACCAACTTACAACTAAAACATATTTGATAAAATTATATGAAAATGTTCTGAAGGATTGTAATGTCAAGATCCAATTGAAAGAAATCATTAAAAAGTAAAAGTTTTGGTGAAATAAAACTTAGAATGTGAAAGTACCTTAAAAGTGACCCATTTTACCCCAACCCACTATATTGATCTTAGAATTCTTGTCTTGTAAATGTAAAAATAACAGTCTTAATAACTTAAAATAACAGTCATTAAAAATTGATCTCCATTAAATTATAAGTTATGAGGTCTTGCAAATTCACAAGAAGTTATTATGAGTTGCTATAATTTGGTCAGACGACGATATAAACTACTCGTATTTGGCCCAGCAAAAAAATCAGCAAAATTTCTTCAAAAAAGTGAAAGGAATTTGGACACGTTGTCTGCAGTTTTCTTTAGGAAATCTGCAGTTTTCTTTAGAAACTCTTCAGTTTTTTATAAGACCGCTGAAATACCTTTAAAATGTATTCAAAATTGCTGTAAAAAACTGCAGACTTACCTGCTGAAGTCCTATTGCTACAAAATAACTACAGACTTCTTTGAGAAAACTGCACTCTTGACGCTTTTTTTAAGGAATTTTGGATATGTTTTTTATAATAATAATAATAAGTTTAGTTTATTTACTACACAAAAAATATTTACAGAACACAAGAGAAAGAATACATTTGACGCCAAGGGGAAAATATTTTTTGCTGGGGCGTTCCAATTAAGGTTTATTTTTAAAGGTATTTCGGTTACATTTCTAAACCATCTAATTTATCCAAAACCAGCAACAAGTTTTAAAAAATTGTCTCAAAAACTGATTGTAGGAAAACATACTTCAAACTAAACCTTTCTTATAAGATAATTTAAAATAAAACGAAAGAAAAAAAATCCTCAAGAACAAGATTATCTCTCTTCCACATATCAAGGAGAAAAATATTTTTTTATATCGATAGATCAAATCTCTATTGTAATTGGATGTAAAGAATTGATCCGATTGAATCGGCCGAGTGACAAACATTTATCTTCGGTTGATTTGTGTGATAACTCTCTGAAGGGTCAAGGGGAATGTGGAAAAGGTCCGAGATGCCCTCACGACTCGCCTACTGAAACGTGAGCGAGATCTGCCTTTCGCTACTGGATTCTGAAGATTCGAGGGATTGCGGGGATCGTGTCAAAATTGAAATTTTAATAGTACCAGGAAATATTTTGAATATCAGGTTTTTGCGTAGTTATGGTTTGAGCGTTTAGTTTTTAATTTTATTGGGAAAGTGTTTTTTCAGTTTTTAGGACATGTTTGATAATTTTTTATGCTCCCCATATTAAAATCCCATTGACTGTTTTATAGCTGTACCGCTGAATTTAACGGCTGATGAACGGTTGACGGTATAATACGTAAGTACTGAACAATTTCTTGTGATGTAAAATTTAGTATTGCATTGGTATTGTTCAATGTTAATCAATTAAAAATTGTGTTACTTTTAACATAAAAAAGGTACCCAAAGCAGAAAAAGTAAATAAAAGTAATAAATATTTAGTACACTGATATGATTGCATATATAAAGGAGCGGGGGAACGCCACTTCCTTTTGAAGAAAAAGAATTAGAAAACAAAGATGAAAAACCGAAACTTTACCCGAATTTCTGACATAAAGGTATGAAGAATAAGTAATTAAAACCCCTGAAAAATATACCTCTACTCGTAGAAAAGCATGTTGAAAATAAAAAGCATAAGAAATATATGAATTTTGAATAAAAATAGACACTAATTATTATTCTCCTTGAGAAGCTCAAGAGAAACCCATAGACAAGCGTGAACATGCCTTGATATCTTTTTGAAATATAAATTCAAATTATCTCGTTCGTTACCTATGATTAGATTCCCATACACAATGGAAATGTCGAAGGCTTGAATACTTATATGCATTGATAAAATGAAGTAGACTTATACGGCCGGACTGTAGTGAAGCTGGATGTCGATAAAGATGGGGAAGCTGGAGTCGAAACGTTTAACAATTCGCGATCTTCAAGACCACGGCCCGTAAGCCAAAAAGTTGGCTTTTGTTTGAGTTTACATGCATTATTTTTTTAAAATGTTTTATTTACTAAACTCGCCACAAGCCAGGGTTGGCAAAAACCCGGGGTTTTTTTCAGGTTTTTTCAATAAAACCCTGAAATAACCCATATAAAATGGGGTTTTTTGGAAAAAGTGTGGGTTTTTTCAAAATAAGTGAGTTTTTTTTCAAAATTTAGTGATTTCTTTCTATGTTAAATGTGTTCTGTCAAAATAATGTCAGTTTTCTTAAAAATTAATGTTTTTATTTTATTTTAAAGTGTTCATTTATCAATGCTATGAGATTGAATGTAAAAATAATCTTTGGAGTAATATGTTTTCTAATTTTTCTTATAATTTGACATAATTGAAACATGGTTTAAATTTAAAAAAAACGACTAAAATTTAAAAAAATATCCTAAACTTTGAAAAACCCATTTAATAGTGAAAGAAATCTATTTAACTTAGAAAAAAACAACTGAGATTTTAAAAACTTCTTAATTTTTTATATTTAGTTTGAACTTAAAACGTCCTAAATTTTGAAAAAACCCATTCAATAATGAAAAAACCCACTGACATTTGAAAAACACTCCCTTAATAATTGAAACCTGTTTAAAATTTTGAAAAAAAAACCAACTGCCAAAATCTTGACTTTTCTTGAAAAAACCCCAAATCGGGTCCAAAATCAGGGTTTTTTCACATGTTTAAAAAACCCAATTGGGTCCAATTCAGCCAACCCTGCCACAAGCATCCAAAAGTATTAGCCTACTCCTTTTTCTGTACAGTATTTTTTACGTTCTTTTGGCAGAATTAATATCATTCATCGTACTTCTTGTAACAATTAACTTTTCCTTCCCTCAATTTAAAACCCCAAACAACCCCCATCCTGCAAGAGAGCTCATCAAATCCCCAGACAGACAGCATCGTGATGTTTATTCGGGGGCCTTTGCAAATCCGTCCGGCACGACTCTGACCCTCGGATTGAGATCCGCTGACCCTCCGTGCTCGATTCAGGGAGGGCCCATTAAACGGAGGCTTTTGTGATGCCTGTGTGCGATTTAAATATTGATCTAATGCAAGTGGGAATGGGTTTTGTATTATTGTGATGCTTCCTTTCCCTTCCATGTATCCGATAGGCGTGGGGGCTGAATTTTAATGAGGAAATCAGGTTGGATGTGGGATTGAATTGTGAGAATTTCAGTGTGCGCTCGTTTGAAATTAATTTTGAGGGTTTGTATTAGGGACCCTTCACATAATAAGGTACATTAGCTTTAGGGTGCTTTTCCTCCCTCCCTGTCACATTTCAGCCACACCCTCTTTAAATAAAGCCTCACAACTGCGTCACGATGACGTCAATTATACGGGAAAAATTAGTGAATTTAATCGATTGATTTCACAGATTTTCTCGTAAGTTTGACGTCATCGTGACGTACTTGTGATGCCATACTTTTAAAACTAAAATCGAATTTAAATTCGATTTGAAATATTTATTTTTTTCAAAGGTTTAGTGACTTTTTATCTTCCGTTTCATTATTAAATCTAGTTGTGGAAGAAATTCTTCTTACTTGTGAATGGTGAATTTTTGTCTGTTTTTATTGATGCATAAATCGCATTTCTATTTTAATCACGTGTGTTCAACTGTAACATTTAAAAGAAGGATCAGAACATGAAAATGTCCATCGAACTTAACCTTATGCAAGTTAAATAACTAAAGTGAATTACTTATTATAAGTTTCTTCTCATTTTTGACACAAACCTCACTAAAACGTCTCACTTTGGCCAGGCTCCCCACTCGTCAAACTTTTTTAGTAATAAATGCTAAATTCTAATATCTTCAGTTATTCAAATTTATTAATCACTGTGAATATACTTGATATGAAAGTGGAGGTACCTGGTTCTTTGCCCCCAACGTCCTCAATTCTTCAATAAGTATAAAAATAAAACAAGCCAACGAATCGAATTTTAAGGTAAACAATTATTAAAGAAGGATATTTTGTAAACTCTTTCAACTGAATTTAAGATTCTGAACAAAACTTTACTTTTGCAAGTAAAATTCACCCTTATACTTTTAAGTTCCCTTATCTGTGTTATTTGATCAAAGCTTATTCAAATCCAAGCAAACAAACCATACATACACAAAGAATAAATTGTATTCCGAAATACTTTTCTCAGAAGAATCCCCTCGCCTCCATAACTCTCGACATAACCTCTCCCTGTGACAAATCCAAAACGATTGACCCTTTTCTTACGAGGAAAGAACAATCTCCCCTGTCACATAAAGCACAAAACCATACCGTTATCAAAGCAAGAGCTCTCTGTTCGCATATATGGGAGTAGTATGCAATTCGCCTCTTTTTTTTATTCGTATTCCGATTGTAATTACTTTCTGTTGGAAAATCGGAAACATCAACACAGCTATCTCTCTTCAACAAGAGATGGACTGTGTTGAGAGCTCGGAAACCGTGTCAACAAAGAGGGACTGTGAGGTATACCCGAGTGGTACCGAGTGAGCCACACCTGAAGATAAAAGTAGGAATATCGCCTCTTTTTTGGAGAAATCTCCTCACTCTAACGCCTTACGGAAGTGTGTGTGTGCGAGGAGATAGTTTGGATAGAGAAGAAGGAAAGTAGATTCTTCGCTGGGGAAAACAACGATTTTTGCTCATTGGGATTTGATTTATGCCGCCTTTGGGACAATGAGAGGGTTATTTGATGTTTGGGTTGGATAGAAAAGTCTGTGAGAGTTCTTTTTTTGTTTGTTAACGCACACACAAAACCTCACTTTTCCTAAAGTGCGACCAGCTCATTCCGTTAAAAAGGATTTGAAAAACAAGAGAGATATTGTCACTAAAAGGTTTTTCTATTTTTTTTCGTTTGATGAAAGTGATACACTTTTGTATCCAAGAAAACACTTATGTATCTTTTGTATTGTTATTCAGTCGGGAAGGTAGGTTATACACGTTTGAATCTTTGATGTCTCTTTTTAAAAGGGGCACACCCACATGTTAAAAATAAAGTCAGTGTTATTTCCAATCCGTAATTTCCTTCGTAAACTAATATGAAACACTATTGAAGCACCAAGAAAATAATAAAATGTCTGTATGACAAATCAATCGTCTTAAAGAGTTGTTGAGATTTAAAAGTCTCATAGAAAACGATGATTGAATTTTTCTTTAAATTTTAGTATCATTTTAAAGCAAATCACTTTAAAATATGGACCTTGGATGTTTAAAACAAAAGGCATGTTTCAGAAAAAAAATCTAATCTCACAGTTGAAAAGAAATAAAATACGGTTGTTTTAAGAGATGAGTACAACTTTGAAAACAATGTGTAATTAATTGAGCTTTTTTTTAAAATTGCACTTTTTTACTAACACATAGTTCTCTTGTTTCAGGTAAATTAGTTTTGTGAAACATGTTTTTTAAGCTCTTAAACATTACATGGTTTAAAAGAAATAACTTAAATGAACGATGATTCGATGCACTCTTTAAAATTTTTTACCACATCACTAAAGATGGAGTGTTAAAATAGAAGCATATAACTAATTTGAATAATCTTTGATTCAGAATGCATATTTGATAAATGAGATAATTTTATTAGAGCAAGAATAAAACAAATGCTACAACTATTTAATAATTTAACTAAGTATAAGTTACTGCAATTTAATACGCCACGATCAGCGTATATAATATAAAGCGTAAGTAGCGTTAGTAGGTAATATAAGAGATAATACGTATGACATACCAAATATAATTATTACACATCACACAAAAATAGATGTGAGAAAATAAGAAAAGCAAATGCCTGAATTTTAACTTTCTATTATATGGCATATTTTGGCAGAATGATGAAAACTCTCTTTTTTCCATCAAGAAATGAAAGACTACCGTAAAGTTTATTTATTTGATTTTTAAAACTTTTCACACTCAAAACGACATTTTCAAAACTGAGTAAAAATATTCAAAATTCAAATCTGAGTGTTACATAGCCAAACTGGCTCCCAATCAAATTTACTCAAGTTTGAAATATGCAGTACCAGTAACTCATTTCTTAAAGACGTATAGCATTAGGCAGCATTAGCCATTACTATAACTGGAGACGCAAGGTAGGGAGGGCGAGATGTCCAGCTTAAAACACAATTACTGTCTGTCTATCACAAGAAGAGCTCTGGCGGTGGCTAGTTCGGTGGTATGGTGTCGAATGATAAATCTTAAATTTTCGAGATCACGATCATGAATAACGATCATGAAAAATCATAAATTTGTATTTTTATGACTTTGGTAAATGACTAAAAATTTTCTTGGATCATATAAACAAAAATTTAAAAAAAAGCCTTATGACCGCTTTTGTGAACTAGCGACGGCCAGAGCTCTTCTTGTGATAGACGGACAGTATCTAAAATTCACAATTTTCAAAGATAAAACAAAAATAAAATATTATTTTAGTGGTGAGACTATTAAATTGCTTGAAACTGAGGATTTCTGGTATTTCAAAATTGAAGGAATTGGATCGTCATATTTGAAGCAAAAGTTTCATATCAAAATGAAAACACTGATTTATACTCATGTTTGAATACTTCCCTTTTCTCGGGGTTTTTGAAACTTATTTAATGAACAAGCCAAATTAACCAAGCCAATTGATTTTTGTTTTTACCTGTAAACTAAATGCGATATTCTATTTCATTTCTTTTTAGAAAAAAAAGAGGCCCAGACTACCACGGAAGAAACCACTCCAATTTTGCCATCCGGAAACACATCCAAAGCCCCACAAAAAAGACAGAAGACAGAAAAAAATCCCGACTCATCTCCCAGTGATTGCGGCAAAAGCGATTTTCGTCCACTTTTCTTGATTTACGTCCCAACCAAGACAATGAGGACACTGCTTCTTCAATTCCGACATTATGCACCGGGGGCAGAAAAACAAGAAAACTGCCGAAATATTTTCTTCCTAGTATCGAAGAGAATTTTTGCGGAACGCCTGATTTAGAGGAGTCAGGTTCCGTGCAAAGACCCCTTCCAATTGGAGTGGAGAGATTTATAGCCATGGAATGGGTTGACCTCACCAGGCTTGTTACATCAAATAACGGATTGTTCTTCTTTTTTCCCTTTATAGAGAGACGCATAACGGATTCTGTTCTTCCTTTCTTGTCTTGTTTTGTTGTCCTTTTGTTGTCGTATTCGTCGAGGGGAGAAGAAAAGAAGATGGGAATTGATAATGTGTTTTGTCTATTCTTGGTTTTGAAGTATAGGTAGGTCCTTATGGTGTGGGTATGTTTTTGTGAGGAAAACATTTCTTTACGGAATTTTGGTTTCCTTTTTCTGTCATTTTTTAATGTACGTCTTACAGCCCCATTAACAGCCATCACCATTAAATTTTGATTAAATATGTTTACCACCCATCAGAGTGAGCAAAAAGCTTATTTGATTTTTTATAGCTGCTGGTCAATATGAAAGCTGATGGATGTTAGTGTTAGCAGCTGAGAAGGCACAAGGGGTTCATGTATGGCAAGGCATGCAGTAAAACTTTATCTTTGTTTGATTGGGTTAACCTGAATTTCATTATAGTTTATAATAATGCAGATTACTTTCTGTGAGATTCCAAATTATTTGGAAGAGTCTTTGAAATTCCCTATGGATTTTTTAGAGTAACATGTGTCAGTCTTAGTGAGCGAGCAAAATTACATCTAAACTTTTGCTGTAGACAAGTCTTTTTGGATATGTGTGGAAAAATAAAATTTACTACCTCATAATTGAAAATGTTACAAAGTTTTTGCTAAAAAAGAATCAATTATAAAAAAACTGCACTCAAGAAAATTGGTGAAATCATTTGGAAACTGATGAATTATTCGTTATTCTTGTCAATAAAACTTCTAGATATTTATATATTTTTTACACCACCTAACTGTCTTTATAGACAAAAAAATATGAAATATGATGAAAATGTATATTTTATACATAACGCAGTCTCCCAGGAATGTTTTCAATCGTTGAAACTTACAATATGCGTACTATAATACACAACACAACCCTATGGGAAATATAAAACTTCTAACTTCGCTTTATAACCACGCCTAACAACTATCAAAAACTAAAAAATAGAAAATTCCTCCAACTGAGATTTACTCATAGCAATGCATCTCGTCCGCTCTAAATTTTCTCCAGGTTTGCTTGCTTATTTCCATAATGTCCCGGTAAGAGTAGGAAGCTCGAAAGCGCTTGCAAAGTAAATAGGAGGGCTATTCTCCTCGGATGAAGCTTTTCCATCTTTCCTCTGTTTTATGGATGATAAATAAGGATAGTTCGACATCCAAATTGGGGAATGCCGGAGCTTCCAAACGGACAACCTCTTTTTTGGGAATAAAAATTTGGTTCCACTTTTGAACTAATCCAAGCTTATGAGAATGCCCTCTATGAAGAGGGAAAGTAGAATTAAGGGATGGTATTGAAAATGCCTTTTTGAATTATATTTGTGTTATTAGTACTCTCTCTTTCTCTATCCATCTCCATTTTTATATCTCTATCTTTTTATCTTTCTTTTGCTCTGCCGTTCCCTCTGTCTCTCACAGAAAATTAGAAAATTTATTTCCTTCATTCGGTAAAGTCAAGAAGTTGATCAAAAGAGAAAAGACATTTACTCCCTCTAACCTTAGTTAGACCATCTATGTACATAAAAAATCAGTACATTTTAAAATAAAAATACTAAAGCAAAAAATCACGTGACCCTTTTACTATCGTTGGCTAAGCAGTAGTTCCTTACGATTTACTTACTTGTACTTGGATTACCTACGATTAAAGAAAGTTATTCAATACCTAAAAATATAGTATAACAATAGTATTATAGTATATCAATAGTATAGCAGTAGAACTAAAAAGGGTTTATGGGTGATTCTCTATAAATGTGAAAAAATTTAACACAAATTTCGATAAAATTAAATCTCTTTTAAAACTTATGAATTTTAAAAAATTTTAGATGACCACATCCTAGTTGATCCACAATAAGCGGCAGTATAAAATTTAAAAAAAAAGTTATTTTATGTTGGATATTCAGTTAAAGTTGGCTATTTTACTGCTAAAAATACGCTGCCAACTTACCATATCAGAAACTGAACTTACATCAATTCTCCCCCATCTTACCTCTAAATCACCACTGATCGTAAAAAAGGGTTAAACCCAAATCAAGCAAATTACTTCAGTATCAAATTTACCCATCAATATGAATCCGAGTTACACCCTTTCAACGTTCCAGAAACCCGCATCACAAAACAGAAAAAAAACACCTCGTATGTCCTCCAGATTCAGAAGCAGCATTCAATATACCCATTCACACCTGACCACACACACTCCGCCAAATACCTTAATGATGCCCAATAATTAGGCTTCGCTATAAATCAAGAAGAATGGGAACGGCGGCGGCTACCGCGATTACGCTTCAGCAAGCGCCGAAAATTGCGCGAAAAGGTGATAAATCGGCCGCCATTTAATCATTTAAATCGTCCACAAAACGTATGTTTCAAGAACTCTAGGTGTGACTGCATTTCTGCGATGGGAAGACGGCCAAGCCCAAACGGTAGCTAACCTTGCGCGGAATACCTACCTGTGGTGAACAATGGGAAAATACTGCAGTGGTGATATGGAATATAAAGAAATCGATGTTTGCTTTTTGCGAGGGAAGGATTGTGGATGGAAACATTCATCATTTGTGGCATTTAGTCATTGGCGGTTGGAATTCCAAGTAGATGTTTTTAAAAACGAATTCAAAAGTAGCCTTCCCTCAGGACTAGATTAACTATTGAGAAAAGACACATGTTTTTGAAAAGTTGGAGTACAATGAAGGTTAAATTGTTGATTATGTGAATAATTTTATGTAACAGTTCAAAAGTTTAAGATTTTAGTTTAAAAGTTTAAATTTTACCATTCAGAAATGTTGTGTACATTTTAAAAATGTAAAGTTGCACGAATTGAGGGTAAAATATCAAAATTCTAAATTTCAAATCAAAGCATTCTATTTGTAATTTTGTAGGCAGTTTTTACAATAGGGAAGTAAAAAACTTACAGTTTATCATCATCTCTTCAGTTTAAAAGTCTATTGATTATTTACAAATTTACTCTAGATCGGAAGATATATTTGATCGACTCATAGATCGGAATTATATGTTTGTTTAAAAAGTGCTCATCAAATAACAAAAAAATTTTTTCGTTCGTCAAATAATCCTTTTATTTCCTTATAAATTCACTATGTAACTTATACTTTTGGAGAAACGTGTACAAATCTCTTAATTTGTGTATTTTTCCAGATTTTTACACTTTAAAATGAAACGTTTTTCTTTTATTCCCTTTCTCTTACCATCAATCCTTAAGTTAACTCTTCCTTTTTCACAATACGAAATCAGAAATTTTTTTGAAGGATTTATTTTTTCATGAACTCTCAATTTCTTGGTATCAATGGTAATTTTATAGAAGCTTAGAGTAAAAAACTTTTTGACCTCAGAGCCAGTGAAACACTAAAAAGAACATACATTCGTTTTCAAAAACTTTCGGTTCTCATTTTGCAGAATAAGCAAATTAAATTCATTAAAACTTGAAAAAAGAAAACTTTAGAGAGTTCACCCGTTTTACTATTAACTGGCCTTGTTAGAAACAAAGGAAATTCCTTTGAAGATGGACTGAAATTGCCTAGCACCAACATGACAAGTTAAGATTCGGTAAAAATTAGAGTTAACTTGATATGCTACTGCATCTAGCACTTCGTTTTCTCTATTACATATCTGAAAGTTTTAATGGACGAAAACAAGAGGAAAACAGCCTTATTTCTTCATTGCTGTCACTTCATTGTAGTGGGAAATATTAAAAAAGTAGGATACTTGCTTTCCCACCTATTTTAAAATTACTAGTGAATGTGATTGAAGTATTAGTTTTTTAAGGTCTTTCTTAATTTTTTTACTTTTTTTGAGGATTTATGTGATAAGTTTGAAATCTAAATAATGATGATTTGTTGCATCATTCTGCCTTCTTGTAACGTGTGAACATCGCAATTTTGAGTCTTTGTTATTTATCTCAACGAAATTAAGCAGGATTTAAATTTTCACAAGATAGAAAGGAACTTTATAAAAGGGAAAATAGTTATGTGTCAAACAATTTTCTTGAAAAAAAAACCCTTAACAATTTAATGGTGATATATTTTTCTTCCGTAATACTAAAGTGCAAGTTTTAATGTTGAAAAATGTTTGATATTGTTCTATACAATTAGTAGGTATACAGTTTTTATAAGAATTTTAAAGGATCTGGCTAGCAAAGAGCTAAAAACAAAAAATATCAATTACATTTCAAATTTTGAACTGCTTTTGATTCTATAAACTGTAATTATAGACTTCTAAAAACTATTATGACTAAGAGTCCAAAATTTATTTCTTTTGAATTAATTAATAAAAACAATTAATAGTTTATATGAATTAATTTGTTTTATTTAGGTACATTAAAGTACAAAATTACGAATTCTTTAATTCTTTAGTTTATTTTTAAAATTACTTTTGCATAAATTATTGTGATTGTGTTTATTTTGCAGATATTTATCTGCTTAGAATAAAGATTCTAATCCTCATTGACTTATATTTATATTATCTTGATTTTTAATCTCAGAATTAAATTTTTCATAATCATAAATTTATTGATAACTAAAACAATAACTTAAGCGTATCTGACAGCTTATTTCCCTTGATTAATTTGATTACTACCAAGCCTTTCATGTATCTTCCAAAACAAATCAGAGAGAGAGGGAGAGATATATCTTTTATTTTCAAGGAGTGCTCGCAAAAACACTTTGAGCTGAGAAATAACCAAAAAACAAATTCAAAAAGCATCACTTAGAAAAATTTGATTCACAATATACTAGTTTCGCTGAAAAACAAAGCAGTTGAGAGCCAATGATGAGTTGGTGAATTGAATATTGAAGATTAAGCTGATATATAATAAGGGGGTCAGGATGATGGTGAAAACACGGCGAAAAGGATGGGTAGCTATCAGTGTCGATAAAATATTGGCTAAATATTTTTTATGCGCACTTATCGGCTATTTTATATGCTAATAGAACGTTTCTTTAATGTAATAATAGGCACTGTCTCTGGAGTATGGAAGAATTCAATTTTCCAACCACCTTGGAACTCGATTACGGAATAAGTATTTTAGATATGAATTTATTGGTAAAATAAGATTGATAAATGAAGCATTCCACATAAGGATGCGAGGTTACTCTAACTGTATATTAAATCGTTATTTAAATAAAATACAATATTTGTCTGTGCTCTCTAAGATCACTTTACCCACATGAAAGAAAGAAATGTAATGTGTAAAATAAATTTGCTGTACTTTTGGGAACGTTTATATACCAACATATCTTTTTGGAATAGAAAACTGTTGGATTTAAATTGTTAATTTAAATTTTAATGTACAAATGAGAAAAACTAGCCTTTTTTATTATTCAGTGATATTTAAACTTTTACAGTTTTTATTTTACAGCAAATACCTATACGCAAAACATTTGAAAACACGCAATAAAATAAAATAAAACATAATAAATAAAATAAAAAGGTGGTGGTCCATAGTCCACCAAGAATCTCCAGGAAAACTTAAAAATACTCTTTGGGGGAATGATAAGATTGAAAAATGTTTCATGAGAGGACTCCTTTGCACCTCCTTCCTTCCTTAGGGCTAGAATATAAAGATTGTCGGTTCGTTATCTACCTGCTGCCTCTTAATAAGTACTGCAATAATAATAATAATAATAATAATAATAATAATAATAATAATAATAATAATAATGATTTTAAAAACATTTAAATATATACATTAGTTATTTACATTCTTACTCCCAATGATCCCGTCACCCATGCGACATCCAGCTAAATTTTCGCCTTACCCCCTCTCTACCAAAAACAAAATATCATAAAACCCATTCTCCTCTTTCCTTTTGCAATCCAGTCGGGTTATCATACCGAAGGAAACTTCGTTAACATATTTAAATAGTTTTCTGTGACAACAAAATAATTATGAAATGCTCAGAAATTATATTTGCCGTATCAAAGGAGTAAGGGTACATTCATTCCGGGACTTACCCAAAGACATAAAAAATTTGTTAAAATGATATTTTTTCTGAATTTTCCAAATATTTTTCTAGTTTCACTCTTTTGTGTATATTTCGATAATAATTGTAAAAATTTAGGTTGGAAAGGTTGAAATAATCATTTTAATGTTCCATAAAACTACCTTTACCCCATTATGTAGGGGAGAACGGGGATGAATGGGACAGGGGATGAACAGGAGAGCTCAATTTTTTTATACCTTAACTTAACTTTAAATTTTTGTTATTTCAGCCATAAGATAGTAGTACCTGGACCATTCAAAAAATTGTGTTAATTAACATTAGCTTCTATTTTTTTATAAATAGGACTACTAAATGTGTTTTCCCATACCAAAAGTAACTTTTATCATTTTACTTTCATAATTATTTACTAAAAAATAATTTAACTGAAGCTATAAATTTTACAGTATGTTGAAAGAGTATTTATATTAGTATAGTTTCCAATCTAAATGAAGAAAATCCATGGATTTTTCTCAGTCTAATTTTAATTTTTCAAAAATAAGTGGGTACGGGGATGAATGGGACAGTTCCATCATCACTTCATTTCCTGTTTCCAAAACTTTCCATCAATATTTCTTATAAAGTTTACTAAAATATAGGGTGCAAAAATTTATGTTTAAACTTGTGATTTTAAGTTCCAAACTCATGTGTGAATATGCAAAGTCTTAATGAGCAAATAGTTGCAACTGTCATCTCAAATATGTTATGGTTAAACAATTATTCAAACGAGTTTTTTATGCTCTATTTTTATGAAAAGTTCCTTAAAAATGGCAGGGAAAATGTTACTGCAGGAGAAGAATGGCTTTGGGGGTTAAGTCCAGGCATCAAAAATTATCTATTTGCACTCCTAAAAGTACAAACCCTAAAAAAGCGAGTAGCATTAATAGAAATAACACCAGCTTCAACCACTGAGCTGAAAGAACAAAATGATTTGCTTCAGTTTATCTGTTAATTTTACTCGTCATGAAGTCGAATAAATGTAATCTGTTTTTGCCCTTTAAATGCCTTTTTAATTTTTTTCTTTGGAAAATAGAAGTGTGTTGTTCCTTTAAAAAGCTAAGCGTTGTGCAATATTTAAAATAACTTTGTTATTTTGTAAATTTTTAACTGTCCCATTCATCCCTACTTGGTGTCCCATCCATCCCCACCACGGGGATGAATGAGACAAAATACATGGGTTCATAAAAACTTTTCTTTGAGTTTAAATAATGGGTAACTAATTGAATACACACATTTATAATGTAACCAAGAGTTCAATTATTGGTTTTAAACTTGTTACAGGATTGAAAAATGTATATATTTTTCAATTTTAGCAAAAGTGTGAAATTTGTCCCATTCATCCCGGCTCTCCCCTATATCATCATTGTTTTATTCACAACTACCTAATTAATATTTTAAGAATAACCCTCAACTTTCGAAAGGTTCTTCATGTCTGGCTTAAGATAATATTTCCACCTAACTTTCCGTAATCTTAAAAATAAATTACAGGGTTGGCCGGTTTAAACCATTTGGTTTAAACCAAATGTTTTTTTACCAAAAAAAACACTTGTTTTTTTTGTTTTTTTTTTAGAAATTATAAAATAGTTTCAGGATTTTTAAAGAAATGTTAGTAAGTACAATCTTTTGCTCAAAATTAAAAGGTCTGATTTACCAAAAAATTGACATTTTAAGGTGATTGAAAATAAAAAATCTTTTATTTTAATGGTTTTAATTATTGAACTCTCTCTAAACGTAACCTTAAATGCTTAAGTTAAACTTATGTGTTGCAAGAGATAGTTTATTTATTAATTTCCTTTAAAATGAAACATTATTTCCAAGAGTAACTAAAGATACACAGAAGTTATCTGTTTTTCACTGATAAAAGATGGCTTGTGTGGATTTTAATTAATTGATGATAAAACCAATTTGTCTTATTTGTCAGTCATAAAAAACAGTTGGTTTTTTACTAAATTAATAAAAACCGTTGATTTCTTTAATGATAAAAACTAAAAACCAGCTGTTTAGTTTATAAACAGATAAAAACCTGTTGTTTTTTTTTACTAAATTAATAAAAAACCGTTGATTTATTTAATCGGATTAATTATCTCAGTCATTTATCTAATTTCAATTAACATTAGTTTCTTACATTTCATTTTTATTTATTTAAAAAATTAAATTTTCTCTAAGAAATTTCTTAAGTTCATAAATTAATCCATATAATTAAGATAATTAATTTGATTATTTTTCCATTTAATAGTTATTCAAATTAATTATCTCAATCTATTATCCAATTTCGATTAGCATTAGATGTTTACATTTCACTTTTACTTCTTATTCAAAAAAAAATAAAATTTTCTCTTTCTAAAGAAATTTCTTAAGTTCATAAAATAATCCATATATAATTAAGATAAATAATTTGATTATTTCAACCATTTATCCAAGATAAATTTACACCGATTTTTATTCACTACAATATTAGATTTTCAAATTGGAATATTTTTAAAACAAATTAATTTAATTTTGATTAACTAATTAAACTAATTAATTGAAATATACAAATCATTTATCAGTTATAAATAACCCCTGAAATAAATGTCTTATTTGCAACTCGATTTCAAACATCGCTACTAAAATAACTTATTCTGGAAAAAAAACTTGGTTTTGAACCATAAAAACCTGGTTTAAACCAAATAAACCCGTTTTTTTTGTTTTAAAAAAAACCCGGTTTTTTTCCAACCCTAATAAATAATTTTCTTACTAAAACATTCGGATTACCGAAGTTTTTGCTATTAATTTATTTGGTCTCAATTCATGTAAAAACGATTGGTGAAAAATGTGGGGGTAGTAAAATGTAAAACTTGTGATTATTTGATTCAATTAGCAATCCTTCCAGTGATGTTTTTAGAAGTAATGTAATTAAACACGTATAGCAAATATTCTTTTCACTATTATAACTAAAATATATCTGAAATGGATAAAAAAATTTCTTTCATATTATTTATTATTCCATAGCAACAATCACTGCTGTGAATACACACCAATCTACTGACAGTGTTTCAATAGGCCCTGACACACAAAGAAGCATAGTAAAGATATTTTCTCAAAAGAAAAAAAATTCTTCTATCTTGTTTTCTCAAAAAAAATATAGAGTAACTACTTATAATGACAGTTTAACGCTGCTAATGTTTTGACTGAAAACCATCAGTCAAAAGAGCAACCAAAATACATAGGAATACCTTCGGATTTTCTCTTTATATTCCACACTTTATTTGCCATCTTAAATAACACGTTAAACTCCGATACACGCAAGAATGTGCCTCACGAATGCTCCTAAAATTTCGGAAATCGAAGACACGGACTTCATCTGCCAATCATATCCTTTTCATCTCAACGAAAATCATTCAAAAATGCGATACGATTCAACTCACGGTATAGATTAATCGATTATGCAAATACCGCTCATTGTGCATTATTTATCTACTAGATTCATGCCTCCAGACGTAGCATCAAATAAACGACAATACGACAAACAGTTATTTGAAAGCGACTGGCAACATTGAGATTTCTGCCCCTGTGTGCTTCCATAATAATACTTTGTGCAACGTTGTGACTTCTTTTTTCGTGTGTTTTGTCATAATATCTAATGCATAAAAGTATGTTTATTTACATATTTCGTGGAAGTTAATGATGCATAGGTATTGGCAACCGTTTTTAAGTATCCACCATCTTGACTAAAGCGTTTATGAATATAAAGCACTACATCGAGATTTAAAGCTAATGCTTGTTCTTGTTTAAAAAGTTTTTATATTTTATAAACATGTGGACGTTTTCTCAAGAATAACGGCATCATGTAATTTGAGAATTGGCAAAAAATATTTGAACATGAAAACGAAGTTATCTACGTTCTATTATTGCTAAATAAAGCATTTAATAGTTATAACATTTAGTATCATGAATTATTTAGAATTAAAATGCAAAGTAAAATTAAGTATATTTTTAAATCCAAATCGCAATATTTTTAAGGTACATTTTGGATTTATATCTTCTTTGAATAAATAATACAGATTTTAAACCCCTAAATATAATATTTTTACTTCTAAAATTACAGTGTAAATTTATTGATTAAGACTGAATGATTTAAGTAGTAGTATTGGGTTGTCCCATATAAGTTCTGTTACTTTTTAAAAAATTTCGTGTTTGAAAATTTTTTTATGAAACACTGGTAATAGGTGGAGATTTCAAACAAAAGGCATTTTAATTTAGGTATATTTATGAACATAACGTATGATTTTGGCAGTTTTGGTTATATGTATTATTTTTTTTCAAAATGGAGGTTTGAAAAAAAGACCACAAACGACGATTTTCGCATAATTTTTATCTTTTGTTTAAAAAACTAGGAAGAACGCATAATTTATGGTTAAAAAAGTTTTACTGTATATTTGAAATGGAAAGATTAAGATGTCATAGTTTCAAATGATTCGATAACTTTAAGGTAGGAAATTTTGGTCTCAAACATAACATCTATTGGAAAAACTTACCTCAATAATGTTAGTCAATTGAAAGAAATTTTCATGAAAAAAAAAGCATCAAAATCAATAAAAAAGCTTACGGATAGACCCAAGTATTCAAAATATGCAGTATATTAAAGTATCTCTGTAATTAAATTTAGAAAGAAGTGCGCACAATTCAAGCGCGCAACGTTTTAGCTTATCAGAATTACTCTCGCTGAACTTACTTTAAGCAAACAAAGCTATTCTTTGCTTCATACGAAAACACTACAATAAAAACAACTCCTTGAAATTTAGAAATAAATCAATTTGACGATATTATGAACAACAACAATATTTAAACAAGCATTATGGTTCAAAAAACACCTGCCTTTAATTTGGTTCATACCAGCTGCTTAGAAAAACAATAGGTGTGCTTTAAAAAACACACGTGAAATTACCTACGGAAATTACCAATATGTGAAGTTTTAAAACCAAAATTTCCTACCTTAAACTTATCGAATCATCTTGAAACTATAACATCTTAATCTAAACATTTCAAATATACAGTAAAACTTTTTTTAACCATGAAATATGCGTTCTTCTTAGTTTTTTTAAACAAAAGAAAAAATTGAACGAAAATTGTCACTTGCGGTCTTTTTTTCAAACCTCCATTTTGAAAAGAAATAATATCACCAAAACTGCCAAAATCGTACATTATGATCATAAATATATCTAAATAAAAATCCCTTTTGTTTGAAATCTCCACCTATTACCAGTTTTTCATAAAAAAAAATTTCAAACCCGAAACTTTGTAAAAAGTAATAGAACTTATGGGACAACCTAATATTAATTATATTATCTTGAAACTTAATTAAATTATCTGCTAAATGCTTTATTATACAATTTATTAAATTAATTGTTTTATAGGGTCAGATGAGGGAAAAATGGGCATAATTTAACCTTTTTTTTCAATTTTAGATCTCATTTTCACTAAAACAAATTTTCACCTCTTCAAATGCAAATGGATCATAGACTACAATATTCAATAAAGTTTGTTTGGATTTCACATTGTTTTATATTCTTAAGTTTTGTATTATTTTCTCTTCTACTTTTTCTCCTCAAACAGTGGGGAAAATAGCAACTGTAAAATGGGCTAACTTAAGCCGAAATGGAGTGGTTTTTTTACATTAAAACTTAGTGGCGTGGGGAACTAATCCCCATCTGTCATCATTGTTATGACCCTTGCATGCGACCTCTTGTTGATAAGAGAGACGGACTGTAACAAGAACTTAAACAAACTAAAACTAAGTTAAAGTTAACAGAAAATTTTTTTCCAAGGTCAGTAGTTAGTCAGTAGTATTATTTTTAATACGTTAAAAAGCAGCTTTAAAAGTGTGAATTTGAGTTTTAGATATTTAATTTTTTAAAATTATTGAGCCAGTTTCCTTGAATCGGGGTAACTTAGGCCCAGACAACAATAATTAAAAATTTAAGGAGTTGAGTTATCTTTAACTAATGTTATACATTTAGAAAAATGTAGCCTAAATTATCTGTCATTTAATAATAATCCATTCAAAGCTCATTTCAAGCCTAGTTTATAAGAAAGTCAATCAATAAAATGTTTCCTTTTACAAAACTGATTTAATTTTAGAGTTACGAAATTAAATTTTAAAAAATAGATGGACAGTAAACAGTAATTTAAATACCTTGGTATATATTACGATGAATTGAGTGTTTGAACTATGGAGAAAAATCCACTTTTGGGGGAAAAACCCGTTATATTTCTTTGAACACCATCGATTTCACAATAATATTATCTGCACCATACAATTTTAAGGTTTATTTATTTATAATTTGAATATTCTTTGTGTTAGGAATCAGTTTCTCATCTATATTTGTCCATTTTTTCTTTAAACGCAACCTCACTTATTTCACCAGAAGTCATTGGGCAAAAGTTACCCCAACGTAATATAAATTCATTAATAATCAATACTACTACTTTTACAAGCATAGATTGATTTGATGTGATTCTGTAGCTCGGTGGATGCATGTGTAAATTGCTAGCTCTATATTCTAGGTTCGATTCCAGTATTTTTCCAACTTAAGTTTTAGAAAACAGAGTTTATATTTGCATAACTGTATAAGTTTGTGGCTCAGTGGATGAGTAAGTGGCCTGTATGGCCCCAGTCCTAAGTTCGAATCCTGTAATTTTCTATTTAAATTTTAAAAATCAAAATACAGAGTTATTATTTGTTTCATTGTGAGTAAATGGCACGGGGGATGCACGAGTGTCTAGGGTGCACCTGTCCTACGTTTGAATCTAGTGTTTAAATTTATTAAATCAAATTTCTAAAAATTATTTATTTCCATAATTGTGCTCAGTGGGTGCACACTTGGTTGGAGTGCACCAGTCCCAGGATAAAATTATCCTAGGTTGCTTACCCGATTTTTCATAAAAATTTTTTAAAATAAAATTCAAACTAATATTTGTTCGACAGAAGCTGTAATTACAAGGGTCAGTGGAAGGGAATGTGACTGGTATGCTGAAGTCTTCAGTTCAAATCCGGAATGTTAAATCACTTTTATTGTTCAAAATCTAAAATACACAGCCATTATATTTTTGTTCGAAGTGTCTAAATCCACGAAAGTTGACCCATGCTAAAGTATTAGTGAAATTCGTTCGAATTGAGTTATTACTTTCGAGGAGCTAGACAGTTCCATAGGTTTTAATAGCTCCATATGAGTTTTCAAAGTAGTGTGAGTCAATGGCTTAGTGGCTAAATATGCAGCTTGTGAAGTTCAGGCTTGGGTTCGATTTCAGTGATTTTTTTTTATTTTTTTTTATTTATTTATTGAACTAGAAATAAAAAAAAAGAAGAAAATTTACAATTTCACATAGTCACCTGGGATCTCATGGTCCATGTAGGTGACTGTAATTATGAATAACAAAAATTTAAAATACAAACTAGGAGAAAAAAAACACAGGAAACACATACATGAGATGGATATGGTGGCAAACAGGGCGCCAATAAATTATATTTTTGCCATAATGATGAGTTAAAGTGCTTAAAATAATTATAAATTATACATTAAACAGAACAAAAGAAATCATCAATATCCTCAATAGTAAACAGATATTCCTTTAATTGCTTTTTGAATAAATGTTTTGAAGGGCTATTTTGAATATGTATAGGTAACTTATTAAAACACTTAGGGGCTATGTAACAAAAATTTTTACAGAATATGGATTTATTAGGTTTAGGAACAAAGTATAATATGTTTGGTCTTCGTAGGTTTACGACATTGCGTTTTTGACAAATGTTGGGGTTTAGATAGAGATGGAGGCAAATTTTAAAATAAAAAAGATGGCGAATTGGAAGTATATTTAAGGAATTGAAGTAGTTTATATTATTTGTGTGTAAGTGCGCTTCATTATTTAAAAACCTCAGGAATCTCTTTTGCAGCCTCTCAATTCTTTTTAAGTTGATCATGTAATCTCCTCCCCACACAACTAAACCGTAATTAAGTTGTGAATGAACCCAAGAATAATATAAATTGATTAGTAATTTATTATTTAACTTTTGTTTTAGGTAATAAAAGTTACACAGTACATACCTTAGTTTGTCTGATATATATTTTGTATGGGATTTCCATTTCAAATTTGAGTCTATGTGCAGTCCGAGGTATTTTATTGAGGACACGTTATCTAAGGGTTTACAGGCGCAATTTCTATGAGTATTGCAGTATTTTTCATGATATTTTATAGAGAGATAATTTGCTTGGTTTTGCGTAAGGGAAAATACCATATACTTAGTTTTATCAACATTTAAATTTAAATCATTATGAAAAAACCAGTCACGAATTTTTATAAGGTCATCATTTATCACAAAATTAAGGTCTTCCACTGAATTTTCTGAGTAAAGTAAAACTGTGTCGTCGGCGAAACTTATCAATTTACCATATAGTTTAAGGTTGCACAGATCGTTAATGAAGATTAAAAACAAAAGGGGACCTAAAGTAGATCCCTGGAAGACACCACATTTTATTGGGAGACATCCGCTAAGGGTATTATGTACTTTAACAATCTGAAAGCGGTTTGATAAATATGACTTTATGAAATTGTGAAAAGGACCTCTAATGCCAATCAAAAATAATTTTTCTAGTAAAATATTATGTTGTACTGAATCGAAAGCCTTGGAGATGTCTAAATAAAGACCAACAGTTTTTTTATCATTGTTAACACTATTATAGATAAATTTGGTAAACTCTAGCAAAGCTTTTTCAGTGTTTGAGTTGGGCAGAAATCCATACTGATTATTTGAAAAAAAATGTATATGATTCAAGTACGAAAGCAATCGATCCTTGATAATTTGTTCAAATACCTTTGAAAGCAATGGTAAGACGGAGATTGGTCTGTAATTAGAATAGTCATTTTTATTTCCTTTTTTATAAATGGGAGTTATGATAGAAATTTTTAATGATTTTGGGAAAGTGCTTTCATTTACAAGATCATTAAATAGTTTGGTCAAAATACTTAGATTTGTGCATGATAGAATTTTTAAATATTTCGCGTCAATTTCATCAGAGCCAGGACTTTTTTTAGAGTTTAGGTTGCGTATGCATCTTTTGATGTCTACCTCTTCTATAGAAAACCATTGAAAGGAATTAACGGAGGGAACTATGTAATTCTTGAATTCGTTATTATGATGAAATATATGATCGTTGATGGATGAGAAAAATTTATTTAAATCATTAGCTAATAGGCCGCAATCTTTATGTTCTGGTAAGGTAGGATTTCTTTCTTTTCCTAAGATATTATTTACTAGTTTCCATTGCTTTCGACTCGAATCGCATTCACTCAGTTTAGTTTCATAGTAGTTATTTTTTGCTACTCTAATTTTATTTCTTAATAATTTAACTGTAGTTTTGTAAGCAGTTTTGTAAAAAATATCTCCCGGGTAACGTAAAGTTTTCTTATAAAGGGTTTGTTTAGATTTTATGATATTATAAATTTCTAGATTAAACCATTCATTCCTGTTAAATCTGGATTTGTTTGAAGGGGTAAAACTGAAGTTATGTTTTATTGCAGTTAGTTTACCGTGGAAATCGATTATTTTCGATCGATTTTTATCGATTTTCTATTTAAATTTCAAAATTTAAAATACACGGCCATTATTTTTTCTATAAAAAGGGTGAGTCAATGGATCAGTGGAAGAAAGTGTTGGTTGTGACCTCCAGGCTTGGGTTCGACTCTAGAAATACATTTCAATCACTGCCTTCTTGGTGATGTGGATCCAGTAGCCAGGTTGGTTAAATATATGTCTTCAGTGCAGAAGGTTCCCGGATGAAACCCTGGCAGGATTATGATATGATAATTTTATTAAATTACTTACGTTTTCTACTTTAAAGAAAGCTTTAAACTGAAATGCATTTCATCTATTGCCTTCTTGCTGATGTGGATGCAGTAGCCTGGTTGGTTAAGTGAATGTCTGCGGTGCAGAAGGTTCCCTGAAGAAACCATGATGGGTTTTTGAGATGAGTACCTTCTGTATACCAGGACCGCGACTCTACCAACTGAGCTATAAAGGATGTATTAGGTCATCCCAAAAGTTTTGTCACTCTTGGGAGCATTCTGTAAATAAGATATTTTTGACACTTTTCCATTATGTAATACCAATATAAACTGTAACTTTATCTACCGTCAACTTGGCATCTTGGCTTGATCGACAACTGGGCTTTCCTAAAAGCTGTGATAACTTGTTACTTCATTTCTTTTCTGCTCAAAATTTTGCATTTTTCTAAAGTTAAGATTTTTAAATTAAAATTAATTGGCTACTTCAATAAAACAATTAAAGTTTTAAGTATTTTTAACAAGTGTGGGAAAATTTAACTTAGATTTAAATTTTTTCTGAGGCATCTGGAGAGTTTGATCACAATCAAACATATTAAATTCCTGGATTGCTACCCCTAACCCTTTATTAGGAAAGATCCGGATGATCATTTGTAGGAATCTAGATCGCTGGAAATTTTACCCCCGCTCTTTAAAAGTAGTATAAAATTAGTTTTAACTTACGAAACAAATAAGATCTTCCGTACAATCTTAATATGACTTAAAATTAAAGTTAAATTCCTTTTAATTTTAATTTTGAAGGTTTTCAAATAATGGCAACTTGAAGTAAACAAAATCTTAATAATCGTAGAAACTAGGAAAGCTCGAGAAGTGGGCCAACAAAAAAAAGAGCCAAAATTCGCCAAATTGGCTTCAGATAGAAGTAGAAGTACTTTAATACTGGTTTGCCGTAATAGAAAAGTATCAAAAAATACATTGTATACAGACTGTCCCTAAAGCGACAAAACTTTCGGGATGACCTAATATTATCTCAAGTTACTGGTTGAAGTGTATAGTGGAATTGTCAGTGCTTAAAATTTAATTTAGCTGTACAATGTACTAAAATAGGAAGTTAGTGGGGTTTGATCTGAGCACCTTTTGTACACCAGGACCGCGACTCTACCAACTAAGCCTTCAAGGACGCTTTGGGAGCAGCTACTGGTCCAAGTGCTTTGTGGAATTGTTAGTGTTTAAAATTTAATTTAGCTGTAAAATGCACTAAAATAGGGAATGAAATTAGTTATGGTTTTGAACTGAGAGTACCTTCCGTGTACAATAGGACTTAATATTTATATAAGTCCTCGTAACGCGCATATATATTTCCTGACGATTTTTTTTAATAAATTAGATTAACATAAAATTTTTAATTTCTCAAGAACACCAACTCCTTAGAGATAGAATTTTAAAATTTTTGACTAAGGGGCTTTTCAAATATTACGCATGCACCTAAGGGGGAGGGGGTATGAGTGATACGTACGATGTTACAACCACTGGATTCCCGAAAATATCTTTTTTTTTTTCAATAAATAATTTCAAAATTCTACCACGAATAAATTGATTTAAATTTTTTTTAATTTTTACAAAAAATAACAAAGGGGGGTTGGTCAGTTTTCTTTTTACCTAATTATAAAAAATTTTGAAGGTTTGCTTATCTTTGCTGACAAGGGTGGAGGCGATTAAAAATGACCACAAACACATGCTTAAGTAATATTTGAACGGTTTCTTAGTAATCCTGATATTATTTTATAGACCTACCTCTTCAAACATTTAAAAAAATGTTTATAAATTTTTGAGTGGCATGACATAAAAATAAATACTCTTTACTTTAACCTATAATGTTAAATAATTAAAATCACCACATGTGCAAATCACCATATGTGTAATTTTGCTTTCATCTTCAGGAATGAAAAACGCAAAGAAATCAGCTCGAAAGTTTTGTTAAATATTTTTTTATTTCTCTTTAAATTCTAAAGTTACAGAATGATGAGAAAGTAAAAAAATGCAACAGAGACGGACAGAAATTCGTTCTTCAAGAATCAAGATCTCTATGTGTAAATTAATAAATATACATAATCTTCAAATAAATATAATAAAATTTACTGTACATTAGAAAAAGGAATATTGTTCATTAAAAATATCTCAGACTTAGTAAATGCTCCCTTTAAGGTTAACATATTTTATGCATTGAATTCAGATCGATTTCGTTTCAGGAGAAATTATCAAATGAATCATTGCCAAAGTGGAAATTAACCAAAAGAGTACTACAAAATTTAAAAGAACATACTTTCTTTTGTTAAAAACATAGAATTTTAAGGCGCTTGATAAAAAGAGGTTTTTAAAATTCCATAATAAAAATCACTGCCTTTTTTGGTACATTTAAAATTTGTTTCATGAAACGAAAAGCAATATCACGGAGATAATAACTGAACACATTTATTGAAGAAAGAGTAGAAGAACCGGTTAAGTAAAGATAATTTAAGTAGTGTCGGTTTCTTTATACTACTCTCTAAACTTCTTACTTAATTTAAACTATTGCAAATTCAGAATCTCAGAAACAAAAAAGCAAGAGGTTTTATCTCTTTTATCCCCCCTTACTATCCTACCAACACAATTTAATGACTTCTTTACTATGGGAAATTTTTTTTAAACTCTAACTTTTATTTAAAAATCGGTATTCTCTCTAAAACCAAAAAAATCAAAGAAAAGTATGAACTTATGTATGTTTTACTTAACCAATTCTTCTTTAAATTAAAATGTATTCCAATATTTTTGAACACTCGCATTTCCATCATTGCATTCAAGTGTTGACAGTAGAAATATATGGCTTCAAATAAATGCCAATGCTCGAAATTTAGATCTACTAAATAATTATAAAACTTTACGAAAAATTTTTAATTGTTATCCGTAACCCAGACTCTTATGGGAAAAGGTTCACAGACTAATTTTATGGTTTAAAATTTCTTTCAAATTTTCGAAATCAAACATCTGGGTTCTAAAGTAGTCAATCTTGTGCTTTTTAATACATCGCCTTCTCATTTCCGTATTTAAATGCATAATTGGTTTCTACCTTCATTTCTACTTTTACTCAGTCGCTATAAATTAACATTAACGTTCATGGGAGCAAAAAATTTACATGGTGAACGAAAAAAAAAACAATAAACACCATAATATAAAATAAACTATATATCTCTATATCGCGCTATAGGCGACACATCTGTACAAATGGACAAAACATGTAATTCTTTGGATTTTGAAACAAACTGTCGCACAGCCATGCCTGATATAAACTATTTCGTCATCACTTTCATGGTAGTCCTCTTTTGACTTTTAGGACATTAGCTTTAAAATGTGCATTGGTAATATTTTAGGAATTTGACGCGTATTATTGGAAAGTACATAGCCTCTAGGATCCCTTTTAAAATGTGAAAACGTCTATGTAAATAAATAAAAGAAGAGAATCAAAGTAGAGTAAAAGGTCAACACTTTTACCCATGTTAAGTTAGCGGCATTATTAATTTTGTTAAATTATTAATTCCCTTTGAGTTAAAACTGTGTAGAACTTGTTTTATTATTTTTAATAGCTAATAGTTTCTACTTCGGATTGATAATATTTTGAAATGAGTGATCGAAAACAGGAATTGGATAATTTTCATTTAAGTTTTCCTAAGTGTCTAGGATTATTATTTAGACACTAGTTGCATAGTGTATTCAAAATGGAGATAGGATGAAGAGGCTGCTGAATATGAATTAAAAAATTATAAAATAAAGTAAACAAGCTCCATTGTACGCTTTTAACAATATTTCAGCTATATATAATGAAAGTATGACTAGGCATATGGAAATGTATTGTGTAAAAGTAAGATAACTTTCTAAGTACAAAACAAAATAATTATGCTGTGTATGATTTCTTATCACATACAAAATGAACAGTCAACAATCGCTGATAAAAATGATCAAGTTCTTTCCAGTGGAATTACATATGTCCTCCTTTTGACAATTAAGTAATAGCTTCGTTGCTGAAGTTCTCGGATACGCAACTTTGAACATTTTCAAGCACCAAATATAGTTTCTTTGAACTCTGATATTTGAATAAAGCGAGAGAAAGGGAATACGGTGATTTCCGCACCTTCTAACAAATTTGATTTTCGAAAAAACACTCTATAAAAAGCACGAGTGTTATTCTTTTGGTATAATTTTCCACAACAGTACAGCACCAATTGGAGTATGTTGACAGTCTCGCCAAATCTGGTGAACATGATCCTCGGCATTGGTTTCAAACCAAAGGTATACATTTCAATATTTTTTATTGTTTTATTTCATTTAAAATTGTCTAAAGTCTAAGAGTGTCCACCCAGATGCTCATACATCCCGCTTTGGGGTTACCAGATTTGGCTACTTACTCCAACTGGTGTCTCACATTGAGAAAACCATTCTTCATTGTGCATTAACAACGCCAAGTGTCCGTCTCGGTGGTTCTACGTTACCTACATCTTTACAACGATTTCGGAACCTTTCTGACTAGCTTCGCCAACTTACTCCGACGCCGAAACGAATAGAGAGACCATCGAAATTTCATTGAGGATTTTAATTTTTTTGGAATCCTTCGTGGTCTCGAGTCTCTTTTGATTCGGTCCAACACGGAGCACGTCTGGAGAGTCTACGCGTTGTTCTCAAGAAAAGGTTTTCATCGATGAGCGCTTCTAACACTACCCAAAATCATCGAAAACGATATACCAGTTATCAGTTCCATATCGTCGGTTCGGTTCAATCGACTTTGACTTCCTGCGAAGGCCTAAAGGGGGAGCTCCTATCAGCCCCACACTGTGGCTCTTCTTCACTAGAGTAATCTTTGCACTCTTCTTCATCGTCATCACTGTCCACGTTGACGTGGTCTTTGTGTCCATTTTCTTTGACCACTCCGTTGAGCTTTCCGTTGCTGAGTTGCTGCAGCATGGCGTTGTAGGCTAGTCGTTTGTGGTGCAGGTCCAACGGGAGGTACCCTGCCGGTGTCTCCACCTGCTGGATCTTTGTCGAGTCTGGACTCTTGTTGTTGGGGCTGTAGGGTTCGTCTCCCCTGCGTAGTCGTTTGCTGGGGGACGACTCGGGTTCTTCAGGGTCTGTTCGTTCGTCCGTTTCTTCGTCCGCCAGATTGTCGCTCTGCCCACTGGCCGGACTGCTGTTGTTCTGTCTTGGGGAGTAGGACCCCGGCATTAGAACCTTCCTGTCCGACAAGGAAAGAGGAAGGCTGTTGTTGGTGACCTTTCCCATAAAGTTCCTGATCTCGTCGAAGTAGGCTTCGTCTTTGTCCTCAGCCTCGTTGCCTTTCGGAGAGTCGTCCAGGATGGTGGGTCCGTCCGCTTCGTGCTTCTTCAGGTGACGGTCCAGGTTGGTCTGCTGCCCGAAACATCTGTCACACAGGGGGCACTTGAAGGGCTTCTCTTTATTGTGGATATTGCGGACATGCCTCTGAAGGTTTGAGGAGATGCTGAAGGATCTCTCGCAGTACTTGCACTTGTAGGGCTGTTCGCCGGTGTGCGTTCGCAAGTGCCGGGTCAGGTTGGCCGAGCGAGGGAAGATCTTCCCGCAGAACTTGCACGAGTAGCGCTCTTTGGCCTTGTTGTTGTTGAGGTGAGGGGAGAGGATCTCGTGCATGGGCTTGTGGTGGCTCACCTTCTCCATGTGCGCTCGCATGAAGTCGAACTGAGGGTTCGTGGAGAGGAGGGGCCCCAAGAAAGGTGGATACCTCGGGGTGAACGAAGGCATCAGTCTGTCTGGACCTGGGAAAAGGTTGAAAGCGGGTTGCTGCTGCTTTTCCTGCTGGAATCTGTAGAGGGAGTCCAGAAACATGGGGTGGATGGGCCTCGGATACGCCATCGGGAGCTTGCTGGGGGAAGGAGGCAAGGGAGGACTGTCCCTCTTCTGCATCTCCAGCTGAGGCATGTGTTCTTGAATGGGGGCCAAAACGGGAGGGCTGTCATAGTCCTTCGCTCTCTCCTTTTCCTCGTAGTACGAGGTTGGCTTTCTGACTTCATCGTCGCTGTTGTTGCTGCTATTGTTGTTGTTATAGACGGGACTGGACTTCTTGTTCGACGGCATGCTCAAGTCCAGCGGTTGGTCTTCGGCGTCTCTCGACCTGGTGGGGTGAGGAGCGTTGGTCATTTTTGGGTGGTAGTCCGATTCGAACTTGCCTTTGCTGCTTTGGGACAGATCGAAGGGCATGTCGTCTGACGCCTTCGACATGGGAATGCTCCCCCTGTGGTTGGGGGATCGCAAGAGGGAGGGGTCGGGGCAGACCGACCCTTGCTTGGGAGACCCCTGGCGGTGGTTAAGGAACATCTCCGAGGTGGTTTTGGAACAGTCCGAGGGGCTGACAGGATTGTTTATTTGGGAAGAGTCCCGAGATTTGTGGTCAGGATCTTCCGAGTCCACGTCACTGAGGGACGAAACGTCCTCTCCTCCTGTCTCTTCAGACGACAGATCTCCGGAAGCGTCAGACTCTGAAAGGTCCTCTTGTTTGAGGTCTGTCAGGCCTTCCTCGAGCTTGCCTGAAGACGACTGGGGTAGAGAAAGAGCGGCATTGTTGTCTTTGGTAACGTCCTTACTCGGATTTTCGGCTGGTCGCCACTGGAACTTGTCGTCCACGGCCGAAGTAGAAGCAATGCTGTTGGCAGCCGGACACAGCCCAGAAGCGTCGGGGATGAGCGGAGGGGGTGCCGGAAGTCCGGGTCCGGAGAGGAAAGGGTACCCGAACAAGGAGGGAGGGTAGATGGGGAATCCGGGTCGAGGGTAGAAGAGAAGCTGTCCACCAGGAGGGGCGAGGCCCTTGGCCGGGTCGAAGTTTGGCTTAGGGGTGTCGGGTGGGGTGAGGACCGAGGATGAATTGGAGCCCTCGCAGAAGCGCTTGTGCTTGGATAGAGAGGTGACCGCGCTGAAGGCCTGTCCGCACTTGTTGCACTTGATCTGCATGCGACAGGTGGCGTGCATGCGCTTGTGGCGGCACAGGTTGGAGAACTGCGTGTACGCCTTGAAGCAAACCTCACAGCGGAAGGGCTTGACGCTCGAGTGGATGTGCGTGTGTTGCTTGAGACCCGAGGAGGTGGCGAAGGTCTTGCCGCACTCGGGGCAGGCGTGGGAGCGCGCGCCGATGTGCTGGGAGCGGATGTGGCGCTGGAGGTTGCTGGGGTCGGTGAAGACCTTCTTGCAGTTCTCGCACACGTAGCGTCGCGACTCGTCGTGGGCGATCTGGTGGCGGATGAGGTTGGACTTCCAGTTGAAGACCTTTGGGCACTGGCGGCACTTGTACTCGCGGTCGCCGCTGCCCGCGGGGTTGCTGTCTTCGGAGAGGTGGCAGGCGCTGATGTGCTCGCTGAAGCTGAAAAAGAAACGAAGTCGTTAGAAGATGCTGTTGTAAAGCAAGGCAATACATTGTTCTTTGTCATAATGGGATACTCTCATCCGGAGAAGACAACGGTCATAAGGAGATTTATTATAAGACAGAGTTGATTGGTTTGTCGATTGGACGTCTTTCCCAATTTGGGATATCCAGTCGCTCTGCAAACGCTCTGATAGGTCCATGCAGTGGTTTCTTCCCTACAATATGTGGTCCCTGACCTCGGATGAAAGTATCCCCTCATACAATATGATTACACATTATACAATGTTATAAATACAAAATTAGAGTTACTTTCTCTTCAAATTGAATAAAATGTCAGATTATTTCCCAATAACGGGATACATGATTTTAAATATTTAAGATGTTACATTTTCAAAAGAAATGTAGGAGAAATATGTCATTTCATATTTATTATATAACACATCAACATACTGCTTATCAAAGCAATAAAGAATATTCTTATATGGAATTCTCTATTATTTTAATTTAACTACATTCCCATTAATCATTAAACCTCAACATATAATTAATGACGCTTAACGTATTTACTTCATTCCCATAACCGAAAGAAAAGGTCAAAGGGTAATTTTCAATTGATAACACTTATCAACAAAAGCCTATTTACTTACACTAACAATAGTTCTCCCGATAGTCAAATTCATTCATTCATTCAACACCATGAAAAATGATTAACCCACTTTTAATTTCGAAAAAATACAAAACACACAATACGAAGCTGATAAAGAGTTTTAAATGAAATGTCACGATAGGTCATGAGAAGGATTCGCATTATTGAACTCTGGTATAAATCACAGCATTTCTTCACACTTTCCAAAAACCATAAAAAGAACTTGACTCCTACCCGTGCTCTTTTTCATATGCAAAAAAATCTTCCAACACCAGACTGACGCATCTTATAACCTATTTCATAGTTGGATTTCCCTTCAATGTAAATAATAATCGAGAAGAATTATCTTCAATACCCGTAAAACACATTGTCAAAGCCGACAATTATGCATCTTCAAAGAGGTTAAAGGAGGAGGAGTGTTTGAACACGTGCTCACTAAAGACTTAGTTCGAGAGGCTTTTGATTCAGGTCCTTTCCCTGGGACTGTATCAACATAACAATGGGCAGTGAACCGGCTGGCAGGATTACAATATTGGAGTTGTCAGCTCGAACCATAGGTGTGGGAAATTGGATGAAATCTCGCCAATCGCCTCTTCTATATTATATCCTATCCCGACTTGTCCAGTAGAAAGGGGGGAACTTTAAAACTAATGTTTTCATAAATTTGAGAAAATTATTTATCTTTGCAATTAGTATTTTAAATGAATTTATTTTATTTTATAGTAGTTCAATGAAGGAAGCTTCTAAATTTGCCCAAATCCTTACATTCAGAATCAAATAACAGGACTTTCAACTTAGATGGGAAATTGTAAAGTGCAGCAAAGAGTTACTATAATCGTAAATGCTGGAACATCAATTAAAACTAAATTTATTAATGTATAATATTCTTATGGAGAGTCTATATTGGTGATTCTTTTATGATACGATATCCCAAAGTGTGTGGTTATTGACTAAATGTGTTTTTTTTAGTTCATTTTCCAAGGTATACTCTCATAGAAGCACGATAACAATAGATTGCAAATTTAGGCATGTTCTTAATTTTTTTGCTCCTTTATAAGACGTTAATTCTTTAGAAATTGAATAAAATTATGACAGTAATGAACAGCGTGGGAAATGCAATTATTCGTTTGTTCTTCATATCTCTACATTCATTCACCCTTTTAAACATTGCTAAGGTAGATAAAATCCAATTTCCAGTTCATAACTATCTCAGTTTAGATTTAATTGCTAACTTAGAATAACCGGAAATTTACCTACACAAAAGCAATACAACCTACAAAACCAAGACCTGCAACATCTAAATCTCTTTCACGCCAAATTAATTACAAAATAACCAACTTGGCGACAGAAAATTTTTGTGCAACCCTATAGCGTGTTTTATGGGAAAGTGGCCGATATGGGTGTCACCTCGCGTCGCACAGCGTCGCACGATGCTATTTGCATAGCGTGACTCGGTGTGGGAGGATTGAGGGTTTAATTACGGCTCGACCTATCACCTTTCGATCAATTTTTTTACCTGAATGCGAAATTTTTATAAGGCGTAACTCGTCGAGGAGTGGTTTCCTCAGTTTTCGTTTTATTTATTTATCCTCATGGTATTTAGGAGAGAGAGAGAGTGGGCATATGGAGACGAATTGTTTTCAAGGCAAGATATAACTAGGTTTGAGAAATTATTGTTATTGAAAATGTATTTAGTTTTCATATAATTGTAGGTAAAATCAATTTTATTTTTCAAGCAATTTTTCTTAACTTTTTTGAATGAAATTCTACTTTTTCACTACTTTTAGCTTATAAATGCATGTCATAGTTCTATTTTGAAAAAGGCCACTAGAAGGTTGACTATTTTTTCTGCTTGATAACTTTTTCAACCTCTAGAAGTTTGTGAATAGTAGGATGTTGTATTTTGATACTTTTATCAGAATTTTTGCAATGGATCCCCAAAGTATCATTCTTTTTTCAAAGATAAATTTCAAAATTTCCCAATTTATGTCAGTTTTTTAATTTTTATTCATACATTTTGTCCTTAATACCCCAGAAATATTTTTAAAAAAACTTAAAACAGTAAAACTTATATTTCTTTTTAAACAGAAAAAGTTAAACAATTAGGAAGACAACAAAAAATTACTTCCAAAGTTATTAATTTATTGGAGCGCTATAAATTATCCAATACCAATTCATGGAACCAAATAAAAGAATATGATTTATAGAATTATGACACTTATTGCAACTCGCCATAACGGTTCTTACATAAGTAAAACATCAAGTCGATATGATAAGTTAATATGAACATATCAAAACAATAAATAAAACCCTCAATCAACCTAAATAAAGCGAAGATGCCTCAAGCACCCTTAGAAAAACCTTCACTTTTCACTCATTAATGCAAATGCTACAACACAACTCTTTCCAGGAACCATAAAACAATTATGATATCATCAATAAACCTCACTTTCTAATACCCACACACACCTAAGAGCCCAAACAGTATCGCAACCACATCTTTTCAACCGTGTCCCGAAGCGACGACTTTTGCCTCATTAATAAATGCGCAGAGACATCCTGGAGATCGAATTATAAATCACCGAATCAGCCTAATTGCGAATACCGGAGGCAGGCGTGTTGGTGTGACCGCAAATCGATCTCTGGGAATGGAGATCATCGGGTGACACTTGGGCGTGGATGTCCAGTCTGGACCTCGATATGACCCATTTTTATGGCCGATATCTACGACCTGAAGCGTTTTGCAGCGCGGATGTCACCCGGGAAAAGTGAACGTGTTGGCGAAGAAAGTGCATTTCCAAGCAGCACAGACGTTCAAGATTCGTCTATGATTTGTCATCTACGGCCAAATTTCGTTTACTTTTTGTTGCAATTACGTTAACTGGACGTGGTATGAGCTGTGATACTCCATTTGATCTGCTGATGGTAGTTCACAGCATCTCTCAAATAATCGAAAAAGTACCATCGCTTTAATTGACTAGAACATAATTGATTGAATTTAATTCTGGAAGAAGGATTTTCCATATCCCTATAGGTGGCACAGCTTATACTTAATATGGCAAGTATAACTGCAACTGTATAAGTATAGTTTCGTCCCAAGCAGCACAAACCTTCAAGATTCGTCCAAATTTTTGTGATGTATGTTCAAATTCCGTTTACTTCTAGCTGGGATTACGTAAACTAACGGATTTGGAATGAGCTGGACTAAACTAGAGGTTTTGCTTACAGATACAAAAAACTTTCTCCAGCTACAAACGAAGAACTTACTTAGAAGTTTTTTGCATTCAATTTTATTTTTGTTCAAAAAGTAAGGAACTTTTCATATTTACATTAATAAATATATTTCACATTTACCTTTTACGTCATGTGTAACATTTGAATCCCTATCATTTCTTCCCTTGTCGAACTCTATTTAAAAATTACATTTTGTAAGCACATCAACTAAAATGAAATCAAGCGTCAAAAGAAACGAAAATAAAAAGAAAACCCACACGATTTCTCTCTTTCTTCCCATCTGTTAAAAATATTTCCTTGACCCTCTGAAGAAAAACAATTTTCCGTTAAGACCTTGAGCCGGTCACTGCAGCAAAGCCTCAAATAGGGTTATCACTTACTACCATCATAGTTTAGCTAAATCTCGGTAGATGGCGCTAGCACCTTAGACTGGATTCGCGCTCTTTTTGAAAGAGGCGGAATTTTCTCCGTTTTGCGGAGCAGCAAGTTTGCGTTTTTCGGAGTTGAGCATTGCACTTTAGAACGGTTTTACTGAAACATTTTACCACGAATACTTTGCACTAAAATTTTGCATGAGTCTTAGCAACATACAGACTGATTCATTAAAATATTTAGGAAGACCCATTTTAACCTCTTCATGAAAATACTAAATAACTTGGGGAAAAGGTTAAAATGTGGATTAGCAACAAAAAGACAAATTCACTAAGAAAATATAAAAAGAAAACCTATGTAAGCCTCTTCATAAAAAATAGTAAATAACTATGGGGAAGGTTAAAATGGCGCTTTTTGAGATATTAAAGTTATGCAGTATGAGTGTTGTATAAAAAGTGCCAACAGTATGTTATGTATGCATGATTATGTAAACCAAATAAAATACAATAGTGATTGTAATTGAGAAACAGCAAATCTCCTTGAGAAAAGAAAAAAATCATTAAATATTTAAATTATTTAGATATCTGTAATTGGATAGCGTTTTATTTGAGGGTTAATCTTTTCCATTAAACCTTACTTAAAACTATATAGTCAAGTATATTATCTTAGATTACTAAAGGAAAACCTGATTGAGAGATATAAAACGAGTATGAAATGAAGAGAATGAAGAGAATACACCCTAAATATCAAAATTGCCCACTTAAAATCACCCAGTTAGAGAAAAGATCGTTTTTCGAGAGAGAAGCTTCTTCTCACGCTTCGTTGAAGCGATCTTACTCACGAACCAAACACCGTTAATAAGGAGGGATTTTGCGAAAGTGAAAGCGGCTTTTTCTTAATTTCGAAGACGGTTTCGACAGGGGATGTCGTCGAATGAGTAGCTAAATAGGGCAGGTGACTCTCACTCTCTCTGCTTAGGAAACAGAGATGATCAGTTCTAAAGAACCTTCACTTTTTAACTCCGGACCGTAACAGCTTTTTTTCTTGTGGTGTTTTGAAAGAATCTTACGCAATCTAGATTGCTTTTTAGTTTAAAACACGTGGGAACTGTTGTTCTTCCTCATTATATTCATTTAAACAACTATCTCTTGTTTTGCTTCCTAGCATTTTGGTTTCATTTTAGACTGCGTTGTTGGTTTCCTTCTCAGCAGAAGTGTTTTTTCTGCATAGTATTTTTATAGAAAGAAATATCCTTATATGTTAAGCAATATTTCTCGGATATTTATATTAGAATACCATAATCATATTAATTTTTATTGTATTACCAGTGCAGAATAGTATGCAAACTTATTTGTGTGTATTTAAGTTAAATCATAAAAAAATCGGGGTAAAATACAAATATATTTTTAGACGAGAAAATAACTTTTATGAATAGTACTAAACGTAATTCTAATGTCTGAGTTTTGAATTTAAGTTGAATGTGGTGCACACTAGTACTATTGGATACTTAATGAATTTTCCAAAATTAAAATGATTTATTGGGCATTAATGATGATTTTAAGTAAGGGGAGCTCTTCAGAACCTTGTCCGAATGCGCAAATTTATGCTAGCGAATATTTCTGCCACTTATTAAAATGTGGCTATAAACGTTACACAATGCAATTGAAATTAACAACATAAACTCAAAACGTGGAGTGCCTTATTCAAAACCAACCTTTTGTTTTCCTAGTTATATAAAGCGACCGACTGACTCTAACCAGTTCAACCCAAACTAACTAATTCTTTCCTCCTCAGGATAATAAACCCGCAACATTGATGGATGGAGTTCAAAACTGGACACATTCAAGCGGTTGTTGATCATATTTAGGCGGCATTTAGCTGCCTCCCGCGCCGTACAACAGCCCAGCTCATCTTTTTGCTCTTCATTCTATCACACGCGTATTCCCATTCATCAAACCTTAATGGTCCTACGCCTAAATCCAAAAAGCATCTCGAGATGACCATCTGAATTTAAATACGACGAACACGCCCGTGTTTATTACACGGCTAATAAGCGTATGGCCGTATGCGGGGGCGGGGTATTTGTTAAAGCGGTAGGGCCTGATGTGGGAGTCCGAGCGCCAAAACAAACTGTTGTATGTAGACAACGAGAGCGACTCGGTTTATCATTATGGTGGGAATATTATCATCTGTGTTGTTATTAGTATTCTCCTCACTTGATGGGGAATATTCGGGTTTTGTGAAAGCGGAGTTTTAATTTTTGTTAACGCTCGTTGTTGTTGTGATAGCGTTAGTTAATCGTCTTTGGGAACGGGTCAGTTGCCTTATAAAGCAGTGAAAGCTTCTTTGAATGCATATTTGTTCCCCCCAGAAGAATATGCTTGAGGAATTGATAACTAAGAAATTTCTGAGCTGAAAGGTATTTAGATCAATAAATGGGTTTTCCACGAGCAAATTCAAAAACAGAAAGATGTTATGAAAGTTTGTAAAAATCACAGGCACCATTTTGATTTTTCTGTGTAGCTTTTTGGTACATTTAAAATCTTGGAAGACATTCAGGTTTATTGGTTTGCATTCTAATTATCAATCGCTTCTTCAAAAACAGTGTAACTTATGATTGCTGATCGACGAAATGGCTTACTTCTATTTATAACATTTATTTTTATTTTTGTTTTGAACATGCTAAATATCTACATATCAATCCTGTTTTTCATCACCATTTAATATTATTAATTGGTTAAACTTCTTGATACCTTTTAACAGTTCTTAAAAAAGGCATTCAATAAAAATGAAAATAACAAAGTAAGAGAAAATAAGATCGCTAAGGGGTTAAGTACGATAGTGAATCATTTTGTGTAATACAGTAAAAAATATTATGGACAAAAATATATTTAATCTACTACTACTATTTTTATTACTTATGATATAAAAAAGCATGATTTTAAGATCTTATACGATATCAATTTAATGATTTTTTCAGAAATTCAATACTTAATATTGTTAAAAAAATTTCTCATTGTCCATTGTGGAAACTAATTTTCTAAACACTTTATTTTTCTCGCTTAATAACAATACTTAGATGGCAAAAGTTGACTCGGAAACTAAAAATCAGTGTGAATTACACAATATTAACATGAGGTCATATATCATTCGATAGCTCATAATCAATTACCCCAACAAATGGTGCATAACTAAAAAAAGTAGCCTCATCATCATTTAAAAAAAAATGTCCACTTCAAAATACAATAGTCCCCGCTGAGTTTCATTCACGTAACAATGGGGAAGGTCTCACATTATTCATAACACCGCGCCAAGAGTAAAAAAAAGTAGAAAACAGTACCAACACTCCTTAAAACATCTTCGGAACCATTCTCTAGTCAGCGCCAGGTACGGTTTGTTGGAAAATCTAGGCTAATAACTAGTTAACGCTCCACGAGACAGCTACACTTTCTCCAGAATGAAGATAAGCAAAGCCAACCTTCGGTAATGTTTACGAAGAATGGGGAATAAATCTACTCCTGTTTGTTCTTGTAAAGTGTTGGTAGCTAATTTGTTTTAGGGAAGGGTTTTATAGAGAGTGAGAGTTGTAGTTGCGGTTTTATAGGTTGTGCCTAAGAAAAAGTGACGGTCAAAGTTGCGTTTGAGAGAAAAACCGTTTGGGATATTAGCGTGGGAAAATTCGAAATGACCTCTGCTGTATTGCAACTTGATTTTCAAGTTTATGTAAGCAGTTGGTACCGGAATAATAAGTTCTTGAAAGCAGAGAATCAATAAAAAAGAGTAGTGAAATTATTCATTGTCTTTGACTACTCTAGGAAATAAACGAGTTCTATCTTCTTCTGTTAACATATAATTTGAATTTTTAATACGAGATTTTAAACAATGTCTTTATCGTATTGACGATAAGTTATAAGCGGAAATATTTAAAAAAATTTTAAGCAAACAAGTAATTAATGCCTAATGCTGAATAGAAATACCTAAACTTTCAGGATTTTTTCGGAAAAAATACATCTTTGCATTAAAAATTAAGGTCATAAAACAGTCAAAATCAAAACGAGTCACCGTTTTCTTTCGTACAATTTCTAGTATAGTGGTACAATTAACAAACAGAAATTCTCCCTTTAAATCCAGAAATATCCCAAAAACTCAACAGTATATTAAAATAACACTTAATCCAACCATTAACCACTGCTGAATAAGTGCAATTAATTTGTTACACTTAACACTTTGAGCGTTAAAACACTTATATTTTTAATATTACTCCCAATCAGGAGGATATCATCATTTTGAATAAATAACTCTTCAATTTCCAATCGAATCCGAATGAAAAAAAAAACGTCGCGTCTATGACGAACAGGTAGGAAGTGATAGTGGGCATCTAATCCCTCGAATGGAATGATGGAATACCGAATGGAAACGTTCCCCGAACCACCAGTCACCTGAAGGATGTTCTTGGGGCAGGTCTTCCTTTTGTTCGAATGCCTAACGGTGTCTTCCTTTTTCTTGGCTGCTTCCAGGTAAGAGAAAACGAAGTTCAACGATCTTAATCACTGGTGATCACGTTCGGAGACGCTTCGGTTGCTTCTGATCATTAGGTTATTAGAGGGCCTCTTTTGAGTAATGAGGAGCTATGGAGAGATGGGAAGGTGATGATGATTTGGTTGGATTTTTGAATATAGGATTATGTGCTATAAGGACGGTTATTGCAGGATATTTGTGGAAGAATTGGTGGAGAAATAGTGGTTTTGGATTTTTATGGTTTTCCTAGTTGATTGAAATTTGATTTTGGAGTTTAGAAAATACTTAAAACGAGATATGTTAAAATTCCTTTTTATTGCATATAATTTAAAAAATGGCTTAAAATATACAATTGAAATAAAGCCTTTTTCATGACATACGATAGCCATTTAAGCGTTTATTATAAGGATTAGAAAAGTTCTAAAGCCTTTTCCCCGTTTTCAAAAGTAAAAAGTCTTAATAATAATTTCCCATTTATCTTCAGTTGTTAAAAAAAGTTTCCCCATTCGATTTCTAGAAGTAATGTTTATCAAATAACTAACTTAAACTACTTATTTCGATCTTCAATAAATAATTGAAACTATATATTTTTTAACATCAGCGGGAAGAACTGAAAAATATAATAATTTAATATCATAAACCAAAGTATATATCCAGAAAAACGTATTTCATATGTTGGACTGTGCAAAAAGCACATTTTTAATAAAACTATAAAGATTAATATTTTATAGTTTAAGCATTTTAGGAGGGGTTGTCTGCTTTTTCTTACTGTTATCGATATTTTCACACATTTATCATTTTTATTACTTTCTTATCACCTTTAACCTCCACAAAATTTAATAAACATTTGAAAACAGAATATTTTAGTTTAAAAGTTAGTGTATCTTACACCTATTTTTGTACAGAAGAATCCTTTAACTATCTCATCTAAGTGATTTTCAATGGCAATGCATTTTAAATACTTTTTTTGTTACAAAGCTACCACGTCCTTTTTTTATTAGTCTTAAACATTTTAAAAAAGCGCTTTGTTAAAAATTATCTATTTAATGCTAAAAGTTTTAACAAACATTTGAAAACAGAATATTTTAGTTTAAAAGTAAATGTATCTTACACCTATTTTCTATGTCAATGCATTTTAAATACTTTTTTTGTTACAAAGCTACCACGTCCTCTTTTTATTCGTCTTAAACATTTTAAAAAAGCACTTTATTTGAAGTTTCTATTCTGCATCGAAAGAAATAATACTAACACAGATTTCACGACAACGATTCTCCCGATTCCAGGCCAAAAAAAGAAACCCAACAAACTCTCACCATCCACCGATATCACACAAATCAATCATATCCACTCCACAAAAGCAGAACATCGGAGGAGAGTATTCCTCCAAAGAAAGTTCAACGCACCAAAACCTATCCCACTCACAACAGCCCATAAAACAAAGAAGAAAAATTCATCATAACGAACAAAAAATGCGAGCGAATTATATTCCCATAATGACGAATCTGCCGTGGAAAAGAATCTGATCCACATTCGACAGATAGTTTCCAAGAGGAAAAAGAAAGTAACTGTAACTGTCAACTCTCTGATCCGTGTCGACTCGCCAAGTCATTGAGTGCTTTTGGAATCTAAATAAACAATGTCTTAATGGTTGGCTAGGATGAACCTCATCTTACGTTTCCTCATTTCCCTCAATTTCGTTTTTTTCCCTCTTTAAATCCCGAAATTCGTTTTCTTTTTTTCCCGTACAAATCCTAATGACCAGTGATAAACCGAGATGGGCTTGCCATCTCTCTATGATGGGGACCGTACTCATCGACGTGTCGCAAAGGATTAAGGTATTATGTCGGGGTTTTTTTGTCAACGTGCAGTTCCTTTAGTTGGGGTAATCAATTATCCCGAAAGGGATTCCGATTTCTTCCGTCGTGTTCGGGAATTTTGAGGAAGTTGGAAGTTAGCGCGTCGCGATAAAAAAAAGATTGATATCTTTGTTCTTATAGTCATTGGTGTTTTAAACGGAAGTTTAATATTCATAGACTGTTAGATGATATTTATAAGTCGAAGATATTTATAAGATACTAGATTAATATTTTGAATCCTAAAATAGAGATATTAGAAATTATTTTTTAGGTTGTGTGATAGAATTAACGCCGTCCATAATACATTTTTGTGTGACTGGTTGATTGCGATTAATCCCAAATTACAGGATTAATTTTAAGTTGAATGAACTAATTTAGGTAATAATAAACAGAAAACAAGATGTTCAATTAACAAATAAACAATACTAAGAAATTACTTCCTTTACCAAAAATAAAGAGTAATTAAAATGGAGAAAACTGAAGTCTCACTGAATCTCACATAGAATTTTTATATATAATACTAATATTTCAAGAAACTTATTTAAGACTTATGTGATAAATGATTGAATTTCGATAAAAAGTTAAGTTCATTTTAAGTACTATTCGGTTAAACAGGTTATAAACTTTAAACGTCATTGAAATATATTAAGTTAATTTTATACCAAGTGCATCACCTTTTTATTAACATCATTTATCGAAAAGGTGGAAATATTTTCTGTCAAAAAAACATGACCAATAAATACCAACCAAACCCTTATATCCTTAAAATAAAACTGCAATAAAAATGAGCCATACATTCCGAAATGATATCATTCTTCTTTATCCAACTCCAACCAAAATGGTTCTATACCCTTCATTAAAATGCAGCAAAAGACCCCAAAAATCCATTGTCTCACATCTTACGCGTAACGCTCGTAACATGAGATTCAAAAGGGGGATAAACCTTTTCCCCCATATTTTCCATCGTTCTTCTTCTGGCATATAACTCGGGAGTGTGCCTCACTTCGCTATTCCGGAAGAATGCGTAAATCAAGAGTTGAGTTACGCGGTGCTTGGTTTGACATATTGCTCTGATACCTATCGCTCTTGTGTGCTTTGTTTTCTGCGGACCCACTTCCAGCAAAAGTATTTTTCTGGGGATTTTACAATAGAAAAGAACGTGACCCCGATTGACCGAACTTGAATCGAGGTTTTGGTTTAATTTAAATTGATGAACGGCTATGGGAGGCGTCTTGGATTGAGATCTATTGTTTTCTATCGAGATTTTTTGTGGGATCTTCTCTTGAAGTGAAAACAATTGTCTTTATGTGGAAAAACATCGAGGGTATAGAATGAAACAATGAAATACAAAATAGTGTCGTATGGTGTCAGTCATTAACAATTTAATTTGGGATTTTGTAATTAAATTTGATATTGATGAATCCCTGGATGAGTCAAGGTATACAGGTTATTTAAAATTGCATTGCAATCAATTTTTCAAAATTTAATAATGATGAAATGAAATTTTCATTTTGTTTTATAAACCATTAAAACTATTGGTCAATTTTTTGTTACACAAAAACAGTTCGCAAATATTTTGTTTTCACCATTTCTAACGTTTTATTTAGGTAATAAAGATGTATTAGCTCTGAAAAGTAACACGAGTTAATTTGTTATGGTTTTCAAGTGAAATCTTCATTTTTATTAATCTTAGAAACAGACAATATATGGATAAACGAGCTAAAATAGTGAAAGAGGGAGTGGGAATTATATAGTTAATAGACAAGGGTCGCAAATGCACTCGTTTTTAATTATTACTCACATCAAATATAAATTCGCGCAGCGAAAATTTTATAAGTCTAAAATTAATTTAATAACAAAACTAGATTAATCAATTTATTAAACTGGTATGGGTTAAATTCCGTTGACTAACGTTAAATATCGTTAAACTGTTTTGATCACCAAGTTTTCAAATATCAACAAATATTTATGGTTTTCATTTATGTAACTGAGCATTTTTATCGGTTTATTTGCAATTTCTGGCTATATTCCTAACTTTTGAAACTCTAAACAGCTTGGCGATATTTAACTCTAGACAGTTAACGGAATTGAACAATCTTAGGAAGCTGTTGTTTCTACAATCCCTTCAATTACCACGCATCATTTGAGTTAAGTGTGTGATCCCCTCTAAACAAGAGGAAACCCTGGTATTAAAAAAAGTTCCCCGGCAAACGTCCATCTCCCATAAGAAAGAGGATAACCCTTATAAAAAAACTCTCCACATTACATTTCTCCAAAAAGCGAGAGAAAGACAGAAGAAGGCGGATTATATTCTTCAAGATCCGTCATGCAAGGGTGACCTGCCTAATGTCATAGGGTCCGAGCACACACCTGTTTTATGAGATCCTCTCTTTTCTGGAGAATCGCAAGAAAAAAAACAGCGGGATGATTTTTGGAGTCGTGTCGCAAATAACTCTTACGGGGAGCTCATAAGGAAGTTAGCTCCAAACAAAGTGGCCCTTTTTTTGTCTGGCCGTGTGACCCAAGGATTGGGAGAAGGGTGCGTTTCGGAAAAATGTTGTGTAACATTTGGGAGCATAAATAAATTTTGAAGAGTTGGATCCGTTGTTTCCAGTTACCCGTAAATATCGGCTGCGATGTCCCGGATGTGCCTTGTTCGAGAGGGGTATTGAGAGTTTGAGTAATGCTGAGAGTGGCCCTTGACTTTCTTGGGGTCATACAATGTTGGGACGTAACTTATATTGTAACTACAACTGACTACAACGAGTTTTTAAGTTTTCAAAAAAGTATGACACCGCTTTATGGTTGAAAGCGGAATATTATGTAAAACAAGAAAAGGAATACAATTTACTAATTATTTAGAAAAGGCATAACGAGAGAAAAGGAAAATCGCAGCAAAAAATTACTGGAAAAACATATTGTTCGTAGAGTAATGCCTTAATCAGTCTTTATTTTTTACGAACTAATTTTGAAAACTTAATAGGGAAATATTAAATAAATATGAATGAATAGGAAAATATTAATTATCAGACACAAATTACAAAAATGTGAAAGTTTTATATAAAATATCTACATGCAATTAATGTGTGTACTTTCTTAAAATCACTTTAGCTATAAAATTGCCTTTTCATAAGAGATTAGATGCAACACATTAACAAAGATATAAATGTTTTTAAAACGTTTTAATCATTTGAACTTTAAAAAATAAGCCATAAAAACTACACTGATGTTGTCTAAAGTAAAAAAGGAGGAGAATAAAGAAATAGAAAAAATTAAGGAGCCTTTTAATGCCAGATTAAGAGACGAAAACTCTGTACTTGAACTTGAATACTTATACCGAATATTTAAATGTTCGTATGTAAAAAATAGGGGATACTTTCTCAAGAGTTTAAAAACACAATTTTCTATCTTTATGTTTTGAAACTGTACTTGAATATAAGGGTTTAAGATTGGGATTATAGTGGGTTTTCTAACTTCACGAAAATGGGTTTCGCGTGCTTTTTCGTGATTATGCTTAGTGAAAATAGCCATTTTGTTCCTTAGAATCTGTAGTTTACGAATCACGATGGTGGACACTTCGGGTCTGCGCCAGGGGATGGTGAGAGGCGCAGAAGTGGAAAATCGACGAGTTTCAATTTTGTGTTGTTTGGAGTCAAAATGGTTCCTTTTACTTTTTTAATTTGCTCAAATGCTCCATAATACGAGAGAGGCGAGGGAGGACTAACGGGACATAGAGTTTGGAAAGGATCAGTTCACTCCAGTAGAAGGGGTGGAAGGATAAAGTGGAACGTAAAAATTTGTAAGCCTATTTTCTCTGAGGCGCAGGCTTATAGTCGTCCATTAACGTAATGAAAGGTGCCATTCTTTTCCTTATTTTCAGGCGAGAAAGAATTGCGATAGTAGAAATCTGGCAACGCTCACTAGGGGTAGATAGAGGGGCAGGAAAAAATTACGAAAATCAGCAATATCTCCTGAAAAATAATTTCTTTTCTGCATCAACTGCGGTTGATTGTTTTGTAAATTGACACCAAAAATGGGTAAAATGCATTAAACCGATTTTCGAACGATTCTTCTACTTAAAATAGGGCCTGAAAGGTGTAGAAAAAAGTAAGGGGGAATTCTCAACTTTTAAGTCTTTTAAAAACTTATTTTTACTCGTGAAGAAGCACTAATTTCAGGCTAATTTTTCCCTTTATACACTTAAGAATACGAAATACCATCGTAGATATCTGGGGCCTGCGATTAAGGAGGGGGGCTGGGGCAGAAAAAAATATTCCTGTTTTTATACTCTTCGTGAGAGTAAAATTCAAAATTTTCTACTTTTAGTAGAGTCATAAGTGGTGCAAATAAAGAAGATAGATACCTTACATGTCTAACAGCCCGTTAGAAAAGAGTTCCTCCCATTGGAAGGTGAAATGGAAGGGTTAAGCGGAACATAAGGAATTATATGGGATGTTTTGAAAAAAATTGTGTCTATTTTAGTGAAATAATGTAGAAATCTATTTGAGCAGGTTCTATGTAATCTGTAGAACTGGAAATGCGACAATAAGTAACTTTCATTCTCGACCGAGGATAATAATTGGGGCAGAAAAAAAGTTAAAATTATACTTTACTGAGAAAAAGAGTAATTATCCTGTTTAAAAGGTTTTATGGACAGAAATTTTTGATTGGGGTCACTCAAGGTGGTCTATCCTGAGAAGCATAAACTCATCTTTGGGGGTTGAACGGATGAAATGGAATACAAATTCGATTTTTTGACAAATGTCGTGAAATTGTTTGAATGAGTGATCATAAACAAATCAATTTATCTCTCCAACTTTCACGAATGGGTTACCCAACAATGAAATTTGGGAATCAAGACAAGGGTCCGTGATCGGCGCAGAAAAATTTTATACATTAAATTTTAGTTTGTATAATTGTGTCCAAATAAGATAAAATATCCCTAAAATAAGAAATTTCATAGCAGATATGAAAGAGACCCATGTTAAAACTGTTTCTTGGAGGGTAAGAGGATAAAATAGAATATTAGGGGTTATTACATTTTACTATTTTACTAAAAAGTGAGTATTTCTCGCAAAAATTGCATTAAAAGGATTCGATTTTCCAATTTTACTCCATGGAATATGATACGTTTAAGATAAATCTGTAGTATTAGGAAGGGGAAGGTTAGTTGGGCAAAAAAAACCTGTAATTATTATAAATTTAAGACATTTAATTATTTCTCAAAAAATAAGAATATTATAAAGTTTTTTTGTCTTAATTTTGTAATAATTACAGGTTTTTTTGCCCAACTAACCTTCCCCTGCCTAATACTACAGATTTATCTTATACGTATCATATTCCATGGAGTAAAATTGGAAAATTGAATCCTTTTAATGCAATTTTTGCGAGAAATACTCACTTTTTAGTAAAATAGTAAAATGTAATACCCCCTAATATTCTATTTTATCCTCTTACCCTCCAAGAAACAGTTTTAACATGGGTCTCCTTCATGTCTGCTATGAATTTTCTTATTTTAGGGATATTTTATCTTATTTAGACACAATTATACAAACTAAAATTTAATGTATAAAATTTTTCTGCGCCGACCACGGACCCTTGTCTTGATTCCCAAATTTCATTGTCGGATAACCCATTCGAGAGAGTTGGAGAGATAAGTTGATTTGTTTTTTATCACTCTCTTTCAAACAATTTCACGCCATTTGTCAAAAAATCGAATTTGTATTCCATTTCATCCGTTCAACCCCCAAAGATGAGTTTATGCTTCTCAGGATAGACCACCTTGAGTGACCCCAATCAAAAATTTCTGTCCATAAAACCTCTTAAACAGGATAATTACTCTTTTTCTCAGTAAAGTATAATTTTAACTTTTTTTCTGCCCCAATTATTATCCTCGGTCGAGAATGAAAGTTACTTATTGTCGCATTTCCAGTTCTAAAGATTACATAGAACCTGCTCAAATAGATTTCTACATTATTTCACTAAAATAGACACAATTTTTTTCAAAACATCCCATATAATTCCTTATGTTCCGCTTAACCCTTCCATTTCACCTTCCAATGGGAGGAACTCTTTTCTAACGGGCTGTTAGACATGTAAGGTATCTATCTTCTTTATTTGCACCACTTATGACTCTACTAAAAGTAGAAAATTTTTAATTTTACTCTCACGAAGAGTATAAAAACAGGAATATTTTTTTCTGCCCCTGCCCCCCTCCTTAATCGCAGGCCCCAGATATCTACGATGGTATTTCGTATTCTTAAGTGTATATAGGGAAAAATTAGCCTGAAATTAGTGCTTCTTCACGAGTAAAAATAAGTTTTTAAAAGACTTAAAAGTTGAGAATTCCCCCTTATTTTTTTCTACACCTTTCAGGCCCTATTTTAAGTAGAAGAATCGTTCGAAAATCGGTTTAATGCATTTTACCCATTTTTGGTGTCAATTTACAAAACAATCAACCGCAGTTGGTGCAGAAAAGAAATTATTTTTCAGGAGATATTGCTGATTTTCGTAATTTTTTCCTTCCCCTCTATCTACCCCTAGTGAGCGTTGCCAGATTTCTACTATCGCAATTCTTTCTCGCCTGAAAATAAGGAAAAGAATGGCACCTTTCATTACGTTAATGGACGACTATAAGCCTGCGCCTCAGAGAAAATAGGCTTACAAATTTTTACGTTCCACTTTATCCTTCCACCCCTTCTACTGGAGTGAACTGATCCTTTCCAAACTCTATGTCCCGTTAGTCCTCCCTCGCCTCTCTCGTATTATGGAGCATTTGAGCAAATTAAAAAAGTAAAAGGAACCATTTTGACTCCAAACAACACAAAATTGAAACTCGTCGATTTTCCACTTCTGCGCCTCTCACCATCCCCTGGCGCAGACCCGAAGTGTCCACCATCGTGATTCGTAAACTACAGATTCTAAGGAACAAAATGGCTATTTTCACTAAGCATAATCACGAAAAAGCACGCGAAATCAAGTTAGAAAACCCCCTATTATGCTTATGAACAAGGCTAAAAATATAAGATAAGTAACAATGAACATGCATCAAAATTAATGCTAGGAATGGAAATAGTTATATCTCATAAATAAACGGAAAAACTTATAAAACGATAATACTAAAGAACATTCATAAAATTGTTGATAGTCCTAACCAAAACTAAATAAAGGTGAAAAAATATTTAAATACAAATTAAAAATGTTTAAATTACCATAAAAAATAATTTCAAATCACAAGTGTAGGAAGAAAATGATGACTACAACATTTTTCTTTCATAAAGAACACTTTTTCAATAGTTGATAACTGTAACTTTGATATAAATGTCGTTTTATAATTTTTTAATGAAGAGTAACTATAAAGAGTAACTTTTAAGAGTATAAAAAGCTTTTACAATTGTATCTATTAGTAAAAACCAAACTTTTTAAATACAAATGTCCTAATGGTAAAAGAAGATAGCTTTAAAAAGTTTTCGGATTTAACCAAGTTTTAGTTCTAGAAAAATTTCTCTACTGGTATTAGCATATCAGTTCGAACTTCTATATTTATACGAAAAGTTTGTTCTACAGGAAAGGATATACTAAACGAACGGGAGATATTAGACGAACTACGAAATCTCTATCTGCACTGTAAAAAAAATCACGCAAAATTTACGGTTTTAAACTGGCAGCTTGGGTGGGTTGTACAAAACAGTAAAAATTTCAAAGTAAATCCGTAACCACAACGGTTTTTTACCATTTTCATCCATTTTTTGTACAAAAAAACCCAGTCTAGTTACGGATTTTGTAATTTTTACGGTTTTGCACAAACAACCCTGCTGCCAGTTTAATTTAAAACCGTAGATTTCACGGAATATTTTTAACAGTGTATGAACTTGTGTGCATTCTATATTTTCTCACACGTATTCCCATACTGCTATTAGATAAAAATGAAATAATTGCTTTCAGTCAAAATATTATTACCTTTAAATTCGTCAAACTTATCTCACTGCCTATCAACATAAAAAATCAGACTCAAACATTCATATAATTGCAGGAATCTTTCCCACCCCAACATAACAAAAAAAACTTGTCCCCTTTTCCTCTCCACATACAAATCTACAACTAAACTCAAGAAAAAAACACGGATCCTTCGCCCAACAATCAGCAAAACTAGGCTAATAACTCCAAAAAACAAAACCCCTGTCATCCAACAGACTAAAGGCGTGAAACACCCGAAAGTCCAAGCTATCCATGTCCCTTTCAATCGCCCTAAACAATACTCAAGACTCTTCAAAAGACGAGAAGCTCTGCTGAACTCCGATTGTGCGGGCCACACCGTGCATACAGTCTGCTAAATGCATCGTTAAGAGAATCAAAAGTGTTTGTAGCTGATACTGACCAGTTCTTTTTCTGATGCCTATCTATTTGTAACGGGTTACGCTGAGGTGCTCATGGTGCACTAAACTGGACCTCTTAACGCACGCATGCGTTGCATATGAGCTCATGATGAATTTTGTGAGCTGGCTACTGGAGATGGAGAGAACAATTGGTGGGTATATCGCTGGGGAGATCTTTTGTGGAGTTTAGAGATGATGATTGTTTTTAACAGTTTGTGTTTTTTTATTTTGTTGGGAAATTAACACATGTATTTTCTTGTTGGTTTTAAAAGAAGATTGATTCATGTTGAAGAGGAGATTTTCAGATCTACATCGGAGAAATTCTTTTAAAACAAGAAACTGATATGTTTTAATCTGATAAAATAAAATGTGGTTCATATTGTAACTGAATTTAAAATGAAATTAAAGGTTTGTTTTCAGTTAAAATTGGTACTTGATGAATAATTTTTACCTGATTATTGGGTATCAAATTCAAAGGGAATGAACAAAAGATGAAACATATATTTGCATAGTCAATGAAATATATAGTTGCTACCCTATTTCAAAACATGACGCCTAAGTTTTTTTAAAAATAAAATCAGGTTCCATTATCAAAGCAATAAGCAAAAGCTATCGCATTTAACACGGATATATTACCTACAGAAAAGAACCTATATAAAAGGCAATTAAAAATATCCTAATAAAAATGTTGAGTAAATTTTTTTACATAAATTCGTACGTTAGTAAGTAAACTTTCACTTTCCTCAGTGATTTTTTTAAATTTGAGTTAGGAAAAATAATTTTCTGAGTGAGTGATGGGAGATTTCTAAACTAGAATTTACACACACACAAGTCAAACGACGTAAGAGCGGTCACTTGTTAATGACCAAAAGAAATTTTCTGCAATAATCGGGGAAAAAATTTTGCTAAAGGGAAAACATCTGCATGTCATATATTTTTTTGCCTGTAAGTTTTTTTCTTGTCTTATTGTCATTATTCACTAGTCCACTGTTTTAATATTTTAGAATGGAACTGGATAACACATTCAAGAAATTATCTAAAAAGATTTTGGATCAAAAGAAAACTCTTAAAAATAGCATATCCCTCCAAATATCATTCTATCTACAAGGTAGATAGAATTCTGAAAACCGAAAAATCTCTCCACCGATATACAGCAATTAATCCTTATCCAAAAACGACCCTCGAAGTTGGTAAAAATCCCTTGTCTCCCACACGTGACACCATAAAACTCAATTACCATCAAACCACCCAAAACCCAACACCCACAAACCAACAAAAAAAACATATTTACCTTCCTCCAGCAGAAAAGCAATCAGCAAAACTACAAAATCCCTTGTCGTCGAGGACAAAACAGTACAAGAAACCTCGACAAGTCGAGGGATTCAACAAACTCCACAAGAAGAGTCCAACAACACTTTCACTCACACACTTATCGAAAGAAAAAATCCACAACAAAATCAACAGTCTTCAATCTAAGTCCGGAAAGGGAGTGAATCCAATGGGTCCCGGAGGGGGGTCAGCGCGGGTCGGTGCGACCGCGAGGGTCCATGGTGTCGGGAGCAAGGTAGAAAGGGAACCTGATCGGTACTCTCACTGTCGGCGAATGCAACAGGTAGCGGGCTTGGCGTGCCGTGTCCGCTCGCTTGCCCGCGGGCCAATTATTCCTCTGGTTCGTTCGGGCTGGGGTGGCCCACTTTCGGGGGCTCCTCCTTCCTCGCTTGTTGCTTTCTCTCGCCGGTGGTTTTGCTTTCGCTGGCTATCTATTGTTGTCAGAGGAGGTGAGGGAGTGAGTTGTTGTTGGTTCTTTGGGGACGGAGGTTGCTGAGGTGGTGTTGGGATCGGTTTAGTTGTTTGGGGTGACTTTGATTTCCTTGTTTAGATGGTCTAATGGTCCGACTGGTTTTTATCTTTGCTTAGATCCAAAAAATGCAGTTGGAGGTTGGCTCCTAAACTGACAACACAATTACTTATCGGTGGAATTGGTTTTGAGATATTTGCCAATTTTTGGTACTTACAACTTTCGACACTTCTTCAATGCTTGATGACTTTGGTGACTTCGATTTCCTTGTTCCGATAATGAGGGGAGTTGTGATGGTATTACTGGTTTCTATCGTTATATGTCTTAGCGTAGATCCAAAAACCCTATTAGAGACTGACTTCAATATTTCCAGCAAATTTATTCATCAATGGAATTAGTTTTGGGATATTTGGCCTTTAATTTTTGGTACTCCTAATTTTTGACACTTTTAGGATGTTTGGAACCAGACATTTTATTTCATTCAACTTATCTGGTCAACATTTTTTAATAGTCTTGAGAGGACATGCTAGTTTAGGTGAAGAAAATTACAAAAGGGAAAAGTTTCTTGATAGGATTTTTTTGTTGATCCTCGAGGAGATGTACGAGATTTATAAGGTATAAAAGTCTACTTTGAAAAATTTATTTGGTTGAGGGACCATAGGTAATTTGATAAAAATTTATGAATTGATTTATCCTTTCTCTGCAAATATAAACTACAAAAGGAGTTTTTAAAATATCTACATGATACTTATTAAAGTTGATGCAACATTACGATCAAAACGAATCGTGTATTTGAACATGAGAATTTATTGAGTGGAATAATCAGAGAGGTGTTTTCAAATGGAGATAATTAGATTTTAAATTGGATCTTTACAATACTGCTATTTTTATGCTATTTTACATTAACCTTTAAAACTTTTCAAAACTTTTTACACAATTTCGAAAATAGTTTTAACATGTTGAGAATTTTCCCCGGTTCGATTGAACTCTTTTCAGACTCTTCACTATTTTACAGATAAAAAATAATAAATTTTATGCTTTAAATAAAGAATCACCCAATCTATAAAAACTACCATTTCGATATATCATCATTTGTTTCCACAACTAGTGGTTATTTCCCTACACATTGGTGTGGTTCCCATTCGCTTTGTTATCGATCAACACAAATGAGATTCCATGGGTCGCCGCAATAATACATTTCAGGCAATACTCGTGTTTAGGGTTGATTTCGAGTCCAGGTGTGCTCTATTGATTGCCATAAAATGACTGTTGACAAACACATGCAATCACTTTAAGAGTATCCTTTAATCTGGATTTTTCAACTTGTGTTTTTCCTGACGAATGCAAATAATATAAGACCAGCTTTTGTACAAAATATTCGCGAGCGTTTTCTTCTTTCGCACAACAAGTTCGAAGAGATGTATTTGTTTTTGTAGATCTAACTTATTTTTCTGATGTGATGACCAGGTTCGTTGTAATGTTTTGAAGCTCTCACAATAGTTTCTCGTTGGATTTTTGTGGAATTATCGACGAATGTAAATGAGTTTTGTGAAAGCAGTATCATTACACGGTTTTCATTCGTCAATGACTGGACCTATGATGATTCTATTGGATGACACTCACATACACCAAAGTGAGTATTGATGTCCATCGCTTCGAGATCATTTCGCACACAATTATCTTTCGAATTCAATAGTTTGAAAGTTTGACTAGGATATTAAACGGTATCATCATCATTGGTTGTAAATTATTCATGGGATGAATTTGAATATTTACTGATATATCCTCAATAGCGGAATGTTATCAGTGCCAAAAAGGTTTTTAGAAGAATATTATGGAACCTGAACACACGTTATCAGTATCTAAAGAACTATAGAGGTATAACAATTATAACACAATTCCTTTTGAAAAGAATGAAATAGTTAACGACGAACTTTTATTTTTCTGTGAATCAAATAATCAGAATAAATCTTGAGATACCTTTACCTGCAGCTCTTCTGTTGTAGAAGAATCATGTCCTTCTTATAAAAGAAATAATTATACATAACTAATAAATATTATTTGATAATTTATTCTAAGAGTTTTCACATAACAATTTATATGAAAAATCAACAACTTCAAAATTAATCTTCTGGAGTGGAAACAAATTTAAGAAATTTTACATTATAACGATTCTTATAAATTTTCAAACATTGAACTTGATTATAAGAGGTGGTCTCAAATCCTAAAATTAACTGCAATATAGTTACATCTTCAAATAATTTTCAAAATTGTACCTTTCTACTTAATGAATCTTTCATAACTTTTCTCTTAAAAAATTTCTTAAATTAAAACAAAACATTATGTACCTAAAATATAAGTTTTCCAGAAAAATCTCCACGTACGAAAACATTGGTTGCTGCTTCTTACATAGTGACTACTAAAACAATTAAACTTCTTATGAAAAAAACTACAGTAAAAAACTAAATTACGCTAATAAAAACCCACTTCGATTCTTAGCGAAGACACATTCTTTTCCCACTTATTACACACACAAGACGCCAAAAGAAAGTCAGACTCCTTTTATTTTTACTCACTGGTTCCAATCCGAATAAAAACGAGATTCGTGACGCAGAAATGGGTTCCTTTGGCGTCATTAATAGGGGGAATCCTCCATTTGCGGTGAGTATAAACAGATTCGGACATCTCGACAACACGAAGGTGGCATTCGGGTAATCCCGATGTCGATGCTGCTTGTTAACCAAAGAAGGACGACTCTGATTCATCAGATGAAGAAGAAAAAAAAGTCGAATAATGAAGATGTGGGGGAAGAAAGTGGACTTAAGCTAGAGGAAGACGGCACGCTTCTTTTTTGATAGTGACCTCTATTCTTTTAAGAGCGGTTTTGTTTTTTTATTGAGGATCTGATGGAGACAAAAGGATTTGTTTGACTTGCGTCATTTGTGTTACAGTAATATAGTTAGCGTATTTTCCGATCGAAAGGTGGTTTATGGGGGATTTCAGGGGGGGTTTTATTTATTCTTAAGTGTTTTTTTATTTTTGAAATCGTTTTAAAAGATAAATTTGAATTGTTTCACCGCATAAGTAACCGCATGTTTAAGTGACACAATTATAGTTTATTTTTTAAAGAAAATTTTTCCTACGTTTGTGTAGAAATCTTCAGCTTCAGTTGAATTAAGTATCTGTAACATAACTATCTCTATTATCACATACCTACCATACCTATTAGTGGTTGTAACTTCGATAAGAAAATATAATGAAATACAGTTGTTACAATTGTTCCTGTGTCTAGGGGAGGCTCACTTAATGACAATAAATATAGAATAATGTTAAAAAAAGAAGATAATAGTGACGAATTCAGAACATAAGCTCTATGCTTATCGTTATAAGCGCTTGTAAAAATGAAATTAAACTATTCAATAAACCTGATAATTAACATCAGATCCTAATTTATTTAGATGTATTTTTTCTTATTCCTGATAGGATAAAAACACAACTATTAATCAATTTGAACACTTCCGTAAAATGGTCCTATCATATTTCCCTTAAGAGAATTAGCTTTTCTTTTCAACAACTTAAGTGTCAAGTCTCCAAATAGTTTCCCAAGAATGATTTAAAGATAGCACCCATTCACCTAGTCTACATTTGCTTTTTTGAGTAACGGTAATCTACAGCTATATGCATGGAGTACATGTTCAACACGGTGAAGGAAACTCTATCCTTGTCCAAATATCATCCTTGAATATCTAAATCAGCGGATTATTGAATTTAAATCCTTTAATCGCTTTGGGGTTTCTGCATATTTGCTTATGAGGTATTTGAGTCAACTGAAGCTGAACCATGTATTTCTTCGGTGTAGATTGGTAGTTTTCTTTCGTTTGCACTTTAGAAGCCAGTATTCATATCTGATAAGTGCTTATTGGAATCCTTGAATTTAGCTGTGAGGGCATTTATTGAATGGACGGTTAAAGTAAAATATTAAGTGTTGAGGATTAGCTTCCGGGAGATTTCCTTTATAAGCTGAAAGAGTATAAACTTTTTAGGTGTTAGAAATATTGATTCAAATTCTTTCTTTTTAAATTTCCTACCAATTTGAGTACAATAGTTTTAAGTTTTTGAAAATCATAATTATAGAAATTTCCTAAACATTATTTGATCCTAAACATCCTAAAAATTTTATTAAGGGGTATTAAACTATTTTATAGAGAAATACAAGTCAAGTTTTAGAAGAAGTAATTTTAGTTATGAACAAAAAAATATTCTGCCTCTTGCACTTCATTTGTAACAAATAAGAAAAATTATCCGTAACTGTTGTTTTCCTGTAATGACTCTCTTATTGCAGAGAAAAAAAGTGCTGCGTTTAAGATCATTCCCAATAATTTTCGCATTACTAAATAACCAAATAACCATTTGTAATATACTACTAATAGTTTAATAAGTATTATCAAAGGATTAAAATTTTTTGTTTAAAGACATTTACTCCTACTAATTAATATTTTAACAAAAAGCAATCGTTGTAAAATTGTATAGTAAATTTGAAAAAGAACTTTACTATTTGCTATTATTATAGTTTTTTTTATTTCTTCGATCAATAAACCATCTCATCTTGAACCAATAACTCCACAGTTCACCCCACAAAAAACCTCGGTCTGGAACAATTTTAATAGCCAATTAAACCCATCATCCAAAGACTCCCTCTCTCTCAACAGCCGACACCATCAATCAGCAGCCCAGCACAGTTGCAGTTACAACCCCATCCGCCCTCTTTAAAATAAAAAAATAAACCCTTTGGACTCTCCCTGACCCGAGGGTAGGGCGTCGTCGAGGAAGACAAGAAGAGCGTCTCCACACAAACCAACTTCCTCCAACGGAGCCCGAGGCGAAGAGTCTTCAGACAAAAGGCGTAATTGCGGCACATGATACTCATCGGGATGGCTCACAACAGTGACGATGCTAAATATAATCTCTCGCTCCAGAATGGGATGAGCTTTTTTTAGAGGATATTGATCTCGATTGGAATATGGGGAGAGTTTTTGGGCTGGGTTGATTTCTTTCTCCGAGTGTTGTGTGTGTGATAGGCATCTCGATCAGAGTGTATCGTTTGTTATAGTTGAAGTTGCTGGTTGCGTCATGGAAAGAAGAAATTAAGTGAGGAAGAAGCATGGATTGGATCGGAAATTAATGATACCTTGCAGATGTATAAGAACTAATGTTTGAATTGAAGTGAATTCCTCCAGACTATGACCTTTTAATCCCTTTAAGAACTGATGGAGTAGAGAAAGATATCTAATTAATCTCCTGCTAATCACCCCAAAAGAAAACAATAAAAAAGAATTAGGGGAGCTGCCTTATGTTATTCTGTATAGCATGGGAAAATTTATACATCGGGGGTATTCAATAAATGATTTGATTGTATATATTTATCTTTAATATTGGACATAAATTTTACATAAATACTGTGTGAGTGAATATCTACAAAAATTCTATCTTTAGAGAAAATCTTTTTGATCTCACATTTTTTTACATAGATTTGAATAAAATATTAATAAATTTAATGCAACGTTAACTAAAATTAGAATGAAAGGAAAAATGTTCAAATAAAGTTCTTAATTTATTAATTAATTTTTAATCTGATTTAAAAGCTTTAATAAGAGAGTTAATGCAAAAGTAACAAATAGTAAATTAATAGCAGATAGTTATTCATAAAATAGAACTTACTCATTATTAGACATAAATTATAATTAAAGCAAGCTGTACAAACAAGCAAGAATATACGAAAACAACGTTCATTTTGTATATTTATTTTAAAACTTTAAAACAGACATATGTTTCGAGGATACTTGGATAGTTTTGAATTAAATGTGCAAAACAAACGTTGCTTTCGTAAATAAATAAATTGTATTCATTAAAGAATCTGGAAAATATTTTCAGAAATTAGTGCAAGGAAATTAGTAATGAGTTTTAAAACTATGTTTTAATGTGAAATAGCAAAATCCAAATAAACATTTTGAGGATTAATGAAAAATGAAACACCCAATAACATTTCTAGAGCAATAAAGATATGAAATATTCTCTCGAAAGTAGTAAAAGAATCCCTATTTGGGAGCAAAGATTTCTTTCTCTTTGGGCTTGTCTGCTATGGGTAACGCGATAGGCATCTTAGTCAGCATTGATGTATTATTAGGTTTAGTTTTTTCTAACTGCTGATTGTAGTTGTTGGAGAAGGAAGTAAGGTATTTGTTCCTCAGGGGAACGGAATGTCTAGTTGCAGCAACAATTGGCGAGTTTTAGTGTTGTTGTCTTAGGTTTATAACAGTGTTTAAAGTTGTGTGAAAAGTCGTGCTAAGAGAAGGAATTGTAATTCGATGCTGATTTTATCTATAGACTTAATTTGATATGGGTAATATGAAAACGATTATTTTGAACTACATTTCAAGTGAGTCTGTTCCAATTGGAATTTGTGTTCAAGACACTGAATATTATGTATGGAACTCAAAAAATGATTATAAATCAATTTTATATAAGTTGTTAATTTTAATGGATTATAAATTTTTAGTATAAAATATTGTTTATTTGTGTTTTTAAAATTTATATTCATTGATATAAGTCATACATAATTATGCATTTTTAAAGTCACTTAAGGCACACAAAAAAACAACCAAAATAAGCGAAAACTCCTGAAAAATTAATAGCTTAAAGTTAAAAGTTCACATTTAACTTCTTACACACGTCCTTTTTACACACATAAAACATGCAAAACATTATGAAGATCACTCAGAATAAAAATATAATCATATTAAAACTATGGAGTAATATCTAGCCATTCAACTTTTATCCGATTAACTTCCAATCCAGTCATTTGAATCAAAATGATTCGCAAGCTAACTATTAGTTATTCAATATTCTTAGTTATCTCATTCTTTTTATTATTAGTAAGGATAGTAAACTTCTTAAGCTGATTATAACGTTAAGCCTCACCTCTGAAGTGAAAGTTAATACAATATCATTTTATATTTGAATTTGAAAATTTTTCATGTTTACAGTAGTTGATATGCATAACACAGGTTAAAATAATTATATTCGATAAACACATATAAAAAAGATTGCGTTAAGATAAAATATTTTCCCCCGCACGAACATGTTTATGTATATCTGTGCATTGATGATATCACAGCTCATTTCTTTTTTGTCTATTGAGGACAGCCACGTTGCAAAAGCCTGTAAGTGCAAAACCTCAAAGTTTTCAGGAGACGAAAAAAACTGCATATTTTTCGTCTTAACATTTAGTCACATTAACAATGGGTTTGGTTCTAAGCGTTTTAAAATAACGCTATATACTCACGTTTTTCTGAGGACGCGACACGGCTTCCCCTCAGCGTCACTGCAACTTACAGAGTTTTGCTTGGTGATTGGGAAGTTTTCAACTTACAGGTTATAACAAATCGTCATGGAGAAGTTATGAACCGTCTTTGGCCGATTTTGGTGGCACTGAGATGTGCGCAAGGCCATCTTTAACAAGTACAACTCAAAACCTTATTTTCGCCAAAAAATGTTCTTACATGCTTTTGCAACGTGACTGTCGATATGTTGAACTATTTTGAGTTTCGCATTATCGACTTTCTCTTAAATATGTAAATACCTTTGAAAGTTATTTTTAACATAATTTGAACTTTTAAACAAGGAAAATATATTTTCTTATTCAGATTGTTTGAGTAATTTAGGGATGTAATGTAAGATATTTATTTTTAAATATTTGAATTTTATGATTTGTCATTGACGGATAAATGCTGTAAGAAGAGTTAATTGAAAATTATGGCTACTCACAAATCCATCAAGAAGGTAAAACAAAAATTAAAGCATCAATGATTAAATATTAATATTCAATTAAATCGTGCACTCAGCCAGTGATTTTTCTGTCTCAGGCAGAGATTATTTTCTATTAAAACTTTACCGATTCTCTTATACAGCAGCTAATGAAACATTGAGAAAACACAAAAACCAAGCTTTGCGACGAAACTAGATTTACCCATCAATAGTAAACTGAGAAAATCTCAAGGAAACCCATTGAGGATTTTTCCTCAGGGAACGGTTATATTCAAATCGATCATCGCTTTCATATATTCATTTCTCTCTTCTCGGTTTTAAAGTCGGGGTTTCCTCAAAAAGTCACTGAGTACGAGGAAGGTCAGTGATGCGGAGATCAAAATATCTTTCAATATACTCACAAAAGATTTTTAAAAAATGAATGAACTGTGATCATCTTTTATAATGTGATATACAGAAATACCTTATGTGTATTCAAGGGCGTAGTTTTTTATTCATTTTAGCCCTTTTTGCCCTGGCGTCTGAATTTTTTTTGTAGAATTTTAAGATAAGCTTGACCTTAAAATTCCTATATTTGTGAAATTCGTATATGTGATATTCATATTCGTTATATTCATTTTTGGATTAAATTAGTTTGATACAATGATTCTTCACATTAATGTCACAAATTAAATAACATTTATGATACAGTAAGAACCTCATCAGAAAAAGGCTAAATTTTTCATCATTGTAAATACCAACAGTTGAAGGGCTTGCCACTACAAAAAAAAAGCTAACCAACCAACTACCTAGATGCTCCGAATGACAGAGGGATAATTCCAAAATCATGAAATTTGAGAATTTTTAAGATAATTTATTCACTTGGGAGTAACCAAGTCAATGCATTCTTCATTGGAACAACACAAGTATTACACCTCTAGTAGCACAGATCATACCAAATATGTCAAGTTGACGTAAATGCAACAAGAAGAAGTAAAAGAAATTTGGCCATACATGAGAAAATTGGACGAGTCTTGAACATTGGTATTATCAGCTCATTATCAGAAATATATATGTAAGCCTTTCCCTGCAAAAATGTGATTATAAATTTATCTGGATTGAAGACGATTTTTGCATGGCTTTTTTCGTAATAAAAGAAGAATAAGAGAGTGAGAAGGAGGGAGTCAAAGAGAAAGTGAAAGAGGAGAGACCCGAATTTTTTCCCAAGCCTTTTCATCTAGATTGAGAAGCCATGATAAATTTCCCCTACAAAACAATTAACAGTAATAGTTTCTACATTTCTTCACACCAAACTATGGGGAATTCGTGAGGTTCCGGGGTCAACCCTTCAGGTCACAGCACAACAAACAACAAAGGGACCACCGCGGCGCATTCCCGATCATACAAATTCAATATAACCAACAAGAAAACACCCCAAAGAAACAAAAGAAGAAGACGTAAAAATAATCAAGGCGATTGTTCGACCGAGTCACGACGCCATCTTGGATGCTCGAAACTGCAAAATCAACACCATTGTTTCTGTTTTAAAACTATCGATGTGCACTTTTTAATCGGCGGTCGTGCAAGCGCTATTAGGGCACCCATGAGGGTTTCTCAGGGGGCCGCTGCTACCGGAATATGCATCGCCTGCTCCATTTCTCTGGGGCTCCGTGGGAAAGGTTTTTTGGGCTGGGTTGAGTTGTTTGCCGAGTGGGAGAAAGTGAAGGGTTTTTAACGGAATAATTACGGCTGCTGGACTGACAACGCCAGATACGCGACCTCGTTTTTTGCGAGATGGAGGAGGAGGGAATCGGTAGCTGGGATTTTTCGATCGGTCTTTTAATTACTCCCGAAGTTCAAGAACTGGTTTAAGGGGTTATGGAAGTATGTAATTAACGAGTGAAAATGTATTGAGCAATAGTTTTGCATACATAAGTTTTATTAGAACAAGTTGCTTGGACATAGGTTACTGTAAGTAAGTTCAAATAGGCTTAGATGCCAGTGGGGATCAATGTGATAATTAAAAGTGAAGTGTCAATTTTTATATTCCAAGAAGCATACTTTATACCTTAGAAATATTTATTAAGCTTAATGTTATTATATTAATGCCTTATTAGCAGATATAGCTAAAATTATGCGTTTTAACCTTTACCTACGGCATTATGATTCGCTGCAATTTCTTTCGTGCTAATATTTTTTGTCACTAAATTGAAAATTAAGGGATATACATTAATAAAATACTCATCTTTGGAAAATTCAATCAGCTAGATCCAATAAATTAAATTGATACCTTTGAGTACTATCAGTACACGGAGTGCTAACATATTATCACAATACAAAAAAAAACATGGCTTTTTTATCGCAGTTTTAAGTCTTAAAAAATAATACAATTTACTTTTGACTTTAACTACTTTTTTACGGGAACAAAATTGACAATCATGGGAATTCGATCAAAATGACAGCTGAAAACACAATTTCAGTTAAATCTTTTCAAATTTCCCGCTAAAATACTCATCATATATACCCTTTGCTGCCTTTTATCCTTAAAGAGGAAAACTGAAAGAGTGTTCCTGCAAAGTATCGTCAGTATATTCGTAAGGATGGTTATTCAATGTAATTTTAAAGTTAGTGGAACTTATAAATGTAGTCGGTACATAAAAGGTTAACCCATTGCATAGAAGTATGCATATGAAGTCTTTTGATTATAATTGTATAAGTATAAAATTATTTATACAAACTAGATTTTGATTATAATTGCTTCCTTTCTTGGACCCTCACAATAAAAAGATAATATTTGAAATTTTGTTGTGAGAGAAATAAGAGCCCAGTCTCAGTATCTGAATGGTAAAAAACACTGACCAGAGCAGCCACTCACATAAGAAACTTGCTCACGACGAAATGTAATCCTAGCTTTCCATGAGAGAAAAATTAAGAATTTAAAGAAACTGAAAATAATAGAGATCTCTAGAATGGACAAGCGAACAGAATGATTCTTTCTGATATTGATCTATCATTTCTGCAGTAACGTCCAAGTGTTCAAAGCGATCTCTTCGTTAGCCTCTCTAATCATTGCCATCACTTTCTCCCGACACCACTACCCTTCCATTTGTAATTGAGATTAGGCTACCTGAGGATGGATGTATCATGTGGGTCATCGCTCGAAAGGGCAGGGTGTGTCGGGGGCTACTCCCAACAACCTGCCCCGACACCAACGCCCAACATCCCTTCACTTTCGCTTTCTCTTCCCCAGGGATCAGATGGGAGCGACTCTCTCCTCCGATCAGAGAGATTCGAGCTGGTTTTTTAATTTTTAAGTGTTTATTGGGAGATGGAGAAGGAGTTAGGATATCGTTTAAGGGAAGACTACTGTTGAGGAGTGTTGTCTTCAAAAACGTTACTGTCTGTTGAATTTTTTTTATACGAAGTACATTAGAAATAGTTAGGTGCTTTTAAATGTCACAATTCAATGCCTTTTCTTTATAAATTCTAAAAATATTAATTTTATTTTCAATTATCAGATGGTGCATAAAAATTGAAAGAAAAGTATTTTTATTCAAAACCATGCTGTTTAATTCAATCTTTTGAAAATGTGTGTATAAATGGAATTTGGCGGCCTCCTCTTGTCTTGGCGTGGGAGGTTCCACCCCAGTGAAAGGTTCTGTCAACAGGGATCATAAGAAGGCTTTTCTGTATCAATGTGAAGCCGCGTCTTATTTAGAAAGCTTTCAAAAGTTAAAGATGGATTCCTTTGGGTATGGGAATGGTGCTTTAATGAGCTGCCAAGAAATGAATTGTCTTTAGAGATGCGAGATTTGAGTAAAATGATTTGAAAGGGTTTGAAGGTAATTTAAGTAGCAAGAAATAGGAGGGCATTGAATTAAAGTTTCCTTTAGCATCTACCAAAACAACCCAATATTTTACAAAATTAATGGTTTCACTCAAAAACATGTTAAGGATCTCATTCATTAATAGATGATATTCACTGTAAAAAATACAGCACTTTACACAAAAAGTGGTGGGTAGAAATTGCCTCCATGGAGAGATGTTACACCGCAATAAGGAAGGACCCCCTACACTCGGAGGAAGGTCCCTCCATACCCATAGTGTAACCTCCCTCCCTGGAGAGGGACCTTCCTCCTATTGTGGTGTAACATATCTCCATGCATGGAGGCAATTTCTATCCACCACTCTTTGTGTAAAGTGCCGTATATTTTTAGTGTTTCAAGAAAAACCAATAAACGATTAATTACTCATTAAAAGACGACGCACGCCCTATTTTTGTTTTCACCATTAATTTCACTTCTTTCCCTCAACCTCAAAACTTAATTACCACCAAACACAACCCCGCAGTCTGTCACCCCTCGTTAATTTACATCTTTAGTGACACTCCACTGGGTATTGGGAAGTCAGCACAGCATCTCTTAACTGGCTTTGTCTTCCGAAATAAATACCTTACCGCCACCTTTCAGAAGCAAAAAAAAATCCCGCTTCTGACATCTTCCAAAGAGGAAAAGCTATATACTGCGTACCCAGTCAACTTTCCTCGCCTGATCAGATGAGAGCCAGTCAGCTTTTGCGGAGAAAGCAACAACGCACACATTCCACTTGAACGACGAAAACAAAGATTAGGCTGACAGGGACGGGCTGGCACAGATTAGGATGCTTCCAATCGCTTGTTTCGGGACCACTTGATACGGGTTCATGCGGAACTACATCCCCAGAGGTGTGAAGCAAGCGGGGCAGGGAGTATTTTAGGTTAGGAGTCAGATTTCAGAGTTAATATGACTTCAACTGGGCTGAGTTCCATCGATCAGTTGTTCAACTTTGAGTTACATTGTGCAGAATGTCAAGACAGGAAAAGAAATTTCCAGGGGATTTTGTGGAGAGAAGGGCAATAATATCAATACCAAATGTTCCACCTCTTTTTAACACTAAAATCAGATTTATTAAATAGAGAGAGGCGGTTTTATTTCACCAATCTGAAGATACCAACCAAGCATCCCAACAGTTTTGTAAGTCGGTAATGGAGTTATTAAAGATGTAGAGTTATTCTCTATCTGGAATCATTAGATGAAAAGCTTCTTGTCATGCCTGAAATTGGTAATGCTAATGACAGAAAGATAGATGCAGAAGAGTGAAATAGGATTTATGAGAAAATAATTAATGTATGCAAAGTACACTTTGAAATTTTAAAACTTGCATCAGTATGCTAGGTTCGTGCAACGAAAACTACTGTCTGAAAGTCCGTGCTACTGTTAAGGAAATAACGAATTGAAATTAAATGTTTGGGGCGTTAATTTTCATACTAACTTGAAGCCAGTCTCCTTAAGGAAATATAAATCTTGATTTGTGTGTGAACCTTGAAGAAATCCTCAAGTAAGATTACACAAAAATCATCATGGTTTGTTAAAAGCTAATCCATATTTGATTGTAGCTTTATAAAATGTAAACCTAAATAAATTAACTAAAAAGTTATTACAACTACAACGTCCCTCTCTTCTTTCTCTTCTACAAATCAAAGTGCTTTCATTCAAGAAATAAGATTCCCAATTTAAATTGGCCAGCCACAGCATTTCCATCAGTACCGTTCCCATCTGATGATATCTTGATCGCTTGGACAGGGGTAGGCGAGGACCGACGCAATTCATCACTCGCCACAAGTGGTCAATGACAGACGATTCCACCCCACCTCCGCCATTAGGCGAAATAGTCGGTGACCTGTCCAGGCGTGGGAGGGTCCATCCCCAGAAAAAGATTCTTATGTCAGCGGGGATTATTATGATGGCTTTTCTGTGTCTATGTGAAGTCTCGTCTTATTTAAAAAGCTTTCAACAGTTAAAGATGGATTGCCTGAGCTCTCTCACTATGGTGCTTTAATCGGGTGTCAAGAAATGAATTGTCTCGAAGCGAGAGTTGAAGAGAATGCTATGGAATGTGGTTAAATAGTTAAGAGTGGCAAGAAATAGGTGGATCTTGAATTAAATGTTCTCTTTACTATTTCACTAAACGATATTATGTAAATACATCATCATAATAGCTATACTCGGTTGCAACTTTAGTTGAGCCTGTAGAAATATGCTGAGAGCAACCAAAGAAAGTATGTTGGAATTTTGAGAGAAATTAAGAGATTCAATTTTAAAATATGATTAGTTTTTTAAATCCACGTATATTAAGCGTGTTTTCATCCCGATTTGCAAAATGTTGATTATTATTATCTTTTCGAGTGGCGCAGCGCGTAGTAGTACATTTGTTTGAATAAAACTCGCCAGCCAATAAGAGCTCACAAAGCCCAGAAAGCTTTCTGTTTACTCAGATTTTCTTCCGCGCGCGGCAATGACGTCAGGCTCAATTTAAGTTTAACTCGAGTATAGATAGATAAGGTTAATTATCATATTTTGTTCTTTTTATGCTCGACTATAATTTTAATATTAGAAAATTTATCTAAACTTTTCGACTGAGGTTACAACAAGAAGCTTACTTGAAATTAAGGAGAATAAATTTAAAGTATGAATAAGGTATATCAAATGAATATTGAAGACCTACTCTAAAGTTCCTAATTCATTTAATTCTTTTCATAGAAATCTAGAAAGAAATGTTAGCTGTATCGGGTTTATCCTCGGTTTCTATTCGAATGAGTTAAATTCCTATTACATGTGATTTGGAGAAACCTCTATTACTTTTGAGCTTATGCGTTCATATAAAAAAATGTGTGCCTCAAAAACTATAATCATCTCAACTTTCAAACTACTTGTATTTCGTAAGTCTGGTAATTCGTAACTAACCATCCATTAGTTAAGCAAAAAACCCAAAACAATCAGACATTTGACAAGACACATCAACGTTACAAATCCACCACAAAAAAAAGAAACAAAAAACAGTGTTCGATCATTCCAGCTCCAAATTCATTAGCATCCAAGCATTCCGCACTTGCTACAAGCGCTAATCGGGGCAGTGGGCACACAAGAAGCGTGTCGCTGTAGTACGACAGTCCTGAATCACGTCGGGATTTGAAAGTGACAGGTCGGCCAATTATTCCACTTCACGGACCATCGAGCATTCGACCAACTCTCGCTTTCGATCGACGCCATTTTTTCAGCGGACGATTACGATTAATGGCCGGTGCTATTCATCGTTTCCTGGTGCTCGAGGGAGTCTTTTTTGCTGCTGTACGAACCTTGGTCGAGTCTCGGAAATCGTTAGGGAGAGGACACGGGAAAAAAGTTTATTTTGAATTGCTTCTTTTGAAGTTGAAAGCGAATGTTTTGAAATTGTAGCCGGATGTTGAAGTTTCTGTTAAGCTATAAGCTTTTTATTGTAGTTATACGAGTTGGAATCGCTGCAGTTAAGATTCCTTCAAAAAAAATTTCTTAATTTTTCACAATAAATTTGAATTTAAATTTGTTATAATAACTCAAAATTTAAACTTATTCGTGTAGTATGCATCCATTTTTATTTATATTCAAAAAACATTTTATATTCATCAAAATTCAATTTAAGAATCAATAAATTTAAATAACGACCAAGTAAAACATTTGTTTTAAAATCTCTCTCTTTTTCACTGTTGACACAATACCACATAAGTTCCTCTTGTCAATATTTTTTACACGTTTTAACTTGGAGTTGGCGGTCGGTATATCTCCAATACTAAGAAAATATTGATCAATACCCTAGATATTTTTTATCTGATTTAACATAAAATAAAAAAAACTTCGGCTTCCCTCAGTTAATTAAAATGTATAATAGCTTCCTAAATTTTAAATTACAGCTTTTTAAAAGCAACGTAAATAAAATTATACGAAAAACCCTGAAACTAACATAATTGCAATTAAAGAGCATAGAATTGATAACATTTAAACCACACATTATATCATACACGCATGAAGCAAACATGTAAAATGAAGTTACCTGCTATGGTCTGGGAAGTCAACGTCGCACGCATTGCACCTCAAGTCGGGTAAAGATCCTCGAGCTGCCCCATCTTCGTATCGAGGGCTTTGGGAATTCTGGAGTCCACCCGAAGCTTCGAGGGAATCATCCTTTATCTGATTATCTCTCTTTTGTATGTGACCCCTCTCTGAAAGAAAGAATTATGAAAACTTTAATTTACTAAAAAGCATAAGAATCTTCTACCCTGCAAAAAATCCGATCCTTTTCTGGAAACAAAATTATAGTTAAATGATGTTTTAGGCATTTCAATGATTATTATCTCAAAAAGTCTGATATTATGTTGGATTTAGATTTTTAGAATAAATTAGTTTTGTCAAAATTGTAAAGATAAAGAATTATTATAACACTCCAAGTTTCACAAAATATAGAGTAATATTTAATTTTTGTATAAAATTTAATATCCATGAAAAGGTTGCTTATAGAGTAATAATCATTACTGTATTACGATCATTAATATGATCATTACTGTAAGATTATCCAAAATCATGTGAAATGTAGCAATAAAATCTTTATACATAGGAAGCATTTAAATTTAAAATTGTTTTTAAGCTAGTTTAAAGGAATGCGCAAGTTGGAAATATAGTAATTATATATGCTTTTTAATTTTTTTATCTTTTATTTTTATTATTGAGAATTGAACGAAATTTCATTTAATTAACATTTATAAAGTTAAAAAAAGAAACATTTATGAGTTCGATTTCGTTAATTGTCCGGTTAAATAACACCAAGCTTTTTTACGTCAAAAAAACCTCCATAGTTATATCAATGACAACTTGACAACCATTTGGCATCTAAAACATCTTGGCGATATCTAACGAGAGAGTTAATGGAATTGAACCCATAAATATATATTTTAATTTAATAAAAGTTGAAAGTTGTACAGTAAAATACCGTTGTAACGAACTTCACGGGACCGTAAAATTTCTTCGTTGTAAGGGAAATCTCGTTGTAACCGTACCGTCGCTAATTCAAATAAACGAGGTTGGGGACTTTCTGGACTTTCGTAATAACGGATTTTTCGTTGTATCGGTATTCGTTGTAACGGGATTTCACTGTATTGATAAAAAAGATGAAAAATGAATCTAACCTTATCATATAATATTATTGTAAAACTCAATGAAATTCAGAACTCAGTGAGAAAAGCATCTAAAATCAGTCTTCATCCCACCAAATATACCTGACACACCCCCTTACCGAAATCACAGCAACCCCCCAGCACCCCATATTACACCCAATGGAAAAACAACGCACGCTGCCATAATGATCATAACAATACGTTCGAGCAGCAGTCGCCCCGCAACACCTTGCGCTCGGTGGACCGTCCCCAAAGAGCAAACAGGACCGTTAGGTCCGCACACGCGCCGGAGCAGACTAGACATGGACCGCTGGTCCGATTGTGTCTTTTTTTATATTTGTCCGCAACTGCCGGATGAGAGGGAGCTCTCGCTGTCATCCCGCAAAAAGTGATACGTTTGTGTGGGCGTATTATAATGTACGCCCATTTGGATGAGATTGCGGCAATTAAGGCGGATGTGTAACAGTGTTTTGATTTTTGCTGGGGGTGGTGGTGTATTTGGGGGTGTGAGTTCGTTGGAGAGGGGGTCTTTTAAGAGTTGGGGTGTATTGTAGAGAGGTGATGATTGGGGGGAGTGTGATTGAGGTGAGTTGGACCATGTCGTTGGGAAATTGATGTGATGTGTAAATAACGTTTATTACAGTTTCAGAGAGAGAGAGAGAGATTCATGTCACTGTTCATAATACAGCGCTTAAAATAGCATACTAATGTTGTCTTGTATTTCGAATTGGTGATAACATAAATATCAGAGGAATATCGGTTAATATAGTTTACTGCTAAGGCTAAGAGACGTATAATTCTGATTGTTTAAGATTAAGTTAAGTATTTGTTGTCCAAAACGCATCTAATCAGTTCAAAAATTTATTAAAGAGTACTTTTACAGCTTATTGTTTATGCAGTTGTTTTGACTTATTGTGTATGCAAACATCCACTAGGGAGTGGATGTTTTCTTTCATAACGACTCCTTTGCTTGCGTAAGTGTTTGTTATCATCCTTCCTCCTTGTTTTCAAACAAGCGGAAAGAAAGGATGGGGAGAAAATTAGAAGGAAGGAAAGGGGATAACTCCCTATTGTGACTCACCTAAACCACTGGTAGGAATCTAACACCTAACACATTTCGTCATCGATCAACATTCCCGTAATGCAATTATTATTACAATAAAATAAACAATCGTTTCTTAGAAATCCAATTGAGTGACAGATCCCAATCTAACTCAACTCATCACTACTTCCAAACAAAATAACTCATAACACCACCCCAAAACCCACTAAACTTCGGCTGACTGCACAAGTCGTTAACAAAACGCGTGTAATACACGTTGTTCGCCTCCAAAAGCTCTCCATCACAGTCAGTCATTCTCTACCCCAATAAACACACATCGGCTAACAACACACGTCTTCCGTTCGAATCGACGCCGGCTGCGCACCCAGTCCGCATCACTTCATCACATCCCCTCTCCACCCCCATCTCACCCCTATCCGGGCTTTTTGACTCACTCGCACCTACCTGTTCACACGATGCTCCCATATTTGGCGATATAGCCTCACGAAAGTTTAGCTGTTCGTTTGAACACAGTGGGTAATATTATTTTCATTACTTTGGTCTATTTAAAAGAAAGTGCTTTAATATCAATATCTGAGCCAATGCAAATAAGTAATTAAAAATGTCGTTGTCGTTCGTTAAAAAGAGTAGAAACGTGTTAGTTGAATGCAACCGAACTTTTAAGTCGCCGTATAGTATAATTCATAGTGGGAGACTATGGTGCGATTTGTGTTTAAAGTAATTCAGTAAAGATATGTTGATCAGTAACGAGTAATAATTAAATTTGATACACTTAAACCAAATTGTTTTAGGTGTAAAATTGAGTTCAAAGTTTATAGTTTTTTGTAAAAATTTGTGAAAATAGAGGTTTGAATAAGTATATGAAATCTGTGGTCATGAAAGAACCCATGAGAGAGAAAAACAGGGTTCATTTTCCATAACTAGAAAGAACATGATAGTGTCCGTTGTAAATTTATACCTGAATTAGAGTATTCAAGTTTTTAGCGTAAAAAAGAACATGAATAGAATAAGAGCGCTATTTCATGGAATTGTTAAAAAGCAATAGATGACAAGCGTTCTAATATCTAGACAAGTATCTACGAAATTCATTCAGGATATTTAATGTCACTGCACTCTTAAAACGACAGTCTCAAAAATGAGTAAAAATTACTCAAATCTGAGTATGTACCGCACTCAAACAGACTCCGATCCAAATTTACACAAATTTGAATACATGCATGTACTCATTTTTGAAAATGTGCAGATATTCAAAAATAAAACATCATAAACTCATTTTTTAATTCGTCCATGACATTCTTATAAAGAGGGTGCAATGCGTTACTGTTATGATGACCATATAGTCACGTTACTATGATGTGGGAAGAAGACCAGTTAGTTGAATGCGGCGTCACAATGTTGTGTTTCAAGTCATCACATCAACTTAAAATTGCTTTCGATATATTGCAAATACTTCAAATTTCAAATATAAACTAAAAATAAGGATAATTTGAGTGGTGACTATCAAATTGTTTGAAACTGAGTACTATTACTATGTCTGGTGTTTCAAAATTGAAAGCATTGGGTGGTCATGTTTGAGACAAAAACTTTCATACCAAAATGAGAACATCGATTTACTCAAATTTGAAACTGTCATTTCTCTCAGTGTGGTGAAGGGTCTTGATGATGTTTAAGACTGTATCCATCTTTTTCCCATAGTGTCTCCTCATCTCACTCCATCTTTCTCATACCCTAAAACCACTTTCATCAATATCCAAACTGAAGTCGCCAAATCTCTCATCTACCCACAACCGTCCCAAAACCTCTCCCGTCAAAAAAAAAACCTCCCCATCGATAGGTACTCCAGGTGGAACATTACCGGCGTAAAGGTCAACTCTCCAGTCACGCCTGGTGAAGACACCTGACGATCGTCCACCCACCGTTCGCGTGCCCACCGCTGCTCCCAGATGTCCACTCGCCGTCCCTGTCATCGGCCCACCAGGTGCCGAGATTCACGGCCGTGACGTCATCTCCCACTAATCGTTTTCATTTCGACAAAGAATGGAGCTTTGGGAAGCATGGTTTGATGATTGCTGCTGCCGGACTTATTGTTTGCGTTGGTCACGCGGGGGGATCTCGGGGCATCTATTAGGGAAAGAGGAGTAACGGAAAAGTCGATCGATGGTTGGAAAGTGGGTTTTATTGGAAAACTCGTTGTTGTATATGGGGATTGTTATTATTATGGAGGTTTTCAATGACAGAAATACCAATTTTTTACTCTCGAAATTGCCCTTTTAATTCTTGCTTTTTCGTAAAATTTTTGTACTTAAAACCTGTACCTGGAATAAAAATAACAAAATTTTAAAAAAGAATGGAAATACCTAAATTGTTTTCAGAATAACCCATTTTTTTAATGTTAAAGAGATAAAAGCTATATTTCAATCAGAGATACTGTTTGTCTGCCTCAAGTTGAGCTCTGGCTGAGGCTAGTTCACATCAGCGGTGGTATGGTTTCAAATGGTGAATCGTAAATTTCGAGATCAATATCATAAATAACAATCATAAAAAATCATAAATTTATATTTTTATGACTTAGCTAAATGATCATGTGTTCTTAGATCATAAACACAAAATTTTTTTAAAAAATCCTTATGACCGCTCATATATGTGAACTAGCGACTGCCAGAGCTCAACTTGAGGCATACAAACAATATCATGCCCCACCTAAAGTATCTGGCTTTCTCCCAGATAGATAATTTCCACTTAATGTGTCTAATAATAGGAATAAATGTGTTATACAGAAATACATTAGAATGATCTTTCATTGAGTTCAGATGATTAAAAATTGATAAAAATACTTTAAAAGTATCACGAAATTACATTAACTAATGAGAATAAAATAAAAACCACACTTCATTACGTTACTCTACTCTACCATAACTAAAGCAACAACGAAAGGAGCCTCTGACTCAGTCTTTTAGATAACGTAACGCAATGAATTCTTTTTTATGAAACCAAGGAATCCCCAAGTTATAAAACAAAATATAAAAACTATTTTCCTATAGTTGTTTTTAATGAGTCCTGGTCAGTGGTCAAGTTCATTCATCAGTTCATGATTAAGGTAATCGATACGCTTCAATCTCTTGCCTCGCATGATAATGAGGGTAGTTAGAAGTGAAGTCACGCTACGTATTTTTCGACACCACACTGAACTTAATTTGCGTGTGTTCGCTGTGATATCATCAGGCCATCTTTCATTTCTGGCCACCACGGTCAACGATCCTAAATTAATCCATTTATAAAAGTTCTTTAAGCAGGTAATGAAAAATATCGTTTCTTACAATACTGACAAACAAAATTACTTCTTTTTTAAAAGAGCAGTGATGAACAATTTGTACTATCTCTGTATTAATGGTAGAAAAGAAATTCTAGAAATTTGTGAAAAAGGAGGGTTGTTTTTGAAGTGTCTTGAGAGCCAAGCATGAAACTAATGTAACATTTTTATTTCTAATGCAGTGATGTAAATTTCTTTTTCTTATTGCCACCTGTTAATGTTATCAAGTTCAATTTCTTAAATATTCCTGTGTTGTTTACATTTAAATAAATTACTTTCCTTGCCATTGTATTTTTTATGATTGGATTGTCAAAGAAACTTCTATAAGAATTCTTTAAGATGATCATTGATCAAACGTGGACATGACAGTTTTTGAAGAAATGCATTAAATACTATTAGCACAAAGTGACATTCGTAACTCAACTGCAATATTCTTTTTTCTTGTTTTTCCAACAGCACAAATCAGACAAATTATGAGACGTGTCTAAATATTTAAAAATGTATTCCTATCACTTCTTAATTCACCCACAATTTTTAATTAAAGTGTAGTTTTAAACACAAAATAAAAGTGTCGTATGATTGTAATAGTACACAAAATATAAAATAAAGTATAAGACGCGTCCACCAAAACCACAACCGCAATAAAAACTTCACGTGCACAATCAGTTTGTTTCATCATATCCTCTCTAGATTTCTCCACTGAATCCGAGTTCAACGATCGACAACTAATATACTGCGTCCAGAAATCCCCTCTAAATCGTAATTAGACATTGCTCACCAATGGATGTGTTGTGTGCAAGCTTTTGGAATGTTATTATATTCAAAACGAGTCCGGTTTCGCAAAACTATTTTTTGTTTTTAGATGGAAGAGAAGTTCACAGAGACGATGAGAAGCAATTTTGGCTTCTTCTTTTAGGGAACTCCTTCCAAACCTAAGAAATTGGATGTGAAAATTAAAGTGTTGAAGCTTGGGTTTTTCCTCTTTGGAGTTGGCTGAACTTAATTTTCTAAATGGTTCGGATCGGTCATTAATTTTTAGAATAAATTATTGGGTCCCAGGTGAAGGTGGAGCGAAGCAGATCATTCATTTCTTTTTGTGTATGGGAAATGTTTTGTTCTTAACCTTAATGAAGGGGGTGTGATAAAAATGAGGTAATACATCTTGATGGTAAGGAATTCATGTTTCAGAATATAGATAAAGTAATAAAGTTTAGTATTATGATCATTGCAAGACTTATTAATTTCAGTTTATACTTAAAATACCGAGATTTAAATAATTAAAATTAGTTAAATTGGTAAAAAAAGACTTATAATGACACTTCTATGTATAACTTCGATTGCAATATTTTTTGTGTTTGTATAAAATAAGAACAAATAACTTAACCAATTCTAATAAATAGTTTTAATAAAACACAGGAATGGGGTAAGGATACTGGACAAAAAAAATGGATACTGGTTATGAATCTATACATATTTACACATTTTCATCATTTCTTCGTCCCTAAGTATTAAAAGAAACTATCTGTAAGAAATTCTGTTGAATTTAAACAGTCCTACTCATCATTAAGTGTACTTAAAACACAACATTAATCTGAAAATCAGACTATTATGTATAATAGTTTCTAAAGACCAAAATTGGGAAGCGTTTGAATGTTTTTCAATTTAAATAACTTTTCAGTCCTTTATAGACCAAATCATCTCAAAAACAAACATGAGACATTAAAGAAATCAAACTTAAATCGTTTGAATTTAAAAACAATCAACAAGTCTTGGAAATTCGAGCCGACTAATACACTTTCTATACTTAATTACAATGATTTCGGAGGAAACCTGCAAAATTCAAAGAGAAAGATGGCAGCAAGAAACAGCTACCGAGACATCGCCGAACCGAGCCTAATTCCGCCATAATTACATGCAATTGAGGCAAAAGACATGCATTAAACGAAGAATCATTCTTCCACTAAAAACTAGAAAACGGAACGATTACCGAGTTTATCTAATGCCGCGATCTACGTAGGACCATCTTTTATGGAAGAACCAGCGGTAGTTTCTTGTACAGAGAGATAAAAATCTCCACAGAAATGAAAAATTATAAAACTGGCATCTTCAGACAATCGCTAACATTTCGCACCTCGCCTGAGAAACCAACACAAAATGTCCATTAAAAAAGCACATCAATCTCATTTGCAGAAACAGTGGAGAAGAGAACATTCGATTCCAGTAATTACAATTTATACGGACTCGTAATCACACCCTTGGTGCTAGGGGAGATAAGTATATGTCCAATAGAGATTCAACACGGGTACTTTTTCGATTCAATCCCGCAAAAAAATCGATTCACCGAATTATTATTAATAAAACTAAATCACCCAGCCCCTTCTTGGAGTATCAAAAAGAATCGATAACTGAAATTCAATTCAGAATTTTTTCAGGCATCGATTGTTGCGGGGAAATATCACACTAGTTTCATCGACGTGATTCACTTTATATAGCGTAGGTTTTTCACTTTTCTTTTCATTCAATGTGTGAGGCCAATTTTCACACCTGCTTGCAGTTATAATGGGCAAATTGATTTCCCCATTCGCAGTAATTCGCTGATTGCCGCTGATCTTCGCTTTGACTAAGGTGTGAATACTACCCTCAGGGATGCCCAATTGCCATGCTTGAATAGCTGGAGCTTCTGTTATTTTAAGTGCAATTTATCAAGGCTCCAATTAATTGAAGGTGCTTTCTGAGACCATCAAAGAATACCTCACCAAATAGCTTTTTTTCTTTTCATGATTAAGGATTACGAGCTTTCAATGTGTACTTATAATACGGTTATTTAGTTGAAAGAATTCGCCTTTGAAGCTAATTCTTTCGTTCAATTTCTTTAGTTGATACAAAGACAGAAATAAATATGAAGGATTTAATCAAACAAAGCTTAATAACTGTTACACTAATTAAACCATTTCTCATTAAAAAATATACTATTGCAGAAATAATACCCAATTATTCTTTTAATTTTTTTAATAAATGATAATGAAATTATAGTTAACGTTAGAAATATTCGATGGTAGTACGTGGGTAATCCCCATTTTTGCATAAAATAAACTGAAGAAAAATCTTTAAAAAATAATATATTGTATTTTTGTATTCTTCATTCCATCACATAAAATTTTCAAAACGATTTATTTTATCTCTAAACTGACTCTGTTACTGTTAATAGTCATTCTGAGATAGTTCAAATTAAAAAAAAACTTAAAAATAATCCACACAAATGATAAACGAGAATACCATATCAAGTTCTGTGGCTGTTTTTTTTAAAGAAGGGTGGAGCGCGATTATTGAACCCTTTATGCTCTAGAACACCTTAAGGGATGATTCTATTGGAGTAATACCCAAACATGATATCTTGCTCATCATATTCTGCTATCTGCCCTTATAATCAAACATCACTCAAAAATGGATGTTTTTAGTATTTTCTAAAAAAATTAATTTCTGTACTTAATTCAATTACTTATGTGCGGGTTTTTTTTCAATAAATTTTTTCATCCGATTGTTTTCAGTGTCTCTACACAAGACCCGGTATTATTCGGTTGATGGATGCCTAGGATATATCCCTCCATGGTACTGTGTAACGTTTCTCAATAAAATTGTGGCTACTTCTTTCCACAACTTTTTGGTGTAACGTTCCAGATTTTTTTAGTGTATGAGGTGGGAAAGGTGGTGTGTATTTGGATGATTTCGGTCTCAAATTATCAATTAAATTGATGAATTGGGACAGGTGAGGAATGGCCAATACCAGTATTTTTTAAAACAAAAAATGCATTATTTTAGTAAAGGAAATATATCTAATCTCAAAATTTGCATGAAAAGTTTTAAAAAAACAGTTTATTCAATACTTTAAAACAAAAATCGAGACAATCCCTTTACATTTGTTTAGGAATGAATGACGTCAGATTTGTTTCGGCCTTACTTTAAAATAAAATCCAACAATAGCTTTGAATTGGTTAAACAATTGAGAACCATTGTTTATAATCAATATTTAGGTATGTCACATTTTAACATTATTGACGTTTTCGAGCCCTTTTCTAAAGTCAAAGAACGTATGCTAATATTAAAGTTGATATCTGCTAATATAGTATTCTTCTAAGGATATCAGTACTCATTCTGAACAAAAAGTAGGCCCAAACGAAAACCCCAACAATCCTCCTTCCCAATTCTTCCGGACCGTCTTCCTTATTTGCGGTACTTTCTGAACACAAGAGAGAGGATGCTTTTATAAATAGCCCACACAACAGAGACTATGAAAGGGTGAGGCCAAAAAGAGAGGTCCAATCGAGGCCAGCGCTAATGGAATCAATTAACGAATTTCGTTCGCGAGTCGAATGGGGTGAAGAAACCCAATCGTCCGAAGCGCTAATGAGGGTAGATCGGTGGGTCCGAATTTCGGGTGGACCGCGTTTTGGTGTGGCCACTTCGGACCGGTTCCTGGAGGTCTATTTTTTAGGTGATTTGTAAGGATATTTTGTAGGTATATTTTCATATAGGATAATGTTTATAAAAGTTTTCAATGAGGCAAAAACCTTCCATTTTCAAATATCAGTTATTTCTATAAAATTTCAAAGAAAATTGAATTTTTCTTTTACTTTTTCAGAGCTGAAATTTAAGGTGGAATAAAAACAAATTTTTTTTTGTAAAATTATTACGAGGTTTTAGATGGCAGCTATTAATTAAATTGAATATCTGCATTTATAATTTTGGTGGATTTTAAACTTGATATCAAAATAGGTTTTTGATTTTAAAATTTAATTTTAAAACATAAAGATTATTCACTAAATTTTTGAGACTTAATTGAAATATCTTGAAAATATCTGGGGCGAAGATATTTTTGAAGTTTTAGTTACATAAAAAGCATAGGTTTAATGAATGTATAACTTTTCATTTGAAAAAACAAAATAATCACACTAGAAAATAATCAAAGTAAAATAAATTGATTATTAAATTATACGTAAGAATTCCTTCTTCCTTTTAAAATGGTACTTCAATAACATAATTTTGTTATAAAGAACATTAAGAATAATTGAGTATTAGTTATTATCATGTATTATGCATATTATTATTATTAACCTATATATTCTCATTAACTTTACGTAAAGTACTAAACCAAGAAAAGCATTATTTTCCGATACGTTAACAAATACTAGTAGTATATAGACTTGTAGCGCATCCTGTCACAACAGTGTCAAACCTCGCTTCTGGGCGGCGACCCTTCCATGAAACTCGTATAAAAGGAGAAGGTGGAGGATGCCTGTTGTTTGTAATTACATTGAGATGAATCCGGGTATGAGAACAGGCTATAGGAACAACACAGCAACTATCCGCCTCTTCAACATCCGGAATGGATCTTCCTCATTAAATATCGGGTTGCATCTTTTTTTGCTCCAGTCCATCATTCAAAGTGAGGTATGGTTAGGGGTGCGATGAGTTTGGACGCTAACTAACAGCTACATAGTTGTATAGTAGTTTGAAATGTGTAACACGTTGAGAAATGATGCAAGGTGGTTTGAATGGAAAGCAGTTTGTTAAAAGTGGACAGTTGAAATTGAAATAGCGTGAATAAATTTTTAAATGGTTTCGAATGTGTAATAAATTAGAAAAGCGAGTGATCAAAGTAATAACTTATACCTGAAAATGGGTGTGGTGATTCTTTGGTGGTAAGGATGTTTCATTTAAATTTTGCAATTTTCGATACACAATTAAATATAAACTTTTTTTTAATTTTTGTATTTTCTGTTTACATTAGAAATAGATATTAAGAAAAAGTGGGAAACAAAAGTATATATTTCAATAAAAATTGGATATCTTCTTATTTTAAAAATTTATAAATATTTTTTACAATAATTTTTCTGAAGATTATTCGGTTAATAAAGTCATTAATGTATACGAGCTACGTTGAAGCATAAATTATTTATGTTAAACATTTTTTAACCATAAATAATTATTTTTTGACACCTTCTTGTTGAAATTTAATTCTATATAGGGATATCAAACGTATGTGCACGTTTAGATGTTAACCTACAGGGAACAACAAAATTAAATTGCAACAAAGTTAAAGGTAAATAACAAGACACACTTGAATGCCAATCCAACATCTCATTTGAATTTTTCATCAAATTCTTGGTTATATATGAACATTGTATTTATTCAAAGTTATAATTACCAATAGTTCAAATATCATATTTTTTACCTGTGGATTGTTTTTGCTATATGTAGATACTATTAAACACATTTCATTTAAATGCAAATTTATAAAAAAAAAATTTCGCGAGGTTCCATTCGTTTCATTCCACATTATCCATTCATAAAACTGAAAAAGAAACTTGACCTCATGTTACAATATTTCATTCACTACCTAGTAACTAATAGAAAGCTTTATTAGCCGATATACACCTCCATAAAAAGGTCACGGCGGCGTTTCAAAAAAAATATTAAGCTCATTTAAATGGGGAAATCAAATTCACGAACGTTTCTCTCCTCAACACTCTTCGTTTTAAACTTAACCTTCATCCCTGCTTACCTCACCTCAAAGTATAATGGCGTATCATAATTACGGTCGTTTCAAATGCAAGATCGTTGACAATACGCCACAGGAAAAAAAGCTTGATGCACAATTGGACGGCATAGGATACACCCCATCACGTTTGAGAGCCTTGATAGTCTTCGGTTTTGTCCGAAAAGGCCGAATAATCTCACCTTGGTGCAACATTCAATTGACCCCAATGTTTATTTGATAGAGCTCCTTACCTCGCGCCGGCAATGTCGTTTAAATTTCTGGAAGCAATCAGCACGTGTTTAAATGTCTTTTTCTGCCTTTTCTCTGTTTTAATGGAATCGAAGGGTGAGAAATGAGCCTGAACAAAGCATTATTTAATTAAACCTGCACCTTTCGTACCCTTCGGGAAGCTGGTATGATTTCCGTTTTGTTTTGATTTCCGAATTCTATTCAAGTTTTTTTTTGCTGATGAAAACAGGAAGCGATAATGGGAAGTACAATTAAATTTTTCAGTGGTTTTGGTTTGTTTTTCTATGCCATGATTTGAATTAAACTGTAAGAAAGTTTATTGTCTTTGTTGCATAAATACCAAACTCCATGTGCGTGTGAAAATAAATCCTGTTCACACATTCAATCAGTATAATGATTTAAATATTCTTGTAAAATAAGTAAAGAAAAATAACAGTTTTAAACACAGTATAGCATAAAAGTAATACAGCTCTTTTAGTACCTCCATTGCTCTTTTTAACTATTAATACTAAAGATATTTTAAATTAAAGAATAAGAAATAAAATAAAAGAATGCATGTTTTTGAATAAATTTTCTAATACCAAAAGGTTATGAATCTACTTTCAGATATAAAGAAAATATATATAAGACATCAGTTTCCGTCAAGCTTAAACGAAATTTCGCGATAAAAACTTTCAATCATGTTGTTTGTTTATTTTGGTAAACTTTAATATTCTTACATTACTAATGCATAAAGTGTAAAAGGATGAATCGATTAAATTTCTTTCTAACAGTTCAAAAAAAATTTAAAAATCTAAACTGTCCTATCTACTGCGCCTCATAAGGAACACAGGCCACACATACACAAGTAAACAAATCTCAGTCACTTGATAAACAAACAGTTTCATTTTCTGACAAAGCTGCCACATCAAATTCACAACATGTTCGCTAACCATCAATTAACTCAGGATCGCCAATAGAGTGAAAGCACTTCCTCGAGATGTCATTCAGAGTTATCTTAAGTGGATCTTAACCATCTGTGGGCAAAGTTTGACATACTAATAGAACGAGTCACACCCCGAAGCTCTAAAAACCTAAACAACAGATAGGGATGACATCATGGGTTACGAGATTATGAGTTGACCAAGTGACTCAAAGGCAATCAAATGTAACCAAATTAATGTTTGACAATCAATAGACACATCCAATTGAACAACTGAACTAGAACAACTGATTTATCATAGATAAATTAGAAATAGAAATTTTTATGTTTTGAGGAAAGGTATTAAATTATAATTTGTTCGAAGTTTATTTTCTATTATTTTAGCTGAACGTAAATAAATACCTGAATTTGTCTAGAAGATAAAAAATGTACGGAAATTTAAAATAAAGCCGCTTATTATAGTTTCAATTACCATCATTAAAATACAATTATTTAATAAACTCTTCTGTTAAGTATATTACGTGGTATTTATTTTTAAAGATGATTTAAGTTAAGGTAACAAAATAAGTATGATCATTGTTTTCAACAATCGAAATTTTGTGTGAACACGAATTGTATTTAACAGATTTTATTAAATTTTATACCGCAGTTTTTATTTTTTCTTAATCTTCCCACAAAGGAACACATTCCACAGAATAACCTTCTTTATTTCAAAGAAATATTAATTTGTATATATCATATTAAATAACATATCTTTTGTTTTTAAATTTCAGAACACACACGAAAAGTGTAGAACTTGGTAAGAAAATAGCATCTTCAACGAGTCAATCACGAATTGTTTTTATTTTTTGTAGGTAATTCCATTCGCTTTTCAAACATAACCCTGCGTGATATTTTCATATTAATAAACTACCAGTTCAGTTCAGCTCTTCCAGTTTTTTCAAAGATTATAATAATAAAACCTCCAATTGCATCACAGCTTCAAAGAAACCAATTCCCCCAGAAGGTAATCGAGTACAGCACATTCAACGGCTTAATTCCGCGTGAAAAAGCGAACATGGTAATCAGACAGGACAGTAACGGCTTCCAAAATCCAATCAATGGACGATAAAAGCCATCTCCATCCCCATCGAGTGGCGATCCATTGCCAAAACCATCACGCGATCCACTTTCTCCTGCTCCAGATCGAGTGTCAATGGACTGAAGAACAAGAGCCATCTTCGTGTCATCGGCCCCACCCTTCAATGACTCAGATGATTCCAAATGATAACTCCTTTCCTTCAGATGAAGAGAATGGACCTCTCTCACTTTTTTGGTTTTTCAAGGACGTTGACATGGATGATGCTCACTACCTGCTTCCTCCTTGATCTCTTTTTTTTCTCCCTCTCTGCTCCCTAGCGGTTTCTTTTTTTACCGTCGCGTGGATAGCGACATGCAGGTGCCAAGGGCTAATGGGAATTATAGTGGCATAAGTCAATAGCAATCAGTTATGGGTAATTAAAGGTTTTATGTAATCGATGTCTGTGTAGTTCCAATGGAGAAGACATTTTAGTGTAGCTCGAAGAGATCAACTATTGAACCTTTGACTTAGACAGCTCTAAATAAAGCATCTAAATCAAAACCTAAATCATTAATCTTTGTATTTGTGGACTTAGACCATTGTACTTCTAATCTGCTTCATTCGGAGGAGCCCTCGGGACGTTTTGGAAGTGTCGAACGAAAATATCGCCGGATATCGCTTGACCAGGATGTGATGCTGGGTTCACCGCGATGGACCGCGTATTATTATAATGGTGCTGACATACATGTTTTGGAGTTGGGTGGTAGTGCAAAACAACTCTTTTGTTGGTTGTAAGTGCTTTTAAATTTCACTTTTTTGATGGTAGGAGCTTTGTATTTTTCTTCCTCGTGATACCTCCTTGAATTTATAAACAACGGGCGCTTAGTGCTTCGAATAAACAGGATGTGGAAATAGAGTTGATGAGATGGCTTCTTTTGTTTAGGCGTATCTTGGAAGGCAAATATCGAATGCGAAAGTCAAACAGATTGTTCTTTTGATGGGAAAATTAAGCTGAATTGGAGCAGTTTCGTACGTGGTACAAGGGGATCTTGTATGAGAAAATGTGTTTTGTAGAAAGTTTGGAAAATAAAATCTGGTGCGAAAAAAATCAAATCTGCATTATATCTCTGTATATACAAACTTGAAATATGATTTAAATCAGAATAATACGTAGTATAGATAATTTAAGTTAAAGTTTTAATACTAAAATTAAAATAAATAAAAATCAGTTAAACAATGTTTTTGTTGTTTGCATATTAGTCTCTGTGTGGCTTAGACGCTTTTTGCATTTTTATAAGAAACTCTTAATAGTTACTAAGTTCCCAGAGCAGGGGTTTTCAACTTTTTTTATTTCCCGCCTAGAAAAATCTGATAGAAGTATCCAAACCTCTTATAAAGTCGTTCATAACACATATAAGTTTTATTTTCTTATTACAATTAACAATGTGCTAAACTTATGTGAATTATTATTTCTTGCATCCGATTTTCAATTCTGGTTATTACTTTTTCGAACCCTTTCTAAACCATCAGTGAATTACCGGTTGTAAACAACGATTAAAAACTCTTTAAGAATATCATTCATTAAAAAGGGTGGTCCGATTCTGTTCTGATTTTTTAGTGAAATTAACATTTTCATTCGTAATAACTCCACAAATCTTCATTACACTTTAAGTCCAATTCCATCTCTATAACCCCCATCTCAAAACTACCTAACCGACCTTCCCTCCATAAAAAATCACCGAAGGAAACTAATTATTTCTGGCCACCATCAATAAAAAAAGAAGAAATCAAACCTCCGTGTAATATAAGACAGGATACACACCGAGATCCTTCCTTTTCCTAGCCGAGTCGTTTACGCGCCTTCGCTTTTTAATCGTCGCACCCCACCCCTAACATCTGTCGCGCAGGGGTCGTGGAGCATGCTTCCTCGGGGGACACTATAGAGGCCCATTAATGGCGTAACAGCAGAAATTATTATTAGCCACCTCTGGGCCGAGAGTGTAAATTGAAACTGTCTGGAATGATTTACTACGCGTTGGGAGAAGATGGGATTTTTGTGGCCGAAATTCTATTTGGACCCATCCTTAAAAGGATAATGGTGATAATTTTATAGGGGTTCTTCTCTTGTTTTAAGGATTCATTATCGTTGGGAAATGAATTTTGGTGTCGTATATCATAGATGGGTGGTATGTGGTGTTGGGAAAGATAGGGCTAAGCTTGATTGAAAGAATTGATTATAAAACCAGAAATGTAGAGGGGATTTGGTGGTTATAAGAGTCTGAGAGGTTTGATTGCATGAATATAGAAGATGAGTTTACCTTTTATAATCAATAAATAGTTTTAAGTATGCTGAGAAATTTTTTACTTGTATTCATTGATCATTTATTTACTTCAAAATAGAGTTTCATTTGCATAAAACTTCATAGAAGAGACAGAGAAGTTATATCATTCCTAATTTTTGGTATAACTTTAAATATTTAAAATTTTTCCAGTAAAAGTATTAAAATTGCATTTGTGCCTAATTACTTACTAAATTACAAGTTATCAAATGAACAATGAATTGGTTAAAAGATTTGATATATTTTCCATGTTCCATATATGTAAAAAGATACTTCTTTTTAGAATATTCCCCTGCCTAAAACCTAAAATTATACCCATAAAATAAGTATACTGAAATAAAAAAATTTGAAAATGCCAAACTGCATAATACACCTTTCACATAAAAATAAATGGAAACTAAAGATAAATGAAAGGAGAATTTCACCATTTATTGCTGGTTAAGCGGACAATAGGTGCAAACTCACAACTCTCAAGCGTCACCTCCAACCGTGAACCGGTTTCGTCCTTGTTGGGTTTTTTAGAGGAGGGCAAGTACTAGTCCAGCCAACTATAACTATCCCAACAAGGACGAAACCGGTCCACGGTTGGAGGTGACGCTTGAGAGTTGTGAGAAACTAAAGATAGTTAAGAAATTTTGAGATGTCGGATTTTGAGATAAAGAAGCAAAATTAATGCCAATGATTTTCTTTTCAAATATCGTGTCTTCCGTCATTGAATTTGGATATTTTTAAGTACATTTTGTACACGATAAGACCTCGTTATTTCAAACTTCGATATCGCGAAAAAACAATTCCCTCATAAAATTTACAACGTCTCTATTTTTTATTTTTATCGCGAAAAAATTTTCGGGTCCCTTCTACATCGAGATGTTGAGGTTATATCTACTGTATTAGAGTATGACAGCATGAGACGAAAAAGAGGGGATATGATTCTGATATCATTGTTGTAGTGTAGTTGGAAAGACTCATCACAGTAACCAAAACACTTCTGTTTGCCGGTTCCGCTTCCTCCTCGCCATTCCGGACCCAGATGGAGGTGGTGTGGGAGGTGGTCGCGTGCTGTACAAGGATCGTCTTGACCGCACCGTGACATCTGTCGGAAGCTATCTTTTGGCGGTCACTGATGGCTGACCCCCACCTGTTTCCTGCACTGCAACGGCGCTTATGGGCTCTTCCTGGAGTGTCTGGGTTATGGGGTTAAAGGGACGCTATGGGACTATCACCTGCGTTCCTTACCGTTGGGGGTCTCTTTCCTGCCGCTGTGTCTAATCTCATTGAATGACAGTTTTTTTGTTATTGGTTCCAGTTCGATGGAAAAGGGGTTGTTTATTTGAAATTTGTTTTTATATTAAGAGAAATTCTGAGATCATCAAATTTGCCATTTTTCCATCATCAGATTTGCAAAGATTTTATAATAATTTAATGTTTAAAAGGTTTTTATCCAACCATTACGTTCGAGATCAGTATTGCTGTTTTACATCTTACTTTCAGGTGCAAAAGAAACTCTTTATAAAATCCCTTTTTATTTGAAGTTTGAGTTTCTAAAAATGGTATTATTCTGTGGAAAGTCACTTCAAGCATGTTTTAGAAGCGAAATATTACAAATATCGTCAAAACATTTAAACAAGTGAATAAAATATCTATATCTTTTATTTACAATGTTAAAAACAATAAATCTTAAACATAAGAAAACATGCAATTGTTACCAAGCGAAACCAGCCCTTAATCGATGGAAACATTAATTAACAATATAAATTTTAATGGGCGTGAACATCAAAAATTCGTCACACTGAGAATATTTGACACTTATTAAAACAGATTTGTGCATTGTAAAGGGGTAGATAAGGGAATAATAGTACCACATAATTATCGCAGTAGTGGATCAAGACGGGGACGTGCCCACCAAGATGAAGAATTTTGGAAAAAGTGACGTTTGGAGATTTTAAGCAAGACGTAATTTTGAAGTTTTGAAATGGTCCATTATAGCCAAAAATATATACTGCTCTTCAATATTTTAAAAATATTCCAGAATTTACTGTGGAAAGTATTTAAAAAAATCATTGTACTCCTCAGATACCATACCTGAATCCACACCTGAACTATCCCATTGAGTTAGAAATATCCCCCCATTCAATTCTGGGATTGAAATAAACTTTCTATGACGATGATGATATAAAAAAATCCTCATCAACCAAAATCACGCCCAATCCCTCTAGCATCCTTTCCACCTGTTATATCCAGCCTGAGGGGCAATCAGCGAGCGAGACGTGAGACAATGCGTCCACCCCCCTCGGCGTGGGAGAGAAGATGCTCCGGTGTGGACGCCCCCTCGGGCCACCGCGCAATGCATGAGGGAGCAGACTCCATTTCTCGTGAGAATCGCCGCCGGATGATGGAAAAGAGCCCTTTCGGACGATTTTTGGTGGAAGTTGTGTGTTTCGGAAGTTTTTTTGGAGTAACGGTGTGTTTGTGTTGTTGTCATGGGAAACAACGGTGGGTGATGATTAGGTTGGGTAAAAAGTGTGAGAGGGAAGCATCTTTTGCGATTTTGGGGGGGGGGTTAAGAAAGATCGGTTGAGTGTCTATGTCTAACTTAATGGTGTGACGTTTCCAATATAATTTATCTAACTGTATGTCACTTGTTTTGATCTTATGTGTTGTTGTGTTCAATGGCGTAGTCAGGGGAGACGGGGAGGGGCAGCTGTCCCCCCTAAATCATGAGCACTTTCTTTTACTTTAGTTTTAACTAATTAATTTTCAAAAAGAGAGAAACACTTTGTTAACATGGAGCCCTAGAGTGTAAGTAGACCTTTGTCAGGTTCCTGATGTCCAAAAATGTTTTTATAGTCAAGTTAGAAACATTTTTCGCGGAAGGATCCCCCCTTTCAGACACTTTTGGGGCTAGGTTGTCCTAGGTTACAATTTTGCATCAACTAAATAAAAGGTGTGCCTCTCTTGAAACTTATTTAGATCAAGGGCTTCTAGAATCGATCCTCAAAGACACCAATACGTTCGGTCAACCCATGATTGTGGCAATGAATTTAGAGAAACACTATAAGGTTGTAGATGTCTTTTCAGGGCTAAACATGAATTCTTGATTTTTTTCTCGCATACTTTATGGTCTAATATTTCATAAAAAATTAATTGTTTCCTCAGAAGCTATATACAGCTCCATCAATAAATTTCAGATGCTGAATCAAATAGTATACTACTATCATAACTTACACCTTTTCTATTTCAACAATATAATTTGTTTATTTAAATCATCATTACCGATCAGAATTGTTAAACCAATCATTGAAACCTCTAAATACGCTTTTAAATTGTTGTATCACAACTAAATTTATGAATTTAGTCACAATCCCTCCATACAGCTGGAAATGTGTACTATAAATACGTGATGGGAATGAAACCGACCAATCTCGTGCAAAAATCCAAAATCACGCTTGCGCACGAGACTGCAAATGACGTTCCGCGTGACTTTTTGACCAAATTGTATCCATCGTGAGGTGACACAAAGCCAAAAATCAAGCGAAACAGCTGCCTTTTCCGTTTCAATTGTAACTCGAGCGCGTGATCCACTCCCACTGCAATACACCCCCTTCGATGTTACGGAACCCCCCATAGACATCACATCATCCGAAGCGTAGGAATAATGGAAATAGAAAAGACCAAAGGCCACCAAATGACCACATTTACCCTATTTCTATTATTTTTTTTTACGGTTTTGTACATTACTTCTGGAAAATATTGGAAAGAGTGTTTCGTCTTGGGTGTCTGAGTCCATTTGGGTCACAGTGGTAATGATGACCGTAAGCCTGTTATATTTATTGAACCACAAGAATCATCTCATAGCGTAACGAATGAAGGATGTTATGAATCCTTCCAAAGAAAATGAACTGAGCGCTAAGAAAAAGCCTATATATGGAGTGGAGAATGGTACTTAACGGTTTTTAAATTCAAACCTAGCTCACTTTTGTACAGTTTACATCGTTACATCATTTTTAAGTGTCTCATAATTTATGTAAATATTTTTTAGTATGAGGGAATGAACCATCATCTAGGACTAGATGACGTAAGATAATCCAGATAATTAAAAAAATTCGAATGATGAACATCTATTTTAGCAACTAATTGCAAATCTTTTAAAAATTCTGCGTGATGGCAAAAAAAATTATATTTTTCAATAGTCCCTTTCCAGTGAAAACTAGATCATGCCTTCCATATTCTTAATAATAGTCTAATGAATATGGATTTGAATGCATTCTATGAAAAACGAACGACTTTGAATTCCGTAAGACCCAACCTGAAATGACACTTAGACGATAACAACTATCACCAACACCCTTTCTCAACAAAAAAAATTACGCAGTTACCGCTCCCTAAAATCAATCTTCTCAGAGTGAAAATGGCATACGTCCGTCCTTTGAAATTAGTTAATCTCTGAAGTTTTTCCGAAGCATAGCTCCCATATTGTCGCTATGGAGAAACGCATTTTTTGGAGAGCTGTTACAGGTCAATTGTTGAACTACATCATCATATATTATAAAGGATCTAGACAGAACCACGACATAATGCATTTGTGATTTCAGGACTTAGCCCACTGTCATTCTCAACAATCAGTTTCCCATCTCAATTTCCGAGTTGAAGAAAGAGTCGGGCGTTAAACTGCCACCACCTCCATTCGGCATGTAGCGTAATGCTCTCTTTACAGCTTCATCATCATCCATCTTGCAGTCCAATTGCAAGCACAGCAAATTGAGCTCCCGATGTCACTGCGTTAATTGGATGTGACCCTAGCGGTTTTTTCTCCACTGCTCCTCTCCCTCGGCAGAGAAAGTGAGACCGCATCTCATAATGGAGAGGACGTAAGCGATGCCGATCACGATCGCTGGGGTTGTCCGTGCTCGCTGTGGTTTTAATTTAGAGTCAATATTTGCTGGGTTTTATGTTGCAAGGCAAGTTTTTTCCCATGTTTTTTTGTTTGAGGTTTTTATGATGTGGTGTGATATGAAGTTGTTTAGTTGTTGTAGGACTTGGGACGTTTGTGGTGCATGGATTGGAGTTTAAAAGTTTCCTCGTTTGGTCTGATAAGTCTGTTAATACAGTTAGTTGGAGTTCTGTGTAATGCTGTTTTACAAACGCTATAGAATGTAAAAAGTTCTTCGATTATTATAAATACGAGTAAAATTATATACAGTGTAACTAACTTCAGTACCTCGAAATCGAAGAAATAAAAAATTCGAGATTTCGAGTTTTCAAGATAACGAGGTCAATCCAAGCATAAATTTTATTAACATACTTTATTCCCAAGTGGGAAAATATCTTTCTCGAGACATAAAGGTTTTCAAGATAGCAAGGTTATACTGTGTTTCACAATGAAATCAGTTGGTTTTAAATGAGAAAGAGAAAGTTTCATTTACAAAATCGCATTTGTCGTTTATTACAAATATTTAATGTGTTTTTCTCCCTAAAAATTCTCCCAAATTTTTCAAAACTTAACATGAAGAATATGTCATAATTTAAAATAAGATAGTGGTTTTTTATTTTACATAAAACATATCTGAAGAATTGGGAATGCATTGTATTTGAATTTTATTGGGAAACAGGAAAGAATGGGAAAACATAAAAGGCGTTATCTTTTATTGCTCCCCCCTAAAAAAAGAAATTCCAAAACAAATTCCAATTTTTCATCTATATTATTTGAAAATTCAGTAAAGGGAATAGAAGAATTCTAGAATTCCGTGGGAAAATAACTTAGAATGTGATTTAAAACAAAAAGTTGAAACCTAACAGTTCTGAACATATAAAGTATTCATTTAATTTCTTTTCTACATCATTGAATAATAATTAATTCAATAAATCTTTAGTTAAATATTCAATTCCTTGCATCAAAAATAATTCTAGAAACATCCCTAACCTCCCACAAACGCATTGAAATCCCCCCCAAGACAAAGCCCGGATCCTGCAACTCACTAATAGCCCATACACACACTACTAATTCACCATCTCCCATCAGCCGAGGTGTTACCTACAAATCGCGATCCCAATCACTTTAGTTCTCTTCTGCGCATTGCGAAAGGAATCGTGCAGGGACTACCGAAAAAGAAGAGAATAAAGATTTGTACCGACTGCTCGGGATGATCCTTTTTTCCCCTGCGATTTCGTGTTGGGAACCCGGACTTACGGCTTAATTCTTTGTTTGCGAGATAAGATGGGATACTACTACTCTAATTGAGATGGTGGTTCGTCAGAGATCATGCATCTTCTTCCACCCCTTTTTTTCCTCTTTGTTCTTTTCGGGGTGGCTCGAACTTTCTCTTGACCCCCTCGCAGGCTGTGGGGGTTTGTAATTTGCTGCAGGCCTTCTGTTCTGACTGAACACGAGCTTTTGTTTGAGCAGATGAGTGAAAACAATGTTATAAATAATAAAAGAACAAGGTTCCTTATATTAGTTACGATAGTCTTTAACCTGTTATAGTTTGTTATCTTATGCTTTAAAGCCAAGAATTCGTTACTTTGCATCTTTTATCCTTAAATAAAAGAAATATTTCCTTAAAACGTAAATATAGTAAAATTAATAAGAGGTCTAAAATTGAACAATCTAAGTGCCTCTATTAGTATAAATTTTGAAATTTATATTTATTTCCATTGACAATAAATGGCAGAAATTACAACATAACAAACAAGCATTCATGCTGTTTTAAAAACTAAACATTTCATCGAAACTTAATTCAAAGAACGCTTCAAAAGATATCCATACTTTTGAGACAAAGTTCAGTTTTTATAATTTAAGGAAAAAATTTTTCATAAATTTAGTTGAATTTATCAAATTGCCCGGGCATTATTAATAATGCCCAATTAATCACTTTGCCCGTAACATATATATTAAAGGATACATTGTTTGTATTCTAACTACATTTTCAGCTTCCTAATTTGTAACATTTGAGTGAGACGAAGGAGCACACATAAAGTAAGAGAAGGAAGAGCAAAAGAGATAGTGTGAGTGAAAGGGGTAGAATATTAGAATAAGAGAGGGACGTAGAGATATATACAGAAAGTTCAGATAGAAATAGAGAAACCACCCAAATATTATGTTAAGGGCGGTAATATTTGATAGGCACACAGACATTTATTTTGGAAATTACATAAAATAAGAACTCTAAATATATGTTCTACCAATAAATTTTCTTAAAAATGTAATTGAATATTTTCTATAACGATGACCCTGTAGTTTCTCTGGAGAAGACATTTTCGGGAATGCTCCAACAGGCTATTTATATTGAATTTTTGACATGAACTACTACAATACGGGATAAAAGATCTAAAAAGAAACCATATTCACAGCTCCTCTTAAATTTTGAAATTCATGACTTAATCCACTGTCCTTCTAAATAGTTCGTATGATTCCCATAATACCTTTTTTTCACAAAAACAGCTGCAAAACATAAAGGTCCTCTAATTTTCACACATAACAACACAGCCCTCCATCTTATTATTATATTACCCCTTCACTTATTATAGAGAGAACCCGCATGTCAGGAGATGCGCAACTCATCTCCAGAGGCAGTGCAGGGAGGGAGGGCGGTGGCAGCAAGTAGCCGGGGCTGGTCGTGCGGGGCGTGACTGGGGCTACCGGGCAGGTCGTGAGGGGGCGGGAAGCGGGAGCGATAAGCGATCTTGAAGCATTGCGTTTGGGATGGTTTCGGACTGCTGTCTGAGGATATGGGAGCCCCCTATTTGAGTTGTATATTGTTTAACTAAGAAAATGCTAAAATGAGGAGATATTGTGCTACCTGTACGTAAAAGGGTTTGAACAAAAAACGGTAATTAAGTAATAGAAGCTACTCTATGCGAATTCACGCGTTCGTGTGTTATTGGAGTGTCTTGCATTCCTGGTTTGCTGAAACCGATAGTTCCTTCTTTTGGAAGGGCATTTCCAAAAAAAAATTTACAAAACCAAAACGAGAATGTTTTGCTTTAATAGGCGATATTATGTTTGTGATGTCTGATAAATTTGTACTCGGTTGACGTTAAGAGATAGTGTAGTACCTAAGTGATACTACTCTACCTACATATTTTACGAGGAATAGCTTCTCAACTGCAAATCTGGTAAAAAGACTAAACAAAAATGATGGTATTGAACTAAAACACCCATAATACAATTAGAGTCATCTTGCTCACAGTTATTTTCGGTGCTTAACCAAGGAACAACTCGTGCTCAATCTGTTTAGTAAGTCATGTATGGGAATAGTAGGAGAGTGAACCTAAACCAATGTCCATTTGGCAGAAATTGCAAAGTAGCAAGTATGCCAAGTTTACGTATCTTGTGCAAATGAAATTTGACTATACATTAAAAAAACTGAACTAATCTTGAACGTTTGTGTGGCTTGGTATCATCTTCATTTAAAAGGGTTTGTTATATATCTCGAATCCTACTGCACATAAAATCTGTGCATATACATGCCAAGTTATATGTGTAAATGTCAACACAACCCAAATTTACAACTTGCAAATCCCTTAAAAATGACATAATGGATCAAATTAAGCATTCTCTGAGGTTTCCACAATTACGAAATCCTAATTTAAATGCTCTGTACCCCTTTACAATCCCGAACCCTCAAATAATAATCCATTGTTATATCCCTCCACGAGTCAAACGCCCTTAACTTGTGACACCATGATGCAACTATCTCCAATCACCACAATACACACACGTTGGCAATAAATCCATTGCAAAAAAAAACGAGCCTCACTACTACTCGTAATGAACGCATTGTTCAACAATCTTCAACGAACAAACAGAAGTCCGTTCCTCCACGGCACAGGCGTAGTTCACGCTCTTGATCTTCCGTGGCGGCACGTTCTGAACCCTTTTGTTCCGAACTGCCCCCTCCTCCCCCCGTGCAAAAGAAAAAGATCCGAACGGAGGCAAATTAAAATTCCGCTTCTGCCTGTGATGTTTTCGCAATGAATGACGGGTCGTGAAGGAGGGATGAGTTATGCGCATCTGCTGGTCTGGGAATTGCGTATGATCTTGTGGCTGATAGTTACTTTTCTGATAGTAGATATTAATACAGTATATAACTTCGATTTTTTGAAATCGAAGGCACTCGAAAGAAAATTCGAGATAGCAATTTTTTTCCCGATAACGAGGGAAAATAGAGATAAATAATTCTTTACTTCTTTACTACAAGAGGTATTTTTTCAACACATCGAAGTTTGAGATGACGTGGTTATACTGTACTGGAAAATTTCTGAATTTTTTTTCTGAAAATATTTTCTTTTAATTTTTTATTTCGGATAAAATGTGTATATTGACATTAAGTTTTTAAAGTATTTGAGCGCCAAATATTCTTATGCAGTGTTATTCTTAGGTTTTTTGGATGAGTAAAAATACTCCTTGACTTTTTAAGGAGTTGTGAAATTCATTTCTGAGGAGTGAAATACGGAAATAGCATAAACTATATACAGGGTGATTCAGAAATAATCATCAATAATTTGGGGGGAGGTAGAGGGGCCCTAGACAAGCATATTTCGAATAGGGATGGTGGGGCGCAGCCTCTTACCGTTAAAGAGCTAGGACCTAATGTAGTGCGAGCGCGTTTCAAAAGGCCGTTTTTAGAAGGCCCGTGTGACGAAAAAAAAAACATAATAAAATGAAAAAATCTATTGCATGAGGTAAGGAAGTATCCCTACTACCTACACCAAGAATTCGATAGACTTTGAACTAATTTTTAAACCGTGGAGTGAGTTTCAAAAGTGCAATATTTATCTTATAGTCAAAGAATGGGAGTTCCCTTAATGGTATTTAGAAAAATGATGATCGGGGAAGAAATTTTCAATGATCGTAACAGTGATCATTGAAACTGTTTGATCATTGAAAATTCCTTCCCCGATCATCATTTTTCCAAATACCATTAAGGGAACTCCATTGCTTGACTAAGAGACTAATATTGCAAGTTTTAAAACTCACCCCACAGTTCAGCAAGTGGTCCAATTTCTATCACATTGAGGATTTAAGTAGTACGGATACTCCTGTACCTCATACAATAATGTTTTCATTCTATTATGTTTTGTTTCGTTACACGGGCCTTCTAAAAACGGCCTTTTGAAACGCGCTCGCACTACATTAGGTCCTAGCTCTTTAACGGTAAGGCTGCGCCCCACCATCCCTATTAGAAAAATGCTTGTCTACGGCCCCTCTACCTACCCCCCAATTATTGATGATTATTTCTGAATCACCCTGTATAGAGACAAATTGTTTATAAAAACGTTTTTTAATGGACAAACTGAAATAGAAAAAATGAGAAATTTATATTGGTTTTTAACAATTATAGCATCTGTTAATATAAGTATAAAATATTTAACACATTATAAATAAAATTATTTATTGTACATTAAACGTTATGAATTAAATATTTATACAAATTTGAGTAGAAATTTTTTTTTATTTCGGTGGGGTGCCATGCATTTTTTAAGCAAAACGTTTGTTAAAAATTCAAAGCGTGAAAATACGCCTGGCTAGTTTTTAAAAGCGTATTTCCTATTTTCAATGCGTGAAATACCCTCTCAGAGGCATTAAAAATATCACTGTTCTTATGGCATATTTTAATTTGAAAATTCTATTTGTGATGTCTTACCGATTAAGTAAAATCTTGAATAGTTTTTAGTTGAAAGAATGGCGTAGATATTAAAATTGTTTAAATATTTTTAGAAAGTTTGTAAGTCGGATTAAAGGATCAAAAAATTTTATTCTAGAATAGTAAGTTAAAATTACTCGGGGAGTACAAAAAGTAATTCAGCTAAAATATGACTTCTCTTTATACATCTTACCATAATTTTAACTTTTACTACACTGTTCCATGGAAAAAATGTTCCTTGTACTTTTTAACATTTTAAATTTCAATAAATTAAGAATTTTTCTCTAAAGAGTAATTTAGAAATGAGTTTCTATAAAATATTATTTACTTTTAAAATGAATAACCATCAAGTAAATGTATATTTTATTGAAACGGGAATTAATTGGAGCTTTTATAATTTTTCGCCCAAGAAATAGAGATTGATTCCATTTCAGCTTAAAAAAGGAACGTCGTCGATCGAAGATTTCTTCGAGAATAAGGAAATATATTGGTTTACTTTCTAATAAGACTTTCGTTCAACGGTAAAATTCAGTTTTCAAACTGCAGAAAATGATGTTTTCTTAACCCTTTATGTCCCACAAATTATGTTTTCAACTCATCTCAAATATGTCAAGTTTACGTAACTGCAACTATAAGTAAACGAAATTTGGCCCTACACGATGAAAATTGAACGAATCATGAGCATTTGTGCTGCTTGGGAAAGTGGGACTTACAAGTCCCTTCGGGACATAAAGGGTTAAACAATAATTAGTCTATTTTGCCTATAATTTTTTTCGGCAATGCAGGGTATAAAAATAATTATACCTCTAAAAAGTCATCCTAATTCCGTTTTCTCATCACATACTACCCCAAAAAATTAAAAAGTTTCCAAAACTATTAAAACTATCTATCTACTCCCCATTGTCTACTAAACCACAATGGTTAGTCAAGTTACACAACAACGCCTAATTTTCCTACGCATCCCAATCTTTCATTATTTCCAGGGATTTTAATCGTGATTTTTTCCCTACAACACTCTCTCCCCCAGCCCCTCAAACAATGGCCATCACGTCGGCTCTAACTTCTTTTCTCTCTATCTCGTGATAGCCCCAACACGATTTCATCTCCACCTTCTTATGCAGGCAAAGACTGGAAGCAAAACTACTGCAGATCACGTCTCATCAAGTCCTTTGTTGAGCTGGGTGGTTGCAATTCCTGGTGGAGTGTGTGTGTTACGTGGTAATAATATCTATTTCAAGATCGTTCGTCTCAATCCATCAGCATTTTCCCTACCGCTGCTATTCCTTTGGTGGAACAATCGTGATGCTGTGGTGTTGCTTTCGAAAATTTACTGCTACGTTTTGGGTTGTTTTTTAGAGAAAGTAGGTTTATAAATTGTGCTCAAAACGTGTTAAGTGTGTGGTTATGACCGATTCTGCGATTTTGAACATTGATGGATCATTTTTTTTCTCTTTCTGCCTTTTTCTTTGCTGTACTTTTTGCTTCAGTTACCTCTGTAGGGATTCACAATATAGAACAGATTGTTCCTTAATTTGTTGAATCATCACGATTTCGAGCTTTCCGTTTGTTGAGGATATTTTTAAACGTTACGACGTTTGGTTGATCATTGAAGAATTGCTATTTTCCTTATAAAACATATATATTTGAATCTTAAGATAGATATTAGATAATAGAAGAAGGTTAATCTCGGTCTCAGTATGAAAATTAGTTCAAATAATATCTTAGATTGATCTCAAATAAAACACAAGACAGCACTTTCGTTCTCATAAAAAACGGAAATGTTGTAGTGTTCTCTAAGGAAATGATATAACTTTGTTCAAGAAAAATCCGTGCAATAAAATGCAAAAAATAATTGTGATTGTAAACAATTGTGTACGTATTTGTTTTAAACTTGTCCAGCAAATATTTAACCCCTTTTTTATTTTGAAAAGAAACTTTCAACATTCGAGCGTTAAACCAATGTCCTAAACAGATAATTCAGAACATATAAAATTTTTAAAAATTATTATTTTCTTTCTAAGTTGAAAAGTAATTCTTAACTTTTTGAACAGTCATTTCATATATTTATTAGACTAATACTGCATCAATACAGAACAAACTATATGAAACCCCCTTTAAGTTAAAGTTTTAAAACAATTCTGGAGTGCGTTGTAAAAATTTGGAAAGAATTCTTGAAACATAATAACGGTCATTCTAACGGTAAAATACCACCGTAAAACACTTAACACTTCAAAAAAAGATTCCGAAATCCGTTTCCACAACACCTAACCGCACGTTCTGCCAACGGCATGACAAAACGAACCCATCTTCGCGGATGGAATAAAAAAAACCGCATCACGACAAATCCATTCGTTACCCTCAGTGCCTCATCTTCACCCTAACGCCCACTACTCGTGCTTCTCCCACCACTTCGGAATGGTCGGTAGCTCCTTCTTCTACCTGCTGTGGTCTTTGGCTACTGCTGGAATAAGAAATTTGGATGCGTGAAGGCGTCTATTTTCGTATTTTTTATTGAGTATGATTGAAGTGCAGAACACCATTTTTGTGGATTAATTGACTTGGTCCTCATGTATTTAATTCGGAAGTTTTCTGTTCACTGACAGCATTAGGTAGATTAAGGCTCATTCCTACTTGTCACTTTTGATGTTTATTTTGGGTTGAATCATCTTAAGAGAAAAGCGTGAATAGGTATTTCACTAATAACTCGGTAACTGAATTGTGACTCTTTTGTGATGGTAATATTGGAGTCATTAGTGTCACTGGGAAGTCGCTGTGACTGACAAATGTCCGGAATTTGGGACCGAAATCAGTGACCACTTTTTGACTTCGCTGTGATGTCGCTGAAAAGGTATAGTTGTAACAGAAACGAAGACTTCCCTGTGACAACACAGAGTTGTCACTCAATACTGGTCGGTGTGTGACTTCCAACGTAAGTTGCATTTCGGTCACTGAGATACTTGTGACAAGTGTGACCATCAGTGACGTTATAGTGACATGACTGTGACTTTTGTGTTGTTAGGGTCACTCTTTACTCCTTCACTTTTCTATGCAAACTACACAGTAAAGTAATGGAGAGAAACTACCACCATTGAGAGACGTTACACTGCTACCCGGAGGGACCTCCCCCCAGACTCGGAGGGAGGTCCCACTGTGACTATGGTGCCAATTTCTTTCCACCTCAAATCCCGGTCTTCGGGCAAGGCAGACTCCGCCGTTCATCCCTCCGGGTCGAGTACCAAGTTTACTCGGGGAAATCAAGAGGGTGTTAGCATCAAGCTAGCGCACTCAGCTGACCGTGACATTCAGTCACACGTTCTGCAACAGCTCTGCTCATGGCCTCACCCAGTAAGGCTAAATTATACTGGAGTTTGAAGGTCCACCGACCTAGGTACTCCCTCAAGTATCCCCCTTGATTTTTTCTTTCCACCACTTTACTGTGTAACGTGCCATTTTTTACATTGTGGCTGAAACCTCATTTACTGACAATCAATTTTAATGTCGCACTTCGTCTCTTCCAGCGAATTGTTCTTTGATCATGGCCAACTTCTCCAACACAATTCAAATTCAAACTTTATACTGAAGAAGAAGCATCACCATTGCTGCCACACAACCTCAACAGAAGCAATCTTGCCCATCATCCATCAGCAAAGGCAAAAAGATGGACCAGTAGGCCATGGCTAGGCACGACACTCTCTCCCTCGCAACAAACAAAGGGGGGGACCACCCCTCACGACCTCCCCATTTGTTTCCTTCTCATCTTCATCTTCGCCCACCTCCTCCTAATCGGGCAGCCCCATCTGCGCTACCGAAGTGGGTCGGCGGTCAGTGTGGTCAGTCTCATTAGGGCTCACCTTCCATTGTTGGGGCGGAAGTGGGCCTCACGACCAGCCAGGGGTCTGCTCAAGGAATGGGTTAACCTTGTTGTTGCGCAAGCCGCGATTTACTCTCACTTTTCGTCGGACTGGTGGTAATGTGCGAGGCTACTGGAGGGACATTAAGGACCTGCCCACACTGGGTGACTGGAGTCGCGCAAGCTATTAAGATCCTTATCAAGCGGAAGGGGGGAGTTGAGGGGCGATGCTAGGGATCTAAAAAAATCTTTCGATTCGATTCCGGAATCGATTTTTGAGGTTTGAATTCTTTCGATTCTTTGATTCGATTCCAACCCGGAATCGATTCCTTAAGGCCAGTATCGAAAAAGTAGAATCGAACTTATGTCTTTCGATTACACAAATAAAAGATTATTAGTAATTATTACTAATTTAATTAATAATCAGCAAAATATTAATTAGGACCTGCAACAGGTTGTTATTTATAATCCTTTCAGTCTTGACTGCCCCGACTGAAAGGGTTGAGAAATAAAAAGAGGAATAAAATTTAAATGGTAGAAAATCAGTAAAATGGATCTTAATGCTACTTTAACCCTTTCCCACCGGCTGGGACATATGCTGTCCCACGGTGGAAAAATTTTGAAATTACAACTGAGGCAACATTATGTCCCAGTTGCTGAAAAACTTCAAGGAACAGAATAAAATGCTTCTTTGTGCCTCCAAACACATCATGATCTGATGGATATCTCATCGCAGTTGCCCCCCAGAAGCTCAAACAAGTGCAAAAATTGCACTTTTCTGATTCCCTTGCCGTATTGAAAGGGTTAAAACAAGGGAAAAAAATTTTAACATTAGAAGCTCATTTGTTGAGTGAAAAAATAACCTACTTTCTATGGAATTCAGAATTGTGTGAAAATTTCTGCTGGTGCAAACACATTTTTGATCTTGTGTGCTTTGCTTTATATGCTTAAATTTTTCGATCAAATTCATTAACACGAGAAATTATGCAAAAAGAGTGCTGGAGTTTATACTATAGTTGCAGGAATGCCTATAAAAATATCTGACGTTTTGTAAAAAAATATCTTAATGGAAGAAAACAAATTTCCTCAAAAGGTACCAAAATAATATTTTTAAACAAAATATAATAAAGCCATTTAATTCTTTTAAAAAATATCTAACTTAATTACCCATGAAACACTTCATTTAAAAAAAACACCCAAATATTTTAAATAATAAAATACGATACTATACGAAAATAAAAACTGATGAAACCACAAACCGTCTTTATCTACCATCTCGCTTACCCAAATCGGACCGGAAACTCACGGACACCCCAACACACACTTCCACCCTAAACAATACCATCTTACAAACAAAAACCGACACCTGTTACGATCTCCACACACTCAACCCCTCATTACCTTGGCTCAAGCTTGACCCCAGGGACCCACCACCCCCAGGTCACGTGACTAAAAGTGACGCCACCACCATTACCTTTGTTTTCCGTTTTTCGCATTGACCCGCTTGCATCCCTCTATAACATTAGCGGCCGCCTAAATACAGATCTCCATGCTGAAGAGCATTAGAAGGAGATTGTTATGCGTGATATGCATTTAAGGCCTCTTCAGTACCTTGGACCGCATTTTTTAGAGAATGGGATAAGCGGAGGTTGCGTTATTGAGGGGATAGATATTTTATCATTGTTTGATGGGGTGCAGAGGGGTAATGGGTAGGATGGGTTTAACCTGTTTAATCTGAGGATATCTGAACTCTGGGTTTTGATATGATATCGGAGTGGGTATTGTTTATGAATGAGGAATTTTTGTGATGGGATACTCTGGTATCTAATTGCCTCGAGTTCTAGATTTGTTTTGAGGAAAATACTGGAGGAAATGGAAGAAATGGGGTTTTCGGATAGTAACTGGTTTTGGACCCTAAATTCATAACTGCATCTTTACAAAAGCTATCATGGCAAATTGATACTGACAAATATACAACCAACCAAAGCACTGGAAAAAATCAAGAGAAACCCCACTAGAAGGAAACTACTGAAACAGCATCGTAAAGTTAAATACTTTGCGGATCATGAAGACGATATTAAATTCCTACACAGGATAGTAATCAGACTTCAACCTAAAGGCATTTAATAGGCTTTGAAATAGGGATTATTAAAATGATAGCATAAGTGTATCAACATTGCTGGGACTTACTTAATGCCTTATACTCGTAATAAGTTTGCTTAAAATATCCTTCTAAAATTTTTTTTATAAATTAGTACGATACTTTATGGTAACGTATCAAAATAGTCCCATCTATTTTACTATGAATTTGAGTTTGTACCTAGATTCTATGTTTTAATGAACAATCATTTAAATATGAGATTGCCCGGTCCATCTTCTAAACTAAACAAAACGGATTAAGTAATTTAAAACTATCAGAAGAGAGATCACATCACACGATTACCTCACAAATATTCAAAAAATATCCATCACGAAAGAATTCGAAAACAATCTCTACAATCTCATCATCTCCCCAAAGCTTTATTTTTCTGCTTCATACACTCCTCACTCCAACTGACCCCACACCGCTCTCTCCCCACAAAGCAATCATTAATACAACCGATAACCATCCAAAGTCTCGTGGCGCACTCCCTCCCAAGTCCATTACTCGAAAAATAAAAATCAAGAAACAACAACGGAATGATACAGATAGAGAGAGAGGGTCCATTTAAAAAGCTGACCTCAATGGCTCGTGCCTTACGGAGATAGGCCTCTCCATCAGCGAGGCGTAGTCGGTCGGTCAGTCGGGCCGCACTGACCAGGTCAAGTGGACGGTCACGTGCCTCCAATTTCCGGAGGTGCGGGGGAGGATGATGCATCCATCATCCTTAAGAGGGATGAGATGAGGATGATTTCAAGGGACTTGATTAAGTGGATGCTATGTGGCCGAAGTGTGCCTTTGTAATAAGGGTAATCGTATGGCGAGTGTAAATGTTGAAGGTTTATTGTGTTGTTGCTCGGTTGGGGAAAGCAGGAAATAAAATTAGGCACTGATACTTTTGAATTGTTAGGGAAAGATACCTTGTTGGATAAGTTCAGATGAGGAAGAAGTCTGGAGAGTTTTTTTAGGGTTAGATCGTAAGTATTTTACTGGAGAGCAATGGCTGAGTTTTCTTGCTTATTCGTGTTACAGTTTGGATGTTTCATAAGTCCTTTTGGTTTAATTTTCGTCATCACATCAAATTTCTCATCAGCATTATCATCACATCAAATTTCTTGTTTTTTAAAATGAGGTTTATGATGCTAAACATGTTTAGGAAAAATAAATATAGAGGGGGAAATTTTAAAGTCAGTATTTGAAATAAAAACTCTATAACTAAACATTTTTGAAAAAATTATTGGTTTACCATTAGTAATAAAATTTTATTATAATTTTTATGCTGAAAAATTATTATTTTTTCACTATATAATATTTACATATAATACATATATTGGTTATATATACACCTAAATAAAATATAAAATGTTATAAATTCTAGATGAAATACACTCTCAAAGGTAGTGGATATAATACTTCTTCACTTAAATTAAATTTGAAATATAATTTGTCGTTAACCTAGAACCAGTTCATAGCATAAGTAAACTTTTTATGTTTTGAGCCAGAATTAGCTGTAAAAAGTATATTCGTAAAAAGCACATTTTATTACCCAGGAGTTAATATTTTTGATCAATAGGACTTTTTACCTTCTTAGATAAATCAATATGGTAAAACTACTAAAGTAATTTCAAAAATAACAAAAATCAAAACAGGTGAAAATAAAGGTAGTTATATAACTGGGTGGATCCCTAAAACGAATCTCAAATGAGGTGTTAAATGTGTGTTAAAGTTTAATTGACTATTAAAGTGTTTTTAATGAAATGCTTGACCTTAATGCGTGAGAAAGTGCGAGTTGAAAAACCGAAGCAATTTAGAATAAAGAAAGAGAGCATTTAATCCATGAAAAATATTTCTCACTTTTCCGATTCCTTAATAACTTGTTCCAAGCAAGGAGGTGATTTTAATTACGTGAAATTTGCATTTTAAATTCATGAAAAAAGTTAATTAGGGGTTTAGAACCTAAAACGGCTTTCCAAATCCTTGCCTCGAGCAGGTTTTACTATTATTGTTCTTATTTACTTCGCATGTGCCGTGAGAAATATTTACATATTTAGACACGAATTTTACATACATGGGTATTATTTTGAAATTATTTTATTTGAAGTATGATATTAAAAGCGTGAATAGCAATTACTATCAATAAAATGGTGCAATGGGTCTATTTTAAGTAAAAACAAATATGAAATTTTCTCTTCATTAGATTTTAGTTAGCTTCTTAAAATAAAAAAGAATAAAATAATATTTTTCATGAGCAAATAACGATGATAAAAGTAGAAATAGCTTTTCTGAGAAACAGCTTGCAGAAGATGGACTATTTTAACATGAATAGTATGGTTTTATACTCTGATTGAACTTATTAAAAATATTTTTTTCTTACTGTGGGAGTTTGAGCGAAAGACATTTTATCACCAATTGATTTTGTACCGAATATGCAAGAAATATAACGTCCTTTAGTTCAAAAATATTTTTTCCAATTTTAATTTCTAATTTTAAAAACGTTAGAAGCCCAAAATTATATCACCTATTTTTCTAAACACAATCATTAAAAAACTGACCATAAAATGCTCTATTTATTTCACTTGAAAAAAAAACCCACAGAAAGCAAATAAAACAAAATCACTAGATGTTTTAGAAAGGAAAAAACCTTATAAAGGCAGCAAACTTTGTGAGTGTTTGAAAATTTTTTTCTACAAAAACTTTCCTCACTTAAAGAAAGGATTTCATTAAAAAGTAATAGGAGGGAATAGAATGAATGGACAATAAAGTGCTGGACATACAATAGTGCATCCTGGTGTCCAGTAACACGTAATGACTGACCAACTGTCTTATTATCTGAAGTGTTTGATGCATAGCTATGAATAAAAAGAGCGAAATGCTCCAAAGACATCTTAAAAACTTTTCCTTAATAGAAATTCTATGGATAGCTATTTTCTCGTTTTTTTAAGTGTTTTAAATCCACAATTAAAAACACATTATTGTACCGACTGACTCAGTTTTTACACATGAGCCGTTTCCAAAACTTTAAATGGAACGTTTAAACCTCTTAAATATCTATTTTAAAAACTATTGGACGACATTACACTACAACTAAATATTAAATTGTCTGACTAAAAATTTAAAAACCATAAAAATGAAGATTTTGTAATATTTCCATAGAACAGCTAAGTCAAATCGATATGAGCAATTATTTATTTAACTCGAGAAAATGTTTTCTAATTATACATAAAGTAGAAGCATCCCATACGGTTACAGTTAACTTATGTTTTCAGAGTTATTCCCATTAAAAATCTAGAAATCGGAACTCAATAAAGTGTACCAAGCTCTTTTTATAAATAGCAATCATAGATGAACTTGTCATTCAAAGGTCCTATTTTGTCCATTTTTCTCTCAACAAGCGAAAAACTTGAATGTCCGTAAAAGCGAGCAGCTACAAACCGTCTGTTCGTGTGGTCAAAGCCATTTTGTAGCTTTCCATTGTTATTTAACGGCGTCTTCCATATGTTGCGTGATTTGGGCCTCTTTTCGCTTTCCTTTCGTGATACTCCGTTTTTTCGCTTGGCGATTTTGTTGTCAGTCACCGCTTAGTATACAACTTACGTGCTCGGTTTGGTTAAACGCTATACAACATAATCCGCTAGATTTTGTTTATGGAGTTTAAGGCAATAATAGTTATTTGTTTTTATGATGTGATTCAAAGAACAATTGAAATGACTATGCTTTAGGGTTGACTAAAACTTTACTAAAGATTTATAAATATGTTTTTCATAGCCTCTCTCTTTTATAAGACCGTTTTAAACGACTTTACCAATAATAATTTCAATAGTGAAATTAGTGGAAGGATTTACTTCGATATTTTATTTAAATCAGCAAATTTTTGTCTAAAATATCTTTAAAACGTAATTTAAAGAAAAAAAATTTAACTATATTGTTTTTAAAAAGTATTTCATGTTAATGAATTTCATTAATCAAACCGGCTGTGAAAGTCTTCATGCTTACAGTATTTCATGTTATCCGGCTACTTGCAAGCCTTTTTTAGTTGTATGGTTTTGTAGTTACTTTTATCTCTTATTTTCTATTGATTTCTTAATCTGATAATTTCTAATAATTTATTTCTGCTTGGCTTATCATATATTTATTTCTAAAATATGTTCTTATATGTTATTTTATGCGTATCATATGTATTCATTTAATTTTTCCCGTTTTTTGTTAAAAAAATTTTAATGTAAAAATAATTTTTAACTAAGAATGTTTTTATCTTTAAAACTGTGGTTAACAGGTCTTTAAGAAGTTCAATTATGAAATTTTGAAAAATGTGTTTTTCTAACCAAAACAACCTTATTACTAAAACTTTCCCTGCCATGCCATAAGATATTTTTCAAAAAATTTTCTTACTTTGAAAAAACCTATTTAACCACCATAACTTCTTATTTACATGAATTTTACTGAAAACGCACCTTTCAGCAAATTTGCACGAACACCTCACCCTACCCACCAAAGGCCTCCCCACCTAAAAAAATCCCCCATAATTACCCTCAACACTTCCACACAAAAAGAGAGGAAACCAAAATAATGGCCGACCCCATCTCCTTCTCATCATCCATAACTGTAACCACGAAGCCCCCTCCACCTCACAAAAGCAGGGACAGACAACTGAAACAAAACAAAACGAAAATCCCGTTCTCAGGTATCAAGAGATAGAAAGGAAGTTTCGGGGGCTTATCGGCGCGTGACATAACGGGACACTCGAACAATCCCCCTTTTTAATTGTTCGCTTCGGATCGGAACGAAATGCTCCCTTAAAAGCCACCCTTCGCTCCGCTTGCGTGGCCCGCAAAAGATTTCGTTGTTTTTTCCCGGTTGGCTTTTGATGGGGTGTAACTGGAACCGTGAATGGGAGATTTGGGTGTTTGGGCTCGTAATGATGAGCTTTTAAGAGTTGTTGGTTGTGTTGATGATATGTTTGTTTATTGTTTGCTTTGTGTTATCGTTTTATGAACTAATTAATACAGTATGAGGAAAATTAAAGCGTGAATTAGATATTTGTTTCATCATAAGATTTCCATTTAATGGACGTTTTAAATAGAAAAAAGTTGCTAAATTAGCATGGGACTGTTCTAAAATAAATTAGTTTTTAAAATAAGCATGTGAATGTTGAATACATCAGGATATGGTAGTATAAATTAAGCAGGGGAAGTTGTAGAATGAAATAGTAGTAAAATTAAGCATGTAAATGTTATAATATGGACTAGTGGTCAGATATGTTGTGGTTTTTTGTTAAATTTAGCTTGGGTTCTTAACCAGAGTAAATTTCTCTTAACGCGTTTTGCCTTTATAGTGGCCTTTGCCTTAAACAAATGATTAACAACTTGAAATCCTATTATTATTTGAATGCAGTTTGTAATAAGAGTGATTGTTACAAAACATCAAAATATTCAGAGAGTTGATAGTTAGTGTTGTTTTTCAACCAGTAGTACATCCTGAAATGGCTTTGACTTATAAGTGAACTTCGTTTATAGATAATTTTAGTACATTCTTCGTAACAAGCGATTCAAGAAATCCTTATTCAGTTAATGTATTCATTTCATTAATCGCATTACAGGAAATTCTATCAACTCCTTAACGAACGGTTAACAGCAAACTCTTACCTGTCGCATCAAAGGGACTGATATTTCCGTTTCTTTGATGGGACGAAGAATCGTGGGGCCATAAAATGTTATAAGAGGATAAGTGCAATTCTTGACCAGCTTCTATATCTTGAATCACTTCCAGATAAATCTGGAAAAAAATATGACATTGTTAAATAAACTCTTGATATATAGTTCTAATATTATTTAAAAATAATTACTATATTGACAAATAGCAAAGGATACCTAAATTAACAATGATGAAAATATAATTAAGGAAACTGTTGAAATTTTCAGTCTAAAAAAGTTACTTAAAACATACTTTTAAGTATTTTACTAAAATCAACCCTTAAATTATCTTTTTGTTCCAAAGGTTCTTTATAGTTTTTAAATTGACACTATTTATAGTTCTAAAATATTACTTAATATAAAATTTATTCTTAGAACAACAATGGAACCATTATACAAAATTTAAGAGCACTAAGGGTATTACAGTACAACCTCAATAGCTCAAAACCGAAGGGATCAAAAAAAATTCGAGATATTGAGTTTTCGAGATAAACATGTTATTCTAAGTATGAAGTTATTTAGTACTTTGTTAAAAAGGGAAAATATTTTTTCGAGGTATCCAAGTTTGAGATAACAAGGCTATTATACTGTTAATACCTTTGGTTGAATGAAATATGCATTGATAAATTCCCAAAATGCAAGCCACAGGTTGAAGCAGTTGATCCACATGAAATGAAACCTAATAACTTATTCATTCTCCCCAAAGAAACTATTAAGACAAAGTACCGAGCGATTCACACCTCTGTCTTAACACCCTCAGAAGAACAAGAGGCAAGAACAACATTAAGAAAAAAATCCTCGACGGGGGTGAAGCGGCAAGCATTCCGTTCGGGATAATCGATTCCACCAATTTTCTCGTGTGATGGGCAGGTCTGGTAATGGGCAAATAGGCCTGTGATGGCCGACCCATCCCTAAACCATCGTTTTATGGGCTGCTGGAGGGAGTCCGTTTTGGAGTATTGCTCTGGTTAGTTGTAGGTCGGGGATCATTTAGTAGTGAAGGGACAAACGTTATCTGTAAGAATTCGATCCTAATTTGTTCTTTATAAGTAAATTGTAAGGAATGATTATCACTTAAAAATATAAATTATTAAATTCAAGGGGGAAATTTCATACCATGTAAAATATCGAGTAAATAACTAATATCAATCTTATTAGACGTTTTAAAGCATTTAAAATTTAATATTTTTATCGCTTTTTAATTTCAAAATTTTTTACTTGATTAAAAATCATGATAATTTGTAAACTTAATAATCAGTTTAAAAAAGTAAATTATACAAAAAAACCCTTAAGTAATTCAGAAATAACGAATATTCATTGAATATTTATAAAAATCTAAACTAATGTTTTTTATTCAATTTTTGATGATCTTCTATTTATCTTTAATCTATTATGGTAGGTAACAAAAGGTCCTACAGCTATGAAAAGGCAAGTAATTTTGTCATAGCTTTTTTATCGTTCATTCTTTTACATAAAACTAATACTTATAATAGTTTTAAGCATACAACACTATCAACAAAATTTTCAAACAATTTACTAGAAATTAAATACTAGTTGAATACACTTTTGTTCGTGAAAGGGTTTCCAATCCGTACTAAGAAGATGGCCCCTGATAGTCATAGCTTTTGATGGGAGACGACTGACGGTCTACAAGACTAACCCCCGAGAGGATATCTCAAAATTGATTAACCACAGCAACCTGTTATAATAGCCACCTTCAAATCACTGCTCGAGTGTTTCCTTTGCGCAAGACACATCTTTGAGGAGGAACCACCAGCCCAAGCAAATCATCAAATGTTTACTATACCCACCCTGCCCCCCAGACCTATGTATGTAGCCGCCTCTGTGAACTGAAATTTCTATGTCAATTTCGGAACTATCTTTTGATTATTTTAGATTCCTTTTGTACAAGGTTTTTATAAGGTTGTACGTGAATGATATTTTCTATGATACATGAAGCAGGGCATTAGGGTGTCTCAAAAAAACTTTTTTTCGAAAAACCTCGGTCCCCAGGACTTTTCCCATTCCTTTTGGTCCCAAAAGATTGTGTGTGGAGTTTCAGCCCCCTAAGTTAACTCTAGGGTTTGCCTGTAGAGCCCCAAAGTTTGGAAAAAGTGGAAAAAATGACCAATTTTCAGAATTTTTAAAAATTATATTTTAAGATTGATACTGCGATAAAACCGGTTCAAATGTGTCATTTAGAACTTATTTTGGTGGAATATATTTATTTATGTGTATTAACTGTACCCTATAGCCCCTATAATTTAAGATTAAAACGTACTACTTAGGGACGTTGCACTCGCCAAAGCTTATAATGCACTACCGGTGGACGAAATTAATTAAATCCGAATTTCTTCAAAGAAACTCCCTCAAATGATGCCATTTGGAGCTAAAATGATATTATAAATTACAAAAACCAGTGAAATGACAGTTTTTGGCCATTCCACTGAGCTTTTAATGTAAAAAGTGTTTTTCTTCAAAATTTCTCGTTTCCAGCTGATAAAACCCAAAATTTATACTATAAAAGGGGGTTTCTGTACTTTTTAGATACCAAACTTTGAAATCTTTATAGGGGTTTCATTTTTAATAAGTAGAATTAAATTTTATAGCGCACAGATCGGAAATGACATGGATATTTCCTATACGAGACGTGAAAATATATTTTCTTTTTTTAAGTTTGGAAAATTACTCCTTTTTAACGTATTAGGGGATAGTTTTAATTAAAAACTTCTTTCTTTAACATTTCAACCAAGATTCACAAGTATTAAACTATTTTCCTAATTTTGAAAAAAGAAAATCGATTTTCTTGTCAGGTATAGGAAATATTCTTGTCATTTCCGATCTGTGTTGTTTAAAATATAATTCTACTTGAAAAAATCAAACCCCTATAAAGGTTCCAATGTTTGGTATCTAAAAAAAGTTCAGCAAACCTCTTTTTTGTATAAGTTTTGGGTTTCATCAGCTGGAAACGAGAAATTTTGAAGAAAAACACATTTTACATTAAAAGCTCAGTGGAAGGGCTCAAAACTGTTATTTCTCTGGTTTTTATAATTTATAATACCATTTTTGCCCTAAATGGCATCATTTGAGGGAGTTTCTTCGAAGAAATTCGGATTTAATTAATTTCGTCCACCGGTAGTGCATTATAAGCTTTGGCGTGTGCAACGTCCCGAAGTAGTACGTTTTAATCTTAAATTATAGGGACTATAGGGTACAGTTAATACACATAAATAAATATATTCCATCTAAATACGTCCGATAGACGCATTTGAACCAGTTTTATTAGCATTATCAATCTTAAACATAATTTTTAAAAATTCTGAAAATTGGTAATTTTTTCCACTTTTTTCAAACTTTGCGGCTCTACAGGCAAACCCTAGAGTTGACTTAGGGGGCTAAAACTTCCCACACTATCTCTTGGGACCAAAAGGAATGGGAAAAGCCCTGGGGAGCGAGGTTTTTCGAAAAAAGACTTTTTTTGAGACACCCTACAGGGCATAGTTAACTGTTAACTGGATTGTAGCAAAAAAATTCTCCAATTCTTTATATGAGTACTTACATTTTAATTATTAAAACATTAATCTATATTTTCTTTCATTTTTGACGAATTTTTGTTAAAGAATGTGATTATTTTACCTTCATTTATTTTTAAGGAATAAAGGTTTCGTTGTCTTTTTTCGCCACATTTATAATAATTAGAAAAAAATATTTATTACATTAAAAATGTGTAAGTAATGTAAAATTTGCATAAAGAGTAATAAAAAAACTTTTATTACTTTCTCTTCATTCCGCTCTTTATAAATTCCCTGTATATAAAAAAAATTCTTATAATTTATTCTTTTAATTCTAATTAATTTAATTCTAATTAATTTATTCTTATAATTTAGTAAATGCTTCCAAGTTTAGTCACTAAGATAGTCTTATAAGGAGACAAAATCAGGATCTTAATACCATAAAAGATATCGCATAAAAAACGAGAGTTCAGCTTCAGAACAAAACGCGCAATTTGTTCTTTAACAAACTTCACAATAAAAACTTTCCGCGTTGACCATCAACTGCCATCCAAACAATAGATTCGTGTTACATCCCTCTTCAAAGCCACACGATCTTTAGAAATTTCACATTTTAAGAGTCCCATGACCATACTCCGAAATAGATATTTCTTTCCCATCATAACATCCAAACAGTATTCCTCTCGGCTTCATATGAAACAGGGAAAACGATCATTAATTTAAGAAAAAGCGGCACTGTTATTAGTACCATCGAACATTTACGAGGTTTCTCGTTCGCGCTTTTTTCCTCTATTATAACTCTCGTTGGGGTTGGTTGCCTCACCTTCTGTGTTTTGTCCCGAAGCGTCCAAAAGATTAATTAAAAAGCACCTTGACTGTTAAAGGTCAATGCCTAACATCGGGGTGGACAGTTGTGACGTGGTCATCAGATGATTTCCTCGAGAAATGACGAAATTTGGTGCTTCTGTGTCGTTATTTTTTTTAGTACACGTCTTCCGAATTTCAAATGAGATGCTGATAAATGATGAATAATGAGGAAATTGAGGTAGGTGCATAAAGAAAATGAATTATTAATTGCTTAAAATACTTAAATTATTGATAATATATAGGGTTTCTTCTTTTGAATAAAAATAATTTGTCAGTATTATTTTTAATTTAAAAATCAACTTATATGGAAGTTACTATTGAAATTTTAAGTGTTCAGACATCCTAAGCAATTTTAATTTTCATTAAGTGTTATTTTACATACAAAATATTAATAAATTCAGCCAATTACATGTTTTCAACGATTTTTAATCGATACTTTTAAACTTTCAGCTTTTTGAACAAAAAAAATTTGATATCATTTCAAAATTGATCATTGTAATTACACGATTGTGTGTAAATTTAAAATGCACTTAACATAATTTAAACCAAAAATTGAAAAGCAATATTTCCATTCCAAAAAATTAAAAGATTTCTTTTAATTGCGTTTTCTATAGAAATTCAATTTAGCATTGATGCGTGACATATTTTGGTGACCTTGCTATTGCATAAATTAATAAATACATAAATGATGGCAATACCTAAGTGGGTGGAACAGTTTTTGTATGTATTACCTGGTCAATCAAAACTCAAAGTTGCCATATAAAACTGAAAATCAATCTCTTCTTATCTCAATACTAATTACCGTAATTATACATTCCAACGAAATATCCCAAACTGACGGAAATACAGCAGAAAAAGTAGTCTATCTAAAAACTATAGACACAAGTCATTTTTTATTGCTGTATCTAAGCACCAATTTCGCGAAGCTATTTAAAACAATTAACAGCAATTGTCAAACATGGGTGCTTGAAAATGATTTATAGACAGTTAAATGGTCTCTTACACTTTCATACACATGAACCATATAATCTTCTAAAATTCTTAATTAATTACAGAGGTCCTGCAATTAATACGATACCTTATTAGTTTTTGCGACATCCGCAGAAGGTTTTGATTTCAAGGTTGGGATGGAAAGTTCAACACGCAGAAAATGTTTTACATTAATATTCTATAACGAAGTATGTTGTTTTCCGAAATCATTTACAACAGAAATTTTAACACTTTTCTTAAAACAAGGAAGGTTATCAAAAGACTAATAATTATCTTCATACCAAAAAATTGCAATTTGCTCGTTAGACTAATATTGATATTCATTCAAAAGGGTGTCATTTACGTTTATCAATGTCTAAATAATTATATTCATATTATCACCATTATCAATTTAGGTTAGCGGTATGTGTTTGAACATTTAGGCCTAACACAGCACCTAAAGGCTGATTAATCTTCCGAAGTATTTTCCAACGTGACAATTTTCCAACTTAAAATGATTGCATTGCACATATTTTGAATCCATCAATCAGGTTAATTGATTTCATATCCTTCATTTTAAGACTAGATGTAACTTATCTCTAAAAATTCTCAACCATAAATTGAAGCAAAATATACTTATTGCTCATTGGTAGCAAACTTACAGGTTCCATAAAAACACAACTAAGAAACTTGGTAGGTAGTTACAGTTTTAGCCCTTATATTTCAGACTTTTATCATATTTAATTACTTCTATATACCTTAAAATTTCTAAAAGATAACTTGCATTATACTCGTCAATCCTTTAAATTTACTTTATACAGCTGAAAAGAAAGATTTGGTAATTGAAAGCAGAACTGCTGAGAACGTTACGAGGAAAGGAGCATCTAACTACACCAATTGAGGAAGCTAATGACTGTTCCTCACGTGTCTCAAAATCTATTACCGCAACTTAACCAGTAGTTAATCTTTTTGATGTTTCGAGAAAGAAGCTTTTTTTTAATTTTTGTAAAAAAGAAAATAATGAAATGCAATTGTATTGTAGAAAGGGGATTTGTGAAGATTAAAATTTAATTTTTACTGTAAAGGAGGAATAATTTTAGTTCTAATTCTAGTTTTAGTTTTAATGTTCTAGGAATAATTTTATTCTTCTCTCTATCTGTAATTTTTATTCACAGTAAAGGAAGAACTGGTTAAAATTACATGGGTATTGTTTAGTCCTAAATTAGGATATTGGATAAGTTATTCCTTCCCACATCAATTTCAAAGAGCGTAATAATTTACGAGAATTTATTGATTAATATAGTTGTTTATTATAAAAATTGAGTCAATTATCTTAATTATGTTAACAATAATAATTGTAATACTTAATTACTGAGACAATAATAAAAAAGGAAATGTTATATAGTCATAAATCTATTATTTGTTATTCATATATTTTTCTGCATTACACTTGGAAACTTTACTAAGTAATAAGGGAACACATTGATAATGGTAGAAATGTTCATAAAAATATTGTTCACTTCTTCCAAATATTGTTCATAAAAAATCTTAATAAGTAATCTGTATTTGTTTACGAAACTCGTAACTTAGCTAAGTCGCACCATATATTTTCCTAATAACGATTTCTGACCAACCAGAATCAATGAAAATGAACGAATATATACTAATGTTAGATCCATATATACATATTAGAGCTTGCCAATGATCCATAAGCATACAAGAATCATAACTGATATCAAAGTAAGAAAAACAGAATCAATATGTGTTTCTACATATTTCCAGACAGATCTTACTAATGATTCGATACAGAAAACTACAAATAGAGTCTTCATGAACCGTAATCCAGCTAGTCATCTATGATGCTGAACCCATTTAATCATAGATTGCTAGATTCGATTAACCGCTGATTTAGTAGAAAGTATCACATACGTAATAACAGCTTAATCTTAATCGGAACTCAAGAAAGTGAGAGTAACGTTATGTCAAGTAGGCCGCACGTTGTGTCCCATCGCCGAGACCTTTGCTCGTTTCCATGGTTACCCAAAGTACCTCGTACCAAGCCTCTCTGGCCTGATTAACCGGCCAACCGTCACCACCAAATCGTCCGGAACCCCGTCCGTCCGGATAAGCAGATCAATCTTCGCATCTTGGAGACAATTGTCGTGGTTCGGAATGACCCTGGAGGGGAGGATAATTTTTTTTCTTTCTCTCTCTCTCTTCTATCCCCTTATCATTATCCCTTTCTATCCTACCGGCCCTAAATTTTATGCAGGATTCAAAGGCAATCTAGGGCGGGTTAGGATTGAAAGGGATATACCGACCTGGAGGTGAGAGATGGAGGGAAATGAGTCAGGCTGTATGCATGAAAGGTTTTTCGGATATTAAGCTTCGGCTTTTTCTTCAAGCATCGTGTTCAGTCAGTCATTGAAAGTGAGAGATTCTGGATGGTGGAAAGTTTGCACTTCCGAGTCGGTTGGGCAATGATATGTAGGTGATGGTGGCATTGGGAAACTGGTGAATGAATATGTACCTAAATGTGTTCAAGGTATGCTCCAGGTAACATTGCTCGGTTGGCTTGAATCTCGAGTTGGTGCTGTTTTTAATCAATCGGGGGAACCATTCTGGAAAGTAGTATTTAATGATTGTAAAACACATCGGGCTTAGAGAAGCCTTGAAATGAAGTAATTCAATGGTTGTGAGATAATTGAAATCTACAAGGACCTCCTCGGCAGCTACTATGAAATTAAGTTGGAGAAAAATATCTCTACTGATTGGCTGGCTATGTAAGAAGTTGATTTAAAAAAAGAACTTATAAAAGCTTGCCCCAACAAGCAGCAACTATTAAACGAAAAGTCATTTTTATATTTTTTAACTATTTTTGTTCTTCAACTATTTACTCCAGAGATGGAAATTTTAGTGTCAACCAAAATTACTTTACTCATTTAAATTTTATTTGCTATTCTTTCATTCGTAAAATTAAATTTCATGTGAGAAACAGAAATTATGGATTGAAGATATTACATCAGCATCATCTTTGCGTCCTAAATTAACCCTGTCAAGATAACCCTCTCATGTCAATGATTCATGTAGATCACATATTAGACTTCTACATGGTTTCTGAATTCATTCCTAAATGGCAGCAAGATAATTTATATATCAAAGTTTACATTTTAAGCTGTGATGCTTGTGAAGAGAAAATACTAGCTAGATACTAGCTTCTGTAGAAAATTTTTTATAGGTTGGTAGATATTTTCTTATTTCGTAACCTTCTAATATTATGACCATTTCTTTTAATTAGTTCAAAACCAAGTACTTTCTGTTAAAATGAAAAAAATATGGCCTCATATGAGGCTCATAAAAATAACTAGGAAGGAGTGCACATAAGAAAAAAAATTTCCAGACAAATTATAGGGGCATTTTGGGTGTATTGAGAAGAAGAAAAAAAAGTTTTTTCACTTTTTTGATGTTCTGGTGCCGAGAGGGTTAAGAAACATGAAACTAGATCAATATTGTTTTTCTTTCACATTAACACGTATCCACTTCAAGTTATCAAAAGAAGCAAAAAAATCTATGCTACACTATTTATTTAATCCCAAAATTATAGTATCAAACTCCGTCCTCAAACTGACAAACACGTGTCACTTCACCTCTTCGCTTCACTTCAATTTCAGGACACTCCTCCTGCAAAAGATTCTTAATAACAACAGGACCAAACTACTTTCTATCCAAAACACATCCATACATGAAACATGTTGACTTAACACAACACCCTACTATTCCTGGACACACAACCCCTGCGGAATGTTTTCCTATCCCGACAGCTTCCTAAAGTGGTCAATTAAAGACACCGTTTCTTTGTTGAAGCTTCTAAATATATAAATAGAAAAGTCGGCAACTACGTGTCCTTTTTATCGGACGATGGTCAGTAATTAGGGGGAGACAATGCATTGCTGCGCCCTCTTCTGGTGCCCGTTTTGTTCGGTGACAGTTCCTCTCATTGGTAGCATCCCTCGGAGCGTAACTATGGAAACGGAGGAGGAAGATCTTCACTCGGGAAGTGATTGGGATGGGCTTCGGTGGCACTAGCTTTTGGGATTTATCGCCGTTTGGCGACAAATGCTTTGGGGGAAAAGATGCGTTTTAGCGAAGCGGGAAATTTCATTGAAGATGAAAGTTATCAGGGATATTACACGCTAGCTCCTAAAGGATTTTTATTTCCGAGGTTTTGAAGAAGATTCAAAACGTGTCAAATTTATTAGTGTTTTTTTTCAAAACACATTGAAAAAATTGTTATTTACTCTAATAAATATTGCAACACAAAAATTAAATCTTTCAGTATTTATTAACTTCAAGAGAAAAATTTTTGTTACTTTACCCCAGTTTTGTTGACTTCATTTTTTTGCAGATATATTCTATTCCTTATTATTTTATATTGCACTCGCTTAATATGCACCACCTACAATGTAAGGGTTGCGTGAATACTAATAAAATACTTGTTTTTTTATCTTTAAAACTACAGCAATTGTTAAATTTAAAAAAATATATCACTGTAGATAGTATAAAGAAACTTTTGAGAAATTTTTTGGGGGTATTACCCGCATAACAGTTTCCCCGGACTGCTGAAGCAAACAAATAATTTGCTGCATTAGTCTACTTTCAGTGGAACTCTTCTTCGATCTATGATTACTTCTTTCGAAAAAAATATTGCAGGAAGTAATATTTATAATGCGCATTATATTGAATATTCTCACCCTCAAAACATCCAACAAGACAAGATGGTCATTAGGCAATAAAAATAACCCAGTGAACCGTGACAGCACAATCCCCGAAATCTCAACAGTCAGCGTGTCTCAAGCATCTCATACTCCCGCTTCCAATTTGTGACACTCCATTTAAAAAGCGAACGTGGTACACAGTAAAATCCCGATTACAGGTAGAAACGGCATCAATATTCAGAAGGGGATTTGGATAGAGTTTATTTCCAAATAGGGTCATAACTTTCGAGAAAAATGAAAGATCATAACTGAATAGAATAGAATAGATGGTGGATAGAGGTATTTGCTTATTTTTTGCGAGCCGCATAACCTTCATATTGCCAAAAACAGAAAATTAGGACTTTCTACAAATTATTTCTTTTCTTTTTTTAGTCGGTTTAATTAATTACTTGTTTCTTATTTGGTCTTAATTTGATGAGATTACATTCCTTTTAAAAAGGATCCTATCGCTTAGAGGTATTTACTTGACTGTAATCATAACTGAACTTAACATTTCTAAGACTCTATTTGTTTTTTTAATAATACAGATTACTTATCTTATCTTAGTAAAAATAAAAATTAACCTATGACTTTTGAGAAAATTAAGCATATTTAATGCATCTGACCCCTATAAATTCTCCCAATTCGCATTTTAATTTACCTTTTACAGATTTTTTTCTCACATATACTTATCTTAATAAAAGACGCAAATACATAGAACTTATCCTCTGACGTAGTTCAAAAGTAATTATGGAATTTAAGAGATATTTATATTCAATGATTGGTTTAAATTGTAAATATTGCAACCTTAAACTTTGATAATAATGAATTTTGATTGAATACCATACGGGTGTCTTTTGAAACCTACATCTTGTCTGTTATGCATCGGTTTTTAAGAGATAACAATTTATTAATTCAGTGTCTTGTTTCACATAACTTTCAAAAACCCCTAAAATTTTCGAAATTCCTTCTTAATCTAAAAAAGATACCGCCAATTGGCGAAGAAGCCCAACCCACAGCATGGAGAAAGTCTTTCTTGGCGACGGTTGTCACCTTCTACCTAGTAACCCTGATCCCAGACCAGGCGGAACTAAGGCCGGACCGGACAACCAGAGCGGAACAGGTAAGCGTCCGAAACTGAGTCAAGATGCTGGATCGGTATAATAAAAACACGAGTAATACCAGCTGTATTATTAGAGGGATTATTACAATATATTAAGAGGGGAAAGGAAATTGAACATCGGATCGTATAAAACAAACGAGAACTCTCTCTCTTTAGATAAGGATGGACTGTTTTTTTTTCTCTTATTTTTTCATGAGGGTTGGCTAATTAGGAGACTTTTGTCCCGTCCGATGAATTAGAACTGGTGGTTAGTGGGGGAAATTTGGAGGAAATTGGACATTTTTTGCGTGTTTTCTTTTAGTGAGATGGTGTACCTCAACTTCCGATGAGAAAGCTTTAACCATGGTTGAGTAACTCGTAAGCTCTTGATTTTCTGAGATGTATATACATATATGTGATTACTCTGACAATAAATTGGCTGAATATTTAAAAAATTTCGATGGCACCTAGATTTTCCTTCATTTTAAATAGATGGGGTCCATTGGCTTCTACTTCCCGAGATCTACGATTCGAGATGCTAGCGTCATATTTTTTAGCTTCAATAATAACTGCTTTTCATATATAATTTCGATAATTTTTTCGATTTTATTTTAAATTTATTACTAGGCAACCTTCGCGGCCAGAGTTTTCAGTAAAAAAAAAGAATTGGAAAATCAGAAAGTGGAATTTGAGTTTTGCAAATCGAATTGTCGGACTTTAAATTTTGCAAGCAAATTGGCGGATTTCCGCCAATTGGCGGAAGAATCACATGTATGTATATAAGATGAACTAAAATTTCCCTTTAATAGATATATACTACGATCTTTTGAAGGGCCATCAGGGAATTACAACTTACAAAAAAAATTAATAGTCGAGCATAAAGATAGGAATTTAATCTCAGTTCTTTAACAAAAGTAGCCGACTCGTGAGGGATTTGTAAGTTTATTCTACTTATAAACAGCACTTAAAAAATCAATATTTTTAATTTTAATTCCTACAAATATTTAGCTTATTCTTGAAGTTATAAGATTCTCTTTAGTTTAAAGGATCATAATAAAAGAGATGATGTATGAAAATTTTAAGAATTTGTAGGAAAAATTCATGGTAAGGGGTTGTCATCAACCTTCCTAACATAGAGGAGAAGAAAATGAATCCAAATATTGTTCTTAACCTCATAAAGTGGAGGGAAGGCTGCGAAATTGTATTTTGTATGAAATGTTTAAGAATGAAATATTTTTATTCAAGCAAACAATGGAATAGTGGGGCAAAAGTCAACTTTCAAAAAGATGTGTTTCCAAACAAAATAATTTTTCACTAATCTCTCTTCCTTCTGAACTAAAGATGTATAAAACAACGATGATACAGAGAATGTGCATACGAATAGTCTGCTTATCTTTCTTCTTCTGTGAATCGGAGAAACGGATTAACACTAATTGTTTTCTGTATGCGTCACCCAGAGCTACATACGGGTGAAAGAAACAAGAGTTTTTGTAGTTTTGTAGTGTAAAGTGGAGTAAGTCAGTATAAGAGGATGTAGCGTAATACCATCATGAAGTTAAGAATTAAATAACTAATGTTCAATAACTACAAGCTGACACGATTACAATAACTTCAATTCAGCCTGTTAGAGTGAAGAACAGGAATTTCTTAGAATTAAAATAGTGTACATATTTGGTTATGTATACCAACTGAAGCGAACCTAATCTGAGTGAGACTACCTCCTCTCTGATAGAATACTTTCATTTGCGTTTTGTGAAACAAATTTGGAAATTAGGGTTCCGGTAAAATTTTCATACTTTTGCGAAATCTCCTGAAAAGCCTTGTTTAAACTCCCCCACCCACCACCCATAATGGCCATTGACCATACAAACAGAACTTCGGTAGGATTTAAAGTATAAGTCAAGGACCACACATTACCCAAAAAGTTACAATACTCGACTTAATTCACTTTCGCAACAAAATGCCGACCACAAGCCTCATCCCCTAGGCACGCGTTTAGTGCAAATAATAATAATGAATTCAATCCTTGACTCCCGCTTTAACCCGTTCTTGGAGGCTCCATAGAGCAACGTGGGAGGTTAAGCAAGACACGGCTTATTCCTCCTCCATATAATGGCGGTACTATCACAACATGATCATACGTATTACCACCTAATTTCCAGGTCGGGCCTTGCCCAATGGCTCGGATGGGTGTCGACTCCGACATCAGAGGGGACATTAAAAAAAGGCTCAGGCATAATTGGCGGGGAACAAAAACGGTCACAGTGACACACAAATGGACGGGGCACCCGCCTCATTCTTCACCCCTAATGTCCGAAGGAATCCACCCCGCCCCATCGGAAGCGGGCAAAGATAAATAAAAGTTTCGCAAGTCGGTCCCTTCCCCTCGCTCCTTAAGACAATGGCCAAGGTTCGACACGAGACAACAAAGTGGGCCCCGCTCCTTTGTTAATCGTCGCTAATTGTCCAGAGGCCCCGTGTGTTGCCAAACCGTAGTTTTATAATACTTCCTGTGCGTGTGCAACAGCCAGTAATTGGCATTAGTCATAGCGCACTTCTGAATGAATAATGACAAAAGGAAAGATCAGCCGCGGACAATGGGTCCTTGCCAATTAAGGAATGCGACAACGGGCGGGGGAGAGAGTGTCGGATGATACGGGAGATAGATGGAGGAAAACGGTTGCAGTTACGATGCAATTCAATCCGTAAAATAAATCCCTGTTAACGAAGACCACGCGCTTTTACCGTCTCGATAAATCTCCTTTCGATCTCTGTGACATAATGGAAGCTTAAGACATTGGGATGCCATGTCCTTGGAGGGTAGTAGTCAAAACAGGCGTCTGTGTTATCAACTATTATTATTATTTCATCTTTTGTTATTTTTGATCGATTCCCTTTCATTTATTCCCTAATGATGGTCGGTCTGTTATAGTTTATTGCGTCTTTAAAATGTTTTGTTTGAAGCTTTCGTTTTCATCTCTGTCATGCTGTTTGACGTTATTTATCGCCTGTTCCAATTACTTCTGCTACAACAATGAAGTTTTATTGGATCATTAGGGGGGATATTGATGAACTTTTCCTTTTGAGAAGAGATGACAATGTCTCAAACGTGAATAAAAATAGCATAACTTCACTTCTAAAACAAATCCCTCTAAACGTTAGATGGCTTATGTAATGCGTTCTCAAATAATTTTTCAAATTGTACATAATCAACGCAGTATTAAATACATATTTGCATCAGATATAAACTTATTTACATTAACTATTTAATTTCTAACAAGAAAATTAATTCAGGTATTTCCTTGGCCAAATTGTGCTTCAGATTTTTCTTTTGTAAAATAGTTTTTTTATTAAATTAAAGTAATATCAAGCAATAGGAAACCCTCGTTTTACATCAGAGAAAGAAGGCACCTTAGGTCTAAATAGGATGTTCTTTAAAATTATTGGAGAAAAATTGTTTCATATATAATTAAAAGTTAAAAATGCTTTCTGACCTTTATGAACCCACTATAAAGGTTTGTGTGTGAATGTGCTATTCAAAAAATAGTTAAGGAAAATTCAGGTTATCAGATTTTGTACTCCAGGGGGGGATTATACTAATGTCTTCATGCTACTCCTGTAGTCTCAACTCTCGTTAAAAAATTAGCCAAGTCCACAATATGCAGCTATGGTGTGTTGAAGAATATATCGTTCTGCATAACACTGCAAAAACCTCTTATTGTAAATCTGATTTGACCATAAGGTCCACACTGGATTCCGAATTCCAACATTTAACCCTTCCAGTCCTAGCCGCCCCAAATTGACCAATGGATTCAATGGCAATCTCGAGCGGTCGGTCCAGGACTGAGAGAGCTAAGGAGTGCCTCTGAGGAAACTCAATACAAACTATCCCCTCACAAGCACCAATCATCTACAAATTGATACGCCTCTCGAAAACCATGTTGCAATGCAAAAAGGCACTCACTCCATCCACGCAAATGACTTCCCTCCTCCCACCCCCAAGGCCACATCAAATACAATTTGCAAAATACGCTCCGGAAACAATACCTCCCTTAATGATAACAACACAGCACAGAGAGACTATCCTCATCTACGTGGCCCTCATCGCATTACTCTCAGAAGTTTCGTTATCTGATGATGATTATTAGTCGGTGGAGATGTGCGGCTCCGGCTAAGTAAAAATTGTTTCCGGTCGAAAGGTCCCGAAGAACAACCTGTTGCGTGCGGCATCCCTTCGTCTTCATCAGCAGAGACGGGGTGCTGCTGCTATATGACCTTGGAGGAATCGTATTATTTAAGTGTGATTGTGCTTGTCGTGTTGCTTAAATGCCTTTTGTGCTGACGACGGGGGAAATGAGACCGTGGAGTTAACTATTGTTCACGCCTCTTGTGTCATATCTCACCGCTGGGTGTCAGGAGAAAAGGGGCGATGGAGGATTTAACCCGCTTTGCCTGTTGTCGGCTTTGCTTTATACGCCCAAGTCGGTTTTTTAATGGAAAGGTTGGTCCGTTTCCTTCAAATCCCGTGTTACGTAATTAAATAATTTTGAAGGGGCATTCTAGATGGTTCTTATAGGAAATTGTTTCTTATGTGACATTTTATCAATTATAATTTAAGTTTTTAAAAAGATTTTATTTCTTATCAATGGAATATAAACGATATGTTTCAATTGAGTTGACTCTCCTTTTCTGGTCAGCTTTCTAACCCAATATCCAACCCATTCTCGCCACTGATATTTGGGGTGTGGTATCGAGTTTAATTAAGTTTTCAAAACATTTGTTAGAACGAAGTATTACAGGAAGTTTATTTAATTTATTCAAAGTTATTAACTATACATTTTTTCAAAAATGGCAAAGAAATATCGTGATTTCAAGTAATATACCTATACAATAGAGAATTCAGTCGTTTATTTTAACAAGCAACACTTATTTTGAGGAACTGCGAAAGACACTATATTTATTAGGTATATTGACTGATTATAAAGAGTAGGTTTACCTTAGTTTCGTTTCCAAAAAGATGATATATTTGGACTTAGAGCTTCTCTAAGAGTTAATATTGAACTTTCTACTACGTCAACAAACACATTGAATGATGGATGTGAAGAGAACCTCCAGAGAGGATCTCCATTCCTACCTCAAATTAGATTTAAATTTATGACATTGCCATTCTAAGCAACTCAATTGGTACTACCACACCCTAGTAGCACAACTCACCCTAACATGTCAAGTATACGTAACTGCTACTAGAAATAAGTTTGGCCATACATGCCAAAAACTGGACGAATCTTGAACGTTTGTTTGCTTAAGTAGCAAAATAAATAAACAAATAAGACCCTAATCATCAAAACAAAATCATCCCAACCCACTCGACCATTTCCGGGTCCTCATCATCAAAAAGTGTAACGGGCCTCTGACACATCCAAGCGACAAACCCATCGTCACCCGATACGTTCGATGCGCGTTCCATATTCCGCCGCCGACCCCTTTCTCCAGCCCTCGGGGCAGGGAGGGCGCCCTGCAGGGGCGATGGCCTCATTGATGATCTCCGAGAGCCGCCCCACCTCTGCCCCCGGCGGGTAGGGAATTTGTAGGGAAGAAAGGGTTAAGAGGGAGATGGTTATGTTTCTAAACCGCTATTTCCGAATAACATGTTATGTTAAGGATAAATATGGGTTTTTTTACTGAATACAGGATTTATTGACAATTTCATTCCTCATAATCACTTTCATTATATATTATAATCGTCGATTTTCTTGTATAGAATTTATTGTCCGATGCTTACAAATTACTATGTGATATTTTGATAAAGATTACTATTACATTCATAGCTTGTTATAAAAATAAAAAGCATAAATTTCAATCTCTCTCATGATGCATTTTCAAACTTCATTGTCTATAATGTATTGTATATTATTTATATGTATTGTATATTATTTATATGTATTGTATATTATTTATATGTATTGTATATTATTTATATGTATTGTATATTATTTATATGTATTGTATATTATTTATATCTATTGTATATTATTATTTTTACTTCTCATAACGGAATAACTTCGAAATCCTATCCTAAACTGTTTGCCCCATAAGCAGGTTTACGGGAGATCAGATGGGAAGCAATATATGCCCCTCTTATTAAAGATATTCTATTTTTTCTAACAGTATTTCCATAACCATCAGTGGCAAAATTCACCCAGGGTTTCCAAAATGCGTTCACATGACCGAAAGCATGTAGTTAGTTTTATCCATGTAATACTTTTTACTATTTACTTTAAAGAAGCTTACTGATATTTTCATTTACACGACTGACTGTTGGTAGATTTTTCATGTTTTAGTATAAATAAAATAACAGTGATACCTACTGATAATATAAATGCATTGGTTTTAGTTCAAAACACTCGATAATAACTAACCAAACACAAACACGAAATTAAATCAACAACAACGCTCTTCAGCAGAATCTTTAATAGCTTTACAATCAATGTTCAGAGCCGTAGGGATTATCCTCTCAGAAGAAGGGAAAATCGCGTTCGTATTCATTAACCCCGATCAAAATTAACCCGGTTGCGTTTGAGATCAGTTCATTGGGGAAGCGACGAGGAAAGGACATTAATCAAAGTCCGACGATACCTGTCAATTGGAAAAACATAGAAGTGGCGATGAATAAAGACCTCTCGGGTCGCGGACCTCGAGCCACCGTTAAATGCCTCAACTATTAATCGAGTATTCTTGTTGCGATCGTATCTGTTTGTATAGAGGTGTTGTGTAATTTGATTAAGATGGATTTTGATTAGTTGGGGTTCAGTTAGAGACGAGTGAGAGTTTACAGGAGTTTGGCTGTATGTGTATTTTAGTGAGGAGGATTTTGTTTAGTAGTTAAATTGAGTGTGATGAGGTGTTTTTTCGTGGTTCATTAGGTTTTTATTACATAATTTATTGATTATTTTCTAAACTGATGGTTTATTCGAGTTGGTTTTGTACATTTCTTTTAATACAAGTCATTTTAGCATTGTAACAAAACAGTGTATGGTAATAAGTAACTTTACTTAGTAAAATAAACCGTGGCGTTCCTCAAGGCTCAATTTTAGGTCCTTTATTATTTCTTATTTTTATAAATGATTTGTGTAAACTACAGTTATATGGCAAAATGTTAACATATGCCGATGATTCTGTCTTGTTATATTCATGTTCTGATATTAATACACTTCTGCTACAAATAGAATCTGATCTGACTGAAATAAGAAAATGGTTTACTACAAATGATTTATGCCTAAATTTAAATAAAACAAAATATATTTATTTCAACTTAATACAGTCTGAAACAAATCTTAATATTAAATTTCATTCCTCTTATTGCAATAAAAATAATTCTGTCAGTGCCCCGTTCTGAAATCCGTCTCTACAATTAAATACCTTGGTTTACATATTGACTCTAACTTAAAGTGGAAAACTCATGTAAATGAACTAAGTAAAAAATTACGTTTTATGTTAGTTAAATTTCACCACTTAAAAAATAAAATTGATGCAAATTTTTTTAAAACACTTTATTATTCTTGTTTCTACTCATTGTTAAATTATGGCATTATTATTTGGGGAGGTGATTATAAATATAATTTACTACCACTAATTTCGATCCAGAACAACAAGTGTTTCAAAATTTTAAACCCCTATCATTCACATGCTTAGGGGAGAGTGTTGTACCTACGGACGGTTGTACCTTCAGCCACCTCATTTTAAAATTCGGGAAAAAATGTAAATTTGAATTTGTGGTTGATTTTGAATGTAAACAGATGCTATCTAGTTGCTAACGTGAAATCAGCTCTTTAAAATATTATTTAAATTTTATATAATAAAAATACTGTTTTTAGGTTCTCAAAGTTTTTTTAGTGCATCACTACATTAATTCTTTTCTTCCCTTATGATTATGATATGATAAAATGTGATACATGGGGAATCCCCGAGATTTTGAATTTTTAGTTCTGATATTAGAAATCGTCAGATCTCAATTCTTTTATCTTTTATAGAACTTTGAATGCAAAAACACCTGATGTTGTACCTTCGGACACCATAAGTGTTGTACCTACGGACACGTTCTTGTGGGTGTCTGTAGCTAATCGGCGTTTTAGAATCAGGTTTCATTTAACTGAATACATTTTAATAAATGTTCAAGTAATTCTAAATGGTAATCTATTTGTCAGCGATTATTTTCAAGTGAATTTTAGATGAAAAATCAAATATTTTGTGATCTAAACTACTTTTTTAAATTTATGATTCTACTTGGAATTTAATGTAAAATATGGTGTAAAATCCTAAGCACCCTATCGCATTTAAGTAGGATGATTAAAAAAACTTGAAATTTCCACTGCAGAAAATTTACCACCAAACTATTATTGTTATTACCAGATTACCACCAAATGCTTTCACAGCTAAGTGTTGATCGAATTGTTTTTTTTGGGGGGGGGGATCAGTGAAGTTGTCAGATCAATCAGCATGATTGATGAAAATATTATCTTAAATTCTGATCTGAAAATACAAGTGATTTTTGTGATTTTGGTAAAAAATCAAGACTTTTATCATTCAACTTCGTTTTAATGATCATTTACGATCTAAAACTACATTACTTTAAAAAATCTATTTTCAATTTTAAAAAGGTTTGAAATAGGTTATTAAAAGGTAATGCATCAATAAAAATGTTAATTCTTAGCTTTTTTCAACTAAAACTTCCCTTTTTAAGGGTGTCCACAGGTACAACTGGGTCTGTCCATAGGTACAACAGGTTGTTGTACCTTTGGACACAAATTTTTCCATTGTATTATAAATGATTAAAAATCCAATTTTCAAGATTTTGGCTAGTAAAAAATATCTCTGTACTCACAAAGGTTAGGACTATAGGTTGGGCACTTTAAATGGTCAAAATGTGATTTTACCTGTCTTAGAAAAATCCAAACGTGATTTTTGTCCAGAGGTACAACACTCTCCCCTATAGTTTTAGAAATTTGAACTTACTACCTTTTAAGTATGACTTCTTATTTCGTGTAGTTCTTTGTTTGTACCAAAACAAATCAATGTGTGAATTAAAATTAAATGTAATGTTTTAATTTTTTTATTGTCTTTTATGTACGACTGTAAATTTTGTAACCTTGTTTTTAATTTTTATATTTTTTTGTTTGTGTTTTAGTTCCTTTTGCTTTTCAGTGTGTGTGTGTGTTTTATATATATGTATCTTAAATTTATTTTCATTAAGTTAAAGTTTATGTATTACATTATTTATATTCAAGTTTTCTGTCACCTGAATGGGACAAAGTCCCCTTGGTGACAAATATGTTACCTTATTTTTGTGTTAATAAAGTTTGTTGTGTGATAATAAAGCTTATGTTATTATTAAAAAAATAAAGGTTTTGTTGGGCCTTACTTTTTCGTTATTTTGTGGTGATAAGCAAAATATAAAGTGAATTTAATACTCCTTTCTATATAAAAAATATTTTTTTTGCTTTATTTGGTTAAAAGTAATAGCTAAACACAGTTAATGAGTAACTATAATGAAATTTTTCCCATCTTTAAACGTTTACATGTCCTAGTAGATAATTTTAATAAAAAGGTAATTTCAATCCAATAGATAATAAGCATATTTGTGTTAAATTCCTATTAGAACTTAAAAAGGAAGTAAAACTAAGAAATCACAATTACATTAATGAAAAGAACTACGATCAAATTTGACGAACAAAAGATATTAATACCCTTAAAAACCCTCGACAAAAAAAGCATTTTCCGCCTATACCATCCGATAATACTCTTAAACAACTAAAGAAATGATGAGTGATGATAGCCATATCTTGTTGTAAGGGGTCAGCTAAAATAAATAGGGGCGTCCTATCCAAGCAATGACATCGTCACGGTTGAGACGTGAGCTGGGCACTGATTGTCATTTGAAGAATGTAATTACCACTCACTGCCATCTGGCGAATAAAGCTTGAACTACTCAGAAATGTTATTGATATCATGATATGAGAAATACACCATTATATCCGGGATAAATATAAAAGTTAAGACTTGTATAAAATTGTAAAAGATGAAATAAATAGAGATGAAAACAAAGATTTAAAAGCTTTTTCAACCAAATTTCAGACGGTACTGGAAATAGGCTTTTATTGTATTTTCATGAGGGATGAACCAAAACAGGAAATAACACGACATTATGACTAATATAAAAAGATCCAATGTCAAATGTGGTTTGAAATTGCGAGGGTAAGAGGGTTAATGAGGATTTACATAAATTTCTGTTCTACTCGTGTTTCAGTCAGCAGTGTAAGGTTTGAAAACCTCTTAGTAAGAAAGAGTTGAGTTATTAAAAGGGATTCTTTTAATACTATTCAATTGAGCACAAAATTAACTTCCGCTATTTTTTTCAATTCAGCTATTCACATCTAATAAAATCAGATAAATACCACCTTCTAATAATCATTGCATAACTATTTCCACCTGAAGCACTTGATTATAATTTCACAATTACGTCTGCCACTTTTCCACGACGCATTTCTCGACTTTTTTTCAGGATACAGAAAGAAAACCCTTTGAACAATCATCTCAGCAGCCGTATATACCGTGATTCACACAAGTTTGAGTTTCTGTCATATATTGCAATCGATCAGAATATGTCGTAATGCGAGAGATTGCCAAGTAACCGTGAAGACGAAAACAAACTGAGAAAGAGTTATCTTTTGATTCAAGATGGTTGTTTACTTTCTTAGTTATACACTATTCCTTCTGTGGTTTTGCGTGTGAGTGTGTCCATTTACCGAAATTAAAAAAAACGTCTTCCTGTCAATGGAAAGTAGATGCATTGTGTACCTTACCCAAATATAATTTTCAACACAATCATCGATATTGCTTTTTTAACAACCCTGGGAAAGGGGTTCTGATTTATTGCGACTTGGAATAGGAGCTAATATTTATGGATGTCATTTAGATTCTTATATTGAAAAAAATACTTACAGTAAGACTAATGACAATTTTGCACACACTTATTTTTAATTTTTAGGAAGAATAAAAAATAGTTTTAAAAGCAATGTCTTAAAAAACATCATTAGATCCTCTGAAACTAATCTTAAAAAATTATCACCATACCCATACACTCAATGCTTTTTAATAAAAAAAGCAAAACTGTTTTTTACAAATTAAAAGTCTATTTAACGTTAAAAATTTTTTGATGGGATACATAAAGATTGGGATTCATTGAGAAAATAATTAAAATCCTAGACGGGAACAAATGTAAGGTTAAAATTTTTTACGGGATTCATTGAGATGTTTTGGAATTTTAATTTTTACGGAGTTTATTATTAAGGCAGTCAATTGAGGAACAAAAAAATAAAGGATAAACCCTTTCCCACCTTTCATAACTATTCAAGATAATGGATTCCACAAGCCCTTACATTACGTGCACCCAATTTTCAAAGAAAAAAAACGAAGAAATTAATAGATCCCCAATCACCCTTCGTGACTCCCAGAAATCATTCCATCCTGAAAGACCCCTAATCACCGCAAACGCACCCCATATATCGTTTGCAAAAGACTATACGGCACCAACCGTTCATTAGTGGCGTGAGAGGACCAGGTGGGGGTGTCAACCCGCATCTCCCTACCGGTAACCAACTTTCACGCGAAGTTTTGGGGCAAAAAGGCAGGAATTACGACAATTATTGCGGCCACTTATTCTCACGATACTCCTCCATCTTTATATTCATGGATTCGCGGCCATCCGAGACAGCGGCTTCCGCTTCCCTTTTTAAACGTTCCCTTTTTTTGTTCTAAATAGTTAGTTCCCTTTCTTTTCGTGTTCTGTTGTGTCTGTGTGTCACCCCCTCGCGTTTGTGGGGGTGGTTCGCCCCCGTATAGGATCAACTCGATCTCCTCTTTATTATTAGTGCTTCTAACGTTTTTTTCGTTCGAAGCGATTCTAATTTCCTTCATTTCGTGTTCATTGGAGTGTGACCCCCTTTTTAAGGGGAAATGGCACCCCCACTAAAGCACTTAAATCTCTTCTTGATATTATTTTTGTTAATTTAGCAATGCGGTTTCATGTGTAATCGAGAGTGGGGTTTGACCATTGAAAGGAATGAATAAATGTTACGACGTCAATAAATGAGGCTATATTGCATGTAATACTAAGAGATTTTTCAATAAAATACAGATTTATATTTTTTAATTTTGACTTTTTAAAGTCAAGATAAATTTGAAAAGCAGTGTCCAAGGGTCCAATTTACTTAAAGGGCACTTATTTTTTTAAATGTTTCCTGTCCAGTATACTAAGTTTTTTTGGCGCAAGTTTAGAACTGCTGATGCGCCAAGTTTTTAGCGATAAAAATCAATATATAGTAACCCCAACTAATGTTAAATGAATCATGTGGCTTCTAAATATGGCACCAAATAGCCAAAACTCGCCAACCATCAGCAGTTCTAAACTTGCGCCGGTTTTTTTCCAATATTAATTTAATTATTTCCATATTAAGTAAATGTATGGTTCATGTAATGTAATGTATGTTCATTGTTCATGTAATGTATGATGGTTCATGTTGAGTAATGATGGGATGACGATGTTGTCAGAAATTAAAAATTGAATCGAATGTTAAGGTTATCATGGGTAGAAAAGTTTGAACAAGCTAATTCTTTTAAATCTTCTTAATAGAACATTACTGGTATATAAAGTTGGCGGTATGAATGGCGCGCGCGAGATAAAATTAGATAAATTCATAGCTCCACAATTTTTTTTTAATTCTACCGCATTACACCTTTTAAATTATTGGATCTACGAACCTATCTTGTTTTGACCCCGCACACACTCGTGATCCCAAATTTTTTTTTCAATCAATTCATAGTGATACCCTTTTAGCTTCGTACTACAACTGTATCAACATTTTGGGTTTAGAGACTCAGCTATCATAGCAACGATTTTCCAACCAGACCTTCAGATGAAAGTTGTAACACCACAAAAAAAATAATCGCGTTGTTATTGTGGTTTCAAACACGTCCGGTAAACAATACATGCAAAGCGAGAGCAGCATCCAGAAAAAGAACCACGCAAAATGTTGCATTCGATACAGAAAAGATCGCGAAGGCCGGTTTCTCGGTGACGAATCAAGCTATAGGATCAAGACTTCAACAATGAAAAAAAAAACATCATCTCCTTTCATAAGGCAGAGAGAGAGAGAGGGGAGCCTTGAATGGTTGCACTCTAACTAATGAGAGCTTTTAATTTTACACTTCACTGACTCCTTCCGCCGCCGCTTCTTATGAAACGCGAATCTTTTTCGGAAGAAAAGAAGTCAGTTCCGTCTCATAAAAATAGACTGGACCTGATGGAGTATTCTCGAACTATTAAGCTAGCTTCGGAGCTATCATAATGGAAGGGGATAAACATACTGTGATTGTTTCTCTATAATAGTAAATAAAGCAAAATAAATAATACTGGAGAAGATTATGCAGAAAGAAGTCGTTTGGTTCTATATTGGAAGTAAAAAATAAAAAGTAAATTGCATTTTATGCTCTTTAAACAGCAGTGGTATGTATCCATACTGTAGTACTTTTTGTCTTTAAAGGGGTAAATGATCAAGTTTTTAAAATTCCCTTGCTACGGGAGAGAAGTAGAGCTGCTACTAACCACCCTTTCCCTTATTATTTATTTTTAATTGTGGTGATACTTTTGACGATTTTTTATAACTTTTTTTAGATTGAGTAAATATAAAGTGAATATATTTTTTATTTTAAAAAAAATCTAATAATTTTACAATTAGACTGTTACAATTTGCCATTATTGACCTTTGATTCGCTTGTATGTTTGCGTTTTGCAAAGTTTATAGTGACGTAAATATTATGAGCGAATACTTATAATTCTTATGTCAACGTCAATGGGATTCTTTAATCTGACGTCAGGGGTCACATGTTTTAGGGTAAACACCATTGGATGGACCTATCACAACGTTTGCAGAGCGACCGCATATCCTAAATTAGGATATACCTCCTATCAACAAACCAATCAACGCTCTTATAATAAATCACCTACGACAATTGCGTCTTCTTCACTGGGTGAAAGTATCCCATTTTCACAATACCTATTAACTATTATTCCAATTTGATAATGAACAAACAAATCCTTTTCCAACCCAAAAGGTATGCAACATCCATATATAAGATGGTGACTATTAGATCCATAACCTAAGCAGGCTAAAAAAATTAGATCCATCCACCACACACATAGATACACACTGAATTGGGGAACCGGTTCAATAAAGACACTTCACTTCACTATTTGAAGTAGTCTTCTGCCAAGGTGTTGGTAATGTCAGCCAAAAAGGACTCACTTCCTGCAAAGGGTTTTTTTGGAGCGGGGGCGTATAATTATCCAAGACCTTCCTATATACTATCCGGCTTCTTTGCCATTACTATTCGAGCTTTTCAGAAGAACAGTAGCTTTAGTCAATCAATTTTAGTTTTATGTAACTGAAGGTTGCTTGCGCTATTCCTAATGGAGGAGACATTATTGTGGCTGTTTTTACAGGCAAATTATCGATGATAAGACTTATAGACATTAGACCATTACCACACTGTATAGAGGAAAAAGACACTCAAATTCCTCCTCATCTCAAAATTTAGTTATTTTGGACTTAACCCACTTTCACTCGGTGTCGCTCATTTGCTCTTTGTGAAGAGGATGGGAGATAGGTCATTTCATTTTTTTAGTTGGATTATTATACTTCGGGGTCCGTGGAAACAAAACCAATATGTTTTTTTTCTGTTTCGTTGAAGATAAGTTTTGTCGGTAGTTTCCGGTGGGGTGTCTGTCGCCAGATGGTGAAGGGGTGTGTGGTTTTTAATGTTGGGTTTGTATGAAAGGTATCGCGAAAGTTGAGATCTAAATGCTTTGAAAAAAGAGCAGACTCAATTTTATGGTACTTCTTAAAGGGGAAATTTCACGTAAATTTTTCTATTGGTTAGGGTTAGTCTTAAAATGATAATGCTACGGTTACTTTTTTTTGTGTTTCTGATATTACTCTTCATATTCTAGCTATGAAATCTGCATTAGATAATTTTAGGAGCAACGACAAAAACAGGAGCTGTAAGATAGTTAAACCACATTAAAATTAAAAGTATACTATGTTCACAATATTTAATTTAATTGTATTATCTTTATTTTGATAAACCATTGTAGTATATTATATTGAACTGTGTTTTTATAAAGAATTACATACAACATTTGTTAATTCAAATATTACTAATTTTCCTGTTAAAAAAGATCCGATAATAGTAAAATATATGATAAAAAGATATAGTTGTGACTTGTATGTAAAACACTATCCTTATTTATTGTCCTTAAAGAGTTCCTCCTTCAAAAGCCGTAAGTATCATAAACTGTTTGATTCAGCTTTAATAACGAAATCGATTAAATTTTTTTAAACTAACCCTACTATTTGTGAGAACCATTACCATACGTTAAAGGTTAAATGAACAAGTGCGCGAACAAATTGCTTCATAAAGGTAATGGAAATTCACAAAATTCAATGCAGATAAGCCACCCAGATGCCAATAAACTTCCCAAGAGGTTACATCCAATCTAAATCAAAATCAATCTTCGGCAAAGGTCATTTAAATGCAAAGCCACGGGCGTAGCAAGATGGGGCTAGGCGCAGTACGGCTCCAAGGTCCCTTTCATCTCCAAACTGACCACGCACTGATGACCACCAGAAAGAGCCTTTCTCTTTTAAATGATACTTGTATGGTAAATAACCTGGACTGAGTTTCCTTCAACTTTCATCGGTAAAATTGTGTAAGTTGAAAGACGCATTACTAGTTTCTGCAGTAACTATATCTGTACAATGGGGGGATACGAGAATTGGACCCTTGAATCATGAATTCAATGACTCGTTTAAAAAAGACTCTAGGTTATTAATAGTAACATTTTCAGTATAATGAGTGAAATGTTGCTTTAGAATAAATGTTGCTTTTTACATGATTGATATATTTACAAAGATCAAATTCTTGATATTGAAAAATTTATTTATTAATCAAAAGTTTTTAAATAGAGCATGTATAGAGACTGACCTCTTGATCATAAGGATATGTTTTTAAAGTTGGAAAATTTACTTTAAACATTAATATCTTAAATTTATATAAAGGTGAATGATAAAATCAGAGATGAAGATATTAATCATTGATTTATCTTTATCATTACTTTGGACTTAACTTCAAAGAAGAATTTTAAGTTATATTGATAAACTGACAGGATTTTTATCATAAAAGGTTATTATTTTAGATTGTGTTCGATGTTTTTATACATTAATTAATTCATCTTAAAATTTAATGGACATCCTTAATTTGGAACTTTAAAATTTAATGGTTTTACACTTTAGTGATATACAAATGTGATGTATTTTCACTCTAAAACATCTTTAAATTATAAAAAATAGGTGATTTATGTAATAGATTTTTTGGAGATATAAATTCACAAGCAGGGCCTTAATTGTTTGCAATTCTGGTAATTTTAATTGGAGAAATTATTTCACTATAAAAGTTTTTATTGAAAAAAAAACATGTCATTCTTTATTGAAAATTTCTCAAAATTTTAAAACTAGATGTGAACTCTTCATATATCTACCTCCCTTCCATCTAGCTTTCACTGCTGGGCTGAATAGGACTAAATGTAAAACTAGACAATCGGTTTGATCCTAAGCAACAGGCAAAACTTCAAAACCACTCCTCACCGATTACATACAATCCAAAAGATCGCATTACATACAATTCAAAAGATATCATCGCATGTTTTGCCCACATAAACAAATCGGATCCCTATTAAGCAGAAAAGTCCGTCATGTCTTCACTGACCACACACTAAAAAACGATCCCTACCACACGTTGTCACGGGGCATAAACTCCCCCAAAAGTGGGTTGCATCGACCCCGCACAAAATTTGTGTCCCTGCCCCAATAGAAACAACAAGGGATTTTGCAAGGCACGCGACCAGGTCTATTAATTAGACAGAACTGAATCGGTCTTATCCTTTCATTGTTAGGCAGCATCTCTCGTGGCGTATTTATTAACATTATAAGACGGGGTATTGCGCCGTTGGTGTATGGTTTACGGTTTGGCGTTATTGGGCCTGGATTTTCGTCCATTGTCCATAAAGGTGATTCTGTCTTTTTATATAAGGTGGCTTTTTTTCCTGGTGTGGTGTCTTGTGATTTTGTTGTCTGATTATGAGTGATGGGTCTGGAGTGAGGCAAGTCATATTGGGTTTCGTGTCGTTGCTCTTTATATATGTCTCCGGTTTTACACGTGAAATGAGGACGGTCGTGAGAGAGTTTGTATTAGGAAAAGAGCGAGGTGTGCAGAATAATTAAAATATTTTATTGATTTTAATCTTTTATCCTTAGCACCTTGTGTAGGAACGTTTTCCGAATTACAATATAATGGTTTTTAAATACTTTTTGGGAGGAAAGTTCGATCCATTCCTTTTTATAAGAAGAACAAACCATTTATTAAAATGAAGAGAAAGTCTAATGCATGTGAATTAGCTCGCAGAATTGATTCCTGATATATCAGCTTAGTTATGAAGAAAATGCTTATTTAATTGGAGATTTTGAGGATAGGGTATCATAATAACATTAACATAGTAAATAGCAACCATCACTTTGAAGTTTGGAGATTTAAGTGAGACTTATATCATAAAATAATAATAAAAAAATCAGTTGTATATGCACTTGGGTTTTGAATTACTATTTACATAGACAAGACTAAAACCTAAGTAATATCAAATTTTAATAAGCTGCCAATTTTCAAACTGTAGAACGCATTACCACGCCTATTATAAACGTATGCAAAAGATCAATAGAGCATGTTAGAAACATTTTAACAAAAGCCATGACTTCATCACCTCACTGTGCATCCTTTAAAAACAAAGCAAATCCTCCCTAATCCACTACACCCATCCCAGATTCGAGTGCCCAAAGGGTGGACCACCCCCCGCCGAACAGATTCCATTGCGAGGGAGCGCACAAAAATGAAAGAACAATAGGGCACCTGCGGCTTCCTTCAAGCGATAATTGCCCCGAGACACAACAGGAATCAAAGCAAAGCAAACAGCGGAAAGGGACGAGGAAGCCATCTTTTTCCGAAAGTGGTCTCCGCCCCCCTGGGGGGTGCTGCGGTGGAAACGTTCTACCGGGGGCAGCAGAGCGACCCCTAATTAAAGTCGATGGGGGTGGTGGGAAACCGTTCTTTTAATCGGTGGGTGGTTGCTTATGTGTAGTAATGACCCTTCAGATGATGACAATTAAGGCTCCTGTGGGTTTGATACGGGGCGCAGCACAAGAGGGGCTGTCTTTGAAGTGCGGTTGCAGTTAATGTAGGTTATGTTTCATCAACTGTTTGATTCAATTATTATTTTAGTTAAGTCATTTTTATTCGTTTGTGATAAACATAATTGCGTGTGCTAATTTATAGAAGTGGATAGGTGATAGATGTTAAATGAACTTTTGCATATTCTTTTAAAAAATTCTCTGTTAAAACCACTATTGTTTTTTAAAAATATTAGTTTTACTCATATATTGCAGCCCTCCAAAATTCCTACAAAGATAGATAGAATGTATTGCAAAATAAATATCTTAAGATATAAAAGGCAAATTTTATTTATGTAAAAATTAAGCTAATAAAGTTTTAACAACTAGAAAAGCAATATGTTAAATTATTTGAATTAACCGAAAATTAATTTAAAATACTTATGAATTAAAAAAATTACTTAATTTAATTATTAATAAATTTTCAGCGTGTATTTTACTATACCAATTCTGACACTCATATTCTACTAAATTTAAAGATCTTAGGCATTTTATTTATCTGGAACTTTCCCAACCCAACAAAATTATGGTTCCCCATTATGTAATGAGTGGAAATATATAGTATCATTACATTAAAGGGACTTGTGGACATATCCAGTATAATTGTTTATTGTGATTAACTATGTTTTTTGAATAGCTACCAATGAAGCCAACAAATATAAAACAATTTAATACAAGATGTTTGCGTATCACCAGTTGATATCAAAACCTCACTTTTTACCAGCCCCCGAATCCCCCAGACCAGGGGGGTGGGAGCCCGAAACTCCGTTCTGCCCCACCGGCATCACATCCTGAGGAAGAAGGAGAGAAAAATCCAAAAATATATCGTATACTACTCATTCATTCATACGTTTTCATTCATTCTTTGTTTGCCCCCTTCGTTTTTCACGACGATTGGTCCCGCACCTGTCTTTTTGTGAAGATGGTGCACCTTAATTGCCCTTCCGTTTGTGCGGAGGAGGTAATGACGCCGTTACGGATCACGTCTTCTGCTGGATGGGACGAGAAGTGACCGTTTGCGTAGGAGAAGATAAGTTTTTTTGTGTATCAGGAGTGTAAATATGTACCAGGAGTGTTAATTCAAGATCCCGTGTCACATGCTATGAAAAGTACTTTAACTTCAACTGATATACTTTATTGTATCGTGTTTGGAACTCTGTTAGAGAGAAAGTACTATATAGGATGTTTAAATAACAGTTCATAAAGTTATTGCTTATTGATGGATTTGGATATTTGACAGTGGAAATGAAGAATTAAATTGAATAATGAGAATAATCTAAATTAAAATCAAATTGAGTTAATACAGGTAAACTTGAATTCCTCTAAACTCTAATTCGAAATTCATTCTTGGTATCTACACAAGTTACAGTTTATTGATGGATGTGGATTTCAGCTGTAGAAATGAATAATTAAGTAAAACATTTAAAAAATCTAAATTAAAATTAAAATAAATGATTGCAGGTTACAACTTGGATATTTATACACAATAATTTTAAATTCGTTCTAGGTATAATTTCTTATTGATTTAATATTACTTTTTTTGAAAGTTTTATAATGATTTGAACTTTTTTAGTAGTTTCACCCGCAAAAAAATATTACGTTTACTGTGTATCAATAATTTTGTTTTTCCCCCATAAAAATAAATTACTCTCTTGTCAGCTCCTCAAATGTCAAGCATTTTTATTTTTAATTCATTTAAATAGTTTTTCCTCGTATTCGTTTTTGTTTATGATCTTCAGTTCAATATAAGAGTATAACTTTTGTTAATTTGATACAATTCGATTAAAAATATACATAAAAATAATTCATATTGAATTTTAGGGATTTGAGAGTAAAACCATCTTTAAATTATTTTTAATCCTAATGTCGTTGATAATAGTTTTAGTGTTAACTCTTTATTTTGATATCGACACCATGCCCCAAATAAAACCATCACTTCCTGTGCACTATCCCAGCAAAAATTCCCCCATGTTGCCATCCTCCTCCGTTGAGCAAACGCTTTCTACTGCGTCGTATATTTGCCTACACTCTGGCCTCAAACATTAGAGTAAACATGCAACTGTTGGAGGAAACATTTTTGGTCACTGTTTCATACACAAACCAACATCCGAAGAGTGAAGCACCGAATGAAGCTGTAACAGTGTGCAAATAAAAAACCTCTTTAAGAAATGTAACACATTTTCTCCCTCCCACAAAGCCATGTGTTTAAAGAGCTGAAATACTTATCCCGCATAAAATGTAGATCACGACTATCAACATCTATAAAACAATGGGGAATCTTTTGTAACAATTATTAATATTGATCTTGCGGGTTTTGGATGTGTCGTAGGAGGCAGAGTTTCCATGTTGGCTTTTTATATACCAAATCACTCAGAACTCGCAAAGCATGAGGAATTATTATAAGCATGTTAAGAACTATTTGGTATATTTTTTGCTGATGATGATGATGATGATGCTCAATAAAGCTATTTGAACTCTGGCACAACCCCTTTGTGATAAGTGTGAGGTTGAACATCTTTCCCACATATCTGAATAGTCATCCTACATCGCCCACAATAGAGTTTAATACGAAGCACGACTTCAAGAACTCGCTTAGTGAAACGTGAAGGGGGATAGCTATCAATTTATTTCATGCAATGGCGTTGATGAGAAAGAATCAATAGTTCCATGCATTATTTGAACTGGCCTGTGTTTACAATGGTTTAGTTTGATGGTTTAGCTGATGTTTTTTATGATAAATAAATTAATGTTTTCGGAGGTATGGATTAACGAGAAATAATCAGTAAAAATTAATGAAACTAGTTTTAAAAGTTTGAGATACTCGTAATAACAACGTGCTAACTCCAGCAGCTTTACATAATTTGAGTTTCATTCATCATTAGTTCGTTGTTGCAAAGAACAATCATCTTATTTATTTTAACATATTCCCTGTGCAATTTAAAGGGATATCATTGTAAAGAAAGTTTTCGTTTGATTTTTTTAAAATGGAATTATTATGACATTTCTTTAGTATTTATTTTCTTTTTGAGCACAGTATCATTTAAAAAGAAAACTTAGAACCGCCCATCATTATATAAGCAATTTACCAAACACCGAGTGAAAATCCTACTATTTTTATTCATCAACAGAAACTAGCATCAAGCAACAACAACAACGGGAAAACTTCGTACTTTTGAGGCTGGAACTCATGATAGATGAGCCTTCAGAACAAAACGACTTTTAACTTATCAGCACTGTAAAGAAAAAAACCCACACTGAGAGAGAGAGTGATATCTACATTCGCATCCTTCCTCGCAAAAGCACCTCTCAAGATTCATTTGGGTGTGATGAACATTTCCATCTACCTCAGAAAAAAAATTTAAATGCATCACTATCCACAGGTGTCCATCGCAATAGATGTCGTCACCTTTTTTACCTCACAACAACATCAACAAAAAAGTGACTGTCTTATCACTCGCGGGGGAGTAAAGTTGAGTTGAGTTGCATTCCTTCCTCTGGTAAATAACATCTCGGGTAGGGCCATTAGGGTAGCATATGATACATCGGACTGCTGCGATTAAGGGCACAGTTTTAGTTGACGCAACCAGAGGCCATTCATTATTATACACCAGCCGAGTTGGGCAAGAGAGATGGCATTGCCGGCAAACAAATCGAGGAAAAGGACCATTGGCGATTGATGGCATTTAAATTGAAAGCTTTACTTCATTTGAATAGTTTTTTGATGGCCGCCTCGGTATTTTTATTGCCTTTCGTTTCTGCAGGGGAAATATTTTGAATATGTGTGTATTGTTGTCGTAATAGCCGCTTGTTTATTAACTCTGAGACGATTGGGATGTGTCCTGATTTTGATAGCTTTCCGATTCAATATGAGAGTTGAGCGAATCCTCAATAGAAAAGGGAGGGGAGGTGGTTTCTTAATGGTTTATACGATATGCAGGCGTTGAAGTGATAGAGAATGGATCTTATTTCCGCGATTCAACCCTATCGTAGAGGGAAGCTTTAATAATTATGGGTTCTATGCCATGCGTATTAGTTATTGGCAGCATTACAAAAAAGTTTTAGTTAGAGCCCGGAGGAGCCATTAGATTACATTGAATTTGAGAAGAAACATAAATAGTTGATGGTTAAATGATGCCACTAAAATTTTCTAATGATATAAAAGTCATAATGTATAGTATTAAAAAAAGAAATTTATATGATAACTATACGTATTTAAATTCATAAAATCTAAATACTGAAATGAAAATGTACAATATTCAAGAAATGCGTACAACCAGTATATTTGAAAGATATTATTCACGTTAAGAATAATAATAAAAACTCACCTGTCCTCCATGGAAGACGGGATGGACATTATTTGCTTGGGGATTTTCAGATTTTCGTAAGTACGTTGTCCATTCACCCCCTCTCACTGTTTCTGTTTCAACCCAAGCTTTGACGATGCCTTGTTCATCCACAACCTGCGAAAAGACAAAGTGAGGAATTAAATTATGAAACAGTTTATTTCACTTTATTGATACATTATTACATATTGAAGATGGAGTGTGAAGTATAAAATTTTTGAAATTTCTTTATCAGTAGAGTAATAATAACTTTCTATTTATAAAAGCCACATTTCTAAGAAAAAATTATAACTGTAAACATGTTTACGTTTACATACCGATATCCTACATTAACCCAAAAATCAAAGAATGTTATAAAGCTAGTTATATGTAAAAATTGCACTACTTTTGAGAATTCCTTAATTTTTACTATCTCAAATTCAAACAAATGTAGTAATGCAATATCCAAGCTAATCAAACAGTTCTAAAACATTCAAAAGAACTACAAAAGAAACAACTCCATTTTAATTTCTCACACATGTATCAGATTTCTCAGGCGTCCTCAAAAGAAAAAATATACAAAACAAGAAATTAATTTGCATACAAGATCAACAACAACTCTGAATTCCCAACAAAACGCCCATCCATCTCTACGCCATATTTCCTGAAGAAAATAAACCAAACAAAAATCGAATCGCCTTAAAATCTCCAATCTCCAAAACGAAAATTACGATTTCCTCTCTCTCACAATCGAAAAACCCTGCGGAGATCACAGGAGTAATGAAATAGCCATCACAGGAAGATGGTTTGAATCCGTTGACGTCGGTGGTGGTGTTTTCTTCACATGGGTGGAGTGCGAGTTACACACAGCGGGTAGACAATATCCTTTAAATTTGAATTTAAGAGCGAACAGTGACACTTCAATTTCAATTCCTTTGTCCCACTTCTTTAATTTTTTTTCGGATGTGTCGCACGCCTACTTTGTACTCGTTTCGGCCGTGGGTATTTATTATTTTGCTGTTAATTCAGCTATTAACGATAACCAACAGGTATCAATCAGCCTTCGACCCTTTAGAGGGACACTGGACTGAAGGATTTGCTGCTTTTGTAGTATGGACCAGTCTGTAATGCAGATTTGCGAAAGTTCCTGGATTTTTTTTTGAGGTTTGTATAAATGCTTTATGGTGTGGATGAGACATAAACTCTTTAATGACCGGTAAGTTTCAAAGAGGTATATCCTTGTTTTGGACATTTCAAAGCTCATAAGATCATGATAAGATAAATAAAATAAATAGGTTGCGATTTGTACAGTTAATGATGACAACGCCCATTTTCTTGGTGTTTATTACCAATTTTCTCACTCATTTTTTGTACAAGACAACGCACTTAGCTGATAATTTTAAGCCTTATTTTTAGTTCCACAGTTTGTGGAGAGAGAGACAACGTATATTTATTCATTCATTTATTCAGGTCCTAAATAAATATACTTTGTCTCTGATTTAGGACATGCAAAAAACATTATTTCAAACTACTACTACTAAACCTTTAGGGGACATCCATAAATTACGTGAGGTGTTTTTTCCAAAATCTGGACCCCCCCTCCCCCCTTGGTGAGATTAAGTGAGATTTTTCTTGACCCTCCCCTCCCCCTCACGTGAGATTTACCTACAACTTTTAAAAATTATTTTCTAAAAATTATTTGCATTTTGTGCTTCATAGCACCTAATTAAGTTAAAAAAAGTTGACGTGAGATTTTAATCGACCCCCCCTCTCCCCTTGGTAAGATTTTTCCAACCCCCCCCCCTTTTTGACCTCACGTTATTTATGGATGACCCCTTATACGAGAAATAAAAAGTATAATACAGTTCTTATACCGTTATCAGTAAAAAATCCTGTAAAATATTGTTTTCGTAAAAATATTAACGAAAGAAATAAAAAAAATATTGAAGATTGGAAAACAAATTGTGTCACCCCATTAAATGGAAATCCCACATTATTCATATTTGATTCCTCTCAAATATGCTGCATCGCTTTTGTCGAATTAATAAAATAGAATGTGTTTCTTTAATAGAATCCCAACTTTTATACGAAGGACAGTGTACTGCACAAAATACCCAAAATTTAAAAGCCAAATCCACACAAAAATGTACTTAAAAGAATAACATTAAATTTATGTGGTTTACATTCTTTAATGCCATTTACTTAGGTACTGTTGAACCAACGATAGTAAAAGGGTCACGTGATTTTTTGCTTCAGTGTTTTTTATTTTATTTAAAACTAGCGGATATGCCCGGCCTTGCACGGATGGAGTGTATAAGTTTATTTTTTTAAGTTTTCTTAAAATACATTTATAAATTTGTAAAGAAGCAATATATTACATATCAACCTGGTATCCCAGGAGCCTCTTTCCTATCCCGGTGTTCCCAGTAATTTTCAAATCCCGGTTTTCCCGGTTATTAATCCTATCCCGATGTTCCCGATCATTTTTCCTATCCTGGGGTTCCCGGTAATCTTTTCTATCCCGGTGTTCCCGGTAATTTTTCTCTATCCCGGTGTTTCCGGTAATTTTTCTCTATCCCGATGATCCCGATATTTTTCCACTTTCCCAGTGTTCCCGGTAATTTTCCTTTTTCCCGGTTTTCCGGGTAATTTTCCTATCCCGATGTTCCCGATAATTTTCCTATCCCGATGTTGGAGGTTATTTTTATGTCCCGGTAATCCCGGTATTTTTTCCTATCCCGATGTTCCAGGTAATTTTTCTTTTCCCGGTGTTCTCGGCAATGTTTCCTAGTAAATTAACGAGTCTAGTGAATTAAAATAACAAATTTGAAACAATAATAAAAGATCTAAAGTCTAGTGAACCGCTTCATTTGAAACAATGTTTTATTTTTAAGTCGTTTTCCATGAAAAAAAATTTACACTTTTCCATAAATATTTAAATTTTAAAGGAAAATATCTTAAAATAGGGGAAACTAACGTTTCAAAATTAATTATTTGAATTTAATTTGGTATTTTTACATCTGATATAGTTTTTAAATGGACAATTATCGAGTTTTTCCTGTTAAAATATTTAATTTTTGAAGGTTTTCATCTCGTTAACAATAGTGAGTCGAGCAGATCTGCTCTGGTAGAGAAATGGAGAAATAAGCGTTTTCGGCTATAAATTTGGTTAAAAGAGGGTCAAGGGGTCGTTCTAGAACTTTGAAACATAGCCTATGTTTTTTCTGGGATTCTTTTACGTGGGTATACCAAGTTTGGTCCCGATCGGAAGAAAACTGTGGATTTGTATAGAAGACAAACAAACAAACAAACACACACACACACTTAACTTTATTATACAAGATATACTGATTTTTTATGTATATAGAGGGTATAACTAAGGTTAGGGGGAGTAAATGTATCTTCCTCTTTCGATCAACTGCCCCTCAGCTTGTTCCTTTCTCCCCTCTGAGTATGTCAAAATCACGTGACCCTTTTACTATCGTTGGTTCGACAGAACTAGGTTTTTTATTTTGCAAAAAGTTGGCTCCTTACTTAAAGTAAAGAGTTTCATTTTCATGACATGCAAATTTTACATCGCCACTCCATGGTCAAGTTAACTAAAATTTTTCCTTCGTATTTTTCTTATAGGGGTAAAACTTCTAAGGTGCCTATCCTTTTGTGTCTCCTAAGAGCACGAATTTCGGATTGTCAGCCATTACATAACCACACAAAACACCGTCTCTCCGGAACCCATCTCCGACGAAGAAGTAACCGAAGACGAGGAGAGCCTTGAACTTCTCAACAGATCTCGTTGAAAAAGAAGACATATCTTTGTAATCATCATCTTCTTCCAAAGGTTAGAAGGATTGTCCAACCCAAAGGTCGAAGAAGATGAGTTCGAGTTTGTTATGAAAGCGTCTTGGCAGAGAAGAATAGTTCACTCAGCTGTGACGCATGCGAAGATTCTGTTTTGTTGTTTGAATGCATCATTTTAAGTATATCCGTTAATAATAGAGCTTTGGCAAATATATTCGTCAATAAGCTCTGGCTTTGACACCGAAGACATCAGTATAGGAGATATTTTACATTATATAGATTTTATCTGTGTAATAAAAAGAGTGAGGATGGTTGGATTTGATTAAATAATTTAATAGTTTCCAATTGCAAACTTTATAGTTGATAAGATTTATATATGAAGTTCAGATTCTTTAAGCACTGACATTACTCTATAAAAATTAATGGTTTACAAAACTTCCCAGTTTTTTCTTTACATTTCTTGTAATTATCTTTGGAGTAATTAGTAATATAGTGTAAGGAATATATGAAAGAAAGATCGAAATATCTGTGCATCTTTTTAAGAGTTAAAAACTGAATGTTACTGAATACTAATTTTTCTGTTCTTCCAAAACAAAAAGTTTTAAAATTAATTCATTATAAAGTAGTAATTAAAAATACTATTTCATAAGAACCACATTTTTGTAAAAAAAATCCAGGAATATTTTTGAAGTTTTCAAAACTGATTTTTTACATTCTATACTCAATGGTGTAGGGTCAATATAAAAAAAGACAGATTTTTTTTATAAATAGTAGATATTATTAGATAATATCGAAAGAAAGATCCAGATTTTTAATCTTTATTTTGCTTCTTAGTGTGTAACAGGAAGTTATAAGAACTATGGGTAATCGTAATTATGGTAAATCACAAGAGACCTCCGTAAACAGCAAAAGCCGACAAAATTGCCCCAAAATCCATAATTGTGAATTATTTCCCATCGAAAGGCATTTATATGTATTTGAAGTAAAAAATATCTAATAAACCTACTGGAGGGAGTGTCCCTTTTTAGATTTTTATTTACATTACAAGGCTTTCAAATTACATCAGTTGTTAGTAAATTTGGTTGCGGTAGGAAATAGAAATTTACTGATATTATCAGTTGATTAATAATCACGTTTTCTCAATACTCAAGTTAATATATAGTTTCGATTGCAGGCATTTTTATGGTACATCCTAACGGTTATGATTTCGTATATTTCCTGTTTATCAAGTAAATCAAATATTTGCATAACATTCCATTTCCTAACTTTAATGCCTATTTTAGATTTATGAAAAAACGAGAATTTACTTTCGAAAAAGAAATGATAACTAGTTAGGTAAGTAGATATTTTACGAAAGAAACGAAAGAAGTAGAAGAACGAAATTAAATTATTTCAATTTGAATCTTTAAGTAAATAATAGTGTTTAAAATGCAATTTGATTTTAATAGTTTAATGCTAAAAGTTTAAGCTTTGTTAACTTAAATTATTTTATCTTTTAAATTTTTTATTATATTATTTTATTATTAACTTATTTATAAACATTTTTTTCTGAAATTTTTCATCAAAAGGCAAAATATGTTTAGCAACATTTTTATCCTTAGCAGGAAAAAAGTTAGTATATTCATTTTGTTTGAGACTTTTTAACTTAAAATGAAAACAGTGTCATATAACTTCTTCACAGAGCTTTCTAAAAAATTGAATTGTTCTATTATGTCTTTTAATTGAATGACTTAACTGTAACTGCCCAGTATTTATATTAATAAAAATCTAGAATTATAATCGATATTTTTACAATTAAAACCTATCATATCTAACAAATGAGATTCCTTCTTCTTTAGAATAAAAACTCAGTAATCTTTGAGTAACTTACGTCTTAAGTCCACATACCAGAAGTTCTTATTTAGAGGATTCCTCAAACTTCCTTGGAGCAAAATTATTTTCCAGCCCCACCTTTTCCAAGTTCCGTAAACTAATTCGTAGGGAGTCTACATTTAAAATATTCGCTTTCTTACCCAAAATCAAGCCGAACGTTATTGCAACGGGTGTTCCTTTGGCAAGAAATACCAACTTTAACAACATGTCTCGCACGATAGGCCATTTTCTATTGATCCTGACCAACCAAATTTAAAATCCTTTGTGACATTCCAAAAGATGTTTTCCAACCTGGTGATTGGATCCTTCGAATCATGAGAGGTCTGGGTGGTAAACAAGCTTACACCCGAGGTACCCCCAGTAGCTTCCTTTGAATCATCTTTCAAATTAAGCTCATGAAAATTTTGACCTTGCTTGGGGGATTCATTTAAAGATGGAGAGCACCTTTTTCAAAGATCGTTTTTAATATTTCCCTTTAATATTTAATTTGAGTTCAGTTAGTCTGCTTCCTTTAAGGAATGCATTCTCATTAAATTATAAGTTGGTTATTCTTGGGTGTTTCCCCCCTTAAAGTTAAAAAAATAAAATGAAAATAATAAAAAGCTGAGTCAAAAGATGTTTTGACTTCACTTCAAATCAGCTACTGGATAAAATGGAAACGAAGATTTCATCTCGGTAACGGTAGATTTGGTTTTCGCTCATATTTTAAAAATCCAATTTTACAATAAGGTAGTTGCATGTGTCAGATTTTCAAAAACAAACAAGTGTTCCGTATGGTTTTTTGTATGGTAAAATGAAATATTTAGTCAATTTTTCAAAAAAATGTACGGGTAATTAAATATTTTAATTTAAAAGTCGAGAAAAAAACACGTGACTGGAAACGTTTATTGTTTAAACTATAAGATGACGTCAACAATAATGCCATCAACTCCATTGCTTTACAACAATGTTTAGTATAAGATGACGTCACATCCAAACTCTTGGCGTTTTCGCGCGCTTTTAAAAAGGGGATTTTTGTTAATTTTTTTGGCAATCAAAAAATTTCTCGATCGGCCTCAAATTTTGGGTAGTTGCTTATTTTTGCAAGAGGAATCGATTAAAAAAATATAAAAAAATCATGCAACTTCCTCATTTCAACAAAATGTACTATTTTAAATTGGAGTTTGAGTCCACAAGACTATTTTAGTTGTACTTGTAGTTATAAGTAACCTATTTCCTATACCATTTCGTAAATTGTTTTTTACTTAAAAACTATTATCTAAGATTAAACAGTTTTAATTGACCTTCTTTAAAAGCTTTAGTCAACTTTGTTGTATAAACAGCTCATTTATGACATCACTAATTTGTATCTTTCCCCTTGCATCCACTAGTTAAAATATTCTTACCTCAAAGGAGCACCAAAATAAAAATTAATTTTTTCAAACCTTAAGTACGTTGATGGGACTCAACAAATATTTTAGGGGATTTAGGGGAACGAGAAAAATATTTCTTTCACATACTTTAAGACAATTTCACTAAATTTTATCAATCAATGGGATAACACCTATGATAAATATGGGTTTCCTATAACCCTTAATTAACATATATATTTGAAAAGTGAAATAGTGTGCCACTTAGCTCATAGTACACAACAATTTTCTCTCTTTTTTAAGGTTTTTTTGCAAGCTATTCTTAGATGTAATTAGCCATTAACATTACAGCATCAGCACCTCGTGATTCAGTTACCACCTATCAGCGATATACAGGAACACAATAGGGCAAGGTTAATATTCACAAGATGAACCAACTGGCAGCGAGGGTATCAGTTTCCAGTAAATAGTGTAACGATAGGAAAAGGTGGTAATTATCTAAAAAATGATGTATCCCAGAAGGTCACCTTGTATCATCCCTATAAAAACGTTTGTCAACTCTGAAGGCCAGCGGTGTGGCTCAGTAACATGCAGAATAATATGAAGGTTCTTGAACACAATGCTGACAGATCTTCCTGGAAAGAATTACTTTAGATTGATTCCTAATTGTATTGGATATAAACCCTCATTCTTCCAATCAAGTACGTCTTGCGTCTAATACCTTGTCAAGCCTGTCAACTTCGTAAGTTTTTCGTTTATATCTTTATAGAAACTACACAAGATATACCCAAACTAAGTTAGAGACCTTCAAAAAATAAATATTCCGAAGGAAGTAAAAAATATATACAAATTGCAAAACTATAAATTTGATTCAGAACATGTTGATGAATAACAAAATTAAATCTTTCAGTGTTCTAAGCTCATTATTGATACATGATACATAAAATGCCATCACCCGATAGAAAAATGTGTAAAAAATGCTTTACTAACTTTTAAAGTAATTTAGTAATATTGTTGTAAAACCATTTAAAATTATGTTTATCGTAAAATATAATAAGCTGTATATCGAAGTCATTAAAAACAGTATTTAAGAAAGAAAAATTCAGTACTGAACTTTAGTAACTGTCTTTAACTTCTTTCATTTTTAAAAATATAGACCGGGAGATCGTCTGTGAAGAAAAAAGTCATCAAATTATCGGAATACAATTATCGAGATCACGACCATAAAACAAACAAACAAAAACCATCCAAAAATACTCAGCAGTTGAAAAAAAATATTCCCCAATGCCACTGAAATCTCGTTATTCCTCATTCAGTCAACATAAACAGCATATGCAATACAAGTGCGTGCCATTACGTATACGCGTTTAGCACTATGATCAATCCGACTGCGAACTCATGTTTGTTGAGAGCTAGAGTCTTTCCACAATATATGTATGTGTTTGCGTAAAGTAAAGCTTCGGTGAAAAGCTTTATTTACCGATACTGACTTTCATTACTTTGATTCGAGCAGAACTGTGCAAATGAGTCTCGAAAAAAGCGGCAACCGTTTGTGATAGAGGGACACGCAGGTTCGTCTCTATCGCTTCATGTTTGCCTATGATGGAATACATTGCGAGACGTATACAGGGGCTGACTAGTGTATAAAATTCGTTAAATATGTTAAATATGAGTGAAGAGGAATTACATGGTTGAATATTTTTTGGCAACGGCTGTCTGTTTGTGTGGTTGACGTATTTTTGCTGCTCCTTCAAAAGTTCTATTTATTTATTATTATTCGTAAAATTAAAACAGTTCTTTATATTACTAAGTTTTATTTATGACCCAAAGATATTAGATATATCTTAATAATAAATTTGCTCTCATAATAAGATGTCGTCGGTATGCAAAGCTTGTTCTGAGTCTGTCACAGATGAGAAGGACGCCCTCCAATGTGCAGAGTGTGAATCTAGGTTTCATTATACCTGTGGAGGATACCGAGAAAGTGCTTTCAAAAAACTTTCTAAGGAACGAAAAGCTAACTGGAAGTGTCCTGAATGTCTGAACGAAGAAAAAATCAAATACAAAAGTAATTCACCTGATGACGCAGCGGCCATTGATGTTTCCGGTTCCTCCTCTGAATCATCTATATTGAAAATAATCACAGAACAGAACAATGATCTTAAGACCTTCATGAATACAAAATTTGAGGAATTAGCATCATCAATTGAATTTAACAGTCAAATCATACAGGATCTAAAATCTAAAATAGGTGATCTTCAGAAAGAAAACAAAAATCTTCGTATCAATCAGGAACGTATAACCCTTGAAAACACCGAAATGAAGAAAAATATTAACGAGTTAAAACTGGAAATTGTTGATCTGAAGCAATACACCCGCAGGTTAAACTTCGAAATCTCCAATCTTCCTGAAACAGACAACGAAGACCTAATTCAAGTCATGACGAAAATTCAAGAAATTGCAAACATCGACGTTGTTCAAGATATTGTTGCGATCCATCGAGTTCCTACGTATAGCAAGGAAAAGCCAAAGCCCATCATTTGCCAAGTAAAGTCAAAAGCTGTGCGTGATGATTTTCTAAAAAAAGTACGAAATTTAAATCTCTCTGCTCAGTCCGTCAACCCTAGATTTCTTGAAGTTCCGATATATTTCAACGAACATCTTGCACCGGAATTAAAGCAGCTATTCTTTCAAGCAAGAAATTTTAAACGAGAAAATCACTATAAATATTGTTGGTCCCGTGACGGCAAGATATTTTTACGCAAGGACGAATCCTCAAAGATTTTTCGTTTGAAATGCATTGAAGACTTAAATTCCATCTCCACTCAGTGTAATTAATGTTCCCGAACCTGACTGCCGGAATTTAGATGATTTTGAGGATTTCGTCAATTTTTTTCGTTTTTCAAGTAAATCTGATATAAATATATTACATGTAAACATTCGAAGCTTGCGCGCCAACTATGACAATCTTTTCTCAATAATTTCTGACTCTTTAAGTTATATTTCAATTATTATACTGTCTGAAATCTGGATTTTTGAAAATGAGACAACTTTTTACGCATTTGATGGTTTTGATTCTTTTTACTGCTGCAGAGATGATAACCGTTCTGGTGGAATAGCTGTATATACTAAAAGTAATTTAAATTTTTCCAATCAAGATATAACTTTTACATCAGCTGAAACTATTTTATTATATTGTAAGTGTCTTAACATCACTCTATTGGCTATATATCGTAATCATGATTTCACTATTGATTTCTTTAATGTTGAACTTAAAAACACCTTGATTTCTCTAAATCGACCTAATATCATCATAATGGGTGATATTAATATAAATATTTTAAATAATGATTATAACGTTGCAGAATATTTAAACATTTTATCCCAATTTGGTTTTTACAGCTACATTAATAAACCCACCAGATCTGGTTCATATTCATCTACATGCATTGATCATGTTTTTGCAAAAACAAGTGATCTTGAATTAAAAACTGGTATTTTCATATCTGATCTAACAGACCATTTCCCTACAGTTTGTAAATTGAAAAATCTGGTTGCTTCTAAACATTTTAATAAGTCCGAATCTTTTGTCTTTTTGAATTATTCTTTGTTTTATAATTATTTATCTTCATATGTATTTAATTTTAATGTTAATTCTAGTCTTGATCAGCAATATCAAAAATTTGTCTTTGAAATCAATAACATTAAAAATAATTGTAAGTACCGTAGTCATGCACGTAATCCTTTTAAAAGTAGTTGGATGACTAATGAAATTTTGGCTTTAATTAGAAGAAAAGAAAAACTTTTTAGAAAATTTAAAAAATATCCGTTGGATATTGTGTTTAAGACTGCTTATAAAACTACTGTTTCAGAATTAAAACGAATTATTAAGCATACAAAAACTCAATTTTATAAAAACAAATTTGAAGCATGTTCAACTAGCAAACAAAAATGGGATTTTGTCAATCGAATAGTCAACAATAATGTTAAAACTCGTACTCTGCCTGATATCTTGAATAGTTCGGATTTAGCTTCTGAATTCAATACTATATTTAGCAATACGAATCAAAACTCTTCCAATTCTGATATAATAATTTACCAACGATATATTACTCCTTGTGTTTCTTCTTTTGTACTATATGAAGTCACCGATCTTGATGTTTTAGATTCTTTAAATTCTTTTTCTAAAGTTAATTCATTTGATTTTGATGGAATTTGCGTAAGGTATCTGAAGATAATTGCCTTGAACAACATGGATTTCTTAACCAATTTTATAAATTCCTCTTTCTCATCTTGTGAATTCCCTGGCTCATTAAAGCGTGCTACTGTTACTCCGATCTTTAAATCTGGTTGTAAAAATCACCTTTCTAATTACCGCCCTATTTCTATTTTACCCTCATTCTCAAAAGTCATTGAAAAAATTATATCTAAACGTATGTTCAAATTTCTAAATTATACAAACTTCTTCGCAGGAAATCAATATGGCTTTATAGATGGACGTTCAACTGATATGGCTTTACTGGAATTTTCGAAATTTATTTACAAAAGTATAGATAACAGTAAACTTACAATAGCAATTTTTCTTGATATAAAAAAAGCCTTTGATAATGTTAATCACTCAATACTAATCGACAAATTAGATAAGGCAGGTTTTCGGGGTGACTCACTTAAATGGTTAACTTCATACTTGTCAAATAGAACGCAAAGGGTAAAAGTCGATAATAGTTTAAGTAATTATATTCTTACTAATCGTGGAGTGCCTCAGGGGTCTATCTTGGGGCCTTTATTTTTCCTTATTTATATAAACGACTTTTGTAATTTAAACTTATATGGTAAAATAATAACCTATGCAGATGACACAGTTTTACTTTATTCGTGCTCCGATAATTATGAACTTCTAAACCAGATTGAAACTGATTTGTTTGAAATAGAGACTTGGTTTAGCGCGAATGATTTGACTCTAAATTTAAACAAAACTAAATATATTCATTTTAGCCTAAGACAAAGTGATTTAAACTTGAACTTCAAATATCATTCTTTATCTTGCAATAGAAACTCCAATAATTGTCACTGTCACATCCTTCAATCAGTTAATAGTATAAAATATTTAGGTTTATTTATCGATTCAAATCTTAAATGGAAAACGCATATAAATGAGCTAGGGAAAAAATTACGTTTTGTTCTATATAAACTTTTCCACTTTAAAAATAAAGTTGCTTTAAATTTTCTAAAATCATTATATTTTGCTTGGTTTTATTCGTTATTTAATTATGCAGCTATCATTTGGGGTGGGGAATATAGATCCAATCTTCAACCGTTAATTTCTATACATAATAAATGCTTCAAACTTCTGAATCACCAATCTAGTCCCCATAATTTTAGGTCTCTTAAGTTATTACCATTACGGCATAATGCTTTTTATCGCATTCTACTTTATATTTTTCGTAATAAATCTCTTTGTAAATTTAGAACCAGGCAATATAATACTAGATCATCTGAAATTTTTGAAATTCCAACATTTTCAAAGGACATATTTCGTAAACACTTCTTTTATCTTGCACCTAAATTGTACAATAGTTTACCAACAAATTTAATTCAAACAAATAGTTATTCTGTTTTCAAAAGAAATCTTTTTGAATTTATAATTAACATCGACGACCTGGATCTGTATTTCTCACTTTGAAGCAAATTTTTCATTTTAAATATTATTCAGCCTTTTGCCAATAATATTGTGTGTGATTTTGTCGTGGTTTTCTTGTGTTTATTTATAGTTTTAATGTATTTTTCCTTTTTTTTTCTTTATTTTCGTTACTCAGTTATGTATTTAATTTCTTTTACGCCTGGACGGGATTTTTTTATTTCCCCTTGGCGTATAACATTGTTTTTCTGTATTTATGTTTATTTTTCTTTAATTGTTAATAAAAATTATTATTATTATTATTATTATTATATAATTAATGCATTAACAATTTGTTTTTACATTATTTTCCAAAAAGGTATATTTAAATTGTTATTTAAATTTTAGTGAATCATGCTATTGATGTTTAGTTTAGTGCATTATCAGTCAAGTTTAATGAATTATGCTATTAAAAAATGAAATTATGTGTAAAATTTAAAGCTTTAATAAAACTTGAGAATCTTGGATGTGCTTTAAAAACAACACGTAGAGTCATGAATTTTAAATTATATATGATTAAATGGAGACTTATTTACTACTTTTAAAACCATTATATTTTTGAAATAACTTTTAGTTGAAAAAAAAACTATAAATTATGATTTGATACAAATCCCACATGTTAACATAGTTGTAAAATATAAATATATTCAAATAATCTAAAAATTTAGGGTTATAAATCATATTTAAATACTTATTGAATGAATTGATAAGAATTTCGTTAGTTGACATAAATAGATGTAAAAAACATGTTCAAATAATATAAAAATTTAAGGTAATAAGTTAGTACTAATTAATTAATAAAAAGTAGTATTAAATATTAATTCGAAAACATAATCACTAATTACTATCCTATTTCAGTATGGTTACAATCCCTATTTCCAGTACTATATCAATGTTTCTAAAGCTTTTATCTAATAAACTCGTCTAAAGCAAAACGATACTGAAGGAAAGCACGCGAGTTTACTTAGAAAGGTATCGAAACAGAACCTTTCTTTCTTTGAGTGTTGTTTTAATTGATCATTCTCTTTTCGTGATTGCTTTTTGATAATTTACCATCCCCGGCCTTATACAGAGCAAACACAAGATGGAAGCTTTTCCTTCATAGTGCCATGCAGTGAAACCATCATACAGGAGTGGTAGTTAAAACAATGAGAGCTAGTCGTGCTGCCATCTGTGGCAGACAGCTGAAACAATATGCTAACGCTACAAAGTTTTAATTAACTCAGTTTTTCACGGAAAATGATAAGAAATAAGTTTGTTATAGGTTATAGGTGTAGTTGGGATACACTTTATCTTTGCCATTGGGAAGAACTTTTTTTTCATCTTTTCAAACATTTTGATTCAAAAAAGTTATGAACTAACTTGGAATTCAAAATATATTCTATAATGACATCTTTGTAAGTAAATAAAGAACTGGATAATTAATTAAATATTAAAAGAACGTCACTAAAAAGACCAGGGCTTCTATTTTTAACTGGTAATATCTCCAAGTTTATTAATTTATAAGGTAGTTCATCACGTTTAAATTATTTTAGACAATTTCTTTGAAAGTAAATTATGTTAATTACGTTTAAAATCTTAAAAACGTTTAATATCTTAAAAGCGTCAAATATACATCAATTGACTCATTGACAATCAATTGAAATTAGTCATTTTTTAGTTCCCCTTAAGCTGGAAAATATTTCGGAGGAGGATATTGGAATCTTTTGGGGAGGTATATGGGGAAAATTTTGTCTTATCTATGGATATATCCCAAATCCCTACCCTGGCTACACCCCTGCATTTTTAATTTGAAAAAAAAAAATGTTTACATTTTCAATTTAGTGTGGTCTTTAGTACGATTCTAAATCAGAGTTCAATAGATTTTGGACAATTTTTTGCATAGATGTTCCTTTATAAAATATGAAAGTGCATTTAAGAACTTAAGAAATTAATTCCCTAATGTATGAAAATACATTCTAATGCCTGTCATCTTTTACCTTTATCTTCCACTCTCAATATGAGGTCTTTTCCTAAGAGTTTACTTTCTTCCATAAAATAAACTTAAGGAACAAAAATTCCTTTAATCCATCACACCCACCATTTTTTCCTTCCCTTCCAATTTTCGTTAACTAGATATCGTCTTCAAAAATCGAACAAAGAAGAAAAAAATCCCCAAAACACCAATAACAAAATAAAAATCAGATAGTCAAAAATCTCAGACGATAATGATTAGAAAGACGGGCTGCTGCCACCTAAAAAGAACTAAAAAGAGATCACTCTGACGCCGAAAAAACTGCACTTAACTCTTTCTCCCGAGAGTATCCCTAAAAAAGAAGAAAAATACCATCACAGGGCATCACAGTCGACTTCCCTGAAACTAGCTGTCAAAACTTTTCTGGTGGCAACGGGGGCCGGGCACTCTTTTAATTATTAATCACACCCCAGAATAATTAGGGAAGCTAATGAGGGAAGGGGGAACATAGTCCGGGGGAGAAGGGGCAATTAATATGGAACCTTTTTGATGATCTCGCTAATGAATTTGCGAAAGACGAAAATTGCTCCCCAGCGACATTCATTAATCAGAGGCCGGCGAGTAATTAGCAGGAGGAAGAACCACGTGATGTCAAGGAATAACCAATCCCATTAGCAGATGGCAAGTGGGACCTGCGGCGCCATCTGGTGAGGTCGTGAGGCGCTACTTTAATTAAAAGGTTTTGGTTTTCTACTCTCTCCCGTTTGATGGTAATGATATGCGAGGAAGGAATCATCCGGGTCTCCTTTGTGAAAGGTGTGAAGTTATTAACACATACGCCGCGGTGAACAAGTCCGAAATAAGGCTTAATGTGCGCAGCGGAGGAATTTATATTTCGCTTGTAGGAGCCCAAGGAACGTTCATCTTAATTAGGGTGGACAGGGTTGAGACAATCAGAGGGTGTCAGGTTTGGAGGAAGTGTCAGATGGGCGGAATTGGGCCATATTCCCGACATAATGGTCTGGAAATATTCTGAGGAGGGTTTAAAGGAGTTCTAATGTGCCTTGGTCTCCGTATATTTTATTAAATATTAGACCTGTGCAGAGGAATTCCGGATAAAGATGCGTAAAATCAATTTACATCTCAATGCAGAAAACTTATCATTTAAACTTATGAACATTTTTTTGAGTAAAAACCCTAGTTTTTGTAACATGAATGCAGAAAGTGGTTTGAAAAGAAAATACCAATGATTTATTCTCACTAAAGTAAGTAAAGCAAAAGTAAGTATAGTGATAAGTCTCACTAAAGAGAATTCATCCTTATAAACAGAAAATATGTGTTAAAATTTCTGAAACTTACATTAAAAGTAAATACTAAATTTAAGGAATCCATAGTTATTATATTATAAGAATGCAAGAAAATTGTTTGAAAAGAAACTATAAATGATTAACTTGAGAGATGTGAGATAATTTATCTTTATAAACAGAAAAGGAGCACTGAAATTTCCAAAAATTTCTATAAAAACCATATATTATGATACTTCTTCTCTATCTGCAAATTCGTGCAACGAATATGATTGGAAATTACTGATTCTCTTTCAGTCGTTTCGAGTTTATCTTTATCTTGTTTTCCCTGTAATGGGAGAAACGTTCTGACGACACTCGCTAGATGGCAGCAGGAAGCGCTTTACTTACAAAAGGGAGGAAAAATCTTTTCTCTCATCGTGAGGAGAGGATGCGGATGGAGAGGAGATGAGGAGAAAGATAAAAAGGTGTATTAGATTACCGATTCAAAAACTTTTATACAAAAAATTATTAAATGTTTTTGTTTTTTCAAAGAAAAGATTCTTTTAAGGATAATACATTAATAAAATATACTTAACTTTTAAGAAATTTTTCTCCGCTAATAGATTTGCTGAATTTATATAAGTTGAACCAAAGTTAAAATACGAATGTAGAAAGCTTCTTGAAAAAACATCAATTATTTGAAACACATGATGGTCTCACTAAGGAAAATTTATCTTTAAAAATAAATTATCCTTATAAATTATATAATGGTAAAAGACATCATCTCTCTTACATATCACACCACTCAAGCATCTACTTTAAATTAAAATTAAAATTGGCAATTTCATATCAAGAATTTTTATACAAAATGAGGCACCGCTGAAATTTACTTCATTTTGAATAACTATTAATTAGAATTACTGGAATTTAAAACTTTTTCAAGACCAATGATTATATCAATATATACTTACTACTTTATTTTTGACTTATTATATCTTACACTAATAATAAAAGACATCATGTCTCTTACACAACACATCATTCCATCAACAGCATCAATTGATATCCCTGCGATAATAGCATATCCCATCTGACATAATTGCCATCACACAATCAACAATCCCTTTTTTCACCACCCCCCAACGGTCTCCCTAATGAAATCAGCGCCCACACCAAAAGGGATAACGATTGGTCACGGGGCCTTTGTGCACCCCCGTGATTTATCGTCTGGGGGGACAATCACACCCCCGGTCACAGTGAAGGCAACAAAAGGTCGGATATATGCATGGTAAAAGAGAAGCGGTGGTTTTTCCGCATGAAATATGATTAATACGGCCCTGATCTGCTGCGATGATGCCTTTGCCTTAAACGGAGGGGTTGGGGGCCATTATCATAAAGTGCGGCCTCTAACGACGGTTGTGTGCCGTCTCTCTATTCTTCGGGGGGTGACCTCTTAATCAACCCCCAGCCTGTTCGGAATCTGTTTGAGCACCCCCTCTTGGTGACGTGTTGGGAAAGGTATGGCGTTTACGGGGAGATAAATTAATTTGGAGGTGATGTTTTTATTAGAGGGAATTATGGAGGATCATATTGTTGTTTTCATTCGGGTTCGTCAATATTTCTTGAGCTAGTTACGGAACTTTAACGCTGAAAAAGCTACTTTTGCAATACTTTTTACTTTATTTTACAATAAATTTAAGTTTTTTTTAATTGATCCATTTTCCCCTCAAACGAATTTTTCAAATTCAATTCACCCTTTAATAGGTATATTGGTATATTTTAATGTTAATATACTTAAAATGTTAGTACACAATATTCTAACATTAATACATCAGTACTTTTTCATATCTTAATCTTCCTTAGTTTAATTATAATAAATATTTAACGTCTTCTAATATAAAAGTATGAAAAATAACTGATTTTAATGAATAAAATATTTCAAAATTTTTAAAACCGTCAGTTTTCCGGTTTTATTTTCATGACTCTTAAAACTTCTAAATTGATGGGAAATAAAATGTTTTTAAATATCAATACCAAAATAAAAAAGTTATGTATGTAAAAGTGAAAAGGCACAGTTTAGATGAAATTACAATTGAATGCCTTTTTTGAATGCATTGCCTATCAAAACAAATCCATTCACTTCAAAACAATTCGTTAAGAAAAGTATTCAATAAATCCTCATAACGCACCAATACCAAAACCCATCAAACCCAAGTCTCAACTAAAATAAGAATCAACGAAACCCTCGCTTCCAATTTCTTCCAACAAAAACCCCCTTAACAAAACGGGCACGCGCCAAAACAAACCGAGAGAGCAAAAAGCTCCACAACGAAGTTCCAAGATTGATTCCCCAACCCATGTGTCTGTCAGTTGTCCTATCAACAGAGAAATCTATCTGTCTCTTTCTTCCACAAATCCCAGAAAGTCCCCTTTTTTAGGGAAAATGATTAGATGAAACGTAATGACGTAGAAAATGTCCTTTTCTCAGAGGATCGACGTTTTCGCCATCTCCATAAATGACAAATGGCCGGAACGGACGTTTGATCATCGGTCTGACAATCCCATCGGCCGATCTTCGAACGATCTGTAATTGGAAGAGAAAGCGAGGGCTGTCCTTGATGTCCCTTTGATTGCTTGCTTGGCTTTTTTTATCTTTACTTTGGGATTGTTTGGATTGAAATGGTTGTGAGGAAGTATTGGTTTCAGACTGAAGTTTAATTACCTTGTTCTATCCGTGACATTTTAAAAATAATTTAAAATTTTTAATGAAGATTAATAGCTACTGAGTACTACATTTCCATTTTATGGAATACGGCAAATCTAAAGAAAAATAACATTTGAAATACTAATTTTTTAAAATGGATTGGGTGAATCAACTTCAAATAACCAATTAACCTTTTTGTCCTGTTCACTCATCTTTAAAATTCTACCTGGTAAGTGTTAAAATTGGTTTCTTAATATTTTACTCTCCAATATTCTTCCATTTGTTTTCTGATGCCCTGGCATTACTTTACTATTAGAAATTTGGATTTTTTTGACGTTACATCTTTTTAGGGAACTAGATAATGTTAATCTTATCATTTAGGCTACAAAAACATTGTCGTTTTTAGTTGTTTAATTTTTGGGGAAATTTTAGAAGGAAGTGTAATTTATTTAATACCATGCGATTAATTGTTTACGAAGTAAAGAAATTAATAACAATAAACAGTTTGGCATTTTTTTAGACTTCGATATTGTTGAAATCCTAGGAGGCTAGAGAAATTGGGATAAAAACGATTTATGGGATCGTTGATTGAGGAAATATTTCCTCTCAAATCCACGGGGATTACCTAATACCTAATAGATCATATCTAAAATGTCATGTTTATTAAGGATTCGATAAGCATATCCATTGGTATAACAATGGATGAAAGAATTTTTGTGAAATCTAGCTACAAAGAGCAAGGAAATAACCTAAAATCCAATAAATGTGTTTGTTGATAGCAGCACCCATTTTATACCTCACATTCTTGGCAACTAAATCCCCGCTACACAAAACTCCACCCTACGAACATCTTCACCACCCAACACCCCCAAACAACATCCCTTTTCAATAAAATATCGACTTCCCCTCAACAAAACCCTCATCTTACGACGCCTCCGCACATCTCAATCAATCCACCCCACCTAAAAAGTCGTTAAAATCGGGACATTCCTCCCATTCTGACAACAGAGACGACCCCCTCCCCCCTATAAAAAAAAAGAGCAGACGCCCGAATAAAGGCATAAAGGCGCGAGATTACCATAAATCCGAATCAACGCGAGAAGAAGAAGACAACAAATAATAAAAAGGGACACCCAAACATCTCCATCCCTGTGACATATCCGGAGCTTTGTGACACCACAGAAGGGCCAGATGTCGCGCGATAGGTAGCGGTCGCATCCAATCCCTGATGAAGACATCGACGCGGAGTCCTCCTCCGTGGATGGAAGTTATTAAACGTTGCCAGCAGACAAACAGGGGTGGGACAGCTGGCGGATATGCAAACGATTGGGGAGGGTGTAAATGAAGCTAATCGAGTCTGAATGGGGAGCAACGGTGTTTGGCTTCCGGGTGATTAAGATCGAGTGGGGATCGAATCGATTATTATTTTTAATTGGTATCGATTTTTATCTCTCAATACCGATTCAAATTTTTGTGGAGGAATAACTCGGGGGAAACTAGCTTAATTTTTAATACAAAGCTCTCTCAGGTATTGAATGCTTATACCTAATGATAATAATAACAATGATAATAAAATACAAATAAAGTGACAAAAATTTTTGTAGTTAAAGTATATTTGATTCCTAAGAATGCTAAATGAGTACTGATATTCATAGTTACGGATATAGTTTTTTAATGATTCAAGCTGCGTGTGCATTATGTTACTTTAGTTACAAATCAAGTTATTTTTAAATAGATCAAACTTTTTTCTTCAGCTTTATTCATTAACATATCCTTTCAGTCGATGCTGTAGTACCTATAACCTAGACAAACCCCGAAAATTTAATAAAATTGATAAAAATACAAGTTATATCCAAGATCATTTCTTTTAAGACTAGTACGACTGTAAGCAAAATGTAGTGTATCCCTCGATGAAATTTAAGCCATTGGCATGTCCACAAAATTTTCGAATATTAAAAAAACATGACCTCAAAAATTATCCTTTTAAAAATTTCTCTAAAATTTAACTTAAAACACGAACCATCATTAAAAGCATTGATAATTTTGTTTTCTTGGACAGAGATAAGACGAAAATAAACAATAAAATTCAATCTAGTTAACCTAAAAAAGTAAATAGAAAAACTTTAGTAAGTTGTAGCTATAGTTTAACCCTTTGTTGCATACAAATAATCTGGAGAAGTAAAAAGAATATACATGCGTTTTCTCTATTTAAAATAGTCTTAAAAATAATTAAACAAATTAATTTGATTCAGATTTGGTTTTAATTAAGAGTTACAGTTTGTCCACTACAGTGGACAGTATGCGTATAAGCATTATGAATAAACATTAACACGAATTTGATTTTTTTAGAATTTTAATGATGGAATTTGTAAAAACAGTCAGATTTTGCATCAATACATAGATATATTTTACATTTGGTGCATGAATATGTGGATTTTCTGGATCAATTTCAAATTTTCAAAATTTTCCGTTTTGGATTTCTCCTGAAATATAAATAAAAATAAGATATAACTTTAATTTGGTTATAAGATAAATACCATGCTTAATTCAAATTAATTATTTAAAATAAAGTGCAGCAAATATGTGGATAAGACCCTCCCTCTGATATTTGGAACTTATTTTGTGAAAGTTTCCATCCCATAATGTCATAAAAACATGATGACGTTCATGACGTCCACTACAGTGGACAGAAAACATTAGCTTGTGTTCATGGCGTCCACTACAGTAGACAAACGAAAAACTACTAATTATCTCAACAGAATTAGCTTCTAAACAACATTTTTTTACTGATACTCAAAATAAAATGTCTAAAATCAATAAATATGAATAAAATATAACATTAGAATGAATTGCTAGCACTTTTTAATAACATTTAAAATAAGCAATCGTACAAACCTGCATGTAGAGGTAGAAGCCATTTTCAAAATGATGTGGCTTCAATCTGTGGAGTGGTGCTGCCATCTATGATTTACCATTGAAAGCTCAAATGATGTAGAAGGTAAAAAAACTGAAATGAAATCTGTAAAGGCATTTACGGAATAGCAAAAAATTTTTAACTTTTGTCCACTAGAGTGGACATCATGCAACAAAGGGTAAGAATAAAAAGCAGTTGAAATATGAAGTTATCACACATATTATGTATAATTTCAAAGTAACGCGTTTTTAAAAAATCCCTAATTTTTTTTTCAATTTTCAAATAATTATCTTCTCTTCAATATTTACTCATTTCGCATCAAGCCAATCACATCACGTCAAACACAACACCCTCTCCACCACCAAATTACATCCTCCAACTTCTCAACTCCACTCCCCATTTAAAAAAAATCATTGGGTGTGTTCCATCACAATTTACTCCTCCTCGGACCCATAGAAAACCCGAACCAGACCCGAAAAAAGAATACTGCTGCCTCCCTCAGCAACGGTCCCCTCAACTCGTTCCCTCCCCTCAGACCTCCAGGGGGGATTAATTGAAGGGGAGGCGTGGGCCCATGTTTGGATTAAAAGCAGTGAAAGTTAATGTTTCGGAAAGACAGAAGATTATGGGCGTGTAACACGTGGGATGTAACACCCACCGTCCTCGGTCCATCGTCCGGAAGAAGCGCCGGACCGAACCGCAAAGCTGTCGCCAAGGCCGGATTGGACAATCCGGCAGGGAGTGTGGAGATCGTTGAGGGGCCTATCTTCCGGGCAATGTGATGTCAGGCCGGTTGGAGTTTTGATTAAAATGAGGGAGGGTTCTGTAATCGTGAGGTTAATCTTTCTTAACGGTTACCTTAATATGAATGACTTATTAAACCGAGTGGAATTTATCTTTTAGGGAATTTGAAGAGGCCAATATAACAGGGCAGATGGAAGATTGCACTTTTGGGTATAGGTTCATTCATTTTAGGAATAGGATACCAATAGACAAGTATTAAATGATATTTAAACATTCGTTTTTAATATTTTTAATGCACATAAGTACTTTTGGTAAATTACTCAAAATCGAAGGACGATACATGAGTATTCAGTTTTTGCATGACGAAAATATGAAGCCATGAGCAACAATGACCAAATACATTTTAATTTGAACAAAATAATTAGAGAATGAATGCTATTAAAATTAAAATAATAAAGCCTTTTTGAGTTTATTTTCATTAAAAAATATATTTTAAGTTTATCCTAGCATTAAGAAGGAATAAAAAAATCGAATATTGAAAGTTTTTGAGAGAAAGAAACAATGTATAAAAGATATCGAAAGAAAAACAAAAAATTATAACAAATCCCTAAGATATACTATATCAATATCGAAAAGAATTTGAACTAAGATTAAGAAAAAAGTGTCGGTTGAATTCAAAATAATGGATCATGGTCAAAATAAGTAAATAACCATAACATTTCCCCCCTCCTCCAGTAAGCATTATAACTTACGTCTATCACTTCTTACCGTATTTTGTGGCATGTATTTTATGTTAGAAATTATTTAAATATTTCCAATACACGAAAATAATGCATATATTTGATAAATACACTTTATAAGACTTATAATTCTTAATTTTTATCTCTATCCAATTAATTTATCCATGTGGAACTTAAACCAAAAAATTGTTTACCGAAATTTTATACGGATAATCTGGACATTTTCATATTCTCCGTAAGAAAAACTCAAACACATTCTGATGTCGCAATCAAAACTGCCCACATTTCAAACTCCTCTAACCCCATCCGGTCTTCAATAACCCTCACGTCCCATATTCCAACATTTCTCGGCGAGAAACACCCCCAAAAACCGCTTTAATACGAGCGCGCGCTTTAATATAAACAGATGACAGAGAACCTGACGCTCCGCGTAATCTTTCCTGTCCAATACGGCGGCCATCGCATAAAAGGCGAATTTTCCCCGCACTTTGAGACTGTCAAGGGGGAAAAAATCCCTACAGGAAAGTAATGCTCCGGAATTCGTCCGGAGAGAAAAACCCGTTTATCCCACACGATAGAGGTTGACATTCCATTTAAATATTATGAGATTGTGGTAAGACGGCATCAAAAATGCGACTATCGGCCCGCTCTCTCCGTCCCGCCATTTTTTATTCAATATTCGAAAAGGGGGGCTTTCCGAAAAAAGTTGGCATATGCCCAAGAAAATGGCGCGTGGACTATTACCCTCCCCCCAAAACGACACCGCAGCCTCAAATGCTCCTTCTAATGTCCAGTTTACTGGGCTTTTATTTACACCAAAGTAGTTTAACTCAAAATGATACCCCTGTATATATCTATATGCGGCCCTTTTTCGGGGGGTATTATATACAGGGGCGAGACGCCCTTTGGATATCATTAGGGCGCAACGTCAGGAGTAGCCCCTGTGACATACGTTCCTGTGATGGATGCAGCCCTGGCCCGTTTTAATATTGGCTCTCGGACCGGCACCTATCAATCACGAAGTGAAGTGAAGGGGGCGCCCCCTTTCGCGCGTGGGTTGAGATGTATGAGCCCCCCCAGCATTGTGTTTGTGTTTTGATTTTGGTGGGAAGCCGAAGATAAAATAATAGCGCCCCCTGATGATGAAAAAAGGAGTCGCCTCATTTGAAGTGGGGTGTTTTTGAGTTTTACAAATGGGCTAGCGATATATAAAAAGCTCTGCTATATAGGAGATTGTTTCGTGCTCTGGTGGTGGGTGTATGTATCTGTCTGTCTGCAGGTTCATCAAAGCTCGGGTTGAGCTGTCTGTTTTTCCGAGAAAGGAGGTCAGCGTTTTTTGAAGGGGTTTCTCTTTAATAAAAAGGTCTTGTGTGGTTGTTTTTGTTTTTGCTGGCTGCTTTGTCAAGTTTTATTGGAAACTGACAATCACCGCTGGGAAGGGTTTCTGTGAGGGGAGGTCGAGGAGATTTCTTCCGTGGAAGAATTTTTGAGGAATAGTTTGGGTAAAGTTTTGGACGTGTTTGATCAGTAAGTTAGAAAAAGTTTTTGTGGAATTTTTTATGAAAGTTGCTTGGTAAAAAAATTGGCAGGCATAGAACTCGCTAAATCATATTATTTACCCGTCAATTGAGATATTTAATAAACTTTGCAGTGGGTTTTGTGCTACACTGTGTGCGTTTGATGATGGTTTTAAGTTTCAATCCCCCTTTTAGAATACTATACATTAGGGTGGCCCTTATTATAATGTAGAAAATTTTATTTCAATATTTTGTTTCGCGCCGGGCTGATTTTTTTTCCTTTTACTATAGAATGAAAGTGTGCAAAAGGATTTTCCAATATTTTAATATTAACACGTGCCTCATCGGGGGTGAAGTTTTCCCATAGCGCGCCATAGCAATATAGTATGGCTTACGACGGGAATAGCGTCTCCGCTAAGAATTAAGAAACATAAGACTTCGTAAGACATAAGAATATTATTAGTATGCATTAAATTAGTTAAAAAGTCAAGAATTAAACAAAAGTATTTATTGAAAAAAAATTAAAAAGCATACATATTGCATATAATTCAGAACTGCTTAACGTAAAACAACAATTACACTACTCGACAAAAAAATAGGGTCAAAATGCTTCTGACACAATTCAAGCAGATTCTTATGTAAAATGATCCCCTGAATCCGAATCCGACCCCCGTTTTTCTCCATCACGTACAAATTTTCGGGGAACAGCCCCTCCCCTTTTTTGCGTTTTTCGATGACTTAATGACTTTGAATTCGATTTCCAGGGGCAAAAACTATTACTTTAGCCTTTAAATTACACCCGAGGGAACAAGAAAGGTTAAAGCTTCTAAAATATACAAATTTGTAGCCAATGGGTAAGTTTAAGGGGTTATTACCCCCCTAAAAATGCAAAAAAAATCGTTAAAAAGTATAGAGATTGTTTTTGGCTATTTTTTCCTCTACTTTTTCACGCAATTTATCATTAAAGGATTCTAACCCTTCCCCAAGAACCCGAATTTAATGAATATATGCAGCAGGGATTTTTGCTAGTAGCGGTTGAGGTGTTAGCGCCCCCGAAGCATCGCGGTAGAGACTCTCTGAATCGCGCCGCCGCTAGTGAACTCAGGAATTAATATTCATATTTTGAAAAGCTCAAAAATTGCATTGTTCTTATATTTCAGGTATATCCTGAGGGAAATTGTTCAGTTCGTTAAAAACTGGCCATTTTTTGGGAATGGGGGTTTCATGTTTCAAGCTGTTAATAGATGCGTGGGCTGTGGATAACAATTGGGGGTTGTCCCATTAAAAATTGAGGGTGATGGGGGAAAACGGGTGTCATATTTGCGTTCAAGAGGTCATTTTACACAAGAATCGACTGAAATTTAGTCAGTAACAGTTGGAATTTTTTTTGTATAGCAGTTTAACCCTTAAGTATGGCATAGAACCCTTCCGAGGGTGCTTTGGGGGCGCTAACACCTCAACCGCTTTTCATAAAAATCATTGCTTTATATATTCATTAAATTTGGGTCCTTGGGGAAGGTTTAAGACCCTTTAATGATAAATTGCGTAAAAAATTAGAGGAAAAAATAGCCAAAAACAATCTCTATAATTTTTAACAATTTTTTTGCATTTTTAGGGGGGTAATAACCCCTTAAACTTACCCATTTGCTACAAATTTGTATATTTTAGAAGCTTTAACCTTTCTTGTTCCCTCGGGTGTAATTTAAAGGCTAAAGTAATAGTTTTTGCCCCTGAAAATCGAATTCAAAGTCATTAAGTGATCGAAAAACGCAAAAAGGGGGAGGGGCTGTTCCCCGAAAATCTGTACGTGATGGAGAAAAACGGGGGTCGGATTCGAATTCAGGGGGTCATTTTACATAAGAATCTGCTTGAATTGTGTCAGAAGCATTTTGACCCTATTTTTTTTCTCGAGTAGTGTAATTGTTGTTTTACGTTAAGCAGTTCTGAATTATATGCAATATGTATGTTTTTAAATTTTTTTCAATAAATACTTTTGTTTAATTCTTGACTTTTTAACTAATTTAATGCATACTAATAATATTCTTATGTCTTACGAAGTCTTATGTTTCTTAATTCCTAGCGGAGACGCTATTCCCGTCGTAAGCCGTACTATTGCTATGGCGCGCTATAGGAAAACTTCACCCCCGATGAGGCACGTGTTAATATTAAAATATTGGAAAATCCTTTTGCACACTTTCATTCTATAGTAAAAGGAAAAAAAATCAGCCCGGCGCGAAACAAAAATCCAACTTTGAAAAATAAGGGCCACCCTACTATACATTTTTGGTACTCTCAAAAAATAAATCAATAAACGAAAAATTAATAAAATTCAAACATAACCAAAATTTTTTGCAGTAAAATATACGTAATTTTAGAATAATTGCCTGGGAACAGTAATAAGTTATGTGTTATAGGCTCGTAAGTAATGAAAACAAAGAATTAAGAAAATTGTAAGGAGTGTGAATGACAGAATTAACTAAAACTACTTACTGTTGGCCTACATCAATACAAAGTTTTTATTGTTAAGATTGCTTACAATAGAATAATTCTAAAAACTTAGCTAATATTATCTTTATTTTAGTTTTATAAGTTTATTTATCTCCACAAACCCCAACTTCAAAGACAAAAAATATAACCACTCCCGAAAACTTCCTCCAGAACTTTTTCTCCAAAGATGTCCAACACACAAGTCACGCCATCCAAAAAAAAAATCTTGAAAACCTGTCACCAAAACCCGAACACACAAACCTACTTCCCTCAAAAAACAAGACCATCACACAGAAAGAAACCTCCCATAAGACAGCGGGTCTTTTCCAAAAATAAAAAACAGCACACCAGTCGGTGGCATCACCAGGGAGGGGCAGTAGTATATGAACGATCCAATATCCTAGGTCTGGGCCCTCTGATGCGATTTTGATGGCCGAATGTCCGTGAATCATGAAGAATGGTCCAAAGGGACGAAAGAGGCCTTTTTTTGGCCCCCACCCCGCGGAGGAAGATTGGGCGCAGCAGCTTGCGGATATGGCCCAATATCTCTGGACAGGACATGACAAGACCAAAAGATGTCGGTGAGGGATGCCCGAGATGAGAGTTCAGCTCTGGTTTTAGGGGAGGAGGTTCTTTTTTGGGATGGATTTTTTGGAGGTTGCTTTCTGGAAGTTTGTTGTTAAAGCGAGACGAAAGGGGGATTTAGAAGGGTTTTGATCAAATTAGAGTTGTATCGTTAGATAGAAGGATGAAGGGAATTTGACGAAATAATGTGAAAATGATGGTGGAGAAAAGGAATAGAAAATTGCTCAAAATAATGTGGAACCTTACACTTTTCTGAAAGCTATCCTAAACACAATGAGTGATTTTTCCGTGTTCTATGTTTTCTTTTTTTAAATATTAACTCTTCGTGATGGATAGTAGATAATCCTATGGTTTTCTCATATCTTAGGTATTTAGTTTTATGATTTATTGGTTTACGTATACTATGGGCTTAATATTGCCTGATGGTCTGTATTTTCACATCATTTTAGAAATACCAAGTATCAATAATGTGCATTTGAAATAATGATTTGTTTGCGATCATTTATTTAGAAATTGTTTATTTTCTTAGTAAAAATATATCAATTTTAAAGAATGCTGTTTAAATGTGATGTTTAATGTAATTTCTTATATTAATTTCACAAAAAATATCAAGATATTTTTATTTAAGGAATTTAGTCAAAAAAGATGACAAATATCAAATCATCTTTAGGAAAAACCAATTCATTACTCAGGAACAAACTACGTGTAACTATATATAAACTTCAAAAAGCAGGCATTTAACTTCACTCCTTCATTCATAAGTTTCTCTTCAAGGTAAATATCATACAGAAAAAGAATAATAAAATCCATTAAAAAAATCCCTACGCATTGAACACCACATTAACTCCAAACAGAACTTCTACGCTGACTCTCCCATCTTCAATAGACCTTTCCCACAACACAAAAAATACGCCCAACCTAACACCAAATCCCACCTTTCCCACACTAACACGACACTCACAGCCCATCAGATTGATACCTGATTATTGGCGACCATCACATCTCATCACTTGGCGACAAGAAGAAGAAAAAGCAACCCTCTCCATCCACCACTGATGAGAAGGAGCTCCCGCATCAATCAGTAGCAACCCCCTCTCCCTATCCGATCCACGGAGTATTCATCTGGGGAGATATCTCAATAGGTGCCCAGAAATTTATGACTCCAACATGTGTTGTCCCCTACCAGTAGAGAGAGAAAAAAATATGGAGGTGGGGTGTCTGATATATATGTAGGGAAAAAAAGCTCGGGTGGAGGAGGAGAGGGAGAGTTTTCTTTTGGTAAGGTTGACCGAGTCTTTTGATGGCTTTTGGGAGATGAAACGGAGACTCGGGCTTTTTGTTAGTAGGCAGTGAGGGAGGGAAAACTGATGATCTTGTTTGGGGATATAAGTCAGTTAAAATTTGAGGATGGGGGGATTTTTATGGCGTTTATCGATGTTATGGAATGGTGATCTCAATTTGATAATTCTATTCCCATTTCATGCGAAATTTATGAGTGTTGCGTAACTTTTTCCCTATAATGAAATGGGCTCTTATCCTTGTAAATATACAAATAAAACACTGTATGACGTTAATGGTCTTTAACATTTAATATTTGTGTATTCAAATAAAAATTTAAAAAATTAGAGGGTAACAGTAAAGTGCAATTTTTAAAAGCCTGTAAGTATTTTTTAATCTTCACCTATTAAAATTGACCTCATCGTATCACTCTCTCCTTTACAAAAATATTTTTCTGTCTATTTCTCTCCTTCCCTCATTCATATCTACCATGTGTACCTCTCCTGTTCTATATCTCTCACTCATCTTCTTTAATTTCTCATTCCTCCCCTCTCTCTTTATCTCTTAGTCCAGTTCCTTCACACTTCTTATCTTCCCATTTTTCTCTACCCATCAATATATTCTCAATATCAATAAATCTCTCACTATCTCTTACTTCGATTAACTAAGCATTCTGAACTTCCTGCATTCCACTATAATAAAGCATCTACAGAATATAGGCCACAACTTAGTCAATAAGGTAATTTTTACCAGAACCCTATAATTTCTTCAATTCATTCCCATACAGATGACACACGGAAACATTTGGAACGCCAATTTATTATCTCCACTGACTCACACATCACCGCATCTAATCAGTGCAAATCACTGAAAGACAAAAAACGCATATTAAAACAACCAACCCCCTCCTAAATTGATGAATAGGACACATATAAAATTTAATATAACTTCCCTACACACACATCACTCGAAACCCATGAAAAGGATGAGATATGATGGAAATCGAAATCGCCAACCCTCCTCCCACCCACTACAAAATTAATTCCCCCTCCCCTGAACAAGCAAAGGTGAGGGAATAGATGTCGCGGACGTTTTTCCTCCCTTGTCCACAGCTTGTCCTGATTAGTGCAGATCATTTAACTCTGAGACACGATCCCCACGCGCCCCCCTTTAAGGATCGCTTGGTTGAACAATGATCACTGTGTTTCAGCCAAAAGAACCAGCAGGGGCCCCTGGGAGGGATATCACAGTATCGATTATCTATTCTTTTGTTCTGTTTTTTTACCTTGTGCTTGAAGTTATATGAGTTTAGTTCTTAGTACTACCAAAAGAGAAAATACTTTTTAAATCTGATAGTATACCTCTGTAAGTAACAAGTTTTATGGTATTAGTAGTTATTTAAATATAGTGAGAGGAAACCGTCACACACAATGAAATGAATATGAATATATATAGTTGAGTAATACAAACAACTTAATTAATATTTTTTCTCTATTGTTTATAGCAGATATGTATTCTTACGTAGATTTTTAGTTTCTGTGTTTTGTTCGTTCCATGTAAAATTGCAATATAAAAATAATAAACGTTATGTTAAAAAACGTTACTTGTTTATTTTCTTTTCTTTGTATTCAAGTAAATTCTAGTTGTAGGAAATTTAACTATAATTAGTTCTTCAAATATAAAATTATTGCGTTGTAATTAAAGATATTCTGTTTCATTTAAATTTATTTTTCATTATTTTTATATTTACATTAAGTATCCATATCATTAATAAATAAGCTTTTAATTATGATCTATGAAGTAAAAATAGAACCTAGAAAAATATTTTTTAACAAAACCAAACTCATAAACAAAACCATACATATGGATAACTAAAGAAGTCATTTTTCTGCGATCAAAGATATTGAACACTATAAATATTTTGCCATAACTCCAACCAAACGCAACATAGGTATACGAACGAACGAATAAAATTATCCATCACAAACTAAAATTATAGATTAAAACTGTTAACATAAGATTAATGTTTAAAATTAACTTCAAAAGCATTAAACTTTTAAACTAAAAAGTTTATTGAATTTATTAAACTGATACCCATTGGTTAAGTAATAGTCATTTGAAGTAATAAAGATACAGCTTAGAAAAAAATGAAAGGGTTTGATCTTTATCACTATCGTAAAAATGAATATTAAAATAAATCGTCTAATAAGGTTTAATTTCAGTTAGTCCCGCATATTTCAGTACAGTTCACTTTTTTTCACTGTGGTGGTATCTTTACGTCTACCGACCGCATTTACTCCCCATTAATCACCCAACCAGCGAAGATACATGCTTTTGTCCTTCCACTTACAGAAAAAAAAGAGCATTCTCCCTCCGTTATTCTTCTGGACCCCCGTCTTGCCTGCGTTTGGCATTTTATAATAATAAACGCAGGAGTCCCCTTCTGACGTGAGTTCGGTCAGCGAGAAATGGATGAGTCGTCACTAATCACAGGAAACTTCCGAGGCAGAGGAAGAAAAAAACTGCTGGAGTTTTTGTTTTGTCATTTGGCAGCAGTCCGATCCCTCACCGCGGTGTCGTTTGGTTTGGACAGCTTCTAAATACGGACCACCGGACTGTGGAGGGCAGTTAATAGAATGAAGTTTTTTTTTAGATGGAGGGTGATAGAGCCCTTTGTCTTAGGATATATCCCGTGATCTTCGGAATCTATTGCAGAAAATGCGAGAAATATTCTAGTTATTTCAGTGGTCTCATTGAACAAAACGTTATACGATGAAATTACCCTCATTTGCTGTCAACAAAATAAACTGGCGTTGATTCATTACTTTTTTTCAAATCAATGGAAAAGGAACAATTTTGAATAGATATGTAGGCTATATCTACTTAACACGCCTGTTCAATAGTTAAAATACTATAGTTAAAATACTTATAGTTATACTAATAATAGTAGTTCAATAGATTAAATAGTGTATTTAATCTTAATACTGATAATGACTATTTTTGAGGAAACTATTAAAAATACTTATAACAACTTTACTTATTATGCGAAACAGTACCTAATTCAATATTTTCATGCTCAAATAGTCAAAGCATTCCATGCCTGATTCATTTGATACTGTTAAATCTATCCCAAAATTTATCCGTTATCATCTATATTTTATCATATTACCCCCTATAAATAACAAAACATTTTTGTTAAATATTTTATTGTAAAACTAGGGGATATGGTATTGTTCAAGACATTTGCACAAGATTTTTTTCGCTATGGTATTGTTGTTTTCGTAAAAATGCCATTTCTTCAGGCATAAAAAATGAAAAATAGTTGGACCTATAACAACATATACAAAGAAACTACTTACGCTTACAACGGTTCTTATGTAGAAAAAAAAACAAAAATCAATCATGTTCTCCAAAACTGTTTTCAATCATATTTTCCCCTGAGAAGAGAGCATCCTCAGGGCCTCAGGGATACCACAAAAAGCAACCCTCCACAAAAAGAAGCCCTTACACAGAGAGATACTCTTACTTCAATAATATTATTTCACAGCGTTTGGCAACAGTTATTTCAAACCAAACTGACAACCATCTGGTTTATGACTAATAGCCCACTTCACTCTTACTTTCACCAAAATGTTTGAAAATAACTTTATTTCCGAAGCTCCTGAATCGTCTTTAGACGTATCTCGAAAGCCGAAGCTTCCGTCGACAGATCTTTAGAAGTTACCGACTTTCTTTCTTCGTGATTCCCCCTTCTTCAGGAGGTGGGGAGAGAACTCTCAGGTAAAGGAGACACCTGACTCAGAGAACTGAAGAGTTTCGATTCAAGAGTTTACTGCAAAAGAATGTTTCTTTTCGTCGGTAACATTTAAAAGATGTGAGGGGATATTTAAATATGTATTCTTGCTTTTTTCAAGGTGGTAGTACTATTAGGACATCTGACTCATGTGAATGAAAAGTTTCAGTGCTTTTTGTGTTCATGACCTCGAAAAATAAATGATAATTTCTCCGGGGAATGATTTCAAAGCATTTTCTTCATGGATATAAATTTTTCATCCTTCTTTGATGAAAGAAAGAATAAAATAGTATTAAAAAACCTAGAATCAATACTCCTTCTCATTATTATTTACTTAGTTTCACCTATAAAAGAATTTGCAATTGCTAAGAATTAATTTTTAATCAATCTTTTAATTTAATTCCCATACCTGTAAAATAGTAACTAATACTACTAAATACTACCTGTAAAATAACAACTAAGTAGTTGTGGAAAATGTACTATTTTTATACAAAATATATCGATCAGATAAGAATGAATAAGTAAAGTTGTATTGAAATTAGAACTATGTTTACATGTTCTCTGATACGTTTATAATTATAAGGTATTCTCCAAATTCTTAACATTGGGTATTCTATGAACGATCAAATTTTACCATTAATTGACCATAATAACACAATAAGATACTTTTTGCCTAAGAATTCCCTGTTCATTAATTTTTTAGTGGCGTAACAAACATAACTAAATAAGATTATCAATTAAAAGATTATACTCTATATGAAATCATGGATTCTACACAAGAAAACATTGACAAATAGCCATGCGTTTTTATGAGCAAAAAAATTGAATTAATATCACGAAATAATTTAGTATAACTATTGCATAAGTGATACATCCCTCAACAAACTTAAACAATAGAGGTATATCCCCAAACAATTGATTATAACTCCCATCATTAAAGCTTCCAACAGGTAGGCCGGACCCAATAATAATTCTCCCACGGCCACCAAAAAAACTATTCCAATCACCGATTCCCACTCCTCCCTTATTTACACCCCCTAAATTAGCAAATTTGTCAGCCTCGCGGGACACTATCTAGTCTAGCAATCAGAGAAGACCTTTCGTGACAGTTTATCCCCCCAATTCCCCAGACAAATCGCTTTGTTTTTCGTATGGGTTTGGTAGCCATGGCAACGCAATTAGGGGTGTCGTGCGGCATGCAACAATATCTGCTTCATTCATTTGGTATCCTTTAATTCCAAAGTGGGCCAAGTCAGGAATTAATAGTAAATCCCAGTTACATTTTTTAAATTGAAATTTAAGTACAATCATTTGTTAATAACAGCAAACACAAATCTAAAGACCTAATACGCATACAGGTATAAATTATACAATTACAATGGCAATTGAATTAATTTAGAGTAATCAAAAACCGTTTGGGTCAGGCCGTGACTTAGGCCACTGATGGTGACATAGGGGACCTTTATGACCTATCTCTCACCGCAGGCGCCTGGGGGTTAAACGCTGCTGCATTTTTAATGGTCTCTGGCCTCTCCCCGTTCTTGAAACTTGTGTCACTTTGTTTATGGATCGGTCTGCGTGTCTGTTTGGTCTGTCGGGATGAAAGCTAATTCTCCCGTGTTTGGCTTGCGGTCTGTCGATGATTGCTCTTTTGGGAATCGCATGAGATTGGATGTGAGTGTAAATAAGATTGAGGGGGATTAAAACACTTTAAAGGTGTTTTAATTTAGACTTATTTAGTTTCATGTAATGATTTATTTAAATCTTTTTAAATTAAATGTGCAAAATAAACAGTGTCGTATTGTATATTCTACACATTTAGTTTATCTGGGAAAATATATTTATAAATATTTCTACAATAATTTTGTTTCGAAATTTTCGCTCACAAATAATTTGCATCACTATTCCTAGCGATGCAGCTAGGTATATTGTATCCACCAGAGTGATACAGATCCAGAAATGTGTTTCCACTAAGCTGACTCTTGCATTATACATATGTTTCGGAAAATATAGATCCATGCGGGATAATTACGCTATAAAACACCAATAATTTTTAACACATAATAATTTTTTTCTGAATATTATAACGTGTAAAACTTTACATTAAACCACATTAATTTCATCTTAAATTTTATTTTAAAATGACAGAGAAAGAGAGCTTAACGCACTTTTATCTCCAACAAGGGGATTATCAGACATTCCTACCTATTTTGTCAAAAGCTCTACCGTTACACAAAGTAAAAATATTTTTAGCCTAAGTCCGCAAAGGCCTGGAAGCAGTAGTAGAGATTTCACCTTTTTGAAAACAAAATTAGCCGTGATCCCAGATGTTCCTAATTAAATGTTGAATGGACTGCTTTACTTGACTAAATAAGGCTCGAAGAATCCCCTATCAATTTGTTTAAAAGTATTCCATTGGATACCCTCCTTAGTCAGAGCTATTATCATGCATATCCTCGCTATCAAAAATCTAAAAGACGATAATCCATTATCAACATTCTGATCCTCTTCACTGGCTATAATCAATCGTAAACCTCAAATGCCACGATATAGCCTCAGAAGAGATAGATGGTAGGAAAACTTCTGTACCATCCAAGGATCACCTGGGCAAACACCACGAAACGGTCACAGAACTGAGAGGTGGTAAAGGAGAACTTCAATATGTTCGATGATACCACGAAGTCACCTGGGGCAGCATCAATTATCCCATAGGATACCATCCAAGCATGACAACGTTCGCGTGGACAAGAAAGCACCCCCGTGATGGACCTCCAGTGGTCTTCAGGAAGATCCCCAAAGATACAATAGGACAGCAGATCGTGCGGAGTGTCATCCTTTGAATGGGACGGATGGTGGGATCATTTTTTGTAAAGTAATCTTTTTTTTTGTAAAGGTTAAACGGAGCGGGACAAACGTAAATAGGTGAGTCTATTAGAATCAATGGGTAGCAACCTAGGCACTTTCAGGTGGGTCTACTGGTTTTACTTTGCTTCTGCATGGTTTGGTATTTTGTGGTGTGTGTTTATTTCTGGTTTTTGGAGAATTTGTGCTTGTTTTTCTTGTATAGAAAGTGAGAATTCCTTAGTTATTCACATTGCTGCATTTAATCTATTTTTGAGTAAGATAGCTTTTTAGGAACCATTTTATCGATAAAAACTATGTTGATGGTTTAGCTTAGAGAGAAACCTTTCGATAAAAAAGAAAAAGAAAGTTAGACGTAATAGTTTTAACTCCTTGAATAAGAATACTCCCTTACTTTCTTAATTATGACATTATTTTTTAAGTATATAGCATTGAGTTGTTATTATCGTTTGAAGTTCTGAAACGAAAAATAACAATCGAAAACTTTAGGTATGATTGCAATGTTTTGTTTTTATATGAAATACATTGAATACTTTTTCCAAGTAAAGCTAGATAGGATATACGCATAATATAAATAAATTACATTAAGTATCCCTACCCAGACAAAAAATTAAGCTAAAATTTAGCTCTAAGAAAAAGTAGTCAAGCAAAATGTAAAGGATAAATTAAATTTTTCCTGGTATCTTAGATTAAGAATCCTAGTTTGTATTTTTAAATATTTCTGTCATAATCTGTGAAATAAGTTATATTAATTAAAATTAAATAAGTTAAAAGAAATGTCTCACAAATTTGAGTTCACAAGTTGAGATCTTAGATTAAGAACCCTAGTTTGTATTTTTAAATATTTCTGTCATAATCTGTAAAATAAGTTATATTAATTAAAATTAAATAAGTTAAAAGAAATATCTCACAAATTTGAGTTCACAAGTTTGAGATATTTTACACTAATACTATCCTACTACGAAATACGAATTAGCATATTTACTCCATTCTGCCCTAGTTTATATGATGTCGGTAGGGTCAAAGAGTAAAAACTAAATTTCCGTTCCAAGAAATCCTTTTCTCATGTATTTACCTAAAGGTTTACCCAAATGGTAATGGATTTACCCTGTCTATATAGAAAAGAAGCGTCGTGTGACCATGAATAGGACGGGGTGTCTCCACGTGCGTTTCTATGGAAGACCGGACGTGAGGAAGACGGGATGTCATCCATATGCGTCCAGGAGCTGACGAAAAAGAGTTGTTCCTTTGTGTCATCGCTTCCAGAGAGGCGGACACCTGGAGAAGCTTCTGATGGACCCCGTAGCCACGAAAGGACGCCGCTAGTCAGTGTGGTGCCGAGGTTGAAGTGTTTTCAATTTGATGGGATGGGATAGAAAGATGTGAAGAGAGAGATTATACGGAATACGAGTACAACAGTACGCGCTTTGGAGAAGTGCCTAGTGGATACATTACAATTATAATACATTACAAGATTTTTCAATTATGTAATTAAATGTGTTTTTAACAATCGATATTAATGCATATGTTTTATAAATTGTTTACTTGATTCGCGAAATAGTTTTTTTGAATTTATGATTAAGTCACTCATTTCTTGTTTATTCATAAAAATTGCTTGATAAATTCTTTCATAGATCTTAGTTAGATCCCTTTTCTTGTGTTTTGAACCTTTGCCTCCAGGAGGACTTTATGAACTCGTATTTTGAATGGTTGGAAATGTAGATGTAGGTGAATTTTTAAACTTAAGAATTTTATGGCCTACTACAGACAATTTAATTTTTAAAATTTATTTTAATATAGGTATTGTAGTTAAAATGCTAGTAAATCAGTAATTTTGAGGCTTTAGTACCAACAAGGAACTAATTCCAAAAGCTGTTGGAGTATGAGTTAGCTTCTTTCTGCTGCAAGCCATGGGTGCAAGCGTTTCAATTATTAGAGATTGATGCCATAAAGCAAACCTAAACATTGAATTGTCATTTCTGACTCTTATCTTCATCTGAGATTTGTTATCTCGGATTCTCTCTCTTCTACTTCGAAGGGAAAAAATCTTGTCCAACTGACACTACAACCAACATTCTAGCTCCTCCTGGAATCATCATATCTCCAAAATCTCCCCCAACAAACCATCAGGAGCGAGAAAAGGCATAAACAGGGGGTAAAAAGGGGATTCCCTAACCTCAACTCCCCCTAAAAAGTATTATAACCCCGCAGTCACTTGATTCAAACGCAAAGCCGGGACATTCCGAACAGTCAAGTGAACCCCGTCCTTACCACCAAAAGAACCCCATCCCTAATAGAGAGCTCAGGGGTCAGTCAGGGCCTGTCAATGGAACAAAAATCGAACCGAGTGGACAGAGCGGGGATAAAGCCGGCTTTAGCTTTGTAGGGCCGCGTGAAAGTTTGGGATGCATTTGTAACCCTCAATATTCTCTCTATTGAGCTGTAGTCAGAGATTTCCGCTCGGAACCCATCTCGGCTATGAATCTTTCGCTTCGCTGTTATTTAAGTGAACCCTCGCCTTCCTTTTATTGTTATTATTATGCGAGGTGACGCCAGGTGGGGTGGATCGGAGTTTTAAGGGGTGTTTCCCTTGGACATTCCTCTTCTACACGGGGCATGTCCTTTTATGGCTAAGGTCAGTCCCTGTTTAGGGTTAAGGTGATGCATTGGTGTCTTTGTTGGGGAGCATCTTTATGTAGGTAGGTTTTATGTCTCTGTTTTGGTGAAGAAGGAGAAGGTTAGGTGCACGTGTTAGGGATGCAAGAGTAAATTTACGCAATGGGCTCACAGTTTGGGGTGCAAATTTATGGAGTACTACTAAATTTTAGTGATAAGCATGATTTGCAAACACTTGTGAGAGGAGGAATCCAAAGTATAACTGCACCTGAGTAAAACGTAGTGATTTGAACATTCATTTTAAGGGTTGAGGTGATACAGGGTGCATCTTGATGTTTGGGGATTTTATGTTTCTATACTGGTGAAGAAGGGGAAGCGTTTTCTGAGGTCTTGCACGTGTTAGGGATGCTACAGTAAATTTATGCAATGAGTTCCCTTATGGGGTGTAAATTTATTTAATGCTAATAAATTCTGGCGATAACCATGATTCTCTAACATTTGTGTGAGTAACACCATCTGAGTAAAACGTATTGATTTGAACATTAATTTCAGTTGATTTTAATGGATCAATCATTTATTATTATTAATAGAAAATTTTACTGAAATCATTTTTTAAATGTAGAAATAATTGTTATTACGGATGCGTGCTTAATATTGTTTTCAAATAATCTTGTGATTTTAATTTTTTTAAATGTGTTTTGTGGTACAAGACAGGGTATAATAAATTGGTGAAAAAGCTTTCAATTTTACAATTGTAGTTTATTTACATTTTAATAATGTGATAAAAATTTATATAAAGTAATAAAATTTTTTGTAAATGCACAAAACGAATACTTTATGCACCCTTTATTCAAATATTTAACACAATAAAAGTATCTTAGGAAAAGAGGATTTAAGAAAACCATAAATCAAGACCCTACCAAAATTTTGTAAAAATAAGTGAAAATTACTTCCATTTAAAAAATAATCGAAAGACAAATATAAAATAATGAACATTTATCAATTTATTTCAACTACGAAAATTTAATTGAAATAGTCACTCAAAATTGAACTCAGAGAAACCTTCAAACATGAAAAGTTTGCCATTGTAAATTACCTCATCATATCCAATCACACAAGCTCATACATCCCCAATTACCTGCACGAACCCCCCCTCCCACCCTATATCCGATGCAAATAAAACCTAACGACAGAAAAGAACTCTCCAGTTCCACCAGCCAAAACAAAACATCACGGGAAAACCCCTGAATATCCCTTTCAAAACAAACACCCCACAGGGATAAAATCTCACCTCCCCTTGAACTCCCCCTTTATAAAAAAAATCCTCCACCCTCCCCTACTAGCATCAGAAACCTCTGCCACTGACAAATCCCCCTGGGGAGCGAATCGAATACTACATTCACCCCTATCACCCCCAAGCGGTATGAATTATTGTTCATATCTGGGAGGGGGCTAAAGATCGCGAGGGATGAGTGGGACGGGGAAATTGCCATTCTCTCCCCTCCCTCGACCTGTTGGATCGTCGGCAGTTATTTGGTTTGGATACCGTTCTCACCTTTTGGCAAGGAATGGACTGGTCGGATGGTGGAGCGATACTGATATTTTCTTTTGGTTTGGGAGAGTTTATTGTACATTAGGGGAGGGAGGCATCCAAATATTAAAATACAATACAGTAAAAAAATTAAATATTTTTAACTATAAATTCACAATTTATTGCAATTAAAAATGTTCTTATATGTATGATTTTTAAAATTTTAATTGATAGATAATTGTTTAGCACAGTTATAATTTTTTATCGAAAGTTATATTTAAATTTTTTAAAATTATTTCATTTAAGACCTTTTATGTCAAATTATTTGTAGCTTAAATTTGATGAAGTAAAAATGCTAACATTCACCTAAAACCCATAATTTTTTATTTCTCTCTAAAATTTTTTATAAATCTTAAAGTAAGTTTAAACAAATTTTTAATCATGTTGTATTCCCTTATTTCGGTATACAATTAAAAATATTGGCTATTTAAATTTACTAACTTCATTGATTTTAAAACTTTTCTTTGCAATTAAGTTTAACTTCATCATTTCCTTATTAAATTACATCGTGTTTTACCGTATTTCCCTAATTCATTTTAGGTTTTCGTAACTGAATTTATATTGGGGAAAATATCAAGGAAACGTGAAGTAAAGTGTCTAACTCTTGTTTATCCTCCTGATTTTTTTGCCAATGAGCAGATATATGCAAAGGGGATGTAAGTATATAAATTTCATTAAATAAAGATTCATATCAACACACATATTTGAGTTGAATTGAACAAACAATAAAAATAGTTTTTACTTTAAAATTACCTCTATATAAACTACATCTGCATTATATAAAATATTCCGATTCGTTACAATTCACTGTTGTTAATATTTATAAAATTTAATTTGACTAAAAAATAATTATTTTTTTCTCCCGAGTCCCTATAATTTCAAATTTAAATGATTCTAAATCAATTATTACAATCTCCCGAGTCCCTATAATTTCAAATTTAAATGATTCTAAATCAATTATTACAAAATTTTAATACCTTAGTATAACACGAAAATATTTATTAATTAATAAACAGAAAACAATAAAAAAAATTTACAAAACCCCCTAGACTCCCACAAATACTCTAAGCATTTCCCTCCATCTTCCCCAAACGATTCCATCAGCCAGAATTTCTCACCAATCCGTGGCAACTCCAAGTGGGCAGATAATGGAATGATAGGGGATGTTTATGTGGGTGCCATAGATTGCGTTTCTTTGGGCCTCTGAAAAGAAGGACACGAAAATAAACGACTGTTATCTGAAAGGTGTTGGTCATTTATTTCATTATCCTCCACTAGTCGTATTGTTTCGCTAGGAGTGAGGGTGCGATAGAGCATCGTCACTCTTTTGGGGCAGTAATGCGCCATTCCGGATCCCGAGAGAGTCCAGTAGTTGGCCATCAGTGGACGATTCTCGAGATAACTCAGATGGTTCTTAAGCGAGAAAAAAAGGAAGGGGAGGTGATGATGGTAGACCTTAATTGAACTACACAAATGTATTTTCATATGGGTTTTTTCTTATTATTGGAGTAACTTTTTTACTTTTTGAGGATGTAGTTAATTAGAAATTAAAAATTTAAAGGTTAAGTAAAGCTCTTCCAAACTTTCTTTTCACAAATAAATATGAACTCATACTAACATGCGGAAAAATTAACTTTCCCTCTTATTCATTTACTAAGAAAAAGACAGTTCTACTATATTCATCTAAGACAGTTTGATTATGATCTAAATCACCATAATATCCCCAGAATTAAATTAAGTAGTTTTCCTCCGAGAAAAATAATTTTTATCTTTTTTGTTTCGAAAATTTTTCTACACCTGTGTTATACCAATGGGGCCTGACTCAGCCAAGACAAAATTAATTCCTTTCCAAACACCATCTATTTAAACCATAGTTTGGCAATATAAGCTATGGAACCTATCTGTAGATAATTACAACCCCTGAAAAAAATCACTAACAAGAGATAATTTTTCGCAGGTCATTTTCACAGATCTTTAGTTTTAGCAATGATAGTACTTAAGTTAATTGGAACTAAGATAAGGTTTCCATAAGTACAAAAGGTTGATTGGTTGAAAGTACAAAAGGTTGATTGGTTGAAAGTATAAAAGGTTGATTGGTTGGTTTAGGGTTTAATGGCATCAGCCCCAGTCTTGATTTTAATAAGTAAAGATTAAATAAGTCTTGATTTTTTAATAAAAAAATCGAATGTTCTAATTTGGTAATGAGATGTCAGCACCCTACCCCTGAGGTAATTTTATGATGATGTTTTTATTCATTTTACAAGTAAAGAAGTTAATCGATTTGGCCAGTGAACGGCTTCAACTCAAATATTAATAAACATTATTATTTATGGATATCTCATCTGATGCTTCTTTACGGTTGTCTATCATAAACAGAAATCCCGGTAAGAAATCACACCGTTCCCTCCCACACCTCATAAGAAAACGCTCCTAAAAGATGAACCCCATGTCCAGCTATAGTTCTTCATTAGCGGCATAAGCCGTGATATCCCGCGGCCACGTAATCCCTAGCACAAGGATGCGTAGTATAAATCACGCCCTTTCTCATAATCTTGTCAAGCGGGGAAGTTGATGACCGCTGGGCAATTAAGAACGTTCGCATTGTCACTGTGATTAACCGATTTCGGACACTACACCTTGGGGTCATAAATTTGACCTAATTCCGTCTTGTCTGCTACCTTATCACTTTGGATTAAGATGAGATTGTACTACGGGACTATATTTATTTGATGAATACATTCATATTGTGTGTTTTGGATATCATATCTCTCCAATTTAGGATATTTGTTATCATCCCATCAAAAACATCAATTTGATATCAATTTTTGCGCTTAACTGCATATTTGGAGTCATTGAGTACACTGAGGATAACCCCCGCACCTGGAAGTTAGAATTTCTCTTTTTTTTCACCGTTAAAAATAATCAAATTTTCCCAATACCCCCTAAAAAAACTCCAATATCCTGAATCGGTGGTGCTATTTTTTTACGCCCCTTTCCACTGGTTGAATCTCTTCAGCACCCCCTATTCCTATAAGATTTGTTGAAAAACCAAGCAATCCGTTTCGGCCGTACCAATTGGTTCCAATCTATGAAAGCGTGTATAATGCGGACAGATGATGAACCGTTGGTAAAAAAAAGTGAATCCGAAAGCTGAAACCCCCTTCATGAGAGAAGAATCCTTAAATCTTGTCTTCGGTACATCATTAAGATTTTAATCGTTTACGGTTGTTGTTATCGCAACGATTCCCATTTGGGTGGTGTTGAATGAGTTGGTTCGTATAGTTTGTTGTTTCCTGATACACATTTTGATTCAATGGTGAGCAATAGAAAATTAGTGAGATTACCTTCCATGTCGTCTGCCTGGTAGGCTCAGACTCCTTCAGCTGGGCAGGGATGGGTCCAAACCTCTTTCCAGCGGGGATCTCGACCCGGGCCCAGAGAGAGGTGCGGAGGGCCCCAGGACGTAGTTCGAGGTCCCCGGGTATTTGCAAGTCCTGGGGGTCGGGGGTCATGTCCTCTCCCTCCTCCTCGGAGTCCTCCTCCTCCAAGAACGAGCCGTCCAGGCTGAAGTTACTTCTCACATCTTCATCACCACCTGGAAGGAAGGGAGAAAAGCAAAATTAAAAATGTCACAGAAGGTATACCTAGGTACTATAGATAGTCACTTAAACAGGTCGATTCGGGATAATATAGGTCGGGCGGTGTCAAAATATGAATATGTCGGGATAAAAATTTCTAGAGGAAAATTCCTTCTGCGACTTCGTAAATGAAGCTTAGGTAGAAGCCTCAAACCTCTTTTTGGGTTTATTTTTTATGTTTTACCCAGGCAGCACTACTATGAAGTTATTTTACAGGTTAATAATCTAAATACTTTTACTTTTTTAACATTATGAGAATATTTAAAAATTTTTAACGCTTTTTATTATATTTTGCGTTTAAATTCTACACAAGATGGAATATATAATTACCTCTGCTACGATTCGCGTTTACATGAATTAAACATAGAAAATATAAAAGAGCTGAAAGTAAAATTATTCATTATAATAATAAAGGGCTATTCCATATGAACAGGGACATGATCAAGAAAAATGAAAAAATAAAATAATGAAATTTTCTAATTATTTTAGGGAATAATTATGCAGTATTGATCTAATTGTGTTTTGCATTGCTTAAATTTTGTTTAAAATTATTTTTATCGGAATGTCAGCATTTAAAGTCAATATTTAGAAATATTTGTTTTAAAGGTTAATTTGTTAATGAAAAATGTATAGTTTATTTAGAAAACTAAAAATAAATTAATTAGTTTTTACAACTTTTTTGTTAAATATACTCATAAACTTTATAGTAAAAATGAAATAAAGTGTTTAAATCAATTTAATTATATTTATATTCTGAATAACTGAACGCTTATACACATGTAGCGTGAGTTACGAAGTACTGTAGCGTGAGTTACGAACAGCTCTCTATATTTTATTTTATTTCTGATTTTCTTAAGCATTCCCAGTAAAACTGTTTGCTATTTTAGAATAAAGGAAGTATATTCAAACACCTGACAAGCATATAGAATTATTGAAACACTATTTAAGCAGAAAAACAAATTTGAATTTTATACTCATAAATCCATGTCTTTTTCTTGTAGCGTGAGTTACGACTCTATTTTAATTAATATTTAAAAAACTAAAATTCTTAAAAGATTCGCAATACTTATTTTAAATTATTAACATAAATTTCAATATGTATGATTTTTTTAGAAAGAAAATATTAGTTATTTCTAGATTTAAAAATTATTTGAAATTGCAATTTTGAAAAAAATGTAGCGTGAGTTACGGTGGAATTGCCCTAAAACGTATAGTGTTCTTTCGACCTGCTAAGTGATTTCTAACAAAATCCATTTCAATCAAAAATATATTACAATGCAATAATTTCTCTATTGTACTTACTCAAACCCATATTGCTGTAATTATTTATTGTATTTACTGATGTGGATACTTTTTTCCAATGGCAGGTAATTGAACAGTTACAGTTGTAACAGAGTTCAAGGATACTTTAATACTTTGGATACTTTGGATCAAGGATACTTTGTGGATACTTTAATTATGCTAGAAGAGTAGTATGGTCTACAAAAACAATCATAAAATAATTTTAGTTTAGTTTTTCAAAAATGGAAATTTAACTTTTGCATTTATTGCTCATAATCGTAATATATTTTATAATAGTATTTTTTATACAAAAAGTTAATCATAAGAACAAAACTGTCTAAATTTTTTTCCTGTAAGAATACTGCACAACGTAAAATCCACACTTAAAAATATGTCTAACTCATACGACCTACCACAAATTTGCTTTTCATCTCAGTTTTCATAAAATAAAAATAATAATAATAATCAAATAGAAACATTAAAGTGTATATTTTTTACTTAATAAATGATTAAATTCTTATACTTTTTACCATAATATCATTATGGATTTCTTTCATAAACTAGACAAAATGTACTAAGTACTATGTAGTGTAGTTATGAAGTGCAAGTGTATAGTGTAGTTTCAAATGTAATTTTTATTCAAAAGCACCACTCCATCTGATCTCCGAGACGAGGACACGAAAACTACTTGACAAAATTTGATGTAATAATATATTTTCATACATTAAAAAATCTTCATTTTACATAAATTCTCATTTCGGTCTATCGTTGATTGAAACTATTTAATTTATTCTAATTGTCTACCATACAGAAACTTTTGATTTAGTACTATCAAGATTGATAAGCATTTTATCAGAAGGAAGAGAAATCCTTCACTTTTCTTAGGAAACGATTAATGATTGCGATATTATTGTTACTATCTTTTGAGTATACATTCTTAGTAGTTTGAGGTACTACATAAAAATCACATTTGAAACTATACTACAATTCCATACTATACTACATTACACATATTACAAGTAATTATGATTACTTGAAACTAACAGAAAATTTACATAAATATCTGTGTGATGGTAACTAAATATTTTTCTTCTAAAGAAGCACAAAAAATAAATTGGCGTATAACTTAATCATTAATTCACATTAGACAGTACTTACTCAGGTCTTTAAAACCAATAACGAATATAGCATCAAAACAATATAAAGGATTGCAATCTTTCCCAATCGTAATTGTGAAATTCACAGGACATAAAAACAGCTCCATTTCTGTTGCTGTCTAAATATTTGTACTTCAGAAAGGGCAGATGAGCGCAAAAACACCAACACAAAAAATATCCTTAGCTCTTCCGTCTGTTTGACGGGGACCTTGTGAAACTCATTCTAGATATCCAACCCTTTTATTAGATTGTTTATATCTTATCCCATCAACAAATAAACCTGATCACGAGGCATTTGGATGATATAGGTTCTCAAACTTTTGGAACCACCCCTAGGGTAAATATTTCTAAAGGAATCGATTCAAGAAACGAATCAGAATCAAATGCCTTGGAATCAATACCAAGTAATTGAACCCACGAAAGAATCGATTCCCTCAGGAATCGAATCTTAATAATCGCACTTAATTTTCTACCAATACTGATAGTTTTTAACAATGTTGTTCATTAGTTAATTAGTATTTTGATAATTAACATTTTTATTATTTATTAGTTAAATCAATAATGTTTAATGATTTTATTATATTTGTGAATTAAAAAGTATAGTACCGACGGATGACCCTTCCTTTTCGCTTAGTTAAAAAAACATATTAAAGCATAAAGTTGCAGTTCCAATTAGGAAACTTTTATTCTACTTTTTCGATACTGGCCCTAAGATATCGATACCAGGTTGTAATCGAACCCAAGGAATCGATTCCGGAATCGAATCGAACGATTTTTTCGATCCCTAACCACTGCCTCCTATTCAAGAATTTTTTTCACCGCATTCTTTCAAATTTTTGCCCCTAATTTGCTATAGCATTTGACTGAATTTTACACCAACGTTTTGAAGTTAAATTCCTCTAATTTATGTAACCAAACAAAATAAAATTTAGTTATTAAGTTAGGAAATAAATTAATTAATGCATTAGTTAATTAGTTAAATTCCACCCTGCTTTTTTATAAAATTTGATTTAAAAATATATAATTATTTTTTAATTCTAAAAACACTGAAATACCAGAGCTTAAAACCCTTTGCTACGTCCAAAGGATATTTGGTACCCCCACCTGAAAACTTCCTGTTTTCATCTGATAAATTACTTATATTATTGATATCTCAATTCATAAGTGAAGGGGGGATCCCCTTGGTCCCCGCCCTTGGAAAATTATTTTTGAATATTAGCATGTTAAAAAGTTATTTTAAATTACTTTTAGAGGATTTTTGAATGTTTTTATGCATAAAATTACATTAATAGTTTAAAAATTAGCCAAAACGTCTCCTACTATACTCTTTTGGGGACCACTGATTTAGATAATTTGCTATTATCTTTCTATATGATGGATTCGAAATACGTGCTGCTTTGCTTCGGGCTGCTGCGAACATGCTTACTCTATCTACTATACTTAAAAAAGACAAACGGCCGGGCAGGTTTGACAAAAAAAATTAAAAATTGCTATTAAATTACTTATAAAATAAATTTTAGAATATAGTCAACTAGAACCTTCTCTAATACTACCTTAAAACAGGGTGAATCAAAACATTTGTTTAAATTTCTATGTAAAAATATGTGTCAAGTAATTTTTAAATTTCAGTAACTGATGACATAAAAATATTAATCTATGGATAAGTCCCACCTTGACAGTAATTTCCAAGGGAATTATTAGCAAAAACTATGCGCTTCGATTCATCACGTTTTACGAAATATCAACCCTTAATAATTTGTTCATTGTTTAAATGAAGGAAATGAAGATTTTGCTTCAAGAAAACGCCCTATGGCTAGCGAAAAATAGGTTTTGCGCGATATCAGAAACATTTTTAGATTTACTACAGTAAAAATTATTTTCCGATGTATTTGCATGGCATAGAATTTCGTACGTATCTCATTTCGTATTTCTCATAATTATAATTGTAACAACTGTTTTTGTATCCTTTTCTAATTTACAAAAGAAATTATCTAGAAATAATCTATTTTATCTTTTATCATCTATTATGTTTAAGGACATCGCTATTCCTGTTGACACGTCATCTGGGTTTACTTAGTGATACATTAGAGCTCAAATCCGTTGGTTCAGAGAGAATGCACTAATCTGATGCAATATCGAGTGCAGAAACGTATTTCATTTTAAAATTCAACTCCCAATCATACTCATTATTTTTAATTAAAGTGAAAAGGAGGTACTCAGTGGCGACAGATAAAATTATAAAATGGCTTCTCCAATTTTAAAAAGAAGTAAATTTAAACTTAAAAAATACAAAACAGATTTTACAAATTTGCAAACCTTATCCTGGTTCCTCTTAAACCCACAAGTTTCTAGATAAATGACTGGGTTTTTTTTATTCTATTTACTCAGGAATGAACAGAATTTTCTTATCAATAAACAAGGTATTAGATACAAATAGAGGTAATTAATTCTCTGTGATAATTAAGGATATTTTTAGTCTATCAATGGGAATAAGGAACAATATAAAAAACACGGATAAATAACTGAAGAGAAAGAGGAAAAATATACTAATTTTTTTATTTTCCTAAAGGAAAACTCAGGTGTATCAAAATATAAACTGTCATCTACTTAAATCAATCTTTTCTGTCTGATGTAATGACTTAAAAGTCTGGAATCAAGAGCTACTGAATTTTTGTTTCAATCAATCATTTTCAAAGTAATGAAAACGGTCCTAAAACCTTAACAATGGTCTTTACATTTTAAGACATTCTTTTCCATCACATTAAAGCTTTTTAATACCCTCTTTGAGCGGTCCATCTTTAAAGGCCACACCGCCTAACAGAGTTTTTCTAAGTATAGTGGAGAAGCGATCAGTGTTTCTTGACAGCCATTCTCGTATCCGCACACGTGTACGAACCTCAAATACCCACCTTCCATTGAAAAGCCGTGTATACCCCCAAACACCCCCTAAGTTAATCACAGACCGCAAGGGGTAAGATGATGATTACCCAGCTGACATACAAAACGCGTCTCTATCTAGGCCCCGCTGCGTTGCGGGCGAAACCACTTTCAGTGACAATGGTTACCTGTGGAGCGGTACGCGTGGCCGACATCAAAAACTATCCCCACAGGATGCGCCGGTTCCTACTCTTCAAAAGTTCCGCTGTTTGCCCACATCAAAAGTACCGACCGGCAAAACGACACACCTGCACAGGTGGAGAGAACCTCCACTCCTCCGCTATCTGTACTACATTAAGAGACGAATTATTTTTATTATGGAGCAACCTTCCCTATGCGACAGACTGCTTGTCGTCTTCTCGCGTTAGTTTTTTATCCTTCACCCTTCCTTATGTTTATATGGAGGGTGAATCATGCAATGTGTGTTTGATAAGAGATGGTGATTGTGTTTGTTTTACAGTTTTTTTTCTTATGAGTGTGGTGGAGACCGCTTAAAAATCTATTGCGCGCGTATTTGGATTTGAATTTGATAGTGTTTTTTTTGGATTGGTGTTCGGTTTTGAATAAGAGGGGGGGATAAGAGTGGGTTAGAGTGAATGTATCAAATACGCATTAGTTAGTGGTTTGTTATTGATAGTCTGATACATTTTTTAATGGAATTGTGGTTTGAACTGTTGGACCTGGTATGAGTAGTAACAAGTATTATTTTAATTTGTTTGATTTAATCTTTCAAGACAAAGTTTTCTGATGACGAATTTTAATTTGCGATTCACGTACACAATGATTCACTTTAAGTCACACAAACCACCAGATGAGCTTTTGTCACGTGGACTTACATTCGAAAATTTAGTATGATGAAACTTTCTCTTATATTTACTTAAATGTTATTATTTATTCACATTAGTATTTCTGTATTGAAGAAATTACAGGAGAAATAAATAAGAGTAGTATGTCAATCTGTAGAACCTGCTATTTTTGAGAAAACTTTTCATTTATTTTCTTGGAGTGTAAGAAAGTTACAGGCTACAATACTTTACTGGACTGTAAGTCGATAGATAGCGAATGTTAATGAAGAAAATAATCTTCATTTTCCTTTGTTAGAAATAAGGAAAAAAATTCATAACTTTAAATAAAACTTTTCATACTGGAAAAGTCCAGTAAAAAGATTCCCACGCACAAAAAAAGCATGCTTTGTACGAGTTATTCATGGAAAAAATCTTTATTTAATTATAGATAATAAGAGAAAATATTTATTTTAAAAAAATAATTCTTATCGATGAAACACAACATACACCTCTCCCGAACAAGGTGATAACACCGAAAAACACGACACAACACTCTCACAATAAATATGAATCCAACATATTTGCTCAGATCTTATCCCGTGAATAGAGCGGGCGAGCGGCCCTTGTTTGCCGATGATGCTTTTAAGAGGGATTAAAACCGGCAAAGAACAAGCAAAAAGTTACACGGGCTATCAAGTTGCGACGCGCGTGCCCATCTGTTGCCTGTTTGCACTCTTCCGAAAAAGACGCACTCTCGTTGTCTTTTTTACTCTCCTCTTTTCTCTCTCTCGCTCTAATTCGCTTGATAAGAGTTGTAAATGGGAGAAAAAGCACTCAGTGATGAGAGGATCCGAGGGATAAGACTAAATGTGTTTTATCTTCGATGGTGGTTTTTGTCTCTGATGGTTATATGCAGAGAGAAAGGTTTGATAGTGAGAAAGAAGATAGCTTTGGAAAAGAACTAGAGTTAACTAAGTTTTAATTAATTAGGTAGAACTGATAGAGGTTTAGAAGATATTTGTTTTTATTTTAATGTTATGTTTTTAAAGTGCATTTTCGCTTTAAAAAAGTGTTTAGTTCTTCCTTATAAAAATAAGGGAGCTGTTAAGTTCCTATCAACCTATCCTTAGGATCTCTACCTATCCAAAAATATTATTTTGCATCCCTTTATAGAGATTTTAACTAGACTCTTGGAGTTTCCTGAACAATTCAGCAAATATGTTTGAGCATTACCTATTCCATCCGGTTTTAGATCTTTTTTTTGGGGTCCGTATTACGTTACTAATCTAAATGAAAGCAAACTTTCAAACGTCACTCTTACAACATTGACCTTGATTTTCCGCTGTTCTTAGAACGATTACTTCAAAAAATGTCCATCGTCCAAATATAATTTCACTTCCTATTTCACCAAGTACATCCAAATGGACATCCTCTATTAAACCAAAAAACACTCCCAACACTTCCCGAAGTCATTAATAACTTCATAATCGTTATTCAGCACATATTTTTAATGCTACAACATTCATTCTCTTAAGGCCAAGGATGATTCCCAAAGTGAATGACAGGATATCCGCACCAAAACCCAAGACGTCTTCTTACCACACAACAGCCGGAATCGGAAAGAGATAAAAATGTATAGAATCCGAGAACGACACGGGGAACCAATCCAACTACTCAACCCGGCGAATAAAAACTTTCATGACCACTTAAAAAACAGGATTCGAATGATGGAATCGCAGAAACTACAAAAGGGCCCTCCCCCCTTCGGAATAATTTGGGCCCTCGTCGATAAAAGGAGATGAAAATTCTTTTCTGCCCCCCCCTTCGTACAGGTGATGATGATGATGATTCAAGATCCCATGACAGGATATCCGTGCTACAAATGCAGCGGGATTAAAATATCGGACGTCGGATGACACCGAGATGCGAGTCCTTTTGATTATCACCGGGAAATAGAGGCGTTATCTTTGTTGTAGGAGAAGTGTGAGGGTGAATCATTCGTCAATTGCTTGTTAATTGAAGTGGAGTGATAGTGGATTATTGTATTGGGAAGTCAGTAACTTTGTCATTCGGTTCAAAAGAGGATTTTCATCAATTGTTTATCTCACTCGAATCACTTTGGATTTCATACCTTATATTAAATGCATGCAAATGAAGGAAACTGTTATTACTAATTTTGAATCAAGATTAACGAAAAAAATATATATATATTGTATATTATAATACGAAAATCCTCTTTTGAGGATTTTTCTTAATTTAGTTTTGAATTTATTATTTTTTAATAATAATTATTTTTAAAGAGAAGAGCTCTATTGAGGAAGATAATATGATGGTGCAGCTACCTCCTTCTACTGTACTGAAATTCTTGTTTTTAACCTTTTAAACTACACTTCAGTAATTTCTTTATCTCCCTTTATTGTTATTTAAATATTATACTATTTTTATAATAAAAAAGGAAATAAAATATTAGGCATACTAGTGTCTCATTAGATACATTAAGATATCCCTTCATTAATTAAAATTTGAAGATCCCCTAATAAAGAGAATATTTTTAATATCATCTCCATTCTAATTCCTTACATTCACTACTATAACTATTTTATTATTGTTATTATTACATTAATATTAAAATAAAAAATTCCTTAAACTTATTGATGGACTTTTTTTACATTATATTATCTCTTATCTTTTTAAATACGTTGACAATTGTGAAACCTATCATCCCCTTCTGGAAGAAAGAAGTAAATCTTAACAAACGATAAGTGGAAAACTATAACGTTGATTCTCTCAAGATTGAATCTTAAAGATAATAACCATCAAGATAAAATATATTCCATAAAAAGTACCAATGAAAAGAAAGTATCGAAATGAAGACCAAGATTATAAGATACAAGTTTTTCTTCGAAAGAAAAACCGATTTAAAATACGTACAACTAACAGTAAAAAAATGAAATATTTGATAACAAACTGCGATTGATAAATTTTTTCACATTCCTATTAGATGCATATTATACTTCACGTCATCAACATGATAAGGGATATTCCTTTTCAACCGTTTCCTTCAAAGATCTGACAAACTGGCTTTTTTTTCGTTACTCATCCAGTATTATCAGAGTCCACACGACTTGAGTAATTATTGCTCTTTATCTGGGTGTCCCTTCTTTTGTTTTGCTTGCAAGATGGGAGGAAACGACAGCTGTGACAGCAATGACGCATAGAAAGACACTATAACGCGTTTTGGGAAGGTCCTCCTAATATCTATGCGATATCTGACGCTTAGTATCCTGTGACTTTGTATGATCTTTTGCTTGTACTCAAACATAATGAATTTTTATTCCTATTTATTTAAAAAAATTTAAACTCTAAAAGAGTGTGGAATTTTTTTTAATATTACATGAAAACAGGAATGAACTTCATGGGCAAATATCCACAATACCTAATTTATGCTTCTTATTTGCGTCTTCAGGTGGTTAATTAAAAAAATTATCCATCTCCAAGATTTTAATTGTTGGATGAACGTTTATAACTGTAAAAAGGTTAAATTGGCAAAAAATAGTTTGTATTTTATGTAGCATTTGATGTTGTAAGATCATAACTAAAACTAAAACTAACTCGTATTCAGGTGATTGAATGTTATTAGTAATTTTCATTTTAAATTATAAGTGAGGGAAGAATTTGATTCTTTTAATTTTCTGCACGATAAGGATTATACAACTTTTATCAAAGAGAGGTGTTTTACTTTCAATATAAAATCCTGTCTGCAAAAACCTCACTAAAAATTTTTTGCATAAAAAAATGTTTTCACTTAATAAATCACTTATAAATCAGAGTTTAAAAATTATAAACTCGGATAATTTTAAGCCCTTCAAAAATACCCCAGGTAATGTCCCAAGTGACTTTTCCTTACTCCTTATAACAATACAAGAATTTCAATAATTTTCCCCAAGAAGCCCCACCAAAGATGGGACAAATTGGCGTGGAATGGTGCTCTATGGGACGGATAATTCTCCTCTGACTACCCTGCAAAAATACACCCTTTGAGCATTCCAAATGAGTTCTAATGCGCGATTTCTCCATATAAGTTCCTCCTCGCCTTGCAAAAAAAGGTGTGCTCTCCATATAAGAAAGAAAACAAAGCGTGATGCAGCCGCTAATACTTCCTTTATCCTTCCTGAGTTAAATGGCCTAAAACGTCCATTAGTTTAGAGGGGCGCAGGGCGTGCGTTTTATGCAAATGAAATGAAATGGGCACCGCGAAATCCTCACGCAGTAAGTTCTTTGATGATGAAGAACAACGGACTCGGTTCGGATCTATTTATTGGTGCGTGATCTGTTACTTATTGTTTGTAAGAAGGCGCTGGCGTGATCGGTTGACAAATGGGGTATCGTGCCTGGTTTAGAGGTGGGAACGTGTGTTCATCTTTTACAAAAAAGTTTTTTGCACAAGATGCAAATAGTTATCAAAACATTTTACCGATGAAGCATCTTTGCTGAGAAAAGCTAAACAAATCGCACTGTATTGACTTTGGAACTGATTGAAACATGCATGATTTCTATCAAAATATGAGCCGCCTATATATCTCTCTCTTGATTTTCATGTGGTTTTGGACGAGGATAACTTCAATATTATGAGAAAGAGATCCCGACTATTAGCATTCTTTGCATGATGGGAACTAGACGTGAGATGTTTGACAAGCTAGTTCTAAAATGTCGTATGTGAGTCACCAGAAATTTGCATTTTCTACCTATTGCAGGCTTAAAAATTCATAAAATTAAGTTCTTGGAAAGGTTTGAGCTTGATATACATCTTCCGTCTGGCTCTGCCTTAAAAAATAAAACATAGTTTTTAAATTAAAAGATAAGAAATGGTTATAGAACTTGCATAGAAACTACGTGTAAAGAAATCAACTAAGAACTACTTTTGAAAAGGCCTCGTCTCGTCGTATTAAGTTAACTGTTTACAATGTAAAATCAAAAATATTATCATCGTGGATTAAAGATAAGTGCAAATTTACACAACTAATATAGTTGGAAATGAGGTAATAATTTTTTTTCTCAACAGCGCAAACGTTCAGGATTCGTCAAATGTTTGTCCTGAAGGACCAAATTTCGTTCACTTTTATTTGCAGTTACGTGGATTTGATTTATTTGGCATGAGCTGTGTTAGTCACTTTGTAAACCCTGTGAGAAGTTTGCGAGAACCCTATGAGAACTTTGTAAACCTCATCTGATGTGTATAAATTTTGATTGTTTTCCGATTTAATATGTTTCAATTCTTGATTTAAAAACAACCATAGATACCCCATCATCAAAACTCTGAAAAAACACAAATTTAATGCAAACCAACCAAAAAATCCACAAAACATTTTTTTTTTCTAAAAAAACCATCACCCAACCTCACTTCTTCCAAATTCCAATGCATCCCCCCTTCCTAAAAACACCTCACCAAAATAAATACCTCTCAACTCACCTCTAGAACCCCCCACTTAAAAACAACCTCCCGGAACCCAGAAAAATCAAAAACCCATTCCCCCTCCAGCCCCTTTTAAATCGACGCAAAATCCATAACAGACGAGCCAATCTGGCAGACACAAGGATCTTGTACATCCACAAAGTAATAACCCCTTAAGTACACCCCCTACCCCAGAGGGTGGGAGGGGCAGCAGACGAAAAGTTAAATCGTTCCGAGTCTATTAAAGCGGCCCCCTTTAAGCACCCACGCAGCTGTCGTCTTTTCATGAAGACATCCCTGCTATAGAGCGCCCGGCCCTCTTTATTTTATCTCCCTACTACAGATACTGGGAACATCAGTCAAGTATAAATTCGAAGGTTGTAAAAAATAAAGGATTTTATGTTCGCCCCCTGGATCCGCGGAAAGGGATCAGAGGGGATGGATTGGGTGTGTCATGCGGGGTGGCATTTGCAAAAAAAAGGATTTGAGGTTTTTTGAGGGGTTTCTATGTTTTGATTTTCAGATTTAAATTTTAGTTTTTTGAACGGGATGTATTTGGGGATGTTTTCCAAAAGATATGCCATTTTAAAATTGTCTTTGTGAATTTCTTAAATTTTACTACAACACAAGCTGAAATACCTGAACTTACAAGGCAACTTAAAATTGTTAAGTAAATTTCATATGCCTAGTTTTGTAAAACATAAACCATCTTTACTGTTCAATAAAATGATGTATGATTTTACGTGTGCGTCGATTATATGACTTAAGTTTACTATTAATCCTTCTAATTTATATAAACATGTTGTTGTTGTTGTCGTGTGCCACTTGGAACACCCAAGCTCCATGAGAATTCAAGGTAAAGGGGGTGCGACTCCTGAGAAAGATATAAACAAATAAAACAGGCAACAGAAGTTTAATAAAAAATTAAATGAAAACCAATGTAGAACTTATTTTTGAATATGTGATGTGCAAAATATCCTCCTAAAAATCTATCGATAAAATTGCACACATTTAACTAAAATTTTAAATAAAAATTATAACTGTTTAAATAAAATCTATTTGAAGACTTGATAAATGATAAAAGTAGGAGGAAATCATTATTCCCATATGACTCGTATTTTATAATGCTTGTTAAAAAGAAACCTTGTTGAGAAGGTTTCTAGTCATTTTTTATATTCTTTAAAACGAAAAGAAATTTAATCAAAATCTAACAATAACTAATTTTTTAATATGATCGTATATTCGAGTGTAATAGAGGGTAAAATCATGTTTTTGTTTAACATATAACTTTACTAAAAACCAATAATACACACATTTTCCAGTTCAAAATTTTAATAAAAGCACTAATGATGTATTAAATTCAAATAATGGAGGAAAAAAAACATGTGTTCAATTCCTAAGTTAATGTATTAGCAATAATATTAAATAATTAAAACATGAAGCACCAAACTTTGGGTACAACAATGCTGCAGGCCTTTCCAAGGGGATGCTAGCTGGTTCCTTTCTGCGTGCGGCTTCAGTCCTTAGAATACGACGAGGAATCCTTAATATTTCTTTTGTTTGGTTATTTACGTTTTTAAGAGGGACAGTAGATTTCCCTGGAACGTCTGGGGCGCGCGAAATATTGAATCCCTCCCTGGCTCTTCCGACCATCAGCTTTTTCATGGCGCACTATCAGGAAGGCGCTGTTAGTGTCATTTCTTCGTGCCACAAACTTCTTTTTCAGAATGCTAAACGTGTCGCAAAATTAATAAAAAGGAGGCCTCTGCCTTTCTTGATGGGCTCAGGGGAGTGCTTTTTTTTCTTACTCGAAATGTGTTGTTTCGCGCAGTTAGACTTGGAGGGAGTTGAGAATGGATGCGTGCTTTTGGGGGGATTTGGGAATTTTTGCAGATCATTTTATTGGTATTGTTCTGTTTGTTTTAACATTTTTTATCAATGATTTAATTTTTAAAATTGCGTGTAAATAAATGTATGAAAAATGTATGATTCGAATAACTACTGTCAGTAAGTTGCATTGGATAAAAATAGTACTGGGACATTTTAACTCATAAAAATTTGTGATTATTACGTTTATGACTTTTTTGTAAACTTGTTTTCAGTTAGAATTTTTATTTATTCATCTAGGTTTAAGAAAGGTTGTCCTAAAATGAAGTTTTAATAATACTAAAGAATTGTCTTAATTAGTTATCATTAAAAAATTGCATCTGATTTTGTTCTACAGGAAAATTTGAAGTATCGAAATTTGAATTGTCGAAAACTCTAAATAATAAATGCTTTACCACTGTATATTTCTTTTAAATTAGGAAGTGATTTTATACCTCTCACAAGACGACAAAGATTTATTACGATAAAAACTCCTTCGAAACTTCTTTTTCAATTAACCTCATACTGTGTAACAGACGGTTTTATATAGATAATAAGAACATCTTCAAAGTTAGAACACGCGATTAGAATGGAAAAAAATGATGATTATATATTAAAAAAATAGAGTAGAGACGATTATCGTCAAAAAAATAAACTTAGCATCAATAAAGATTTATGTTACGATACCTTAAAACTTACATCCGTAAACATTATTGTGTAACATTACAAAACTACAACCAGGAGCTTTCCGCGTTAACAAGCCTGAAAAACATCAACAAGAATTCTTATCTTGGTAAAGTTGTTTTTTCCGCATTACGCATTTTGACCGAAACACGAGACGAAGCAAACTTTACAGGTGAGCGCGAGTCAAGACTCCACTGTAAAAAATAATCCTGCAAAAAAACAGAAAATTTCTGGCAGCAAAAGTTGCCAGAAAAAATCTGTAGGTTGAAAAATCCTGTAAACAGAAAAAAGCTGTAACCTACAGGTAAATGCTGTAAAAAGGAACTTTCTGTCAAGTGGGCTACAGATTTTTCTTTTGCCTCTCAGTAATTTTCTGCTTGTGCGCATGCACTTATTTTGGTAGAGTTTTTTTAATTGTAATTAATTGATATCCGGGGATAGAACCCGCGACCTACCGCATGCTAAGCACGCACGCTACCACTAAACCAAAGAAGATTCAGTATAACGTTGCCAATAGCTGTATTGGTTTTCAATGCAGTAAGTTTCTGTTTAAGTACAGATAAGCTAAAAAACTAGGTAAAAGCTGTTATTTTACATAAAATAAATAGAAGTGCGGTGGGAATGTTACATGACAGAAAATCTCTGTAAACATAAAGTCACTGTTATTGAAATTTCTGTTTTTCTACAGTTTTTTTTTACAGTGTCGCCGGTGAATCCGAAGAAAAAAACGTGCAAAAAAGCCAAATTCTCAATAAAAGGGCCAAAATTGAGAAAATCGTAAGGACAGGGATTAGTAGAGGAATCTGGTTTTGAAGTAAAAAATACGATTAGATAAAATCGATTACGTCGTGAGTGTTTTGCGTTTTCATGGATAGTTCAGTAGACAAAAACGCAAAATCCGTAAAATTATTTTTTAATCATTCCGTAAAACCTTAAAACTAAAGAAAAATCCGTAAAAGTGGGAAAGTATGACCTTAGTATGCACTAATGAAACATCAAAACTTTTACTTTAAAAAATAATCATTTTAACCGAGCATTTACCAAACCCCATCCTCATCCCACCAGATTCCATTATTCCATCATCCGTCACCTCTTTATCTCAACCGACCTCTCCTCCCCATAAAACGTAACACCATTTCTTTGACTCACCCGGACATAAATAAAACCAGACACCAAAAAACCATCAGGAGTGCGAAATCAAAAAGGCCCCTATCAGATCCGACCCCGACACCCTGGACTCAATTAGGGGTTAAATGTCCCACATTATCCCCCTAGACCCACAAATCTCAGGGAAAAACTCGATTGAAAGACTTTTTTTCCTTCTATCCAGCCCCCTTCAGATAGGAGGCGCCCTTTACGCCCTCCTTCGATAACATCTGAGCTGAGGGCTGCTCTGTGATAAGCGACGCCCCGAAATTGGGCGAAGGGGCACTGGCAGTAAAAGGGAGGGCCAAATAGACAGTTTCTCCTAAAATTGAAAATCGTCGATGGTTTTTCGGGCGGAGGAAATGGTTCCCGAGGGAATAGTCTTTATTCAGTTTCTTTTTGGGTTGGTTGGTTGGTTGGTTGGTAGGACTTCTTCGGGAATGTTTGTCTATTACCGAGGGAGGAGGGAGTTTGAATTCTCTCTCGGCCTCTGAGATCGGGGATTTGTCCTTAAGCGGCCATTTTGGAAGGGCGTGGGTTGGAGGGAAAATGGCATGAGGGATTTTGAGGGGGCCCTTAAAGGGGTGGGTGTATGAGAAAGTGGAAATATTTTGAATAATATTTGTGTAGAAAAAATTAGTCGTAATTCTAAAATTTTTCTTGTGTATAAGTTTATCAGTGTTATAGGTCGGAAATACTGATTATGGTTGATAATAGGCGGTTTCACTACTATTCAAATAGGAGAAATTATCACGATGGATTTTTATTTTTTCTTATTAATCTTAAAATATATAAATTATTTAAATAATTTATTGTAATTTTAGCTGTTTATTAAAATATCTGAGTATTGAGTATTTAGAAGCAATAAACATTTATATAAATATGATTTGAAGTGAATAAAGAAGAAGGTAATACTCAAAGTGCTTTGAGAAAAAGAAGATATACTTTAACTTAAAAGTTGAAAAAAAAATATCAGCTATTAAAGTCAATTTTATTTTTATTTACGATGGGAATATCTTTTATTAATCAGTAATACCAATTTAATTGCCATCTCTAGAGCAGGAAAATATGCAATAAAAATGTTCATTATATTCATTCAATTAACCTATCAAATTCTCCTCGTTGATCTTTTGATTCCCTAATTATTTAAAAATATTGATTTCATTAAGTTTTGACTATAATCCAAACTGCTTAATAAACAGGTAAACATTTCTATCCATCTTCGGTTCTATTTATATACCTCCTTTTTTAATCAAACATAGCCAGTTCAAACTCTCCAGGAATACTATAGTAAAATCAATATCGGAAATTTTTTTATGTGAAACACCTTACTTAAACTCAAAAATTACCATATTTTTTAATTACTATACTTTAATAAATAAAGCACTAAACTCTATAAGACTATTTTAACGTAGAAAAACAAACTACTAATACCCCCACCCCAGATATATTCAATCAGCCCCCGACCGAGCTGTTATACCCTGTCTTGCGCCATTGTTTCTTGCAGACCATACTCCTCGCCCATCGGCCGCAGTAGATCAAAGGGCAGAGAATGAAAAGTCTCTTTCCGATAGAGAGTTAGAGAGTCCCATCCCCCTCCCCTTTTTAGCCATTTCATCTGCGCGATGGAAGATTAAAGGGGTTTTATTTTTCTCCGGTAATGATTCCAGGGTGAAAAGAAAAGGCCCATTTCTCCGCGGCTGTGAAATGGACAAAGGGAGTGCTGGGGCTTAACGGTCAGTTTTCTCCTCTCTTTCTCTCTCTCTTCCATTTCAAAAAGATATGGACTCACGATCCGTTAGATCAGTTACCGACTTATATACCTTTCCCCGTTTCGAATTTTTTTTTATCTTTCTCTTTACTGTAATAAGTGCTTTAGTTTGGGAAGTGGAGAAGGATGAGGTTCGTATAGAAAGCTTTAAATGTTGAATTGAAACCTCGGAGAGAGAAACTTTGGAAACTTAGCTACATTCCTTAAAACTCACACTTTCAAGTTTAATGAACTTTCTGATGATTAAAATAAGAAAAATCCTCACAGATGGGCAATTTTTAAATTCGTAGTGGGAAGATTCGTATGCTTACCCTTTCATTCTTAGACCGCCCAATATTATCATAGAATCCAATCGAACATTTGGACGGTCATGAATGGACGGTCATGGTTAAGGACGCTTACCCAAATAAGTTAAAACAGATGAAATCTTATATTGAAGTAAAAAGCAATATTTTTCAGGTAATGCTAAATATCCTGAAAAAATTGGTGTGTGTTACTCGAATATGCCCCCCCCGTAGATCCTCTCATGCTATTAAAACAATTCTGAAACTAACACTACCAACAGATAAATATTAGTAAACATATTTGGGCCAAAGCAATAACAGCTATCAAAGCAAAAGGACAACAGGATAATCAAAATAAATAACGCGATATTTCCGGACTTGCCACCAATTGAGTCTAACCAAACCGTACAGTCTGAGTTATTTCCTTTCGAACGTTCAAACGAACTTATTTGTATAACGCGGACAAGGTTTTATCTTGAGTTGAAAAATTTTATCTCGTTAAATGGGCGGATTAAGAAGGGGGATCTCTTTAGGGGTGAGCTAAGTAGAAACGTCGAGGACCTGCCGTCATGCTGTTGCTTGGTTTATAAAAACACCATTTACCTTTGTAGAAATGGAAAATTCCTAGAAGGTTTGGGATGGGGGTGGCATTTTCCCCCTATGGCCCCCAACAAATCTCCCCATAGATGAAGGATTTTTTTAATTTGATGTAATCACTTTTTATTTGCAATTCAACTTGGAATATTCAAAGCTGAAGAAAATACTATATTAAATTTACTAAATTTTTGACTTTGGAAGAGTTATTGGTTACATAATACCAAAAAAAATTTCCAAATCACCAACGACTTTGTTTAGATACTTTCCAATGATTCAAGATCCACTATACTAAAAATATGAACTCACCAACAAATGCACCGTTGAAATTTCAAAATTTAAAATTACAGTTGTCTTTACTAAAAGTATTGTATAAAAGAAGGGAATTCCTCACGTTTATACTTGGTAAAATTTCTGAAACCCTGAACTCTAAAACAGTGCAATACCTTCGAACGGATTGATTACTTCACTACTACTCCTTGTCTAATGAGTACCAGATGATTTGGTTAAATGAAGTGCTGGGAAGATTCGGTAAAGGGCACAGTACACATTCCTAATGACTTCCTCTGACCGCTGGTTAATGAGCGGAGGAAGCGGAGTCTTCCGACCAGGAAATCCGCAGATCTCCAACATCTTCTTCTGGGGGCTCCGATAACTGCCGATTCTGACACAACCGTTATCTCGTGTCACTCCATTAGAAAAAGTACTAATAACATGTCAACCGAGTGGGTGGTCACCGGGAATCTGTCCATCATCCGCACTCCAATCAGGTGGGAAGATGGTCACGGAAGGAATCGGTGGGAAAAACAGATTTGTTAGTACAGATTGGCAACAATAACATCCTGTACCATGGGTGTATTGTACGTATAATATTGCAAGTACTACTTGTTATATCTGGTACACTGTAAAAAATAATCCTGCAAAAAACCAGAAAATTTCTGGCAGCAAAAGTTGCCAGAAAATTTCTGTAGGCCGAAAAATCCTGTAAACAGAAAAAAGCTGTTACCTACAGGTAAATGCTGTAAAAAGAAACTTTCTGTCAAGTGAGCTACAGATTTTTCTGTTGCCTCTCAATAATTTTCTGCTTGTGCGCATGCACTTATTTTAGTAGAGTTTTTTCTAATTTTAATTAATTAATATCCGGGGATAGAACCCACGACCTACCGCATGCTAAGCACGCACGCTACCACTGAACCAACGAAGATTCAGTGTAATGTTGCCAATAGCTGTATTCGTTTTCGATGCAGTAAGTTTCTGTTTAAGTACAGATAAGCTAAAAAACTAGATAAAAGCTGTTATTTTACATAAAATAAGTAGAAGTGCGGTGGGAATGTTACATGACAGAATATCTCTGTAAACATAAAGTCATTGTTTTTGAAAATTTCTGTTTTTCTACAGTTTTTTTTACAGTGTAGTAAATTTTTATGAAGTGCACATTGAAATTTACTTGATTTCTCGGGATAATATTTTATCGCCTTATTCTATACGTATTGTGTTTATGTGAATCATTGGAGAGCATTCGTTTCCTTTTTTTATTTAAGTAATTTTTTCAATGTAATCCAAGGTAAGAATTCCTCCCCAAAGTCTCTAGCTTATCACTTTACTTAAAACCATCAAAATCCCCCAAGAATGTTTATCAAGTCTTTAATTTATTGCAGTATTGATATAAGAAATAGGTTCTTACGTATTATGCCGTCGACCGTACCGCTTAATTAAAAACGTCATCAAAACCCATTGACTTTTCTATTGATGTGCCGCTGAATTAAACGGCCTCTAAACGGTCGACGGTATAATACGTAAGTACCAAGATAAGGAAAGGTAAACCAAGGACCAAGGTAAAGGTTATGGACCAAGGTAAGAAATAGGTTCTCTCCGTTTTTAGGTATGTATTGAAATTAGGAATGAAATATAGTAGGGGATACTCCAGCGTTAATTGGCACCCGGTGGGATATAGTTGGCGTTCTGTCTTTATTTTTTCAACAAAGGAGCCAAGACACTTAAATTTCGATGCCAGATAGTTATCTACCATCGAAATGAATAAAATCGACGTTTCTTCCCTACATTATAAATGAAGTTCCTCGACATACCTACATCAAATTTCAGCTAATTTTGTACTGAATCACCTGGGCAAACCAGTGTGATAGAAAATTATAAGTATATAGTATAATCATCAGTATAATCAGCGTATCAGTATAATCATCAGTCCAATAGAAAATTATAAGTATGTAGTATGTCCATTTTTTTGGACTGAGGACATAGATTTAATTACATGTGTGAATTGATACAATATAAGGACACAATCATGAAGGTTACAGATGCTGAATAGACCCTATCCCCCTTTTCGATGTTTAAATTAGCCTAGCTTATCCAGGTGATTCTTTGAAAAAGCTCTAGTGACAACTATCATCCACGAAATCGAGAAACCAATAAACATTGAAACTTCATGAATTTCTCCCCCCAATCATCCTTAATTAACTCCCCACCCACAAGACACCCCTCAATTTCGAACTCAACACCCCCCTCCTTCAAAAAAACCATCCCCTCTGAAAGCAACTCCTTCAATCATCACGAAAAAGAAGAAGAAATATATAAAAGCGCGGTGGCATCGACGAGAAGAACACCAGAAAAGTGGGAATGATCTCCGATGTTCAGAAGAATCGACATCGACTCTTTATTAAGCCCTCGACCTAATGGGGGGTAGTCGCAGCAGCACAATCTGGGGAAGTGATCAGCCTCCCGGAACGGACCGGGAGCTTTAATCAATAGCACCGGCATTGCTAAATGGGAGTTTAGACAAAGCCCTGCGTCTAATGACAAGGAACCCGGAGCAAGGATCATTCCGGGTGCCAGCTTGTGAGAACATTAGCTCTTTAATTGACAAAAGATGTTTCGCCGCTTAATTGAAATGCCCCGGTCGCGATCGCTCATCTGAGGGGTCCTCTCCTCTGATGTGCCCTCTCTTTTTTTGCTTCGTTTTGGTTCGGTTATTAGGGGGGAATCGGTTCCCACTTAGGGCAGTTTTTTGTCTATTAGAGTGGTTTTTGTTGTTTTGTGGGAGGGATTTATTGTATTCTGGGATTTGTACTTTTTTAAAAGGTTTGATTGATGAAGTGAGATAATTGTTGAGGAATTTAAGGGGATCGTAGAGTTTTGATGTTTATTGAAGATGGAGGGGTTTGATTGAAATAGTCTTATTTCAATTACGGGGTTTATGTCGTTGTTGATTTTTTGTGAGATTAAATTGTCTCAAAATTATGGTCTTTCTTTTCAATGAGAAGTAGAATGAAGAAGTTAATGAGGTATAGAATGAGATTAAAATATTTGTAATATTTCAGGTGCTTGTTAAAAAATAGGGTTTAATTCCCCGCTAAATATCGCCTATCTCTTTTGAACACCAAAAAGTATAAATATTGTTATATAATTTTAAATTCATGGATTAATATATTTAATTAGATGTATAACTGTTCAGTTTATCATTAAAATTTTTTTAAAAATTGTTTATATTTGAAAATTAAGCGTTCAAAAGAGATAGGCGATATTTAGCGGGGACTCTAACGGAATTGAACCAAAAATAGATAAAATAATCATGGGAATAAAGTACTATATTTTAATAGAATGGAAATAAAAATTAAACTTTGGGACATCGTTAAGTTTTTCTTAAAAATGGAATATCTTTTTTCTATTACTGTGATTTTAGCCCGGACAGGCACCTAATTACACAAATTCCTTGTACGAAGAATCCTACATATCCTATAATCCAGAAGTGCTAGCTGTTTATTTACCTAAGTTAATTATCAAAGGAATACATCATGGTGGTGTTTAAAACGCTATATAGGTTATATATTATTCAAGTCCTTTGGAAATGTACATAAATGTAGTACCTAGTCATCTTAAAAAACATGTTGGTTTGTTGGGTTTTTACGGGGGACAAGGGCCAGGATAGGCCATTTTACTCTAATTTATAAAACATATACGACAGAAGAAAAATGTTTGTAATGCCGAAAAGTTGAAGAACGAAGATGAAAATAAAGTAATGCTACGATGTAAGTAAGCATGTGAACTTACCAATATCTACTCGGACATCCATCGTCAAAAGCTAGGTACTACTAAAAATTAAATGTCTCTTCCAATTTCCAATAAAATCATCCACGAAAAGTATGTTGCCCTGCTCCTGCCTGACAAGTTATGTACTGTAGGACTGTCCCGCACGAGACACTCAACCCATTCCCGAAGTAAAGTGAAGCGACTAACGACTTCTGTCCACCAATGACGATGCCGATACCTGAAACCTCTTGAAAGAGACCGATGTCCAACCTGTCATAGCACCGGAGATACTAATTACATATCGGCCATTTCCTGTCCCAGTGACACATGTGTTTCTTCAGCAATGATGAGACCCTACCCCCAATGACCTTGAAAATTTTCCTCCAGCTGAGAAAAACACTCACCCCTTCCAATAATATCCCAATCCCCATCTAAAAACAACAACAAACCCTTTTCCTTCACCTGACAACCACAGCGAAAGAAGAGACTGAGTCCTCCGCATCCGGAGAAATTGCATCCACTCTCTACTACAAACACATCAGATGAAGATTCAACAAGTAGCCGCCCACGTGTTGCCTTTCCCTCTCTTGGGGGGTGGAAAACCCCAAAAGGGGGAGGATGCTGGGGATGAGCAGAGATCGTGTCTGGGAAGCCCCTCAAAGAGGAAATGAGCTGTCTCCGGACGTGACTGAAGTGGCGATTTGTAGGGGTTCTCTATCTGGGGACATCCTCGGTGGATTGTTTTCCTTCGGGAATTGTTCTTCTTTCTGTGTCGTTCATTGTCTCCCTTTTTTGTCGAGTAGGGTTGGGTTCTGAGAGTATATATTGTATGTTTTTGTGTGTTATTTTAAACGGGAAAGGGATCTACAGTTTGTCGATAGCATTTTAACTAGCTGTTAGTGAAATTTAGTTTTCTCTAAAGGAAAAAAGATATCGTTTTTAAGTTGATGTATGGTTAAAAGTGATCCAAGACTAAAGTTTGGTATCTCAATTTTAAATGTAGAGATTTTGCACTGAAAACAAAAAGCAAAGCTATGGACGTTATAAAAATATCGATATTTTCTTCATATCTTCTTGTCAAATGTATATACTTGTATTCTTGTTAGATAAACTTTGTATTAATACTGCAATTCAAATGTATCAGTGTTGTAAAAAATAATAGAAACTTTTTATTTATCAGTTTTGAAAGAATTTAAAATATATGGAGATTTAGTATTAAAATAGCGAATACAATTTATAATAAATACAATACAATAAATAATTAAAACTAGAAAAAAGGGATCTTTAATGTTAGCTTTGCATAAACATCCCTTTTGTGTTTATACAAGACAAAATTAAAATAAATAGTTATAGGACCGTGTTTGGTAGACGGTCTAAGAACCAAGAGGTTTGTATGACCGAGAAAAACTGTTTCTAACATTAAGATATATTACCTCTCTAAGCTGTCTCTCAAATAGTATAGCTTAAAAATCGAATTGAATTTAATTATCAACTCAAATATTTTTTCGTAGGAATAGTTTGCACATTTGAAACTTTAAAAGGATTTCCCTTAAAAGAACTAAACACAGAACAAAATCTTTTCCATCGGAAAAACACATTAAAATCAACCTTATATTTTCTCCGCTCGTTTTTAATTAATCTCAACAAGCGAAAAGACACTTAGGGTCCAAATCGGGACCAAATGAAGTTATCATCCCCTCCGTTACGGAATAACCCCAGCGCACGCGAAAGAATTTTCTCCAATACAGACGATTGAACCACATTAGAAAGGGGGACGAACGTTATTACGCATCGTTTGCTCTCGCTAATTACAACTCAACTCAGCTCACACAACATTATCCGATTAGTGCGCCCCTCCCTTTCATTCGCCGCCCCCCCTCCGCTTTGGGGGAGTTAAAAGTTTTTGGCTCGGTCGACGAAAATTTGTGCAATTTGGCGCGGCTTTAATTTTTCGGAACGAGGTGTCATTTCGCTTGAGATTTAATCAAGAACCGCTCCAAAGAGAAAATTAAGTATCGCCAGATTTTGCTGAGGGTGTCAGATTGTGACCCCATCCTCCATTTAATAATTTTATTTACTAGTGTTTTATTGCTACTAGTGTTAGGAAAATTTATTGTAAACGCGAGTGGCAATCCTAAGAGAAGTGGTTTATTTTAATTCAAATAAATTCATGTTCTGGCCTTTTTATAAAAATAGTAGTCTGATTATTTAAGCTCCTCTGAAATCCAAATTATTAAGAATCAAAAGTTAAATTCATGTCCTCATAAAGAAATAGTGATCGTCTCCTAAAGCAAAGTGTATGAAATGTTGAGAAACTTCCGATTCGATTAGGCAAACGGAAAATCTGGCGTCCGCGACAGGACTCAACTGCTGACAACATGGAAACAGCCAAAAGAGTCCTAACACAACATAGGAGACTGTTCACGAAAGCTTGTGACGAATATGAGGCTGAAGAAGCAAGTTTGGATACCTCAGAGAAGGTAAATAAACTAAAAGTTGTTGAATTAAAAGCTGCCCCGATGTTAAGTTCCGAAGATAATTTTAGACAATTACTGTTCGCTGACGATATTACAGATGATGTCATTGAACAAGCAATTGATGAGTCGGAAAGCTATATTGATAGGTGGCGTTTACTAAATTTGAAGTTGGAACAACTTTTACTATCAGAAAGGGATGAAATTTTGGGCTCTTCGTGGAGTGCGGGGGCTGCTAAGCGGGATACCATGTTGCGTTACCCCAGAATCCAATTACCTTCATTTAATGGAGATTTGAGAAGCTGGATGGGATTTTGGGGACAGTTCGAGAAAGTCCATGAGGATCCTTGCTTAGATTTGCATGACAAGTTTGCCTACCTGTCACAATGCATGGAGAAAGGAAGTGTGGCAGAGGAGGTGATTAAAAGCTTTCCGCCTGGAGGAAGTAGCTATCAGAAAGCCATAGAATGTTTAAAAATGAGGTTTGGCCAAGAAGAACTTCTCATACAGGTGTATGTTCGAGATCTCCTGTCCATAGTTCTAGAAAAACAGAACATGACAAGAAAATCATTAAGAAGTCTTTATGACTTATTGGAAACTAAGCTACGTGCACTAGAAACATTAGGCGTAACGAGAGACAAATATGCCGCAATGCTGTTCCCTTTGGTTGAGTCGGCTTTGCCTGAAGAAACCCTACTCGCATGGGAACGTTTTAGATCCACAAGTAGAAGATCAAGAAAGAAAGTTGAACATAACGCTTCTACAGGTTCTAAAAGGACAGATCTGGATTTAATTCTGGAATTTCTTCAGGATGAGGTGAGAGCGGAGGAGCACATAATTCTGGCCTCACAAAATTTTGGAGCTGAAAACAAGCATAATGTTAAAGTATCAAGAGAGAAAAAGCCGGAAAATTGCAGACACAGACAAGAGGATGATATACGTCAGGTAGCTAGTGCAGCTGATCTTCTAACCACTTCAAGAGAACAGAGAAAATGCTTATTTTGTAGCAATTTGCATAACTCCACTGACTGTTTAAAGGTACGAAATATGAAGATAGAAGATAGACAAAGGCTTATCGAAAGATCAGGATGCTGTTTCTTGTGCCTGAAACCAGGTCATCAAGCTCGCAAGTGTTTTTCAAAAGTAACCTGCTTGAACTGTGGAAGGAGACATCAGACTCTACTCTGTCAGAGCATGAAACAACGAGCTCCTTCCACTAACAGAAGAGAAGAAAATGTCGAGTTGGATAGCACTATGAAGCAAGATCACGCACTTGCTAATGTATCCCAAAGCCCAAGAGTGATGCTACCAACTTTGACAGTCTTGATCAGAGGGGATGGAAGAAACAGAAAAGCGAGAGCCATCATAGACACTGCCTCACAACGGTCGTACATCCTAAAAAATACAGCACAAAAGATGAATTACAAAAAGGAAGGATGTGAATATCTACAGCATTCAATTTTCGGAGGAGGGAATACAGGAGTGTGTAAACATGATGTGTTTACTTTGTACTTGACAAGTTTAGATCAGTCTTATAACTGCCACTTTCAAGTTTTGAGTCAACCTCTTATATGTGAAAGCGTTCCCCCGACAGTCCCAGTGCCTCAGTTTGAAGAGCTCTCAAAATGTAACATCCGAGTGAATGATGATTTCAAAGGCCCCATTGAAATTTTAATTGGAGCAGATGTGGCAGGAAAAATAATTACTGGAGGTTACAAGTCCTTTCCTAGTGGGTTGACAGCCATGGAGACTCATTTAGGCTGGACTGTTATGGGGAGAATACCGAAGATGTCTTCTGAAGGAAATGGAGTCTCAGTGGCTAGTTCTATGCTGTCCTCAGCTAAAACAGTAACGGAACATCAGGAATATACAAGACAGAAAATGATTGATGAAATGGGAGAAAAGGAAAGACTGGATTATGAGATTTATCAAGAAATGAAAGAAAATAAAAGGAAACTAAAAGAAAAAGCTGCAAAGAAACGGGCTAAAAGGTTAAAAAGAAAGCAAAATGCAAAGATGAAAGGAGATAAGAAAGGTGATTCTGGAAGTGATGCAGATGAAGCATCTGGAAAAGAAGGTTCTGATAAAGAGCAGTGTGAGCAGGAGAAGGACCAACAAAATCCTCCTGAGTCTGAATTAAAAGAAGAATTGTATGAAGATTGCAATCAAGTATCTGAAGAATGGAGAAGAGAGGGAATTATGGAAGAAGTTCCAGAGCATGAGATTAAATTCCCATCTCTTCATTTGCTACACAGACCTGCCCTGAAAGAAAAGAGTACAAAAGGAATCAGACCTGTGCTTAAGGCCTCAGACAAGCAAATAGGTTCCCGGAGCTCTAATGGCTGCCTGGAAAAAGGAGAAAACATCGTTGAGGCAGCTACAGATGCTATGACAGAAAGAAGGTGTCACCTTAGAGGGTGGGAGCATAACTTTTCCCCACATTTAGCTGAAACTTGGAACTATGGCTCCAGAACCTTTAATCTGCAACTTTTTTACTATTTTGTGATTTATTTGTTTAGTTGTATATTCAAAATTTAATTGTTTTAGTGTAAGTTAACTTTTGAGGTAAAACTTAACTTAGGTGGGAGGATGTCAGATTGTGACCCCATCCTCCATTTAATAATTTTATTTACTAGTGTTTTATTGCTACTAGTGTTAGGAAAATTTATTGTAAACGCGAGTGGCAATCCTAAGAGAAGTGGTTTATTTTAATTCAAATAAATTCATGTTCTGGCCTTTTTATAAAAATAGTAGTCTGATTATTTAAGCTCCTCTGAAATCCAAATTATTAAGAATCAAAAGTTAAATTCATGTCCTCATAAAGAAATAGTGATCGTCTCCTAAAGCAAAGTGTATGAAATGTTGAGAAACTTCCGATTCGATTAGGCAAACGGAAAAGAGGGAGCTTAAGGGGAATAGTGGCGTACGTCCGGTCGCTGTCTTGCGTTTGTTTCTCTTTCGTTAACGTTCGGCCAAGATTGGATTAAGACGCATCTTGTTTAATATTATCATTACATATAATTTTACAACTTCAAAGGTTATCGTTTTTAAGCGTTTAACTGAGTATCAATATGCAGTGTTGATTTCTTTCAGTAAGAAAAGAAAGTCCATTGATTTTTCAGGTAAGTTTTAGCTTAAAAAATTTCTTTCGGGGTGAGAGTTCTATGAACGGGTGAATATTGCTGAACCAACGATAGTAAAAGGGTCAAGTGATTTTGACAACGCTGGAACTAGTATTTCGGAGGGAAGACAGGTGGAAGTTGAGGGGCAGTTGATCGAAAGAGGAAGGAAGATACATTTGCTTGTATATAGAAGCAAGACCCCAACTATCACCGGTTACCCAACTATCGGCCGTGCAAAGTCTGTAAAATCACGTGACCCTTTTACTATCGTTGGCTGATCAGTAATATGTTTTAGTAAAAGGATATTTTCTTCGAAGTTATAAGATAAAAACATGTTCGAAAGTAATTTTTTAAAATTAGATATATTTTTGACTTCTAGACATTCAGGCATATTCAGGCATAATACAAAATTTCCATTCCAAATTTTTATTTTGTTTTAAATTTGACTTAATAAAAGACATTATCTACGAAATTATACAATAATAAATGCAACTTATTTAAGTCAATCTCATTTAACATCTAATAAAATTATAGTAAAGCAATAAAGATTTTCCTTAAATCGGTTCCTATATCCAATATTAAGAAAAATAAAAGGGGATTCGAAAAGGATAATTTACAAACCAGGTTCTTGACATTTTATTGTATATGCCATTAAAGACGTTGAAAAACACATTCCAAGTTTATTTAAGGTCATAAACACACATTTTTTTAAATACCAAAATAAACTCACAACTACAAACACTTAAAAGCAATTCGGGAAGCACAATAAACGCGCTTGTGTTTCTTCCTTTTCCATCTCGAATTCCAACAGGACTTACATCGCCTTTCCTCTCAGCGGAAAATTATCAGAGACGACCATATGCGACGCGAGGGGTTTTAAAAATGAGTACGCTTAACTGATTACCGAATGCGAGACAAGAAATAAAAAGACCAGAGTAAAAAGTCGAATTATGAGTTCTTCACTCACAGATGGCCGAAGTAAACGTTTCATCAAAATGCAAAAATGCTCCCGATTTTGTCGGGCGTCATTAAATTTCCGGGGGCGATTCTTTATATTTTTCTGCGCCAGCCCAAATGAGGGGAGAGTGAATTATTTCTCGCAGCAAATTAATGGGATGAAGACGAAGTAAAAATATGCGAAGAAAATTCGCTTGTGATCCATCGAAGAAGCTGCCTTTCTTTGGAGAGAAGGATCGACTTGGACATAATGAGGGTTCAGATTGTAATATGTGATGGAGAAATGCTTTTATCGTAATGAATCGTGCTTTTACAATTCTTTTGATTGAAGGGGATATAAGGAATGATTTGCATTCATTTTGTGTGTGTTATGAAATGCCTTTAGCTGTTTTGTTTTAGGCTTATGAGGTTATATGAAGTATCTCTCATATCTTTAAGAGATTAACTCCTTACATAGAAAAAATCAATCCAATAAAAATAATACGTTCTTTTGAAAAAGAAATCCTCTGTTTTTAGTCCTTTATATAGCATTAGATGTAGGAGACGTTTTTGAACTGTCTTGATAATGGAATAATTTAACTAAATTGAACTTATCATCGAAAATATAAATTATTCATGAATCTAATAAACATTGCATAAATAGTATTTTGGGATACAATTTAGGTTTATTTACGTAATAAGAAGCTTTTATGGAAAAAAAATTAATTCCTAGCATTTCCATCTGCAATTCAGATATAACATTTTTGTTCTCCTAAGGTTATGAAAAATTTTTTTCTAAATCAATAAGATTTATCTTTTATTGATAAAAGTGATACTAGAAAAATTTACTCGCATAACAAAATACCTTGGCAATGTAAATATAACAAGATTACACGCATATTAAAGTTGACCAGGAGGCATAATTCATCTCACTAATAACCATTACCCTATTATTTTATCCCCTTCTGTAAAAAATAAAGAAATTTAAACAATATTCATCCATTTACAACAATATACTGTGCAATATTTCTCAACCCAGCATCAACTATTGTTAGAGCTACCGATTCTGTCATCAGAGCGATGACAAGCTCTTCAGAACCGTCCCACGTGAAGTTATAAGAACAGATAGGACTCTGTCGTCGAAAAAGAAAAAAGATCCCTTCTGCCGTGGGTGACTCAGGGTGAGACAGAGACAAAGTTGTCTGTCACCCAAGGCGCCCATGGGCATCCTTGTCCCAACATCAATGTTTGTGCTAAATGCTTTTTTAAGGAGAGGAAGAACTAGAGAAAACCCAGATATTAAAGGATTCGTCTGAGCTAAAAATATCAAACGTAATGGTTTGGAGCTTGATAATAGAAGTTGGTGGTTGATGATACATTAACCCCAATTAATACAAAGGAAATATAAGTATACTAGTTATTTAGAAGAAGTTTTGATAAAATCTTAACAGGTATTTTAAGGTAGTTTAGGATTAGCCAAGCGAAAATATCTTCAATTGGACTATATTAGCAACGTTTTATTATTTACGCATAAAAATGTTAACAAAAATTTAAAGAATTGCGGCTTCTAATTTAATAATGTTATGCTTTAACATTTTATTATTTTTGGTGATTTAGCTTAAAACTCGAAGCTTGTGCTCCGCTATCCTAAAGTACTAGAAATTTCTGGGAGTGCATGGCCTTGTGGGTCTGGTTTAGCTTTATACTATAAACCTGATCGGGGGATCAGACAGAACAGAGAGAGAACAGAAAGTACTAGAATTTATCATGAAAATTAAAAGAAGAAAAAATAGAAAACAGAATTCAACATTGAATACAATTATTATGGTCCAAGAGCGAAATCGTCTTACTTGTCAATAGTCTTTCTTTACCCAAACTTATCCTCGCCAACATACCATGCACTCTGGTTACTCAAAGTAGAACAAGCGCTAAGAATTTTCAGCAGTCGAATGTTTCAGATTAGAATTGATGTACCTGAAAGCCTTTTCTGATGAAAGAAATAACAGCGCGCGACTTTAATTACATCCTATGGTAAAGTGTATTACAAAATCCGATAACAGTGGTTGCGAATGTGATAACTTTGATACCATTCTTAAGCAAATAAACAACAAAATTTAGATCGTAAGTTAAGAGATAAAAGAGTTCCCTCCCTCTAAAAAATTCTAATTTTCTCTCTCCTCAAAAGTGTTCCTAGTACTTAATTTGTAAGTTGGTTTGTATAACCAACCTAAACTCAGAGATCACCTGTTTGAGTGGTATATTTAGAGGTTTCAGTATTCGATTCTGCATGCCTGTTCCCCTTTACAAAAAAGCACTTTCTAAATCCCTGCTTAGGGATTAATTATACTCCACTAGTCAACAAGAAAGTGTCAGTCCATATTATCCCCGTAAGGATTATAGAACCTGACAATATTTAGAAAATACTCCACTATAGCTTCCTTCTTAGAAATCCCAATGGCCACACCCCAGATTGAATATTGAATGAACTCTTTTTTACGAACCATCAAACTGATCAAAATAACAGCAAAGTAACCGCTTCTGTTAATCCGGTCTTTTTGGAGAGAGGATGCTCCCCCAGTCTTATTCAAGTTCACTAAGTGTATTTAATGTGACAGTTTACGTGTGTACAATGAACAGCTTGGAACAGCACAAAAGTTCGGCAAATAAAAGGGATATAAGAAAGGTAAAAAAAACCTCGAAGAATCTAGATTTCCCTCGAAAAACGATGCACACTCTGTTTTTAACCCTTTCGTTATTTTTCTTTCTAGGAATTTCTAGGCCAGAGGAAAGATAAACAAGAACTTCCTGACAGGTACTCTTCGTTTTCAGGGGGGATGTTTGAGGGGTTGAGGGAGATTCTCCAAAAGGATGCCGCTTTGCTATCAGAGGGTTAACTTTGACAGGGTTAATTACTTTTAGGAAGACGTTGGGGTTATCTCAAGTTACCTACAACGGAAGCTGCTAAAGTAATTTATAGTAAATGCTTGTGCAAAATTTGAACCTTTATTTCGTAAGACTTGGTTGTGAGCAGAATGAAAAAGAATGGTAATAATAGTTTGCTATGAAATTCGGTACTTTGTTCGCATTAAATTAACATGATTGACAGGAATATTATTGTTTTTATGAGGATCTTAAAAAATGAATTAAATTAGAATTTATTGGCGGATATCCTTTTGTAGATTTCAAAACACAGTCATTTGAGAACATACAACATAATTAAATACTTTTAATATACGTATTTAAAAAAATTAATTTTCTTATTATAATTAAATCTTTAATTTTCTGAGCATATAGAAACATACAAGGGTGTCTCAAAAGGTCGAGTACAAACTTAGCATGCAGGTCCATCATGCCATGACGAACAAGAATTGGTATAGAAAAAGGGGTCGCAAATGGGGTTTACGGGGTGAAAATCGAGAAAATAATTAAATCAGTTGACCCTCGCAAATGAGTTGAGAAAAAGACAGTTTTTTAAGGTAAGGCTAAAAAGAAATAAGTTAAAACGCTCGGTTCCAGCATTTTATACCCAAAACTGAAAGAAATGCTGACAGTTCTGATTTTGTATAATTTGAATTGTTTGCAGGCACTGTCTAGCTCAGTGGTTCCCAACAGGTGGTCCACGGACCACTGGTGGTCAATGAGGTCCGTGGAGAAGACTTTTAAATAACTTATCCAAAAAATAGTTTTCCATTCCAGGAAATAGTAAAAACACTACAGATACAAAAACATAAGTAAAAAATCATACGTCTCATAAATAAAAAATGTCATGTTCTCTTTTTCTCCTATTCATATTTCTCCTATATGAATCATTTGTTCATTTCTATTATTTTGCACAGTTTTATTCATATTTTATTTTTTATAGATATTATATTATATTATATTATATTATTAGATAGACATATTATATTTTATTTTATTCAACAATATTACAGAGTAGAAACGAAATGTGATGTGGTATTAAAAAGTATTGCATCAGATTAATTAAAATTGAGAGGTGTCGGGGTGGGGCTAATAAAGAATCGAATGATCGGACTTATACTAGGTTTGATACGAAGCGAAGCCTGGAAGTGTTGAAAGATACTTCAAACTGGGATGCTATGGTCAGACAGAGGGTCTTCGAGAAATAGTGGTGTGAAAAGAGGAAATTTCTGAGATGCACGTGAAATAGGTTTGTTCGAAGATATGAGAAAAATTTATTGCCGAAAGTGCAAAAGTTTTTGAACGCATAAATTATTTTCTATTTTAATCACTCCTTTGAAAGAATTATTGACTTTTGATGCGGTTTCTTTCGGGAGAACATCAGCCTCGCCCGCCTCGCCTATAGAATTTTCTCTGCCAAAACTGAAAGTCAGTGCATGTCCAGTTTGCTTTTTTATGATCAACAGAATTCCTGGTTATCTCATTCGTCCTGCAGTTTAATTTAAAGCTAACTACTTTCTTTCAAATTTAAATCTACTAATAATATAATATTACCTTATTTGTTGGTTATGAAAAAGAAGAAAAATAACTACTTTATACTGTTTTTTTTAAACCTGTATCTTTTGTGTAGGTCCCTTCCAGGGTTAATAGATAAAAAGGCTTGATAAAAATGGTTAAATGTTTTTATAAAAGGTATATTTTTGAATAATTAGATATAAAATTAATGTAATGTTAATTTTTCTTTTAAGTTTAATAGATTATTTTATTTTCTAAGTTCTATTTAGAAACATTGTAAGACTCGATTTCCCTTACTTTAGATAAAAAAAGCCAAAATTTTAGACCTTTCATGAGGAACGAATGCACTGAAAAAAGTTAAAATTTAGAAAATACAGTTGAAGATGGTCCGCAGAGGTTCAAATTTAAGTGAAGTGGTCCGCAGACATATTTGAGTTGGGAACCACTGGTCTAGCTCCACGAAAGTAACAACTCAACTATAACGAATTTCGCTAATACTTTAGCATGGGTCAACTTTCGTGGATATAGACACTTCGTTGTGTTTAACCAAACAGTTGCAGGTAAAAAATAGGCTGTTAAATAACAAATTAATATTTTGACCCCAAAAATATGACAGCAATAAAATATTGTTACATACCTATTCAACTCGCACGTTTCAATACCAAAAGTACTAAATATTTTATTCATTAAATAACTTGTTATACCTGAAGAAATTGATATTTTATCCATCACTCTTAACACTTAAAGACATACTTTACACGGAATTATACCATGAGTTCCTATCCCAAAAACACCTAATCAGAAATATCTAAAACAAACATTAAGTTAAAATACCACCCACAGATAGATGATGAGTTTACAACATGATCTCCAGTTTCAATAATATTTGGACACCCTTTTAATCGTGATTATCTTAACCCTCTGCAAACTCCGAAAGCAAATAAATCCTATCTAGAAACGTTGAGGATTTCAACTAGAAGCGAACAGGAAATAACAATCCGCAAGTCGGACTCGTCACCCATCTATTGACCTTCCACACCTCTTCTTTGTCTCCAAGGGTGGTCGGGCTTTATCATGCAGATTTCAGGGCAAAAATCGTCAGGGCACGTTTCCTCTCTTCCCTTTTTTCCGGTGGGTGGCAATCACAGGGATGCAGACGTGTTTACACATCGATCTATACAGGGTCATTGCCTCCACTTTTGACCCTTGCCTTCTTTGGCAAGTTCCAAAGTTTAGCAAGGGACGATGTGTTTTGAACCACTTTCAGACGATAAGGATTGACTGAGGGGAGGAAGGTTGGAAGTTAAACAGTGGAGGTACACAAAGGATTTTGGACAATGTTGTTTGCATCTTTTCCACATCGGTTTGGTAGGAAAGATACTAGTTCTTTTGGGACCTATTTAAGGATCGAGATATGGGAGTTATCCGGACTCTGTTGGTTCAGATAGAGAGTTAAGGGAGACATTTTATCTTGAAGAGTTGCGAAGGATGTTTGGAGTGCAAATTTTAATGATGAAAAGTCAAGGGATGGAGTTATCTGGAGTTATCTAGAGTTGAACGTGACTCCGACTTCCGACTGTCAGGTGTTGTAATTGAAAGCTTGTGGTTTGTTGTTTTCGGTTTGACAGGGTTTCTTGTTTTGAAATGCAATATAGTTATCAGAAAATCGAAATATTTTATCCTCTTATTCCAAATGTTAGTCATCATGTATACACACAAATAAAACTAAATTCCTGATTCAAAAAAGAAAACGTTGAAATAATATGCACCCAATTTCCTTAATAAAAATTTTCTTAATTGATTATCTCTCTGCTAAATTTTTTCTTCGAACAATTTCTATACGCGTCAATTGAAATCATAAATTATTTCTTCATTTTTAGATTATACGTTTGAAAGAAAAGAAATTTAACAGGGCTTGAAAAGTTAAATAGAAAACTAAAATAAACCTGAACTTATAATGCAAAAGTTATAAATTTGTTTTAAGTTCTATTGGAAAAATATCTTTGAAACAAAATGTTAATGTAATATCAAATGACAAAGTTTGAACAATTTAGTTATTTCATTTCCCTTTTACTTAAAATAATTGCTTTTTTAGTTAGTCTCATCTTTTTTTTAATTTTAGAAAAATAAATCAAATAGTTATCCAAAACTTTCCCCTTTTTAATTACAAAAACATGTTTGTCAATTTGTCAAAATGCATTTTTAAAACATGAGATATACCAATTTCAAAGGAATAAACTATAAAAGAAAATAATTAAAGATGATCCGTTGTGAAAATTAAAGTTAATATAAATGAAGATAGATAAGCAGAGTAGAATGAAATATGACAAATTTCCGTTAGGGATAAGGATTTACTATCAAGTTTATTTTTAAGCTGACATATAAAGAGGAAACACTCCAACTCTTGCACTTATTGACTATTACGCCTTTCTATCCCGGATATTCCTTGAAGATAATTTTGAAAACACATTCAATCACCACAAATATGAAATTTGTTCAGATTTCAGCAAAATATTTGATCAAGTTTGATGAACTCTGGTGATCTTGAATTTTGGATTGAGTCATTCGCTTATCACTAGATTGAGCTTTCCCTGCATTGCAGGAAAGTGTGCTAAATAAGTGGTTCTACAGGGCTCAAAACTAAATCGCGATAATATTTGTCACAATCGAGTTCGTTGACATTTAAACAAAAGAACTGCTTAAGTACGTAAGTCTTTTGAGTAAATATATGTAGATAAGACATCTAAAGACTGTTTACCTTAAGAGTATACCTAAAATGTCGAAATTTATCAACAAATTAATGATAATTAACCATGCTTTCAAATTTAAGTAAAGAAACGAAAACGAATTGGTTTTAATACAATTACAAATAATTTTAATCTTTAAAATAACATAATACAATACATCAATTTAAATTTTTTTATTTCTAACGAAGATAATAAAATAATTTTATGCAGTACTTAATTTTTATTGAATATGAATTTAAAAAATGCTGGAAAAAATTCTGCTTGACAGTAAAAATTCTAGCTTAGTTTTTCGGATAACAATTAAAATCTTTATTCAAAAGAAAAGTTAAAAATATATTATGGGAATTAAAAACAAAAAAAATAATTTTGGACTTATTATTTAGTATTTGTAAATAAGAAAATTAGGAAAGTTTTATAGTTCTGGATATAACTGAGTGTGAAGAATTTTACCAGAGGCAATATCACTTTTAACAAAATTCCAATACCTATACAGTTTCATCCAAGCATCATGTAATGCAAAGAAAGTAAAACGATTTAGGGAAAGGATATTTTTGTTGTTAAAATTTAACGAACAAGGAATAAAAATGTGTTCATTCAATAAAACATTTTTACCTATTTTTAGGTTAATTGCAATACACAAAGAGAAGTGGGAACTCAATATAACATTATTTATAACTACAATAAACAGTCATTTCATGGTGTTTCATTTTAACTACCATTGCTTTTATATTTATACTGTCTTTTCCCTTAGAGATATGCAGAAAGTTCGATTAATCTTTTATCCTTATTAATATTTCTTAGCTTTTAAACACTTAAAATAATTCAATTTTCCAAACATCGCATGTGGGGAACACAGGGAAAACAACACACAAAGATACAGGATATATGTCCACAATCACAACAAACAAATTAACCATCATATCTATAACTACAACACAACTAACCCCTTCTCATCAGAACAGAACCATCATCACCTCCTAACAAGACCAAATATCCTTCCCAAACGGATCCACATACACAGAGGACAAAAAATACCCTCTCATTTCGACCTGGCTAATGACAACGCACGAGACAGACAGATGCGACTCTCGAGTGCGACATCCTGGTCAAAGAAAGACACCACTCATCTTTTTTTCGTCGGCTCATCGTCCCTTTCTTTTCTGATGATACGATGGCAGCACGCGCGACGCAGTGGTGTAGGGTGACGCAGGATCTCTCTCTTGAGTGCCGCCTAATTTCTCTCTCTGTCCTTTCTTTTTATTTTACGTTTTGCAGAGAAAAAGGGTTTTTGGAGGACTCTCTTGGTGAAGAAGTCTAATGACTTTTTTGGAGACACTGTGCGGTCTGTTTCGTTGGGCATGATGGGGGTTTTGGGATGTTGTAATGATGACGATATGGGATGACTTGAGATGGTGATAAAATTGTTTCATGGCGCGTTTCTTTTGGAGTTATTGCTTGTTTACATACCCACTCGTGTTTTATTATCGTCATTTGGGCTTATTTATTATATGATCTTTTCAATTTGATTTAAGGAAAATTTTATGTGCAATGCTTATATCTGTTTATTCTCTTTACTTTTTGCTCAGCGGCTATATAAACTTTTGTCATTGAGTAATTATGCTTGTTTTAAAGTGATTTAGGTATTTGGATTGTTTATCCTATTGTTTTCAGTTGGATTTTTAAAAGGATTATAGGTGCAATGATTAAATTATCGGTGAAAGTAAATTGAAAACTTGATAGAGAGAAAGATAGAATATATTTGAGAGGATTCCAGTTTAAAAAATACATTAAGCTTTCATTTAAAAAATTTTTAATATGTAGTTAAAGATCTTTACAAGACTAAATAAAAGTCGTCACTTTAGGAAAGCATAAATTGATCAACTGTATTGGGAATACGTTTAGAACACAATTAACCAATCATTTTGTATTTTCCTTTTAACAAAACATATTTTTGAATGCAACTCATACTTATATTAAATTTTCACCCAATTGTATGTACATTTACAATTCTATATCTTACTATACTTCTTTTCTCCTATATCTTTCGATAAAGAATAAGTTAATATATGAATAATACGCTTGGAAGGTCTGGAAAAGGATATAAAAAAGTTTGTTTCTCAACCTCCATCCCCATGAGAACCTCAGATGAAACTAAAGCTTCTTTCAGCAAACAAATCCCAACACTATTCAATCTAATACAACAACTTATCTACCGCAAATAGTATTACACAATAAAGTGCATCTGAACACACCAAACATCCCTTCAACGCGACAATCAACCCACATCTCCCTCATCACCATCTGCATCTTTCACACAATCACAGCCCAACCTCCCACACCCATAAAACTATATTTATAACCATCCCATCCTCCCCCATATCTTCATTAGCCGCGGCTGATTCGATTTATCCAAAGCAGCGCGCTACCGGCCGCCGACGCCCCTCCGACCGCACCCGGGCATCCCCTTTTGCGGCATCCCCCGGCAGCGGTGTCGGCATCACCCGGAGTCCGGTTAACGCTCTTTGAGGATTCCCCTCGGGTATTGTGTGTTCAGTCGCTTGTTGCAGATATGCGATTGGATTGGGGAGAGAGAGAGAGAGAGCGGGTATTGTTTTCTCGCGGGAGAACAGTGTTGTGTGCTTAAGAGGAGGAGTGGGTGGGAAGGGGAGAGAGGGGTTTATTGTTTTTGCTCCGTTGTTTGTGGGTTTTAATGGTGTTCTTCAGTGTTTTGCGATGACACTTTTTGTAATAAATGTGATATTGATACACTTAAATACTATGTGTTGTTAAAAAAAGAAGTGTTTTTAATTTAAAATGCGTTTCTGGAAGGAAATTGATGTTTGTAAAGATGTGTAAAAATTATACACACGCTATTTACATTATTAAAAGTGTTTAAAAATGTAACTTTATGAATTGATGATTCATTGAAATGCAGGAACAATTAGTTTAATTTGTGTTTACATTTGAGGAGGTTAGAAGAGTAATGGGTATAAGATAAGTAGTCAATGAATTGTAAATACTACTGATAATTTACCGTAACAAGTATAGGGAGGTTAGCTATTCTGTACTCTGATTTAACTCAACCACTAAAAACCAAAGGTAAGAAACTCCTCTTATGAGAAAGGCACTTAAAAAACCTTCAGAAGTAAGTATCCACCTCTTTTATAAAAGTTATCTTGCACTGTTACTTTTATCCCTATGGACTTGTTATCCACTCAATTGCTATTCCAAATCAATAACATCATCTTTATGAAGGTTAGGATTTCTCGTTTTAAACTATGAATGTTTTATTCCCTTTTTTATTGCTACAAATCAATGAAGGTAAATATGTAGAAAAAACTTAGATTTTTGTCTCCTTGCGATATCAAGTCAATTATTTATACACTTCGTTAAGGATTTAAAAACGAATCAGGGGATGGAGATAATCCTTTTACTAGTTTTTATTTGGATCTTTATTTTGATTAAACTTGTAATGTTTCCTGCGTTATATTATATGATACAACATGTATTAAGAATTGTTTCACAAATAATTAAAATAATTTAAAACTATTTCGTATGTAATTTTAAGTGTAATAATTTCTTTTTTATATTTTAAATAATTTCTGTTTTATGGGATGGGTACAAAACATAATAATAATTTTCACTTAAAATTTGCAAATGTTTTTTTTAATAATTGCATTATTCCGGCATAATACAATTCACACATTAACCCACAATATCATTATCTCAAGAATTTGTCCTTATTTGTTAATTTAAACTAAACTCCAATTACTTTTAATATATTGTTTTTTATGTACTATAGTTATCGTACACAAATAAATGATTCGTTTCATTCATTGGATGAAAACAGAACTAGATTTTGACTAGATAACTAGATAACTAGAAACTAGATTTTGAATTTAAAATAGCAGCAATTCATTTTTATAAAATTAGTAATTAAAAACATTATATAACCTGTTTTTATTTTTATCGCTGGAAAAATCAATGGGTAAGACAAAAGATTAGGTTAGGAAATGGAAGGATAAGAAGAGAAATCTTATCAGATTTTCTTACAATAAATGGATCTTTCTACGTAAAGAAAGGAAGGTATCCTCGATCCAATCGAATTTAAATTATTAAATAGTTAATTTACAGAACACGCTGTATCACTATTTTTTTAAAATATGGTTTTAAAATAAAAGGAAGAATAAAATAAATTTAGAGCACATTTACTTGGACTGAGCTATTAAAATATTTTTATATCGTTTAGGTATAAAGGAATTATTCTAATAAAATTAAATAATTTATAAAATTAGTTCTAAAAATGTCTTTCACTTATTTAGGATTTTTTCATCAATTGATGTGAATCGTCATTTGACTAAGATCTATAATTATGATGTTAATAGTGTTAAGTAAGTAAGATGGAAGTTAAAAATAAGGAGGGGAGCTTTAGAAGGGAGTTAAAGAAAAAAAAACATGTCATCATCTTTTATTGTTACAATATAAGCACTTTTTCTCACCTTATAAAATCATATAATCGGTTATAGATTATTTATACTTCTAAAAGTAATTTTTTGAGATATTTTCAAAATAAGATGTTATAATCAGGTTTTATTGAGAAGCGCTATAAGGATTTTTTTTTAATTTTAGTGTCAATATAATCTCGATATTTTGAACTTCGATAACTCGTAATCATTATTTAATATAAAAAACATTTTCATGATTGTGAGAATCTTCCCAGCTCTAAACTTAGGAAAATAAAAGTTTTTTTAAAACTATAAATGCAGACGAATTTTTTGCTAGTTAATATGATATCAATGAATGTTTTCCAAAGGTTCTATTACATACACATGTTGGGGTTCATATTTCACAATGCACAGAAAGTTTTAAGGGTAATCAAATGTACAAATTGTTTCAGATCACGGGGCCTTTAACTACTTCTTTTTTTACGTAGAATAAAAATTAAAAATGCAAAAAAAGACTTACTGGACAGTGGTGGAACTTCGAACTTCTTCATGCAAATATCATAGTTCCAAGCTCTTCTTTAGAAACTTCTAAAGTCCGAGGGTTAGTCCGCATTATACCCGAAAGGACACCAGGACGAAAGATAAAAAAAGATGAAAAACACTAGTCCCAAAAAACAGTAAACAAAGCACTTGATTCACTTTCCACTACCTTAAAACATAGATCTACGTGGTTTTCATTTAGCTCGCGGATTAAACGAGCTCTTTTCTTCCATCCTTTCTCTCAATGCGGGTGGGCGGGGCTTAGCGACGTCAGAGGTTTCCCATTGGGGAGCAAGTTCGGGCGGCGTTTGGTTGGCTGCGGAACAGAATGGAGTGAGAGAAAAACGGCGAATATTGAGTTGCGTTAACATTTCGCATCTATCCTTTTATTTTAGGGCACCCTTTAGTGCTTTAACACCCACTAGCTCTTTTGGATGAGCCCCGCTGATTTTACAAGCACAAGTGGGTGATGATACGAAAAAACGGAATGGGGAATTTTTAATTAGCGATGGAAGGGCCTGAATGGCATCACCTATCGCGTTTTGATGCACCTTGAATGGAATTGTAGAATATAAAAACGATTATTTTCTTGTGATATGTTCGCATCCGGGAGAAAATGTTAATTGAATCGTCAGTTTGATAACATGAATAAGTCCAAAAAATTATAAAAAATGACTAAACATCAATGATAAGAGGGAAAATATATACTCCTACTGGCAGATCTCCTTGACTTTGGAGAAAGCAATGTCCCTTCATATTTTATTTTTTTTATTTAATATTAAATTTAAAGTTGATTTGTCTTTCTTTTCTTAAAATTTTTGTAATAAACTAAGCCAAAAAAATTTTTTAAATTGAAAAGTGTTTCCCTTTTGGTAAAAGTGTAACCCTTTTTACCCAGTGAATGTTTGACTCCATTGCTTCTTTACACCATTGATATTGCTATACCTATAATGACTTAATTTCTAAACAATTTTAAATTTTTTCTCGGTGGGTCTTTTTTTTGCAGTTTTTTTCTGAGAACTAATCATAAATATAATTTAAATGTCAATATTTAAGTAGTTTTTAAGATTTTTTCAATCATTATTTTGAAAAGGGAATAGAAAGTCTATATTTTTTATTATTCAACTCTACAATATTTTTGAATGCAGTTATATTTCTTCCGATGATAGTTCCGTATTCTAAACCGGGTCCTGCATTCCCAGTAAAAATGTGGTAGGAAAATTCCTTCACTTATACAGTTTTTGGGGCCATTCATTAATTACGTAAGGGTCCTGAGGGGGAGGGGGGGTTGGAAAAATCTCTACATACCCTTACTTGGGGGATGGGGGGTCAAACCAATTCTTACGTAAGATTTTCCTAGTTAATATAAACAAATTCCAATTATTCTAATCAAGAGATAATAATATAATAGTAATATGTAGTTGACAGCAAGAATATTACTTATCTGTTGAAAAATAAAAATCTTTGAATTACGCCAAACGGAGAGTTTTCTAACATTTTATTGTTTTGAAAAACATAATGGAATCTTACGTAAGAATAGGGGGGGAGGGGTTTGAAAAATCTTACGTACCCTTACATGGGGGGAGGGGGGGTCAAAAATTGCCAAAATCATCCTTACGTAATTAATGAATGGCCCCTTTTCTCAAAACTGTGTTTCGGACTCATTCGCTTTTCAAAATTGACGATGCAATTCTTGTCGCAGAAATAATTTTTTTAATTAAAAATAACTATTTGAAATTGATTATTATGAAGGAGATTATCTATAATGCCGTTTTATTATAAGATTTTGAGGTAAAGATGTATATAAATACTTTACTTCTTATAGAGACAGTGGGGTAGCCAGAAAAAAATTTCGGTGGGGGATATTGATATTTCGGGAGGGGATATAGGCGAATTTTAGTAGTCTTCTATGGTCAAAAAAGGATATTTTCTGAGTTTGGGGGGGTATATCCCCAAATCCTCCCAATCTAGCTAAGCCCCTGGTGAAAGACAATTTGGAGTTTTTCCTTTTACTTTGGGTCAGATATAACAAAATTTGACTGTGATAATAGCTTAAAAATTCACACATTAAGGAGCAATAGTATTCTTATCTCTAAATTTGTCACTGAAGTTATATTTATTTCGCAGCTTTAATTAGATAACTTTTTACACGAACTACTATTTTTTTAAAAATAACACGAAATTAAATGGTTCAGTGAAAAGAGCGTTAAATCCAAAGAAAACAAAAGCTTCATTTAAGGTATTTACTCAGAAATGGCCAAAACAACAACAGCGTACTAAAAATCACTGAAAAACAATGTAACATAAATTTATTTTTTAGTTAAAAAATTACGTAAAAAGTTTTAAAATATTTAATAACTAATTTTCAGTTCAGAATGCAAGCATTCCGTTTATTTAGTGGAAAAATTTAAATAAAATTTAAATTTGTTTTATGATTTTATTAATTAATCCATTTAAAGTTAAACAAATAATTAAAATTTTAAATTTTAGAAAATAGTTATTTATTGGTTTTAAATTTTTAAAAATCTAAATGGTAGTTGCCGAAATTGACCCATAAAAATTTAATTGTTTTAAGATCTTTCTTGTTTTCAAAGGGCAAAGAATTCCATTTTTTTTTCAAATAAATTTTATTAAAGTTTGAGGTATTTTGAGGCTATTGTGCCATACATACTCTGACATAGCCAAAAACTTTACGTTGTTGTTATTCAGTTTTATTCTGATAAAAGAAAAGGATATTTGCAGGGATAAAGGCACTTAAACCAGTATTTAATCCATTTAAAAAACTTGTAGAAAATACTAAAGTTCTAATTTTTAAATAAACTGAAACAAGTGATATTTTAACATTATTGTTTAGGTCATAGGTTCCCAAACCTGACCATCGCACCCTTTTCAAGAAGAAAACTTTTCACCACCCTCTTACTGTTTTTGGGTCTAGTTTGCTTATATTTTTTAGAACTGTAATAAAAAAATTATATTATTTAGATTCTCAAAAAACCAGCTATTCAAATTTGTAGGCCAATTATTAATAATTAAATGATGAATAAAAATTGTATACATAAAAAATTAAAAGCATGCTTAGCATGAAGTACCGTGTATAACTGGAAGCGCAAGAGGAAACGTACAGGCACCGTGTAGCACAAGAGAAAAAACTTTACAGTGAACACTGTGGGCATACCTCTGGCGGTTACCAAGATTATATGTTTTTTTTCATAATTTAGATTTAAACCCTGAAAATGATCAATAGTTATCTTTCTAACCGCAGCCATTCACCCACGAAGAACACTGTAACTTTATTTTGTTCGTCAGTTTTTCAGACAGGTTCAATTATGACTTCTCCGCTAATTTCTTAAACCTTTACAATGTCCTGTGGGTATACCTTTATCCCACCATAAATATTAAAGAAAGTGGAGGGGGAAAGTTTTATAAGTGGAAAAGAAAAGAAGATATATCACATAGATTTTTACTTCATTAGAGTATCGTTAAAGGTAAGGAGAGACCAAAACTAAATTCGTAAAAACCCACTGCTCCCTTGAGTACACGTTCCCAAAGTCCGTTCCACGGCTTTTTTTAAACCAACGGAAGGTTATGAAAGTACAGGCCCGTAGCCAGGAATTTCTCTTTGGTGGGGCGCCCACTTTTTCAGGGGGGGCAAGGGGGTTTTCTGAAGGTATCATAGGCGTAAGTTCAACTTTCTGACTAGGGGACAAAAAAAAAAGACAAGACCCTCAGGCCTAATGAGCTGTTAAAAGACTTTTGTTTAGGAAGGAGTTAATCCTAAATGTTTCTAGTAAAATCTTTCCTGTTTTCTAAAGTTTTCCTTCTTTAAATTTTAGAAATTTGAAGCTTAAATTACTGTTTTAGCCCATTTTTAGATCCTTTGGGTTAAAGTATAGACGGTGTATAGTCCATGTAAGCTCCAGAATTGAAAAGGAAAACTCGAAAATCGAGGTGGATCACTCCTTGTTAAACTTTAAATATACATAATTTTGTGACCTTCCTTTTCAGTCTGTGCTAGGGTGTATAAAAGTTTATTACTGTAGGGGGCTTCAAATATCTGTCAGCTCCCTCCCATGCATATTTAATAGATTTAATGTAGTTTGTTATACATTTTTTGGGTTGAAATTTCGCCCAAAAGAACTTTATTAATTCGTGTGATCTGTTCTTATATTAATATAAGGACAATCGTTTTGTTATAGTGTGTGATACAAAATGAAAGGGGGGTCTGGGGGTCCTCCCCCAGAAAATTTTTGGAATTTTGACCCTAAAAACAGGGTTTTAAACTGCTTTTCATACTTGTAGACAAAAATTCGGACACACATTTTTAAGTAGAATTTTGATTTTGATGAACTTGTTTTTTAAAAAAAATTGGTAATAAAGGTTTAAATATAAATGGGGGGTATGGCCCCCCCCCAGAAAAATTTTGAAAATTTGACCTTAAGAAACTGAGTTTTAACTTAGCTAGAAGTAAATTACTCGTGTTTTAGAAGGGGGCAGCTGCTCATCCCTGCCCCCCTGGCTGTGCTTGAGGATAGAATTTCTGAAAATTTTCTAGGGGGGGCAAATGAAGATGCCAGGGGGGGCTCAGCCCCCCCTGGCCCCCCCGTAGCTACGGGCCTGTGAAAGTAGGGTGTATCCTATCCCTATAGGTAAGTGATCATGAGAAATCATCTTAAATGACTTACAGGGTCCCTAACAGCAAAATAAAGCTAAAAATTAATTAAAAACTAAGGGTGGTTACAAAAACTTCATCGAGAAAATAGTTGGCAATATAATACAAAACGCTCAGAAAAAAATTCCTGACATTTGCATGCCTCAAAAAAAGAAAAAGTTCACAAATTTACAAGTTTTTAGTGTTATCATGCAGTTTTTCAGTTTTTTAAACTAAATAAAGTCTAATTTTAAATAAATAATAAAAAAACCTGTAAATTTGCTAACTTTTTTAGATTAGAAGAGGGGTTATTTTCATTTGCTAATATCTTTTCGAATGTTGAAGACATCTCCATGGAATGAGGAAGTTTCATATTTTTTTTTTATTTTTTAAATCGATCCTACCTTACGAGAAACCCCTAAAACCGAGATATTTTTTAATTCTGATCATTATTTATTTTTTTACTGCGGTTTAAAGTTTGCGCTCTGGAAAAGGCGGGAAAAACAGCGATTTCAGATTCGTGATGTCACTCGGCATGTCAAAACGACTACAACTCGCATCTCCTCTTCAACTATGCAGCCGGCGTTGACAAAACTCGGTACATAGACGTATCTCGAGGCGAGGACGATCACTACCAAGTTTTCCAAGTTCGAAAATCGAATATTTACAAGTAATAAACGATTTTATGGCTTAAAACGCTTATTTCTCCATTTCTCTGCTAGAGTGGATCTGCTTGACTCACTATTTTAAATATGAAAACCTCAGGATTAAATATTTTTAATAAGAAAAGCTCTATAATTGCCAATTTAAAAGTTAAATCAGCAATGAAAACACCAAAATAAAATCAAATAATTAATTTTAAAACATTACATTCTTATATTTTAAGATTTTCCCCCTTAAAATTCAAATATTTATGGAAAATGTATTATTAAATATTTTTTATTAAGTGGGACTAATCCCCATCTGGTCTAATGAAACTAGACCAGATCCAAGAGGTCATAAAGACCTCTTATTTTAATAATGAATAAACATCAACAATGTCTTTTGTTTAGTGTCGAGTGACGTCAAATTTGATTTTTGAGCGTTTGCGATTGCATCATTTGTTTACGACTTTTTTCAACTTTTATTTCTTCTATATCTCAGTAAATAAATTTTTGAGGAAAATTTGGATTGCAGATTTGGATTTTTCACATCTTATATTGTATTAATATACCCCAAAATCGAAAATTTAAAAAATATGAAACTTCCTCATTTTTTTCTGTTATTTCTAACAATTTTCTCATTGAAATTTTTATTCTGTCACCTTTAGTTTTTTTATTAATTTTTCAACTTGCTCATTTCGCCGTGAGGGGCATTTTAAGTAATTTCACTGGATATCCCATGGCTGTTTTCTTAGGGGTATAACTCACTTCCATGACCCTAGGAAACGTTGGTTCCAAATGAAAGTTGTGAAATGGACTTAAGAGACACCCTGAAGATTTCGACTACCCAGGGTGCCAACGGCAGTTTAGGAGCCACTTTACAAACCTATAATACCTAGCTTTTTCGGAAGTCCGAACCTCTTACCATCGGTAAAACTCGATCTTAGCAGCAGTCAAGTTTAAGACAACTTGACACTTTAGGCTCATTTAGAAAGCCTTAACAGACGGAGATAGAATAGGATACCGGCCCGGCTTTGAGGATCACTGCTAGGGTCATCCTTCGAACGTGCTCCAGGCCGCCAAAGGGGGTCGTCGTCACGTGATGGATCTTGAGAGAGTGGGGGTGTAATGTGCAGGAGTTGTGGGATCGGAAGTGGGACGGTGAAGCCTGGCTGGGGGGTCAGTGAGTGATTAGCGGGGTTGAGTGTTTTAAGGAGTGTTCGATTTAATGGAACTAACATGTTGTCACTCGGTGTCGTTTGAGAACAAGATGGAGTAATTTCTAGAGGAAGTGGGATGCTAACGAATTGTATTTCAAGGACACAACCACCTGTCAGTGTAGTGTGATATAAAAGTGACTCCGCGTGATAGGAGGTTTCCCAGTAAAATACGTTAAATAAGTTACATCTTATACAATTTTACAATATGATAGATTCTGTTCTATGTGACACACAACTGCGTGTTTGAATTAAATTAGACTAATTAGGGTCTGTTTAGATTAATTTTAATTGGTTACGATGCAATGAAATTTTTCATTTCAATATCAAAAAAGGTCATTTTATGTGAAGTAATTAAATTTATCTCCCCATTTCTATTTTCATTTTTGGTAAATGAAATTAATTACACAAAAATTTCTAATTCTGTCTATTTTTAAAAAAAGACATTTCTACATTAAAAGTTTTTCTCGTGTCGGATGGACTGGATTTCAATCCTATTCTGTGCACATGGATTCTGTGATTAGGTTAACCCTTTCCATCGCCGACCACAAGAATTACCATTAATGGCCTTATTCACAGCCCCTTAACCAGCGGTTAACCATCGGTTAAAGAAGGATCCCACCAATCAAAGTCAGCGAAAAGCTCACTTTCTCTCTTTAGCTGATGCTGGTTAACCGCTGGTTTAGTGGCAGTGAATAAGACTATTAATCCTAGAATACTTGGGGAGGTTTATAGGACCGGAACATTTTGGAATGATAATAGAGTAAAGAACTGATTATAAGATGAAAACTAAAGGGTTAGGGGAGACATTTTTTGAATTTTACTGTCCCACGACCTGAATAATTCTAGAAAATACGTATTGCATTATAACATCTCCAAATTATCCCTTAAAAAAGACCCGTTCCATTCAATCGATATGAAATTTCCAGTCCCACGGCAGGCAATCTGTTTACAAAAATCCGTTGTTAATTCACCCAATATTCATACCTCCCCACCGGAGGTGTCCCATCATCATTATCATAATCCCCGGGCCATACTCAGGACCCAAACAACTCCCCTCCGCAATTGGCTTTCTCCCTCCCGTATATTCCAAAAATCGTCACAAATAAAGTCACCAGGAGCCAACTTCCGTCTTTAGATGTCTCCACAAAGAAGCACAGATATCAGGAACACGAAAAATGATCTTTCTCCCTCAAAAAAACCCTCAAAAACTGGCGATCTCCTCACTCGTCTTTCTCCGCCACCCGAGAATCTGTCTCTCTCTCTCCAGCATCCCACCTCCCCCCGATCGAATGCAGATGGGAGAAAGGGATCGGCGGTCCCCTAATCCGATCTATCGCTCGGGGTTTTTGTGAGCGTTCGAGGTGTTGGACTAGAAGCGTTACTGCGGTACAATGGGGTATTGTTGCGTCGGGGGTGCTGCGTCCCTGGGTCTTCTTCAGGGGGCGTGTTTTGGTGTAGTGGAGTGTTCGTTTTTCTGTGAGGGCGGCTTCTCTGAAGAGCGTTTAGCGTTTTTGAAGGGAGACGGGCGAATCGGATGGAGTTGTGGGCTGTTGCAGATTTTGCAAAGCGGTGTTTGAAAGGACGCAATAAAGTAATGATTATCATGTTACACGAAATGAAAATTAACAACTAATTTATAAATAGGGAATTAATATAAACATATTTTTTATTTTTAAATTATAGAATAATTTCGGTACTTTTCTCAAATGTAGTTTTCTCGTGTATATAAATTAATATAATTTCAAATTTATATTTTAACCTACTATTTTTATATCAGTATTGCGCCTATTTCGATTATATTTTATTATAAATAAAATTAATTGTCATTAATTAATAAAATTATTGTCAACGTAATTTATTTATATCTTTAAGGTGCATTTTTTTAAGAGTTAGCTAATTTCTTCTAAAATTAAAAAAGTTAAATAATTATTTTCAACTTAAGAATCTTAGCATTTGAAAAATGATTAAAATAAAATAAAGGTAAAATTGAAGCACGAGAAATATTTATAACAAGTAAAGCACCGTTTATACGTCTTTCAAGGGACCGACGTAAAACGGCGCATAAATGAAAAGACGTATAATTGAAAACAATTTTGATGATTTGAATGAATTGGGACTTAGCGAAAACGACGTATAAATGTAAAAGACGTATAAATGGGAGACGTATAAACGGTGCTTCACTATTTTTGTATCCTAAATTAAAATTAGGATACAATATTATTTGTTTGAATGTTTTTCCGGATGAAAGCTTTTTATTTCAATAGTTATGCATAATTAAGGAATATTTACTCCTTTATTGTTTCAAATACCCTTTTATGTAGCACTGCAAATGGAAAAATATATCAAATCATTCCACATTTAGGTCAATGGACGTAACTGTTTTAATTATAATTCTTGTTGTTGTTGTCGTGTGCCACTTGGAATACCCAAGCTCCACAAGGATTCAAGGCAAAGGGGGTTGAGGCTCCTGAGAAAGTGAGGCCCATAAATGGCAGGAGTCGGAATTCTACCTCATGAGATGATAGATGCTGCCACTATCTATCGCCACCTCCACAATTTTGTCATGTATCTGAAGGGGAGAGAAATAGTCTCCAAACAGCTGGACCCATGGTAAACTGCGCCATGATAGACCACCAGACTTTCGGACCCACAGGTTTAACGAGCACGTACTCCGCATATACTCGGTGGGTCTTTAGCGGTGTCGGGAATCGAACCCGGGACCCTCCGATCCCGAAGCCGATGCCTTAACCACGAGACTCCCCACGGCCACCGTATAATTCTTGTGACACTCAGATTTTATATCCTCGTCATATTTCTTTCTGAAATATTTTTAGAGACACTTCAGACATTTTTAGACACTTCGTACCATTAGAATAAAGGATATCCATAATTTATTTGACTAATTGGAATGTTTGTAAAGGGAAAAGTTTTCTAGAACTTCCCATTTTGTTTTCCTCTAAGAACTTAAATAGTGAATTTTCTTTGCTATTGTCGATGGATATAAAAAATCTTGACGTTTAGCCCTTTAGTAGTTTAGTAGCTGTCTTCCGAATCCAAATGATATTTTTTCTAAAGGTGCTCGCTGAACTAAGTTATGAACTAGGAACAAAAATGAAGTCTTATCCCTTTCGCCTGAACCCTTTTCACTAGAATTGAGCTATCGATACCCAAATGAAGTCATCATCGATGACTTCCACCCAACGAGCAGGGGCTTGGGGTCGAGCTAATAGAGTTGTAGCCAGGTTCACTAAAGGGGGGGAGCGTCGAACGAATAAAAAAAATCGGCCATACCTTTGACATCAATGACAAGGGGCCTTTGGAAACACACAGATGGCCCACTGTGATCGACATTGTCCGAGGCATTTTCCTCTCCTCAATAGCGACAGGGTTGCCCGAAACTTTCTGTTACTCTTTTGACGCTCTAATCGGCCTCAGTTGTGCGCACTATCTGCCGCGAAAAAAATCGTGACGATCCTGATGCCGATGATAAAGGATGGATCTATCTCGCTTTCCAAAAGGTGTGTGTGTGAAATCCTCTGGGATGTGTGAAAGCCGTTTTTTTTCATATGCCGTAGCGTTTGTTGCTTCTTCAAGGGAGGATAAGTGATGTTCGCCTCGTAAAGTTTCTTTCTGGGGGATTTTTTTTGGGAGGGGGTATGAAGAATGTTTTTGTGTATAGGAAGATTGTTTATCTTCGTAGGCTAATTTTTTTGATTTTGTGTGGCGAGATTCTGCCAATGATTGGGTCTGATGTGAATCTTTGTATGGTAAATCTTTTTGATTTTCAATAATAATAAAGGCTCTTGATGTTTGGAAAATAGGATATCTCTTTTTAATAAAAGATGGTATATCTTCTACGGTAACGGTGGATGGATGGTGATTGGGTTTTTATGGCACATGACCCAAGACAGGGTATAGTGTGCCATGTACGGTAACGAGGTGGTGTGAAATGGAATGTTTCCTTTGAGCTTTGAGAATATTTACTCGTGTGAATTCGGGAATTCTATCCACAAAATGTATGTGAGGAGTCGCAACTCAGCTTCGAAACTTGTGTGTGTTTGTTGGGTGGCCTGCACGCGGGCTGTATTTTTAGCTGCTATCTGTAGCTGCTAACTAACTGAATCCGAACTGCTGACTGCCGTGATGTTGACTTCTTTTAGATGTTCTCTTTTAGATGTTTTAATAAAGTTTAATTGATTCCCCCTCTATGCTTGATTTCTTGAGACATAACATGTATATTAATTTAGACTTTTTATAGATGTCAGTGGAAAATTATTATTGAAATTCATACAAATTGATCGCAATAAAAATGAGGTACTTACGTATTACCGCAACCAGGTCGGCTCCAACTTGGCGAAATTTGGCCAACTTGGCGCCTTGGCGCGTTTTTGGCGCCAAGTTTTTTTCTGTCGCCAAGAGCGAAACGCGCCAAATTTAAAGCTGCGGAAAGTTAAAAACGTAGACAAAACTAATTAAAACTTAAATAGGGAAGAAATTAAGGTTGTTATAACATAATTTCAAAGTATTATTTACTCAATTGACCGAATTCTACGACTAATTCCAAGCAGCACAAATTTTTAAGATTCGTCGAATTTTAGTCATATAGGGCGAAATTTTGTTTACTTCTAGTTGCAGTTACGTAAACTTTACATATTTGGTATGAGCTATGCTACTAGGTAATACTATAATAAAAGGATATCCAAAATACACTACCGGCATCTTATAGGTTATGAGATAAATTAAGCAATGATACAATTGTATAAAACAGGATAATTTTACAGCACAATATAAATTAAAATGTATTTACCCTTTAAAATATCCTTGTACCTTTACGAACAATTCGCTTACGCCACGCAAACATTACGATACCGACGATGTAATTATTCCAATCTATAACAGTTTTGTCAGCAATTCCTATCTCTTCTGCACAAAATTTAATCGAGGTTAACTCTTTACACCAACAATAAATGAAGCGCACCGTTGTCACAAATGAAATTCGGCTACCTTCAAACCAATTTTCGGTTCTCACACCGAAGTGTTGATTGCACTCTTCAACGTTACATTTCCAAAAGATTTGCTTTCCAAAATAAAGTTTCATTTCATGAGAATTTTTACAAGTACGTTCGTTTGGTATAATCCCATATCCCTGAAAAAAATGAACTGCATCTTTATCAGTAGCAGGCAGATCCCAAATACCCATGACTTTCAATCTAATCAGTAAGCATAATATTTTCTTTACGAAGAGCCACGTGTAACACGTAGGGTTGCCGTTACTTGGAGCGCCAAATTTGGCGATTTATGCGAATTTTGGCCACGTCGGGTTGCCGTAAGTAAAGTCGCCAAATTTGGCGATTTATGCGAATTTTGGCCTGGTTGCGTTAATACGTGAGTACCAAAAATGAAAACACATGAAAAATCTTAGGTTATTTATTTATCTTGAAACTTAAGGAGCTTACTCAAATTAGTCTTAACTGTTGTAAACCTTTCACTGGTATGGAAATTTAAAAATGGATATTTTGTATGAAAAGTTGTACCTTTTCATTAAAAATCTTCATCACGTTCCGATCAATGCAAAGTTAATATCTTACTCGTTCAAATTATAATCTTTAAGATTTTGAAGACCTTACAGGGGTAAAATAAGTATACTTAACGTCTCCTCGTTGTTTTACTTATTAAAAAATATTTTTCAAAACAAAATATTTCATTTAGCCTATACAAAAAACATACCAATGAAAAGATAAATTCTAGGTCCCTACACCAACACCCCTCATAAAAATCCTTGCCATCATCCGCTCTGAAATCCCCCATAACAGCGCTGCATCCCGATCCCTGGGAGCCCTTCCCGATCAGCAACATCCCATAGCGCATTCTATCTCTTGCTTCATTGTGTGCCTTTTCTTCATGGGTGTCACAATCCGCACCTGGGGTGTGGATCTTAATCGGACTCAAAATACCCCCCCCTTTCTTCCCCCGCGGCACCCCTCCAATGGCAGATGCCCGCCCTTTCGGAGGGGCGCCTAATAAGGGGTAAGTGGCCGCTAATTATGGATGCAGATTGGTTTAGAGAGCGGCTACTTGTGATAGGGTGGTTTGGTCGAGAGAAAGGCTTGTAGTGGTGGAAAGGGGCACTAAAAGTGTGTAGTATTCATAAAAATTACGATGCAGCATGCGTCCAATAAAGTAGGGGATAGTTGTAGGATACTTGACTTCTTGACCAGTGGTTAAAACTAGTTGTCGAAGAAGATATTTCCACCAATCAGAGTCGGCGATTCCTTTTTTGACTGCTGGTTAACTGGCTGGTTATAGGAAACAGAGAATAACGGCCTTATTCACACCAGTGGTTAACCAGCAGCTAAAGAGAGAAAATGAGCTTTTCACCGACTTTGATTGGTCGAGAGCCTCTTTGACCTTTGGTTTGGTTAACCACTGGTCAGGATGTTGTGAATAAGTCCATTAAGCCTTTAAACGAATGTCTTAAATTAAACTTACCCACTTAATCTATTACAGCCGTATTCACCATAAACTCTAACCCAAACTTGAGTTAATAACCGAAGAAAAAGTCGTTTTACTCTGAAATTCCTATTCACCAGCGAAAAGTAACCACAGATTTCATTTTACTAACTCAAGTTAGAGTTTATTTCAATAACCGAGCCCAAAGTTGTGTTATCTTCAGTTAGAGTTAACCGCGCATGCTCAGAACGCGTTTTTTGTTTGCAAGCAATGATTTCTCGACGCCATGTTTTTCCTGCATATTGCCTATACTGTTGGAAGATTTTATATCTTTAGTAGTAGAATACGGATTTTAGACAATTAATTTCCCAATGAATCATTTTTATTATTTATTTGATTGAAAAAGAAGATACAGGATTCCGATTGAATGAAAGAATTCTGGTTTTCTGCTTGGGACTTCGGAATTGAAAAGGTAAATACACTCAATATTAATTTAAAGATTCAATGAAAGCTTTCTTTCTGAAATAATATTTATTTGAATTGTTTTGTTTTCTTTTATATTAATCTTTAATAATTGTTCGTTTTTAAAGTACTATTGCCTTAATTTCTATTGAGTATAAGGGATATTAATTTTTGCACAGATGTTTAATTTTGGTTTTTTATGTTATAGGTAGTTCTTAATTTTAACGAGATCAAGTATATTTTTACTTGTATTTGAGATTAGTATTTTTTTACTTGTTCTGATACAAATATGTTTTTACTTGTTCATGTTATTAGGTAAAATAAATATTTAAATTCTTATTCTCCTCTCGGTGATTTCTGTAAATAAATCATTGTGATTACTCTAATGCATGTATTTTTTTATTTTATATAGAATGCTGTTCCTTGTGATTACATAAAAGAAATTTTGAAGATTAATTGAATTATGGAGACACAACTTCAGTGCCGACATGATGTTTACAAAATTGAAGCATAATATTTTGCAGTGTGTCCATCATTTTAACTTTACTTCCACTAAAATTATCAAGTTGTTTTCTTCTATTAGTGAAAAAAACCATTCTGGTGGAAAAATGATGAATGATTTGTATGTTTTGAGTTGAACTTGATTTGTGTACTTAGTTTTAATGAAAAAAATCTTAATAGTGATTGTATATACTAACAACTATTAATGTATAGAAGTTAAAAGGTTTTGTATGTTAACATATTGAACAGATGTGGTAATATTTTATAGAGTTATTTGAAAAAGAAGTTACTCTTTTGCAATGAAAATACACTTTATTGTTAAGAATTTTGTTGATTCATTTAAAATTTCAATTTATATTTTCTTTTATTCTTTAACTATTTATTGAATATATACTTTTGAATTCTTACAAGGGCAAATACACTCCAGGTAAGTCTAAATTAGTGAAATAAAAAGTAATGTCTTTGTAAAATATGTCCTACTCAATGTTGTAGTAATTTTTGGTTATTATCAATTGTCTTTTGAGTGAAATTTTTATAAATTTCTTTAAAAAGATTGTCAATTTAGAATATAAATTTACTGTCTAGATTAATCAATTGTTTCATAAGGGACAATGATATAAATAGTCAAATAAAAATATACAAGAATTTTTTATGTATCCTGTGAAAACTATAAAAAATTTACAAATTGTTTTTAAAAAATTATTGGTTGAATTTAAATTTTTTTGTGCAATTTTAAAAGGTATGATTTTTGTGGATCAACTTAAGAGCCAGATTTTTGTTTTGTTTGGTGAAATGTTTTTGGAAAATGTGTTTTCCACAAATTTTAAAAATTATGTTTTTGCGCAATGTTTGTAAATTGAAGTAAGAATGTGATTATATTTGATTTTCTTGTTTCCAATTTGCTCTCTACATATGATAAAACGTAAATAAAAAATTGGTTCATATCAAACCACGTGTTTTTTCTTACAGAAATACTTACACCAGCTATTTTATTAGTAGTAATTAGGTAATTAAAAATTTACTTCCTTTCTCCTGAATATCTTTATTTAAGTGTTGATAGCTTTGCAAACATAGCAAATCATTCCGTTTGTAATCAACGATAGAAAAACTCCGCAAAATTTCATATGTTGGGCGTCTTGAACTCATTGATATATTGAATAAAAGAAAATAAAAAAAATTAAAGAGAGAAAAGACTGTTTTATTGAATATTCTGACCTAGAATTCCAGAAAAGATTTCGACTAACTCAAGAGAGTGTAGTGGAGCTTACACTTCTGCTACACTATAAATTAGTTTTCCCATAAGACAAGGACAATTGTGATGTCTTTTTAAAAATAAATTTCAAGTTAATAAAATATTTTTAATCTAGCTTTTTCTTATAAACTCCAATCCTGGATGTTATTACAACCTATACACACCTTATTATACATTAAAAATATTGATTTATTAAATATTTGTACTATTTCAGATAATTATCTTTTGTTATTTATAAAGTTTTATGCCAGTAAGAAGTTTTTTTGCGGGAATTTCGCCTTTCCCGCCTGTGTGACGAAAGCAATTGAGGTCACAAGGTGTTAATTTCGACCAATCAGGATCGATCAGCAATCTGTGGTCAAGAAACTTAAGTTAAAAGTTATGTTAAGTAACCGGAGATGAAAAAATGTTGGTGAATAGGAAATTGAACTGTAGTTACTAACTCAAGTCATATAACTCAAGTTCCAGTTACATAACCTAAGTTATTAACTCAAGTTTGTTTTTATGGTGAATATGGCCGTGTTTATGGTTCAAATAATGTGCTCGTGTGAAATAAAAATTTTAGTTAGACATCCTCATCCTGTTTAGTTCTTTATAACAATCAAACGAGTCTTACTTGATGCTTTTGAGAAGAATCAATCAATCTTGAATCACTCGATTACGGATTAAATCAATAGGAATAATTATAACCACATAACGTGCCTAGAAATTCATATTTCCTAGCTTCCTGACTGTCGAATCTCCACTGAATTGCCAGGTACAGTGCTTTAAGGAAATTTTTCAGTTAAATACTTGCTTGCTTGAACTTGGTTACAGACGTAGCAATAGTCAAATTATTATTCAGCACCAAGTAAGAAATGAAACATTTTTCAATTTTTTTTTGTTTAAGGTTCGTTTCCCTGTACCTTGAAATGTTGTTATACCTTCCTTATTCTAATTTTAAATCCCAACTTTATATCCCACTCCTTAGCTTGCAGCTTCTTCTTCACTCTTTTATCAATATGTTTTCTCTTTTATCCCTACCATGGAAGTTTCTCTATTTATTGATGTTTTTAAGAAATAATAACACTACACTGTCTAAATCCACGAAAGTCACAACTCAAGCAAATTTCGCTATTAAAACCTATGGCACTACTGCTGAACCAACGAAATAGTAAAAGGATCACGGGATTTTGACAACGCTGGAACTAGTATTTTGGAGGAGAGACAGGTGGAAGTTGAAGGGTATAGTTGATCGAAAGAGAAAGAGACATTTGTTTGTATATAGAAGCAAGACCCCAACTATCGGCCTTGCAAAGTCTATAAAAATCACGTGACCCTTTTACTATCAGTGTAAACTCACAACTATCAAGCGTCACCTTCAACCATGGACCGGTTTCGTCCTTGTTAGGACTCATCAGCACGGTATAGGAAGGTAACGCAAGAGAGCGGAGGGCAAGTACTATTCTAGCCGACTATAACTGAAAAAGTGGTGACCATTGATTAGTCCTCCACTCATCTGCTGGAATGACAATGGCATTCCTAGGACAGATTTAATTCCAGAAAGGCAAGGTACATGAAAGGAGAATTTCACCTATTGCTGGTTAAGCGGACAATAAGTGTAAACTCACAACTCTCAAGCGTCACCTCCAACCTTGGACCGGTTTCGTCCTTGTTAGGACTCATCAGCTCGGTATAGTTGGGTACCGGCGTTATGAAAAGAAAGAAAGAATTAACAAGGTCCAATAAGATGCACTCCTTTGACTCCAAATGCACAAAATCCATTAATAAACAACACACTACACCAGCGTAACGTCATTTCACATAATCAAACTATACAACCTTTATGGGCACTTACTAAAAACCAATTGCTCGTAAGCAACCTCTCGAACCTCTCTCAACATCGACACGGAGTAGCGAATCTCCATATAAATGGATCCAATTTTTTCCTGATCCGCCACTTGGGCTCTTTCTTATCACTTCATAATCTGGGCATTCAGAATAGTCAAAACTCGGAAGGAGTCATTGATTCCGGGGAACTGATAGATCCTCTTGATCCCACGGTGGCTTCCCGATTCTTCAGTTTCTTATATGGCGGCGAAGCTAGCCATGCGGATCAATACGCAATAAATCAACGGGAGAATGGACCCTGATTCGACGCCCTGGGTGGAGCTATTTATTTGTTTGTTGTGATGTCGAGGAGTAGCGTCTAGGTGATACCTGTGATACTTTTTCAAAGGTGGAGATGAATGTGATATTACTAGAGGCCTTATCCTTTTTTGACTAGACTAGACGTTTCGCTTTTTGTCTCAATGTCCCGCTTTTCTGATTAAGTTCATCATAAAGAGAAAAATATAAATGAATTGGTACTGTATTTTTATTACACCTTCTTGTAGGCCAATAGTTATTTTTTTATCGCTGGAGAGATGTGAACTATTTGAACTGAAACTTTATAATATTTGATTAAAATAAAAAATTATAAGTTATTTCATATCAGTATTAAAAATTTAAGTTACCAGAACTAATTCAGAATAGTAATTAACGAATAAGTTTAATTATAATTTGTTAATTGGCAAAGTAGTCAGAGGAAAGTAGGTCAAGTAAGTGCATTATAACATTACATGCGAATTTATCTGATCCGCCCTTACTACACAAACACATATAAAATATGGTTTAAGGAGCTAAATATAGCTTCGCGTTGAAAAAGAAATCGGTGAAAGGGACCCCATCCGTTGTTCAGCATATGAAAAGGTATCTGACCACTAGCCCTACTGACCATTCAATTTACAAGACCGGCGCAAGGTCAGGAGGAGGGAGTAAGGGGTAGCATTTTCGTAAGATGTGTTCCGTTCCCCCTTTCTTTTCGGAACTCCTGAACCCTATTTTTCCAAGCACCTGAATATACATATCCTACTACTATTATAATTGTGAATGTTTGTCTGGATGTTTGTTACTCTTTCACGCAAAAACTACTGAATGGATTTTAATGAAATTCTACCATAATGTAGCTGATACATCAGAATAGGACATGGGCTATAATTTATAAAGAGAAAATCAGTCCTTCATTCTTTTTTCCCGTTTTTCCTGCTTTTTTTTCACTTATTTTTCCGTGTTTGAAAACCTGTTTTACCAGTCATACAACGAGTTAAAAATAAAACATTGTTTCAAATGAGACAGATCACTAGACTTTTTCATTTACTAGATCTCTTTTAGTTTAGTTTTAAACACTGGTTTTAAATTTGTTAATTTGTTCACTAGACTTACTAATTTACCAGACTTTTTACTATGGTTACAAATTGGTTATTTTATAAAGGCACCAAGATATTAAACATTATCAGGAACATCGGGATTGTAAAAAGTGACAAGAACACCGGGATTGGAAAATTAGCGAGAACATCGGGATGGAAAAATTACCGGGTTATAAAAATTACCGAGAACACTGGGATAGGAAATTTACCATAAAGACACCCAGAATACCGGAATATAAAAATTACCGTAAACACTGAGATAGGAAAATTACCGGGAACGCCGGGATTAGAAAAATTACCGTGACCACCGGGATAAGATTACCGGGAACACACTGGGATAGGAAAGAGGCGCCTGGGATACCGGGATGATTTGTAATATTGCTAATTTACAAAATTATAAATGTATTTTAAGAAATATTTTAAAAAATTAATTTATTCACCCCACCCGTGCAAGGCTGGGTATAACAGCTAGTCTTTTATAAAGGACAAGAGGAATTCAATACAACTTTTTTTTAAGACAGTGAGTAGTTGGGGTAATCTACGGTCGACGAGCAGACTGCGGTATACAGGGTGTTCGGAAACACCGTGGACAAACTTGGAGGGGTGATAGAGGGGGCCTAGACAAGCATATTTCGAAAAGGAATGAGGGGTCGCAGATGCACAGTTAAGGAGCTAGAATCCCTAATGTAGTGCGAGGGCGTTCCAAAAGGCGGTTTTCCTAAGGCCCGTTTTACAAACAAAACATAATAGAAAGAAAAAAATTATTGCATGAGGTACAGTAGTATCCATACTACTTCCGCTGTAAATTTGAAAAAAATTGGACCACTTGTTAACCCGTGGGGTGAGTTATAAAACGTGCAATATTAGTTCTCTGTGTAATGGCATTTTTTTAAACGAACTTCCATAAAAAATACCATTACACTAACGGCCGTATTCTGAAGCCTCTGGCAACCTGTGATCAGGATCTCTTAGCACAAATCAGCTTGATTTGGTATTCCGAAGCACCTTGAATCAGTTGACCATTGTGTGTTAAGTAATCAACGCTCAGAGCAGTGATCTGGGTTGGATCACCAATCAGAATCGAGTCTGGCTGGAGCTGCGATCACGAAACAAAAACATGGCGTCGTCCGTCATCAGCTATCTGCTTAAATACACTTCAACACGTCAATATAATCGAAATTAGATTAGTATTTTAGAAATAAAATATTTTTTATTCACAGTATTCTTGAGGTGTGTGTTGTCGAGTCCAATGTTTATTTAAATTATTATTTCTAGTAATTAAAGTATTTTTCTCTATTGTTTTATACTTAAATTTTCTCCCGTGGCTTTCGCTCCGGTAGCTTGATGGTAAAATACTGGGCAATCATACGAGTGGCCCGGGTTCGATTCCCGGCGGCCGATACAATTTTTGATTAAACTGATTCAATTTAATTTTATTCATCATGGCCATTTTTTTGAAGGTAGCTAATTACTATTACTAAATTCTGTATTATTTTACTAGATTAAATTATTTACCTACCGAAGTACAAAACTGATTCAAAAGGTTAGAATATAGAACTCCAGAATTGTGGTAATTAAAAATAAAATATTTCTTTTTATTATTTTCATTCAAATGCAAAAATAAAATATCATCAGCTAACTACGGTGCTTTATTTTTTATTTGAGTTATATTCAAATGTAAATTTGATTCCATGAAGCAAATTTCGGAAATGCGAATATTCTGATTACAAGTGTTGTTTATTTTGTTTCATTTTTATTACTAAAAACTTCTAGTTTCATATTCCTTCATTAATTTTCATTAAAAATCATTGGCTTTGGGAACATATATCACTATACTATGGTGAAACTTGGATAATCAAAAATTTTTAAATACAGTATCATTGATTTTATATGACATTTACAAGGATCCAAGAGTTATCTTCGAACACATTAAATGAGAAGTTCACTTCTTCAATTTCACTTTATTTCAAATTTCGATGGGCAAATTTCACCACAGAGAAAAATCCTAACAGATGGTCCAAAACGATATTTTCAAATTCTGGACGGGTTGGAGAGGGCCACGAGGAACTATAAATGATTGACGGAGACATACACTGTAAAAAAAACTGTAGAAAAACAGAAATTTTCAATAACAGTGATTTTATGTTTACAGAGATATTCTGTCATGTAACATTCCCACCGCACTTCTATTTATTTTATGTAAAATAACAGCTTTTACCTAGTTTTTTAGCTTATCTGTACTTAAACAGAAACTTACTGCATTGAAAACCAATACAGCTATTGGCAACGTTATACTGAATCTTCTTTGGTTCAGTGGTAGCGTGCGTGCTTAGCATGCGGTAGGTCGCTGGTTCTATCCCCGGATATCAATTAATTAAAATTAAAAAAACTCTACTAAAATAAGTGCATGCGCACAAGCAGAAAATTACTGAGAGGCAACAGAAAAATCTGTAGCCCACTTGACAGAAAGTTCCTTTTTACAGCATTTACCTGTAGGTTACAGCTTTTTTCTGTTTACAGGATTTTTCAACCTACAGATTTTTTCTGGCAACTTTTGCTGCCAGAAATTTTCTGTTTTTTTGCAGGATTATTTTTTACAGTGTAAGCAGTACATTTTGGTGACCAAACCTGTGATTGGCTGTGAGGTGTTCATTCAACCTGTCACTCAATCTTTTATTCTCGAAGGAGAAGGAAAAAAGTTTTTCTCGCCCAATCAGGCTTTTTTCTCCTCCTCTCATGACGTAGATGCGATCCCAGCGCCAAAAGATCCCCCAACCCATCCATCTTTTTTATTTCCATTAGCTCCTATGGCCATGGAGTCTCTCCTATGGCCATGGTACTCGGTGGATTTCACTTCATTTTCCAATTGAAATTACGATATCTTTCATCCAATAAAATTTTCGAAAGAATAAATTAGGTGAACAGTATTATCTGTAGCCCAGCACGTTTTTTCTTGTACTTTCAGATAAAAAAAACCTGTAAACAAACAATTACTCTAAAAAACATCAGGGAAAAGTATAACAACCAAATAATAAGCTATCTCTCGAAACCGTTCTCCGCAAAGAGAAAAAAATTCCGTCGAGTCCGGTTTCAAGCTCTGCAAATGAGTCGTCGGCGTGTTAACGATCAGAGCTGACAGCTGGATAGCTTTGCGATGTCTTCTCGGTGTCTGTCTCCCTCTGAAGATGCTTTCGCTCAGGGAGGACGGGAAACACGCTCCCGGACACGGACTGTTCCGGATGAGTTGGATGGTGTCTGTTACCGAGGGATTAGAACATTCCTGAGTTTGCTGTGTCCTAGATCTGTAATTTCATAGCGCGTCTTTGTTGAAGTTAGCTATGTCGTTCCATTGTAGCAAGGGCAGAAAAAACTTTTATTAAAAAAATTTTTTTTCGTTTCAAATATTTTATTAATTAAATTTATTTTTAAGAATTTAATTGAAAATGTGTTGATCAAAGAAATAAAAACGTTTCAAATTTCAAAATGTTTTTTTTTCTCAGTGTATCAGTGTAATTGAAATTAAAATTAATTAGTGACTTAAATTAAAAAAGGAAAAAGCGATACTTTAGAAAAGTAGTGTAATAAGGGAGAACAACGATGAATTATTCATTTTATTAAAAGATCTTCATTTATTCCACCCTTTTAAGATAATTAATTTAGCAGCCTCATTAATATTTAGTTCATTTTAAAATTGAAACTGACTAGTTAACGACCATATATATAAAGAAAGAAGAGCTGTATATAAAAGTTTAATATTCAGCTTAGATTTTTATTGAAATATTTTTTCTCTGTGTTACTTGGACTTCTTGATAAATAAAATCTTCATTATATTACTTGCAAAATTTCTAACTTGCTTCCTCTTTTCTTTAACCTCTTTAAAATTCTACTCCAAAGTGATAAAATAATTGAACAAAAGAAAAGGATAAGGAAGGAGAATTGAAGACAGAAAGAGAGAGAGAAGAAAGAGGGAGAAGAGATAGAGAGAAGAAAGTGCGAGAGAGAAAGAGAGAAGAGAGAGAAAGAGAGGGAGAAGAGAAAGAGAGAAAAGAGACAGAGATATCACCTCTTAATTTAGGGATCATCTCTTACACTATTCGCCAAAACTAACATGCAATAATGTCTATTTTCAGTTCAAACGCTAGCACGATTTGTCGATAGCCCCTGGCGCAATCCTCCGCAGCACTTCACTTTGATGGGCCGGTGATGAGGTCAGAGCTCAGCTATAAAGGTCTTCATTCAGCCCCACCACAGATCCCGAATATATATCTTGAAAGAAAGGCGGCAGTGTCTTCCGAACAGCACTTCCTCATTGTTGGAGAGGACACTTGCGTGCCGGATTCACGACGTAATAATTGGTGTCAGCTCAGCGCATCATCGTCGCGGTGACAGCGCGGACGGATTTGCAGGCGAGGATGAGATTATACCGTCAACATATATTCGTTTGTAAAGGCTTTTTCGGTGGTGAATGAGATGGCTGTTGATAGGTTTTATGGATGTTTAAATGGCGATGATGTGATTAAATTGGTGTTTTACATGTGTTGCTATTAAGATCGTGACACGGGTAAGAAATATAGGAAATGTTTTGAGTTGGAAGCTATTCTTCAGGACCAGAAAGATAAAATAAATAGATTTGCTGCAGGGAAAACTTTTTTGATGGTAATAGTACATCTTAATTAGCGTGAAATAGTACCTACAATATTGAAATAGCTGTTACGTAAAAATAAGTTCTTCTAATAGTTTTAGAATATTGAAAATGTCGTAAAAGTTGTGCCAGTTGAAAAAAGTCATAATTTGTAATTGTGTAAATATTTTAAGGTGCTAAAACAGTTAATAATAACAGAAATTTAAGAATTTTAAGAATTTCATTGCTAAAAACAATTACCTAAGAGTTAGTAGAGAAATAAAAGTACAGAAAATAGAGGGAAATTAATAAGAGTCACTCCTAAAATGCTCGCTTCAGAATATCTTGCATTTTTTTATAATTTTTAATCTGTTAAAATAATAACAGAAATTTTATTCACCGAACTTGAGAGAGAAAATTAGTTGGCGATGGAGAATTGCAGCATCTCATAAAATTCTAAATGTTCAATTTTAATTTATTAAAAATTCTCTCCTGATTCCAAAAATACGCTTGTCTTTTCCCGCAAACTTTTTAAAGGTAATTATGACACATTTTAATACAGAAAGCTCCTAACAATGTGACGTCACATGTGTCTCTTGGAAATGTGGGAAACACCGTTTTCATCGAAACACTAGGCTGTAAAAAAACTAGAGCTCAGTCTTTCCAGTCTTTTAAAGCGGGATGATAACAACAAGCGGGAGCAAAGCACATTTAACGAAATGTCACAAGCTGTTTCAGCTCAGACAGAAAAAAAGCTATTTTTAATAACTTAAAATTAAGGGCTTTGAAAGGTAAATTAAAATGTTTTTTGGAGGTTTTAAGCCATTCTGAACACATTAGAAAAATTTGACTGCAGTTATCCATTAGTACCACATAAGTTAGTACTCAATACGTTGGTGTATAGTTTTTAAACTGACTGAATCATCCCATAGAACATCAATTTAGATTTCTTCATACTTATCTTAACCATTAAACTACAATTCAGATATTTTATTTGTATTTTTTATGGTGATAATAATAATAAAAACACTTAACTTTCTCAAGAGGCCAATTACTGAATCCCATATATTTACTACTTGTAGCTCTTAAACTTTACATACCATTATATTTGATGAGTGTTGAGCTCAACAACTTCCAACCCACCAAACACAAACAAGACACAAAAAACCACCTCCTCCCTCACGATGACACCTCCACTCGATATTCCAGAGCCTCCTCCACCCCAAGAGTCTTTCCCACCAGATCCCAAAAGACGATCACCAACAACACATCGCCCGCGATAAATCTTTGTCCACTTGGTTCTAAATGTGTGTCTGTCTCTAACAGACGACATCCACCACTTGACACGTGTTTTTTCACGTGGGAACAGCAGTACCCTTTTGTGGAGGGTGCTCGAACTGCGACAGAAATATGGAGGGACGACACTCGAAGGGGTCTCCTACCTGCCGTTTTGGAACCTTTTATTGAAGTGGACGGTGACAGATTGAAGACGATAAGGTGTTCATTTTTTCTCTGAGCAGCAGCGGAATGGTGGGATCTAATGGGTGCCGAGAAGCGATTAAATGACTTTTTTGGGGAGGATTAGGAGGAAAGGGTGACAAAGATAATATTGTTGGATGGGGTTCTATTGGGGTGCTGAGAGGGTAAGTAAATATATTGGCTTATTTTATCTTTTTTAAGGTCGTTATCCGAAAATGATGACTGTATTTATATATCGTGAACCTCCTTCTTGAATGAGCCATAATATTAAAGAGGTTTTTTTAAAGAACCTTATTTTTTTTATCAAGAAAATATTAAAGTTAGGAATGAAGGTAAAGTGTTTTTACATCGATATACATTATATTTACCATTTACCTACCAAACTAACACTAAATTTGAAGAATAAAATCTACTGAAACCTACTGAATACCTTTTCTGTTGTTATTAGTCATCCCCCTGGTGTAGGAAAGCCTACACCAGGTCCAAAAGACCTCGTCGCACCAAGGAATCATAAATCCTATCCTGCTCAACCTCCAGTTGCCTCCAGAAGGCACCTAAACAATTAAGGAGGTGAGCAGGATTAGCAGAAAAGGAACAGGAACAAGGAGGAAAAATATTTTTCCCTTCCTGAAATATCTGGTATCTTAAGTGCTCACTACCTTTCTAGGGCTAAAATCACTTCTTCCAGTTACATTTAGGTGCAAATGAATCCATATTTTTAAGCACATTTGCACTTTTTTTCTGACCTTCAATAAGAATAATTTAACCCATTAAATTTAATTCTTAAACATTCTTCAAATATATCTAAGTTACAAAAACTTATTTCTTAAATATACTAAAGAATTAACCTTAACCCCACCTTGAATTAAAAAACAATATAAAATCATAATAATCTCTATTACTTTTAAAACAAATTTAAAGAGAAGAATGCCTAAAAATTATGCCCAGCCTAAAGGCGTCAAATAAAATTCCTTTTATTATTCACATAATAAAAACCCACCACGATTAAAAATATATCCCACAAAATCCCAATCATCCTCATATCGGGATAGTATCACATCGATGAGATCACGCGAAGCGGCGAGTGGGCTTCCGGACACGCTTGTCTGTCGCGCAGAGAAGCCCTCGGAAGTGCGGGAGGAAATGGGTCTGCCACGCAACTACGGGAAATCGTGACCACTATCGGGTGCCACCTCGGGTGCCAGGCGCTGGGGAGTGGTCATGGTGGTGTCCAGTTCAGACCAGTGTCCTAAAGAGTGCCGTGTGCAGCTATGAAATGAATGGTGGTAACAATATTTAAGATTAGGGAATGTGTGCACTGTGCAGTGCACACTTCGGAAAACCCTGTATTCAAGGTGTATAAAAAGCTTTTTATGGAAGTTTAAAAAAGATACCCTATGGTAAATTTTGTGCTAAGTAAGTCGAAAAAAAAGCATGAAATAATTTTGAAAATTGGTTAACAACTTTAATTTCTGGAACTTATATAATATGAAATGTTCAAAAAATCTAAATACGACCATTTTTTAAGAATTTATTTTTACTTTGCTAGAATACAATTATTAACAATTTATGGTTTTAAATGTTTTTTTCTGTGGTTGGAATAAGGTAAATAATTTTTTAAAGTTTTTTATTTCAATGTTTTACATGCAATGTATAACGGAAATTTACAACGTCTTTAAATTTTTCTTTTGCAGATGTTCTACCTTTTCTCTAGAGTTTATTTAAATAAGTTCCAGAAATTGCCCCTAAAGGAGAGAAATTATTTTAAATTTACCAATCAGATGGATTAAAGAGTTTTTTATTAGAGTGGTACTGAATCCTTTCATCTTTTGAATGTTTTAAATCCGTCCTATTTTCTAGTTTAAGACCATAACTAGATCAATCTTTAAGGATTTATAAAATGAAGAAAACTTTCATGCCCTGAATCACCACTATTTACTTAATTATACTTGTGTTGTTTACACCCTTCGTTGGATCAAACTTACTCAAATATCTCACACTGTGCATTTCTTTAATCTGAGATACGATGTTATCCACCGATGGGGCCAATCATATATAGAAGGGAAAAAATGGAAGAAATGCAGCGTTACTACCTGAAACCAGCAATATATCTTTCACACAGTCACCCCGCTCACAAATTCTCCATTATTCCACCAAAATCCCATTCAATTTCCAAAAAGGATAACTGACCACCGAATTTTCATTACATCACCCCAACCAACCCCATCAAACCGAGAACGCACAATCCCAACATCACGCAACCCCTTCACACGATACAGAGAGAAGGTATCCATTAATATTCCCCGGGAGTCCGTTCAAATTAGGTTGCGCAAGGAAGCTTTTCGAAACGCGATCCCGAGGGGAGAATCTCCCCTCAAAACTCTCTGACCGCATTTATTTGGACCGTCCATTAGCATTCGCCACCACCGGTTCAAAGGAGAGAACTTTTCTCGGGCGGTGGTCATTTGCATCATGAGATTGGAGGGTTTAGGAGACCACCGAGAGGTCTGTAATGAGCCTTGGGGAGCTGTTTAGAATTGGGGTTTCGATGTGCGTTTTGGAAGGGTTTGTAGGGGGAGAGAGTTTAGTTTGGTTTGTGTGGGTGTAGTTCAATGTATTTCGATAGGGTGTGGATGTGGTTTAAAGATTTATGGATGAGGTAGGAGTGTGAATTGGATTTTTCATCTTTAACTCAGAAGTTTCACTTTAAGTCAGCTTTTGGTTACGAATTTAATACTTGGAGAATAACGGCCGTATTCACCATTAACTTAACGAGTAGTTAAACTGGAATTCTAAACCTTAACTTGTAGTTGAAGAAGGAAAACAAGTGGTTATGCTAATCAAAGTTGGCAAAAAAAAGGTTGATTCCTGGGAACCTTAAGTCAAGTGAGTGGTAACTGCAACCCCCCCGGAAGAAAATTAATGTATGTTTAGGAATGAAAATACAACTATCTCAACTCCTGTGAATTTTATTAAACTTAACATCATAAATTCAGTGTAGATTCTGTATTTCAATGTATAGTAGTTTTCACGACGATGTATCGCTTATCTAAAGCAACATATCGAGAAAATTCTTTATTTATTGAATTTATTTCTAAAATTTCTCTCATCCTTATTATCTATTGTATTAAAAATTCGAAATGGAATCATCTTTGTCGTTTCAATGTCAATCTGGACGGTTTTGGAAAAAATGTTGAAAAATCCAAACTAAATCCATAAAATTGGCGTAATTTGTCTGAATGCACCCAGCATGAATAATATTTTCATATTTACAAAATACACAGATCATCTACAGAACTCGTGTGAACTACCTGTGAATTAAATAAATCTTTACTTCTTTTCAAAATTTAAAGCTATTTTTAACCTAAACTTCCCACTTATAACATTTAAGAAAAATCCAATATCTCCAGTTATTCAAATTAAAGCAATTCTCCCCATTTACAAGCCCACAATCCCAAACTTCCCCCAAAAACACTCACTCTCCCTCGCCAGAAATAAAAGATAATAATTATCTTGTTGCACGTCGTTCACACAACCACCCAAACCTCTCCCCTAGAAGAAAAAAAACCTTTTAAAATATCCTCCAACTCAGCTTTTCGCAGCTCGACTGAAAAACCGGGACGGAAGAGATTAAATTCCCGCTCCAGAGAACACATCCGGGTGGAAATAAAAATCCGGGAGAGGCGGGAAAAGTTTCGGAATAAATAAACCTTCTCCCGTCGTTCCGAGCCAGAGCCCAATTCGAGACAACAGATGGCGCACCTTCCCTTCTCCTGGTCGCATCCGGCAAATGAGGCGTGTCCGGCCCAGGTTGCCGGGCGTTAATTAGAGCAAATGGTCCGGTCCGGCCAAACGAGACGCGAAATCGGGTCTGTCCGCTCACCGGATCATCCATCAGGTCCCGGATCTGGCCGGAGCGAGTCGACCATGAATGCACTTTGTCCGGGAGGGACGATTGAGTGGGGGGAGTTTTTGGAGGAATTGGTTTCTAGGGAGTTTTGATTTGGGAGTTAGATCTTTTTAAAATGTTGCTTGAGAGTAACGAAATAAGTGAACTTATCGAAAGCAAGTTTGTTGTTTTCTGTGGTTCAAATGAAAGACATGTTTTTTGGGTTGTACTTAAACATTTAAACTTCAAGTTCCCCAAAACGTCTAAATTCTATAGAATACTATTTTCATTAATCGCTTTATTTTCATTTTTCATCTTACTCGCTTTACCCCTTCCTCCGATAGATAGATAGATAGATAGATAGATAGATAGATAGATAGATAGATAGATAGATAGATAGATAGATAGATAGATAGATAGATAGATAGATAGATAGATAGATAGATAGATAGATAGATAGATAGATAGATAGATAGATAGATAGATAGATAGATAGATAGATAGATAGATAGATAGATAGATAGATAGATAGATAGATAGATAGATAGATAGATAGATAGATAGATAGATAGATAGATAGATAGATAGATAGATAGATAGATAGATAGATAGATAGATAGATAGATAGATAGATAGATAGATAGATACAGTCAAGTCCACTTAATGTGATCGCAATTGTCCGAGACTAAACTGATAACATTATCCGATCGATAACAATAAGCGATCTCATATAAAAAACAGCAAACAGTTTTACCAGATTGTTTGCTTTAAAATCAAAATCATGCAATCGTAATAAATATATTTAGAACTCTATTTTTAAACTAGGAAAAATTTTAAGGGGAAAATATAAGAGTAGTTCAGTTAAAATTAAAATAATCGCTTACTGTGTATTTTTATTGAAAGGTCTCTCTTTTTTCCGCTCCATTATATCCTTCCACTCTAATAAACCACTTATTTATTACATAATCTAATTTTCATTAAACAAGGGAAAATCAAATTTTCTTATCAGAAACATCTGCAAAGCGTGGATCTTGGTGTTTTTTTTTAACTTTAAACAATCACAAGTATGGATTCGGACCCCCCCATAACCGTTTTCTTTCAATATAATATACGGAATGTTTTATTTTTCTTACCCATACTGAATTTCAGAAAAAAGAAGCACCAGATGTTCTCATGGAGAAGATTTTTACTTGTAAAAATTGACCTTCAAAATGAAACTCGAACCCAAAAGCGGTCGTTTTAAAGGGGATATCGACAAATTTTGATAATATTAAGCGGATTGATGATTCATAGTTGATCACATTAAACGATGTATTTTACATTAAATTAAATAGGAATGATCGGGACCTGTCGATTCCGATAACATTATCCGATTGATAACATTAACCGTGATCACATTAAGCGGATTCGACTGTAGATATATAGATAGATAGATAGATAGATAGATAGATAGATAGATAGATAGATAGATAGATAGATAGATAGATAGATAGATAGATAGATAGATAGATAGAGAGAGAGAGAGAGAGAGAGAGAGAGAGAGAGAGAGAGAGAGAGAGAGAGAGAGAGAGAGAGAGAGAGAGAGAGATCAAAAAGTGTGTCAAAGGGAACAAGAATAACGGGGAAAATAAAAAAAAATAAAAACAGAGCCAAAATCTAACAAAATAAAATAAAATATAGGGTAAAAAGAATCCTATCTTTTATTAAAGATGACGTAAATAATTATAACTCTCTTTATTATAGGATGCATATAGTCTGTCTTTTCTCTCTAAGCGGTTGCAACCCTAAAATATGCCTTCCACAATACAAGATTTCACATAAGGTTCCGAGAAGAGATGTAGTAGATTACTCCTGTAGCAGAGAGGTCGAAGTACTCCTCACTGACAAGTCTGGCAGTGGCCGGTTGCTGTCATCTCACCAAAAGTAACTAATACATCGCCTCTCGACCGGAGCCTAAGCAAGACATGCTATAGTAGGGTGATATCTTTTTTTTGGAAAACTTGTAAATCATCTAGTGACCAAAGCTTCCATTTAGGGACCTTTTCTTTATTTTCTAGTATTTTCCCCAAACAGAACTGATACAAGGTAGAATCTCACAACTCTCAAGCGTCACCTCCAACCGTGGACCGGTTTCGTCCTTGTTAGGACTCATCAGCACGGTATAGGATGGTAACGCAAGAGAGCGGAGGGCAAGTACTAGTCTAGCCGGCTATAACTGAAAAAGTGGTGACCATTGATTAGTCCTCCACTCATCTGCTGGAATGACAATGGCATTCCTAAGACAGATTTAATTCCAGATAGGCAAGGTAAATGAAAGGAGAATTTCACCATTTATTGCTGGTTAAGCGGATAATAGGTAGAATCTCACAACTTGACGAAACCGGTCCACGGTTGGAGGTGACGCTTGAGAGTTGTGAGATTCTACCTATTATCCGCTTAACCAGCAATAAATGGTGAAATTCTCCTTTCATTTAGAACTGATACAGTCCACCAATTGTTTTATTTACAATCCCAATATTAAACGGCAAATTTGCTATACTACAATCTACCCTAAAGCCGCTCACCCAGTTTACACAATTTACCCAAATAAATCGTCATTTAGCGAGGCAAACCTCCCACTTCGGGAACGATGTTTCGCACGGATGCTTCTGCTCTTTTTTGAGGACACACGATGCCCTACGCGTGGCGTGCTGCTCCAATGCGAAACCAGGGTCGAAATGACGTCACTTTAATTTAAAAGACACGCGATGGCACATGCGCATCCTCGTGCCTGTGCACCATTAATTTGAGGTAAAGAAAACAATGGATTATTGCCATTGGGATTAGGGAGTCAGCTTTTGATTATATGATCCATCTGAGCTGTCATCGGACAGCTTTGAAGCGCGAGGTACCGGTGTTGCATTGAGGTCCAGCATGTGTAGGTACTATGTGTTTTACACATTTGGATATGGAACATTTTCATTTGCTCCGGTTGTTTTTTGGTTACACTTCAAGGCGGAGTTTGAAATCGATAAATATGAAACCAAAAAAAGCATCGGAATCCGATCAATTTGTTTATTGCGCGTGCTATAAAAAAAATTTTTTTCTTATTTTATCAAGACGGAATAACAGCTATTCAAATCATTTGAGAAGGGTAGGAGTCTCGAAGAGTCTCTAGAATTCAAGATGGCGACTGGAATTCAAAATGGCTTCGAATTTGCCATTTTTTACTAAACATCCCAATTTTTATTTTTTGTGGGGTGCGGAATTGGGGTATCAAGTTTTCTATCATGCAGTATCATGTAAAAAGTCCGCTTCTCATTTAAAAAAATCTCAACATTTTCAGTTTATTTTTCAGATAATTTTGCTAAAATCTCAAAAACAATTCCAGGTCCTAATTTATACAAAATTAAAATAATCAAAATTTCCTTCAAGATCCACTGGTCAAGTTTGATTTTTTGACGAATGGAATAAGAAGTAACATCTTAGAGCACGCTGAATAAACGTTGACTTTAATAATTGTGGAAATGCTGCTACAGGGCTCATTGAATGAAAAAACCTGCAAAAAATATAAAAACTATCTACAATCTCTAGGTCATAGAAGAACACAGGCCGAGAAACACGATCCCTAGACCCTCAGTGGTGTATCCTCCACCACCCCCGCTGGCAAACCCATCACCCCCCGAAACACTCCCCCGTAGCTCATCCATTTTTAATAACGATCAGTCAATAGGGTCCCCAATTACACCCACTTTGGAGCGGCACGCTACGCGCCATTTGCCCCCGACCGAGAATTAAAAGGGGAGGGGGTTGGAAGGTATAAATGTCCGTTTCCTCACCCCTCCATTCACCGCAGGTGGTTCCGATGATGTGTCTCTGTTGTGTGGAACAAACTGTCCTTTTTTGGTGCGGTTAACACAAAGTAGGAGCATTTTGTAGAGTACCTAATTAAGGTGGATTCTCTTCGAAAGTCGTGTTATCACAGTTATTGTAATGAACGATTTTTGATAACAATTTCCATCTAAGTATATTATAAATTTAATTGATTTTAGTTACAATGTACTAATTTTTTTATATTTATGAAGGATCTTAAAGTAAAGATTAATTTTTTATGTATTTACTCAGTCAATATAATAGTCATGAAATAAAATAAAATATAACACTTAAAATTGACATTTTTTTAATTTCATCCTCCATTAAATTACAAAATAACCAAGAACTCATTATATTTTTTTTCGTGGGTTTGCGGGGACAAATTAACTTATATAAATTTCATTAAATGTTTTTCGCCAGCAATATATACGTATGTTGCATTAGGGTGTCTCAAAAAAAGCCTTTTTTCGAAAAACCCTGCTCCCCAGGGATTTTCCCATTCCTTTATTTGGTCCCAAAAGATAGTGTGTTAAGTTTCAGCCCCCTAAGTTAACTCTAGGGTTTGCCTGTAGAGCCCCAAAGTTTGAAAAAAGTGGGAAAAATGACCCATTTTCAGAATTTTTAAAAATTATATTTTAAGATTGATACTGTGATAAAACTGGTTCAGATGTGTCATTTAGGACTTATTTAGATGGAATATATTTATTTATGTGTATTAACTGCACCATATAGCCCCTATAATTTAAGATTAAAACGTACTACTTAGGGACGTTGCACTTGCGAAAGCTTATAATGCACTACCGGTGGACGAAATGAATTAAATTTGAATTTCTTCGAAGGAACTCCCTCAAATGATGTCATTTGGTGCTAAATTGATATTATAAATTATAAAAACCATTGAAATAACCATAATGAGGTCTTCCACTGAGCTTTTAATGTAAAAAACGATTTTCTTCAAAATGTCTCTTTTCCAGCTGATCAAACCCAAAATTTATGTTAAAAAAGAGGGTTGTTGTACTTTTGTAGATACCAAACATTGAAACCATTATAAGGGTTTCATTTTTAATAAGTAGAATTAAATTTTAAACCACACAAATCAGAAATGACATGGATATTTCCTATACCAGACGTTAAAATCGATTTTCTTTTTTCAAGTTTGGAAAATTACTTCCTTTTAACGTATTAAAGAAAAATTTTAATTCAAAACTTCTTTCGTTAACATTTCAACCAAGATTCACAAGCAAACTATTTTCCTAACTTTGAAAAAAGAAAATCGATTTTAATCGTCTGGTATAGGAAATATCCACGTCATTTCTGATCTGTAGGGTTTAAAATTTAATTCTACTTATTAAAAATGAAACCCTTATAAGGGTTTCAGTGTTTGGTATCTACAAAAGTACAACCCTCTTTTTTAATATAAATTTTGGGTTTGATCAGCTGGAAAAGAGAAATTTTGAAGAAAATCACTTTTTACATTAAAAGCTCAGTGGAAGGCCTCATTATGGTTATTTCAATGGTTTTTATAATTTATAATATCAATTTAGCACCAAATGACATCATTTGAGGGAGTTCCTTCGAAGAAATTCAAATTTAATTCATTTCGTCCACCGGTAGTGCATTATAAGCTTTGGCAAGTGCAACGTCCCTAAGTAGTACGTTTTAATCTTAAATTATAGGGGCTATATGGTGCAGTTAATGCACATAAATAAATATATTCCATCTAAATAAGTCCTAAATGATAATTTTATTGCAGTATCTATCTTAAAATAAAATTTTTAAAAATTCTGAAAATTGGTAATTTTTTCCACTTTTTTCAAACTTTGGGGTTCTACAGGCAAACCCTAGAGTTAACTTAGGGGGCTGAAACTTTACACACTATCTTTTGGGACCAAAAAGAATGGGAAATGCCCTGGGGAGCGAGGTTTTTCGAAAAAAAGTTTTTTTGAGACACCCTAATGTTGCATTCTCAATTTAAACGCTCTATTGTTGTCAATCTATGTGCTTTATATGCCACCGATGACCTAGAATTCAATTTCTCATAAAACGTCTAGCCTTTCAAAGTGTAATTTGTCTAAGATGTCCATGTTCATTACTTACTAAAAGTGGTAATGTGCGCCATTATGCCCTCATCCTATTTTTAGGACAGCTATAAATATGGTGAAATTCAATGCCCTATATATTTTTTCTTCACCAAATTTGTTTTACTGGTTTTGAAAGGGTATAACCACAATAAATTTGGATACAATTTTTCTAAAAGCTCTTAATTCCCAGGTAACATTTTTGTTGACAATTCAAGAAAAAATCTTAAAAAATCAGCCTTTTGTAAAATTTTCACAAATGTTAAAAATTGATTTAGACTTACCATAAAAAATTTTATTGATACAAGTCTTTAATATCAATATGTGTTTAAGTTTTATTAAAGTTATTAAAGTTAAGTATTCAAAAGAAAAGGGAGAGTGGGGCACCTTAGGATACTTTTTATTAAATTATTTTTTTAATTTTTTTTGTACAATGATAATTAATCAAACACAGACTATATTAAATACAGTCCTTTGCGCATCTAATAAAACTACTAAACTAAACTCATTGGCGCAACAGCCCTAGTGGGCCAAGGCCTACGATGCCCATCTTCGTTTTCATGACCGTGGGGCCCTGGGGTGCAAGTTGTTAGGCATGTGTCCCGGTTAGGTGGTCATTCTAACGCGAGACCCCCCAGTGTTTAGTTTCCAAGCAAGCTTGGTCCTCATTTTATCGACCCACTGAAGGGATGAAAGGCTGAGTGGACCTTGCCCAGCCCGGGATTTGAACCCCGGGCCTGTGGTGTGGAAGCGCGAAGCACTACCACTGAGCCGCTGGGCTTCCATCTAATAAAAAACGTTAACCAATAATCTGTTTAAAGGAATTAATATTAATAAATTTAAAACCCAAGGTGATGGCCCACCTTTGTACACTTTCAATGACAGTAAAAAGATTCTAAATTTTATTTTGAAAAATACAAAAATAACACGTAATATGAAAAATCTATGTTTAATAATCTTAAGGTGGTTGCCTACCTATGGAGGTTTTTTTAATAATTAAAATGTTGACCTAATTTGTGATTTATACAATTAAATTCATCTAAAAACTATGAATAATACAAAAAACAATTAAATATTAATTTAAATTTTCATATTATTGAAGAATTTATCTATAAAAATTACAATAAACAGCCTTTCTGCAAAACATCATAACTCAAACTTGTTTTGTAAACTTTATTATCCTCGTAAACACATATTATAGGAGGCCTACTATTTTTATGTATGAATTATTTTAATATCAAAAGTTATAGCACTTAACTTGAAAAATTAAAAAAAACACACCAAAGTTCAGTTAAGTTTGAAGTTTTACTATTCATAAAATAAAAAATTTTACACCCACAGCCAAAAAAATAGTAGGGGTCCTAAATCATATTATGTCAAATATTGTGCCCAAGTTTTATAGAAATTCACTTATAATATTTTGAGTTATGTAGTTTTGTGGAGAAGGAAAATATTAAAAATGTGATTCTGAGAAAAACGCGAATTTCTTTATCTTTTCCTTAATAAAATGCCTTTTTAGTTTTAACTAAAATTTCTGTAACTTTGGTTCTAGGAAAGATAAAGACAAAATTTAAACTGATTTGGAAAGTTAAAGATATGTTTTTTGAAATAAGATTATAAATTATTTTGGAATTTTTGGTCCGAAACGGCATTTTTAGGTAGGCAACCACCTTATAAATTAGACATCCAATATATTTAAAATTCAAAACTTTTTCTCTGATTTCATCATTTTTGTCATGACAGAAATCACTGATTTTTTTTTGTTTACTTCCAGAAATTTTTTTGTGTATAAATTTCTAAATCATAACTATCTGCATTCCTAAATTATTTAATTTAAAAAAACCTATTTTTTACTCATGAGATGTTTGGGGTGTTTTGGCATGTGCTACTTGACCCTACTTGACGCTTTGGACGTTAAACTTACTCTTTTATGTTTAGAACAAAAAATAAACATCATTTTTCTCTAAAATATTAGTAAATATCAGTAATTATTCTCAGCATAATTATAGTAACATGAATACGCTTATTTTATCAAAAAAAGGATTTTGACACTACAAGTGATTGTAATATTGCACCACGCATAACAAGAAAAGTGATTTAAACAATTATCCAGACGCATTAAAGATTCCAAAGCACGTTGAAGAGTAGATTTTAGGGTCCATCATAAGTACCTAAAAGTACGAGTTCATAACAATAAAATTGCGTCTGAAAAGTGAAGTATCCTCTATTCAACTCTCTCAGTGAAGTATCTCAACTCTCCTCTATTGGTAAAAGCGACATCTCGCTATGCTTTTCTTTTTCAGGACGATGGCAAGATATGGGTTAAAAACACAAATGGGGAACGAAATCCCCTAGCAACAGTGGTCAAGGATTAAACAGGATCTTTTCAAGGATCTTTTTCTTTCCGTAGAGATCTCTACTACAACGTCTTCTGTTTATGCACTTATTTCCAGGTAAACTCTTCAATGCTCTACTATCATCAATCACTAACACTTCGTCCTTTCGTAAGGTCTCTTCTACCTCACTACGCACCCCTTGCTATCGCTCTTCAGCACACCCCACACCATACAATTTGAGAAAAAATAAAGGTGCTCACTATCTTCCCATTCTTTACCTGTAATTCATCAACTACCTCGCCAACCACCTTGACCACTAATGGAGTCCAAAATCCAGATAACTGAACCAGCTTCTCTCTGCAGGATGCCGCGTCACAAAGAGCCTCCACCCTACCACAAAAATGACCCCTTCCGCCCTTCCAGCTGTCAGAAATCAACCCCCATCGAACCCTGGGGAGCGCGAGGAATCTCAATCCCCCATTTTATAGACCGTGACTGACCAGAAAAGGTTGGCTTCTGTCCCGGAGTGAAAATAGTAACACCTGGGCGATTTACATCATGAACCGTGTTTGTCCGTGCAAACCAGTTTGTGATCATCAGTAGTACCGATTTATGATCATGTAGGGGTAGAGGGATAGAGATTTAGAGAATGCATAACTTTCCGTTTTGCTTGCGCCCATTCTGCCCCCGATGTCCCCTCTTCACATTCCATTGCTTCCCTGATTTACTATTGGAAACAAGGGTTTCAGTGGGGGAAGATCAATGGGAATATAGTAAGCAATACCTATACAGGGTGTATCTGAAATGGTGCAACAAACTTTCAGGGATGATAGTACTCATCAAGACGAACAAGAATCGGTATATAGAAAGGGGGGTCCCAGACCAAATCCCAGGGAGTTAAAAATGGAGAGACACCCCAAAAAAATCATTGAAAAATTAAATTTGTAGAAGAACTACTATTGGTAAAAACTTAATTATGGTCTCAAAAATTATGGTTAAAATTACCTCAAAAGTCTTCACTTTAAAATATGTCTTATTATGAAAAAAGTTAAAAAACAAAAAAATGTGAAAATTCTGCCAAAACCTTATTTTGTATTTCGAAATCCTTTCTTTCGATTTGATAATCTGGAAGATCATAGTCGAAAACCCTTAAGTCCAAAGTGTCACGTAAAAACCATCAATATTAAATGCTTGAGATCCTGTTAAAGCATGGTTTAAGTCCGTTTTTTGAGTTCGTAAACTGCCGTTTTGGAAACGGCTTTAGGAACCCAGTTTGCGCACGCGAAAAACGAACTTTAACATGATCTCAAGCGTTTAATATTGATGGTTTTTACGTGAAACTTTGGACTTAAGGGTTTACAACTATGATCTTTCAGATTATAAAATCAAAAGAAAGGATTTCGAAATACAAAATGAGGTTTTGGCAGAATTTTCACATTTTTTTTTGTGGTTTTTTAACTTTTTTCATAATAAAACAAATTTTAAAGTGAAGACTTTTGAGATAATTTTAAAGATCATATTAAACCAAAATTTTGAGACCATAATTAAGTTTTTACCAATAGTAGTTCTTCTACAAATTGAATTTTCAATGATTTTTTTGGGGTGTCGCTCCATTTTTAACTTCCTGGGATTTGGTCTGGGACCAGGGGCGGATCCAGGATTTTCTTTTGGGGGGGGCACCACTGAAATTTTAGTCCTACCTGGGACACGGCATATAACAAGAATTTTTCTTCAGGGGGGTTGACTCAACGTTAATTCTAAGGTACCCCAAACGAGTACAGATATGCGTTAACTTTTTTAATCCCTAAAAAGTAACACTGGTTCGGGATCACCCCAGAAATTTTATGAAAGTTTGTCTCTAACAGTAGTGTTTCAACTCAATATTTTGAGAACCTTTGGGTTACATCGAAAGAGAACAGCTCCTTTTAATCCACAAAATTTTGAAGGATCTAAATTATAAATAGACGTCAAAATTGCTTGGAGGGTTGGGGGTCTTCCCGTAGAATTTTTTAATTTTTTTTTATTAATTTGAAATCCTTTGGAATACACCCGAAGAGGACCGCTTCTAGAAAGTGGCAGATTTTTCAAAGGAAAAACAATGTTAAAAGACGTCAAGTTTTGGAGGGGGTTTGGGGGTCTTCTCCCGAGAAAATTTTTGAAAGTTGACTCTAAAAAGTGCTGTCTTAACTCATTTTGAGACTCTTCAGATTGCTCCTTGTAAGTTGTAGAATTCTTAAAAAATAAAACAATCTGATGTCAAAATTACGGACTTGGGGATTGAACTCCTAAAAACTTTCGGATACGGCCCTGACCTATAAAAAGCTGATACTCTCAAAAACTGTTATGCATTCTTATTTTTCACAATAAATGTTTTAAATTTTACTTTGAAAAATGATATTTACTAATAATAAATATACAACATTATTTTCACAGTATTTAAAAGACACTGGTACACGCAAAAAAATGGTGGTCGTCTATCAACCAAACCAAGTTCGGTTGATAGGTGTTTATTTGTCAAAACCGGGCCTACCGTTTCCCAAAACCCCGCCGGTCCGTTTCTTTCAACCCAATGCATTCGGTTACTAAGTTCGATCCTGAGAACCGCTCTGGTTCGTTTGCTACACCACCTTTGCGCGGCGCCACCTATCGATCCCGCCCGAAATCTGCCAACGATGGGACCCATCCCATTAGGCTTAAGACATATGGAGATGAAGGTACGTAAAAGATTTCTTTCCTAGTATTTATGTAATTTTTCAACAAAAATATGTGCTTGTAGTCTTGAGTTAATACTATTATGATCGTAATAGTTTGGATGTTTACCATCCGTTAGTTGAACTGAAATGAACTACGTATCGTGTTATGTGAATCACATATATCGGTTAATGTTGTCGAAATTTGCCCCCATTCTCTTAAATATACTGGGTTTTTTAAAATTTAAATTGCCATAAGTACACAGGCAATCATCTCTGCTTTCCTTGCTAGTGAGTTAGATATATAATTTATAGGTATTGCATTTTTTTTATTAGTTATACTTTTTGTAGTGTCTAGAATCTTCTGGAATGCTCTAAAACTCTATTTTTAAGACAGTCATGGCAATTAAAGTTTTCTCTCGCACATTTATTTGGCAATCACTTACCTGAATCTTTTAAACTAGGCAATATATGATTATAAGAGTCATTTCTGCTTCTTATGATCATGGTTGATATCGAAATTGAGACAGCTCCCGATCTCTTCTCAATTATTTATAACGTATATTTATCATGTGATAAACACATTGCTTATGTTATTAAAACTACTAGGATTTTCTGTGGCTTAGAATACTGAGCCACAGAAAATCCTAACTATAGTAGGTGTAATTTTGAATTTCAAGTATTTAATCAAAATGTTTTGGGAGTACAGCTTTAGAAAGAGTCCTCCAACTGCCATGTATTACCAACAACTCAAATGATGACTGACAACCCTAGAGGTCTTAATCATTAACATAATATTAGGAACTGCTTTAGAATAGGTCAGCTGTTGGCGCCGGCTAAACCCTGCCGCAGATTTATTATTTTTCAGAAATCATGCCGAGCAGATTTTTTGGCGACAGCTGCTCACTCAAATGACCTTCGGAAACAGAAACATGGGTTACCAGCTGTTGCATCATTATTCCGACGGGATTCTGGAGTAAGTAGCACTGAACAAACAAATGTGCAACTTAAAACAAATAGTATCTTTAATATGAATAAATTGAAAATTAGGTACATTCGGACTTAAAAAAGTTTTAACCTTCCCCGAACCTAATAAAATTTTCCCAAACCTCACGTACTACTCCTATGAAGCTGGAAGGGGCTTCCCCCGAATCAGGTTCGTAGGTTCAGGCACTTTTTCCAGGTCCGGGTACATACGTACTAAGCGGTTGACCATACCGCTTAATTTGAAAACATCGCCAAAGAGAACACTAGACTTTAACAACATCGGAATACAAAATTTACTCTATTGATTAAACAATCAAATTCAAAAATTAAACTTTACAAAGCCACAGGGAAATGCTATAATTAAATATTATAATAATTATGGGTGACTTCACTATTTTTGTTATTAAAATTGAAATAAAAATATAGTTTCTCTATCTTATTTTCTATTCATCCTGTTTTCAAGTTTTATATTTAGCTATTTTAAGTAAAAAAACATTGTTTATTTAGTTGCTTTGTTTTTGGGAACTGGATCTGGCAATAACTTAAAACTCTTCATAAACAAATACTCTCTTGATATACCGCCAACTTGGCGACAGCAAAAAAGCGGACTTATTCTAAAGTTGTACCATAGGAACAGCTTTAGAAAAGGTCCGCTTTTGGCAACTGCTTCGCCATCTTGGCGCCGGCTGAAAACCCGGCCGCTATGTTTAAAGTTAGTCTGCTCGTTTGGCGGTAATGGTAAACCCAAACAGGGGAAGGCCTTATCTCCCTGGGGTTGGAGAGCTGTGGGTAAACATGGCGGTTGGTAGACTCTTATCGAAGCTGTGCCAAATTTTATTATATGGGGCCGTTCAAATATTACGTAAGCACTTTTTTGGGTCATTTTTAACCCCCCTCCCCCCTTGTCAGCAAAGATAAGAAAACCTAAAACCCCCCCACCATAATTACGTAAGACTGCCGGACCCTCCCCCCCCCCGAAATGTTGACATCTATAAGTAAGAACTGTTTTTTTTATTTTTTCCTTGAAAATTAGGTGACTCGTACAAGGAGTGTCCTTTTTGGGTGTAACCCTAAGGGTTCAAAAATGAGTCGAAACACTATTTTTCGGAGTTACAATTTCAAAATGTTAGGGTGGTCCATCTCCAGAAAAAAGTGCTTACGTCAGAATTCCGAATTCAATTTTTTGTAACATTTATTTTTGGTTGAATTTTGAAATTATTTTTGCAAGATATTTTCGAAAATGCACCATCTTACGTAAGCATCACTCATATCCCCCCTTCCCCCTTGTCAGCAAAAATAAGCAAAGAGCAAACCCCCCCTCCCCCCTTAGCTGCTTACGTAATATTTGAACGGCCCCTATATTGTCACTGGCATCATCGAAAAACCTTGTATCTCAGATTTGGGGAATATACAGTACGAGACAGATTTTCACAAACATTCAAGGTACAGCTGGGATAAGCGTCGACCAGCCGCCATGTTTACCCACAGCTCAAATGATGACACACAACAATATAGATCTAATTTGAGCTGTGAGTAAACATGGCGGCTGGTCGACGCTTTTCCCAGCTGTACCACATTCAAATTGCATGAAATTTAATCTCCCCTATCTGTAACTCCTAGTCACACCAGTGTAGGTGTTATAATACGATATTTTTACTCGGGCAATGAAAATGGATTTTGATATTCTGAAAAGTAGAACAAAAACTAAGTAATTCCATGCAATATTACTTGTATTTGTATTTCTAGGATTATTACAACAATTCCCTCTTTGGCGTCAATATGGGTCAAGTTTTATTACTATTCACACAATGATTAATGCATTATACCAAGGATTCCGACCTTTCATTGTCACATTCATTAGTGTGAATAATTTAACAATTATCTTATACTCTGTTGACTCCCTAAATTTGAGATACAAGTTTTTTGGATGCCAGCAGTGTTTTAATTATTATTTCAGTATGTGATATTATATGATAATTTTTTTTATTGTAGCTGCTCTAGGGGGGGCCGTCTTCTTGCCAACTGCTGGATCTGCTTCTCAGTCCCGATTGACATCTGTCTGGGGCAGAGCTTCTGGTTGATCCTCTGGGTTGACCGCTGCGGCTCGTTCTCCATGAGGCAAGGTGCCCCTCACAGCTGCAATGGATGCAGGAAACCGCATCAGAATATGGAGTCGCAAAGCGCGTGTTCACCACTGCAACTTATGGAGCACTGCTTCTCCGAGCTCTTGCGAGGTGCCCCAGAAACCGCCATTCTCGGCCTCTTCTTATCCAGCTTGACATTCACACAGAGGATCCTGGCAGGGCTGGAAAACCTCTCGGGACTCCCTGGAAAACGACGGCAAGGAGCTTCTGTGTCCTCTTGCTTCTCATCTGACAGCTTGAAACCTGGTACTCTTGTTTCTTCAAGTCTGCGTGATTGTCGTTGGTAGATACTGTTGACTCGTCAAAAAGTTCTCCAGGTTCAATGGTGTGTGCTCCTCAGTGACAGTCGGGCGCCACATTTTTTTAGACGACTGAAAATCCTTCGCCGAAGCCTCAGCTACAGCCACCATCTCACGTTGCCTTCTTAAACTGGCATTTGTGTTAGTGTGCGCCGCTCAGATGAGTGTTCTAGTGGTGTATCCATCACGACCAGAGTCGGCACCATCAACACTGGTGTTGCAGGACGAGTGTTTCTGGTTCAGAGTAACAATTCAGCAATAAATAGTGCCCTCGTATCAGAAGTTACACCCATAAATTGCAATAAATCTGACCAAAGGTACTTTTTCCTATTACTTTTATTGTTTATTAAAGCTTATAATATTTTAAACTAAAATATGCATTTATGTGATCTTTCTCTCTGGTGTTAATAAAATAAGTTTATTTGAATTTGAATTTTTTGTTTAAATATGATTCATTCACATTTAAAAAAAATTAATTAATAAAATTATTTATTATTCAATAATTTACCTGTTTTTGCTAAGCCATAACTGCCTTAATATGTTTAAAAGTTATTATGATACAGTAAAGCACCGTTTATACGTCTTTCAAGGGACCGGCGTATAAATGAAAAGACGTATAATTGAAAACAATTTTGATTATTTGAATGAATTGGGACTTAGCGAAAACGACGTATAAATGTAAAAGACGTATAAACGGTGCTTTACTGTACTATTTTTTACTTCTATTAGAAATCATTCAAATATTTTTTTAAAAAGTTAAGGGTTTATAAGGTAAACAAGGTCAAAAATAGTGATATTCTGCATATTTAATGAAAATACCCTATTTTACATACTTGAAAAGTTTTAAAATTTTTTCTAACTTTGAGTCCTCAAAAAGTACACAAGAAAATTTTTTAAAGCTTAGCTCCAATTTCATCTGGTTCAATCATATCTTTACCTTTAATTATCTGAATTATTCTCTTTCTTGTTCATCAGTGTTCTGCATTTCTTGTTAAATGATTTTATTGTGTTAAATTTGATCTTGAATTTAGTATTTTACAGAATTGATATGTTGTGTTCTTTAAAAGTATCACAATTTGTGACAAAGATATTTGCATTTTCTGAATATTTCAAAAAGAAATTATAAAAATAAAATTAATTTTTTATACTGAAAAACTGTTTGGTTTATTTATTTTTAAAATAAACTTGAAGGTTGATATTGAGGTAATACATCCAATCATAATTCCATTCTGTCCTGTTAAATGTCCACAATCTGTTTTTAATTCTTTACAAAAATTTTACCAAAACTGCTAATTTAACCAATTGAAATGTAGTTATATCAATGACAGCAATAAAAATTAGTAATACTTGGCATCCAAAATATTTGGGTAGTATTTAATTGGACTTGATATCTTAATTGAACTGATTTTCCCAAAGTTGAAAACTATCAAAACATTCTTAAATTCTTCAGGATTAGCTAGACTCAGGAATTATGAAAGTTATCAGAACAAAAAGAAAGCAAAATGTACCAATTTGTAGAATTGCTGGTAAATTCAGATAATTTATTATAAATTTATGTGTGTAAATAAAAACATGCCAACATTGTTGGATTGAAGAGACTTTTGCATCGGCTAATCTTTAAGTAGGTATCCTCAAATCTGAAATAGTATCTTGAAGTTTTATATGCTTTCAATCTAGTATTTATTGGTTGAATTTGAAGATGATGGATAGAAGGGACTGACCCATATATGACAATTTCAACTTTTAAAATTCACTCTTAGCTATTTCAAAATTTGGATGAAAGATGTAAGTAAAGACACAAAATATAGTTATAAATGCAAGGTAAGTACCTACCTACGAGCGATTTTCTTGTATACTGTATAAGAAGTTCTTTTCTATTTTTAAACTCAATTGCAATTTTTGAAAAGAAATTCTTAAAAGTTTTTAACATATAGTAAACAAAACATGTAAACAGAAACCTCCATCGGATATTTTTGTAATTTAATATAAGTATGGTTAAAAAAAAAGTATCAAATATGTTTCTAGAAATATAAAAGCATGGGTAATTTAAATTTAAAAATACTATCCTGTATAAAGAAAATCCGTACACCCCCCATTCGGATTGCACCAACCGTAAAATTTCCGTTTGTGCCAACCGCACTAACGCCGTTTGCGCCAACCCGCCAGTCGGATTCCCCCAAACAAATTTGAGAAAAGTTGTTCGATTGGGTACAACCGTTCAGTTGGGTTCTCGCAACCGCGCCGCTTCCATTCGAACCGGTGCGGTCACTGCAAACGCGCTGTTCGTTCAGTCCTATAGCGACAGAACGGTGCGGTTGGGAGATACGCACTTTCCGTTATGAGAGCAGAACTGTTTTTTGCGTGTAGAAACAAGAAAATTGGTTAATATTTTCGCACGGGACATATTGGAGGATTTTGAATAACTTAAAATAAGGTAAAAAACATTTAAAAACACAGTATTTTGATGAAATAAACCTGAAAAGTTTAACTTATGTGTCGATTTTTGAATCTAAAACCATTTTTTTAGAAAAAATTATTTTTTTCTGTTTTAAAACAATAATAAGGTAATGGTCATATACTGACAGATCTATGGTGCAAGAGAGAGAAAGTGTTGTGCTACGTGTAGAGAAAACTTACCTTAAAAAAACTTAAAAGAATCGCATTAAGTCGTGATAAAAAATGACTAATTTATTAGATTCCTAACATGAAACTTATAATTAAAAATAAATAGCCTTTCAAATGCTTATAACTTTTCAGTAAACGTATCATGAACAAGTGTCTTTTAGTACTTGGCGGCCTTCATTTTCAGAGTCAGTTTAACTGTGAGCTTTAAATTGTAAATGATAATTTAAGACAGAGGAAATTCTAAACCTGTGGTTCTCAAACTTTTTAAGGCTACCACCCCCTTATTGTGCGTAAAACTTTCCAACGCCATTCCCCAATAAAAAAAATATAGAATTTAGGGTATAGGGTAGGGCGATTAGTTAATATGAAAAGTAATTTTAAGTAGAGTAAACCCGATATGTAAAAGTAGCTGAAGTTAGCTAGTCCCTCAACTCCTTTTCAATAGACTTATGCAGCCCACTTACGGAGCTCTAACAGTTGAGAACTCTCTAGAAAGGGGGGGTCTGGGGGTCACCCCCAGAAAATTTTTGATTTTAAGCCCTAAAAAAGTGCCAAATATGCCTTTTTATGCAGTGTATTTTTTAGTCCTCTGGGGGGGGGCACGTGCCCCCGTGCCCCCCCCTGGATCCGCTACTGTCTGGGACCCCCCTTTCTATACCGATTCTTGTTCGTCTTGATAAGTACTATCATCCTTGAAAGTTTGTTGCACCATTTCAGATACACCCTGTATAGAATAAGTTACTGGTAGTTTATCTGTGGTCAGTTTATTACCTACTGAGGTCAACCGCATTTATAAAAGTATCGGGCATTGACCAGAAGACGTAGTCCAATGTTGTAACTAAACTAAGTGCAAATCCAAGTAGCTAGAAAAAGTATTAATGAGACAAGTGAAACATATGCGTAAGTTCTATGTGTATGTTAAAAATTTTCATATCATTCAGATTTCAAAACTTTTCCATTACATTCTAAGATTTGCGTTTTTTACTGAGAAAATAAGCTTTTTTCAGTAAATAATAGGTAACCCCACAAAATATTTAAAAAAACCTATAAATAAAAACAAATTTGTTTTACAAATATATTTGAATGAAAGTAATCAAGACTAGTTAGGAATTAGTTTTATCTGTTTCAATTTTTATAATTTTTCAATATTTGTTAAGTCAATAAATAAAAAGTGTATCTTTAAATTGTTATAATAGAAGGTATATACAGGGTGTTTCAAAATTGCGTTGCACGGCTTTTATTCGGAACCAGTGCCTCCTAGGGTCATGGAAGTAAGGTCTACCCCTAGGTAAGTGACCCTGGAGAACCCATTGAGAGGACCTACAGCGCCCCTAGCGGCGAAATTAAAAAGTTAAAAAAATTAATTTAAAAACTAAAGGAGATAGAGCAAAAACCTCAGTGAGAGTATTGTTGCCAACGTCAAGAAGAACTCATTGAAAAAAATTTCATCAAAATATCTTGAATATTCGCGGAGATATTAGCATGTGAAAAGAGCACTTTTTCAGGGGTCAAAAAGTAAAAAGTTCGCATATTTACAAATTTTTCAGTGAAATTGTGTAGTTTTGTGTTTTTTTTAGTTGAAAGAACACAAAATTTAATCAAAAAATCAAAAAAATTTGCAAATATGCGAACTTTTTACTTTTTGACCCCTGAAAAAGTGCTATTTTCACATGCTAATATCTCCGCGAATATTGAAGATATTTTGATGAAATTTTTTTTCAATGAGTTCTTCTTGACGTTGGCAACAATACTCTCATTGAAGTTTTTGCTCTATCTCCTTTAGTTTTTAAATTAATTTTTTAAACTTTTTAATTTCGCCGCTAGGGGCGCTGTAAGTCCTCTCAATGGGTTCTCCAGGGTCACTTACCTAGGGGTAGACCTTACTTCCATGACCCTAGGAGGCACTGGTTCCGAATAAAAGCCGTGCAACGCAATTTTGAAACACCCTGTATGTACCTTATAGGGAAGAGTCGTATCATGATCGTTAAATTACTTTTCTCTCTTCTATAGAGCAATAGAAAATGGCCGTTTCAAACTTTACTTTATAAAACATTTATCTTATGTCTCAATGTACAAAAATCAAGTTGAGATAGAAATATTAACAGTAACTAAACCTTAAAACATAATACCACAAGCCAAATTCCTCTGTTTAGAGGAGCGTGGTTCCAATCTAATCCCACTCTTTTTCTCATTCGCAACAGCAGATGCATCAAGCGATCAGATAAGTCGGCCTATCCAGTTTCAGGATGAGAAACACCTGGGGACGGACGGACACAGCCTTGTTAGAAAAGATTAAGAAGCCTCAGTTCCGTTGTTCCAATTTCATTTGTATCACTTCTTCACACTTGAGTCTTCACGAGCCGAGGGTGTTATATTGACTTGGTTTTGAACTTGACCGAACGGTTTTGTCCTTGGGTCAAAATCAATTTGATAAGAGGTCTTGTTCTGATACAATTTTGGAAAGAATTTCACAGTTTTTGGTTTCTCTTGAGTTGGGTGATTCTGTTCGGAGTATTTATTAGTTTCCAAATCTTTTGAGAGTATTTCCATTTTTATTTTTAAATAAATATTTTCATCTGCCGTTTTACTCTAAATAAAAATTTATTAGGATTACATTATAAGAAAAAAATGGAATATACTATCTCTCGTGTGAATGCATCACTGAAAGCTAAATTGGCTTATGATAACATTGTTTTTATAAAAATTAGATAAAATAATTGATTTCCGATGCCAAAAATCAAATCCAGAAAAAAACAGTTCACATTTTTACCTCCGTACATTAAAGTAAGCTTTTTCTTTTGTAAAAGATTTAAACCGCAGTAAAGAATTACACTTATAGAAAACCTTTTTTTTAATTTGTGTTATGTTTACCCTTTTAATCCAAGACCGCCTGAAACTGCTACTGAATCCTGCTAAAACACCAAAATACCATCTTCAACTTAAAAAACTCGAATGAGATTCGGCATCACATTATATGGCAACGAAACATTTATCAAAGAACTTTGAGTTCTAAGGAGAATGTGATACTGGTATTTCGTTAAACCCAGTATGGGACCGTTCAAATATTACGTAAGCACCTAAGGGGGGAGGGGGTTTGCTTTTGCTTATTTTTCCTGACAAGGGGGAGGGGGATGGATATGAGTGATGCTTAAAAATGACCAAAAAAGTGCTTACGTATATTTGAACGGCCCCTATTTCACAAATCCCTGACTCCAAATTTCAGATCCCTTTATGGTATTTATAATCAAAGTATTGTGAAGATATCACACACTATCACATACTTCAAAAACCAACAAAAATAATCTCAAAACAAGCACTTAATCGAAACATGACCCAAAACCACTCAGACCCAGCCGATAAAAGAGACAACACCCCCTCGAGAAGATAACCCCTCCCCCATCTCATCCCTACTCGTCCCTGTCAAGCCCCCTGACACTCCTCCCGACACGCCTTATCTTGTCCCACTTGTCACTCGCCCCTGAGAGGTTGGCTTTCCTGCGGGGGGTGGTGGGTGTATATTGCTTTTATCGCATGCGCGGGAGCCTAGTAGAAAAGGGGGGATAATGGAGCAAGGATATATTAGCGTCTGGCAGAAAGGGGTGCTAAGTGTCGTGACAATGCGACGCTTGCTCCAATCAGGGCGGCTTAATGTGTGAGAACTGGGTATTTGGCGCCTGGGGAGTCTAGCCTGGTGGTTTCGGTTTGATTGTGGTGGTTTTGACACGATGCATATGTTGAAGGGGTTAAGGAGAGAGCAGTCTTTTTTTAGTGAAAGCTGTTGAAATGGAGTCATAGTCAGATTGTAATGTCTGTAACGCTGTAATTGCACAGTAATAAAATGAATGAACTATTCAGATCCATAGATTATATCACTTAGTTTGTTTTGAAAATAATTCAATGAAAATCTAAATCACAACGAATCAGTTATTGTAAAAATATAAGTCAAACCTTCACTTACATTTTAAGTTCAGGTTTAAGAAACAAAATTTCGGTACTTTTATACTTAGTATCAAAAATATGTAATTTTGAGGATTTATAATTTTAATATACAGTAAAAAATGCTGTTATTCTTTACCTAAATCGAAAATCAATATTCACAATTTTCTCGATAAATATAAGATTGAGAACAAAATTATACACATTGATAACAAAAAAAACCCAAAAAACAACAACTTTATTCATTACAATTTAAACAAAGAATAAAATAATACAAAAAGAACACAAAAAAGGGAAGACATTTTCTTTTGAGTCACCAAGGAGGTGAGATAACCTCATACAGGTGAAATAATATATGTTATATAAAATGAAAAAACATAAAAAAACACAAAAAACACAATATACAACAAAAAAGTACCATAGAAAATAAATACAAGAACAACAAAAAATGCACATGAATAGATGAAAAAGATACTAAAAAATATGGCAAGTGAAAATGCTGTTGGGTGAGCTTCAGGGATAAAGTGCTAGAGAATATAATCAAAAATGATCCTCGATATTATCCATGGAGTATATAAACAATTTTAATATTTTTTTTAAATTTTAGTGCAGATATTTCTGTTTTAATATGAATAGGTAGGCTATTGTAAAATTTTGGGGATAAGTAAGCATAATTTTTGTGAAAAATTTCTTTCCGTGTTTTGGGTATAAGGTACTTATTTTTTGAACGCAAGTTATAAGTTATGTTTCTTATTTCATTACTATTACGATGCGTATTAAAATAAACAACTGTTTGATAAAAAATAAATGACGAATATATTATTGACGAATATAGATATTGTAAATATGACGAATATAGATATTGTAAAATATAGATATGCAGAAAGACTTGTTGACACAAAACCTTCCTTGGAATTCTATTTTGAAATATTTAATGTTAATTTATTATTAATAATTTGATATTTAATTATAACATAATAATAACACTCTTTAATATTAATATACAGGGTGTTTCAAAATTGCGTTGCACGGCTTTTATTCGAAACCAGCACCTCCTAGGGTCATGGAAGTAAGGTCTACCCCTAGGTAAGTGACCCTTGAGAATCTATTGAGATGACTTACAGCGCCCCTAGCGGCGAAATTTAAAAGTTAAAAAAAATTAATTTAAAAACTAAAGGAGATAGAGCAAAAACCTCAATGAGAGTATTGTTGCCAACGTCAAGAAGAACTCATTGAAAAAAACTTGATCAAAATATCTTGAATATTCGCGGAGATATTAGCGTGTGAAAATAGCACTTTTTCGGGGGTCAAAAAGTAAAAAGTTGGCATATTTGCAAATTTTTCAGTGTTATTGTGTAGTTTTGTGTTTTTTTAGTTGAAAGAACACAAAATTTAATCAAAAAATCAAAAAAATTTGCAAATATGCGAACTTTTTACTTTTTGACCCCCAAAAAAGTGCTATTTTCACACGCTAATATCTCCGCGAATATTCAAGATATTTTGATCAAGTTTTTTTCAATGAGTTTTTCTTGACGTTGGCAACAATATTCTCACTGAGGTTTTTGCTCTATCTCCTTTAGTTTTTAAATTAATTTTTTTAACTTTTAAATTTCGCCGCTAGGGGCGCTGTAAGTCATCTCAATAGATTCTCCAGGGTCACTTACCTAGGGGTAGACCTTACTTCCATGACCCTAGGAGGCGCTGGTTCTGAATAAAAGTCGTGCAACGCAATTTTGAAACACCCTGTATAATAAGTTAAAAACTCATCAAGACCTGACATATTCATAACAAACATTTTTTCAGTGAATGTCTTCTTCTCCTTTTAATTATCTGACCTAAGTCGTAGAGTTGCACGTGGAGTTAGTACGGTAGTACTCTAGACACTTTCAAATGACACCATCGGAAATTTCACGTGTGTGAATAACAGAGTTAAAGAGATTAAAGAAGGATTAAGACAAACAAACATCTTGACAGGACTTAACAAGTAAACTGTTGTATAATCGGTGCAAGATCACGTCAGATCATGGGATCAAAGCGTCTTTTATGCAATCAGTCAATGCTTGTTAAGATACGGCCTGATCTATTGATAATTGGAACATATTGCTTAAAGGGAATAATTACTGTGAACTCTAAAGGTCGATGGAGGAAACTCTAACGAATGGTTATTCACTTAAAGAATAGATATGCCATTAAGATAGATGATGTGTCACAAAATGCTCCACGAAATTATTATTTCAGTATCGTATTTTGTACTTTAAAATTGCGGGTTTAATTTTTCCCCAAAAATTTCTTTTTTTAAAGTAAAAAAATCCTCTCACCTTACACCATGACTTTTTTTTTTTAAAACCTTTAAAAATCCACCTCGTGAAGGAAACTTAATTTATGCGCCACAGAGAGAGAAACCCCCAAATGTTCACTCTAAAATGTTTCAAAGGGAAATGTTTTCAAATGTTCACTCTAAATAAGGAAAGGAAAGTAAACGGTGAAAAGTGAAGTTCATAAACAGAAAAGTGAGATGAAAAACAGTGAAATTTTAAACTAACTATCATCCCGACCGAATTAGACATTGCTTCTCCCTTCCATTCCCAGAAAACCCAACTCCTTAAAGAAACCCCTTTCCTAACGTCACACAAACCCACAAAATAGCTTCATTCTCCCCAGATAAGACAACATCAAGCCGAGAGTCTACTGTAAAAAGAGATAACGCACTAAAAACCCCACATCCAGCTTCAAAGCCGCGGTCCTCCATTAATAACCTAAAACCACCCTCAGATTCCGAATCTTCTTCGAAAAAGGAAGCGATTCCGTTGAAATATCTCCGCTATTTGATCCTTCGCCACCTCTAAACTCCACTCGGCCCAAATGGAGAACATCCATAACAAGCCCCTTTATCTATTTTTTTGGATGGCCAGACTTTGTCTTGTGCTCCTCTCTCCCTCTTTTTCGGAGATAATAGTTTGATTAAAAGAACATGTGTTTCGTTTGAGCCGGAATGGAGGTTTAATTCTTGAGACGTATCGCAGTAGCCGGTATTGTCGCGCGTAACTCGAGAGTTTCTCGGTCGGAGATTGGGGATCTGTAAAGGGAGGGTTGGAGAATAAAGGTGGAATTATGAGATAAGAGGGTGGAAGGGTTTTTTGGAGGAGATACATAAAGGATCTCTCTTTGCTTTCATCTTTGCCTCTTCGCCACCGACTTAATGGTGTGAAGCCATCTCTGTATTGAAGATGGATTTTTTATTGTTTAAGATAAGTGGGATATGAAAATAGGGGTTGAAGTTTTTTTGCACTGAAACTTGTTAAGAGGATTGAATATATCCTTAGAATCAATCAATCAATCAATTTATTATAAATTATAATTACAGTTTTACATTACAATTTTATAGAACAACACAAACACAGAGAATGAAAAAAAACCAGAACAATGAAAACAATTAAATTCCAAATAATAAATAATTAAAAGAAAAATATTTTTTAAATGTGGGATATCATAAGAGCTATAGCTCGTTAATGATATCAAAAATTCATATTCCTATGATTATTGACAACGCTATTGGATTTATTTAGGTATTGTTAAAATATTTTCAATGTCTTGTGCTTTTATGAATTTGATGATATCTGTTTTAAAATCTGCGTAATTATTTGTGAGTTTGGTAGTTTCATTTAATTTATTGAATAAATATGGACCTAAAAATACATGTGATTTATGTAATATTTCCTTATAAGATTTAGGAGTTAAGTAATTACCTTTTGTTCCTCTTGTTACATAGTTTACTGGTTTGAGTTCGTGAAAGTTTTTGTTCTTAAAAATAAAAATTAATAATCGATAAACAAAAAGCTGGCGCACAGTTAGAAATGTTATCGGTTGCTGAAAATTATTGAAATGAGAAAATAATTCATTTTGTAAATGTAACAGAGATTTAATATTGCTTATACAGGGTGTCCCAAAACGACCGCATATGCTATGTATAGCTAGATTCCTCGTTGGGAGTACATAAAAACTGCCCAAAGAAGTGCCCCTCTACGATCCATAGTTTACGAGAAAAATACGAAAAACAAAGTATGACGTCACTTCCAATGCAAGAAAAAACACTTTATTGAACATATCAACAGCAGTATTATGCACAATTTAAAGCAGATATTCAAAGTGTTTGCCGTGCATGTCGAAGCAGGCTTGAGGACGCAGTGGATTGGCTGTCATCACACGTTGCAGCATCACGGGGTCTAATTAAGTACAAGCAGCATGCAATGGAGCAACTAAGTCTATTTGTGTTGTCACTACGTGTCTTGATACACCAGTTCCTTGAGATGGCCCCATACGGCGGACACTTTGAACATGTGCTTTAAATTGTGCATAATATGCTGTTGATATGTTCAATAAAGTGTTTTTTCTTGCACCGGAAGTGACGTTATACTTTGTTTTTCGTATTTTTCTCGTAAACTATGGATCGTAGAGGGGTACTTCTTTGGGCAGTTTTTATGTACTCCCAACGAGGAATCTAGCTATAGGGGAGAGTGGGGCTACTTCGCACATGGGGCACATTCGGACAGACGGCATTTCCCCTAGTAATTATTAATTTAAAAATCTGAAAAAAATACCAGTAAATGGATGCATGACTACCACCTCCTGCATGAATTTTCAAAGCCCTGAGCCATTTTGTTGTACACGTACTAGAAATTTGCTAGCGTTAGAAGCAGCAAAGTAAATTTTCTTGTCATTTTGTTGGCGTAAAATATCAATCAAAAATAACTCTCAATTTGACATTCAGCATTTTATTCAGTTGAGGGACTACTAAAGTAAGTTTCTAGAAAGGTTTTATTTCCCTGCTTTATTTATAAATATCTTGTTGGGACGTGGTAAGCTTGAACTAGTAGATGGGGCACATTCGTACACCAAAAGATGGGGCAGATTCGGACAGTGCGAATGTGCCTCATCTTTCCCATTTTTGATTATGAAAGTGATTTATATGTTTATAAGTGCAGTATATTTAATAACTTGAAGTTTAATTGTTTTTTATTGTAATTGTTTCAAAATTTGGTGATAATAGAAAATAACATCTTAAAGAAAGCTTCAGTTTTAAGGAATTTAGACCCAAATTTAAACATTGAAGAAATAATGTCCCTGATAATTGTTTGATACCAATTGACTTGGACTTAGGTTATTTTATTCCAGTAGAATTTGCTACAAAAAAGAAAATTTTTTTATGTTGGTCAAATAGAAAATTTGGAGTTGAATGGTGCTTATTTAAAATTAATGATGAAAAACTTTAAAATTAATGACGAAACTTTTATTTTCCCAGTAAGAAATGATTCAACATTCATACTAAAAGATAATATCGTATTACAAGTTCCCCAACCGTCAGTTTCAGGTGTTAATAAGTGAGCTGTTGGTTCACTTTTCTTTTCGAATAAAACCTGACTGTTAAAATATTGGTTAAACTTTTTCTAACTAATTATAATTATATTATGTTAATTATATCAATGTGAAATATAATCTTCCTTACTACAATTGTTTTCCTCATCAAAAACTTAGATGTTCAATATTTTCTGAAGCTGTTTTCTTTTTGTAAAAAAATCTTCAATTTAGAGGAAGAATATGTAAAAGTGCCAAATATTTCGTTTAATTATCCTTACTTTAAAGTGCCATAAACTTTTTAGTTTGTAAAAATAATTATTGTATAATTTTTTGCATGTGCACGAATGTGCCCCACACGTGTGCAAAACTGCCCCACCCATGGGGCACATTCGCACGAAATTTCTCGTTTTTTAGATTGATGATATAGGTTAGAATTTCTAGACGAATGCGACCAATTTTCGTTCTAAAATATCGGGAAAGGTCTTAACTTTCATTTGAATCCGAGTTTGTTTCAATATCTCATCTAGATCCAGAGAAATATCGAAATGCACTTTTTGTGCGAATGTGCCCCGTTCTCCCCTACATAGCATATGCGGTCATTTTGGGACACCCTGTATAATCAGATGCGTAGCAAGTTATACCATAATTAAAAAAAGATTGTACCCAAGAATAATACAAGGTTGTTAAAAATTTTTGGTCAACTATTTTTTTTAATTTAAAAAAAGTAATATTATAAAACCTTAATTTGTTAAGTAAGTTTTAACATGTGATTTCCATTTAAAATTACTGTCTATTTGTAAACCTAAATATTTGATTGTATCAACTCTTTCAATAACGCCACACTCACAGGGACGATTGCAATGAAAATCCCATTGAAAATCATGTAATTTTAAAAAATTGCAAATAGAAATACTTATTGGGTTTTAAATTAAATATCATGAATTTAATCTTTGAAACATTTAATTTAAGAGAATTTAGATGAAACCATTCATTAACCCTTTTTAATTCAGTCTCAATTTTATTATTGAGTAACGCAAGGTTAGAATCCAAAAAAATCAAAATGGTATCATCGGCAAAGGTTACAATTTTACAATCCAAATCCAAATCACATAGGTCATTAATAAAAATTAAAAATAAAATTGGCCCCAGGATCGAACCCTGTGGAACCCCTCCTTTAATGCAGATTTCTGGGCTAAGTTTGTTATTTACTTTAACTACCTGTGTTCTATTTGTCAGATAAGATTTAAACCATGCATGTAAATTTCCTCTTATTCCAATGCAATTTAGCTTATGCAACAACAGTTGATGGTTTACAGTATCGAAGGCTTAACTAATGTCCAGAAATACGGCTGCAGTCTTTAAGTTACTGTTCACATTAGAATAAATGAATTTAGTGATTTCCATTAAAGCGTGTTCAGTACTTTTCCCTTTTCTGAAACCATATTGGTTGTTTGATAATATATTATTATAATTAAGATAGTTTAACAGACGTGATTGCATTAACCTTTCTATTAGCTTTGAAATAATACTTAAAAGATAAATAGGACGATAATTGCTAAGATTATTCACACTACCTTTTTTATAGACTGGCACAACCACTGAAATTTTTAGATCCGAGAAAAAAATACCTTTTTCAAATGATAAATTAATTAAGCTTGTAAGAAATTCAGCATTATTAGTAAAAAGTATTTCCAACATATTCTTGTTAATCTGATCAAAACCGGTAGATTTTTTATTTGGAAGGGAACGAATTTCGGTAGCAATTTCATCTACAGAAATCTCTCCAAAAAACATACTATTAAGTAACGTGGGTAATTTTAATAATTGGAAATCATTGGACATATTTATATTTATAAATACTTCAGAGAAGTATTTGTTGAAATCAAATGCTAAAGTTTCAATATCCGTATGGTTTGGTAAAATACTTTTCTTTGAACTTTCATTAAGTATATATTTAATTAATTTCCATTGATCTTTACCATTTTTCCCAGTTTGCAGAAATTTTAAATGATAGTAGTCAGTTTTTGCTGCACGTAATTTAGTTTTAAGTTTATTTCTGAAAGAGACAAATAGAGATTTAATACTTTGATTATACTTATTTTTCCTGTATAATTTATATAACTTTTCTTTGATATTAAGTAGTAACTCGGATGTCATCCATGGTTTCTTAAAAGTTTTACGCTTAATAATATTAGAACTATGCTTAGAAGAATCAATAATTAAGTTAACTTTTTTAAAAATATCAATAATAGCCGAATTCACACTCACGCTATTATCAGATCTATAAAAGACATGATCGATACAAGAAGAGGAGTCGTTGCATTGCCTTGTGACACCGAATATTTCTGGTTTTAAACCATAAGTTGACATAGTATTTAAATATAAATTTGAAAGGGGGAGTTTTCTAAAATGTTTGTGTTAATATCTCCAACTAAGATTAGGTTTCTCACTCTACAAGTTCCCAATAGATTTTCTAACTCAGAAATAAAAATATCAGGTTTAAACTCATGAGACCTATAACACGAGATAATTTGAAAATTAAGTATTTCATAATATACAGACGCACATTCAGCAGTTGACATATCAACAATAACCTCAGAAAAACTTGCTAAATTGTTTTTATATACATGACAATTCCTCCTGATTTATTACTATCGCGACATTTAAATATTGGAGTATATTCACTTATTTGAAAAAATTGAGTTTCAGAATTCTTTATCCAAATCTCAGAAAGAATAATAATATCAACACAAAGATTGTGATACTGGATAAATAAACAAGCAACTCGTCAAAGTTTGAACGCAAACTTCTTATCTTTAAGTGCAACATAGAAAAATGAGCAGAATTGCATTTACAGATAAAACTGGAAATTACAGAAGATTTCAGAACAGGGGTGTATGGGAAGAAGGAATCGTCGTGAGATATATTCATTTTAGAATCTAACATTTTAATTTAGAATAAAATTAATTGAATTTCTTTGAAAAATTCGGGGTTTTTTACGTTTTTTCTATAAAAACACTCAAACAAATAGCACACTCTTAAAACGATTGTATCAAAATTGAGTAAAAAGTACTCAAAAAGGCTCCGATCCAATAAGTACTCAAATTTGAATACATGAATATACTCATTCTGAAAATTTCCATACTCAAAAATGAAACATCGTAAGCTCAGTTTTGAGTTCAAGCTCAAGATGTTTCGATTTTGAGTTTGCAGTGGCGGATTTCCAAATGTGCCGCCTATAGGCTAAACCAAAATTTGCCGCCTATATTGCAATACCTCTTACAAAACTAAACAGGGTTGTCATTTCAGTTTTTGGTTGGGGGGGGGCAAAGATTTTAAGTGGGTTTGTATACACGGCGTGACTTGACTTTTGGTTTCTTATTTTTTTGGGGAGGGCGACAAGGGTGGATCAAGGATTTGATTTTTGGGGTGCTGGGCTATGAAGTTTCATAATTAAATTTAATCTTCTTTATGATCTTAATATGGGAAAGACTTCTAAAAGGGGGGTCTGGGGGTTCTCCCCCAGAAAATTTTTGGAAATTTAAGTTAAAAAACCCCAATTTTTTAACTAGTTTTGGAACGCCTCATCCGAGTTTCCGATATAGATTTTATGGTAGAATTTTTGCATTTGGACGAACTTAAAAAAGTAAAGTTGTAATTATAGAATTACTGGTACCAAGGGGGTCTGGGAGTACTCCCCAGGAAAATGTTTGAAAATTTGAATTAAAAATAACAGGGTTTTAACTCATTTTGGTGCATGAAATGCCATATAGAATGGGGGGTCTGGGGGGTCACCCCCAGAAAAATTTTGAAAACTTGCCTCTTAAAGTAGTGTTTCAGATCATTTTGAGACCCTTCAGTTCCTAGAAAACCACAGAATTTTTAAGGGAAAAATTTATAAAAAACGTCAACAAGGGCCGGAGGTCCTCCCCAAGGATATGATTTTGGAAACTTCCCTCAAACTTGTGTTTATCTACTTTTCAAACTCTACGGAGAGAGCACCAAAAGGGACAAGTTTCTTGTAGGTGGCCTAATTTTCAAGGGAAAACACTGTCAGATACCAAAATTTGAGAGGGGGATTGGAGGTTCTCCCCCAGAAATTTTCTGGAAAATTGCCCCTTAAAGTAGTGTTTTAGCTCATTTTGAGACCCTTTGGGTAACAGAAAACAGTTCCTTGAACCACAGAATTGCTTTTCTGGATGGACGTTCTCCGTCTTAGTGTTTCCTTTTTCTTCTCCTTTTTTATTCAGAAAAAAATTCTGCTGTCAAAAATTTGCCGCCGTAGGCTATAGCCTAGCTAGCCTATTTAGAAATCCGCTACTGTGAGTTTGCACATTTTTAGAAATGAGTATATATATTCATGTTTTCAAATTTGAGTACTTATTGGATCGGAGACTTTTTGAGTACTTTTTACTCAATTTTGATACAATCGTTTTAACAGTCCATAAAGTTAAAATATCACCCTACTCTAACATTTTAAATCGTTCTTTATTTTTACTATCATCTTATGGAATATGCTCGTCTAGTAACTCGGTCTTTTTTCTCTTTCACTCCTGACAACCAAACATTTTCTATAGGATTTAAGGGTCATTTCGTGGGGTTTAGGATTAAAATGTTTTTACAATAAGTATCAAGTAAACAAAATTTATGTGTGTATCCTGCTTAAAACCAGCAAGCTAATAAATTATACAAAAAATACTTTTTTTCTCAAATCTAGATCATTTAAAAATAAGTGCAGCTTGTATTTCTTCAGAATAGGTGGCTGAAAACTAGATACGCTCCTTCCGCAATACAAGATTCTCAGATTCAAGATTCCACAGTTCTCGAAACCGCTATCGAAGAAAAACAAGCTATAGCTCAGTTCTATTTATATAAAAAAATACGGTGTTTTATATTTTTACTTGAAATATAATTTAAAACCATACGATTTATTGGGATATGTTTTTCTTATATTGTGAATTTAAGCTTCTTATAAAAACATTCGGTGACAAACATCCAAAATGGTAATTTCACCAGCGAACACTTTTATAAACACCCTTTTTAGCACCTAAATAGAATTCGTATCTTTAAAACAAAATTATCCACCTAGGGAGGGATCTGAGAAATCAAAACCCCCTTTCTCAAACGCAAACGTAAAAAAAATTCCATATCAAATCAAGAAAAAAATTGCGGTTATTAAATTGCTATTTAAGAACGCTTAACCTCCACACCTGTTCCCGATTGTATTAGCATTAATGGGTTGCCCCTAAACGGCCATTAGAAACATTTAAACGATGGAATCCATTTTTCTATGCTTGGCTCCTCTGGACCTATCAATATTCGGGCCAAAGTGATTTTTGGATACGATTAATCGTAACCTTTTCCATTCGCACGGTAAATAAATCATTATGACCACCTTCGAGGGTGGTAAATACCGGAGGGGTGCTTGATGTTATGTAGTTCTCTATAGAGTTCTGATTCAAGAAGTTTTATCATGCGTTTTTCAAAATTAGGGTTATCTTGCTCCTTCCATTTAAAGGTGATTTTATGGGTTATTTGCAAGGATACGGGGCAAATGTTGTAAGTAGTTGTAGGATATATTATTATTATTTTCCTTTTCCTAGTCCTTACGTATTTTCTAAAATGCAGTATGTTAAGTGTGGTTTATAATCATTGGAGGATGATTCGAACCACCTAGGTCAATTTTTTTCGATTTAGTGGGCAATTAGAAACAAAAAATTGTATTTTATTATAACTCATCAACTTAAAGTTTAAATTGCCAAATTGAAACTTTAATTTATACAGAGCGTTTCAAAATTGCGTTGCACGGCTTTTATTCGGAACCAACGCCTCCTAGGGTCACAGAAGTAAGGTCTACCCCTAGGTAAGTGAGCCTGGAGAATCCATTGAGATGACTTACAGCGCCCCTAGCGGCTAAATTAAAAAGTTAAAAAAATTAATTTAAACACTAAAGGAGATGGAGCAAAAACTTCAATGAGAGTATTGTTGCCATCGTCAAGAAGAACTCGGTGAAAAACATTTGATCAAAATATCTTGAATATTCACGGAGATATTAGCATGTGAAAATAGCACTTTTTCAGGGGTCAAAAAATAAAAAGTTCACATATTTCCAAATTTTTCAGTGTTATTGTGTAGTTTTATGTTTTTTTAGTTGAAAGAAACCAAAATTAAATAAAAAAATCAAACAAATTTGCAAATATGCAAACTTTTTACTTTTTGACCCTTGAAAAAGTGCTATTTTCACATGCTAATATCTCCGCGAATATTCAAGATATTTTGATCAAATTTTTTTCAGTGAGTTTTTCTTGACGTTGACAACAGTACTCTAATTCAGGTTTTTGCTCTATCTCCTTTAGTTTTTAAATTAATTTTTTAAACTTTTTAATTTCGCCGCTAGGGGCGCTGACAGTCATCTCAATGGATTATCCGAGCTCACTTACCTAGGGGTAGACTTTACTTCCAGGACCCTAGGAGGCGTTGGTTCCGAATAAAAGCCGTGCAACGCAATTTTGAAACACCCTGTATATACAATACAATTTAAACTACAATTTAGGGACGAGCTATAAGCTCTTTTGGTACTTCAAAATTATTTTCTTTATGTATGTGTGTGTTCGTCTTCTTTTTTATTCTCTTTTCAATGTTGTGTGTGTATTATTCCATTGTTTTTTTTTTCGTGTAACTTGTTTTAATTATTTTTTGTTGAAATAAATCCTTTGAATTGAGTATACTTGGTGCACTGATTTATCTAGGAATACATAAAAGCATTTTTCAAAATAGAAATACTTTATTTACTTTGAAAGAATTCAGTATCTTCTAAAAGTCATTAGCATTAGCTGATAAAAAAATGAGATGATTTTACTTTTTAAGTTTATTCGTCAATTCTTGTCCAAGTTCTTAAAGTAATGGATTTAGATATTACAGTAAATTAGTGCCTTGTTCTTTAATGCTTTCAAAAACTTATTGTTAGAGGAAGGGGTCAATGTATAGGAGTGGTTGCTTAACGAGGTTTTAATGCGACATCTAAATCCTTTTTTTAATGTGTACAAACATTGATGAAAATAAAACTTTAAAAGCAATATCATCTCATTTTTCTATCATTTAATGCAAATGACTTTAGCTGGAGGTATTTGACTATATGTAAGTAATAAACATTATATTATAGCCCCACTTTTGTGATTGTGTTACTGATAAGTGTAAAACACACCAACAATCATATTATCTGATTCTAGAATAAAAATTCTAAACCAAAAATTTTCTTTAAAACCAGTTAACAATAGTAGAAATTGTAGGGATTCTATAGCATTTTCATTAGATTATTATCTGTAGCTAAGTGCAATAGATAATCATAACTTTTCAACCTAAGGCAAAGAAATGACTCGATTGGGTGATTATCTGCTCCTTTAGGCATGTTTAAACAATTAGGGATCAAATATATCCTCATTTAAATAAATCAATTTAATATTTTTACTTAAATAAAAAGTACACCTACCATTGACATAATTAATTCAATGATAATTAATTTGTATAGTGTTTATTGGATCTAAGGAAATGTTTTCGTTTTATACACATCACGTAACTGAAATAGGATGAATGGCTGTCATGGGATGAATGAATGGGGAACGTGTCTTTAGGAGAAGTGGCAATGGACGCATTCTCGAAAGCACTTGAATTCGAAGACAATGAATTAAACCCACTTGTTCTCAATTGGAAAAGGATTCGGTTCTTAGATGCCGAATGGATAATTGTCTCATCTAGAGTTTCGCAAGAGCTTTGCTTGTATCAAATATCTAGGGAAGTGTCCTTTTCCCCAAGATCCATGCCATACTTGGGAGGTTGAAATTTCAAAAGTTAAACGATTTTAATAGATATATTTTATAAGCTTTTTTTTGTTTGTTACTTTTAGTTTCATTAAGCTTATAGTAAGTAACATGAAGTAAAATCTTCGAAACATGTGTATAATTTTTTATCTTGCAAATGTAAAAAAATGTAAAGTGAAAACCCAGTATTTGATAATATTGTTTACTTTAGTAAATTATAGTCGGATTATAAAATGTGAGATATACTAATAGTATAATAACTTATTGCGTATATTTTCTATTGTGTATCTTATAGTCGATTTCTAAGTTCAGAATAGAATATGAGCTTTATCCCGATTACCTAAATACAGGGCTCGATTTCAGCCGGAACGGTCCGGAACGCCGTTCCGGAACCTCTTTTTCGGAAAAAAAAATTATATTCTATTTCAGGGGTCTCCTAACTACGGCCAGCGAGACCCATTCATTGGGCCAGCGGATATATTTCTATGTACGGAAAAAAAGTCCTAAAATGAATTAAAACCCTGTTTTTATTGTCAAATTTTCAAAAATTTTCTGGGGGAGAACCCCCAGACCCCCTTTTTGAACTTAGATCTCAACTTATCATATTTTGTTTCAGATTACGTTCATAACAGTAAGAATCCCATCCAAAAAATTTTAAAAAAGCATATTTCACATTTTTAAAAATATTTTTAATATCTTTTAATCTTTTTTGCAAATAACAATATTTGTGATTTTATTGGGTTTAATTGTAAGGTTTATTTAATTGTTCTTTTAAAACATGATTGTGAACCCCCATTTGAACTACCCACAATCTGCTCCTGGTGTTGATTCTTTTTTATTTGAACCAGATTTGCCAGATCTCTTGGCAAATTTGCAAAGAAACTTTGCGACATCTTAAATTCTACCATTTAAGGACTAAACTACGCATATCCTTTAAATTTGCAAAATATACAACACTAATGGTTCATTGATGATAAACCGTCTCACCTCCTACAAGGGGCACCCTGTTGGGGAAAAAAAGTATAACCCACTGTAAAAAAAGTGTATAAAGAGTTCATCGTCTTATACTATTAATAATTAAGTTGGAACACTCTTCCTAATCTAGTACAACACATTTGAATTTATTTTATAAATTTAAATTTGAAAATAAATGCTTAAATTTTGGTATTAAAAAGTATTCGCTTTTTCAGTTTTGATACCAATAATTTTACCGTTCCGGTACCTCTTCTTTTAGAAATCGAGCCCTGCCTAAATATGTTCTTTAAACAATGAAATTTCTTTTTAAAAAGATTTGTTATTTTTTAAAGTGCAGCTTTAAAAAAGAAAGCAATCTAACGAAGCATGTTATATTATTCCTTGTTTTCCTAAATTGAACTGATTAGTCTAATGAGTCTAACTATCTAACAAATTCAACAAAAATACATAAAATAAGTAAAAGTATCAATAAAGCTAATTTTCAATACGATATTGCTTTGCTATTACAACGTTTTACTATGTGACAATACAATCCATAAATAAAATAACATATAAATAGATACATTTCTCCTGTTTATTTTCGCAGCTGAGGATCAGTTATCCCTCTCAGATGGGGCATAATAAGCCCACTCCCGAGATCCAAGCTCAAGTTCAACGAAAGGGTTGGTTTTATCAATGATTTGTTTCAAGCCTTTGTCTAAGACAAGCAAGCGAACGCATGTTGTTGGCTCAAGAGGGCATGGACGCTGTATTGGATGTCATTTCAATCAGAACAGATCCTGAAAGACAAAAGAGGAGAAGGAGAGAATACAATGAATGGGGTGTAAGACACACGAATGAACTTTCTCTTTAATTTGAAAGTGAAGCAAGTCAAATTATTTATCAGCAGTATGGTTTTATTAATATTTTCCATAATTTGTTTGTTTTTATGGTGTTTTATGTAAGGTATTTAAGAAAATAATATTTCTCAATAGCAACAATAATAGCTCATCTTTACTTGTTTTGAAATCAATTATTAAACTATTACGTATATTTTCAAATTAGCTTAAACTCCTTTGGTAAAACAGCTAAGAATACAGTTCGCATAGTAGTTCTCATAAAGTACCTACACATTAAATACAAAGTGTGAAAAGTCTTAGTTTTTAAATTAAAGAATGAAGCTCGGTTTTCCAAGTTGTTGTTTATGGTATAAAAAATATTTACATCCCCTTAAATATTTTATTTATAACTATTACTTATCACTTCTAAAATATAAGTTTAAATGTAACATGATCATAACTACCTATAAAAATTAATTTGATATATTTTCTATCTTTTTGTATTAGGTTAGTTCATAAATTGCTAATTTTATGGATAATTCAATACATATTCCCTCATCGATTTTTATTTAAAATTGAAAAGAGAACTTTCAGTGATGTAATATCATGATTAACAGATACAAGTATCTGCCCTCTTGGGGTCAGAAGATCACCTTTCGTTATTAGAGTAAAGATCAGTAAATTAGGAAAAGTTTCAGCATGTATAAATCAATCTTTTACCAAAATCAATGGCACTAAATCTAGTAGAACACTTAACTCCCTTTTATAAAGAAATCTGAAGAATACTCAAGATATGACAAAACAACAGGACAACAACAATAATACCAAGTTTCAAATCTCGACTTAATTCACTATCGTAATTAAGACCCCAAATAAACGACAACACGCAATGACGTCATTGTTTCTATCTTCACAATCGATCGTCGAATCTTCACAATGCTTCCATTCCTCTTGTTGGTCTGTGCATTATTGCGTCTGGACAGTGCGCCCCTTGTCGTGTGACGTGAGCAAAGGGCTAGGATGACCACTTGAGTCCCCCGAAAAATGGGACCCTTTGAGGCCGGTCAGATAGCTCGCAGGACGGATCTGGAGGAGATGGAAATAGTCTGGTAACGGACACTGTAACCGTTGTGAAGCGCTCAAGTGCCGTGCTGTTTTTTTTCTATCTCTCTGATGATGAGAATAGAAGAAGAAGGTAGGGAATGAGGGAGGGTGTATCATTCTTCTCTTTTTTTTACTCTTTCGGGTGAGGGTGTATGAAGAGAACACCCTCGAGATGTTGTGAATACCGATCGGGATATAGAATCCTCTCCCAGTCGTTCTGTTCTAAAGTATCTCGACTGGGAAAGGGAATGAGGACACTCCTAAATGATAATATTAAGTTTTAAGGAGTTCTAGTTAATTAACTAGTAAGATACAAATATTTGGATGGGACCACCACATTTCATATCCTATATCTAAGCCTTTGTTACAAATGTATATTGAAATATCATGTTATTTAATCAACCATGATCATTATATTTTTATTTACTCTCATTATTTACTCTCTTGGTTTTCATTTTATAGAAGCAAGCTGTTAAATAGATTGAGAGAATCAGTGGGAATTTCGCTGATAAAAAAAGCACAGAATAGGCTTAGTTTCAAAATATGACTATGTTTTGTTGTTGTCGTGTGCCACTTGGAATTACCAAGCTCCACTAGGATTCAAGGCAAAGGGGGGTGCGGCTCCTGAGAAAGTGAGGCCCATAAATGGCAGGAGTCCGACTTCTGCCTCATGAGATGATAGATGCTGCCTAGGGTTATGATTCTGAGACTTTTTTAAAAATATTAAAAAGCCTGATGTTTCATTCGATGAACTTTTGCCCATATGTTAATTTTATAGCATTATTTTCTTTATATTGAGAAAAAACCTTGCGCGCCTAACCTCATTTCACTTTCTAATATAGCAATCACTAGTGTGTCTCGGGAAAAAAAAACTTTTTTACAATAAACCTCGCTACCCAGGGCTTTTCCCATTCCTTTTGGTCCCAAAAGATAGTGTGTGAAGTTTCAGCCCTATAAGTTAACTCTAGGGTGTGCCTATAGAGCCCCAAATTTGAAAAAAAAAGCGAAAAAAACTACCAATTTTCAGAATTTAAAAAATATTTTGATATTTATATAAAACTGGTTTAAATGTGTTCTTTAGAACATATTTAAATGAATTATATGTATATTTATGTGAATTAACTAAATTGTGCCCTATAGCCCCTATAATTTAAGATTAATAAGTGCTAGGGATGTTGCACTCCCCAAAGCTTATAATGCACTACCGGTAGACGAAATGAATTAAATCCGAATTTCTTCGAAGGAATTCCCTCAAATGATGTCCTTTGTTGTTAAATTGGTGTTTAAATTATAAAGACCAGTGAAATAACAGTAATTAGGCCTTCCACTGAACTTTTAATGCAAAAAGTGCTTTTCTGCAAAAATGCTTATTTCTAGCTGATCAAATCCTAAATTTTCTCAAAAAGAGGGTTATAATACTTTTTAAGATCAAAAACCTTGAAATACCTTTTTAAACCCTTATAGATTTCATTTTTATAAGTAGATTTTAACTTTAAACCATACTGATTGGAAACGACATGAACTTCTCCTATACCAGGAATAAAAATAAATTTTATCGTATGAAATTATGAAAATTACCTCTTTTTAACGTATTAGGGGGAAAGTTTAATTGAAATCTTCTTTCATCAAAATATGAACAAAAATTTACAAATATTAAACAATTTTCTTTACTTTAATAAAGAGATCCCATTTATTCTCTTCTGATACAGAAATAACCCAAGTCAATTCCGATCTGTTTGATTTAAAATTAAGTTCTAAGTGAAAATGAAGCTTATAATGGTATTTGAAAGTTTTTGAACTAAAAAAATACAATAACCATCTTTTTTAGAATAAATTTTGTATTTGATCAGCTAGAAACAAGCATTTTCGAAGAAAAGCATTTTTACATTAAAACTTCAGTAGAAGGCCTAATTACTGTTGTTACTTAACTGGCCTTTATATTTAAAACACCAATGTAACACCGAATGGAATCATTTGAGGGAGTTCTTTTGAAGAAAATTGGAATTTAATTACTTTCGACCACTGTAGTGTATTATAAGCTTTGATGAGCGCAACGTCCCTTAGTAGTACCTTTTACTCTTAAATTATAGACACTATAGGTACAGTTAATAACCTTAAATAAATATAAACCATCTTAAATGTCCTAAATAACACATTTGAACCAGTTTTATATCAATTTAAATATCAAAATATACTTTTTTAAAAATTCTGAAAATTGCTAATTTTTCTAATTTTTTCTTAATTTGGGGCTCTATAGGCAAACCCTAGAGTCAACTTAGGGGGCTGAAACTTCACACACTATCTTTTGGGTCCAAAAGGAATAGGAAAAGCTATTTTACAAATCTATGATTTATGTAACAATCAGTTTCAAAAAATATATTATTAACTGCCTTTTAGTGCTTCAGCCATATAAAAATCTTATTAGGCGCGCAAGCTTTTTTCACAGTTTTCAAAAATAAAAGTTATTTTCGTGAGTTATGGACCAATACTCATCATTTGCCACCACAGGCTTTTAAATCTGAAAAAAATCATAACCCTAATGCTGCCACTATCTATTGCTACCTCCACAATTTTGCCATGCATCTGAAGGGGAGGGAAATAGTCTCCAGACACCTGGACCCGTGGTAAACTGCACCATGACGGACCACAGGACTTTCGGACCCACAGATTTAACGAGCACGTACTCCGCATATACTCGATGTGTCTTTAGCGGTGTCGGGAATCGAACCCGGGACCAATCGAACCCGGGACCCTCCGATCCCGAAGATATGACTTTGTTTTAAAAATGGATTAAGAACCAGGGTATAAATATATCTGAAGGTATTACCGTTAACGAAAATAAAAATTAAAGAGGGCAAGTCCCCCATGATAAAAATCCATTAAATGCTTCATTAAATTATCAACAATTAAATTTACAAGAACTTTACAGTTCTTTAATAGAACAGGTAGCTGATACTGATTAGATCGAAATGTAGAAAGTAATCCTTTCAATCAATTATTGATAATTTATATATTATGCTAATTACTGATATTCATGCTTGTTTACATTTGAAAAATATAAACATCAGAAGAATACCCATTTCATAGTGTAAGGGAAATATAAAAAAAACGTTGTAAGGGGGAGATGGGAGAAACCCTCCTTACTCCATCATTACTTTTGTACTCGTAGCGCCATCTGGTATAATATCCACAAGGTTTGGTATTAAAAGCTTGGATAAAAAGTAATATAAATTCCCCAGTCCCCATTTTCTTTTGTTTCGTATAAATCAATTTTATTGAATAAATATGCTAGTAGGCTCTTAATTTCTCATCAGTTTTAAAGTTTACCTTCAAATTATAGAACCAAGGTGAAATATGAGTCAATACGGAAATTTCGGAACCAATAAGTAATTGCCATCTAAACTTAAGTAATTAGTAATTGATAATAGTAATTAGTAATAATAGTAATAATTAGTAACAATAGTAATTTAGTAATAATTAATTGAAACTGACTTCTAAACTTAATATTGGTAATACTTTTTTTATTTTGTTATGATCCCGTAGTAGATAATTTATTTCAAAAATTCATTCATTTCATTCGGAAATTTTAATTTTCCGTTCAAACAAATTTAACCATACGTTAGGGCCTGTTTACGTCAGGATTGTCTTAGACTTTCTTTATTTGAATTATATCCTTGATTCTTATAACGCCATGTATTTATAATATTTAATACATCCTAAGTAAACTAAAGGGGATCAATAAAAATAAACTAAAACCCACTCAAAAGACAACTTTATTCGTTATCATTATTGACACTTACCCTTATTGTATATTTTTGCCTGATTTTATAGTCATACCTGGGGGTTGTCACATCACAGTTTCACTAGTTCCTATGCAAACAATGGTGCAGATGAGAATTCTGTAGGAAACAAGGATATTGATAATATAATACCTTTCTCATCACGACATTTTCCATGGTTAACCTCAGAATATCCTCGCACCCAGCATCCCTGACCCCAGTCAAACCCCAACCACCTGACTCGAAGAAAGGAGCAAAAAGTGTCCCATCTATCATGTCAGCCAAGCGGGCTCAATGCAAGGTGACGAATTTCCGGCGGATCGGGTGACGCTCGGCGGATGCATGGTGGACACTTTTTCGAAGGTGTCGCGGCGACGTTTTGGCTCATTAGCATCTTTGCGAAATAGGAGGAGGGGGCCTTTCCATCATCCTCGGCTTTTGATTGCTTAGGGTGGGGGCGGATGAGAAGGCTAGTAGCTGTGTTGCTGGAAATGAGGGTCTCATTCGTGGAAAAGATGGTTGAATTGTGTTTGAGTAGGGATGAACCTGAGGTTGCAATTTAGACGTTTAGAGGGAATGGAAACACAAGGTTAGAACTAGTCTTTGAAAACTGGTTTCTTTCTCCATGGTGGATATTCTCATTTACTGCCGTTTATGGCTTCATTATGATTCAACAGAAAGTTTTTGCCTAGTATTTTCTGGGAGAATATTTCTGTATCAATGTGGTAAGTAATAAAAACTTAAACAATAGAGCATTTTCAAACACATGACTCGGACCTAGCCTTAGCAACAGATTGTTGTTTGACCAGTAGCAGTTAACAGTTAGGGGGACATCTATAAATTACGTGAGGTGTTTTTTCCAAAATCTGGACCCCCCACCCCCTTTGGTGAGATTTAGTGAGATTTTGCTGGACCCCCCTCCCCCCAAGTGAGATTTACCTACAACCTTTAAAAATAATTTTCTATCCAATACGTTTGCATTTTGTGCTTCACAACACCCAAAACTTTTCCATTATTAATGATGTGGGGGAAAAGGACATTTTTCCGCCTAAAAATCACCACAGTATCTTATCTGTGGGTATCATTCCTTTCTCAAACTTTAAAAAAATCGTTTAATTTATAACTTAAAAAGTTGACGTGAGATTTTAATCGACCCCCCTCCCCCCTTGGTGAGATTTGGTGAGATTTTTCCAAACCCCTCCCCCCCTTTTTGACCTCACCTAATTTATGGATGCCCCCTTAAAAGAAAATAACTGATCCTGGAATGATTCTATAGGAGGAGCATTTGCAATCGCATGACAGCAACAGATACCGCCGCACCTAGCAACGGCCTTAGCAACAGAAAGAAAATACATCGCACAAGGAAGAAAATAACTGGTCGTGACGTCACCTGAACACACTCTATCAGTCTAATTTGTAATTAAAAAATATGTTATCTATTACGACATTAATATATTTACAAGATAATAGATAATATTTTATCAAGTGTAATAATTTGTCAAAATGATTATATACAGGGTGATTCAGAAATAATCATCAATAATTGGGTGGGAGGTAGAGGGGCCCTAGACAAGCATATTTCGAATAGGGATGGTGGGGCGCAGCCTTACAGTTGAAGAGCTAGGACCTAATGTAGTGCGAGCGCGTTTCAAAAGGTCGTTTTTAGAAGGCCCATGTGACGAAACAAAACATAATAAAATGAAAAAATCTATTGCATGAGGTTAGGGAGTATCCCTACTACTTACACCATGAATTCGATAGAATTTGAACCACTTTCTACACCGTGGAGTGAGTTTCAAAAGTGCAATATTAATCTTTTTGTCAAAAAATGGAGTTCCATGAATGGTATTTAGAAAAATGATGATCGGGGAAGGAAATTTCAATGATCGTAACATTGATCATTGAAATTGTTTGATCATTGAAAATTTCTTCCCCTATCATAATTTTTCTAAACACCATTAAGGGAACTCCATTGTTTGACTAAGAGATTAATATTGCACGTTTTAAAACTCACCCTACCGTTCAGCAAGTGGTCCAATTTCTATCACATTGAGGATTTAAGTAGTACGGATACTCCTGTACCTCACGCAATAATGTTTTTCATTTTATTATGTTTTGTTTCGTCACACGGGCCTTCTAAAAACGACCTTTTGGAAAAAGCTCGCACTACATTAGGTCCTCGCTCTTTAACTGTAAGGCTGCGCCCCACCATCCCTATTCGAAATAGGCTTGTCTAGGGCCCCTCTACCTCCCCCCAAATTATTGATGATTATTTCTGAATCACCCTGTATATAGGAGAGAGTGTTGTACCTCTGGACAAAAATCGCGTTTGGATTTTTCTAAGACAGGTAAAATCACATTTTGACCATTTAAAGTACCCAACCTATAGTCTTAACATTTGTGAGTATGGGGATATTTTTTATTAGCTAAAATCTTGAAAATTGGATTTTGAATCGTTTTTAATAACTTGAAAAAATTTGTGTCCAAAGGTACAACAACCTGCTGTACCTATAGACAGACCCAGTTGTACCTGTGGACACCCTTAAAAAGGGAAGTTTTAATTGAAAAAAGCTAAAAATTAACATTTTTATTGATGCACTACCTTTTAATATCCTATTTCAAGCCTTTTCGAAATTGGAAATAGATTTTACAAAGTAATGTAGTTTTATATCGTAAATGATCATTAAAACGAAGTTGAATGATAAAAGTCTTGATTTTTTACCAAAAACACATAAATCACATGGGATTTTCAGATCAAAATTTAAGGTAACAGTTCATCAATCATGCTGATTGATCTGACAACTTCACTGATCCAAAAAAAACAATAATTCGATCGACACTTAGTTGCGTAAGCATTTGGTGGTAATAACTTCTGGAAATCTTCTTCGGTGGAAATTTTTAGTTTTTTTAATCATCATACTTATTGCGATAGGGTGCTGAAGATTTCACACCATATTTTACATTAAATGCCAAGTAGAATCAAAAATTTAAAAAAAAGTAGTTTAGATCAAAAATATTTGATTTTTCATCTAAAATCACTTGAAAATAATCGCCGACAAATAGATAACCCGTTTAGAATTAATTTAACATGCATTAAAATGTATTCACTTAAATGAAACCCGATTCTAAAACGCCCATTAGCTACAGACACCCACAAGAACGTGTCCGTAGGTACAATACTTATGGTGTCCGAAGGTACAACATCAGGTGTTTTTGCATTCAAAATTCTATAAAAAATAAAAGAATTGAGATCTGACGATTTCTAATATCGAAACTAAAAAGTCAAAATCTCGGGGACTCACCCCATATATCCCATTTTATCATATCATAATCATAGGGGAAGAAAAAAATTAATGTAGTGATGCACTAAAAAAAACTTAGAGCATCTAAAAACAGTAAATTTATTATATGAAATTTAAATATTATTTTAAAGAGCTGAGATTTCACGTTAGCAACTAGATAGCATCTGTTTACACTCAAAATCGACCACAAATTCAAATTTACATTCTTTCCTGAATTTTAAAATGAGGTGGCTGAAGGTACAACCGTCCGTAGGTACAACACTCTCCCCTATATATATATATATATATATATATACAGGGTGTCCCACGAGAAGTGGCCCAACCCTTTAACTTTTGAACCCCTACAGATATAGTCATGAAAGTGGGGTCTAGGTATATTAAAGTGACCATGCCCTATCCGATGAGATAACTTTCAACGCCCTCTAGCGGAAAATTTAGGAGTTATAATTTTTATTTTAAAAACTGTGTGAGGTATGTGAAAAAAGTCAATGACTAAGTTGTAGAGCATCATCGATTTAGTAGGAAAAGACACCTTAAGCAGAAAAATATCTTGAATAAAATCCCTAAAACGCACGCTCAAATAGGTTGAATTTAAGTAGATTTTACGTCTTAAAACGCTCCTCATGAGGCGAAAATGAGAAATTTTCAATTTAATGAACTAAGAATGCTTTTAGTCATTTACTTAAATCATAAAAATAAAAATTTCTCATTTTCACCTCGTTAGGGGCGTCTTAAGACGTAAAAACTACGTGAATTCAACCTAATTGAGCTTGCGTTTTAGGGGTTTTATTCAAGATATTTTTCTGCTTAAGGTGTCTTTTCCTACTAAATCGATGATGCTCTACAACTTAGTCATTGACATTTTTCACATACCTCACACTGTTTTTAAAATAAAAATTATAACTCCTAAATTTTCCGCTAGAGGGCGTTGAAAGTTATCTCATCGGATAGGGCATGGTCACTTTACTATACCTAGACCCCACTTTCATGACTATATCTGTAGGGGTTCAAAAGTTAAAGGGTTGGGCCACTTCTCGTGGGACACCCTGTATATATATATATATACAGGGTGTATCTGAAATGGTGCAACAAACTTTCAGGGATGATAGTACTCATCAAGACGAACAAGAATCGGTATAGAAAGGGGGTCCCAGACCAAATCCCAGGGAGTTAAAAATGGAGCGACACCCCAAAAAATCATTGAAAAACTCAATTTGTAGAAGAACTACTATTGATAAAAACTTATTTACGGTCTCAAAAATTGTGGTTAAATATGATCTTTAAAATTACCTCAAAAGTCGTCACTTTAAAATTTGTTTTATTATGAAAAAAGTTAAAAACACAAAAAATGTGAAAACTCTGCCAAAACCTTATTTTGTATTTCGAAACCCTTTCTTTTGATTTGATAATCTGAAAGATCATAGTTGAAAACCCTTAAGTCCAAAGTTTCACGTAAATACAATCAATATTAAACGCTTGAGATCCTTTTAAAGTTTGTTTTTTGGGTGCGCAAGCAGTTTTTTAGAGCTGTTTCCAGAACGGCTGTTAGCGCACGCAAAAAACAAACTTTAACAGGATCTCAAGCGTTCAATATTGATTGTATTTACGTGAAACTTTGGACTAAAGAGTTTTCAACTATAATCTTTCAGATAATTAAATCAAAAGGAAGGATTTCGAAATACAAAATAAGGTTTTGGCAGAGTTTTCACATTTTTTTTTGGTTTTTTAACTTTTTTCATAATAAAACAAATTTTAAAGTGAAGACTTTTGAGGTAATTTTAAAGATCATATTAAACCACAATTTTTGAGACCATAATTAAGTTTTTACCAAGAGTAGTTCTTCTGCAAATTGAATTTTTCAATGATTTTTTTATGGTGTCGCTCCATTTTTAACTCCCTGGGATTTCGTCTGGGACCCCCCTTTCTATACAGATTCTTGTTCGTCTTGATGAGTACTATCATCCCTGAAAGTTTGTTGCACCATTTCAGATACACCCTGTATATATATATATATATACTAGCGCTGACGCGCTAGACCCGGGCTTCGCCCGGGTTTTATTTTATTTTTATAAATATCATCTGGTGCGTTACAGATGGGCTTCGCCAGTCCATTTTTAAAGAAGATTATTCTGGTGTGTTATTTACAACAATGTGGTTTTGCCCTGAAGTTAGGCACGAAATATCGGTTTTTGAGCATAAAATTGACCAATAAAGTTATTAGGATGCATCGATTTTAAATTATTTTCATTCAGAAACCTTCCCTGGAGCGAGTAGATCAACGTGGTATAGTTTAATAGTTAATGTAGGTTCGAAAAGTTTAAAACTATAAAGGACATACATACAGACATACATACATACAGACATTCATTTATATATATATATATATATATATATATATATATATATATATATATATATATATATATATATATATATATATATATATATATACAGTATATATAATAATATATATAATATATATATACAGTATATATAATCTATATATATATATATATATATATATATATATATTATATATATATATATATTATTATTATATATATATATATATATATATATATATAAAAATCAATGTCTGTCTGTATGTTTGTATGTATGTTTGTATGTTTGTCCTTTATAGTTTTAAACTTTTCGAACCTACATTAACTATTAAACTATACCACGTTGATCTACTCGCTCCAAGGAAGGTTTCTGAAGAATAATAATTTAAAATCGATGCATCCTAATAACTTTTTTGGTCAATTTTATGCTCAAAAACCCATATTTCGTGCCTAACTTCATGGAAAACACCCATTGTTGTAAATATCATAAGAGATGATGTAACTTTAATTGTTGTAGGCGTATTCTTGATTGTTGCAGTTTAAAATCCATTGTTGTAACATAAACATAAAAGTGACTCCTTTATTTATCTATTTCCACATTTGGACTGGCGAAGCCCATCTCTAACACACCAGAAGAATTTTTTTAAATGGACTGGCGAAGCCCATCTGTAACACACCAGAATAATCTTCTTTAAAAATGGACTGGCGAAGCCCATCTGTAACGCACCAGATGATATTTATAAAAAATAAATAAAACCCGGGCGAAGCCCGGGTCTAGCGCGTCAGCGCTAGTATATATATATATATATATATATATATATATATTTCTGTTAAAATTTCTTAAACCTTACGTACTGCATTAGATTTTCTATTTATTCTTATTCTTCTCTCCCTATGATAGTATAATAATTACAAAGTATTTCTTTAAAATTATAATCAAGAATATTTTGAGAGAAGTTAAAGAATAAAAATTATTTTAGGAACCTTACACATTAATTAAACCAATAATTGTGTAAGATTTATACGTAATTAAAACAGTTTTTTCCATATTTACAGGTGAAATAGCCCCAATAAAACCAAGACCAGTTATTATCCCACCTAAACATCAGAACATAAATATTTAAAACAATTATTTATGCATTTGGTACATTTTAAAAATAGATTACGAGGACTTCAGTCTGAATTTTAAGTGCTTACATCAATCTGACAAACTAATAACATTTAAATTAAATTAAATTAAATTTAACTTGTATTTTTAAAGTAAATTTTAATTTCAAGCCAATACATTCTATGTGAAAATATTTCAAAAGAACATTCTATTTAAAACAAAGAAATTATTTAAAACAAGAAAGAGAAGTGACAAAAACAAACTATTTCTGCCGAATAGTTTAAACATAATATTTAGAAAGTTGGGAAATCTCCGTTCCAAACCACTCACCGAAACTTTTCCTTCATTTATATTTCATCCATCAAAGAGGTGTCTTTCTACAAAACCAACCTCAAAAAATCCTACCCAATAATTCACAAACTGCCCCACTCGCTCCTCACCTTAAAACTTATTGAAAAAACACAACAAAAATAAATAAAAGAAACGCATCAGCCCCGATTGAAAAATAACCTCAACTTCAATTTTAAAAGCCCGCGAACTGCCATTCCCACACCGCTTCTTTACGCGGTAATCTATCTGTCCATTTATCTATATCCCATTTATTATCATCCTTCCCCACCATCGAAAGAGCGATCTTTAAAGCAGGGGTTCAAAAGAAGAAAAGTTTGCCTATTAGAGGAGATGGAGAGAGGCAAGAAGAAAAATATTTCTCCAGCGAGAGCGTTAAGGGAGGCAATAAAATTCCCGCTAGTAAAAAATAGAAGATGGAGATGAGAGGATCTTTGGAGGGTGATGGCTCGCGTGGCGGCCTCTAGCGCCGGTTAATGGAAGATGCGGTTCTAATGGAAGAATCCTGTTGCGGCTTTCGCGGATCATGGAATATTTGATCGGATGGGAGGGTATTCAAGGGAGAGAAGTGATAGTTTTGGGAAGGAGTTGAGGTTTTGTTGAACTGCTTGGAAGAAGAGAGATTGCGGTTATTTCAAAAGAATCACTAAAGAATGTAGATGTGTATTTGTGGGGTTGTATTTAGAGTAATGATATGATTTTTTTGTTGATGAAAAAATAAAAATAGTTTAAGATCATTAAATTCATTTTCTAACCATTGCATACCTTAAATGTTTGATATTTAAGTCATTAAATTAATTAATGTTTTATTATTGCATTTGTACGAATTTTGATGTAAAATTTAAAAATAGACAATTTTTTAAATAAATGATAGAGGAGGGTAAATTAGAACAGTAAATTTTAAGGTATTGTTAAAAAACTCTCTATGAAACTTTCTTGAAAATGGGAACTAATTAATGATTTTAGCCCTGGCAAGACAGTTTTTTTGCTTTGGAAATGGATGCTTTCTTCGGTAAGACTTTTCTTTTCACGGCTACACTCTTAAAATGACAGTCTCTAAAAAATTACTCAAACCGACTCCAAATCAAATTTACTCAAATTTGAAAACATGAATTTACTTATTTCTGAAAATGTGCATGTGCAATGTGCATACTCAAAAATGAAACATCATGAGCCTTGGACTAAAAAAACAAGGTGGTAATCGTGGGCCCGGGCCCTTTAAGCTCCGGGCCCGACGACATTTGTCAGGTTTGCCCCTCCTTATGGGCGGCCCTGACTATAACACCGAAAAATATCTTCCACTCCTCATTTATAACGATTGTGATCTGTAAAACTATCTTTTCAGTAGACGTCTTTTTATGCAGCGAAAACAACCATATACTGCTTTATCTGAATTGCGTCACTCTGTCTAAATTTCAAGACCCTACTAATCAGCAGATAATAATAGAAATATGAGTTAAGTATATGAAATGCCCTTTAAGAAAATATAATATAGTCGGTACAATGCCTCTCCTTAAAAAAACAATTAATTCAAACTTCCAACAATTAAAATGCACCCAAGAAGAGTATCTCACAATCGTAACCATCATAATAAGGAAATTGCATGTGTCAAATTTACATAAACATTCAAGTGTTTCGTATGGTTTTTTGTATGGTAAAATGAAATATCTAGTCAATTTTTCAAAAAATGCATAAGTTATTAAATATTTTAATTTAGAAAGTTGAGAAAAAACACGTGAATGAAAACGCTAATTGAAAACACCGTTCGATGACGTTACATCCCAAACTCTTAGCGTTTTCGCGCGCTTTGAAAAAGAATATTTTGTTTTATTTTTTGCAATCAAAAAATTTCTCAATCGGCCTCAAATTTTGGGTAGTTGCTTATTTTTGCATGAAGAATCGCTTAAAAAATTTTTTAAAAAATAATGCAACTTCCTCATTGTAGTCTTTTATAACACTCTTTTTAGTGATAGAACTTAAAGTGCAGAAAAACAACCACACGTTACTCTTTCTGAAATACGTCTCATTAAGAGATAATGGAGTATAAAGTATACTAACTGTAATCATCCGATAAAAATGAAATGAGTTATTAGGTCATGTTACAAAATCCATAAATGGACTTTCATAAAAAACATCATATTTTCATACAATATCAAAACAGACTCCTCAAAAAAGACAAAAAATATATCTCTTATTGTCCCTATAAAAATTGTTGCCTGCAAAACTATCTTTTCAGAGAAAAGACTTCTACTGCTGAAAAACCAACCATAGCACTGTTCTTTTTACTGAAATCCTCATTATGGTTTAAGTTCGAAACACACCACTAATCATTCAAAAGTAATGGAAACATGAAATAAGTCATATAATTACTCTCAAGAAACTATTATTTTATGAATATCCTACTTAATACCTATATGGTTATTTTACATACCATACACTATTCACCTGAAATTTAAAGTTTAAAAGACACCCGATAACAATGCAACCATGATCCCCAAGTAACATAATAACTCATAAAAATACCCACTGCATTTCCCTCAAAAAAGGGAAACGAATTAAGCCACTCAACATAAAAGTAGCACAACATAAATATTAGGGTGGGCCGAAAAACCTTTTATTTTTTTCGAAGTTGTAATAGCGCGGAAAAGTTGCGAATCATATTAGAAAAAGAAAAAAAAATTTCAAAATCGGTTAATATCTTCCGATCGCGCATAGGCCCCAAAGTTTGACAAAATATGAAAAAACTTCATTTTTGCGATTATTTTTTTAACCAAATCAAAAATTAAACTATCAAATATTGTTCATGACTTTTTTATGTGGAACTAATATAGTTATAGACATAATCGTTCAAGTTCCATTCTTCTATCACTTTTTTTTCGTTAAATATAATTTTTTTCATGTTCATACAAATTTTGTAAAGTTGTTTTTCCTGCATTTTTAAACAGCTAATAACTTTAGAACTATACAACTTAAAAACTTGAAATCAGTCCCATTTTGTTCGTAATTGTTTTGTCGTTCATTAGGTGTGCATTATGATCATAATTTTCAAAAAAAAAATTTGAAAAATTTGAAAAAAGTAAAAAAAAATTAATAAATAAATTTTTTTTAAATTTTCTTTTGAAAAAATATTAATAGCCTTTTTACTCTTAAAATGAACATAACTACCCAATTTCAAGTTGAAAATAAAATTTAATCATGTTTAAAAAAATAAAAATAACCGTAATTTAGTCAAATCCCTAAACTAAACACTCCCAAAAAATTATACACCAAGAGCGATTCACTCATGGAAAATTTATCAAATCACTTGAGAGTGTTCATATGACTTAAAACATGTAAAAAATTTCCCATAAATTTCAGAAAATAAGACCATTAACAGATTCGGTTCAAAATCTTACAATGCTAGTTCCCAACTCTAAGTTCATTCAATTTGCATGAATTTTACTTGAATATTCCTTAGAAATGTGTTTATAACCAATTTTTTATGTTCTAAAACTTTTAATTTACTTTGATTTGACTTGTTAAAAGTAAAAGCAATTAGATATAAACATAATTCTTAGAAATTTTCAGGAGAAATGCATGCAAATTGAATTAACTTAACTAAACATGAAAATGAGAAATTTTCAATATTTTGGAAAATTTTGGGGCTTATGCGCGATCGGATTATGTTAACTGATCTAAACCAAATTAAAACACAATGTTTTTAGACTCTATTTGAAGACGTTGCAAACTATTGTGTTACGAAAACATCAAATTAAAAAAAATAAACGCAAAAATCAAGTTTTTTCATATTTAGTTAAGTTAATTCAATTTGCATGCATTTCTCCTGAAAATTTCTAAGAATTATGTTTATATCTAATTGCTTTTACTTTTAACAAGTCAAATCAAAGTAAATTAAAAGTTTTAGAACATAAAAAATTGGTTATAAACACATTTCTAAGGAATATTCAAGTAAAATTCATGCAAATTGAATGAACTTAGAGTTGGGAACTAGCATTGTAAGATTTTGAACCGAATCTGTTAATGGTCTTATTTTCTGAAATTTATGTGACATTTTTTACATGTTTTAAGTCATATGAACACCCTCAAGTGATTTGATAAATTTTCCATGAGTGAATCGCTCTTGGTGTATAATTTTTTGTGAATGTTTAGGGATTTGACTAAATTACGGTTATTTTTATTTTTTTAAACAAGATTAAATTTTATTTTCAACTTGAAATTGGGTAGTTATGTTCATTTTAAGAGTTAAAAGGCTATTAATATTTTTTCAAAAGAAAATTTAAAAAAAAATTTTATTAAATTTTTTAAAACTTTTTTCAAATTTTTAAAAAAATTATTTGAAAATGATGATTATGATGGACACCTAATGAACGACAAAAAATTTACGAACAAAATGGGACTGATTTCAAGTTTTTAAGTTATATAGTTCTAGAGTTATTAGCTGTTTAAAAATGCAGGAAAAACAACTTTACAAAATTATTATGAACATTAAAAAAATTATATCTAACGAAAAAAAAAGTGATAGAAAAATGGAACCTGAACGATTATGTCTATAACTATATTAGTTCCACATAAAAAATCATGAACAATATTTGACAGTTTAATCTTTGATTTGGTTAAAAAAATAATCGCAAAAATGAAGTTTTTCATATTTTGTCAAACTTTGGGGCCTGTGCGCGATCGGAAGATATTAACCGATTTTGAAATTTTTTTTCTTTTTCTTTGTCTATATGATTCGCAACTTTTTCGCGCTATTACAACTTCGAAAAAAAAATAAAAGGTTTTTTCGGCCCACCCTAATAAATATCTCCTTATTAAAATTGTAGCCTGTAAAACTATCTTTTCAGCGACAGGACTCCTAATGCAGCAAAACCAACCAAGCTGCTTTCCCTAATCCCATTAAAATAAAAGTACAAAAGACATCCAATAAACAATGAAACTATGAATTAAGTCATATAGTTATCCTTACAAAATGCCCTCTTTTGAAAAATACCCTCCGCCTTCTCTTAAAAAAGGGAAACTATTTAAGCCCCTCAACATAAAAGTAGGCAACATAAATATCTCCTTATTAAAATTGTAGCCTGTAAAACTATCTTTTCAGCGACAGGACTCCTAATGCAGCAAAACCAACCAGGCAGCTTTCCCTAATCCCATCAAAATAAAAGTACAAAAGACACCCAATAAACAATGAAACTATGAATTAAGTCATATAGTTATCCTTACAAAATGCCCTCTTTTGAAAAATACCCTCCGCCTTCTCTTAAAAAAAGGGAAACTATTTAAGCCCCTCAACATAAAAGTAGGCAACATAAATATCTCCTTATTAAAATTATAGCCTGTAAAACTATCTTTTCAGCGACAGGACTCCTAATGCAGCAAAAACAACCAGGCAGCTTTCCCTAATCCCATCAAAATAAAAGTACAAAAGACACCCAATAAACAATGAAACCATGAATTAAGTCATATAGTTACCCTTAAAAATACCCTCTTTTGAAAAATACCCTCCACCTACTCTTCAAAAATAAAGAGAAACAAATCAAGCCACTCAATAAAACTGGCACGCGAAACCTTTTCATAGACAACCAACAAGCTTCCAAAAAGTATATACCCTCCAACCCAGAACTCCTCCCACCCGGAAGCGACATCCATCGCAGATAATGGCATCGCTGAGAGAAGGAAAGACCTCCCTAATTCAATCCTCAATCGGAAAGTGGCCCGTTATCGTCATTCCAAGGCCCTGGCTAAATTAATAAGCGAGGGGGAGGCAGATCGCGTGGTCAGCAACGAAAGGTCATCGTTGGCCACTCCACCCAGTCAGGGGGGATGACACTGGGGAATGGGAGGGGTCACTGTTGATTCCTCGGTTGCCATGGTAACGCAGGGAAGAGTATCTGCGACGCCCGGAAGCTCTCCATTGGTCAGCTGGCCGGAGACAACGCCCTTTGTGTCTGTTTGGCGGGAAGGCAGACGAGAAAGCATAAGTAATAAGACGTGGATGCTTTGTTTTGTCATTTGATAGTTTGGGGTTGATTTGAGTTTAATTAATTTCACCTCACATGCTGCATTACGCCTTTTTGACCTATATTCAGAGTGGCAGTGAGTTAGTTGAGATTATAGAGAGGGATAATTTAACCAGTGGCGTAGCTAGTCTGGGTGTCAACCGGGGCGGAAGCTCTTGGTGTCAACCCCTTTTGAACACGGTTATAAAAAAGTAATAAATAATAATTTGCGACACCAGTCTAGAACTGAGGTTTTTAAGTGGCACCACAATTTAAATTTGTGTTCTTACGGCATTTAATTTATTATTTCAAAATTGAAGGTTTAAGTTTACCATTGCCTTTAATTTTCCAACTTTGCAATTTTAATTTATGTTTGGATATTTGTGACACTGTATGTACGTCAAACCTCTGATCAACCCCTTCTTATGTGGCAAAAGTTTTCAAACGATGCACTCTTGTGACTAGCGAAACCAGAAGATGAAACAGTTGGGGTATTCAGAGTTTTCCTGATAATTTAAAATTTACTCGTTTCAGATTGTAAAAAAAAATATCTGATGGACTTTTTCTCTGCCTACCCTTTACCTGGGTTTTTAAAACTATTCAGACTATAGATTTTAAATGTCACCTCCCAGCTAGCTGAATGGGTGACACTTGGGTTGAAGGGTTGATATCCCATAGCAGTTTTCAATTGAATTTTTTTTGTTGAACTAATTGGAAAACTTTGATTCCCCCCCTAGCCAAAGGGGTGATAGGTGATACCCCTCTCAAAACGGGTTGATAACCCATTTAAACTTTTTTTTCGTTTAATAAAAACATATTTGTGTAAACGATCGAGAAAATTTTTTTCCATTCGGTGTACTCTAAATAAAGATCGATGGGTGACACCCCAGTTCATACCCCTAAACACTGATAATTATTTAAATCAATTCTTACACTTCCATTTCTTCTTAAATTCTTACATTTACATTTAAAACTACGTTCGAAATTTTTAAGCTTGGGTGGGTGTCATTTCTCCTAGGTATAGCCAAAATGAGTGTTTTCCAGGATGATAAATTTTTCTTCAAGGAAGGCATATTTACAAATTTAGGGGAAAATTCGAAGACTCCAGCAGTCAGTCTCCCAGAAAATCTGAGGGGTAACACCCGAATTGTTATACCCTAATTTACTTCATTAGTAGAGTGAATTCTAATTTTTTTTCAAGGAAAGCATACAACTTGAAAAAAGGGCCAAGTTCAATAGTTTGGGTGTCACCGCTTCGGGGTGACACCCGGGGCGGACTAAACCCCCAAGCTACGCCACTGAATTTAACTTCTGTTAAAAAATCCCTCAATGCTAGTAAAAATTGTTTTCTATATAACCATTTATTACTGTAGTTAAGGGTGGTATTGATATTTCTTCAGCATGAGTGTTTGAGAAATATTCTCTTTATTTTGAAAATATACAAATATGTTAGTTCCCATTTCAAGATAATTCAAAATTTTAGTTTTATGTTTCTAGAAAAATAAGGCATAATATTTAATCTCAAGTATTCGGTCATTCGATAAAAAACTAACAAACAAATATCATTCAAAATCACACCAATAAGGCAATGTGAAGAGACATACTTTTTTAATAACAAACTTTAGTTCTAAGAATTATTTCAAACATTTAATTTATCTCTATTCTGAAAGGCTCTGGACTGAAATTATAAAAATTCAAATTATATTTCAGTGTGTACTGAAAACAAAAAGTAACAGAAACTGAGCTCCGACACAAATAAAAAAAGATACATTTATAAAAAAGGCCAAATTTTCCGCATTTCACTAAGTGCGAATTCTTTTTTGAACAATCGAAACTTTACCTACTTAACCCTTACCCTCCTTACCCATTCTTCATTTAATAACTTAAAATTTATAACTTATCAGAAAATCAAACAAAAAAAAGCTTTGAAAATTTTTTAATCTCATTTACCTTACATTAATTTTAAAAAGATATTAAAAATATTTTTAACATATTTTTAAAATTAATGTGGTAGTCTGGTGGTCTGAGGAGAGTAATCTAAAAACACTTGCAGTAAAAACAGCTTTATTAGAAGAACTAAAACACAACGTTGAAGATAAAACAAAGTTAAGAACACGATGATTAAAATGATGAATTTGTTGACGATGCTAAAGGCTAAAATCCACGTCTTCTCAAGCTGGCAATACACTCTCGATCGCGACCCTCTGCCGGATAAACTTCTGTCGGCCTTCTGACGAAAAACTCTCAGGGCGTCTGATTTGATCGGCCGTCTGCCGATCCCTTCCTCAGCGTCTCTCTCTCAAAACATCAATCGCGAATCCCCCGATGCTTCCACGTGCCGCTCTTTTAACAGCAGCTCTGCTGACGTATAGCTGGCGTGACGTCACCACTCGTACCGCTGCCACTAGCCTTTAGGGTTTCTCACTTCCTACAGCTCGGCCATTCTGATGCTGCAGGCGCCCCGACTGCTCCTCTAGAAAAAGAAAAAAACAACAAAGTCAAAGTCCTAACAAGTCCTAATTATCACTTTCTGGCCATGGTTTGATATGGTCTGCTGCCGTAGACGTAACACCGGGACCCTCCGAGTTCCCAACCTTTTCAACATCGTATCTGTCGTTATGCTTTACTGCCGTGATTGCTTGTCAAGCTTGTGATCGTACACGGATCAGGAAGTCTCAACCCCAGTTCAGTCACCAAACTCACTAGATCGCATTTCCTACTTCTCGACAAGTACGCCATGATCACAAAAGTACTTACTTTCCCTCGGGATCGACACCTCCAAAAGATCACTTCAGATTTCGATCCAGCTTACCGTCACCTGAACTCTCCAATCATCCGGTTCTTCTGTCGAGGTTACTAAACTCCTTCGGCCGAGCCCCCACTTATGGTAGTCTGGTGGTCTGAGGAGAGTAATCTAAAAACACTTGCAGTAAAAACAGCTTTATTAGAAGAACTAAAACACAACGTTGAAGATAAAACAAAGTTAAGAACACGATGATTAAAATGATGAATTTGTTGACGATGCTAAAGGCTAAAATCCACGTCTTCTCAAGCTGGCAATACACTCTCGATCGCGACCCTCTGCCGGATAAACTTCTGTCGGCCTTCTGACGAAAAACTCTCAGGGCGTCTGATTTGATCGGCCGTCTGCCGATCCCTTCCTCAGCGTCTCTCTCTCAAAACATCAATCGCGAATCCCCCGATGCTTCCACGTGCCGCTCTTTTAACAGCAGCTCTGCTGACGTATAGCTGGCGTGACGTCACCACTCGTACCGCTGCCACTAGCCTTTAGGGTTTCTCACTTCCTACATTAATGTAACGTAAAAGAGATTAAAAAAATTTCAAAGCACTTTTTTTCTATACATACTTTTTACGCAACCAACAAAAATCTAATTTTATCATTCCTCGTGTCTTGCCATTTTTTCTGTTCATTATATGGTTAAATTTGCTACCAAATAGCATGAGAAAAAAATTAGATCTATTATTAAACACTTTATTTTATGAAATGGGATTAACCCCGATCTAAAAGTTGAAAAAGTATGTGTTTCGTTACACAATTACGTACTTACAAACGACTGCCCAACTCATTGTCTTCTTCAAAGCAACGTTCAGTGAAGCAACTCGCCAAAGAGGATAAATGTTACAACCTCGGCAACCCAGACGGGGGGTCGGGGGAGTGACTCGAGGAAGAGGAGAGGACTCGCTAAAACGACTTGAGAAGAAGATGACGTTATGTACAATGTGTCTGTAAATAATTTTAAATATATTTCTTTAATATCCTAACGAGCCTCCTGGATCTACTTGCCTCTCTGTGTTGCGTTTACTTAGGAAAGTTTCACACTCCGGGACCCTTGGAATAAGAAGAAAGAGGAGGTAAGCGAAAGCTCGCTTTCTTTTATTAGAATTAGAATCTTTTTGGAACATTTTTGGCATCCCTGCCGGGATAGTGTGAAATATGACTTCGGAAACTACGTTAAGAAAGCAGAGGGGCAAATTAAGAAGTTCGGTAGAGGTTCTAATAAGATGTTTGGAAAATAAGTTAAAAGAACCTATATTAGACCGGGATTCGGTGGAGGAGGATTTAGAAGTTTTGAAGGCAAAATCAGAAAATTTAGACGAAGTTGAAAATGATTTACTGCCGTTGTACAAGAAAAATAATGTTGATAAAGAATTAGAAGAATCTGAAGAATTAACAGAAAGAATTATAAGATGTCAGTTTAGAGTGAAGAAAGCCTTAAAAGTAAAAGATCTGCCCACACAAGATGTTTCAATACCTCAAAACACTACAATAGTAGAAAATAGTTCGGCAAATATTAAACTACCGAAATTATCAATCAGTAAATTTGGGGGTGAATTAGGGCAATGGTTAGGATTTTGGAATTCCTTTGAGTCAGCCGTGCATAAGAACACCAACTTGGATGCTGTAGATAAATTTAATTATCTCAAAGCCCATTTAACGGGAACGGCATTGCACACCGTGGAGGGGTTTTCCTTAACAAAAGAGAATTATGAGTCAGCTATACGAAACCTTAAAGATCGGTTTGGAAACAGGGAAATGCTAACTCATCTCCATATAAATAACATCCTTTACTTGAAACCCCTGAGGAATTCCAATGACGTTGTCACATTCAGGAAATTCTTTGATAAAATTTTAATTGAGCTAAGAAGTTTAGAAAATTTGGGTCAATCCCTAGAAGATCTTTCCAGTGTTCTTTGCACAACCATATTGAAAGCCCTTCCCAAAGACATAATTGTAGAGATCGGCAAAGCCTCAAATGATGAAGCATATTCGAACGTCAACACCCTGATTAGTTTTTTGTCACAGTCCCTCAGTTCTCGAGAGAGAGCGGAGCTAGTGAGACAGGGCAATGACCCGACACCCCTCCTACAATCCACCACAAGACGGGAGGGAGGGGGAGGGGGGTCCCGAGTGCGAGAAACAAAACATCGGGAAAGGAGTACGTTCGCTGCCACGGAGCTGATCTCGACAGACATAAAGAAAAAGGAAAAACAAATTTGCGCGTTTTGCGATGCCACTTCCCACCCCAGTCAGGAGTGCGGTTTCGCTAAGAAACTAGCCAACGAAGAAAGAATAAACATCATGCGAAGGAAAGGGATATGTTTTAGGTGTCTGGAAAAAGCGGGGCATTTAAGTAGGGATTGCAATAAGGGGAAAATTGTGTGCACTTTGTGCGGTTATAGGCATTTTGACATTATGTGTACCCGAGATGCAACAACTAAACCTAAGACAACAGTAATGGAATCTGTGGCTAATGATAAAGTACTTTCAAATCAGATCATATCCTCAGAGGTTTTCTTGCAAACGTTAATCGTCCGAGTAAAGGGGAATGTATCTCAGGGTTATTTGAGGTTACTTATTGATACTGGAAGTCAAAATACCTACATAACGAAATATGCAGCCAAATTGCTTAAATTAGAAAAGATGAATACTGAAAGAATCAAACATGGACTTTTTGGGGGTGTAGAAGTGTCGGAGACGCACAACCGGTATCGACTAGAGCTGAGCGATTTGGATGGGAATTACAGAATTGATATTGAAGCCCTAGATCAAAGAAGGATTTGTTCTTCCGTTCCGAGGATGAAAGATGATAAATTAATTAAATTTCTAAGAAACAAAGATATAGTCATCAGTGACATACCTCAGAATGGAAATATGTGCTTTTTTGAAGAAAATCCGGAAGAGATCCATCTCCTGTTGGGGGCCGACACTGTTTCTCAGCTGTTTACAGGAAGAGTAGAGCGTTTTCCTGGCATTGGATGGTCCGCCTTCGAAACCAAATTAGGTTGGACATTGATGGGAAAAACATTCGAGAAAGCATGTTTGGAACCTTCAACCGAGTCTAACCTATCTTTGTCCTTATTTGTGGGTGACTCGAAGCTGTCGGACTTATGGCGTTTAGATATCATAGGGATCTCCAATGAAGATAAGACGAAGAAGATGCTAGAGGAAGAAACGCTGGAACATTTTTTAAACACCGTTGGAAGAGATAGAACCGGAAGATATGAAGTGAACTTGCCCTGGATTGTGGATAACTCCCTTTTGCCCAGCAATCGAGTCATGGCGGAAAAGTGCCTCTACAAAACAGAAAGCAAGCTAAAGAACTCAAACCAAAGACAAGAATATGAAGAAATTCTGAAATTTTGGGAAGATAACAAGATAATCGAGACCGTCATGGATGATAAAGAGGGAGCTGTACATTTTTTGCCTCATCGCCCGGTTGTAAAGGAGTCCAGTGAAACTACTAAAATACGACCAGTCTTCAATGCCGCAGCCCATCCTAAGAACGCACCTTCACTTAACGACTGTTTAGCTAAGGGCCCCAATCTAATAGAAATAATACCTAGAATATTAAGTCGCTTCCGGAAATATCGAATCGGCATATCGTCAGATATTGAAAAGGCATTTTGTCAGATTAAAATAGCAGAAAAGGATAGAGATTTCTTAAGGTTTCTCTGGTTTGACGAGGACAAGAAGTTGAAAATCTTCCGTCATAGTCGGGTGGTATTTGGACTCACTTCCAGCCCCTTTTTATTGGCGGCTACTCTTAATCATCTCCTACAAGACGTCCCAGAAGACTTTAGTGCCACGGCCCAAATCCTGAAGGAATCGTTTTATGTTGATAACTCATTAACTAGTTTAAATCATGTTGGAGAAGCGGAGAAATTTATGGAAGAATCGAAGACGATTTTGTCCTCAGCTCACTTCAATCTAAGATGCTGGCGATCCAATGAGCCTACAGAAATGATGCAAGAAGACACAGAAGAAAAACCAGAAAATGTGTCTGTGCTGGGATTGACTTGGAATTTGGATGAAGATACTTTAAGTTGTCGTTTTGAAGAACCATGCAAGATAATGGAACCACTGACGAAAAGAAAGATTCTTTCCGTAACTCAGAAGATTTTCGATCCCATAGGGTTTACCTCTCCAATAACGGTGGTACCGAAGATGATATTACAGAAGACATGGGTTCAGAATGTAAAATGGGACGAGGAGTTACCAAGTGATTTACTCAAACCCTTTCAGATTTGGTTGAAGCAATTACATCTGCTTCCAGAGATCAAGATACCCCGTTGGATAAATTTAGACTATGAGAACGAAGAATCTATATCCCTCCATATTTTTTCAGATGCCAGCAAGCAAGCTTACGCAACTTGTGCATTTATGAGAGTAGAATCTTTCGCAGGGGTTAGAATACAGTTAGTTAGCGCCAGAAGTCGAATAGCTCCCCTAAAGGAAATGACAATACCGCGTCTAGAACTTCTCTCATGTTTGATTGGTGCAAGACTTTCCAACACCATACTATTGGATTTAAAGTTGGATAAATGTAATACGGTATTTTGGAGTGACTCATCTGTAGCTTTAGGATGGATCAGAAGAGACCAAGCTTGGGGAACATTCGTCCATAATAGAGTTCAAGAAATCAGATCATTAACTACCGTGTCTGATTGGAGACATGTTCCGGGAAGTTTGAACCCAGCGGACCTCCCTTCCAGAGGATGCTCCCTTGAGCAGTTGCAAGCGTCGAAGTGGTGGGAGGGTCCATCCTGGTTATACTTACAAGAAAACGAATGGCCTCAAACAGAAGAACTACCAGATGAAGGAATACTGAACCAAGAAAAAAGGAAAACAATTTTGAGTCTTGTGGATGAAGGAAAACCGACGGATTGGTATTACAGATATTTCTCATCATATAAGAAAACCGTGAGAATGGTGGCTTGGATCTGGAGATTCATCTATAATTTGAAGAATACGAAGAAAAATCTGGACATGAACATCTCCGTGGAAGAATTGGAAGTAGCAGAGAAGTCCCTTTTCAAGTTAATCCAAAGAGATTCTTTCTCCGGTGAAAAAGACCCCATCATTCGATCCCTAAGACCAGTCATAGATGAAGATGGAATTTTAAGATCTCAAACAAAGATCCTTCGTCGTGATGATACCGAAAGCTTTAGGTATCCTGTAATACTCCCATCTGATCATCTAGTAGTCCAAAGACTAATCATGGAGAAACACTTAGAAATGCAGCATGCAGGAGTCGGTATTGTAATGACCACCTTAAGGGAAAATGTGTGGATTTTAAAATCAAGGAAAACCATACGCAATGTCATCCGAAAATGTGTTAAATGCAAAAGATTTGAAGTGCGAAAAGCAGAGTGTGAACCAGGGATTCCACCCGAAGATAGAGTGAGAGAAGGAAAAGTGTTTGAAGTCGTTGGTGTCGATTTAGCTGGTCCACTTCATCTCTCGGATGGTACTAAGTCTTGGATAGTTTTGTTCACATGCGCTATCTACCGCGCAATTCATCTTGAACTAGTTACATCTCTGTCCACGGAAAGTTTCATACAAGCACTTAGAAGATTTATCGCAAGAAGAGGTAGACCGTTTATTATCTACTCGGATAACGGTACGAACTTCCAAGGCACCAGTAACGCGCTTTCTCGAATCAATTGGGGGGAAGTGGCATCAGTGCACAGAATTAGATGGAAATTTAACCCACCTACAGCACCCTGGTGGGGAGGTTGGTGGGAGAGACTTGTACGGATGGTAAAGGGGATTTTAAGAAGAGTCCTAGGCCGAACCTCTTTGAGTTATGAAGAACTGAATACTTGCCTTTGTGATTGTGAACAAATCATAAATTCTAGGCCCCTAACATACGTATCTGAAGATATTAGAGATCTCTCTCCAATCACTCCCATGATGTTTTTACAAGAACTGTCTCAGTCTGGGGTCCCCGATTTGGATGAAGTCGATTCCAAAGCATTGAATAGAAGAATAAGGTACCGGAATAGAATAAGAGAAGATCTGAGGAAAAGATTCAGGTGTGAATACCTGGGACAACTCCGTCAGCGAGCGGTCGGAAAAAAGAAGTTCCGTCAAGATTTTGAAGTTGGTGAGCTCGTACTCTTAGAAGAGGCTAATAAAGGCCGAATACACTGGCCTTTGGCAAGAATAGAGGAGATTATCCTTGGAAGAGACAAAGTGATACGACTAGTAAAGATAAGAACGGAGAACGGGATTTTTCTCCGGCCAGTCACTCGGCTGTACCCTTTAGAGATCTCAAAAAACGACACTAACTCAAATGCATTTCCAGGGAGTGTCGTTTCAGACCGATCCAGTAGAGCCATCCCAGATGAGATGATACCTGCCACTTCTGATGGAGTTCCTCTTCAGCAGCCTGCCGATTCTGATGTCCTTGATGGAGTTCCTCTTCGGCAGCCTGCCGCGTCTGATGTCCCTGGAGTTCCTCTACAGCAGCTTGCCACTTCTGATGTCCCTGATGGAGTTCCTCTTCAGCAGCCTGCCGATTCTGATGTCCTTGATGGAGTTCCTCTTCGGCAGCCTGCCGCGTCTGATGTCCCTGGAGTTCCTCTACAGCAGCTTGCCACTTCTGATGTCCCTGATGGAGTTCCTCTACAGCAGCCTGCCACTTCTGATGTCCCTGATGGAGTTCCTCTTCAGCAGCCTGCCGTTTCTGATGTCCCTGATGAAGTTCCTCTTCAGCAGCCTGCCGTCTCTGATGTCCCTGATGGAGTTCCTCTTCAGCAGCCTGCCGTTTCTGATGTCCCTGATGAAGTTCCTCTTCAGCAGCCTGCCGATTCTGATGTCCGTGATGGAGTTCCTCTACGGCAGCCTGCCGTCTCTGATGTCCCTGATGGAGTTCCTCTTCAGCAGCCTGCCGATTCTGATGTCCCTGATGGAGTTCCTCTTCAGCAGCCTGCCGATTCTGATGTCCCTGATGGAGTTCCTCTTCGGCAACCTGCCGTCTCTGATGTCCCCGATGGAGTTCCTCTTCGGCAGCCTGCCGTCTCTGATGTCCCTGATGGAGTTCCTCTTCAGAAGCCTGCCGCTTCTGATGACCCAGGGAATCTACTTCAGCAGCCTTCTGACGTGTTAAGACCTCATATTCAGACTAGAACTGGACGGATTGTTAAAGCCCCTCGTCGATTTGCTCAATATTGAGCTCCTTTGGACCTCAATGGCGGGAGGATGAAGCAACTCGCCAAAGAGGATAAATGTTACAACCTCGGCAACCCAGACGGGGGGTCGGGGGAGTGACTCGAGGAAGAGGAGAGGACTCGCTAAAACGACTTGAGAAGAAGATGACGTTATGTACAATGTGTCTGTAAATAATTTTAAATATATTTCTTTAATATCCTAACGAGCCTCCTGGATCTACTTGCCTCTCTGTGTTGCGTTTACTTAGGAAAGTTTCACACTCCGGGACCCTTGGAATAAGAAGAAAGAGGAGGTAAGCGAAAGCTCGCTTTCTTTTATTAGAATTAGAATCTTTTTGGAACATTCAGGCTTTACGGCTGCATTCACCACTAACTTAACCTAAGGTTAACCTGGAATCAAGCTTTTAATTGGTTGTTGAAAAGGTTGAAACAAGTTTTAAACCAATCAGAGTTGTCAAAAAAGCTTGATTCCTGGTTAACCTTAGGTTAAGTAAGTGGTGAATATGGTCGTTAGAAACAGTAATTTTCCAAATCCATATCTGAAAGTTGTGTTATTAATAAAATAAAAATTTCTTTAAATTTTTTTTCAGTGGTGACTAAAACCTCATCAAAACTCCTTATCTTCAAAAGTCAACTCACAACCCCTCTAAAAACCCAACTGACCCCTAAAAACCACTCATTCGATCCACCACACACACCCTAATGATCTCCCATCGTGTGGCCGCATCCCTCATCGTTTCCGGACAAACCTGCGGGTCACGCGCTTCCAGTTGATGGAAGATCATCGATTCGAGAGTGCTGCTTCCGTGACCGCACACCGAGGGCGCGAGCGGATGCGAGGGGTAAATGCGTGGAGACTCCTTTTCTCGATAATGAGAGAAGGGAGTTTTTCATGAGGCGTCGAAGAGACCTACTACTGATGGGGGTAGTTGGTGTTTGTTGTGGGAAAACACGCTTTTATCAGTAGAAATAAAATATCAATAGGGAAAACTCCCCCCCCAAGATTCCACTAAGTACTCAGTGGTAAGTGTTGAATAGCCTCCCTAAAACCTACGTAATATTTTTTGTAAAAACTAAGTGCCTCCTTAGAGAGAGAGAGGGAGAGAGAGAGAGAGAGAGAGAGAGAGAGAGAGAGGGAGAGAGAGAGAGAGAGAGAGAGAGAGAGAGGGAGGGGGAGAGAGAGAGAGAGAGAGAGAGGGGGGAGAGAGAGAGAGAGGGGGGGGAGAGAGAGAGAGAGAGAGAGAGAGAGAGGGGGAGAGAGAGAGAGAGGGAGAGAGAGAGGGAGAGAGAGAGAGAGATTATATTATGCCCAATTATTATTATTATTATTATTACGCTACACAAAATTAATATTCCACAGATATCAATGACTGAAATAGAAATTGTTGTTTTATAACATTGTGTGCCTAGAAACAGCAAGGTATTTTACCCCAAGTTTAAATTTTCCAGATTTCGAAAGGTTTGTTATTTCGGGATGCCTATACGTGATCCTAATCACATAGATCTAGTTTGTGTAATCTTTGAAAGGCTTAAAAATTTTAGACGGTCTAAGTTTTTTACTGATTTTACGCGTGATGTTAAGTGAATAATGTTTGCAATGAATCTTATCTTAATAATTTTTTTCCACCACTATAAAATCCATTTGTAACCTAACGAAAAAAATTAAAGCCTCTAAGCGTGCACCTAAACTTTTATGGTGGCCTCGACGACGCTTATCGGGCAGTGGATACCTCCCCCATCCCTCTGGGTTGCTAGGTAAGGTCAATTAGCAAACAAAATCGTTTCCCTTTACCCCCTGATCACATCAAGATATGCGGGAGATATCCACTGCCCGATAAGCGTCATCGAGGCCACCATACAATTTTAGACTCACACCAAGTGATCTGAACAATAGTTATAGTATCCCACACTATTTTCCTGTAGTTTCTTTTCATTAAATTCAAAACTCCTTAATTTCTTTAATTCAAAAGAAACTGCAGCATACCGTAAAGTAAGACGGTTTTTTTAAACATGCCACTGAACAAGTACCAATATTTTTTCATCGTGGTCATATACTCATCTATAAAAACTATCATGTAATTTAAGTGCACTAATATTTTCAAATAACTCACGACTATAAGAGTAAAAAGAAATAATTAAACAGAAAATAAACTATTAGAAAGAAATCAAACATATTTTATGAGGAATAACTTGAAATAAGAAAGACTGAAATAACCCAAGATTTGTTTAGTGAATTATGCAAACCCACGAACCTCCCCAGCCCTAAAACTACCCTCAAACACTTCCCATACTGTCACCCATGATTAAATACCCCTCTGTCATCCACCACAGTGATTCCATCCCACCACAAAAGAAAGATCTCCTCCATCCCTTTCAAAACGTTCCCTCCCCGCAGGTCGTCTTGTCACCCGTGAAGCTCTCTGTAAAACTTTCTTCCCTGCCGAGCGATGCTCACCGCAGTGAAAGCAACTTCACGCCGCCGCTCCTCATGCATTCAGAAAGGGTCTTGGTCGGGCCGTGACCGATCAGCCAGACAATGCGTCATCCGCACTGTCAAAAGTACACCGAAATTCCATTAGGGTCCGCACCGCGGGTGACACCAGAGGGCGCCACAAGCCGCTGCCTCCGGGAAGTGCATCGCAGCAGGGGCGCAGCAACAGGGATGGAAGTTAACGGGGCTTGGGGCTAGTGTTGTGACATTTCCGCGTAGAGCATTCCGCTTGTGTAATGGGAAAATGGAATGGCACTTATGTATCTGTTTAGGGGAGGAGGTGTTGGAGTGGGTTCTCTCTCTCTCTCTTTATTGTGGAGAAGAGGTCAGGACGGCCTGGGAGACCGATAGTTTGCTTGTGGATCGAGAGAGGGTTGTAAATGTTAGGGGTTAAGTATTTTTAAACGTCAAAGCAACCGACAATGCATGAATGTATTTTTTTAGTACCTACAACAGTAAATGTTAAATAGTTCTATCAATAAAAAGCATAAGAGAAACCTTTCTTCGATAGAAAATGTGTTGTTAGCCTCTTGGTGTACATCAAACAGAAGAAAAATTTAAACAGATAAGCAATAAAGAAATATGCTCCAAATTCTGTAAGTCAAAATTTTTTAGATCCCCTAAACCAAACCATTAAATATGCAGAATGAAAAAAGCAGTATCGAGTAATATAAGTTTTGTTTCGTGAAACTTTTCCGTGGAAAATACTTGAACTTATAATGAAGTTAAAGGTTCTGCATAAAATGAAAAAGTTTAACGACTCGTTTTGTTTAAGATTTCTTATTTAAAACTTATTTACTTAATTTTAATTGATTATTAAAAATGCACTAAAAATGGTCTTAGATAAACACTTGATATCTTGTCTGAATGATAAAAAACAAATAAGAGAAAGAGGAAGCGAAAAAAGTAGTACTTTTAGATGAGGGAGGATTTTGTAACATTATGAAAATAAAATCTTCATTTTACTTTAAAATAACATTGTTTTCAACCATCCGAAAATATTTTAAAAATACCTCATTGAATATTTTTTACCTTTATTTTTAAATTACTTTCAGTAAAGGAGGAATCAACAAGGTTTAAGATATTATTTGCTTTTTGTTTAATCTTTGCTTTTATCCTAAACTTTTATTCTCTGTTGTATTTAAGACCAACTTAAATAGGAAATAACTTAGATTCACTTAGATAAACCCTTTTCATGACATAACACGCAGAATTATTATGAATCATGCAACAATATCTCTATTTATAACCAAACGTCAAAAAACAAAAGGCAATGATGTTACTCACACATAGGTTTCATGATCAATTACTCATATTTCCTGGTCCAACCCATATGAAAACTTCCCCTATGCCTCTCGTGACTCTGCTAAGTCCCTTTCACAAAAAAACCCTTCAAATCGAAACAAAAGAAGAAAGCTGAGGTTCCACGACACCCTTATAGGCAATCCCTTTTTAATTAGTTGGACACACAATGGAACCCAAGATTCCATTCGAAACTTTCTGTCATCAAGCAGTGATGTCTCTTAGACTTTCGCTATTATTATAATTTTCACAGAATAATTACACGATAAAGATAGATCATGATTGCCATGTTTGGCTATTTTTCTCTCCGGTGAGATTTTTTTTCCTGATATTTAGGTGGTGAATATTTAAAATTCCCTTATATTGCACAGTTTGTTCGAGTTATAATTACTTGCTTAAATACCTAATGGAGATAATTTTTTTATATTTACGACTATTTCTCTTTTTATATTACGTTATTTCTCGTAAAATCGAAAGCTTATGCTTTTGTAATTTAACATTATAACTTTAATATTATTAGTGAGGAATAATAACTTTTATTTAATATTTGGTGTCGTACTGTAAGCGGACATTGATGTAACATCGAGATCGAATTGGTAAGTTATGCTATTTGTATTAATATTGGCTATTTTTTTAATGCTCTTTTTGTATGATTTGCGTGTTTTGTATAACATCACAGAGTACTGAGCCCCCTTTTTCTGAATTATCACTGTTACTGATTACACCACCCCAAATGAGTTTGGTTATAGTTAGGGCAGGAGGGGTTCCGGGGGTGGAAGCTCCCCCCCCCCACAACCGCCTTAAACTTTTTACAGCTCTGATGTTGGAACTCAAAATTTTATACTCCATTTGAGTGCTTATTTTGTTGAGTTTTCCAGCAAAAGGGCATTTAAATAGCTAATATTAATGCAAATATTATACAAATAGCACATAAAATCACTAACTTACCTATTCGATCTGGATTTTTTTATCAATGTCCCCTCAGCGTGCGATTTTTAGATGTCCTCTCAGCACACGTAACCTAATATGTAATTTCCTTCTAATCCTTATTAAGTTTTTCTTTGCATTTAACAATTAATGCAATAAAATTGTGAAGCAAAAGATAAAATAATTCATCTAATAACTATTTTTTCATCCAATAACTAGATTTTTTTAAATCCTTCACAAACCCCCCAAAGGGGACACTTTGATTTTCCCTCTTATAGCTAATAGTGTAAAAAGTCACAAAAGAGAATTCCAAATCTTTTGAATTTTCGTGGCTTATCTCAAAATATATAATTGGCATGGTTTTAAATTTTTCCCAGATTTTTGGCATGAGATTCTGCCATAATAATCAGGCAACCCTGGTCAGGAAATGAAGCCGGCGAGCTTCGGTGGTCAGAGCGGAAAAGAGTGACCTGTAATTAACCTATCCCCCACCGAGGGTGCGTGCATCCCTCGAAAATGACACGAGTTGTCCATTTGTTGGAAAGTGACAGTTCTCAACCTTTCTATGCCACTCATCGAGTTCCGCTGCTGGATATTTTTTTATCAAGCTGGGCGTCTCTAAGGGCCCGCCATGTTTGATCACAGTTTTGTATTACAGTTTGTGTTCAAGAATTCCCATTTTTTACTATTTTAAGGTTATTATCTTTGTAATATTTTTAGTACTAGTTGATTTTATCAAATTACAAGAATCATAAAGAAACTGTTTGTTCAGCTTCTTTTTTTGTTCAAGAAAAACTTTGCAAAGTAAACTTGTTTTAGGGAAAGGAGATGAATAGAAAAGAAAATTACTGTGTGGGTGTGATCAAGATAACATTTTTCTCCCGTAGAATAATAAATATAATTAGTAATATATTTGAACAAAAAATATAACTCTTCTGTAAATAAGCTATTTCAAATTACTTAGGTAAAATTTTTATCATAAATTACAATAGGAATTGGGGACGCCATGATTTTTCGGAAAAAAATTGTGATTTAAAATTAAATACACACACATCAAGATAATAGTCTTATGCATTCATTCATTACATTATTTATAAACTTGATAAGACGATAAATTCTGATTTTGATGGTCATGAAATTTAATCTGTGAAGTATAAAAAAGTGATTTAGATTCTCGACAAAATTTTTCAATTATGTAAAGTAAGGGTATGACGGAATAAATATAAATTTATGAGAAAAACTAATAGTATATATAGATGTAAAATACCTTTGTAAAAATGTAAAATTTAAAGTTTTATCAAAATTATTCTTAATTATATTTACATATTTAATTATTCTATCATATTTCATACAAGTTAAAAATTTTGGTATTAGAACTCAATTTTATTGCGAAGTCAACAATAGCATTAATACAGCATTTCTACGATTCTTTGATTTTCATGACCAAATATGGCCACCACCAGATCCTCTCGACTTCCTGATATCTCGTGCAGCCATTTTGTGTCAATTTACGAGATGCTGAGCAAAAGGTCCCAAGTCACGAAATAATTGTTCACATCCTAGAAAAAATTATTTTTATTGACTGTTTATGCAGTTTCAGAGATACTAAGCACGATTTGTGGGGTAGCCATCAGTTAAGAGTGAATGCCTTTTCGAAAGCTAATGGGACATTCTCTTTAGTTTCATCCCTCTCGCCTTATTTTGTGTTGGATGACAACGATTCGTTAAAAGCCTACATTCGATGCAATTAAAGTGGTTGTCATGCAGATGAAGAAAAACAAATAAGGAAGTTATTAGAAAGAGTATTAGGGTAGAGATGATTGTTTTGGTACAAAAAAAAGGTATAAAAGCTTTTAACATTGGGATATCAGGAAGAAAGGTATCTATAACAATTGAGCATATTACTTTAAAAATATTAGAAAAAAGATGTTCAAAAAGTCATGCAATGTGTTTCTGCCTATCATACCGGATAATATATACAAGTATAACGATATACCTAGTACTTCAAGAACTACTAGTATAAGAATGTCTTCACATATTTTTAAGGATACAAGTAATTATTGTTAAATGTTCAAGCAAATGCCATACTCACCTAAGTTCAGTAAAAGTCAGTGAGGGGTCTTAGAGTTCTTCTGTGTATAGTATTTGAGTAAACAATCAAAGATATGTATTTTTTATTTTTACTTTTTTTAAAAAATAATTCTTATTGAGGGCACTCTCGCTCAGTTTCTTCTGGTATTTTTCACTTTCTTAATTCTTAAATCAAATAAAAGAAAAGGCGTGTCAGATATTTTGCATCTGTGTTATTTTGAATTTGGATGTCACTGTAACTGTGCCTGTGTTGTATTTGTATATATGTGTTGTCACAGAAGAATAAATATCCTATTTTGTCATAATGACTTGGCTTACTTGACATGGTGTCAGAAGTGGGGTACGAACCCACGCTCTCCTGGTACTCGGGGGTCGCCGCAGCCCTACCGAACTAAGTTTGGCAGAATTGTAAGGGAGCCAGAACGGTACGGTGTTTTAAGATGAGTTTGTTTTTTTAGCTGGAAGAGAGGATGTCAGATATGTTGCATCTGTGTTATTTTGAATTTGGATGTCACTGTAACTGTGCCTGTGTTGTATTTGTATATATGTGTTGTCACAGAAGAATAAATATCCTATTTTGTCATAATGACTTGGCTTACTTGACAAGGTGGTTAAAGCCCATGGAGCTATCTAAATTCTCCATGCCCATGACAATAAGGAAAAAACAAATTTAAAGATAAGAGAAAAAAAACTCTTGTTGGAAGGTTGTTTTTTAAAGCTATTATTGTTATGAATTTTAATACAGGTTCTCGAAAATGCAATGTGAAACGTTTTCCATTTATTGTTATTAATCGTTCAAAATTTTTCTCTTATTTTACTACTTTTTTTTACAATCGTTTTCTAACATCTTTAAAAAAGTAACATTTTGAATTTTCTGAAAGGCCAATGATTACAGTAAAATTCGTTTCATTAACCAAGGCCAAGCTCAGAATTAAATAAAACTTCATTTCTCCTTTCAATCTTGCATGGTTTACCATCCCTCCAAACTGCAGTAATCATAAACAATTCTCTATTAACCAATGATAAGAGTCATCTCTTTAGAGGAGCCCCCCCCTCATAACCTTCCGTGCAACCTGAAACACACCCTCAATGTCCTTCCCATCCAACTCCCCAAACAAATCAGAGACATAAGCGTCCCAAACCACGACAATTACCGTCCCTGGGGCTTTCCGTGACTCCTGGACGCCGGACGCATGTTGATGATGGACCAACCTGTCCAGAAGACACACCCAGTCTCTTCATTGGCCTGTTTCCTTCTGAATCTCTCAGGAAGGAAGACCATTATGAGAGAGATTTCGTGTCATGGCGCTTTTTGCGCGAGACTTGACTGAAAATGGGATAGGGAGTTACGTATATTTTCCGCCAGTGTCCCTCGAGGCAGTTATTATTGTGTGGGTGCTCGCAAATTGATGTCGGGATTATGCGAGTTAATTAATGTTGACGTGATTGGGGATATTTCTCTGGTTTTATTAGGAGGTGATGTTAATTCGGTTCCAGTAATTAACTTATTGTGTAGATATTTCGTGGATGATTGGAATATTGGCTAGCTAGATGTTACACGCTATGTTATTTCGTTGGATTCACGTTGATCCAATAACTCTTGGTTGTGATGTAGTTTTTACAAAATTGGATTTTTTGAGGAACTTTCTATTTTTAATTACTTTTTATTTCATTCTACAGTATATAATGAAATTATTGCTATATTATAGTACAGAAAACAATAAAAAGACTATTTATTCAATTTTATGTAGGAGGTTTCCGAAAACAAACAGGACTAAAATTCCAGTTATAAAGTAATACCAGTTTCAAGTTGTCCCCGACTCGGCAGTCACTTGAAAAACTATTCCAATCCTCAATAGTATACGTTCTACAAAGAAATATAGTTTAACTAAATTAACCAAAAGAAAGTGGTTTTACGTGGAAGACAAAAGTTTTCAATATTTTACTTACTCAATAAGTAAAATTTCCATTTTTTATGTATATTCTTCCATCCTATAGATCCTGAAAAAAATCAAACAAGACCTATACTAGACTGCAATGTTTCTTGACGCTATGACGTCACTTTGGAGAGGAAAAACTGAGTGAACAGAAAGCCTGTTGGGTTGTTAGGAGGAATTTCAGCACACTAAGAAGACGCTATAATACATGGATTTAATAAACTATAATCATAATTTGACACAAACTAACTTCACTCACTTAATTTCATTCCAAATTCAGACACCGCTGAGGACCACTTTCTTTGTTTTCTCCAAGCCAGGGTCAAGTAACGTTCTTGTTTGGTATAGTGAACTGTTGACTCAAAAAACATAAACGGGATAGGTAGAAATCCTTTGATAGGAACCCAAAATTTGTAAATCGATATAAGATCTTTTGCTTTATTAATTAAAGTGCAACGAGCTTATGCCAAATCAAATGTTTTCTTGAATGAGGTACCTCTACAAGTATTTTGGTACATTTTGTGGCATTGGGTATCTAAAAAAAGGCCCTGTCTAAATCAACGATGGGCAACCTCCGGCCCGCGGAACATTTTAAAAATTGTACCAAAAAATCACTCTGGTTTTTGTCAACAAGAGCGAAAGAGGGGATACAGAACTTTCCCCCGAAAATAACTTAATTTTAGCAGTTAAAACGTGCTCTAGGTACAACTAACTATATTTCGTTCTTAGGAGGCGTCTATATAAGCGTGGGAGAGTTGTTACATAGAGAAAGGCTTGTAATAGTATAGAGAAAAGGCTTGTAACGGAATCTCAGCCGTTGTCATCATAGCAACTCGGGTTCAGAAATCGGTTCTCACCCAAAAAAATCCGGTTGTTGCCGGCTCTACCATGCGGACTATATTCATTCTCTGCCTTTCCCAATGCAGCTAAAATTAATTTGTCCTCCTGAACATTAATTCCTCCTCCATTAATTCTCCAGTATCATGTAATGACAATTGTTAAAAGTCTGTCCTGAAATATTTTTTCATTACTATGAGCTCTGAATATTATTTTAGTCCAGATTAATGTAACTAACTTTATAATTATTGTATATAATATTATTCTAGTTCAGATTAATGTATCTTCATTATAATTATTGTATGTAATCAAAGTTTCATGAAAAATTAGAGATATCATATTCTTCCTTCTTGATGAATTGTCCATAGTGAAATTACTTAGCATAATATTTTCAAATTTATAAAGAAATCCTTAATCTCCTCCCTTAAGTTAAGAAATTTTATGAACATTAAGAAAACTACAGATACACTTTTACAATGAGACGTGAGTCAAATCAAATCATTTGCTAACCTTCTCCACAATATAACCCTGAAAGTAAAATCAGTATAAATCCTACTGGTTTTGAAACTGCCAAAACTATGGCGTCAAGACAGGCAAAGTCAAAGTTTGCGTGTTGAAGAGGTTAGATAACGGTCGTTTTATCCTGAAAGCTGATCTCTAGGGAACAGGATTCCGACGTCGTCCCGAAATTTTTGGCGGGAAATTCTTTATGGCCGATGTCGGGAACCGCCCTCCATTCTCACGCAAGTGTCATTCGGGGGTCCTCTGGGGACCCAGCTTGGGCGGGGCCCCTGCAACTTATGACTTGAAGTTTCTGTGAAGAATCATTTATAAGATGAACTGCCTAATTTGAAAGTTTTTTGTGTTGTTCTTCAAATCATAAGGTGGTACATGATTTTGGTGTTCTTCCAATGCTTCAAATCTTTCATATTTTACTCTAATGGTTTTAATTCATCTCTAAAAGTTTAAAGTTTATGAATATTTAAAGTCTATGAATGACTATGGCATTCCTAGGACAGATTTAATTCCAAAAAATCTGTCCTAGGAATGCCATAGTCATTTCAGCTGATGAGTGGAGGACTAATCAATGGTCACCACTTTTTCAGTTATAGTCGGCTAGACTAGTACTTGCCCTCCGTTATATGGTACTTGCGTTACCATCCTGTTGCTGATGTGTCCTAACAAGGACGAAACCGGTCCACGGTTGGAGGTGACGCTTGGTTTACACTAACTGTTCTATAGTTTATGATGGTCCCAGTACCCCTAAAGTGAATAGATCCTCTATAAACTAAAAACCATCGAGCACCCCAACCTTATACACCCCCTACCTACAGCGCGCAAACCCCATCAGAACTTTGATAAATTCTGGGACGGTGGAACGCCCCGTTTAGTCACCATCAAATTATCCGCAACTGAATGCCCCATCTACAAAATTACCTATTACCCACAATATAACGCCTAAACAATGGGTGACCATTACAAAAAAGGGGGAAATGGGCCAAAACCACGCGGAAGAGTGTCCGGGCGAGAAGAGTCCGGAAAAGCCCCCGCTTCCCTGCCAAACCGGACGTCCGGAAGATTCAGTGCCGTGACAAGGGTAATGGTGGAGGGTGGAGGTCCACTTCACATACAGGGAGGGTAAATAGAACGAAGGACGTGTTTTACATATAATTCATTCATCTTCTGTTAGTGCAAAAATCACAATCAATAATGGAGGATTAGTAAAAAAAAGTGTTTAAGAGCCGAGAGAGTTAGAAATTTAAAAAAAAAAACGCACAGTTCCTACAGACCACTACTTTATTTGGTCAATCTTACTGGCCCTAAATCAAAATGACTGGTCCGCCAAATTAAAAAGGATAGGTTTCAATATTTTAAAGTAATTATTGCAGTAAAGTGAATATACCAATAATTAATTTCACAAAACCAAACTAAACAACTATTTTCTTGATTACAAGTTAACCCCTTAACAGTGACATTTATTTCAGAAAAATTGACCAAAAATGGAATTTTTTTTACTGTTTAATTTTGTTCATTATATTATTATTAGTGTCAGAATATACTTTTTTGTAATAAAAATCAAAATTTAAATGATATTACAAGTGTATTAATTATTTTAACATACACATAAAAAAGTATTGGATTGCACACACATCTTATTCAATTAGGAGGAAGATTTATCCAAACATAATATCTCCAAATCGCTAAACGAAGAAAAATCACTATCATCATCGAAACGAACTCAGGGCCGGATGCAACTCCGTTTCGTTACGTTCTAAGGAACCGTATTTCACCGTCATTCACCGTACAACGGTAACGTCAGGTCAGGAGCAGGCGTTGGCCGTTTCATCCGCTGCCGTTTTCCTCTGATTGGTTGAAATGCCCGATGACGTAGCTCCATTTATTTATTCCAACCAATCAGCGGCAAGCTGGGCAAATGACTAAAGAAAACGATAGTTGAGTTGTTTGGAAGTAGGATTCGACCAGCTTCAACCGTCAACCAAATCGTCGTAAAACGGAGTTGCATATGGCTCTCAGTTTGGGCTTCACAAAACGGAAACGTTAATTTTTTTCCAACCCGAACTCAGTTTGGGCATCACAAATTCTGCAGGTAGTAGTTGCCCGAGCTCAGTTTGGGCGACACTGTTAAGGGGTTAATATTACACTTACCAACATATAAGTTCCAATTAGTTTCGTAGAAGAACAAAACATGGCTAGAACTGGAGAGTGGGATACTTTTTCCACTGGTCCGGCGTACCAGGGATTTTCCAGGTCTGTGTCGTTTTTCAGTGCCCTTGGACCAGCGGACCACCACTAATTTCGAACGATGTTCAAGAATGACTCAAACACTTAAGATTATTCACAACTTTTTACAATAAATTTATCACAATGCCAAATCCGACCTAAACATATACTATTTACAAAATTCGGGCTAGAGGTACCAAAACTAGTTAAAAACCTGTTTTTAGAGTCATTTTTTCTAAACTCTTCAGGGAGAGGAGACCTGTTGGGCAATCAGCCACATTAGGCCCTGGCCCACCCGGAAAATCGGGCTTTGATGGTACCCAAATGAATTAAAACCCTTTTTTTAGGGCCAAATTTCCAAAAAATTTTGTCCTTATTGTTAAGTTGTTGAAGTAAGCTATTTATTCAAACGTAACAAAATATAAAAAGCAATGAATTTAGATACATTCCTAAACTGAAGTTCAATTTGTTTTATCGTCGCGAGACACCATCGCAAATCACGTGCCATAATCTTGAATATCTTTCTTAGGAGCACTAGTATAAAATACTCCTAGCACTAGTACATAACACTCCTCCCCGTCTAAGATGTTGAGTTCCGAGATGGCGTAGATGTTTTTCGCAAACGGGAAGAGCGTCTAGGTGTGGATGTATTAGTTGGTATCTCGCAGCTTGGATCCGGATCAGAGTTCACTTCTGGAGTTAGTGCAGCAGATGTACTAACCTCCATGGAATCCTCATTGTTTTTGAAGCTTTCATCAACGGATTGTCCACACTTCCTTATCTGATCGGCATGTCGTTTCCAAATTTCTTCTCCCACTCGCACGCTGTAATAGAGCATTCCATCGCGGTTCAAGATGGTGCCAATTTTCCACTTTGTTGATCCCACATAATTTCTTACCGCCACCTTTTCCCCCTCTTTAAATTCACGTTTAGATGATTCATTATCTTCTCTTCCTCCCTGTTTCTGCATAACGTGCTCTCTTTGATTAGGTTTCAATAAATCTAGCCTGGTTCTGATACATCTCTTTAAGAATAGGAAACTCGGGGTTTCACCTGTGAGGGAATGTGGGGTGATTCGGTACTGCAGTAGATACCTTTGAAGTTTCGCGTTGATATCTCCGGAATCCTTTTGGCTCGCTCTTAGAGATGCCTTAAAACCTTGAACTAGCCTTTCTGCTTGTCCATTAGTAGCAGGATGATAAGGTGCTGATGTAATGTGCTTAATACCATTCATTCTCAAAAATTGTGTGAATTCATGGCTTGTAAAGCTAGCACCATTATCGCTCACCACAGTCAGTGGTAATCCATACTGTGCAAATAGATGACGTAAATGTTCCACCGTCAAACTGGATGTCATATTTTTTACGGAAATAACTTCTACCCATTTTGAATAGGCATCAACTACGACAAAAAACATTTTCCCCATGAATGGTCCTGCGAAGTCAATATGAATCCGTTGCCATGGACCATTTGGCCATTCCCATGGGTGTCTTTTGATTTTTGGTGGTTCATTTCTAGTTGAAACGCAGGCAGAACAATTTTGCACAAAGTTCGTGATGCTTGCATCGATTCCTGGCCAATAGCAGTAACTCCTTGCTAGAGCTTTCATTTTTACGATTCCTGGGTGTCCTGTATGTAGTTCTTCTAAAATTAACTTTTGATACTTCTCTGGAATATACACCCTATGGCCATACATGACGCAACCTTGCTGAAAAGATAACTCCGATTCTCTTCCTTTCCATGGAACCGGTAAGTCAGATCCTGTACGTAAAGCTTCATAAAGTTCCACCAGCTTACTATCAGTCTTGGTAGCTTTTGCAATTTCCTTGGAAGTTACTGGCATCATTTCTATTCTATCGATGTTTGCGATATCTGCATCAGTTACTCTTTCCCCTTCGTCTGATTCTAGTGGCAATCTGGATAAAGCATCGGCATTCGCATGCTTTTTGGTATTCCGATACTTGATGGTGTAACTAAACGCTTGTAGAAATAAGGCATAGTGTACCATTCTTGTTGCAGAAAGAGATGGTAAACTCTTATTCGGAGCAAAAATTGATACTAATGGCTTGTGATCAGTTACAAGATGAAAATGACGGCCAAATAGATACTGATAAAATTTTTTCACTCCCCATACAATGCTTAAAGCCTCTTTATCAATTTGCGAATAATTTCTCTCTGTGGTTGTCAACGACCTTGAAGCAAACAGTATTGGTTTTTCAGACCCATCAGGCATTATATGGTTCAGAACCGCTCCAATACCCACTGGTGATGCATCTGTTTGAAGAACCAAGGGTAACTTTGGATCGTAATGGCACAGGACTCTTCCAGATGCTATTTCTTGCTTCAACTTTTGAAATGCATTTTGACAATCTTTGTTCCAAATAAACTTGTTTCCCTTTTTGAGTAGACTATTTATTGGTGCAGTTAAAGTTGCTAAATTTGGAATGAATTTGCCATAATAATTAACTAATTCCAAGAAACTCTTTAGCTCTGACACATTTTTCGGGACTGGTGCTTTTAAAACTGCTTCAATCTTTTCTTGAGTTTTATGGAGTCCAAATCGGTCGATTCGATGACCACAGTAGTTTACAGATTCTTTGAAAAATTCGCTTTTATTCTTGTTAACTTTTAATCCATGGTTTGCTAACCGTTGCAACACCAACTCTAATCTTTCTAAATGTTCTTTATCATTACAGCCAGTTATAGTGATATCGTCTAGAAATACATGTACTCCCGGTATTCCGGATAACACCTGTTCGATACTGCGCTGCCAAACTGCCGGAGCTAACGCTATTCCAAAATTCATTCTTTTGTACCTAAATAGACCTTTATGCGTATTAATCGTTAACAAATGACGATCTTGTTCTTCTACCATCATTTGTAGATAAGCCTCAGTTAAGTCAATTTTGGTGAAAGTTTCTCCTCCAGCTAAATCCACAAAGATATCTTCAATTCTTGGTAGAGGATACTGCTCTATGTTCAGTCCTGGATTTATTGTTACCTTATAGTCTCCGCATATCCTCAACTTGCCGTTTCTTTTCAAAACTGGAACAATCGGTGTGGCCCACTCACTGAATTTAACCGGTTCTATTATATCTTCAGACACTAGTCTCTCCAGTTCTGCTTCTATTCGCTCCTTAATAGCAAATGGTACTGGTCTGGGTTTGAAAAATACTGGCGTATACCCTGGTTTCATTTGTAATCGGCATGAAAAATTTTCTAATTTACCAATTCCAGGTGTGAAAATTTTCTCATACTTCAGCAGTAATGCTTGCAAGACCCTGGTTCGGGACTGTTGTTGATCCGAGTGAATGGCTTTAATTTCTCTCCAATCCAGAGTGAACATCCTCAACCATTCTCGCCCAAACACTGCACTTACTCTTTCCTTCACTAAGTATATGGTTCCTCGACTCCTTTGGTTCTTATACTGAATTTTGACATCCGCCTCCCCAGCAGGTATAATGGCAGAATTATCAAAATTTCGCAGAATCATAGTTGTAGGATTAATTAAAACTTTAGGACATAGTTTCTTAAAATCATCGATATTCATACATGTGATTGCCGCTCCCGTGTCTAACTCAAACTGACATTTCTGGTTCTCTAGAAATATGTCAATCATAATGCGATCCCTTGCTTTTGAACTCGATTTCACTTTGAGCATCGAAGATTCTTCAGTCTCAGATTCAATTTGTCTCACCGGTCTATTCTGATTCATTTTATTTTGCTTCCCCTTAGACCGACAGAGCCTCGCCAAATGCCCTTTTTTCCTACAACAGCGACATTCTGTATCTTTAAACGGACACTCGTGTGCTAAATGCCTTGTACTGTCGCATCGATAACACCTGAGAGGTTGAGATTCTTTCCTAGGCACTGTTTGTTTACTCATTTTGTCAACACCGTTTGAACTATGGACTTTATTAATAGAAAAAGTTTTGCTTTGTATTTCTTGTACATCTCTTTGAGCTGATTCCATAGCAAAAGCAATTTCCTTAGCTTTAGCATACGTCAATTTATTTACAGATATGAGGTTCTTTTGAATCCCTTGATCATTTAAACCCATTACAAGTTTATCTCTTAGCATAGTATTCAGATTAGTGCCAAAATTGCAGTTAATTGATAAATTTTGAATTTCTGCACAATAGGTAGCTATTGACTCACCTTCTCGTTGCAATCTTTTATAAAACCTGTATCTTTCGGTCATCTCCAATGGCTTTGGACTCAGATGATCTTTTAAAAGATTCACCATCTCTTCAAATTTCAGTTGAGACGGTGCTTTCGGTGTAGCCAGCGTCTTCAACAACTTGTAAGTAGAGGCACCCATCACACTCAATAGTGCTGGTCCTTGTTTCACATCGGGGATTCCATTGACGTTAAAGTAAGATTCCAATCTCTCAACGTAGCTGGTCCAGTCCTCCGTTGTGGGCTCGTATGATTCAAAATAAATATTGGATCCCATCCTATCGTCGCCAAATTGTTAAGTTGTTGAAGTAAGCTATTTATTCAAACGTAACAAAATATAAAAAGCAATGAATTTAGATACATTCCTAAACTGAAGTTCAATTTGTTTTATCGTCGCGAGACACCATCGCAAATCACGTGCCATAATCTTGAATATCTTTCTTAGGAGCACTAGTATAAAATACTCCTAGCACTAGTACATAACACTTATAACTGTGATATTTAAAAAATACTTTTCTTTATAGCTTTAAATTTTTTACTAATTTCATCAAAATGCAAATCTTAATACCTAAAAATGCATTAAAAAAGTTAATAAAACCTAGTTGCGTAACCGGTGATAGTTGGGATCTTGTTTCTATACAGGGTGGTCCTAAATTCCTAAATTCGTGGTACAAACTGGGTAGGGTTAGGGTATAGGTAGAGGAGACCTAGACAAGCATATTTCGAATAGGAAGAGGGGCGGAGATACACCGTTAATGAGCTAGGACCTAATGTAGTGCGAGAGCGTTACAAAAGGACTTTTGCCAAGGCAAATTTAACGAAAAATAACATAATGAAATGAAAAAATTTATTGCATAAGGTACAGCAGTATTCGTACTACTTACACTATAAATTTGATAGAAATTGGACCACTTTCTAAACCGTGGGGTGAGTTTTAAAACGCGCTGTATTAATCTTTTAGCCAAAGAATGGAGATCCCTTAATGGTATTTAGAAAAATGATGATCGGGTAAGGAATTTTCAATGATCATACATTGATCATTGAAACTGTATGATCATTGAAAATTCCTTCCCCAGTCATCATTTTTCTAAATACCATTACACTAATTTAAAGGAACTCCATTCTTTGGCTAAAAGATTAATATTGCATGTTTTAAAACTCACCCTACGGTTTAGCAAGTGGTCTAATTTCTGTCAAATTTATGATGTAAGTAGTACGGATACTGCTGTACCTCATGCAATAAATTTTTTCATTTAATTATGTTTTTTTTCGTTAAACGGGTCTTGGCAAAACGTCCTTTTGTAACGCTCTCGCACTACATTAGGTCCTAGCTCTTTGACGGTGTAATTCCTATTGGAAATAGGCTTGTCTAGGTCTCCTCTACCTACCCTACCCAGTTTGTACCACGAATTTAGGACCACCCTTTATAGTTCAAGCAAACGTCTCTTCCTCTTTCGATCAACTATCCCTTAACTTCCACCTGTCTCCCCTCCGAAATACTAGTTCCAGCGTTGTCAAAATCACGTGACCCTTTTACTATCGTTGGTTTAGCAGGAATAGTTTTAGGTCCTCTCCCTCGTTGCAAATATCTAGCTTTGGACCTGATTATGACTTAATTTTTTGGAGGATGTTTTGGCTTCTCCCGGAATAAATTTCTATTTACCTCACTGAGATCTAGAACAGAGGGGACCGCTCATCTTTAGGATCTCTCTCGGAAGATGGGACCTTAATTAAAATCCCATTATCTGATCTCATCTTAAATGTTAAAAAATGAGTTTAAAGACTTACTTTTTATGGTAAAGTTTCCAAAAAATTTTCTGTTGGAGAACCCCCAGACCCGCTTCTTTCCCTGCAGGCCATCACCGAAGTTTTTCCAATAATAGATTTCAATTTTCAAAATTCTTCTGGAGAAGAACCCCCCCTTCTTAAATGTAGTTGCCCCCCATGACTAAGGGCCACATGCAGCTGCCATCGAATCGAATCGAATATCGAATATTCGTAATGGCATCGTAAATCGAAAAAAGCGATTCAGCAGTGTCACAATCATTTTTCTCCATGACATCGGCGCTCACAGGTCGACCAATGGAGTAACTTCACCTGACGTAATGATCACGTGTCAACTACCAGTATTACTAACGCCATCTGGTGATGAATTGACCCCATTGGACTCGCTTCCCCTGACGTAAGGATCACGTGCTAACTACCATCCAATCAGAACTCACTTCGATTCACGTGACCAATATTCGAGACCCTCCGGAGGACTCGAGCCGCGCCTGGTCATTTTTGATCACGTGACTCGATACGAGTAGCAGAAGTAACAGGTTGATAACCTGTTATTTCGATTTTCGATGGCAGCTGCATATACGCCTAAAAGGGATAAATTCAGAAATCGTGCAATAAATTCAACATTTACAGATAAAGTAAAGAATTCCAATTAACTAATTAAATTACAAATCGACATCACAAAGAAAAGGATGAACAGATGGTCCAAAACCAAAACGGTGCTTCCTTTCTTAATTGAATCCGCGAGCGCGTTTTTAATTTTAATAACCATTATTCTTGCTATCTAACCTAAAATTTTCTCTTATTTCGTCACTTTTAATTAAAATATCAAGTAAAAACAAATAATGTCCTGTCCTCCATAGCCAAGGTCAAGTGGCCGAAATTTAGTTCAGGTTTTGCTTGTTGAGAGAGAGGGCGTTAGTGTTTAGAATCTGTCTCTTCTGCTCTGTGAAATTTATAAAGTATGACGGCAAAAAAGAAGAAGGCTAAGCGGCCAATGAAGGACAAGCAAATGTCTCTAATATCTATACCAATCATACCAATACCAATAATAAATAAGTTTGTTTATTTGCGGTATTTGGATTTTATGTGTTATTTTTACGGTATGATTCTGAATTGTTTTGTGCTTATTCTTTGTTTAACCATATTAAACGGTTTGTAAAGTTTATGATTTTCTTCGTACGTGACATGTTGATGGTTAATCTATTTTTGACGTCGCATCAGTAAGAAAAAGGGTGTATCTAGGTTTACATTTTCAGAAAGTGATATAATTGTGTACCCTTGATGAAATCAGCTACGTTTTACTTATATTTTTAGCTTTTATACCCATGTCGGATATTTTTCAAGACTTCACTTGTTTAATGACAAAAATTTATTATCAAATTAAAAATTGTTATAAGATGGTTGATCAAGAGAAAAGATAGCTGTTTCTCATAAAAATCTTGTTAGATCCTAGCAGAGCCCACACCCTTGGCACGGAACTTGAAATTGCTTGGCGCCATCTCGTTCTGGATTAGCACTATTTTTCGGTTAGTCACCAAGAGTGTGGGCTCTCGTGGGATGTAAACAAAAATCTCAGCAAATCTTTGAAGAGAGCCCACCAGGATATTTACCTATATACTTCGTAAGATCCTAGGTAAGGCGTTCACTATGTATAATAATCGGTATCTAACTTGCAGTCTTTATTAAGAGGTTCTTTGGTATAGTAAGATTACTTTTGACCTACAACTTAAAACCAAATGAAATGTTTGTTGTTATTTTTCTATTTTAATGTTATATGCTTTTATAATATTTGACTTTTTTATAGGTGTCAAAGAAAAAACAGATTCAGCTCTGAAGCATATCATGTAGTTTTTAAGATACACCATCAATATGATAAGTGCCCTTATTCCAAATTTCCGCCAGGTTCAAGGAAATCATGGAAAAAATTATACAGTATGTGCAACTTTTTACTTTATTTTCATGGCCAATCAACCTATAAGGTCAAGAAAAAAATGATTTTGGAACTTGTAAAATGATTTTTATGAAAATAAAATAGGGTTCTATTTTAGGATTAGCCGGGCAACTTTTGTCAATCGGGCTATGTTTTATAAATTACTCCTTAATACAAAGAAAGTTCAAAAGCAGCACTATTTGTTGATAATATTTTAATATGTGATCGTTTGGAAATTTTTCATAAAACTTTGCACTTATGACTGGCTATGGCTAATAAATCCTAAATTAGTATCAAAATAGGGTTGTATTTCTGTTGTAAAATAAAAATATTTTTAATTAAAAAAATGAATTGTGTGCGAAATCACAAGATGTTAGATTGTTATTTGCATGTATATTCCATTAAATTTATAACTAATTAAAGAAAAATATTAATAGAAAATTAATTTTAAAAATTTTCTTTTAACCCTCAAACTAGTATGTATGTATTCTAAGCAGGGTTGGAAAAAAAAATTTTTTTAAATAAAAAACAAAAAACATGTTTTATTTGTTTTACACAAGTTTTTTTGTTTAAAACGATTTATTTGTTTCTTTTACCCTCGACTTAGAAATGATAAAAAAATCCATTAGTTTTTTAAAATTTTAATTTGACTTTTCAAATGGAAATTAGATTAATAAAGCTATACATTTAAATACACCACAAACAGTTAGTTCTTTTAAATGATTTTTGTAAGTTTTCTTCACAGCATCATGCTCTTTATCATGGTGATTTGGTGGTTTGTACCCAAGCCTTATACTAAGCACCATCTTTTTAGGCTCTGGGTGATCCATACATGAAAATAGTAAGTTTGTTGCCTAAATAAAGGGAGCAACTTGCTGAAAATTCCATGTGTTTTAAATAATATTTTTTTGCTTTGTTTTAAACATGTTTAAAACAAGTGTTTAAAACAAAGTGTTTTAAACATAACAACCCTGATTCTAAGTTTATTTTCAAAAATATCAACCAAATTATTAATTTTAAAATGTCTTGTTTTAGGTTTTCCAAATTGAAGTTTACACATCTGGAAAATGTCAAAGAATTGAACGACGATATCGTGCCTTTCATTCCTTGCATAAACAGGTAAAATAGTTGTCATTCAAAGTGCATTGTTTGCTTCCGTTAAATACTTTTTAACACATTTAAAAGTATCTTACTGATGGGGCCAAACAACTTGAATTAATGTGGTTAGCAACAAAAATCATTACTTTCACTGATTTGTCATTCAAAGTTTCTATTTTGGCTCACAAATTTAATGTTTAAAAAATATCATGGTGTTCTTTAGCATTTCTGTGTCCAGGGTAAAAAAAGAAAACAGATTTTAAAGAGAAAAAACATGTTGGTAATCTTGCAGTATTTAATCTCTCAGTTTATTTAAGCTGAAATTAGGGTACATGCTGACACCGCAACATATTTTTTTAACCCAAATATTTTTTATTATGAAGAGGTAGAACACAGGAATACAGAACATTAGTTTTGTCGATTTCATCTACCAGTGCCGTAGCCAGAAACAAATTTCGGAGGGGGATGTTGATATTTCGAGAGGGTATATGGGGTATTTTTAGTAGTTTTCTATGATCAAAAAGGAAATTTCCTGAGTTTTGGGGGGATATATCCCCAAATCCCCCCCTCTGGCTAGGCACCCTGAATAAAGCTTAACTTATCTGGTAGATCATATACTGCAAGAATATCAACATGTTTTTTGTTTTTTTTCCAACCCTGGATTAAACTATGTTTAATGAATTCATGAAAAATATTTTTATATTACAATTTCAACAAATATTTGTTTTTCAGCTAAAACACATTATCAATGCTCCTGAATTTCCACCTAAAAAAGTTCGTAACCTTAATCCTAAAGTACTTGAGCAGCGGCGAAAGGGTTTAGAGAGCTATATTCAAGTAAGTATTGTTTAATTCTGATTCTTGCTTTAAATATTTGGTAAATGCATAGTTATTTTCTGTACTTATTTTTTGTTAATTACAAAGTCTCTTCAGAGTTTTAGTTTTATTGCTTTTTTAATGCTATGAGATTATTTAGTTTTCTATTTCCCTTTCTTTAATTATAAATTTTACCTTTGGTCATCATGAGAATTCTTTGTTTTAAAGTATACGAATGCGTTTAGTGATGAATGTAATTATTTTTTGTGAATTTTTTGAAAATCCTGTACTTTGTTTATGTTATGTTATGTTCTCCCCTAACCTTATACTATCATCCATATCATCCAAGTCTTTTCAAAATATAGAGGTTCTACGAAAAACCAATAATTCAAAAGCTAATTAATGTCATCTTTTCTCTAGGACCTTTTGAAACGTAAACCAGTGCCTAAACAGTTGTTGAGTTTTTTGTCTATATCCGGTATTTCACCAGCTTCCAGTTTAAAGTAAGTAAACCTTACATTTAATTATGTTTATAATATTTAGTTACGTACAGATGGTTTTTTCTGAATTAATTCTCTTCTAGATAATTTTCTCAAAGGTTTAAGTGCAATAAAAATTTAAGTTTAAAAAATTTGAAGTAATGATTTTGTTACCTTTTATTATAAATGAAAAGAAAATCATGAATTGAAACCTTTTATTTAAAATCATTTCAACTACTAACTTGAGTGCTAAGAGTCGTTCTATCTTGACTAAATATTCAATTTATTTCAGTTCATTTACTATGGAAGAGAACAGAGAAATAGTTCACCAGCCAGTTGTTATGTACAGACCTAACTTATATGTTGCTGATGATGAAAAAAGTAATATATATTTTTTATTGATTATAAATTTGTTACTTAAGTTATTCAGAGTGTTAAATGTTGAATGTTTAGGTGTAGTTTTTACTGTTATTGTAACAATTAATAACGTACATCATTCAAGGCCGCCAATTAATATCCTGGACTCTCACGAGTGACATCTAAATTAAAAGAAAAATTCCCGGACCTGGAAAAAGTTTTAACCTTCCCCCGAACCTAATAGAATCTCCCCAAACCTTATGTATTGCTCCTATGGAGCTGGCAGGGGCTTCCCCTGAACCAGGTTCGTAGGTTCGGGCACTTTTTCCAGGTCCGAAAATTCCAAATAACTATCATTTGATTCATTGAACTATATTTTTCTACTGAAGCAGTTAATCCTCTCTAATATTGGAGTTAAAGTTACATTTCTGACATTATCAACCAGTACATGTCTACCAAATACAAAGTGTTTTTAATTTTATCTAACAATTTTGCAGAATTTTTCCTCTTCATGGGCATAGCCAGGGTTCATCTTATGGGGGGGCAAGCTGGGTGGATTTTTTTAAAGTTTGTGGAGACCAATTTTAAAGGGCTGTGAGAGAAGACCGTAGCAGTATGGTTTCGAGAGGGTTTTTTAAACCATAATGGAATTAATTACGAAAAAGTTTTTATCTAATGTAAACAAAGTGACTTTTAAGATTTTTAAAATCTTAAACTTAAGACCATGAATGATTCAAACAACATAGTATTCAATAGGTTTTTTTATCCTATGCCTGTGTCCAGCATTTCTGCCATTAATCAATGAGCAGCCAAATACAACAGAGACTGTCTAAAATAGTCGGGGTAAAAACTAGCCTCCAAAGAGTTGTCATTTAAATATTCTAAAATAATGGAGCAGCTCTTGAGTTGGTCATGCGAAAGTAGGCTACTGGAACTGAACGAGGCAAGGTACTGGGGATCAGTGGCGGATCTACGGGGGGGCTTTCGGGCTGAAGCCCCCCCAAAACGTCTAATATTTTACTAAGTTTGTCAAAACGCAAAAAATCTATATCCGAAATTCGGATGAGGCGTACCAAAACGAATTGAAAAAGTGGGGTTTTTTACTTAAATTTCCAAAAATTTTCGGGGGGAGGACCCCCAGACCCCCCATTTAGTGGTTTGAGTAGGATAATTCACTACATTTTCCGTATTACCATTAACAAGAAGATTCAATTCGGATTGTGAAAATTCTTAGCCCCCCCCAAAACCAAATCCTGGATCCGCCACTGCTGGGGATCCTGATATCCCTCTTCAACAGGACATTCCACCTCTTACTCATAGCTGCGTCTGTATACAAGGATTTTATGTGGGACTTTAGCTTATGATTGATTATTCTTTTGATATTACGCACAGGCAGAGGGGAATTGGGTTGGTCCATAAGAGATATCCAACTTTAGCCAGTATATCAGCCTGCTCATTACCCTAAATGCCACAGTGACTTGGAATCCACTGAAGAACTACGTTTTCCCTGTTCCTCTTTAAATCCAAAAGCTAAAGTATTCAATAGAAAACAACTTAAAAATTCTTTGTTAATATTAGGGACACTGAAAAGACTTAATCTGTAAAATTTAGTCTATTTGACAAAAAAATTTTGTAAAAAAAGTTCATACTAGATCTTAATTTTTAGGCATGCGGCTAAGTATCATAGAACTTGATTTCCATATAAATATTAGTTTCTAAGATCAATTCCGTTAGGGGCCATTCATTAATTACGTAAGGGTCCTGAGGGGGAGGGGGGTTGGAAAAATCTCTACATACACTTACTTACTTGGGGGTGGGGGGTCAAACCCATTCTTACGTAAGATTTTCCAAGTTAATGCAAACAAATTCCAATTATTTTAATCAAATTACTATTGAATAACCCCAGAAAAATTTTAAAATGCTGACGATCTCGGTATATAATCGAAGCTTTAATTTTAAAAAAATGAAGGTATATTAGATGTATCTTTTTTATTGGAGTAGCATTAAGTTAAGATAAAAAATAAAACTGTTGAATCTATCTTCCAGTTATCAAAAGTCGAAACAAAGCAAAAGCAAAAAGAGAGATAAGCCTTTATTAGTTGGTTTCAATTTTTTTTTGTTCTAACATTTTATTATTTTGAAAAACGAAATGGAATATCTTACGTAAGAATGGGGGGGAGGGGTTTGAAAAATATCACGTACCCTTACATGGGGGTAGGGGTTGTCAAAAATTGCCAAAATCATCCTTATGTAATTAATGAATGGCCCCTTAACGGTTCCAATAAATATTGCCAAGCTGTTTTTTAACTACATATATTTAACCATCAACAACTTTTTATGGTTTTTATTGACATGACTGAATAAATTAATCAACGAGTTTGAAATTATTTAGTAATATTTCTAATTTCCAGTGCCGTAAAGAGCTTAGCGATATTTAGTGTGACCGTGAATAAAATTGAATCAGTTATAAGTAATTAATCAAACTATTTTTTATACAGGTTCATTATCAAATGTTGTCAGCCAAGGTCTTTTAATGGCTTTCTATTCCTCTGATGAAGATTGAGTTTTGAGATTAGGGATATTGTTTGTTAAAAACAATCAGATTAGTTGTTATTGAGATGTTGATAAGTGATCAAAGTTTCTAATTTATTTTTATTTCTCATAGTTGATGCTTTTTTTCTTACTTTTAGATTGAAATTTCCTAATATTTATCATTCATGGTTATTATTTTCTGCTCAGTTGTTTTGTTTACATATATTGTCAATGATTTAAGATACTTTTTTGTTCATATATGTACTTTAGTATCACTTGATCTGTAGTAATATTAATTTAAGGAATAAATGCAAGAGCTTGTCACAATGTATAGTAATTCAGGTGTAACATCCTTAAATTTTTCTTTAAAATTTCTTTCCCTTTCAAAAAAAATATTGTTAAGAATCAATTTTTATCCCATTTATTTTGTTTTTGAATTATGACTTCTGAGAAATTTTTCTTAGAATTGTTCTTATAATTTTTCTTTTTGTTGTGGCAAACTAATTTGTGATATTTGCAATTGTTTTGTTATGCATAATTTCACTTGTTCCTTCATCAGCTGGCTATAAAGTCAGTAGCAAATGTGCCTTTTAATCTTTTATTTTATCCTAAGTTAAAAAGTGATTTAATGTATTGATACAATTATTTCCCTAGTTTTTTTGTTTATTTATTATTCTTTACTGTCTATGAACTGCATATGTTAGGAATGTCATCTGAGATTATGATAATCTTGAATCATGAACGTGCATAAATGATGTATTAGATATAATTTGAAATAGTTTACAGTAAAATTGCAAGAAGATGAAGGTGATATGTAATAATCAATGATATTCCCGTTCTAAATCTTGCAAAACACATATAGTATTTTCCAAACTAAGTTTTTAAGAATGGTTTTTGTAAGGTGTCTGGTGAAGAATGTGTTAACCAATATTAGCTTAAAATTGTCGTATATTACCTTCATCTCTACTGGAACATTTAGTTACATTTGAATCGATGAAATCTTACCTTGTGACTGTCAAAAATTAGTTGAAAATTTGCTTTAACGGCCTTTTTATTTTAAATTCTAAAATTATTATTATTGAAAAAAGCTTGATAGCCTTCTTAGCATTTCCCCTTTTAACAAATTCGTTTTTACATGTTTTTGATCTGTGTTTACTGCCCTTAGTTATTTCATTAGTATTGAAATCAATTTTTAGATTCATAACACAAATCTTGTTGAGAATGTATCTACTTTTAAAATTTTGCACAAATATCAATGTTTTCATAGTTTGAGAGGTGCACATTAGAAAGCAAAGTTTTGACTGTGATCCTGTTTATACACAAATTGAGGTGGTTTTTGTTTTCTTTTTGTAAATGTCATATTTATATACCTATTGTGTCAAAGTGAGTGGCAAAACTTTAAATCCTAATTCAGCAATGAACTAGTATGTACAACAAATATAAAATAAAGAAACATATCTAAAATAAGTATTTACCTTTAGGGAAGTGATATTTATAATTTAGATTAGTTTAAAAATGTTAACATTAAGAAAATATTTACTCAATATCATATTCAGTAGTGTTAATATTTTAATATTATTCTTCATAATTTTGTATTCTAGAAAAAGAAAAAAAATATATGTATATTCATAAAGACCTTACAATCTGTATAATATCTATTCAACCTTTATACCTATTTCTCTATTCAACTGAATTAGAATAAATTTGCTTTAGTTTTAACATCTAAAAGATTTTATTATTCTTATTGAAAAAAAAGATTGATTATTTTTCAAGGTGTACCCCAGATTTCCAGGTTTTTCAATTTACTCCTCTGGGGTTCAAAATAAACAATCGTTGATTTTTCTCTTTTGTAGTTATAATATCAGTATTTGCATTTTTCAGGAAAATTTGTTTTTCTTCTGCATTTTTTCATGCAAAGTCTGCTTTTCAAGCTTTGAACTGTACGTTCTTAGATTGTAATTGTCTTTAGTTTTTTCTCCAATATTTTAGGGTGATTATCCTGATTTTACTCTTGATCACAATTTCTCCTGATTATATTTTACTGCTTTTAAGTCATATTAAAACTTTGGGTATATTTTGCACTTCATACATTTTTTTTTCAAAAAGAAAGATAATTTTGTTTAATTAATTGTTTTACAATATTAAGCTAAATATGTTTTTGTTTTCTGTTTCTTCTGAGTAAAAAGAAACAACTTATGGGATTACACCAACCTTAAAAACTTCTTGTAACCTAAGTATGTAATAAATATTTAAAAAAATTTATCTGATTTAATTTAAACCAGTGGTTCTCAACTTTGTGTCTGCTCAGCAAAAGGGTTGCGTGAAAGGACACACAAAATCAACATGAATTTTTAAAATGAGTGTCCTAAAAAGTGAGATTTGAGATGAATACATCTGTGTTGATGGTTATTGAATTAATGAGGTTCACACAGCCACCACGACAGCATAATGTTAAAAATAATTTACTGTACTTATGAGCCATTTAAGTTGCCTTGTGTTTAATGGTCTACCTTAATTTGCAAAATATACTACTAGAAAAAATCAAATCTATTTTTATTTAGTTGTGACAGAAATTAATGTATATTTTAAATGATTTATAATTAATTAAAAAATCTTGTAAATTTTTATTACACTTTGTTGTGAATTATGCTCTTTACCCTTCGATTTAAACGTGCTGAACAGTTTTAAGTGATAGATGGTTAGGGTGGTCTTAAGATTACATTTAATTCACATTGATAAATTGTCCACAGACTTCTACAAGTTGGTTACCACTGGTTTAAATTAAAATACTTCAACATTTGGACATTATTTTTTTCATACTCAATTTATTATGTTCAATGTTTTTGTGAAATCATTGGATCTAATATTTTAAAATAAGACAATCTGGGTCAAGGTGCAAACTGAAGAATCTTTCCACCTGATTACCTAAAAAACATAAAATCTTTAAAGTTAATAGGTGTTTAAAACTTTACGAACAGATATCTATAGAGCTTGATTATGTTTTTCAAGGTCGAATTATACTATGAAAGTATCGGTTAGGTTAGAGATCCTCAAATTAAGGCCCACAGATTTTTATTTATTGCATACATGTAGTATTGATATTATGATATGTTTGTTTTAAAATGGCAGTAAATTGCAGCTCTGTACATGGTTAGGAGTTGGAGATTAATTTTGACTTCTAAAACTGGTGCTGCAGATTGATATAGAAAAGTTTTAATATTTTACAGCTCTTAATTTTTTTTCTCAGAATTTTATTAACACTTACTTAAAATTTTCAAAAGACCAAGTCACAAAACATCTTTTATTTCTTTGAGTTTTTAAATTTTAAGAAGTCTAATTATCTGGCTCAAGCTTTATTTATTTTGTTATCAGTTAGATCCCTTCTTAAAATGTTTGGGGATCTCTGAATTAGATTCATAAGATAAGTGTAATTACCCTAAAAATCAATATATTTTGTACGTGGAACAAGTTGCTTTTTTATAAATTTAAGAAATATGTTTGTCTTTATTATAATACCATAAATACAGGGTGTCCCAAAAAAAGACTGACACAAATCGATAACTAATAACTCGAAAACGAAAAGAGATATAAATACGCGGTTTGTTGCATCCTACACACACCTAAGACTCCCAGGGGTAGGATGTAACAAACCGCATATTTTTATCTTCATTAGTTTTGGAGTTATTAGTTATTGATTTTTAAAACGTGTCAGTACGTTTTTGGGACACCCTGTACAAATTTTATGTTTAATCAAATGTTAAGAGATAAAATCATTTGTTCTCATTTATAAGAATAAATTCCGTAGAAAAGCTTATGTAGTGCAGTTAACAGTTTAGATACTTTTATGCAATAACTGTTAATTTCATGATCATTGCACTGTTTCTTGCATTACTGTATATATTTGTCAAAACTGTTAACAAAATATTATCTTTTTTTATCTATAAAGGCTTTATTTTCGACTATGAATGTCAAATTTTAAATTTACGCGTTCATTGGTTTCATTTTTCCCAATTGGTTAAAAGTAAGCAGTTTTTGTGAAAGAAGTGCTATTTTTTACTTTTAAATTGCTGTTCACTGTTTAAAAGGTATGTATTATCTTGAAAGTTTTGTAATTAGTTTGCTGGTATAATTATTTTTCTCATTTGATTTGTATTTATGATTTTTTGAAGCTTTCATTTTAATTTTAGAGCAATATTTTCATGAATAATCCTAGACTGTTACTATCTACTTAATAAATGTTAGTTATGTACTAATTTTATTAAATTGTATTTCTTTAATAAAAGTGATTGTAAAGCAAGCTCTACACCTTATTCCTTTAAAATACAGTGATTCATAACATAAATAAGTTTCGCCATATCTTTAAGTTTTATATTTTCTTGAAGTTAATAAAATTAGAGTAAGTTCTGATGTTTCATCCAAATATATCTGTCCTGGGAAAAATAAGTGATTTACATCTACCCATTTCTCATAAGAAAATAATACCTCATTTATTGAATTGAGGTCCCAGTCCAGAGGGATAACATCCAGTCACGGTCCAGTATTCCCCCAATGGTTTAAAATAACACACAGTTTAAATGGAATATTTTATTTTCATAATTTAATAAAGCATGAATATAACTAAATTTAAAAACAGAAAAAAGCTGATGTAAACAAAGAGGAGTTTTACACATAAAATGGCAAGCGCATCACTCATTAAAACAAATCACTCTGTGCCTTCAGTCTCACGTGCATTCTAACTGTCTCGAAGCGCGAAAAATTAAAAATGTGGAAGCGCAAAACTACGCCGATAAATTCTCTTAAAAAACTAGGTTGACGTAAAATATCAAACACATGCTGAAGATTCAAAAACGAGTTAAGTATCTGTATTATCATGGTAAAAACCCGGAGTTCATGGATCTTCAGAAAAGTTTTTCTTTTTTTATATAATTATTCTCTTGACTAGAGTCTTCAAATTACATTGGATGCATTTTAATCTCTAGAGTGGATCTTGCAGTAAGGCTTTCCGCCCTTGGCGTAGAAGCTCTGGCCCTCCAATCCTCTGAGGCACTTCTGCAAAAAGGAAGGGTAAAATTATCCATAAATGATGATACTGAAAGCAAAAATTGAAGCATAAGAAAGCATAACTAAAAGGGAAATTCGGAGTACAATATAGTAGTATAAATCATTTTGAATGTAATAATGTAAAATCTTGCCCTTTGATTAAGGGAAACATATTTATGATTTATGGAAGTTCACAACTAATTTATAAGAATACAGACACATAGTTTGTTTTGTATGTATAATTGTATATACATATTTCTTTATATTTTAAAGTTATATCTCTACCTAATAAATTTGAAATTATCTTTTGAAAATATTATTTTTACTTCCCTTATTGACCAACTACACTTATTGTCACACCACGCCAAAAAATCGCAAATCTTTATCGGTAATTTTTTTTCTCAAAACATTTAACAAGTGTCTTGGGAACACCACTTCCAAGCTTACATACACAATCTTAATTCCCAATAGATTTGCTCTGATTACTAAGTAATCCCGATTTGGGTAACAATTCAATTCCGTTATCTTCTGTCCCATTAAATATAGCCAATTTATTTTAACTCCAAAAATTAGATAAATCTCCAATTGCGAACTAAAAAATTAAAATATGTAGTTATACTAATGAAAACCTTAAATATTTGGCGATATTTAATGAGACAATAAACGGAGTTGACCTAGTGCAGTGGTTCCCAAAGTGGGTTCCGCGGAACCCTGGGGTTCCGCGAAGAAATTTAGGGGTTCCCATGGGACAAACTTTATTTCATTAAAAAAATTAGAATGGTGAAATAAGAATGGACAGCGCCGCCCCCCTTTTACCCAAAAATGTTCTCAAAATTAGTTAAAACCTTACTTTTACCAGTCGAATTTCAAAATTTTTTTTCTGGGGAAAAACCCCCAGACCCCCCCACGGTATAACAAGGGGATCTTGTGCGATACTTTTTGGAAAATCCCTAACATTTTGACATTTTTTGTCAAAAGATAAAGGTTATGGTCAGGAAAATTCTCCCCTTGGCCCCAAAAAGCTTCTTAAAATGGTTTAAAACTCTACTTTTACAAGTCTAATTTCAAAATTTTTCTGGGGGAGGCCCCCATACCCCCCAGCGGTACTAGAAGGGGATCTTGCGTGATACTTTCAGAAAATCACCAAGAATTTGACATTTTAGCCAAAAGGTAAAGGGATTGTCTGGAAAAGTGCCCCCCTGGACCCGTGCTGGATCTGCACCTGGTTTCATTTAATATCATATGTATTAAATTTTGAAAAGTCGTTGATTAAAAAATATTCAGGGTTCCGCGATCATCGGTAACTAATTTTGGGGTTCCATGATCAAAATAGTTTGGGAACCACTGACCTAGCGAATCCGTTGAAACGCCTATCCGATAAACTACTTTAGTTTGTATCGAAATTTGGTAATTCAATCGATTTTTGGTATTTGGTATTCTAACATATCAATATTCATATATCAATTTATCCCACGGTCTTTTTTCTACGATACTAAAGTTTGCTATTAAGTTTCTTTACATTTTAGCATTCAAAATTTGCTAATTAACCGGAATGTATCCAAGAGCGCCCTAAATGTCTATTGAATCCTATGGAAAATTTTGGGTGGCTTGGACTATAGAGCTTACTTACCGTGCATTTGAAGCATTGCGAATGGTAGTTGTTGCTCAGAGCCTCCACCCACCTGTCTCCGGCTTCAATGGGGAAACCGCACCCCACACACTTCGTGGTGAAAAGCTCATTCCAATCTGAAGAAAATATCTGTTATAATAACTTTATTCATAAAAAAGCATTGTAAATGCCAATATACAATTAATGTTTTTATTAGGTTTATCAACAGTGGTGAGCTGACAACTATCTGTAGTCAATTGTAAACGAGTTGCTCATTGCGAAAATTACAAATATTCAATAAAATATCCTTATTTAACCTTAACGTCGCCTTAACCTAGTGTTGAAAGTATAATAACCGGTAGTGTATAGATTAAAATTAGATTCAGCTTTGACATGAAAACGATATTCTACCTTTTTCACAGTATGGAAGACCATCTTCCATGTAAAAGGAACTATTTCCAAAAGGCTTGGAGCAATAACAGCATACGAAGCAATTGGGATGCCATTGTTTATCAAGAGCATTCAAACAATCCTGAAACACAAAATTGAAGGAGCTTAATAGTTATTTTTATGCTTCTATTGGTTAATTTTACAAAATATGCATATAAAAAACAATTTTATTACTTACAATCTACACTTATTTAAACTAAAGCAAACGAAAATTAAGTAGCAAATTCAAATTCAAATACAAAATCAAAATACAAATTCTTGATGAATAATCTGAAACTTTTTTTATCTCAGAAATTAATATGACACCGTAGAAAAAAATACAAAACAGATTTACAATAGAATTATCAATAGAAAACTTGTTGCCTCTCAACGAAATTAAAAACACAATAGAAATAAAAAATACTAATAGACTAATAGAAATGCATCAAATTTTTAAGAAGGTTCTCTTTACCCCTTTGATTCGCATTCCGCACTTTGAACAAGTTGGCGCCAAATGCACTTCGTAGCAGTTTTCGCAGTAGAGCTGTCCCCTGTCTTCTACAAATCCTATATTGACTAGGGACGTCTGACACCTGTTGTTGGCACAAATGAAGTGATCAGGACACCAGGATTTGCCCAGGGCGACGACAAATGGGCCTCTGAAAAAAGAAAATGTAATATTAATGCTATGGCAACTCTATTTTGAAAGTTGTCTTCATGTTTTTACTGATAATTTTATTGTAACAGATTTTCATAGGAAAATAAGTGAAAAAGAATGGGGAAAAAATAGAGAAGCTGCAACTTTACTTGATGCTAAAATTTAAGGGTGTGTACAAAAGATAAATTTAACACTACTAATTTTTTAAGGGTACAAGGACATGCTCGGTGACGAAAAAAGACGAAAATTAGGTTTTACTATAAGGGCCATATTTTTAAAAAAATTTAAATGTAGGATTTCAAATTTTTTTGTACATAGAAATAGAACTACAGTAACCAATTTCAATTGTAAATAATAACTCTCTGAGAAATATTAATATAGGTGAAATTTTGAGATTCTTAAACACATACTTGTAATTAGGTACCATTTCCAGAAAAAGTATTCAATATTTTTGAAAAATTCTTTCACATATATGTTAAGAACTATTTTTAAAACAAAGAAGACCAAATTTTATAATAAGTAAACATTTGGGTAATTTTTAAAAAAAATTTGAATGTATAATTTTAAAATTACCAATTTTTCTTATGTTTTTAAAAATTGTTATTTTTTAAAAAATCAGGTATGTGTAAAATTAGAAAAAAAGTTGGTCTACTTTATTTATAAGACTGTTAAAAGTATATATAAAAATTTTCAAGCATTTTAATTGGATAGTTTTTTAAAAATGTGTACCTAAAACTTAAAAAAACTAGTTTTGAGATAATAAAGAAAAACGAAAAGACATGGTGGGTTGTGGTGCTTTAATTTACATTTCACTTTAGTTATTTAGGGCATAAATTAATACAAAACATATAAGTGTTATATATTTTAGGAATCAGAAGAAATTGAACTTTTTTTGAGACAAAAAAATAAAAATCGATTTTTTGAAGGTGTTTCATGTCCTTGTACCCTTAAACAAAATTCTAATTCATAATTTCTTCATTTTCCTGAAGTAAAAATGCTATTTAAACTTCAAGGCAAAGTTTAACTTTACATCTTAATCATCCCTTTTATCTCAGAAAGATTATATTATAAACCGAGATTATATTAACAACCAAATATTACCAAGAATTTCGAAAATTTACTAGTTAACAGAAAATGAACAAGATTTTTAACCGCGCTCTCAATGTTTGCTTGCCTGCAGTGCTTTAACTCCTGTAGAACCAGTTTTTCCTTTAGAGTAGTCAGTGTGCGGAAAAAACAACTTTACTAATTTTTCTCTTTAAAACTAGTACTTTAAAGTTGGGATATTGTTTGGATCACCTGCGTTATTTTGCGCAAGTATGAATACTATTTTATTACTTTAAGTAATAAATTATATGCAAGAGGAATGGTATATTCAACAGCAATCACACATAACCTTTTTCAAGATATTTAAAAAGTTTCTTAATTTTGAAGGTAATCAGTCGTCTCTCACCTTATTGGTGTTCCACAAATATTGCAAATGGGGATCCTGGCTCCAGTAGAAACCTGCTGCTTCATCTGCCCTCTTCCCCTCTTGGGGGCAGGTCGAGCCCCGGTGACCCCGGACTGCATAATACCGTCTGTAGAAGAAGGAAAGGAACCACCTGCAGATCCACCCCACATCTTGGGGCTTCCTGTGCTGCCTTGAACTGAAGCCGGCACGCGCGGCTTGGGGCAAGTGGCCGGTGGGGCCTTGGGACCACCGCCGAAATTAGTCTTGGGGGCACCACCGAAATTCGGGGGGCACACCTGGGGGGTCGGGCTGATGGGGGACACTTTGCGGGTGCCACCAAAGTTAGGGGGACAGATCTGCGGGGATGGGGGAGTGGGGCTCAGAGGTTTCTGGGGGCAGACTTGAGGGGCATGTTGGGTTCCGGGGGGTGGACGGTAGGAGGGGAGTGTGGGGGTGGCGTTTGAGGGGAGGACGGGTTGCTCGGTGGTGGAGGTCCTCTGGGGAGGCCACACGAATTTATGACCTGTGGAGAAAAGAGAGAGAAAAGAAGAAAAGAAAGAGGAAGATTGTAGAGAAGTGAGAGAAAGGCGTAGGCCAGTTTAGAAGTGAGGCGTAATTTGGAATATTTTATAGATTTTTGATTTTTATAACTTTGTAAGAGATTATTTTGTTAAATTCTATTTACTTTAGTTATCTAGAAATTTCATCATTTATTTTTATTAGTTGAAATTAAACTGTTAAAAATTTAAAAAGCCTTTCTTTTTTAAACTTCTAAGCAATGTGTGTCTGTAGTTAAATTACCGAGAACACAAATATATGATTTGGTTTAATTTTTGAAATACTTAAAACGTAGTTACACATTAAAAAAAATTTTTAAACACTTAAGAAAGAGTATGCCATTAAAGCTAAGAAATACTTATTCAGTTTTGTTAAAAAGACAAAGAGGCATTTCATTAAGTTTTTCACACATCTAACACGAAAAATTGCTATATTTTTATCATCGAAAACTGAAGAATATTATGATGCTTTAAATATTATCTGAAAAGATGTTATGACATGAAATAATGATTATCAAATAAAATTTATAATAAAAAATGATCATGATGAATAATTATTATCAAATACAAGAGACAAATTACAAACCATTCCGTTGTGCCAATTTTAAAAATGTTCTCAATGCACACATGCTTTATTTAATGATGAATTCTATGAACATGCACCTTAAAAACACTTTTCCATGCTATATTAATAATAAAAAATTTCCTTTTTTATTTAAAAATATTTTTCTTAAATCTTAACCAATGTTTTGAAAGGTTGGAAATGTTTTGTAGTTTAAAAGGTTGAAAATGTTTAAACTTTTAAATAGTTGTAAAAATGTCCAAAATTGAATTTAAAAATATTCCGTTATAATTTAGTTGAAAATAGCTTAATAATTTATATCAATTACCATATTTTTCAAAAGCAAAAACTCAAAGCCATACTTTATAACGATCAATTAAACAGCAAAGCTAGTTACAATGCACTCACTTCAAACTGATAAAAGGATAGAAAAAAGATGTTTAAAGAGAAGGGGTTCAAAAGATAAAAGGGGGATTCTCTACAAACCTATAGTTAAATAGCCAAACAGCGCAAACCGGGAGTTCAAAGCAACAAGGCTTCAACACTCAAACAAATCGTGCATGGATGTACTGAATAAAGATGAGTGGTTCTTAAACTCAACTGAAGCAAAAAAGGACAAATTTAATTAAGAGTGCTTTAATGTGTAACGTTTCATTAATTCTGTATTTTTGCAAAGAGTCTGAAATGTTTTAAAATATATGTCCAAAGATAAAATTTTTAAAAGAGATACTATTTTTTATTGTAATAGTAGAATCTATGTTTTGAGCTTTTAACAAAGTAATAAGACTAGTAGTACAAAGTTAAATGATGAATACTTTCGAAATTAATTTCAGTTAAGTTTGAGAACCATGCTTTATTTTTAAAGCAAACGGATTTTTTGCTAGCGTATAAAAACTGTTAGTAACACACAAAATGATGAATGAATGAACTAAAATAATATGAAACGCATTAAAACGGTTAGTGTAAAATAGTTAAAAATTACTCAAGTTCTGTTTACCCCCCAACTAAACATATTTAATACAGAAAACCAAGACTTAAAACTTTTTAGAAAAAATACCCAAATTGAATCACCATTCATTGAAGAATTTACTATATTTTATAATCCAGTACTCATCCTTAATTAATTTATTAATGCACATAAATACTGTATATATTAAAGTGAGGATGATTAAAGTTTATAGAAGTTCAGAATAACGTCCTTGATTTTACCTGGTCCAGTTACTGTTGTGTTGGTGAAATTTACTGTAGACGGCGCTACAGGAGGGGGTGCAACAGGTACTTGGACCGGCTGAGTAGGCTGAAAAAATAAATATAACTTTCTATTAAAAATTATATGCTGAATTAGTCTTATGAATTATGAAGGTCAATAGCTTTTAATATGATTACTTTAATACCAAAATACTGGGATGTTGGTAAGAAGCACTAAGCAGAAAAGGATTGAAGCTCATGTATGCAAGCTTGATCATGCAGTTGAAGTTTTGGTTGCTTTTCATAGAAAGAGGCAATCATGTATAGAGGGTTGCAAAATTAAGATTCATAATTTTATAACTCAAATAATTGATCAGATCCTAAAGCTTAGCATTCAGTACTAAATATATATCATAGGCCGTATTTGCATCATACTAAAAGCATTTCTGGGTGGCAAGTGGTGGCATTTTTGGTGGCTATATCATAAGCTACAATTAAGGCTTCCAGACGCAACAAATAGCACATCAAGATGAAATAACAAAGGGACTTTAAACGAATTTTAAGATGGTATTTTAAAGGAGTTTTGTTTAAGAAAGTTAATAAGGTTAGTTAAAGTGGGAGACACTCTTGGGTTGATTTTAGTGATACTATTTTCGCATAATTGAACCGTAATTTTCTAATTTGTTTTCCGCTTTTCAGATAGAAGTCCTATACAACGTTTCAAGGCAATCACTAAGCTTTTTCTGAGGGGAAAATTCGCAAAAGTGTAAAGCAAAGCAGGTAAGCAAACTATGAAAGAGGGAGAATGAAGCTCGAAGCAGGTGGTTTACCAACCATTTTGAGGGGCGCAGAAGAAGGGAAAGAGGGCGGCGCCGCAGAGGGCTTGAAGACGGGCGGCGACAGCATGGGCTGAGGGCTCTGGGGCGCCTCCACGTGGTGAACGTCTCCTGGTCTCTGAAACAAGAAACAGGCAAAGCTCCAGACTCCAGACAGTGAATTCCGTTTAGCCAAGCAACAAGCGGAGAGACTGGCTTGAATACGAGAAAAATGAAGGGTACGAAGGAGATGAAAACTTAATGAGGTGATAAAGAATAAATGTTGTTGAAAAGGCAACTTTACCTCAAGTAATTCAGTAATTGGAAACATGTTTTTCATTATTGTTGAAAACTTTTTATTAAATTAAATCAACTTTAATTTCATGAAGCTTTCTAAATATCATTAACAAATGTCGTTTTTCATGAAAGATTATATTTTCCAGCAGGTAACATTTTCTTGGAATTACAGATGAGTTTCGTATGTGGTACATTCAAATATTATTTAGTTTAAAGAAATCGTTTTTTAAATTTTTTTATTATGCTCTTATTCATAAAAAAAATTGTAAAAACTCAAAAACTTTCTCATTCTTATTTCAAATGTCGATAGTGAATGCATCGATCAGAATATTACTACAGTTTTCTTGCTCAATACAATGAGATCTCAATGTTCAATACATAAAATTTATAGCTTCTCTTTTTTAGGACCTGTTGGAAGTTAGACAGTAGCTTCTTGTGGCACTCAAATTCATCTCTTTGGTATTGGTTTTTTGTACAACCAATACGATTTTTTTTCAACTTAATTTGGTCATGTACCTTTCAAACACACTTAACCGTTTTATAAAGAACAGTTCCATAGGCAGTATTTATACCAATATACTTAAAAATTTATTTTCGTGTATAAATGTAACTCGGTGCAATTGTAAAAAAATAGATTATTAAAAACTATATCTAAATTACTACAGATAAAAAACCTATATATTACTAAACACTTAAAAACACTTCAATTCTAATTGTATCTTACATGGAAAGGCACTGGTGAAACGCTCCTGAAGGTAGATGGTGAGAGGGGAGCTGCCAGGGGGGTTTGGGGGGTTGGACTCGTTGGATTTGGCATCGGGGGAGGAACATCATAGTTTCTATAAACATAAGAATTTAATCCTGTAGTACCAGAAAGAATGCAAGATCAAAATTATAAAGAAATTTAAATTAAGATATTTGCAAAACAAGGTACGTATTTTTTAACCGAACATGTTGTCATATGAATAAAATTATCTTTATCAATTTAAAAAATCGACGATATTGTAAGCGAAACAGCAGAAAGATATTATTAAAAGAAACGAGCTCTGCATCTTATGTTAATCTGATTTAAGTTTATAGTTAAGTACAAAATTCAATGAGTAAATTCCTTTTGTATTTCAAAAGAACTTACTGGCTTACAATAAGAGGCTCATATGTTGGGGTTGCTGCAGCAATCTTGGCAGCCAATTTGGCATGACCGTCGCAATATAACTTGTCATTCACGTTGAAGTAACCTGATAAAAATATTATAAATTAAAACTTTCAAAAAAAATTATAATAAAAACTCAAAGGGACTAGACTCTCACCAACGTTCTTTAATGAGGTACCACATGTGCTGCACCTGAAGCATTCGGGGTGCATACTTTTGTCCTTTATTCTTACGAATACACCACTGAGGAAGAGAAAAATTTGTATTAAGTTTTACTCTAAAATTAGAGAGTTTAAAGACATTTTTATCATAAATATTATTCTTCTATTTAATAGTTAATTTTTAGTTATTGTATACTTTAGGTTTTCTAAGATGTGGCTCTTAAGAACACTAAATAAAGCTTCTAAGTGGACTCCTACCATCAGTATCAATGCTCAAACAGCTTTTACTAATAAAAAAATATGTAGAACGTCTTCCATTATATTCCATTAGCCTTTTGGCCTTTCGATATATGTTATTCAAGGAGCACTTTTGAGTTAAGTGTTTTAGAGTAGAGTAGATAATGCAAAATACAGAAACTCAATTGAACATTTGTCTTTTGCATTATATAATAATAAAGGTCATTGAAAAACTTTTAAGAGCATTTTTTGATATACAAATTCTATTTTCTTTCACATTTACACTCAACATTTAATGTTCTTGAAAAGCGTTTTCGTTCATGAAACATTTTCATGTAATGAAATTCTATCTCTCGCGAATTTAGCTCCAGTTGTAATTTACGCCTTAGATTTTTGCCTTCCATTATTTTAAGATCTTATACATCGACTGGTACCATATAAATACCGAGTTTTACAATAAACAATTTAAAATAAATAAAGAAAATTTAATATTTATCACCACTATGGCACCATTAAATTAATTTCCAATAATTACTTTACTGTCCAGGAACCTAGCGTAATGACCCATTCCAAACTACGAATTACTAAATTACTACGAAACTACGAATGCAATAGAACTTATCCGATTCAATTGGGACCAGACCCCGTTCGGATTATCAAAAATTCGGATCATTACATTTTTTTGGATAAAAGGTTAATAGGGTTCTTAGCCAGCCGTTTTTTTTCTTCAGAGTAGAGACCATCAAGATTCTGAGCTAAAATCTTGGCTTTTTCACAAAGAATCGGACCCGAAATAGGGTTTCCCATGGAACGTTTCTGGAAAAAAAACCTTTGACGGCCTCTTCTAAATCTTTGTTGCTGCCTTCTTTAATTTTCTTTAGGAACTTATATCTTCGTTTTTCAAGCACTGACAAGAAGTTTAAAAGCGTAGGTTTGAATTCTGAAAGCGATTTGGATAATCAGCAATTCGGAGAGTCGGTGTTTGGATAATTGGAGTATATCATCTTTCTGTAGTGAGATGGTACTACTGTATCATCTTTCAACTCAACACTTACATGATAGTTTTTCCGCATTCAGGACAGACATTGGGTGCTCCTGGTTTGTCTGTCTCCGAGCGGGGCTTCGTCACAGGTGCAGAAACGGATTTCGTCACAGAGCTAGGCTGCGACTGCGTAGAATCTGAAACGGAATCATCAAATGAACACTTTTTTATGCATTTTTATTACGGTACTTCTAAGCAATAGCCGATATAAAATTCTACTCAGATGTGAACGCACCTTTTCTGTATGCTTGGTCGACGTGGTTCATTTCTCCCCCTCCTCCACCTCCCTCCTTCTCCTCCATGATCATTCTGTAGACGGCCGAGTCTTTGTTAACAGGTTGCTCCTCTTTCATGAAGTTGATGCTGAAAACATCGAAAACAACTATGGATGTGCCAGAAACTATTATACATTTAAATTCCTAGATTTTGGAAAGGACAATTTTACGCCCGGTGAGCCTAAGTCAAATAAAGGAAATAAAATATTTATAAACTGTTGTTTAAAAGTAAATGTTTATTTTTAATTTCTCAAATTTTTATTACTGTTGAATCTTTTCAAATGATGCTAGAGTACTAAGTAAAAGCTTTAAAACATTTATTTTCTTAGTCAAGCATACATATATTTGTCAGAATGAGACGATTCGGAGCGAAACAAAACTGTTTACTCCTAATTTTTAGAAGGATTATGAGAGTTCTATTTACTTTCATTTTATTTCTCGCACCAAAATGGCCGAGCCAAATAGTATTAGACCGTAAATTTGTTGGGGAGACCGGGGTTAGTTGGCATAGTTTTTTTTATCTACAACTCTTTTTCTGTAATACTTAGAGAAAATTTGATTTATACTGTCGATAGTTTTACCTTTGAGCTAAAAATATATACGTCGGGTTTATAACTTCGATACACATTTAATTAACCTAAAATTAGTTCAAAAATTAGTTCTAGCCATATGCCAATTAGCTCCACACCCAGGGCTACTACTCTATGGGTTGGCATAAGCTTATTTGCATATTAATACTTCGGTAAAACGCTGCAGTTTTTGGAAGGAAATTTCGTTATGCCATATTTTGGGAGGTTTCTTCTCATTTAACGTTTCTTAGGGAGACTTTTTAACCCTTCTTTATCCCTCGGTGCCTTCAGGTACTTTTAAATTTAAATATTTAAAATATTATGGGGTTCTACTTGTTGTTTGATTCTGAGATTGCCACATCTTCTATTCAACTGTTCAATCTTTGATAAATGTGCTTGTTTAATCTTCGTTTCTCCACATGTCGCTCGCTCTTATAGCTATGCCAAGGGAGGGACTCCGTATCAAACTGTGCCAACTAGCCCCAAAGTGATATCCAAAACTGAACCTATTCCCCTGATTGCAAACGCTAGAAATTTTAGGATATTATTACATGCATGGAAGCACAATAGATACCTCTTCTCAAAATATAATTTGACACGAATTAAAAATTAATATGGTGAAATTTAAAAAAAATTTAAGGAATTTCTCCACCCGTGCAAAGCCGGGTATATCAGCAAGTTTATAAAAATTGTTAAGAATTTTGTGTAATGATTAAAAAATGTTTTAATTGTTCAATGTAATACTGTTGGACTGCACAATTGTTGAAATTTCTCTTTTTCATTGTTTGAATCGTGTTCTAAAACAATACTTTATTTTCCTAAATGGTACAACAATGCTCACTTTCCTAAAATTTCTGCAACAAAGATATTGATCCTCAGACGAAAAATTTTCGTGTTATTAGTGAGATTGAAATTTCACAGCGCTTTTGAATTCTTTGATAAACTGCGATTTTCTTGTTCTTTCGATAAAAGTTTTTATTGGAAGATGTTTGACGAAGAGACGTTCGATCTTTTCGATCATTCGGGCACCTCTTGTGACCGAAAAGCCGAGACTGTTCCGGCTGTACGAGGGCGATCAAGGCTCTCGAAGATCTTCTCCGCCTTGTGTTGCTGTTGTGGGAGTGAGAAGCGAGCAGTTGCTGTTAGCTGCGATGGAGACCAACCTTCTCCAGCATCCAGCGGAACCCCTGTGATGAAGACCAGTTCCAACCCAGAACAACCAGTTCCAGACCAACGTCCTAGATCCAAGCTCGCCAACCTTGTCTCCCGTGTATTCTGCTGTGGAAGGAAGAGGGACCGTAATGCTGAACAACCAGTTCCTCAACAGCCAGTTCCAGTTGAAGGAGACGGAAATCAGCCTGAACCTGCCAAGACCTCGCGTTCTTCTGAAGCCTTACGTTCACCTAAACGAGGCAAACCTGGACCCAAGATCATCCCTTTGTACCAACTCGCCCTGACGCGCCACTGGTGTCTTTCGGTGAACGCACGCTACCAACACATCCGGCAACTCCGCGCAAAGACAATCCTCAAGCTTTCTGGAGTCGACGAGGACCTGTTGATGGTGTCCAGGGGGCTCTTCCTGTCCCAGAAGAAGAACGAGCGCAAGGATCCTCAGCTCAGGGAGCAGCTGCTCACGCGAGAATGGAAGACGAAGCTGAATGGACTCTATTTTGACTACACCATGCTACTGCCTAAAGCCATAAGAGCTGAGAAAAGCTTGGTGCAACTGAGGTACTACAACAAGATGGAATAATGCTTCTCAATAGATAGAAATCATCTCAATAACCCATCTGATCTGCTTGGGCGAGTGTTCACTTTGGGGGCTGGGTGAGCCTTGCACAAGTCCTCAACTTAATAGCTCTGGTTCTGTTAGACATCATTGTGACTTTTTAATCAACTGTAAAAGACTTTCAGCTTTCTGATCTGTTCCACTCAATAGCCCATTCGTTTTTCCTTTGTAAGATGTCACTTCGGGGGCTGGGTGACCCTTGCTGAGGCCATCATCTCAATAGTTTTTTGTGATGCAACATATCAATTGTATTCGCAACCTGGCTGTATTTGACTGAAAGACCAAAAATATCTTCAACTTTGTAACACATCAACCATCATGCCAATAGCCCATATGTGATCTACCTAGACTGAGTTTCACTTTGGGGGCTGGGTGATGCTCGTTTAGGCCTTCAACTCAATAGCTGTTCCTTTAAAATAACCTTGAATCGAAATCTTTTAAAGTGGTGGGTGGGCGGGTGGGACTCGACCTGCAGCCACCTCCTCGTGGTGAGTCCTGGATTATTTCCGTTCCTTTAACCAACGGAAATAAACGAAGAGCTGCAGAATTATTCCTAGTAACCTACTAAAATATATTATATCTCATCTAGCTTAAAAACCTTCAAATCGATTATTTTTTATTCTACCTAAAGGAACAGGGAACACAAGGTTTTTAATGCTTAAAGAAAGGAAAAAAGTATATTTTTTGCATTTTTGGCACTTTCCCTTTATCTTTCCTACTTAAAATCGCCACGCTGTTTAAACAGGGTGCACAACAAGTTTGCTGATATTAGATTATTTGGCGATTTTTAAAACGGAATGGATTACAGAATAGCACCACATTTTTCTCTGTCTATTGGTGACATATTAATAAAAATCCTCACCCTTTGGCCCCCGAAGACAGCACCTCGGTGTGCGCAGAGAGGGTGTCAGCAATATTGTTCATGGAGTAGAGGGGCGCGGGGGTGTTGTACTGGTTGTTCACTAGGGCCTTTCCACCCCCCAGCTGGGCGAATGGACGCGGGCTCACGTTGTGCTTGGTGCCGATGGGTGTCGACTCCTGAAAACACGAACGAATATTAATTTAGTTTCGTAAAACTATCGATTTTTATTATGACGTCACTGTAAAATTTAAGCTCAACATTGCCAAGCAGTTCTGAACGCCAAATATTTTACGGATTTCTTACAGATATGTATTTATGAAAACAATAAAAACTTAGTGGTTGGTAATATTTGGCGTCCAAAACAGCTCAGCAATAATAGTAGTTGACAGATATTGGAATTGTGAAAAAAAGACATAAAAAAGATAAGGTACAAAGTTTTCACAATGTGTTAGTCTTAGTACATAAATTTGTATACATAATGAAAGAATATTAAGCATTGCTTATTGGTAAATTATTTGGGCGCAAGTTCAGACTTGCGTATGCGCCAAGTTTTTAGCGTTAAAGATGACTAATATGGTAACCCTAACTCATGTTAAATGAATTAGTTGGCTTCTAAATGTGCCGCTAAACAGCCAAATTTCGCCAAGCATACGCAACTCTGAACTTGCACCATTATTTGTTAATTTCTTTTTCAATATTGAAGAGAAAAAAATTTAATTATTTGACATCAGGTTGCCATAAAAGTAATTTCTGCTTCCACCTAGAAAGGACCCTCTCCAATCGTGGTGCTGCCATCTAGGTATGGTTTATTTAAACTAAGAGGGGACCCTGCAATCTGTGTATGATTTGTATCTTCCTTAAAACACGGATAGATGTTCCCAAAATATTTCATTTATGTGGATCAGGCTCTTTTAAAAATGAAATTAATTTCAAAAGAAAAATGATCTGTTAAATCGTATTTTCATGCATAAAAAGTTGCTACAGAAGGATTACATAGAGGTTTCTTGTAAGCTTTGGGGAACCCACTTTGGAAAACGAGGACTCTAAGAATAAAATCAAATTATGATTAATTCATGTCGTTTGGATACTTCTATATCAGTTGTAAGGAAACACTTTTGTTTTTATCTAAAATCGAGTGCATTTATCTATCATCCTGTGAGGCTAATTCTTAAAACAACTTTACTTTTTTTTTAATTTTTAAATTTCAAATACATTTGTGAAATAAATAAATTATTAGAGGAAATTAGAAGTCAATTTCAAATACATAAGCATTTAAATTAAAGCTATCTATTATTTAAATTTTAGGCATTGCATTATATCCTTCTATACGTTAAACTAAAATATGCAAATAGTTTAAATATGCTTTCAAGTTTACACATAAATTAATGGATTAGATTTCTAAGAGCCACAGAGATGCAAAGAAAAATATTTTTTATAGATTAAAAATCCATTTTATTAGTTCAATTCCGTTAACTTTCACGTTAAATACCACTATGCTGTTTTGTACGTTAAAAATAAGAAATATTGCCAAAAATTAAAAATTAACTGATAAAAATATGCAATTATACAAAAAAAATAAAACTTGGAAATATTTGAAAATTGTTGTTTAAAGCAGTTAAGCGATATTTAGCGGGAGAGTTTAATGAAATGAATCCGATTGAATCTTTTCTTTACTTATAGATGCTAACATTTGCTGCTCTTATGAACTATAGAAGCCGGAAATTTTCCCACCACAAATCACTGTTAAACCCATCAAAACCCTCGAGAAAACATCACACAATAATCGCAGACAGCGCAAAAGAAAACTGTCGTCAAAGAAATCCATCAAGAGCGTAGCGGTGTCGCGGACACATATTGACCCAGCTGATGTGTCGCGCGAAGAACAAATATTGACAGCTGATTCATAAAAATCGAAAGAGAGAGAGAGAAAAAAACAATGATGATAATAATAGAGAGAAGATGTAACCTGTTTTTTTGCGGCCAGGGAGGTCTTAGTGTAGAGGCCGCCAGCAGGGGGCGTTGTCACTGAGGGCAGGTCACCAATGGGTGTCACTGTCGGCTTCCACACGCGGACGCCACCTCTGAAAAGACACAAAAAATGTCACCAAAGAGCTTGTAAGATTGAGTTAGTGTTGTAATATCCGCCGTTTTGCTGAGTTTTTCTTAGGGGAGAAAACTTGGGGACACGCCCGTAATTATGGTAATCTGAGAATTAGTGTCGGGTTGTAGTTATGGGGCAGTCGTAAATAATTTGTTGTAGAGGAAGAGATGTTGACAGTTATGGGGGTGTGCTTTTTTTGGGAGAAGTTTAAGAGGTGAGATTAAGTTTATTTATTTCACACTGAAGACGTATTAAAATCTTTCAGTATCTTAACCTTTCAAGGCCGCTGATACTGAAAGGAAAGAGGATGACTCCCCTCACGATCAAGCACCAGACATGGGAGGATATGGGTGATGAACCTCAGAGAGAAACCTTGGAAGGGGGCGACATCTGTCCCTGAAGGCTTTGGAAAGAGGATCTTTCCTTTTAAAAATGGAATTTTCTCAAAAAGTTGTGGGCATTGACCCCCTTTAAATCCACCCATGAAACCAGAGGGGTTCTTTAATTTTATTCTGACAGAGATACAAAACCGTGCAATAAAACATTTTGTAGTTAAAAATTCAGTTACGTAACTATAAAATTGTGGAGGGAGAAAATTGGAGAATATGCAAATTTCAGTATGCCTGTGGTACATCGTGAAGTTTTCAGGCAATGGTAACTGAATTTTCTTCAGAAGTAGAGGAAACCTGATAAAGCAGCCGAATTGAAACTAGTTTTTTAAACAAGGGGATCGATAAGTTACTTAAAGGAATCACATTTGGTGGGAATAGACCTTTGGTAAAGTGTCAGAGTATAAATGCCCCTCTCACTTGCATATTCTCTCCATCCAGGTATTAATATCTTTTAAACATTAGATTCATTACTTTTTAAGCAACTAATTGCATCTGAATTTCAATATATTTCCATGGCCATGCCGTTGCCGTATGATTTTAAGTTGTCTTTACCTATCAATTCGAGACCTATGCGTAAAATTTAGTTAAGGTATCCGACTGGTCTAGGAGACATTTTTTTAAAAATATTGCTTAAATAAATTTTAAAAGGTTATTTTGTAATAGGATATGTTTCAAAACTATAAAAAAAATAATTTTTCAAAATATTGAGACATTTGTACGAAAATAAAGGCAAATTTTCACGTTACGCCAAACATGATTATAAAAGTTCCAAATAAGATACAAACATGTTGTTTGGAAGAAACTGAAGTTTATATATACATCTGTGTTCTGAACTACAGAAATTCCAATATTAACACAAGTTTTAGAGATACAAATGTTCAAAACCACCTTCTATGGAAATTTACCAAAAAAATCCGATTTTTTATGCAAAACCACTTGAAAAAAGTTTTATTTAGGAACTGGCTTTAGATAATAGAACAAAACATTCATAATAATATGAACAACAAACTCGGAAAGTTTTGTAACCATACTTAAAATAGTATAGGAGAAATCACGTTTACCGTGAACCCTACTGCTCAAAAATACCATTCCTCACAAAACGCGCGTAAAGATATTTCCGGCCACAGTATGAGATAGCTTTTTGGATACTAAAAATTGGTGTAACTCTTTTTCTAATTTAGCTAGGATAAAAAGTAAGACATTTTTGGAAACCTTATTAAACTGGCTTCAAGAATTGATCATAAAATGGTTTTCACATTTTTTGAAAAAAAACGAGGATTTTAGACCAGTCGGATACCTTAAGTATCCAGCGCAAGAGACTTAACACTTTCTTTCCTAGACCTTCTGATATTTCCCTCGACTCATACTTAAATTTTAGATCAGTCAGGACCTGAAAGGGTTAATTAACAATCTTTGCATGGAGAAACGGTCCCCCCTTTTCTTCTACCAGTCATTTCGTTTAATTTTTAGCAATAACCGACTCCCCATTTCGAAAGCTCAACAATCAGTGCCCAAACTAAGAAGTTTGAAATATTGTGTTAGAGTTATACCTCTGTACGGTGAGCTCTATGTTGTTCCCCGCCCTGAGGATGGCGTCCTGAGCCTCCTTGTGCCGCATGCTGTCCGTGCTCTGGCCCATGATCTTGAGCAGCGCGTCGCCCGTCATTAGCCCCGCCTGCTCAGACAGGCTGCCAGGGTTCACCTACAAAACACAAATTAGCATATCGTTACATGGTGGATATACTACACAAAACTTCATTGGTCGGTACTATATTGTGTTCATTTTGAATAGGTGCCTGAGAAATAGCGCTTTCCCCCCTCGGTAAAAGCGTAACCATAGTTACGCTCTTTGCACAGCCAATAAATAGTAAGCCTTCTTCGCCACTTTGACCTTGATAGTGGCCATGGTTACCGATTCAGTGGTGGGGGAAGGAAATGTACTCAGGCACAAATTCAAAATGAATAGAGTATAGAAAAATGTATTGTCATAACAACAGTTATTATCAATTTCTGTACAGCATTTATATTTCACAACCTTACTTCTGTGCTTCTAAGTGCTTCATTCATGTGCCATAAAGCGATAACCAAACCCTACTTCCGGATGTTAGTAGGGTAGTAGGGTTTGTACAGGTACCCCTAAATCCTACGAGATTCCAGTTGAAACATCAGATCTCTTTGAAAGGATATTCTTTCTATAAAATAGACGGTTGTACCATTGCAAGTACACAGAAGTATCCTATCTCTCTCATCAGTTTAGAAATTATGATTATATTAAAATTATTATTTTATGTTATTATATAAAAATTAGTATTATTATTAGAAATTATAATAGTATTAATATAAAGATTTGTGTTATTTATAGGGGAAGGTGTTGTATACCTCGGACCTATTTTACTTTTCACCCCATAATTTCTTATTTATTGAAAATAAACAGGTGAAATAATTTTCCCTCGATATTTTAGTACAGGTTAGTTTTACTCGATACTTTTTTCAAAACAATATACTTTAAGAAATAAAATTCACTGCAAAATATAATTTGTATTTTTTAAACTAATAGTTTAGAAGTGAAACTACAAAAAAAATCAGTTTTGGGCGAAATCAGTTTTCAACCTATATTATCTCAAATTTTAAACTTTTTTAAATAAAAATTCAGCTAGAATGAGAGCTTTGGTAGTAAGGATGCCAACTATGAGTCTAGTGTTGCTATACTACAAAAAGTTTAGCTAGAAACAGTGTAGGACCTAGGTACACTTAGGACCAAGATGCAATACTTTCCCCTACCTTATAAACGTATAAACTTGTTGCGTAACATGCGTTACAAAATAAGAGTATGTATCCTTTTTATCAACCCGTTCATTTTTTCTTTAAAAATGAACTGCATCATAATGCTTAATTCCAAACTTTCAAAAAGTTTTCCTTATCTGTATTAAACATAATATTTGATGGGCAGTTTTATTTTTTCTTTAGACTGTAGGGATCACAGGTGTAATTAAAAGGTAATCCCCTCTTTAATTTGATTTTTTAGATGTTTTGAAGAGAAATCTCTTGAAAGAAAATTTTTTAATGTTTTAATTTTGGTTTAAAAAATTAAGTTAGTAAACAATTTGTTTTGATAATTTTTACTTTGAAAATTTCACATTTCACACCATATTGAGTGTCCAAATAATCCTAAAAAATCATGAATAAATTTACAGTGCTATATATAAACAATATCCTAGCTGATTCGATACAGATAGTATACCGTTTGTCGTATAGATTATTAGTTTAGGAACCCTCAGATGAAATTTGGTGGTAATTTTCAAATCCAACAATGAACAAAATCAGACTCGACTCAATTATTTCCCCACCAATCAGACCACCTCGACATCAACACGATGATTCACGCGTTACTTCCCCATACTCAGCAGAAAGCAACGCGGAAACTGCATCCGAGAGAGAGAGAGAGAGAGAGAGAGAGAGAGAGAGAGAGAGAGAGAGAGAGAGAGAGAGAGAGAGAGAGAGAGAGAGAGAGAGAGAGAGAGAGAGAGAGAGAGAGAGGAATCCCCAGAAAACAAGCGAAAAGCAGCAGATCTTGTGCAGGGAAAAATGGCAACGGCAGCTCCAGAGGAAGAGAGCTTCGAGAGAAGTGGGTCCTGAAATAGCCCGCACGGTGTAACCAAATATTGAGCGTATCGTGGCCAAATATGGAGGGAGGGAGGCAGAAAGAACACACTGGGAAGAAAAAGCGTGGCTGGAGAGGGTGGAGGGAGGGATGGAGAGATCGTCTGGGAGGGGAGGAGGAATGCGCCAACAAGTGTCAGAAGGAATATGTATGTGTTGGAGGTACTGTTGAGAATTCGGTTTATTTCGGAAGGAGAATGGGTTGTGAAGGTAGATGTGGGTTATGAGGTATTTGTCGTAAAAATGTAAGTGGTATATTTGTTTTACACTTAAGGAATTTGATAGCTCAGAATATCAAAATCGGAGTAAAATGGAATCAAACCCAGCTACAAAAGAGTGAAGAGACAGCTAACATTTGTCATTTTAGATGATTCCTCTACTACAAACATCGAAGTCTATTTGGGCCTTAAATACAATATTCAGTAATTTCCTAATTACTTTTAGAGGATGCCATGAACTTAAAATTGTTAAAGAAACCGACCTTAGAGGGGTGTTTTATGTATTCTTTAGTCAAAGAGTACACTCTTGTTTTCAAAAGATCCAAATCCTTTTGAACCATTTTCGAATTCCAATCGACACGACCATCAGTCTCGGAAAATGGAATAAATTAAACTAATAGTGTTTGGCAACATTTAAATGCACCTTAAAGTTGTTTGAGATAATAACATTTATTAAATAACGTTTACTTTCTCATTTTAAAATTTTTTGATGTGATATGGTATAAATTCATCAAATGAAGTGTACTGGATGTTATACATTTCCTGAAACGCAAATTGTTAGGAAGGAACCTATGAAACAGATGCTTTTGATTTCAAAGACCAAAAGAAAGCCTTACCAAGATTTTTATCATTAAAATTAAAACTATTACAGTAAAGCACCGTTTATACGTCTCTCATTTATACGTCTTTTACATTTATACGTCTTTTTCGCTAAGTCCCAATTCATTCAAATAATCAAAATTGTTTTCAATTATACGTCTTTTCATTTATACGCCGCTTTACGTCGGTCCCTTGAAAGACGTATAAACGGTACTTTACTGTACTACTTAATATCTCCTAAAGATACACCAAAATATGTTCTTTAACAATATCCACTAATTAATTTAGTATTACAACTATTTAGTACTAAAAGCACATAAAACAAATTGATGAAAATTATGGTAATTTAAGTAAAAGACGCTTCATTTTTTTAACTTCGAAACAAGCGCGTCCTTGCAACAAGACAACTTAATCACCTTAATTGAAATTTAAGTTAAAACCTCAACTCATCATCCCAACTATTACGACTTAATTTTCAGCATCTGTCTGCCCAGAAGAGAAAGGAAGGACGATAGCCAGAAATCACATGATTCTAAAAACAAAACGAAGGCAATGGCAGCAATGCGACATGGCACGGCGTGTGTCCCTAATTATGCGACTCGATAGCGTTCTATGTGTTCTGGGAAAATAAAGAAGGAAGTGCCACACATCGGTGTCACTAGTATGAAGGATGGTCGGACGGAGCAAGCCTCAAACGCTGGATTTCGTCCAGAATTAAAAATACAATTGAACTAGACGAAACACGAGCTTTGGAAGTGTCTGATTTAGTTAAGGTTTATGGGGAATCGATACTTTTGATGTTGAAGGGCAGAGTGAGTGTTTGTTTTGGCTTTCAGGTGGGATTAGTTTATGCCTCGGAATAAATTTAATTACCTCTCTCTTGACGAGGAAAATATCCCATATTCTAAAAAGATTTTCTTGACTCTTATTTGCTATTTAAAGTGGTTTATTAAAATTTTTTCTCATTGTAAAAATATCTGTAAACTTTTCAGAAATTTCCCTTAAATTGTTCTTAAGAAAAATCTGTTTTTTTCTGCTTTATTTTATCAGTGGTAAAGTTTGTAGTAGTAGTTCCCAAACTGTTTTTAATGCCCAAACTTATCAGTCAAATAATTAATGTCTGTATAGAAACTGATGTACAGTCATACATCAATATTTGTAATAGACGCCTTAGGGGTCATCCATAATTACGTGAGGCGTTTTTTCAAAAATCTGGACCCCCCCTTGGTGAGATTTAGTGAGATTTTGCTGGACCCCCCTCCCCCCAAGTGAGATTTACCTATAACTTTTTAAAAATAATTTGCAGTATCTTATCTGTTTCTCATACTTAAAAAAAAGAAAATCGTATAATTTCTAACTTAAAAAGTTGACGTGAGATTTTAATCGACCCCCCCTCCCCCCTTGGTGAGATTTGGGGAGATTTTTCCAAACCCCCCCCTTTTTGACCTCACGTAATTTATGGATGACCCCTTACAAGTTGCGAATGTTATGAGAACGGATTTTTCCACTCAATTTCACACACACGGGGGTAATGGTTATTCATAAACTATGAAAAAACTTTGCGCAAAATGTTAAATTTAACATAAAAAACTTAATATCTTTAAATTTAATATATTTTGGTTCTTGCGTATTATCCCGTCGACCGTGCCTCTGAATTCAAAAACGTTATTCAAGTCTATTGACTGTTGTATAGCTGTGACGCTAAATTTAATGACTCCTGAACGATCGACGGTATAATACGTAAAGTACCCATATTTTTTATAGCGTAAATCATGGAGTATTAGTTAAGAGTTTTTATAAGTTAATCATCAAGGCAGAAGTCGGACTCCTTCAATTTATGGGCCTTACTTTCTCAGGAGCCGCACCCCCTTTGCCTTGAATCCCTATAGAGCTTGGGTATTCCAAGTGGCATACGACTACAACAACAACATGGAGTATTAGAAATGACTAAGGTTAGATAACAGTATACAGAAAGCATAAGTGGAGATATCAATTACATTAAAGAATGCAATCAAGAAGACATTTTTTTTCCTTAATCCAAACTATATTTAACCAATTCAACTTAAAAAAACTCTTGTTTTTTGCTATTAAAACTAAACAAACAATTTTTGTTTTATTTTTAAAGAGGAAAAAGCTTTTTTACAAGTGCAAAACATTTTTATTAAACAAAATATAATTTAATGCGAGCATTAAAAAAATTTGTCTTTTTGATAGGAGTTATATTTTTTTAAGTATAAAATATTTTTTTTATAAAAGAGAAAAATGTTTGTAACATTCTCTTAAAATCTATCTAGTGTTCCACACACAAATTTAGACAAAAAACCCAGTATATTAGTATTTATTGCAAAGTTCAAATGAAATAGAAAACTGAAAGGAAGAGGAAACGAAAGAAACAATTGAATCGTCAGTTTGAAGAAGGGAATAAGTCCTAAAAATGACAAATTGACTTTTTGTGGTCAAAACAATCTCCAAGCTTTGCTCTACACATGGGTGAAAAGAAAGGGAAAAATAACTAATCCCTATAGGGAGATATCGCCCCTTGAAGTTGTGAAATTGATGTCTATTCATTGTATTTTTCAAGTTAATTTAGAGTTAAAGTTAATTTGTCTTTATTTTCCTATTCTTTGAGCTGTAAACGAAGTTAAAATGAAATTTTCTTTTAATTTAAAATTTTTTCAAAGTTTTTTATGTAGGGAATGTTTAACTCCATTCATATTCACTCACTCCATTGATACTGCTCTAATAACTCAGTTTCACTATAGTTTTGAATTTTATTTGTCTTATTCCGTTTATTTCACCCTTTTGTGGGGTAAACTAAGGAGAAATATAATTTAAATGTGAATTCAAGGGTTTTTTAAAATTTTTTCATCAGAAAAATTTCATAAGGTTAAAGAAGGGAATAAGTCCATCAACTTATTTTGACTGTAAAATATTTTTGAATATACTTATATTTATTTTGATGGTTGTTCTGTTTTCTAAATAGGGTTGTGAACTTCCAGTAAAAATTTGGTGATTATACAATGAAAATTCTATAACTTGTACAGTTTGTTTTCGATTTTCTCAAAACTTGGTTTTTGGACTTATTCCCTTCTTCCAACTGACGATTCAATTAATTCCTATATAAAGTTAGAAACACAATTGAATTAAGACATTGTCTTTTATTATACGAAGTTATTGAGATCTAATAATGAACTTCTAAACCCGTTGATTAATTGACGCTGGCATTTGAAAACCCACAGATGAAACTAAAATTTAAATCCTATTTTTTACACCTGCAATCTTAGAAAGTATAGATTAGAAAATCTATAACTTTGTAATCGCACATAATAAACGCTTTGATTTAATGCTGTGAAGAGTAGCTCCTGCTTTCACGAAAATCCAAAGATCCTTTTATCATCTCTAAGCAAACTTCGGAAGCACTTTATCAGTTGTAATTCACTTTTGTTTGCCTCTGACCACATGTTAGCGTTACTTCTCACTTGGTATTGATCTTTATTTCTCCTTATCTGGATAGTCTCGGAGCTCTTTACTAAGATACAATTTAGCCCGTTTAGCGGGTTCTTTCTTGAATGTTCTTAGGATACCCGAATTTACATGCAAGTTTCGAATATTCTTAAAATTCTCAATACAGCGAAGAATCCTTTTAATTTAATTAAATTACCTAGATATTAATCTACCTAGGGGGTAACAAACAAGCATCGGGAGCTCTTTGTCAGAGTTTAGAAAGCAATTGAATCAATTCATATATTATTATAATTAATAGGTATAACAAAAAACAGCATTACTTCCAGAGTGTATCACATATAAGATAATTTATATATCCCTTCATAATCATAAAGAAAAACATCGTATAAAAAACTGTAATTCTCTCAAACCACTTCATCATCGAGAAGTTTAATATTTGTTTTAATTTAATAAAAATTTTAGTTTTGTAAACATTAATACTTAAAAATTCGATAAAAAAATTTAAATTAATCTTAAAACTTATAAACCTCAAGTTTTTTTTTTTCAGATTGATTCATTTCAAAACACAGTATTCTCAGTTAACTGCCAAATTGAGAGAAAGATGAAGATTTTTTAAATTAAAACATTTTTTCCAAAATCTCTATATTATTTTTTCCTTTAAAATAAATAAATACCACGTAATTTACCTTAAAATTAGTTTTTTATATGAATAGAATATCCTCAAACGTAAGGTAAATACTTATGTATAATTTTTGAAATTGTACTTTTTTGTTTTATTTTCTTAGATATTTTTCTTAATCACGAGTTCCGCGTTTGGTTATTAATCAAGCCGAATGAAATGCTTTTTTATCAAAATGTTTTTTAAAATTAATTTTAGCGTTTATTGTTAATTAAGCCCGCGATTTAAAAAAAGCAATAAAGCTTATTTAATTTGGATAACTTCTCAAAAATGATATTAAACAAGGATTTTACAATTACAAAGAAGTATACTAATAAATATAGAAGCACATAGCTACGCTTAAAAAGTATCGAAATTGAGCCATTTCATCTTATTTATATTAAAAATTTTATATTAGTCTAATTTCTTAGATAAAATCTAAGTAGTTAATTTGGTTTAAGACACTAATTTAGCTAGTTAACCATTTATAAAAAACTATGGAACGGACGTTATTCTAGCAGAGAGAAATGTGCTTAAAGTCGGGGTGTCTCTTAAAATAGAATTTTAGCAGACTCATTTGTCCCCTTGTCACTGGGTCACAGAATATTCTACTTATTTCAGAGAGTTGAATACACTTAGAATACATCCACTTGTGTTTGTGTTACGAAATGAATGTCAACTAGTTGTTTTTTGCAGAAAATTTCGCTATTAAGTGAGCAAAATTGTCTTTTCGGGAAAAGAGACAAAAAGATAAACTTTCGGGATGAGAAGACAATTTAGTGTCAGTAATTTGACTCAAGTTTACGACCGCTTTCTGTCTGACTTCCTATTTATTTAGAAGCACGACGGTTCCTAGGAGAAAACAACTTGTGATTAATAACATCTTCATTATCGTGGCCTTAACCTTCAGGGTTGGGTTATGCAAGAGGTAGAAATTCTTTCTACAGGCCGATGAAGTCAGGGGTTGTTGCAGTTATTATTGACAGTGGTATTTTTCGAGTGAATCCTGCTGCATCGGATTCCGCGGTTGTAGTTAAATTATTCTAGGCAAATTAAATCTTCCACAAGAATGTGGCGGCAGTTAGGATTCGGTCATTTAAGTCATTATGGTTTTTACCGCAAGTTGGACAAATGATGGGCAAATGGTTGAATCACATAGCATGGAGGTGAAATTATTATCAAAACGGAATTTAATTATGAAATAGATTGTTTTTTAGAGACATAGTTTTTTTATAACAAAAGGTAGCTTTCCTTTTTCGTAAATTTATTGATTTAAAAATTTTTTTAATGAATTTTTAAAACTCTTTTAGCAAAAAAGTAATTCTTGAAAAGAATCATGTACGTAAGAAGAAAGTAGGTCCAGAAAGTATGTAAGGTTGATTTTTCCTGAGCAAGTAAGATTCCAATATAAATTACATCACTCAATATTACTGAATAAGAATTTAACCTTCTAGGTTCATTGATACATACAAAAAAGAATCAAATACCCAGTTCTTATAGTAATACTATCCCAAAAAATATAAATTTAAAATTTAGTAAGATGTTTGTATAGATGCTCTATATCTCATTGCGTGACCCACGAGGCCTGTATTAATAACACTTCCGTGTGGAAGAGATTGTGTTGCCTCAACAGCTGTGTCAAAGTGGGCCGAGGTTTTTTAGCTGAATCTGAGTAGAACATAGCACTGTTATAGCGTGTTGCGGTTCTATGAACAAGGAGAACGGTACCGACATTATTTTTCCAAGGAAAAATTTTACATGTAGTGCGAGAAAGAGTCCAGGATTAAATTTAAGCTATTATCAAAATACATTGTATAGCTTACAATGCATGGTGTTCATATTTAAAAAAAAAATCATTGAGACAATGGGAACAAAACTCCCACTTTATGTATAAAATATTGAAAATCTTAATCCTTAAAACATTTTTAAGGTAACTGACTGGGTTAAAATCGTCGTTTTCGTCTAAAAATATCGAATCTGATTTATTAATTTCTTTTACTTTATATTTGAGATCTAAGAAGGTACAATATATAAAAAGGAGGATATTATTACCTAGTTTTATCCTATGAAAACACTTTTACAGAATTTTAAATTTTAATATTTAAAAAAAAATTTAAACGATTTTTACATATCTTGGATCACGACAAGAGTGATATCTCTTAAAGTTTTAAAAATATTCTTATGAAAAATTTTCTGAATTGACTCTTTATATTATAATGTGTGTTATCTTCTAAAATCTAAGAAAAATTTTGGAATTAAGGTATTTTTTTTAAAAATGTATACTTGATTTGAATGTTTTTTTCATGAATTTTTAATTTTTTTTATTTAAAGCACCTGTATTTCCTTTCTATTTTAAAAATATCAGATTTTTTAGATAGTAACACACATTAGTGTATTAGGCTTAAAATCCTGCAAAATTTTATTTGTACCTATAAAAGAACAGTTTCATTAGTTGTTGGCAGAAGTTTAAATTTTAGCCTTATTTTTATTCAAATTTCTCAATATTTTAAAAATAATTTTTTTTAAATTCCTTTTTGCAGGATTTTCATTGTTTTGGAACATAAGCCCTCAGAAAATAACAATTAATTATATAGTTCATATTTTTAAAAAATGCCCCCCAACCCAGTCAGTTACCTTAAGGCACTTTATATTCTACGCTGGTCATTTTATCAGCCGGAATCGTGCAATAAGTAAAAGTTGAAAGTTATAATAACGTAAGATCACGACGAAAAAATTATTTAATAGAATAAACTTTTATAAGTGCTACCAATTAGTACTACCAATAGTTCTTAATTCAATTTATGTAGCTTTTTAGAAAGGCAAATAGAAGAAGTCTTTTCTAACATTAAACATTAAAACCTTTTTACTTTTTCATAAAATTTAAATCCGCATATTTTCGGTTTCTCCGGTGCATGAAACTACTGTGAAATGGAAATATTTCATGAAACAAAGGGACACGACTCCAAAGAGAAGTATATTTCTATAGATAAGTTTATTTGATAGATTAATTAGTATAGATTATGAACTATTCTTTAAAAAATTTATATATTATGTGTTGTAGAAACTTGATTTTAAATCATAATAATCTATAAGTGTATGTTCAAGCATGTAAAGCGGATCAAAATAGAAAAACATGAGTCATTCACTCCTTCCAAAAACATTTGTACAGATATCGAAAAGACCTTAATATTAGTATATACTATAACCAATCCTGAAACTCATCCGTATCACCGTATCTGATCAGATGGAACATCTTTACGGACAAGAAAATCCATGGATCAGAATGGAACGCTATCATTCATCATCACAAATAGAAGACGAACGTCCTCATGTCTCCACCAACCCTTTCCATCCTCCTTCACAACATTCCATCCAAAGATCACTCCATCCATCCCTTCATCTCCTCTCTTCAAAAACCGATAACCATCCAAAACAGTGAGAGCATTGTTTACTCTTAGCACGTCACTCTCTCCAAAAAGGGAAGGAGCTCTTCAGAGCCCAGACGCTGCGTCTGACGGCAATAATAAAAAAAGAAAGAAAGGAACAAACAGGAGGGAGGGAGGAGGAACATTGAAAGGAGAGTCGTCGTGATGAGCGTGCATCGGAGTGACGAGATGATTTGTGTCCGCACTTCTGATCGAGTCGTGGCTCCACGGTGACCGACTCTGGTTGAAAGATCTGTTGTTTTATGGTGGTTGTGTTATTTCATTAATACTGCTACTTGTTACTATAGTTTTGGTTGCCTATTTCAATAATTTATGCAGTGAAATTCGTCGGTTGGTGTTAGCTAATCCGCTAATATGTTCCCTTATGTAAAGTTATTCATAGGAGGGGTGAACATTTGCAGAATGGAACGTGATTATATTTTAAACATGGAGTTTTTAATTTAAAATATCTGTTAAAATGTGTGTGTGAGTTATTTAGCAGATAACTATGGAATTAAAATGTAATGACTCAGAAATTAATGTTCAAAGAATTTATATGTTGCATATTTTTATTGAAATAAAAAAATAATGTATCTTAATAATTTTCAAATTTATATTTCTCTCAAAATCCATAGTTTTGGGATTCTTAAGAGACACATTAAAGTTTTAAAACATTAAAAATTACTGAAAAGAATTTGAATACTAAAAGTGAATTAAAATGGTTTAAATAACACTGTTATGAAATTTGTATACCATTTTCTCATTTCGTACAAGTTATCAAATGTGTACATAAGATGATAGGATTAAAATATTTTCAAAAGATGTTCTTAAACTTAAATAAAAACATATCTGAAAAATGGGCAGTTTTTAAAGCTATATTATCGAGTAAAAGATCCTGAAACAAATTTGTTTTTATGTTTAGTGTTTTTGCTGTAAAAAAATTTCTAAATAAGAAATTTTTGGTGCAGTTAACAAAGTTTTCGAACATTTTAGTGGACAAAGCACTATAGATATACTATAAAAGAAATTAAAAAAAGAAAAAATCAAGACAAATTTTTGATCACCTTGATCACTTAACAAAAACTCTATAATAAGGGTAGGTTTTCTTGTAATTTTAGAAGGAAAGTTTGAAAATAATTTACTAAAGCATACAACATAACACACGAATTCAGGTTATGCAAACAGACCTTCCGGTCTGAATATCAGATTAAAGCAAATAAAAAGCAAAGTCTATAATTCAACCTCATCCCAGACGATGAAAAAAATCATCAGAATAAACAAAACGTAGAGGATTCCTCCAAGAGTATAACTAACTACACTTGCCTGCGCGAAATGATTTACGTTCGTCACTTCAAATTCAATCTCGATCATTAAGACGGACTGCATTTGACCGAATAAGGAGCCTAATTGAGCGGTTTAGGTTCCCCGGCTGATTTGGAAAAGCCGCCGCCGTTGTAAAAGGATTGGGATTAGCAATCTCAACTGCGTTTTACAGCGTAGTATAAATTGACAGCCAATTTGTAAGGCCGTTGTTTGGTATGGGTGTGGAGAGTTGATTTGAATAATGCCGTTGAATTTCGGATGGGTATGGAACAAACTGATTGTGATTATATTTTGTATGTATGGAAAAACTATGGGAGGTTCTGAGGCCAGTTTTTGTTCTTTACAAACTTGGGTAAATCAAAACAATTATTTCTCACATTTGGTACATTCACACTAAATTATTCAAGTTGTAAAATTTTTTGGAAAATAATATAAATTTTGCAACTGTTATAAAAAGAAAAAATGTGGACACAATAGAGATTATAGGGTTTTTTTGTAAAAAAAGTAAGAGAAACTTTTTTTATAAAAGTATTATAAAAAAGTAATTATGTGTTTAACTCGAAATTTATGCCATACTTGTCCCATAAGTTCTGTTACTTTTTACAAAGTTTCGTGTTGGAAAATTTTTTATCAAAAACTGGCAATAGGTGGAGATTTCAAACAAAGGGGATTTTGATGTATGTATATTTATGAACATAATGTGTGATTTTGGTAGTTCTCGTGATATTATTTCTTTTCAAAATGGCGGTTTGAAAAAAAAGACCAAAAACGACGATTTTCGAGTAATTTTTTTCTTTTGTTTAAAAAACTAGGAAGAACGCATAATTCATGGCTAAAAAAGTTGTACTGTATGTTTGAAATGTTTAGTTTAAGATGTCATAGTTTCAAGATAATTCGATAAGTTTAACTTAGGAAATTTCGGTCTCAAACATAACATCTTAGCAAGAAACTTACCTCAGTAATGTTAGTCATTTCGAAGAAATTTTCACGAAAAAAAAGCATCAAAATCAATAAAAAAGCTAAAGAAATACCCACGTATTCAAAATATGCAATATATATTAAATTATATCTGAAATTAAGTTCAGAAAGTAGCGCGCAATATTCAAGCGCGCAACGTTTTAGCTTATCAGAATTACACTCGCTGAACTTATGCTAAGCGAACAAAGCAATTATTTGCTTCATACGAAAACACTACAATAAAAACAACTCGTTGGAATTTAGAAATAAATCAATTCAAAGACATTATGAAAAGAGGCTTTCAATGTTTAAACCGTTGAAACAAGCATTATGGTTAAAAAAACATCTGTATTTAATTTGCTTCATACCAGCTGCTTAGAAAAACAATAGGTGTGCTTTAAAAACACGTGAAATTACCAATATATGAAGTTTAAAGTCAAAATTTCCTACCTTAAACTTATCGAATCATCTTGAAACTATGACATCTTAATCGTTACATTTCAAATATGCAGTAAAACTTTTTTTAGCCATGAATTATGCGTTCTTCCTAGTTTTTTAAAAAAGAAAAAAATTACGCGAAAATCGTCGTTTTTGGTCTATTTTTCAAACCGCCATTTTGAGAAGAAATAATATTATGAGAACTACCAAAATCACACATTATGCTCATAAATATACATATATCAAAATCCCCTTTGTTTGAAATCTCCACCTATTACCAGTTTTTCATAAAAAATTTTCAAAGATAAAACTTCGTTAAAAGTAACAGAACTTATGGGACAACCCAATACTATACAAGGTGTTTCAGATAATTGTTTTATAACTTCTAGGAGGGATAGGGCACACCTAGGCGGCACAGAATCACCTAGAAAAGGGGGGTCAGAAATGCACCCCTAATGACCTAGGGGTTTTTAAAGCCGCCATGGGAGATAGTGTAACCCATAGTAGAAATTGACACGTAACCTTTTATGATTGGATTAAGACCAGCAAAATCGTTCGATTCTGGCATTTGTTACATGAAAATCAATTTAGGAGCATAAATTTCTGCTCTTTAGTTGGTTTTATGGAATAAATACCTGAATCGAGGGTTTTAATTCCCCCTTAAAGATACGTGTCAATTTCCAGAGGTAATTTTACAACTGTCCCATGCCTGCTTATAAAAACCCCTAGCTCTTTAGGGGTGGATTTCAAACCCACAGTCCTATGTGATGTTCAGTCATCTAAGTGTGTTCTATGAAACACATATCTGAAACACCCTGTATTTACATTGAATAAACTCCCCACTGATAAACTTATGTGGTGTGATTTTTATTTAGTACGTATATATTTTTTATTTTGGGTAGCTTAAAATATTTTATGAGTTTAAATTAAAGAATCTAATTTTTTTATCTCTCTATTCTAAAACGAAGTTTTTGATGAACGGTTTCCAGAGAAAGGCTTTTTAATTACTGAACCGAATGACACATATCTGGTATCAAAATGTTCGGATTCTTTCCGGACTTCCGAGTAGGCTATTAGATTTTTAAAAAAATTCTTAATTTTAAAATATTTCCATTTTTTTAGATTAAGGATAAGGTCGCAGTTACAAAGCAAGAAACTATGAATTTTGAAACAATTGAAAACATATTTCACTGGTTTTTTAATAGTCAAATGGATTAAATAATCATCTTTCTATTTATAACACGAATTTAAAAAATATATATTGGATTCTTTTTAACAATATTTATATATTTTTGTTGTTCAAACGATTTTAATTATATTTAAAACTAATGTATAATTAATTTATCTTTTATTTTTTAAATAATAAATTCATATTTTTATATTTATCTTTGCCGTTGTGGCAACCTAATCATTACTATAGTTACAATAAAATATAAACTCGCTTTCAGAAATTTTGAACTCTTGCATTTATTATTTTATCCTTTTGCAAGTTATGTTATTTAAGGTAGTAAAATGTAACTTTTTTTATAATGCCAAAACGCAAAACTAGATATAGCGGGTGAATGTTTTAGAAATAAAGATAAAAATCGAAAATGTTTGAAGTCAGAACGTTCGTGTCATTGCTATGAAACTGACACAATTTCGATGTTTATTTGTTCTCATGAAGACAAAATTCTAAATTTTCGTGATGTTTACGATAATTACTACATTTTTCACAGACAATCGATGAAAATCATTATAAATTTTAAGAAAGTAAAATTTATTCCGGAGATGTTTCAGTGCTTCTGAATGGATCTGTGTGAGAAAAACATTACTTTGGGGAAATGGTAAAAGAAAGTTTACACTGATCTGTTGCTAATTTTCTTGGAATTAAATGGCGATCCGCCAATTCATATTGCCATAAAGGAACTGTTAAAATTTTGGCGCTGAATGAATATCCTCCATTTTTGAAAGAATACCCCCAGAGAAGTAGTTCCCCTGTTTTAAGAATGTTTTTTAAAGTGAGTAAGTGCTGTGGGATGTGTTTTGTGAGGATGGCAAAGCGATCTAAAAGTTTCTGCGTAAGCGGTTAACGGGGGTTGGCGAGCGATAGCGAGCAGGGGGCGGTAGCTCCCTAGTTTATAAAATTATCAAATATTATTTTAATCAACTTAAAAATATACTTTTAATTTTTTTAAATTTATCTTCTTAATAAAGTAAGTTAAGTAGTAAGTTTGATAAAAATTACATTTATCGATACAAAATTGAAACGGTAGTTAGTGATAGATGCTTAATTCAAAGATAAATTTATTGAAACAATTTTTATGATAGTTTATAATATGTTTCTTCTTTTTAGACTGAATGAAACTAGGTAAGGAACGCATTTAAATCATACATTTGTATTTCTAAAGAATAACTACTTTACGAAATAACCATTCATAAAACAATAAAGAAGTTGCATGTGTCAGATTTTCAAAAACAAACAAGTGTTCCGTATGGTTTTTTGTATGGTAAAATGAAATATCTAGTCAATTTTTCAAAAAAATGTACAGGTAATTAAATATTTTATTTTTAAAGTCGAGAAAAAACAATTGACTGAAAACGCTTATTGTTTAAAGATGTCAACATCAACTCATTTGCTTTCCAACAATGTTTATCGTATGATGACGTGAACATACGATGATCCCAAACTCTTGGCGTTTTCGCGCGCTTTTAAAAAGTGGATTTTTGTTTATTTTTTGGCAATCAAAAAATTTCTCGATCGGCCTCAAATTTTGGGTAGTTGCTTATTCTTGCAAGAAAAATTGATTAAAAAAATCATGCAACTTCCTCATTAAAATATTTACTCTTGAAATTACACTCAGTTTATATACAAAAAAATACTTCACAAAAAGACCAGAAATTATACATATTGACAATTAATATAGAAAAATAATTCCTTTCTTGTTTATACAAAAGGAAAAAGTACAGTTAATAAACAGAAAAACGAAAAAAAATGCAGGTGTATTTATTAACAGCTTCTAGAGTACGTATGTTGAAGAAAGAAAACATTTCACAACAATAGTCCTGTCGTTTCTCCATTTACCAACACAGAAGTGTCATTTCACGGCATTAAATACACACCCAAGACGGAAAATTCTAGAAATTTTTGTAATGAACAAATGGTTTTGATGAAATGAATATATTTATGATGGTTTTATTTTGGATAACTTTTTTTAAATTTGGTATTAAATTGTAAAATATAATACTAATTTCAAATTCAACCCTCTTATTCTTATTATCATTTTTAAATTATCTTCATAAACGAAATTAGTTTCATAAAAATTCAAAAAAGTTTAACGTGCAAAAATATTTAGAATAGTTTCACATTATATCGAAATTTCTATTACTAACATTAACGACTCAGTTAAAAATAAGTATCAATGATTTTATGCTATATTGTAATTCTCTTCAGGGGAATCATAAAAGGTACTGAGTGGAGTAAATTGCTATTCTAAACAACATTTTTTTGAAAATCAGTACTTAATTTATGGTCTTACCTAACAAATAAACTACAACTAAGAAAATTTTTAAAAACATATTTTCCAATAAAAAATAATAGCATAAAACTTTTCGTTCAACGAAAAAATATTCCCAACAAAGTTATAAAAAAGTCATAAAAATTTTTTGTTCACAGTATTTGAACTGGAAATGAATATTTTTTAGTTGAAAGGTGAACAAAATTATGCCTTAAATTTAGAAGTAATGGTATGAAAAATGTCAAGAATATTTTTTAAAAAGTTTTTTTATATGTCCCTTATTCTCTCTCTTCACCGACTCCATAACGATGTGAATCGAGATCAATAGGTTATTCTGACCGTGGCCTATTATAGAAAGAACGAGCTCACGAAGAAAACGGGAAACGTTTGTTTTCACTGATGATGCCATTCGGTGGGAATTTAAAATTGCGGAATTCGTCATTTTCCCAAGAAAAACTGTCTTGATGTTTGAAAATCATGACTCAACTGTAATGTTTTCAAGAAAAGGAAGAAATTACTTATGCTTAGGTATTTTCGTTACTTAGACAAAGCTAACTACCTCCAAACCTTTTGAATTAGGGTAGAATTTAGAATTTTATTAAAATACTACTACATGTGTTAGAATTGTAGACAAATAAATGTATCGTAGTTTATCATCATAAATAAATTACCATTTGATGCAATTAGTATTGATCTTTATCTATCGAATTTATTTGATTATTATTATTGATTTTATTTATTTATTGATTTATTTTTATTATTCGAATTATCTTTCGAATTTAGTATTGATCTTTATCTTTCGTATTGTCATTCGAATAGTAGTAAATTTGAACAACATATTATATATTATCATATATTTTTTTTTCAAGTATGGTATTTTCAATTATTAGATATAATCAATGGCAAAGTTTAGATGAAAGCTCTAGATGCAAATTTCGTAATTTCCCATGATATAGTCAATTGTATATAATTGTGTTCTTGAATGTATTAAATCATTTCCCTGGAAGATCTCATAAAAGAAATAACCAGAAAAATTTTAAAAGCAAATGAAGAAACTTGAAAGTCAAGAAAATATCATAATAATTTTCGACAGAATGGATTAACTCAAAAAGATAAACTTTTGGCCCCAAATAGAAAATCAGATGCCCTAATAGCCAAATAAAGTACGAAAACCTTACCCACCAAAGCCATACTTTTCAAAATTAACATTTCCCCCAGACCCCTTATGCTCAATATGTAAAGAATATTACTCCAATGACCAATTACTATTAAATGCAAATAATACACTACACCTCCTAAAGAATCAATCTAATGAAAGATATCAATTTAACATCTTCCGACTTCTCAGAAATACTATTCTATATTTTATGAAGCAATATTTAAAAAATTCATTAAATTATTTATAAAGTAAAGAATCATCGTTACTTCATAATGTACAAATCAAATAACTTCCAAATAATCAATTAACTAAATAGTTCCCGAATTACAGTTTATAAGAATAGAATAGACTTTCCTCACATATCCTGGAGTAATACCAAAGAATACCTCCAGTAAAAGTAAAAGAAGATTTAAGACGCTTTTATTCTACTGAATGGGGAGAAATCAGTTCTCTAAAGTCATAAACCGCATTAAAAGAGAAGTAACACCAAATGTTATTCCTCAAAGCGATTTACTAAAGGTCAATAATCTTGATTTACATGCCGAAGCAGAGAGCACAATGGAGGATATTTCAGAAGCAGAAAAGATTATTTTTATCCCCACCGGTATAAAAATATCTCCCCCACGTCAGGTACAAAAAACCGGACTCATATTGCTCATAACCGCTGATAGGGCTTGATGCTCTTTTGAAAGATTTTATAACAACGTTTACAGCTGGGATTTTATTGTTGAGCAAAGTTTACCTTTCAATACATGAAAATGAAATTTAACTTTCAGGTATTTAAGGTGGTTGAAGGAAAAGAAAAACATTTTTATATGTTCAAAGGATGGTTTCGAGCCAATGAGAGGAATGGTAGAATTTTAGTGAAACTGACGTCATGTCAGTGATAACAATTTCACTAGTTGACATAATATTACACTAAGAAAATGAAAAAAATACTAATTTATAAAAAGATGATTAATTTTTCAAGTTGAACAATCAATTTGATTTTTATTACTGATCATTGTAAAAAACATATCATATATCATGAAAATTTATTATTTGACAAGTAATACAACATTAAGAATTTTGTGTTTACCATATTATTTAATTTTCCATATTATAATTAGAATCTTAAGTGTAAAATGTTTAGTGTTGATGAAGGTGAAATATTTTTTTAAACGTTTTCTGTATTTTTCTCAGACCTTATACTCATTTTAGCGAAAGTTTGTAAATATCGATGAGAAATCATGAAAATTAAAAATTTTATCCAGCAATGGGTTGAAAAACAAATATTTAATTTGATTGTTTAATCGCATGACTTCAAATATTTTAGTCATGGTCAAGGATGCCTCGATGCATCACGTGAAGAAACAGGTTTAATCTATCTTTTACTCACATCTCGTCAAATACGATAAGATCATCAGATATTTCTTAAACTGAGCAACTTAATCTCAAAAATGCAAAAAAATAATATTCGAAAACTTAAGATAAAGACGAATTGAAAATTTTCTTATTAGAGTGGAATTTTTATTTTACATGTACTTTTTATTTAAGTTTGTTTAATTTAAAGTATACTTTTTTTAAACTGATATTTTGTTTTTAAAAAAAAATTTTAGGGTTCAAACATATATATCTACAGAATAGAATTTTGAAAAGTCATTGGTAATTTTAAAATTTCATCAGAAGTTGATGATCACTTAGCAAAGATTACTGATACATAAAACTCCTATCTTTAAAGTAGAAAAAAAAATTTTTACAGTAATTTTTACAGTAAAAATGGTTTTTCTAGCTTTAATAATTTATCAGATCTTAACTTTTTTTCTAAAACCTGCGTCAAATCTAAAAATTTGGAAATTATTTCAGAATATTATTTCCTTGCTAATCACAAAACATTAACAAATCAAAATATAGAAAAATGAAAGTTTTACTCTCTCTAATTGTTCTCAAATTTCCTTTCATAAGTTTTTATTACAAACAGGATTATTATATGTGTCAAAGTTACTTAGCGCACAGTGTAGTTTTTAAGGTTTTCAGTAAGTAATACCCAATGATCAAACGTAAACAAAGGTTATAACCCAAATAATAAACTTATAATATAATATCATCGACTTATCAGTGCACTTTACATAACCTTAAGTACTGATAGTTATTAAATTTTAAAAATTTCAACAAAATCAAAACAATTGTTTACAAAAATCAGCCACCTGTAAGATCAAAACAATCGTAGATTCCCCCACAAACACAAACAAATCCCGATCAATTACTATAATAAATTAAACTGAAGGTATCAGATTGCACTTACCCTCTGCACGGAAAGGGGGGAGCTGAAGTCCTTCCCCCCTTGCAGCCTGAACCCCCAGGAGGTGGTCGGGTCCCCCCTGGACAGTTTGACGGTCAGCGTCTGTGCCGACATGACAAGGAGAGCTCGACCGGCGAAAGAAGGAAAAGTGTTTTGAATGTGTGTGTCTTCTTTTCTCTCCTCCTGACCTCCTCCTACAATCGTCGGTGGAGGCAAGTTGGTCTCTCGCCGATTTTCCCCTCCGCTTTTTTCCCTTGAGGGAGAATGCTGGGGAAATTGAGGTGGATTTGTTTATAAATGGCGTTATCGCGTTGCAGCGGTTTTTCGATTCATTTTATTCGTCATCGGAAGCGGAGTTATGCGTTGTGAGGTCGTATGGGGATTTTTTTTATTTATGATCGTTACTACTGGAATTGAGATGTTGTTGGAATTTTTTTAATGAGTTGTTTTTTGGGGGTGAGGGCATGAAGGAGATCCTGGTTGGTTGGGTATTCCGAATGAGACCATAAGGTTGCATATTGTGAGTAGCGAATCTCTGGGATCATTATATTTAATGTGAATTAGCTGATCTTGTGAATTTTTTTTTATGAATTGATTGGTTTCGTACCTTACCAGGAAGCTGAAGGTTGAAAAGAGTAGAGATCAGTTCCAGTTACTAGGGCAAAGAAGGTTATAGCTAAAACTGGGGTGGGGGCAACCTAACACCCAGTGTCATACAGCTTACAGAATAGTACTTTATGTACTACCTATTCTTTTTTGAGGAGTATTGAGCTGATACTTAAGTCGTTTTAGTCTCTTTTAGACAGTCAAAATCAGGAACTTTTAGAAATTTGGAGATAAATTCTAATCCCAAACCCTTATAATAATTGTCAGTTTAAGAGGGATCAGGATCACGACTCTAGGTCAAAGTTGTTTCTACATCAGAAACCCTATAAATAAATCTAGGCCACCAAATCAAAGGATGAAGTAAGGGGTCATCCATAAATTACGTGAGGTATTTTTTACAAAATCTGGACCCCCCCTCCCCCTTTAGTGAGATTTTGCTGGACCCCCCCCCCTCCCCCCAAGTGAGATTTACCTACAACCTTTAAAAATAGTTTTCTAGCCAATTCGTTTGCATTTTGAGGAAAAGAACATTATTCCGCCTAAAAATCACCACAGTATCTTATCTGTGGGTATTATTTCTTTCTCAAACTTAAAAAAAATCGTTTAATTTCGAACTTAAAAAGTTGACGTGAGTTTTTCACCGACCCCCCCCCGACCCCCTTGGTGAGATTTGGTGAGATTTTTCCAAACCCCTCCCCCCCTTTTTGACCTCACGTAATTTATGGATGCCCCCTAATTATAATGTAGGAATAAAAAATTTAAATATATTTGTCTTGCTATAGTGATATTTTTAAATTAAAATCATGATCCACCCCAATAAACAAATTTTTCAACATCATATGGAAGATCCCATATCTCCGAGAATAAATCACAGATTTATATGTAAAACACACATATTTTTATTAAGTATCCTGTGCAATGTGTATAGTGCAGTATAGTGCTTTAGTCGAGTCAGAAATTTTATTAAAACACTTTAAATGGTCCCAGTATTCATAAACTTTACCCTGTGTAGATCGCTGAAAGAGAATCAACTCATCTTATCCACAAAGTTAAGGTTAACTGACCATAAAGATAGGAAAAAAAATTAGCACTTTCTTCCAATTTATCATCTTTTATGGTTTGTTGAATACCAAGAGTCCTATGCAATGCACAGCCTACCATGGACGAATGATTTAGGCGGTACTCTTTAAAAGATATGGGGTAGTGCTCATTGTTTCACCGCTTGGAATTAAGTGCTTCTTTTACTGTACAGACTTCTTCCTGTTATATCTCGTTACGCAATTCCTTTATTTTAAAGATTCCTAAGCTGGTATTTAATTTGGTATAGTATTTATAAATTGTAATACACTCACACACAATGATTTAATGCGTATTAATGCATTTGTTTATTTTCGTATGTTAAAGGTGTATTTCGGTGTAGAGGCCGCACTCTTAAAACGATTGTATCAAAATTGAGTAAAAAGTACTCAAAAAGGCTCCGATCTAATAAGTACTCAAATTTGAATACATGAATATACTCATTTCTGAAAATGTGCATACTCAAAAAAGAAACATCTGGAACTCAAAAATGAGCTCACGATGTTTCATTTTTGAGTATGCACATTTCAGAATGAGTATATTCATGTATACAAATTTGAGTACTTATTGGATCGAATCCTTTTTGAGTACTTATTACTCAATTTTGATACAATCGTTTTAAGAGTGCGGTGACCTTTTTGTCAATACATATACATCTTTGTTTTTTATGGTCTGAGTTGAAACAAAGTAATGAATCAGAAAAAAAGTGTAATTATTTTCGTGCTAGTTTGTAACGGCACTATCAAAGACATAAATGACTTTACTTTTTCCACTCTTATATCAAGGAAAACCACGCAATGAATATAATTATTTATTCCATTAGGTATTGATGGTAATCGTTTTTTGAAATTTAACAAAAATTCACTCTAAAGTAACTACTTGTGGCTATTAATTTTATTTACGGTTAGTACTTTTTTATTAAAGTGAAATTGAACATTATGGTCTCTCGGTAAATACTGAATGATCAAAAATTTTCAATTTCAGTTTTACCTTTGACCAGGGAAGGTTATATTATTTATTTACTTGTTAAATCTTTTTTATTGCGCATGGTTCACTTTTGGTCACTCTGAATAAATACCAAGAAGGTGGTATTGTTGTCAGAATATTTCCTATCTTGTTAAAACTTTTCTGTCAGTGTTTTAATGCTAAATTAACTTTTTTGTAGCATTAGATCAAAAACACTTTTCAATTTATCTAAATTATATCCTGCGTAAAAAACGCATCTATTTTCAAACCTTCTGAGAACTCCGACACACCCTAATAACCCTACACCCGTCACATCCAATCGGCATCGGGGCAACTCGAGCGTCGGAACCGCTCGACCGCATTCGCGTCTCTCTCTTGATTCCGAAACTAATATCTCCAATCGAAGAAAGTAGAGGAGCAAGAAATAATACTACATAATTCTCTCCTCTCTCTCGCCGGATGTCGCCTTTACTTCTCGCATCGAAATAATAGGAAGAAGTCTCGGCTGCGGAACTTGTAACGCTTCGTTGTGACGGATTAGGTTGCTTAATCTGGCCGGTGCACGCCACTGCGATCTGTTTTGTTTCCTGTGTTGTTGTTATCTGGCTACCTTGCTGCATGAGGCAGGATGGGAAGGTTTCTGCGCCAGGTTAGGGGATGGAAAAGGAATGTAAAGGAAGGGGTTAACGAAATCTGACATGGGGTCTATCCATAAATGATGTCACACTTTTTAGCACATTTTTCACCTCCCCCCTTTGTTACATGTTACTCTCTTAAATCAACAGTATGTCTAGTACACGGTTTGTGGGTTTGAAAGTGCCGAAGCCAACTACTATTCAGTTTCAGTTCAACTATTAGGTTCATTTCTATCAACCTTTTTAGTACAGCCTTAAGACACCTGTAACCCTTTATGCCTCGACGGGACTTGTAAGTCCCACTTCCCAATGTTCCAAATTCGTCCAATTTTCGTCATGTAAGGCCAAATTTCGTTTACTTCTAGTTGCAGTTACGTAAACTTGACATATTTGAGGAGACAATAACCCTTATTCCCTGTTTGCCACCCTCTTCTTTCGCATTTTGTTCCACGTCCGTCGTCTTTTGTTTCCTATTGTGAACTTAGTACCCCTTAGGCTCACTTGATATTTCGAATAGGGTTTTTGGGGTTAGATACCCCAAAAAATAAACACCTTCGAGTTTTAACTGTAGGTAAATCTAAGCTACAATCTAATTTTTTTACTCCATTGTCAATTTACTTAAATAAAAAATATTTCTCATAGTCTGGTGTTGGTTATCTTAGTTCAGTTCTACGCTGCTTTCTCGTCCTGCATAAAAATCCACAAAAGACGAATTTTTCCCCTAAATAATTCATGTTTGAAACATCATTCATATTGCTGCTATACTCTTCAAGACATTATAATACAGCCTAGATTCCATTCAAAAACAATAACTGCCATATTTAAAGCCATCACTGCCACTGTTAAACAACCTCTAAATAAAGCAAAATTAGCTTTTGGGTGGGTGACTGGTGGAATCCCTTTTTTGACCTATTAACACCGAAGCTGTTTGCTGTGAATATGGACGTGTAAAGTGTACAACACGCATATTACACTTTTAATGTATGACTACATTGTAACATCCCTTCCCTAAAGACCTTCCTAAACCTCTAACCACTTGGAGAGGCCACAAGAACTCAATTAGAGCAAACAGTTACGCAACGTGACGTCATTTCAATCGACTCATTCACATCGAAAGCTAAACAAAGCCTCCCTCAAATCAGTAGCTGCATCTTCTTCTCCATTAAGATTCGGTCGGGAGGACGAAAACTTTTTTCCCTGCCGAAAATCCCCACAAGTTATTCCGAGAGTCGGAGGAGTGGGAGAGAAAAACGGAAAGCGATCCCTCGGAGAGTGACGTCACACCGACTGAACCAAATTCTGGGGAAGGTATTTATTTTTTCAAACTCTCTCCCGAGAGATCTTTGCTCCGTTGGAAACTGAAAGAGACACCGAGAGGAGACAATGTACCTTTTGTTTTTTTTATTGGAGAAAAACCTGCACAAAAAGCTGGAAGTTTTTTTTGTGACGTCTATTGGTTTTATGTAGTGTAGTGTGAGTATTGTTGAGAATGATGAGAATAGGGCTTGTAATAAAAATTGCGGTTGAGATTTTTATGTTCGTTTTTATTTTGCTGGCAAACTAAAATATTATACTCAGTTGCAACTTAACTTGAGCCTATAGAAATATGCTGAGAGCAACCACAGAAAGTAGTTCCCCGCGAGGTGAATTCTGAATTTTGAGTGAAATTTAGAGCTTCAATTTTGAATAATGATTAGTTTTTTAAATCCACGAATATTAAGCATCTTTTCATCCCGATATGCATAAAATGTTCAGTATTATTAACTAAGCGTAGTAGAACAACTCGCTCTCAAACTCGCCAGCCAATAAGAGCTTCTAGCAACCCAGCAGGTTTTCTGTTTACTCAGATTTTCTTCCACGGGCATGACGTCAGACTCAACTTAAGTTGCATTCGAGTATAGAGGGTTGATATTGCAAAACCGGGAAAAACTGTGAATAATTGTGAAACTGGGATTTAAGATGGTTACTTAACACCATTTCAAGTAGAAAATTTGAAAAGAGATAATTTTGTCATCAAGGTTAAAATATTATCCAATTTTTAACGATAAACAACTATTTGAAAAATGGTAATATTATAGTAATCTAAATGTTGATTGTAATGAAAATGCTTATTTGAACTATTAAAATGTCTATTTTTTGTTTTCATTAATGAAATAATTAAATTATTTAATAATTATAATAACTCAATATTACGATAGTAATTTTTTTAATAAAAAATACCAGTTATCTAGTTTTCTATCTAGTTTTATCTATATCGAGTTTTATTGACTTACCTACTATAATAAATAATAAGTTAAGTTAATAAGTTAAATAATAAGTTAAAAAATAAGTTATATTTTAAGTAAATGAAATAAAAGGTGATTGATATATTTTATTTAAAAAACTAAATTATTAAATAATCGTAACTAAATTATGACAAAAATTTACGGATATGCATGTTCTAATAATATATTTAAAAAAATTTTTTTTGAATAAAATCCTGTAAAAAAGAACACTTGAGCTTTTTTTTTTAAAAAAGGATCGAAATTGAAATAAAATCAGTTTTACATTGAAAGGTATAGTCAAACCTTTCTAAATAAAGAATCCTAGGTGTGCCTTATTTTTTTACCATATCCAAAAGAATAACTTGACCTTAAACTTTATTTATCTTAATCTTTATTAACAAAATGTAAAAAATTAAAATTAATACAAAAAAACTATAATACACTAAGGGTAAATTAATAAACCCGTCCAGACATAATAGAAATTATTACACTAATTGTGCATAGGAAATTAAAAGAAAAACAACTTAAATACTACAAAAACACATATAGATAATAAAAATTCAGAAAAAAAATTATTTTAATGGATTCGGTAATAGAGAAAATCATGTAAAAGCCAACTGCTCTGTCACGATCTATTTAGCAACAACCGGGTTTTTGACTGAATTCCTATTAATCACTGTTCAATTTTTGAAGTATTATTTTTTTTAAATCCAAAAAATGCTAAATTCTGCTTTTTTTCTACAGCATGAAACATTAGTAATTTTCTAATAAATAAACTTATATTATAAATTTTAATACTAAATTCATTAATTTTTTTGTTTTACGAACGGAAACTAGTGCCTGATGAAGTCTTTTCTTTACTGTTTTTAGAGACGTGAAAAAATACAATGCAGCTTTTATTTAGAAAGAATAAGTTACTTCCGAAGAGGCTCAGTGTAGCTTATTGTGTCATTCATTTTTCTGTAATGCGAGAATTGTCGTCGCGAAGCTTAAGATGTCCAGAAAGTGTGTTTCCTTTGTGATGATCTTTTAGAAATTATGAACTAAGTATACGGTAGAAAATAGTAGAAAGTATTAGTATTTGAACTGCTTAATATTTCGTTTTTGATTTTTAAAATTTCATAGATGCTTTAGAAATTTCAAAAGGAATCGCGCCCATCTCACTTTTTATGATGAATCTTTTCTATTGAAGAAAGTTTTACATGCGGAAATAGTCAATATTTACACTAGCGGAAATAAAAATCCCAACACCAAGAAGGAAAGGAGATATCAAAGTAAAATTTATTTCTATGATTGCACATAGTATTAATGTGAATTGATTAAAAAATCAGCCTTCCTGGATGTTAGGGGGCCGAGAAAATCGGTGAGGAGTGTTGTCACCATAGGTGTCCATTACCGCCGTCACACGTCATGGTATTGAGTGACAGGGGATCTAAATGACTTTTGAGGGATTGGAGGACCATGTTGCCTCCTCAGATAGTCCAAATTCATATGGTGCACCAGCGGACGTTGCATACCGGGTTAGGTGATTTCTCCTCATTCACCGGACTTGTTTTGTGGGTGTTGGTTCTAGAGAACAGGAAAGACGAGGTAAAAATGCAGCCTAGGGGGTTAAGAAGAAAGCTTGGACATTGCATCCAACATGTGGTTGTGCAAGTTTCTCTTGAAATTTGTCCCCAGGATAGGTCTGAAGGTAAGGATGGTCTACCGGCTGCAAAACCTCAATGACGCAGCTCTGGTCGGAAAAGATACTGGTGAATCATACTCAGGAGTTGCAGAAATGGAATCCAATGCATCCCCACTCCGTTACCCTGCATCATCACTCCGTGGAACGATTAGAAAATCATCAGTTGAGTGCGCTCTCTCCATTGTGTCTTCAAACTCATCCCAACCGTCGTGGTACTCCAAACCGAATCAGGATTCTCTCATAAACACAATGTCATGAAATTGGGAACTTCATTTCCTTATTTCGTGCACTATTGGAAACAGAAATGCCCATTTTCAGCCCCTTGTTTATAGACAAAGATGTAAGAAGCTATGCGGACCGAACGGACGATCCGCAGTACTGCAAACGACATCCATCCCACTGCCGCTTGTCCTCAGTATGATCTACCGGTATTTTGGCCAACCAAAGCTGCTTCATTGAGGTTTTTTAGCCGGTTGTCCGTCCTTACCTTCAGACCAGTTCTTGGGACAAATTTCATGAGAAAAAGGCACAAACACATGTTTTATGCAATGTCCAAGCTTTCTTCTTAACCCCCTATGTTGCATTTTTACCCTGGCCTATCCGTTCGTAAGAACCAACACTCACAAAACATGTCCGGAGAAAGAGGAGAAATCACCTAGCCCGGTATGCAACGTCCGCTGGTGCACCATATGAATTTGGACTACCTGAGGAGGCAACATGGTCCTCCAATCCCTCAAAAGTCATTTAGAGCCCCTGTCACTCAATACCATGACGTGTGACGGCGGTAATGGACACCTATGGAGACAACACTCCTCACCGATTTTCTCGGCCCCCTAATATCCAGGAAGGCTGATTTTTTAAGCAATTCATATTGATACTATGTGCAATCATAGAAATAAATTTGACTTTGATATCTCCTTTCCTTCTTGGTGTTGGGATTTTTATTTCCGCTAGTGTATATGCAAAATTATTTTCTTAAACCATCAATGATGCAAATATATATTGGATTAATAATGTGAAAAGACATTTTTTAAAAGAATTGATATATAGCTAGAATTTTCTTTCTTCCCAAAACGTAGGAAAAATTTTATATTTTACTTGTATAAAATAAATAACTTATACTTGTAATTGGGATATACATTTAATATGATCTATTTTTTTAAAATATCATTTCATGAAAGATATATCCCCGCATTTTACTTATTGTTTTTCAAACAATTTCTTTTTTCTCCACAAACCAGTTTTAATTCTCCAAATAAATTTGTAACACCTTTCTCCAATTAAAACCCATTGCTTTTCTCAAACTGTTTCTTTAACATGATTTTTCTTTTGTAAGCCCATATATAATGAAAACATACAATATTTTATTGTTTTTGATACATTTTGAGAGGAACTTCATCTAACATTCTAGGATTCTAAATGTTTCAATCCTTACAAAATTTCAACCTACCCATAAAAACTGCCCAACAAACAAACCACCACAAATTTGTCGTAAAAACGGGACAATCTCTCTATCACAGAAAGTCAAGTTCAAGTAACTCAATTCCCGTGTATTGCAACCCAAAAAGCAACACCACAATCGAACCTCTTGTTTCGAAAAACGTCTCCAAAAAGTCAGACATTCCATCGGCATGATATACCCATACCCAAGACAATGGCCTCTCGGCAGCTAGTGATTGATCGTAGACGAAACTTATATCCGTCGTAATGTCCTCATTGGCTACACTCGTTTCACTAGAGACTGAAGAAAAAATAGGGAAGTTGGTCTAAGCTGCTGAGAGGAAGAGAGATGGAGGGGCAAAAATGTCGGAATTTGTAGATAACGGAGAGGGTAATATTTATTGGGAGGAAAAAGTTCTTTTGGGGCGGATGGAATGCCGGGATGATTTGTCCGTTATCTCGGCAACTGGATGTTCGATTTCTTTCAGGATTTTTTTTATTGGAGGAAGGTCTTTTGATTTGCATTCCTGGTGAGTTGAGAGAAAAAGGTAATGCTTATTAATATATAATATTTCTACTTGTGCGGAAATAGGTGTTATCTTTCATTGTGAGTCTTTAAGAGGAATGAGTGACTGTTAGTAAGGTTTAGGAATTGTAGAGACTTAAGGGATCAAAAAGGGTATCTTCCAGACGTCCTAACAATATTGATTTCAACGAAATAGAGGTATTCAATAGTTTGAGGCTATTAGAAACCAATAATTATATTTTAAAATACATATATTTATCATTATTATTAATCGATATGAACGATTTTAGTTACTGTTCTTTAAGTGTTAAACATAATGCATTTGTAAATCCCTGGAAAGGACCCACTTGACTTTGATTTCGGCATTTAAATATTATATGGACTTCCAGACGGGAACGCTTAGCTTCTTGAGCACCAGAAGTTAAAGTGTTAAACAGAGGTAGAACTTTGTATTAACTTAACACTCATTTAGAGTTGATACAGTTAGGAAAATTTCTAAAATTCTCTCATATTTTTGGTACTTATAATATTTTAAATCATATTGAATATGAAAATGCTCTGATTCACGAAGTTGAATATATTTGCAGCATCAATGCGAATTTTCGGTTCATTTCAAATTGATAGTTAAATCCACCGGAAATAGAATACTCCGCAACTTGTAAAACTGGAATTATTCCAATTTTTAGATTTCTCTTTGTTTCTGAATTAAATAAAATTCACTTTTTTAACTAATAGTTTTGGTAATTTAAACTTTTCGATAATTCTTTTGACCTTAATATATACAAATTTAACCATCATTAAAACACACCGGTAATATTTATCATTTATGATAATTGAATGCTCAGTTATGTAACTGATAGATGGGACTGTTAGACATCATGTGCCCTAAATATACTTTTTTCCATCACTACTCTTTATAAAAAAATTACTACTTATAATAATTCCTAAAACAAATGCTATTCATAAACTTTAAATCATGGTAACTATTAAACCCTTACTTTCCTATCAGTATTTAGAATTTCATGCTATCATGTGCTCCTTGACCCAACATACTTTCTGAATTCTTCAGTTCCGTCTAAATGAAAAATTCCTTGAATGAACGACCAAGTAATGGAGCTCTAAAACCATCGTCTTTCCCCTGAAACAGCAACCTTAAGACTTTTTTCACCTTTTTCCAGAGAATCCCTAAATATAGCACTCTTTGTTTGGGGAATGAAGTGCTTTTTTCTGAAAGTTTTGGTTTCGGGAGAATTTTCTAAATATTTAGATAAATTTCACTTACCACACATTCCACAATCCAGCGCTTAACTTACCTAACACAACGTTTAAAATATATTAAGTTTTATAAATAATTAAGCATTTGAAATTTGAAATAATAGATCATATTTATGTTCTAATTTCAAATAATCTTATAAAGTTTTAGTTTTACTAATGTTTATACTTTATTTACTATCTGTTAACGAGTGTTAGGCATCATACAATGTAGATCAGTAATGTAGTTAGTTCCCTACCGGTGAACCTTGAGTGGTCCTTTAGGTTGAAAAGTGGGAGTTTTAAGTTTTTGGGAACCCACTTGCTCTTTAATACTTTCTGATACTCCAAATACAATATTAAGCTTAAAAAAGGAACTGAAAATTAAAGTTATACTTATCTGCTTTCTTTAAATACCTAAATCAAAAACATATTTAAAAGTTACAATTTTGACGATATGCAAATCTAACAAAAAGACTATATATTTAATACCTTAAAAACCATGTTTACTCAATTTAACATGATAAAGTAGCTTTGTTTAATTCTTGAGAGTGTTGAGTTGTATATTCTTTGGTTTAAAATGACTATATTTAATCTACTGCCCTCACCTATTCCTATGGCTGTGTCTCTTCTCTTGAATATCCATCTTCGGAAGTTCACGCATTGATTAAATATAGCATCTTTTCAACCATCTCTGGAATCTCTTATCTTTTCCATACTCTAAGGGACTTACAGTAAATTCGAAGGATATTTACGACAGGAATAATAATAGAATAAAGTCTTTCTGGTCTAAAGGCCCATTAAAAGGATTTTTTCTCTTTCGATCTTCATTTAGAAAGAATCATTCAAAATGGCAACTTTAAATTTGTTTAACTATTTACTCCTTCGATTTCTTATCTACGACGCAAATGTGTAATTGAATGGACTTTGAAAGTGAGTATAAGTGAGCCTTTATAATTTCGATCAGTTTTATGCCTCTCATAAGCTCCGTCCACTTCCCACCTTCACCTTTCTTTCCTAATCTTTAAATATTTCCTCTAAAAAATGGCAAATGAACTTTAAACTTTAATTTGGTTAGATTGAAAGCATTTAAGGAAAAAAATTAAAGCTCTGTTGTAAATTATCCTTAATAGTACAGTCAAATTAGGGTTTGAGGTAGACATTTAGAAATACAAGCAGAAACCCCTTGGGATGTATTTAGGGGGGTTTGAGGATGCCTCACCTGAAAATCCCAAAAAATCCGGTGACGGGTTTTCCGCCATTTTGAAAAAGAAGTCGGCCATATTGGATTTTTCCATAGTTCATAAAAACAGCTATAACAGGCGAACTAATTGGTTTAAAATGTTCGTTCTTGTTTTAAAATGCGTAATTCAGTGCGTTCTTTAGGTTTCATGCATCAATTATTGGTTCTAAACCATACATTTTTTTGAAATTAAGCTAAAATAGCAATTTTTTCGTATTTTTTCGGTTGTAGTTCTTTCGTTTAATACTGTGTCGTAACTATTACAGATATCAAGACCAAAACAACTGGAACTTGTTTAAGATGGTCTTAGGCTATACCACACCAAAATTCTAAGAAATCCCGCCATTAGTTTTCCGCCATTTTGAAAAAAATTGCGGCTATACTGAATTTTCAATGTTTCTTAAAAACTGCTATAACAAGCGAACTTATAGGAATAAAACGCTCAATTTTTTTATAAAATACATGTCTAAGTGTACGTTTTTGAAATATCCTGCAGTAAGTTAATATCCTTAAAGATTTAATTTTAAAAACTGGGAAAACGAGTAATTTTTCAGTCTTTTTCTGTTGTAGTTTTTTTATAGTCCAGGCAAATTAGACATTCAATATAACAGGCTGAAAATTGGTGGAAATGTAGAGAATAGTGTCCGTCTTGATATCCTGAAATTCCCAAAAAATCTCTCCAAGGGAAAATCCGCCATTTTGGAAAAACCAACGCCATCTTGCATTGAGTTTTCAAGCATAGCGACTGAACCAAGGGGCCGATTAAGTTCGTTTTTGTCCCAAATTGTTTAATATTGTGTATTTTAATAGGAAACATCAAAAAATTCAAAATGAAAAACTTAATTTAATAATAATCAATTTTTATTTAATTACTGATTTGCTGTATTAAAATGTAGGTAAGCATTCAAGATAACAAGCTGAAAAGTGGTGAAAATATAGAAGACAGTGTCCTAATTAATATCCCGAAATTCCCAAAAAATCCCTCCAGGGAAACCGCCATTTTGAAACAACCGCCGCCATCTTGGGTTGTATTTTTAAGCATAGCGACTGAACCAAGGGTTCGATTGAGTTTTTTTTCGTCCCAAATAGTTCAGTATTACGTATTTTAAAGATAAATCTGAAATAGTTCGAAATAAAAAATTTAATTTAAATAAAATAAAATTTACTTAATTAATGATTTGTCGTGTGTAAATGTAGATAAGAATTCAAAATAACAAGCTGAAAATTGGTGGAAATGTAGAAGATAGTGTCTTGATCGATATTCCGAAATTCCCAAAAAATCCCTCCAGGGGAAAAATCCCCCACTTTGAAAAAACCACCGTCATCTTGGACTCTCAATTTAAGCATAGTGATAATGGAGTTTTCTCTTTCCACAACAATGAAATTTCCCCAAAAAGGCATTATTGAAGCTGAAAAAAACTGCAATTTTAAAGTCGAATATTTCAAAAACTATACGTGCGATTTAAGTAAATTTAGGCTTAAAATGTAGTTAATTTATTCAAGAAAAACATGCAGTTCCGTGCATGGTCAAGAATATCACCGTTTAGTTGAAACTAAATAAAAAATATTGGACAAAACGGTCAAATTTAAGAAAACAAACTATGCTCAAACGATATAGCAATCAAACGGTCAAATTTTTGACCATGCACGGAACTGCATGTTTTTCTTGAATAAATTAACTACATTTTAAGCCTAAATTTACTTAAATCGCACGTATAGTTTTTGAAATATTCGACTTTAAAATTGCAGTTTTTTTCAGCTTCAATAATGCCTTTTTGGGGAAATTTCATTGTTGTGGAAAGAGAAAACTCCATTATCTCTATGCTTAAATTGAGAGTCCAAGATGACGGTGGTTTTTTCAAAGTGGGGGATTTTCCCCTGGAGGGATTTTTTGGGAATTTCGGAATATCGATCAGGACACTTTCTTCTACATTTCCACCAATTTTCAGCTTGTTATTTTGAATTCTTATCTACATTTACACACGACAAATCATTAATTAAGTAAATTTAATTTTATTTAAATTAAATTTTTTATTTCGAACTATTTCAGGTTTTATCTTTAAAATACGTAATATTGAACTATTTGGGACGAAAAAAAACTCAATCGAACCCTTGGTTCAATCGCTATGCCTAAAAATACAACCCAAGATGGCGGCGGTTGTTTCAAAATGGCGGTTTCCCTGGAGGGATTTTTTGGGAATTTCGAGATATTAATTAGGACACTGTCTTCTATATTTTCACCAATTTTCAGCTTGTTATCTTGAATGCTTACCTACATTTACACACGACAAATCATTAATTAAATAAAAATTAATTATTATTAAATTAAGTTTTTCATTTTGAATTTTTTAATGTTTTCTATTAAAATACACAATATTAAACAATTTGGGACAAAAACGAACTTAATCGGCCCCTTGGTTCAGTCGCTATGCTTGAAAACTCAATCCAAGATGGCGTTGGTTTTTCCAAAATGGCGGATTTTCCCCTGGAGGGATTTTTTGGGAATTTCAGGATATCAAGACGGACACTATTCTCTACATTTCCACCAATTTTCAGCCTGTTATATTGAATGTCTAATTTGCCTGGACTATAAAAAAACTACAACAGAAAAAGACTGAAAAATTACTATTTTTCCCAGTTTTTAAAATTAAATCTTTAAGGATATTAACTTACTGCATGATATTTCAAAAACGTACACTTAGACATGTATTTTATAAAAAAATTGAGCATTTTATTCCAATAAGTTCGCTTGTTATAGCAGTTTTTAAGAAACATTGAAAATTCAGTATAGCCGCAGTTTTTTTCAAAATGGCGGAAAACTAATGGCGGGATTTCTTAGAATTTTGGTATGGTATAGCCTAAGACCATCCTAAACAAGTTCCAGTTGTTTTGGTCTTGATATCTGTAATAGTTACGACACAGTATTAAACGAAAGAACTACAACCGAAAAAAATACGAAAAAATTGCTATTTTAGCTTAATTTCAAAAAAATATATGGTTTAGAACCAATAATTGATGCATGAAACCTAAAGAACGCACTGAATTACGCATTTTAAAACAAGAACGAACATTTTAAACCAATTAGTTCGCCTGTTATAGCTGTTTTTATGAACTATGGAAAAATCCAATACGGCTGACTTCTTTTTCAAAATGGCGGAAAACCCGTCACCGGATTTTTTGGGATTTTCAGGCGAGGCATCCTCAGACCTCCCTTAACACATCCCAGGGGGTTTCTGCTTGTATTTCTAAATGTCTACCTCCGGCCCTTTTTTCACCTAATTTGACTGTACTATAAATAAATCCGAATAATCCACTCCGTAATTAGTGTTCCGTGGATATCTAGGAGTTAGAAGAAACCACGGATGTAAATAATAAATAGTGTGCCTTTAATTTTTGTTTCTTATGTTAGATTAAACTAGTTTACTATAAGTTTTATAACTAGTTTTGTATTAGTGTAAGAACTCTAACAAAAAGGGAATGATAACTTATTTTACAATTGAACATTTTCATAAAAAAAATTTTTAACAATTTTTTCTCATATTTGTTTAAAGATTTGGATAGGAACGATCTTTTCCTGCGGTAAGAAAGGAGATCATCTCTAAATTTTGGTGCTGCCATCTAGATAAAATGTTAAAAGAAATGGACTTGGTTTCTCTCCCATTTTGTGACCTTTAAATATTAAAAAAAGCAATCGGGAAATTCGGAGGAAATTGGATCAATTCTAAAGGAGGGATAGAAAACGCTCAAAAATTATTAGGAGCTATAAAATGGAAAATTTAAAAGCCATATCCTCAAAGTTTTCTGAACTTAAGTTTATCAATTCACAAATCAACCAAGGAAAATTTTAGATTTTTTAACTAAACAATGATAAAAATAAATTAAAAAAATATTATGTACTCTTACCTGACGTGGCAAGTTAAAGGTACGCAGAAAAATTAGTAAAAATTAGCAGAAATAGCAATAAATTGTTCTACCACCTTCTAAATAGTCCGTTTATCCCCACCTGCTAAGCGTACAATCCACAATATATTCATTTTTGTAGGAAGATCCATGAAAAATTGCACAGCATTTTATTCTTATGTGGCGAAAAATAAGATAATTTAAGATTTGCTCCACAAAATTCTTAACTATCCCTTCTATGCATACTCAATAATGTACTAATTCTATATAAATCGTCCATAAAATTCCCTAAAATTCACTGAAGTTAAATTCTAACGATTTCACGCTCTTCAGGAGGAAACATACCTCACCACGATATTCACTTCGGCAGTAATCATTAGTTTTTTTTTTCAAAAAAAATGAAAATAATAATGAGTCTTTTCAGATACTAGCATAAGATACAAATGTGATAAAATGATCCCACTCTCATCAACTTGCACTGCAGTCAACAATAAAATAAAATGCAGAGTTCTCAAAACTGGCAGCGTTTTCTTTTAATATTTCTTACCTACTTAAATATTTAAATGTTTAAATAAAATATAACTATTTAAAAGAAGTTGGTATTTCTGTTTCACATTATTATGATACAGAAGAGTGACAAACAAGATTCTGTAGGGGAAGGTCGGAAATCTCGGACCTATTTTTACTTTATTCCCTGAAATTTTTTATCCACTCAAAATGAACTGATGAAAAAACTTTCCATTGATACTTTTTTCTTACAAATCACAATACATATTTTTCGGAATTTTATTTTAAGAATTTCAGGGTAAATAATTAATAATTAAGTTTAAATCATTGTAGTAGATAAGTACAAGGTACAACACTGGTAGTGTACCATGGACCTATGTCAACATTTATCTTTTTTTAATTCTTTTAACGGATATAAACCCTTCTTTTATAAAAAAAAACCAGAATGAGGTATTTGCATGAGTGAGGGATTTGCTTGATTTTATACTTTTTTTTATTTTATACTTGATACATTATGGTCTAAAACTCCCAAATTTCTGATTTTTAAATTCAAAAATGTGTTTTAAATCATTTAAAATTCAATTTTATTTTTGCCAAAACATCAGAAAAGTCACGTTATCAGAAAACGGGCTTCTATTGGATGTGACCTCACAGCGCATGATTTGTGATTCGAAAGTGTTTTCGAGCCCAAACAAAAAACGAAATTTCAAAAATTTATATCTCAGAAACTAGGCTACGGAAATACTTGATGTAAACATCATTCTTCATGGTTTTTTATCTACTATTTTAATAAAATTTAATCTCAAAACGTGAGAATACCTCATTCCCTGATGATGATGAGATGTAATTGTGTGAAGCCTAAATGAAATGTTCTTCGAATTGAGAAATCACAGAGACATGACTTTCATGGTCAATCATGAGTAGTATTGGTGGGCTGGAGCACCTTTAGTTCCCCCTCTAAACGTTAACTCCTTTTATATTGTTCCAAAATCCAACTATCCAACCCAATTTTTTCTTTCATCTGCTGTCAAGACATTAGTGTACTTTTAGAGAAGTTAATTAACTAAATACTGTATGTGATAAAAATTTAAAAGATATAAACACTAAAATGTGTTTTATAAATGTGTAAGTGTGATTAGTACACGCAAAAAAAGAGTTTGTTTGCAGCAACCAGAAGTTTGGTTACCACCGCGGAAGCAAACCGTCTGTTTTGCTATAGGACTGAACAAACTTATTATTTGTTGTACACAGACTGGTTTGTTTGAGAGAGGTTTGATTGCCGTAACCAGACTTTTGGGTTGACACAATCCAACTTTTGTTTATGCGGTTAGTTTACTCTACTCGATTGCAACTTAAGTTGAGCCTGACGTCATGGCTGCGCGGAACAAAATGTGAGTTAACAGGAAGCTTGCAGGGTTTTGGGAGCTCTTATTGGCTGGTGAGTTTTATTCGAACAAATGTACTACTACGCGCTGCGCCAATTGAAAAAATAATAATACTCAACATTTTGCAAATCAGGATGAAAATACGCTTAATATACATAGATTTAAAAAACTAATCATATTTTAAAATTTATTCTCTTAATTTCACTCAAAATTCCAACACTGCACGGGGACCTAATTTCTTTGGTTGCTCTCAGCATATTTCTACAGGCTCAAGTTAAGTTCCAACCGAGTATAGAACTAGAATGTTTGTTTACGATTTTCAAAACATTTGCTGAGTCGCTTTGTCTTCTTCTTCTCTGATTCTATTGATACGTTTGCACAGACATTCAAATTTCCTCCCATTTATGTCATGTACGGCCAAATTTCGTTTACTTCTACTTGCAGCTACGTAAACTTGACATATTAGTGTGAGCAGTGCTACTAGGGATAATAGAGGCTTATTAAGTTTAAATATAGCTTTAGATAATTTAGATAACATAAGAAACCAAAGATTTAATAATTTGATAGCTGCCAAAAACTGCAGCTGCAGGATTAATAATTGGATTCTGATTTTATGTTAAATTATCTGAGAGTTATTCACAGATGGCAAATGTGTATGCGCTTGAAACTGGATCTAGTTCAGTCAACCAAACGCTTCTAGAGGCAACAACCAGACTGGTATGGTTATGGGAAACGGCAAGAATGGTTACGAAAAACAAACCCCTTCAAATGAACCGGGTATGGTTGCAACAAACAAACCATATTTTGCGTGTACTAAAAAAGAAAGAAAACTTTATTTAGATAGAATATTTATCTTTCAGCAAGTCAAGATGATACAGACATGAGATCAACATACATTCATATGTTACACAACTTCATTGAGTTTTCGTAAACAGCAATTGATAAAGTATATTTTTTAAACCTTAATTTAAATCACAGCAATCACTTCAAAATGATTATCTATCAATAACGAAAAAAGGGAGTTGAGAATAATACTCTTGCGCTAAGCGTTTTGAAGGCTGTTTTCAACAACACAAGGAATAAAGCGTAACAAACAATATATTCTACAGTCATTTTGCTCACAATAGATTTAAAGATAAACAAAAATATAAAAAGGGAACTATTTTTTAAAGTTTTCAAACAAAACTACATTTTTCATAAATTTTTCTCCTTTTTTTCTGAAAAAAATCATGAACAACGAATTTAAACATTTATTTTAACTTCATAAAACATAACCTAAAATGTTATATAAAAATGTTACATTGATTTATAAAATTATATATAAATCATTGGAATATAGAAAATAACTTTTAAAGATATAATTAAAATTTTTTTATAAACAGTATTCAGAATTAAATGACTAGTTATACACTTTTAGAATTATATTTTGATAAAAATGTAAATGTTTTCTAAGTTAAAGATTTATAACCATAAACAATTCTCGTAAATCTTTAAAATTAACAGTTTCTTAAATTTAACAACAAACTGGACAACAATTATCTTTTCTGTAAACAGGAAATGTAGAACCAGTTATTATAAAACTCTTTGAAGAAACTTATAACAGTTCACAGCAGAATGTATTCATCAGTTGTGGTGAAGAAACCCAGAAAAATAAAAAGAAATATTCTCAGTGTCCTTCCTTACCATAGTCCGAACCGAACCTAAATTTCTGTGAGTTCAGGTGCGGACTATTTCACTATGGACTGTGAATTCAGGTCATTCCATTTAACGTTTTAATTTTTTCAACAATTGAAATATTACTTTATTAAGGAAGATAATGACTTTCGCCTTCCTGTTTTTCATTCAGAAAAATAAATAACCTCATTATCTATTTAAAATATGTTAAAAGAATATTTTACTTTTTATCTGTAGGTAAATAATGCAAAAAACGTTTTCGTTAATTTTAAATTTTAATGTTAGCTTCGTTTACTGATGGAAATAAAGTCACCTCAACATTGGACCCTTATCACGTAAACGATTATTTCTTTCCTAAGAGTTATATTATTCACTGATAACGCAACGATAGTTAAACGTCAGACTAACGTCAGAAACCCCGCCTTCCAGATTGAACTAACTTCACGTTGCCCTATCACTTCCATATAAAATGTGAGGATTTTTTCAAAATAAATTTATGAATCATCTTCACCACAATCCAATAATCTTTTCCCCTCCTCCGTTACTCCTCTTCACTCTCCTCTTCCTCCGTTTCCTCCTCTTCCTCCTCCTCTTCTTCCTCCTCCTCTTCCTCCTCAACTTGTGTGGTCTGCTGGAAATGGACCTGCTTCACCACTTGCTGTTGCTGCGTAGCCGTGGTGGTCGTGGTCGTTTTGGACTCGTGCACGAACTCCCCTTCGAGGGGCGTGTACTGGATGTGGGAGGTGCCAGGGGGCGTGCGGTAGGTGACCGGAACGGTCGGCCCTCTCGGGTACTTGATGTAGTTCTCGAAGCGGCCGACGGTGTTGACGGGGCGGGGCGAGGGGCGGCCAGATGGGTGGTAACCGCTGTCTTTGGGCGGCCACACGTCGTCCGTGCTGCGGCGGGCGGGGGCGGTCCTCGGGGCGAAAGGGGGTGGGCGGTTGCCGAGGGCGTTGGCTTCCGGGTTCCACGCGTCTTGGACGCGGTTTTGTGGAAGTTGGCCAACGTCGTTCAGGTTGCTGTCCGGGCCACCTTTTGGGGGTGGCCAGACGAATCTTTTCGCTTGCCCACCTGCAAGAATGAAGTGTTAGTTTTGTGATGAAAATTATGTGTTGTTGAATTTAGTACAGTCTAATTATTTGTGAAAATAGGTTGGACATTATTGCAGGTCAGTGAACACCTACAAACGCGTCTGTATTACTATTTTATATTTTTCTTTTACAGGAAATCTTAAATATTATTTCAGTGTTTCTTAAAATTTGAGAATTCGAATGATAAAATAATGTTTAGAAGGGATTGAAAATCCACATCTAAGAGACATATAACTTTAAAAACTATAGAAAGATTCATGCGGTTGGGTTTTATACGAGTGCCTTAACTTTAATATTTTTATAATGAGGAAGTTGCATGATTTTTATTATTTTTTTAATCGATTCTTCTTGCAAAAATAAGCTACTACCCAAAATTTGAGGCCGATCGAGAAATTTTTTGATTGCCAAAAAAACTAACAAAACTCTCCTTTTTAAAAGCGCCAGAAAACACCTAGAGTTTGGGATGTGACGTCATCGTACGATAAACATTGTTGGAAAGCAAAGGAGTTGATGGTATGATTGTTGATGTCATCATACGATTTAAACAATAAACGTTTTCAGTAACGTGCTTTTTTCTCGAGTTTTAAATTAAGATATTTAATTACCTGTACATTTTTTTTGAAAAATTGACTAGATATTTCATTTTACCATACAAAAAACCATAAGGAACACTTGTTTGTTTTTGAAAATCTGACACATGCAACTTCCTTATTTAAATATTAGTAAAGAATATTTCATAAATCATATAGTGTTTCCTTTTTAGAGGATTAATTTTATATCATCGTATAACGTTACCTTCGTTAACTGTGGGAGAGAAACCTGTCCTCGGCATATGCCGCACACTGGAATGCTGAAAAAAAAAGATTTAATTGATAACATATAACTTGGATGGTAAAAACTTAATTTTAGATGACACATTTTAATACTACTGAAAATTCCTTTGAAAGTAATTATTTATATGTAATGAATGAGTGCTTAAATGCATAATCGAGTATACACTTAGATGTCTAATACATGTTCCATGTATAAATGTCCATAGAATAGAATCCAAATGTCCTTAGAATAAAATTTATACCTTTAATGGAAAATTTTTAAGTTTTATAATAGAAAGGTTTCTATTTATTTGCGAATTATTCTTTACACACGGCATTACGAGGTATTTCAAAAATTGGTTCTAGAATCTTTATGGTGTTTTGTTCCACAGTAATCTTTCGTAAATAAGGCGAAATATTGTAAAGAACTTTTAAGAGGAATCGGCTCGGATGCCGTCTAGGAAAAACGAAAAATATCTTAAAAGTGTTGACTGCTTCAGCTTGTAATGTTTTTTTATTTATAGTACGAATTTTATAATGTCTTATGTCATTTAAGGTCAGCAAAGCAATATTATACGTACTTTAGGAGGCCATATGTCGTCTCTCCGCCGGATGTTGACCAATGTGGGTGACTCGACTGGACTGTACTCTTCTTCCTCACCCATGTCTGTGTGTGAAGGGTCTGTCAAAGTGTTCGTCGGAACAGCCAAGTTCCTGTCGTTTGGAGGATGCCCCTACTCGCCTGACACGGCCACAGCAGCAACCTGTAGGATAAGTTAAAATCCATTACTTGCAGATACGCAACATCATAGACATACTGACAAAGGGCATTTAAAAATCTACTTTTCTTTGGTTTTATTTTTTTTTCAAGAATGTGCGTAAATTTTGGAAACTGCTTATGATTTTTTAAGATTTACTTATCCATAATTTTACTCGAAAAGTAACTTATCAGCAATCGATAAATTTGGCATTCCTTCATCCTTTTTGAGAGCATAGGGGAGAGTGTTGTACCTATGGACAAAAATCACGTTTGGATTTTTCTAAGACAGGTAAAATCACATTTTTACCATTTAAAGTGCGCAACCTATAGTCCTAGCAAAGAGGGTAATATTTTTTATTAGCTAAAATCATCAAAATTGGATTTTTAATTCATTTTAATAACTTGAAGAAATTTGTGTCCTTAGGTACAACAACGTGCTCTCCCTATGGACAGACCCAGTTGTACCTGTGGGCACCCTTAAAAAGGAAAGTTTTAGTTGAAAAAAGCTTAAAATGAACATTTTTATTAGTGTATTACCTTTTTATAAACTGTTTCAAGCATTTTTAAAATTGGAAATGGATTTTTTAAAGTAATGTAGTTTTAGATCGTAAAGGATCATTAAAACGAAGTTGAATGATAAAAGTCTTGATTTTTTACCAAAAATACATAAATCACATGGGATTTTTAGATCAAAATTTGTGGTAATAGTTTCATCAATCATGCTGATTGATCTGATCACTTCACTGATAAAAAAATTTGATCGACACTTAGTTGTGCAAGCATTTGGAGGTAATAACTTGCAAATCTTCTTCGGTGGAAATTCGAAGTTTTTTGTAATCATCAGACTTAAATGCGATAGTGTGCTTAAGATTTATACCATATTTTACATTAAATGCAAAGTAAAATCAAAAATTTAAAGAAGTAGTTTAGATCACAAAATATTTTATTTTTCATCTAAAAACACTTGAAAATAATAGCTGACAAATAGATAACCATTTAGAATTAATTTAATATGCATTAAAATGTATTCACTTAAATAAAACCTGATTCTAAAACGCCGATTAGCTACAGACACCCATAAGAACGTGTCCGTAGGTACACACCTATGGTGTCCGAAGGTACAACATCAGGTGTTTTGGTATTCAAAATTCTATAAAAAATAAAATAATTGAGATCTGACGATTTCTAACATCAAAAATAAAAGTTAAAAATCTTCGGGATTCATCCCATATATTCCATTTTATCATATCATAATTATAGGGGAAGAAAAGTATTAATGTAGTGATGCACTAAAAAAAACTTGGAGCATCTAAAAACAGTAAATTTATTTTATAAAATTTAAATATTATTTTAAAGAGCTGATTTCACGTTAGCAACTAGATAGCATCTGTTTACATTCAAAATCGACCACAAATTCAAATTTACATTTTTTCCCGAATTTTAAAACGCGGTGGCTGAAGGTACAACCGTCCTTAGGTACAGCACTCTCCCCTATCTTATCAATGTTCATATCTTTCATTCTTATTAAATTAATATGAACTTAAAGTGTGAGTTAAACTTAAAAGTAAAAGTTAAGATATAAGTAAAATGTCATCTCTTTCCTAGCTATATAATTACAAAAATTTTCTTTTAATTAGACACATTATGTACAGTGAAATTAAGTAAAATCTTATACCTACAATTTAAAAACAATTAAGTTACATTTTTACATAAATTCAAACTATGAAAGCATGATTATTATAAAATTTAATATTTAACTTTTTTCTGTTATTTCATGCCTTGTTAGTAGGAAAGTTTTCCTCTCCATACAGGTTCTTTACATTATTTTAGAAATTTATGTTCTTAGTTGTTCTGAACCAGTCCTCTAACTTAGAAGTCTTGTATAAATTGTTATAGTATAGATTGCATTATTAACCACTCCCACTCCCCCTTCCTATACCTTTCACTAGAACCAATGATATTTCGGGATATAATCATTCTTAACCCTTGACACAAAAATTGGCTAGTAAACACTTCTTCAAATTAAATTTTTCCTAACAGATTTCGATAAATGAGATAATCAGTGAAGAAATTTTTCAAATCCCACAACATCAGTTATTTTTAAATAAATATACGTCTGGTTAGCGAAACACGTCATTATTCGGAAGCAGAAGGGGGAAATTTAAGAAGTCGATTGGTTAGGGCAGTTCGAGTGATAGGCGGCTCCTTTGTACTTGTGACGACATGCCCGGTTTTTCTCCTGTGGAGCTTAAAAATGAGGATTGCAAATTAATAAGAGTTAAAAAATCTTAAAAAATTAAAAACTGGTTATTAAGAGCTTTTGTGATGATTTACAATAATCCGAATCATTAATTTCAAAATGTGTTTGCTTCCCAATTTTCAAAAAGTCAAATTCTGAACAGACTCATTCCCAACACAAAACCACATACGAACAATCAGATATCAAATCCAACGACCAAGAAACCACAATCCATAACACAAGATAGAATCAGAAGTAAAAAATCAAGAAAACCACCTCCACCCTTTTCAGATCCCTTTTGATAAATCCGTATGCAGCTGTTGCTCTCGAATATAGGCCGAGATGAATCACAACCGTAACTCTCTTGCTTAGGGAAGACACCCTAAAATAAATAACACATACACACAGCGCTCCTAGGAGGTTGAATACCTTCAATATCACTATATTTAGACGTGCGCTCCGATAGCAGGAGTGTTCAGCCCGTCACTGGGAGATAGGGGCCTGTCAACGTGCTTTTCGAATAAATACGATCTTTTGCGGGGAGGGTTCATTAGCGATGGGGGGGAGGGATTTTGTAGCGGTGATGTGTTTTTAGCACTTTTGAGAACCGCGTAGTTATTTGTGTAGGGGAAGAGTTAATGTTGGTTATGAAGTTTTAAGCTTGTGTATAAATTAGAGTTGTTGGTAGTATTCCAACGGGAGGAAGTTTGTTACTGTGTTTTATGTGTTTTTGAAGTAAATTTCAAAAGAATTTGTTTCTATGAGTTTTTTATATTAGTAGCCGACATCATTTCCACAGTTTGAGACATTTTCAAGAAAGATAGATAAAAATATTTTAAAAAATAGTTAACATATTGATTTTTAAGTTAAATTTTGTCCCAATCGAAATCTTTTGCAAAACAAGAGAACGCTTTATTCAAAAGGTATTGCCAATTACTTGTATAGAAATTACATTGAATATCTTGGAAACAAGATGGTTTTCTCAAAGTTACTCTATATTTTAAGAAATTTTGTTCTAAGGACTCCAAATAGTAGGAATTTTAAGATAAATGTGTTATCTTTTTTATTATGCTATGTAACATTGAAAGGTGAATGACCTGAAAAATAATTCAGGATATAAAATTTATTTAAGAACCACCTCAACTAATGTTTTTTCTATGATTTTAATAAACGTTTATGCTTTCAAAACTGTGAAATAAACTATATGTAATAACATTGATGAGTGATAACATTTTTTTCCGAAATTTCAAAGATAATTAGTAATCGGTTAACCCTCTATTTCCATGGTAGTAAATATGCTACCATTAGTTAAGCTTTAATTTTGAGCAGGTTTTATGTTATTGCAGCAATAATTGCTTCTTCAGAATTTATGAAGTTAATTTTCAGTCCCCAGCATAAAATTTTTTTATAACATTTTAGGTTAAAAATTTTAAAATTAATTTTTTGGGGCATTTTTATTTTATTCGGCCCCAAACTAAAGGTATAATAAGGCAAAAAAATGTCCATGCATATTTCTAGTAGGGGGAATTAGAAGATTAAGATAAATACTAAATTATCCCACTGCTATTATTTTGTTTTATAGCATGACAAATAAAAATAAAAATGTTACAGCTTGTAACAGACAATTTTTAGCTAACGCTTTTTTATTTTTCTCTGGTAAAAATATTACCCAGAAAAGTAACACTCTAATTAAATACTCATCTTATATTAACTTAGTACTGTATACCATAAAATGAATTCATCCATATATTTCTTAACAATGAATATAAATTTCTCTGCACAAACTCAGACAATATTATAAACAGAGAGAAACATCTGCTTACACTTGTCAACTGACGTATTTCAATTCTTTACAACCATGAACATCTTGCCAACTTTTCGCCTTTTTCTCTATTCTTTCTCTGCTCTCAGAAGCCCTTGTTATCCAATGTCAACCAATTCCTACTCTTTCCATAGATTTTTTTATGAAACAAGCCAAAATGTACAAGCACATTGTGAACTGTGTCATGGCTTTTTCCAATTTCTTTTTACTCCGCTACCCCACATGCGAATTCGAATTCACGACTTTCTCCACCCCGTTGGGCTTTATTTAAGGGTGCCTCGACTATTCATAGTGACTCGGTCTTTGTTTACGTTCTAGTTGGAGTCTGCTCTTTTTGGCAACTTGTCCAATCATTGTACTTTTCTTGCGAGTCTAATTAGTAAGTAATTAAAATTGACGAATCCTGATTCTGGTTCACAGGAGTCAGATGTTCCTAGAGAGTTTAGGTTATCTCAATCTATTTGGTTTTTAGGTTATAGTAGGTTTAGTATACTCTGGTTTAAATTATTGGAAGTAGTTTATACCTTACTCATTATTTTGGATTTAATCGTCGGCTTGCAAGGAAAGGCACTAAGTCCCTTTTACCTTAACAACTCTATACAAGATTATGCCAAATTTGGGGTTATCCCATTGTTTTCTTTTGCTTTACAGCTTGGCGATATTTTGAGAATACTCTCGTTCGTTGTCTTCATTCTACCCTTTTCAAAAAAATTCTCCAGAAATAACTTAGTGCCTTTCTGCTCTAAGCCGACTTAACTAAACAAAACCTTTCTGCCATTTTTGATAAAGCATGACCATTATCACTCTTTTCACTTTGTGATGGCTATGAATAATAAAACTTAGAAATTCCAATTGTACCTATCAACTTATCTATATACATAAAAATCAATGTCTGTCTGTCTGTCTGTCTGTATGTATGTATGTATGTATGTATGTATGTATGTATGTATGTATGTATGTATGTATGTATGTATGTATGTATGTATGTATGTATGTATGTATGTATGTATGTATGTATGTATGTATGTATGTATGTATGTATGTATGTATGTATGTATGTATGTATGTATGTATGTATGTATGTATGTATGTATGTATGTATGTATGTATGTATGTATGTATGTATGTATGCATGTATGTATGTATGTATGTATGTATGTATGTATGTATGTATGTATGTATGTATGTATGTATGTATGTATGTATGTATGTATGTATGTATGTCCTTTATAGTTTTAAACTTTTCGAACCTACATTAACTATTAAACTATACCACGTTGATCTACTCGCTCCAAGGAAGGTTTCTGAATAAAAATAATTTAAAATCGATGCATCTTAATAACTTTTTTGGTCAATTTTATGCTCAAAAACCCATATTTCGTGCCTAACTTCAGGGCAAAACCACATTGTTGTAAATATGAAAAGAGAAGATGTAACTCTAATTGTTGTAGGCATATTCTCGATTGTTGCAGTTTAAAATCCATTGTTGTAACATAAACATAAAAGTGGCTCCTTTTTTTAACTATTTCCACATTTGGACTGGCGAAGCCCATCTCTAACACACCAGAAGAATTTTTTAAATGGACTGGCGAAGCCCATCTGTAACACACCAGAATAATCTTCTTTAAAAATGGACTGGCGAAGCCCATCTGTAACGCAAGAGATGATATTTATTAAAATAAAATAAAACCCGGGCGAAGCCCGGGTCTAGCGCGTCAGCGCTACTGCGCCCGGGCAAAGCCGGGTCTAGCGCTTTAGCGCTAGTCTATATATATAAAAATGAATGTCTGTTTGTATGTATGTATGTATGTCCTTTATAGTTTTAAACTTTTCGAACCTTCATTAACTATTAAGCTATACCACGTTGATCTATTTGCTCCAGGGAAGGTTTCTGAATAAAAATAATTTAAAATCGAAGTGTTCCAACAACTTTTTTGGTCAATTTTATGCTTAAAACCCATATTTCATGCCAAACTTCATGGAAACCACCATTGTTGTAAATGTCAAGAGAGAATTTGTAACTTTAATTGTTGCAGGCATATTCTCGATTGTTGCAGATTGAAATCGATTGTTGTAGTTTAAAATCCATTGTTGTAACATAAACATAAAAGTGGCTCCTTAACTATTTCCACATTTGGACTGGCGAAGCCCATCTGTAACGCTCCAGAATAATTTTTTTTCAAAAATGGACTGGCGAAGCCCATCTTTAACGCACCAGATGATATTTATTAAAAAACTGAAACCCGGGCGAAGCCCGGGTCTAGCGCGTCAGCGCTAGTTATCTATATTTATAAAAATGAATGTCTGTCTGTCTATGCGTTGATAATATGAAAATGTTAAAATTCACATTTACAAGACATTTTGCTTATATATTACACTTATAATTCAAGTTAAAGGAAAAATATCGGGATTGAACTCCTCAAAAAAGATTCCCCTTATTTTTGTTATTTTTTACGTCACTGGCAGGTATCTTCAATGTTTTTCATGGTAAATAATGAAGTTCACAAATCTCACCAAGAAAATCCTTTGTTTTAACAAGCAGTTACTCTGAAAAACCCAGACCTGAATTCTTCAGCGTGATTCAAGGCTAATTTCCCCACCCTCTAATGTGGTTCGACACCCGGAAATAAGTATCTCATCAGTTCACGTTTTAAATAGTAAGTTAACTGTTAGTCACTTAGAATGTGGCAAAGGTGCCAGCAAAACAAATAACCCTGGATTCAAACGATGACTAAGGTAAGACAATGGATAAGGAGATAGTTTGTCATTCCCTTCACATTCATTCCTTTTGTAAATTCCCTTTTTTTGTTTCTTCATTTTTATTACAATTTTTAATTCATTAATGAATTTAATTTATTTTTATCATTTAAACAACATCCAGTTTACATGGAGATACATGGTATTTTAGAAAGGTTAATTAAAAAATAACTAAGTGGATATTGTATACCTTCGGATCGCCACGGCCACCACCTGTTTAATTTTCTGCTTAGTTGCTGTTAATCAATTTCAAATAAATTTAACGATAGGGATAAGACAACTCTCGGATGGAACCACTTGTTTAATTGGAAGGATATTTTCCGTTGAAGAGACAGAAGTGCTGCATAAGCATTTCAAGAGCTACTCTTGGAAGTTAATTATAACATCAACTCGTGCGGAGATGAGTTTTTATAAGCTCAGAGAATCTCCTGAATCCTCTTTTACTTCGTGTTTTGCAGCTGTATTTTTATTTTAGGAGTTGAAGATTCTACTTTATGCGATGTTAAACACAAATAAAAACTGCCTAAACAATCTATGACCTTAAATTCATATATAGTTTGCGTTTCGTTCAATATCAAGTATAAAATTTCAGTTAAGTTTAGACTTAAATAAGAAAATTAGAGATATTATCGATTTTTTATGAAAAAAGTGAAGTGTAGTATTGTTATTTCGGAGATGAAAGAAAGATAATGGACAATTTAAGAGATAAAGCCCTGAAATCAGAAAAAAGAAAGAAAATTATAAAGTATGGAAGATAGAGATGAAGCCTTATATATCTTATGTATGATAAGTCCTCAGATAGTAGAAAAACCAATTCACGAATAATAATTTGACTTTAATTAAAATAAAATGTAAAACAAATTTTATAGGCAAATAAAAATTTCAGTTGAAAAGCAATTATTTAAAGAATATTAAAATAACTTCATTTTAGCTATCAAATACTAAATATTAAAGTATACATTCGATTTGTTACTTTCATTTAAGAAAAAAGTTGGGACTATCAAAAACAGCCATCAGGGGCAGGTAAATATATTATAACACATTTAGAGGAAAATAACTTTTTATAAGGAAAATGTTTTCTAGAAAACGAAGTTCATAATATCGAGAGTATACATTCTGTAAAGAAAGTTAAAATTATTACTTAAAATCCTGTTATTTACTCATGTTTTAAATTAAAATATTTAAACTTTAAAGTAGCATTAGTCAAAGCTGAAATAATGACATAAATTATTTTAAATTATAAATAACTAAAATTTATACATGAGAGAGAGAAAGGGAAAAATTTAATTTTCTTATTTTAAAAGAGCGTAACAAATTTTTTTTCTAGCTTTCAGAATTAAAAAATATTTACAATGTAAAAGAAGACTGATCGTGATGAAGGACATACTTCTCTGTGAGCAGAAGGTTGTTTAAACAGATGATCGTTTTATGTGGTGTGAACGTTCAAAGGTAACTGGCAAGACTAAATGGATCGTGTGACTGATTGAAGGGAGGTAAAAATAGAACAAAGGGTGATCAAACCCAAAACTATTTTCCTTTGGGTTCATAAGTGAAACAGGAAGTAAGAAAAAAGTCATAACATAAAATTAAACGTATCTTTACAATTCAGCATAAATGTATTTCTTTTTTAGCAAAAATATTTCACAAAAATATTCACAACAAATAATTGATCAAAGATAACAAGATTGATGGTTTTATACACCTAAATAACTTGCTTACACAGTTACTAAGTAAAGTTTAATTTAACCTTTTAATTTAAAAATTAATAGGATATGTAAGAAGAATGAGCAAACAAATTGTCTGAAAATGAAAAAACAAACTTTTTATGGTTAATTCAAGTTTTATGTTTTGAAATAACATTCCAATATGGCCGACAGACGACCTTGGCAAGGTATCAAGTATATTTATCACCTGAAACTTTGAAGTAGATTGGTGACACGTTTTGTTTAAAGAGTAACCTACAAATGAACAATGAGGGTTCTTGTTTAAATTAGAGCTCAATGGGTTCTTCAGTAAGGATATACGAAAAAACCGTTCAATGAAAAACAAACAAATTTATTACATGTGAAAAGCTATGAGTTTTTTTGTTTTTTGAACGGTTTTCGTCTGAACGGTTTTTGCATTGAACGGTTTTTTCGCGTCACCCTTCAGTAAAACTGGATAAAAGTAAATTTTCTCAAAAGTTTTTGTCTAAAACAGTTACAAAGAAAAATAATTACAAATGTTTTTCTTTCACATGATAACTTTTGAGGTCTTAAAATGTGTAATTTAATGGTTTGCATAATTTTATGCCTTTTCAAACGAACTTTTACTGTCACATAAATAATTACTTGTGAAAAAAACTTTGTTCCCTTTTTCTAGTAAAACTATATTATAGAAATTATATAAAAAAGTTCAAAAGCTAGAATTACGTTGAAATTTTTTAATTAGAAAATCCCTTTTTTGTAACATGCATATTTTTATGTCAAGACTCACGATTCTGAAAATACCCGTTTGATATAAATTGCTGTAATAGTATTTAGTTATGCAAAACTAAAATATAACTTTCTTTCTGAGCCACATTTCAACACAAAAATAGTTTACAAAAAGATATTAAAGCAAATTTAGAAAGGGTAGAAATTAGAGGCAATACTCTTAAAATCTAGATTTTATTCTTCCCTAAATATTAAAAAATATCATTATGATATATATATCCTTAAATAAATTTGAAAGTCTTCTTTAATTTTTTCGCACCCTCTCAATAATTTAAAAATAAATAAAAGAGAATTGCAACAAAAAAAAAAGATGTCATATGAAAAGTAATCCAATTTCCATTTATATTGTTTCTTTTTTTTAACTTTTTATATAAACTTTGATCAACGATTCCACAAAGCCTACAACTTTTGAAAAAGTTCTCATCCCCCAAACCCTGTTTGCAGTTTTTGCCCTGGAGATGACTTATCCTAAGAAAAAAACACCTAAACGTGTGAAAAGCAAATATCCAATCGAACCTTATCAGCAAAAAAACAACAACAAGGAGTTCGAAAGGTGCAATAAATCGGGTTGACTTACGGTTCCTTTTGGCTGCTTTGGATCAGGAAGCGCGGGTGAGAAGGAAGAGCAAGATCGTCTGAGCCGGAGCGCGGTGCTATTTCGATCCGTTTTTTCGAAGCATCCCCCTGTTGCTTTTAGAACTGCTGCAAGGCTGTCGGGGAACTGGGGGACATGCGCAAAATAACGCGGTGAGTCGCGATGATCCAAGGTGAGGAGCATCCTGGATCCTCCTGGAGGGAGCGAGATTTTAGAGGGCAAGATATAGTGTTTTTGTTTAGATCCAATGGGCAGAGAACAACACACCAACTAATGACCAAAGTCCTTTCTTCAGACACACCGATATATCAGTAATTTAACTTCGCGTTACGCAGTGAGCGTCTGTGGACCGAAGTCACGGAGTTAGAAGGGGTTCAACCCCCCTCGAAATCATCACTTTTGAAAGTCAAATACCGGAAAGTTTCTCTCCTAGGACAGAAAAAGGGGAAAAAGATATTTCTTCAAAGTACAGAAATTCACCTGCAACAGTGCTGCCGGTTGATATCTGTTATTTTATGAAGAAATAATTGTTTATTGTGCACACCACACCCACATTCGCATAACTAATAAAAAATTTAACTATCTTTTTTTAAGATTATGTTAATACTACTAACATTTTTTCCTTTGTAAATTAAAAAACCGTATCAGAACCTAAAATCATGACTTGTTAAATGACTCAGTTTTAGTGTATTTAATTATTTTTTCCTTAAAAACTATGACAACTACTATATGAAAACTAAAACTATTATTTTTTCCTTATTACTATATGACAACTCCATCTCAATCACGCTGCAAACAAAGCAACAAATTTAAGAAATGTGAGGAAAATACTGACAGTCAGGCAAAAACACATTTGACACATAAATAATTTTCTTCTTTTATTTAGCCTAAATTAAGAATCACAAAATAGTCCGGTTCTTACGTATTGTGCCGTCGACCGTGCCGCTGAATCCGAAAACGTTTAAAATCCCCTTGACTGTTCTGTAGCTGTGCCGTTGAATTAAACGGCTGTTGAACGGTCGACGGTATATTACGCAAGTACCATATTTCTATAGACATACAAACACATTTATCTCCATTTTAATTACTGTAAAATAATTATACTAATTAAAAAATATATTGACATTATATGTTTGCTGCAAAATATTAAAAAGGAAAATTCTACAGAAATGTAAGAACATTTAAATGAAAAGATAAGGCAACCAATTAATTTGCAATTGAAGACATGGGGAAGTAGGATTTTTGTCCATTTACCAAAAACAATGGTGATTGAACAGCCTTATGTTGCATCTTAAGAAGTAGTAAACATTGCCAAATCCATTAAAGGGGGAAATAGGCTTTCCCTTAGAGTCACTATTATTCACTGAGAAGACTGACCACACTGGAAAAACATTAGATCTCAAACCTATAAATTCGTTACATTTCATGGACTATAGATACCGTTTTCTCTCTCAATATCTTCAGAATCCAATTCGAATAAGTAGAATAAAATTTTTACTTAAAATTCAAATTTTCTAGCTTTATAACAAATTATACATTCAGCTTCAGCATACAGTTACAGTCACATTTTCATTGCTCTCATGTTAAAAAATAATTTTGCTAAACATTCTATTATGCAAAATAAATTCTCGATATATTCAACAATTCGATATTAAACAATTCGATATATTTTACTTATTTTAAGTTAAACATTCATTGAATAAACCAAGTAAATATCTATTGCTGGTTCTGATATGCAAGTTAGCTATAAGCAAGTTCAGTCGTATTTTGGTTTCAACCATTTCAAATATTAACATAATATAGTAGGTGCTACATAAATGCATACTAAAGAAGAATATAAAAAATATTTAAATTATATTAAAATGAACACTTTAACTCGAGAAATATATACTTTAAATTTAAATATTAATTTATTCTATTTATACAACTAAGTTTTAGGTCAATTGAAGGGTAGGTGAACGAATAACATTTTCAAGAAAATGAATTATTGTTGTGGATGAATAAAGTACGTTTAGACCAAATTTTTTTTCAAACACCACCATTCTAAGGATAATTATTCGGTATCATAATATTACCAGTATCATTTTGTGTGTGTCTACAAAAAGAACAATATTAAACTTTAAATTCAAATTGCCTAGACTAGAGTCTCGAAATAAGCTTTTTGTTACATACCTCGTTATTCCACTCACCCTATCAATTACGGATAAAACAATTATGTAGCCTTCTTTGCTTTAGCGAAATTTTTTTCAGCTAAAAGGGTCATAGTCTGGGCGACGAGCAAAGGTTCGCTCTTCATAAAACCTTTCCACTGTGTGGATTTCAGGACTTCATTGTAATTCACTATGACGAACTTGAGGGCAGCCGAGGTTAGCTTTCGATCCTGGTGTCGGACAGCTAGGGACAGAACGTCACACACGTTCGAAATGGAGACGTTGGCGCTCAAGAAATCGACGCATTCCCTCTTGAGGGTGGGGACTTGGTACTTGTCGGCAGCATTGAAGAGCTTGAGGGAGCTCTCCTCCCGCAAGTCCTTCACAGTCCCAGTGTACAGATAGGTCAAGAAGAGGCCAAACGTGGGGGCGTCCAAGTCTGTAATGTCCAGTTCTGATGGGGACGCTGTCACCTCAGTGAGCATACTTTTAAAGACGGGGGACCGAGCGCACAGGATGGCCTTGTGGACTTTAAACGAAACGTCCCCGCACTTGAGTCGCAAGTCAGAGAAGTCCTGCTTCTGATAGAGCCGCAAGAGTTCTTTAGAAAGGTCTACCAGAGTGTTTTCAGGTTGATGGTTTGATGCGACGTCAGTGAGGCTTTTGGAGCAGAATTCATGAGGAACACTTGGAGGTCTTAGTCCATTTCTTGGGATCTGGTCAACTGCCTGCGTGGAAATTGTGCCCAGACCGACTGAATTTTTATATGGGTTACAGGGAATGATTTTGACACTTAAATTGACGGAAAATCCTTCTGTCAAAACTTCCTCGTCTGTCAGTGAACTCGAAAAGATCCATTTTTCTTTTTCACAAAACAGATGCTCGTTTTCTTCTAGCCTCGAGACATCCCCTTCGTTGTTCAGCACAGTGATGTGTGTGAGGACAGACACTTTTTTCTCTAATGAATGCGGATCAAGTGCTAGTTCTATTTTCGAATAATCGATTCGATCCCTTGAACAGAGTAAAGTCATGAGTCCAGATCCCGTTTCATCGAGAGGATAGTAAAGCCACGAAATTTCGGAATTTAATGAATTTAAAGGTTTTAATATGTGAGGCGATACTTTTAAGAAGGCATCGAAAGCATCTATCGTTGTACGCATGTATTCCATTGAGTGATACCCAGATACGTTCGTCACACATAACCTCAGAGTGAGTAGATCCTTGTGATGGAAAGCCTCGTTCTTTCTGACTTGGGAAACCACCTTTTGGAATTCGGGTCCAGGAGGAAGATGAAGAACGCATTGATTCTTTTGTAAATCCACCTGTTGCTTGTAAAGGAGTGATCCGTTGGAAGCGATGAAAGAAAGTTCCCCAGAAAAATGCTCGAGTTGACCAGAAATAATGTCCACCACTAGATGTTTGTCGTTTCCGCTGAGACCTTTAGGAAACAGATGAAATGCTATCCGGTGATCATAAGGCAAAGATTGTGGACTTTCGATCCCTATGGGGTGGATTTTTCGGTTCCAGCAGCTAAAGTTTTCAATGGTCCACTCCACCACACGAATTTTTTCCTCCTCCATTTTTGCTTTATCCATCCTTGCGAGCAACCGAACTATATACCATTAGAACGGGGCGTGCATCTGTTAAATTACATATCGCTTGGAAACAAAACTCAGTGTTAAGATAGCTATCAACAGATCTTACAGAGCACTCGAGGGTTATGATAAGGAGCAGACAAAGCGTTTTCAAGTTTTCATTATTTTTAAGAAGTAGATAAATTTGATATCAATAGTTTTGCTCAAAGGGCAGAAAACTGTTGCTCGTTTCTGAGAAATTATTTTTATCAACTTTTCAGGGAGGGGGTATTCCCTTTTAGAAAGGAGTAAAAATATGGCTTGGATCCATGAGCGTAGCCAGTGTTCCACTTAGGGGGGGCAAGTAGGGTCGACTTTTTTTTATGTTTGTATAGAAACCAATTTTAAAGCCCCGTGAGGGAGGGCCTTAGCCATTGTATTGTTTCAAGAGGGTTTTTGACCTTTTAAATGAAATTAATGTAAAAGTTTTGTGGGTACACTAGGAAACAAAGATGGTTTTTGTTTTTGAGTTAAAAGTTTTCGTAATTTCACACTAAAAAGTAGTTTTGTGACTTCTTTTCAAAAGTAACAGAACAAAGTAACTTAATAATTTTGGAATGGGGGTCAATTCCTTTATTTTTCCAATTATTGTCTTTAGTGATTTTCTTTGTGGTTATATTTGTAATAATATATTTGTGGTAATTTGTATTTGTGGCAATAGTAATAAAAAATTAATTTAATTTTTTGTGAGAAATATGCCCCTGTCAGTAATTTTAGAATATTATTTTTTTTCGTTTCAGTTATTATTAGGTCAATTTAGTACACTTGAATAATGAAATAATTTCTCCTTATGTAGCATCTTTAATTAAATAACGAGACCTTTTATTTACATTATATACAGGGTGTTTCACAAGTCCGTTTCGCGGCTTTTATTTGGAGCCAACGTGTCCTATGGTGATGGAAGTAAGGACTGCCCCCAGGTAAGTGACTCTGGAGTATCCATTTAAATGACTTACAGCTCCCCTAGCGGTGAGTTAAAATAGTTAAAAAAATAATTTAAAAACTAAAGGAGATAGAGCAGAAACCTCAGTAAGGATATTGTTGTCAACGTTATGAAGAACTCACTGAAAACATTTCACGAAAATATCGTAAATATTTGGGGGACATATTAGCATGCGTGAAAATAGCACTTTTTCAGACCTCAAAAAAGAAAAAGTTCGTAAATTTGCAAACTTTTCAGTGTTATTGTGTAGTTCTGGGTTTTTTCAGTTTAAAACAAGGCAAAATTTAATCAAAAAATCAAAAAAACTTACAAATTGGCGAACTTTCTTTTTTGAGTCCTGAAAAAGTGCTATTTTCACATGCTAATATCTCCGCGAATATTCACGATATTTTCAAGAATTTTTTTTAGTGAGTTCTTCATAACGTTGGCAACAATACTCTCACTGAGGTATTTTGCTCTCTTTTATTTTTTAGGGGGATGTAACTAATTTCAATGGATTCTTCAGGGTCACTTACCAAGGGGTAGACCTTACTTACGGACCCTAGGACACGTTGGTTCCAAATAAAAGCCACGAAACGGACTTTTAAAACACCCTGTGTATTTATTTCAAAATGTATTACGTTATAACATCAAGTATCTCTCTATTCTAAAAAAAAGTTTTTGGTGAACGGTTTCCAGAGAAAGGCTTTTTAATTACTGAGCCGAACGACACATATGGTATCTAAATGTCCGGATTCTTTCCGGATTTCCGAGTATATAGGCCCTTCGATTTTTCAAAAAAATTCTCAATTTTAAAATATTTCCATTTTTTTAGATAACGGATAAGGTCGCAGTTACAAATCAAGTACTGTCAATCAAATTATTATGCATCCAATCACAACGACCGATTGACGCTATATTTTAAGATGAAACATGTTTTTTCACCTTTTAAAAAAGTACTTTCTTGATGAAATATCACTCAAAGACAGATTAAAAACATATTCTAAAAACTTACATGAACGCCATTCTATACTAAAATTTCACACTTTTTGTCCAATATTTATAATTATAATTACTCTAATTTTTACAAATAATTAGTAATATTTATAATTACTGTCGCTTTCCCTGTAGCTTTTTCATAGCGACAAATTATTTTTCTTTCGTTAAATCCGGGTGGAAACTCTCTGAGGTGTAAAAGAAGATCAGGCTTTAGAAAAGATACTATTGTTTAATAAATTTAGATAAAAGTAAACATATCAATAATACTCTCGCACATCACTATTAAACTACCTATTCTAAACAACTATTGTCTGTGAAATCCAAAACTAAATCTGAAATTATAATCATTTTAAAATACATATCATGTCTAATAAGTTGCCAAATATATTAAAACAAATTAAATATAAACAAGCCAGTTCACTAGTCTCTATACACTAGTCCCCATTTTTGACACTCCCACCTTGAGTTTGGAAATACCAATTCAAACTCAAAACTATGATCTTCATTAAAGAAATTCTTCAGGTGGGGGAAGCTCCAAATCATCTAGTGGTCAATCTCGTCTTTCCATTTAATAAATTTTCTTTCAATCTTTACTCTATTAGATCTTCTTTTCTTTCTTTTAGAATTCCTCGGTCTTCTGAGTTTTCCTTCATGTGCTAAGTCTCTCCCGTCTTCTCTCTTCCGTCTTCTCTTCTCCATATATTCTGAAGATACTTTCTCCGATCTTCTTTTCTTTTCATACCTTTCTCTTTTCTTAGAGGCAAGTCCATCGTCCCTTTCTTCTCTACCTCCAGTCATCATCGCGTTTTTCTTTTTCTTCTCTCTTTTCATCGTAATTCGTTTTTCAGCTCTTTCTCTATTCTTCTTACATTCCTCCAGATCCTTTTTACCTTCTTGGTTCTCTTCATCTTCTTTATTTCCAATCACCTCTTCCCCACGTTTAGTTGTGGAATCGGTTTCTAAACTATTCATTAACTTCTCTGTAACACAATTCCCTTCTTTTTCTTTCTTAACTGATTTCTTCTTTTTATCCCTTGGTGATAGTCTTTCACCATCTTCTCTTTTCCCTCTTTTAAAGATCTCTTCAGTCTTGATATCTTCTTCTTTTTCATCAATCCATTCTACGATTTTCTTCTTTTCATTCAGCCACAACTCCGGAGGATTCTCTCCACCTCTATTGGTGGCCAGTTGCTTCGGTTCAATCAAGTCATCGTCTTTTCGACATCTCGTCGGTAATGTCGTCTTAATAGGTGAAGAGACTTCTCCACCGTCCTTCTCTCTTGTTGTCTTTAATTTAAAACCTTTCAGCTTCTCTTTCTGATTGTCGACGTCAGGTTTCTTCAGGGCAGTCGTGCCGCCTTCTTCTCGAAATTCATTCTTTTCCAACTGTGATATCCTCTTGGGGATCTCTGTTTCAACAGGTGAAGAGGAGACATAAATCTTTGTAACTTCTTCAATCTCTTCCTTTCCTGTTGTCTTAATCTTAACAGCATCGTGCTGCTTCTGTTCTGTAGTGGTAGTTTTCACTTTAGCAGAGTTGTTGAGTGGAAAAGTTTCATCTTTAACAGCAGAGGATCTGGTCTTTATAGAATTAATGCGTTTCTTGGCTTTATTCTTAACGCGAAAAATCCTATCATCTAATTCCCCAGCTGTTTCTAGTTCTTCCAATAACTCTTCCACATCTGATATCTCTGCTTCGATCTCCTTGTTTTGGGATAGTAACCCATCCTGTCTGTACGAGAGTTCATCTAAATCTAATTCAAAATTATCTAAGTCGATTTCTTCTTTTAATAACTCATTTTCTATTTTTCTAATAAGCTTATTGACTCCATTTCGTGAAACTGTCCTTATTATTTGCAATCTTTTCTTTAGCTCCATATTTGCAATTCATGACAGTATCGATAGTTAAATTCTTGATATGAATTTATATTCTTAATTTTCCAAAATTATTTCCAAGATCTTACTTAGAGTTTCCCATCCCGGCAGGGATGCCATGTCGCTTTCCCTGTAGCTTTTTCATAGCGACAAATTATTTTTCTTTCGTTAAATCCGGGTGGAAACTCTCTGAGGTGTAAAAGAAGATCAGGCTTTAGAAAAGATACTATTGTTTAATAAATTTAGATAAAAGTAAACATATCAATAATACTCTCGCACATCACTATTAAACTACCAATTCTAAACAACTATTGTCTGTGAAATCCAAAACTAAATCTGAAATTCTAATCATTTTAAAATACATATCATGTCTAACAAGTTGCCAAATATATTAAAACAAATTAAATATAAACAAGCCAGTTCACTAGTCTCTATACACTAGTCCCCATTTTTGACAATTACTCTTATATTATTGTATATTACTCTTATATTAGTAATATTTATAATTACTCTATATAATATGACATTTTATGCACCAAAATGAGTTAAAACCCTGTTATTTTAAGGTCAAATTTTAAAAAATTTTATGGGGGAAGACCCCACCCCTTTGGCACTTGTAACCCTTTTATTACAACTACATTTTACTACGATTGTGTCAAAATGCAAAAAATCTGTACCCGAAATTCGGATTAAGCGTTCCAAAAGGAGTTGAAAAAGTGTGGTTTTTGACCTAAATTTCCGAAAATTTTCTGGGGGAGGACCCCCTGACCCCCCTTTTGGAAGTTGGATCAGGATATTTCACTACCTTTTCCGTATTAATATTAACAAGAAGATTCAAATGGATAAGGAAAATTCTTAGCCCCCCCAAAACCAAATCCTGGATCCGCCACTGAGCACTAGGCATAATATACTAACGAGTTTCTTTAAAATAATGGTTTTTGTTTGGTCCACAGAGTAGTTTGGTCCTAATCTCTCTATTCTAAAAAAAAGTGTTTGGTGAACGGTTTCCAGAGAAAGGCTTTTTAATTACTGAACCAAATGACACATATGGTATCAAAATGTCCGAATTCTTTCCGGATTTCCGAGTAAGCCCTTCGATTTTTCAAAAAAATTCACAATTTTAAAATATTTCCATTTTTTTAGATTTCGGATAAGGTCGCAGTTACAAAGCAAGAAACTATGAATTTTAAAACAATTGAAAATATATTTCACTGGTTTTTTAACATTCAAATACATTAAATAATCATCTTTCTATTTATCACACTAATTTAAAAAATATATATTGGATTCTTTTTAACAACATTTATATTTTTGCTGTTCAAACGATTTTAATTATATTTAAAACTAATGTATAATTAATTGATCTTTTATTTTTAAATAATTAATTCATATTTATATATTTATCTTTGTCGTTGTGGCAACCTAATCATTACTATATTTACAATAAAATATAAACTCGCTTTCAGAAATTTTGAACTTTTGCATTTATTTATTACAATAATAATTATTTTTATATCCTTTTGCAAGTTATATTATTTAAGGTAGTAAAAGGTAACTTTTTTTTATAATGCCAAAACGCAAAACTAGATATGGCGGGGGAATGTTTTAGAAATAAAGATAAAAATCGAAAGTCAGAACATTCGTGTCATTGCTATGAAACTGACACAATTTCGATGTTTATTTGTTCTCATGAAGCAAAATGCTAAATTTTCGTGATGTTTACGATAATTACTACATTTTTCACAGACAATCAATGAAAATTATTACAAATTTTAAGAAAGTAAAATTTATTCCGGAGATGTTTCAGTGCTTCTGAATGGATCTGTGTGAGGGGAAATGGTAAAAGAAAGTTTACACTGCTTTGTTACTAATTTTCTTGGAATTAAATGGCGATCCGCCAATTCATATTGCCATAACATAAAGGAACTGTTAAAATTTCGCCGCTGAATGAATATTCCCCTTTTGTTGAAAGAATACCCCAGAGAAGTAGTTCCCCTGTTTTAAGAATGTTTTATAAAATGAGTAAGTGCTGTGAGCTGTGTTTTGTGAGGATGGCAAAGAGATCCTTAAGTATCAGCGTCAGCAGTTAACGGGGGTTGGCGAGCGATAGCGAGCAGGGGGCGGTAGCTCCCTAGTATTGATAAAAAATTAGAAATAGTTATTTTATAATTATAGATTAAAAATAATTAAGATGAATATTTTAAAAAACATTTTGTTTAAATTTTTGATAAGTTCGAGTTAATATATATTCAAACTTTTAAGGGAGATTTATTCATGGAGGGGATTTGGTGATGTATTTTTGGAAAGTTGGTTGACGTTTTTCTGTAAATTGTTTAATTGTTTTATAAAGTGTATTAAGTTCAGCGAGTTGGAATTTGTGGGAATTGCGAAGCAATTCCGTCAGCAGTTTACGGGGTTTCAACGTCAGCAGTTTACGGGGGTTGGTGAGCGATAGCGAGCAGGGGGCGGTAGCTCCCTAGTGATTTAAAAATTTTAAATCATGCTTTCAATGCTTTATTAATTAGTTTTTTTGATAGTCTTATTTTTGAATGAATCTCAAAGGAACAACATTCAAAATTGATGAAAATATACTCCAGTTTTGTCAATTTTTTGCCTCCAGTGATCGGAAGTTTAATTTAAAAAGGCTTCATTGTAATTTAGTGGTTTGGAAATTTTTTTAAAAATTTTGAAACGGAAAATTTTACGAAAAATTTACCCGAAAATTTTCCTTTTCAAAATTTTTCGGAAAACCCATGTCAAATAACTGACTACTTTAACTCAAATCACTCAAATGAATACTAATTCAACAGATGAATGATGTCAAATAACTGCCAACTTTAAATCACTCAAATGAATACAAATTCAACAGATGAATGATGTCAAATAGCTGGTTAAAATTACTTAACGGACGACCTTAAATCCAATCACTGAAATGAATACAACTTCAACTGATGAACGATTATATTTAATTATCAATTTAAGTTTGAAGTCCGAAAGTAAATTACAACATTATTTTCTAAACATTTTTAAAGAATTAAAAGAATTAACAGACTGTTGCCACACGGCAAATCTACTATAGTAATTATATCTACAAATCTACTAGTCTACTACTACTAGGCAAATTTACAATTGTTTTAAATAACTGTACATGCAATCTTCCACATATTCCCCCCTTGCAAAGTGATCCCTACAACTGGAACTTTGCAACATAAATTTAGCATTACAATATTTTCCAAAATCTAGAGTCACACTAATATAAAGTTTATAAGTCCAAACGCACATGGAAATTTTCTTGGTTCTTCCAAATCTACTTTTGATAAGCGAGCTATCTTCCGAAGTACCAAGGGAATTGTACAGAATCAGGACTATTATTAACAGTTAAGTCTTTTTCCTTGAGGTCACTTCCAGAATATCAATATCGCATTTTGCTGACACTTCTAAAGGATAAAGGTTTTGGAGTGGGCGGATTCTTTCACTTTGGGAAATTCTTAATCGTGCAACTTTAGGAATATTGTCCTTTCTAGGATAGAGTTCCACCTCCTTTAAAACACCAGTTTATCACTTGACAGTCCAACGTGGGTTTCTCTTTGGGGTTAGTCTTTATTTCAGGCCCGTAGACTTCTTTCTCATTGTGCTGGTTATCTTCAACTTTGAAACCATCGTCTTTAATGTACTTGGTTGGTTTCGTCTGACGACCACTACGTTTCTCAGCTTTTTGACCTTCCTTTTTAGAAGCATCACCTTCAGAACAAGAACCTATATCCATCTTTTCTTCAGAGCTAGAATTCTTGGCATATTTGGATAAAGCAGCTTTGCCTCGTCGTTTGTCAGGGGTAGCTTTAGCTTTTGGCTTCGCAGGTCTCCTTCCACGTTTCATAGCTTTTACTTTCGGAGCAGCCTTCCTTTCATTCTTCTTAGGGACATCTTCCGTAGCTTTAGCTTTTGACTTCGCAGGTCTCCTTCCACGTTTCATAGCTTTAACTTTCGGAGCAGCCTTCCTTTCATTCTTCTTAGGGACATCTTCCTCTTCAGTGTAAAGGTGGGCACAAATTGGAGCCGAACGGCGAAGCGAACAGCCACGAACACGCTCTACGCAAGCGCCGCTCTTAGCGCCTCCGAGTTGCGCGTGCGCAGAGCTCGTTCGTGGCTGTTCGCTTCGCCGTTCGGCTCCAATTTGTGCCCACCTTAAGATTCATCATTTTTAGCTTTTGTTTCTTTTTCAGCCTCTTTCTCTTCAGAAACTGCATTATCAGATGATTTAGATTCTTCCTCCTCCTCTTTCTTTTCGGGAGTTTCTTTCTTCAAAAAAACCATTAGATTCATTAATTGCTCTTTGGCATCAGTTGAGGCTATAGATGAAGCACTTCTGTTCCATGCTTTCAGGAACTCTTCTTCAAAACATGACTCGACCATAGGAAATAATATCGACACACTTTTGTCTGTCGTAACTCCTAAAGTCTCTAAAGATTTCAGATATGATTCGACTTTATCATAGAGAGACGTCAATGTAATACTTTCATGCTTTTGAACTGACACTATTAGCTTTAGCAGTTCTCGCACATATACTTCGACCAAAAGGTCTTCTCTGCCAAATCTAGCTTTTAAGCTATCCACTGCTTTGGCATAGTTTGCACCGGTAGGCGGAAAACTTTCTACTACTTCTCGTGCACGAGATCCAGCAGTAGTAGCCTGAATGAGGTATTGAAATTTGTTTTCCGGTGCAATGTTTTCATCCTTATGAATTTGTTCGAATTGACCCCAAAAGGACAACCAATCCTTTATTTCTCCACTAAATTGCCTTAATTCTAATTTTGGTAGATTAAATTGCTTCTTAGCACTAGCAATAACATGGTTATGAGACTCACTTGTTATTTGTGACCTAACTTGAAGCTTCGCCAACTCCATTTCATGTTGTCTTATTCTTTCTCTTTCTTCTAACTGTTTTCGTTTTTCTTCATATTCTAACTGTTTTCGTTTTTCTTCATATTCTAACTGTTTTCGTTTTTCTTCATATTCTAACTTTTTTCGTTTTTCTTCTTCTCTTTGTTTTCTACAGTTTACAGTCGTTACCAAAATATCTTCAACAAAATCTGGATCATTCAAATATTCTTTGCTTTTTAAAATGAGATCCTTCAGATTTGGGTACAGCTTTCGTCTACGGGTACGGCGACATTTAAAAGTCGCCAATAGTGATTAACGTTTAAATCCGGCAACCCTAGTCAATTGCAACCCTAAAGTTTTAGTTTCAACGTAATAGAAATCCTAGTAAATTTTTAAGTCTAGTGAACAGTGTCCTATGAGTTATTTCATAAATATTTTTAATTTAAAGGAAAAAATAATGAATTAAAGGAAAATAAACGCTTGAAAATAAACTATTTGATTTTATTTTGGTGTTTTCTTAGCCGATAAAGCTTTTAAATGGACATTTATCGAGTTTTTCCAATTAAAAGTATAAAATTTTGTGGTTTAATTTATTTATTTGTGTATTTTTACTATTTTTGTAGACTTTTGTTGTTAAAAGAGTGGCAACAATGTAGATGCGTGAGACAAGACAAAAGTTTTTTTATTATGTTTAAAAATTCAAAGAAAGAAGTATTGTAAGTTGGTAAGTTTCTCAATGTAAATAGTCCCGAATCTGTCATTAAAATGTGTTTTGAACGTCTACTCTTGCATCGTATGTTTCGTCAGCCTAAGTACATCAACAAAATTCAGTACGGCCCATTAATTTAGAAGAAACGAAACAAAACGATCGTGTTTGAGAACTGGTCCGTTCTCAAACTTGCATGAGAAATAATAGTGTTTTATTTCTGAATTTTTAATATTCCTGTCTTATAATTGTGATAATTAGTGATATCATTTGTTTTTTTCTAGTAGTTTTAATATCTATTTTGATTTTTTAGTTCCTATAAATTTGTGATTTTCTGTATTTTATTTCTGTGATTTTATTTGTATTTTTAAATGGTTGTTTTTGCATAAATTTAGATTTTTCTTCGTATTTGTTTTCTAGTTTCATTTTCATGTACTGAGATCGCTATGTTCACAGACAATAAGAGACAGACCGGTCAATAGGCGGGGCTTATCCAGAGAGCTCAAGTGGCGCCTGCGACAAGCGGTACCGGCATTAATCGATTAATTTAATATTTTTTAATCGAAATCCTTATACATTTTTTTGTTGACGAAACTTGCAATATTCGATTTCGAAAGTAAACATGAAGTTTGTGTAAATCGTTTAATCGTACTCTTTTAAATTGTTTGCAAGATTTATAAATCATTTTAACAGTGTCTTATTGCATTAAGGCACATTTTATCTCGTTTCTTCTCTATTTTGCAATTCATTGGAAAATCTGTGTTGCATTCTTGAACTTGATTTTTAAGCCTGATAGAATTCAGTATAATTCGCGTTAATTATAGGCGTATGTATTTAATTCAGATGAAAATGTATACAAGTATTATATATTTTTATTGTCAAGAATTCATTTCAAATGTGCCTGGGATCTGGGATTCGTATTTGCAAAAGATGTGTTCGTTTAGATTCACGAGGATTGCAACCTCATTTACACATCATGTTTGTCTTAAAAGGCCAAGGGGTTATAACAAATATTTGTAGTTATTGAAATATGAGATTTAATAAAATCATTTAGATTCATTATTTACTTGTGTGATTCTTGATTGCTTTATATTTAAGCTTGTATTTTTACAATCGAGTTTTTCATCATATGCGATCACGAAATTTTGTTGATGAACAAACCATAATGATTTAATTTAAATTTTCTATTATAATAGCAAATTTTAAAAAATTGTTGAAAAAAAAGATATTTTTTAATTTTAAAAACCATTTAATGGGCTTATGTGATCGCCAAGGATCGCGATCCTGGTGATTATATGGTCGATGGATTACGTCTTCGCAAAACGTCTCCATGGTTGCCAGACCTAAAATCTTAACTGTAACCACAGTTTTAGTGCAGGTGCCGTGGGCATTTTCGCCGATCCCAACCGTTTCGTCCAATGAAGACTCAGGCGCATGCGTTAGATATTTCCACAATTCTCCGTGGTCTTGAATTGGGTTGCCAAATTTTGGCATAATTCGCGTTTTTGGAGAGTTTTGAGAATATGTTTAGGAATACTTAAGAGTTCTGAATGTTCTGTTTTACAATTTTTACTTTCATGAATTATACCTAACGTAAGAATTTTTTTCACAGTTTAGCAAAGTTTAAGGAAAAGTTTTTTTTCAACCTTTCTTTTAATCATCCATATATATATTTCTCTTACATGTTGCTCAAATTTGGCTGTATTTCTTATCCTTGGTTTGCAACAATCAGTTTATTTTTATTTAGATTTACAAAATATGTGGATTTTTTAAATAAAAAATTATTTCTACAGGGGCCGTTCAAATATTATGTAAGCACCTAAGGAGGGACGGGTTTGCTCTTTGCTTATTTTTCCAGACAACATGGGAAGTCAGTGACGCTTACATAAGATCTTACTAACACTGCATTTTTGAAAATCTCTCGTTTACTGCTTTAATTGAAAATTCAACCAAAAATAAATTTTACTTTAAAATTTGTTCATACAAAAAAGGGGATCGGGCAGTGTTCTTACGTAATAATGAGGGAGGTTTGTGGTTTGCTTATCTTTGCAGACAAGGGGGGTTTCAAATGTTACCCAGAATACAGTACTTGGATATATTAGCATGTGAAAATAGCACTTTTTCAGGCCTCAAAAATGAAAAAATTAGCAACTTCTCAAGTTTCCAGTGTCCTTTGTGTTTTTTAGTTAAATAAAGACACAATTTAATCAAACATTTAAAAAACTGAAAAGTGTTGTTTTTACATATCACATATTTATCTCCACGAATAATCACGACATTTTCATGAATTTTTTCTGTGCGTTTTTAATTCCAATGACAAAAATACTCTCATTATGGTTTTGGGTCTTTCCCCTCCATTTTTAATTAATTTATTTTTTTAACTTTTTTATTTTGCCTTTAGAGGCACTGTAAGTCTTCTCATCAGTGGATTTTTTAGCGTCACTTACATAGGGGTAGACCATATTTCCATGAGCCTATAGGAGGCGTTGATTCCAAATAAAAGCAGTGAAACTGACTTTTGAAACACCAGTATATATTTACTTAACCCTTTTAAATTTTTGGTCTATATACTCTGATTTCGTTTCATAATAAAACTTACACACAAGTGGGGAGTAAGTCTGAATTCAGAGAATTCATTTCTGTAAAAGTTAAATTAACCCTTCAGTTATAATTCTTTTAAACTTTGGATTAACATACTTTTAAAACATTATATTACATAAGCATAATTAAAACATAATTATATTATATTAGTAAAAATGCTTACATAACATAATATTTATTGAAGAATCAATAATATTAGAAAATATCCTTATTTATAAATTTCACACATTTTCAAGTAAAAATGACTTTATTACTGTATATTTTATACAGTCTCATTAGAATAGTTTTTTATTACATACCAAAGGTTAGATAAGTGGACCAGATCAAAAAATTTATTATGTAGTACCAAACTGTCAATTACGAACAAAAGTAGATTAAAACTTTTAAATTATTATTTAAAACTTTTAAATGATATTTTACTTTAACAAGTAAGATAAGTACTATGGCTTTATAAAAATTGGCTCAGATCTAAAATATCCCATCCCCCAATTCCGCTAAAAATGTATACACTTGTAAACGAAAAAAAAACACGGAATATATCCAAGTAATTTTATCGCCAATCAGAACAAGCCCAATTTAACCGCCAAGAAAAATGTAACAACTAGAACAACCTCAGACTTCGACGCATGCGCCTGAGTCTTCGTTGGACGAAACGGTTGGGATCGGCGAAAATGCGTACCGTGGGTTGAGGGCGTTCGTGTCGTAGGCCGCCCATTGACCGGTCTGTCTGTGGCTAGGTTCACTTGGCGCCCTTTAAAGGCGCCAAGTGAACTTGGCGACTTTCAAATGTCGCCGTACCCGTAGACGAAAGCTGTTCCCAGATTTGATATTGTAACCTTTGGTGGCAGTACTTCGCCAATTTCTTCAACAACGATAAGAAGGTCTTCTTTTTTGAATCCTTTTGCCGCTTGAAACATGTTTCTAATCAGATGCAATGTCCTGTCGCGGACGCCATACAAATGTCAAATAACTGACTACTTTAACTCAAATCACTCAAATGAATACTAATTCAACAGATGAATGATGTCAAATAACTGCCAACTTTAAATCACTCAAATGAATACAAATTCAACAGATGAATGATGTCAAATAGCTGGTTAAAATTACTTAACGGACGACCTTAAATCCAATCACTCAAATGAATACAACTTCAACAGATGAACGATTATATTTAATTATCAATTTAAGTTTGAAGTCCGAAAGTAAATTACAACATTATTTTCTAAACATTTTTAAAGAATTAAAAGAATTAACAGACTGTTGCCACACGGCAAATCTACTATAGTAATTATATCTACAAATCTACTAGTCTACTACTACTAGGCAAATTTACAATTGTTTTAAATAACTGTACATGCAATCTTCCACAACCCACATATCTAGTGACAGGATAGCTACATTCTATGCCCTCTGTTTACGCCTGTGAATCATACACTGAGGTATCTTGTTCCGTCATTGAGGACACTTTGATCGTGAAAACACCCATTTAGTGATGCTCTGTGTTCTGAACAATTTGGATTGGACTGTAACTACAGTCTACTGTAACTGTAATCGTTCAATTTAATCCTATCCTTGTTGTTGTTTTCATTTTTGTCAGCTGACTTTGAGCTGTTTAAGTTCAATGCAATGCGTTATTTTAAATGTAATCAAGTTGTTATGTTTATTCTTTTATTTTTCATGCAAGGAACTTCATGGATCTAAATATTTTCGCGTTTCTATGATTGTTGATATTTGTGTTTTTGAACGCCTCCAAGTGATGCAATAAGTAGGTTTAGGGGAACTCTTATCTTGTCTTTTTTCCTCCAATAATCAAATATACCACTTATGAGTGCATACTTTTTCTTTTTATAAATACCAATTAATTGAATGTCATTGTCAAAATATTTATTACTACATTGCTCTTATCATTTTACCTGATAAAAAAGTGCAACCCACCTTCCTACTTTTTGAAAATTGTAATTAATAAATTGTATTGCCGGTTTAGAAAATAATGTTGGTCGTTAGTTAAATTTATTCTTCAAGTTGTTTTATGTAGTTTTACTGACCTCAGATTAATACATACCTTACCTATAAATAAAAGTTAAACACTACGTTACAAACTGTAGTTTTTATGCAAAAATCATAACCAAAGTTATCACCTCCAAACACAAACTTATTTTAAGGTAACTGAAAGAAATAAGGTAAATCTGAGGAATTTGATGTGAAGCTCTTTTTTAATAATCTGCATGTAGTCCTGTATAGATATCGTTGGAACAGCTTTAGAAAGAGTCCTCCAGCTGCCATGTTTACCCACAGCTCAAATGATGACTGACAACCATAGAGATCTAATTATTTCTATCATAAATTTTACATCCTAAAATAATAATTTACCTACTTATTATTGATATTTTAGGATTTAATAATAATAATGATGGTTAATAATTAGATCTCTGGTTATCTGTCATCATTTGAGCTGTGGATAAACATGGCAACTAGAGGTCTAAAGCTGTATCGATATGTTTATCTATAATGATTCTCTATAGATATGATTTTAAACAAAGTATCAGTTTCTAAAGGTTGATCAATTGTATTTAGGTATGGGCTCCCCTATTGAAGACTTTTCAGAATGGGTTGCTGTCAAAGCAAACATCTTTCACCAAAGTGATGATACAGATCATTCCAGATTCATATGTGCCTGGAATCCTGAGGAACTGAAATTTGCCATTACTTTACATGAAGGGTCTAGAAAAGCAAGCGACCATAGTAACAAGAACAGAGTCTGTTTACTGAGTATGAAAGAGTTGTACCATATTCATGAACAATTTTATTTGATCAACGCTTCCTTAGCCTCAGAGTTTCCTAAGGAAATCAAACCAAAGTATGTGCCGTCTCGTAAAAAGTACGAGTACTTGTCATCTGCTGTTGAGCATTACTTAGGGTGTGCTATTAGAAAGGTAGGTAAAAAACTGGTAAAGTCATTGCTCTTTGGAGACGATGACCCCTTAAAGTGCTATGAAGAGAACTGGAATGAATTGAGGCAGAAAAATCTTGATGCAACTGTTGATAGTGCTTACAAAGAGTTGGAAGAAATTTTATCCCTCAGATTGAGAGCTGAGACATTACTTCAGTTTACAACCATTTATGCTCTGGAAGATGAAGTTTGCCAAAAAATCTCTGATAGTGTAGGTGAATTGTACAATTTTCATTTGCATCCTTTTTTAGAACTGAGAGAAATGTCTCATAATAAAGTCAAACAAGCAAAAGAAAAGTTATCTGAAGAAATCGGTCCAAATATAAGGCAAAAAGCGGAGAAAGACTATGAAGAGTGGAATGAACAGTCTTTAGTAGCCACAGAAGCCATCCAGCAGCTGTATCAAGAGTTTTACAGAAAGACGTTAAACTTAGTTGTAGGTAAGTATTTAACATTTTTGTTATCTCTGGCCACGACGTTTCAACAACAAAAATAATGTTACAAGCTAATGTTTCAATTTATTGACAGGACAGCATATGTCTCACCGTATTAAAAGGGTTAAATGTTCAGAAAATAATATTTCTGCAATTGAAAAAACTTTAGACTGGGGGAATATATCAAACAGGTAGTTAAAAGTTCGGTCTTGCAATTTTTGAAGAGTGGCACCCATGATGTTAATATTTACTTACTGTAAGTAATTAATGATTAAAAAAGAACTTGAAAATTCTTGTTTTCTGATAACATTTTTGTATCAAATCTCTATTAGTCACAGCATTTCTAACTTTATATAGAATCGAATATTTCTAGCTCTAATTACCAAACAGTTATATTTCATGAACTCAAGGTTCCCCCAGGTCAGGGAAAACCTAGAAAAGTCATTGAATTTTAATTTGACCAAAAAAGTTAGGGAAAATTGCTTATTTTTAAAAAAACCTTTAAAATCATACAAAAACCTGGAAAATTATCCATTTTTTATGCCTGCATCTCATTTTTAACCCAAAGAAGAATTTTTTTCTATAAGCACGTATATGAAAAATGCCTTGCATTACTATTTTTTTACCAAAAAATCTTCAAAATTAACCTGGAAAAGTCAAGGAAGTCATCCATATCAACCCTTTTTTCTATTCTAGGTCAACGAGATCGAATGTTGTCTGACCAAAAGAAGTTTGGAAAAGCTGCCTTTGAGATTCATGCTATGCCTCGTCTGTTAAAACTAGAAGTGAATGTCTGCCAAGAGGACTTAAAACTTCAAAATGCCATTAAAGCAACTAAAGAATATCAAAGAGACAAAATAAAAAGTCAGGTAAAGTATTGAAGTTCAAATAACATTACGTTTGAGTATGCAGAGCAACATATTATTAAACTGAGCTTGTAGAGAATGAGACATGTCGTGATGAGACCCTTCATAAGAAAACATAAGGAAGTTTTTCAAATCAGAAAATACAAAAATTCATAAAATATCCACATCCACGCCCTATAAAAATAGAAATTAAAATAATTATTATTTCTTACTTTTATACTAGCACTTGCATTCTCTGCAAACTTTGTTACCACTTACCATGATTTTTACACAGTTTTAAAAAAGATTTCATATTCCCCCCCAAAAAAAATCTAGTTATAAACTTTTAGTGAGGAAATCTGGCTGCTAACTTATTCTTACACAATTCTCAAGGATTCGTAGTAAGGACTACCTTTGGTTCAAAATAATTTCCTGTACTAAAAACCACTTATTTAGCATTTTACTGCTTGTAAAATTATTTATTCTCTTGATTTCTTGAATGATATTAAATCAGGATTTCAATTTAGTTACGTATAAAAAACAGTTGAAGAAGAAGGAATATTCTTAATTTACCTGTTCAATCAAACAGATATCTTAAAATACACATTTTTCACTTTAGTAAGAGTACTTGAAAGTAATTTATTTATTTTTAGTTAACATATTTAAGTTATGATTATGGAGCTGTTCGTGAAATTGGCAGAATTGAAGAAGAAATTACTAATGCTCAAGTAGCAGTTTTTGATTCTCATCTTGATGTTTTGGAGGCTGAAGAGAGATTATACAAAAGCCAGTTGGCAGTTCTTAATAAAGAATATAAAGGTACTCTTTAGGTTATGTAAACTTGAACTATGACTTTAGATTGTTCCTCTATAAAATCATTTAAAAGTGTTATTTTTCGCTCCTCAATGTTCAATGAGAATGAATTTCATTCAAAAAGACATTTGGGGTGCTTGCATCAACAACAAACTAATTCCAATTATACCAATAAGTTGGAGTTAGCTTTTTATTACTGCAAGCTTATGATGACTTTGAGATAGTTTCCTTTATATTTATATGATTAATTGATACTATATGATTAGCTGGGTATAAATCTCATCAATCAAACTTTATTGTTGATGTTTTACAATTTACACACAAGAATATAATGAAAATAAAAGGAACCCTGCTATTTTAGGAACTTTTTGGTACTTACCTACTATCCTGTCTACTGTTCAGTGGCCATTAAATTCAGCGGCCTAGCTGTAGAAAACTTTGATAATGTTTTTGAATTATACATAAAAACCCATTTTTATATTTGATTATTTTTGGCAATTTATTTAAAACTTGGCACCTACAATCGGCTAATGCTAAATTATACCTACCAATTACTTTTCCTAAAAGTAGTATGCAATAATAGTTTTATTTATAGGTTGGCTTTTTTGTGGCTTATATAAGTTATAGGTGGTTTAAGTTTAATACTAATTCTTTTTGGATGTCTTTTTAGATAAATTAGAAACTGGAATATTTTTTGATGCAGTAGAAAATCCAGACGAATTAGATGATGTAAACTGTGATGTTCCAGACCAAAACCCTAAAGCTGTCAAGCTCAAAGAAAAACTCAATAAACTATACAGAAAAAGAGCATTTATTAGGAATAAAAAGGTATCATTCTTTCTTTATGTTTATACTATACTTTCATCTTTAAAGCACCTTATTTATGTGTTTGTTTTTTATTAGTGGGTTAGGAAAGCCAAAGAGCACAGGTGATGTTGAATGAAAGCTTTACTAAGCATGATAAATCTGTCGCTAAATTTCTATGGAAAAGCATTTCATAATCAATTATTTCTCGATTCTACTTTCTTAATCACAAATTTTTTGGCAGCCCTTCAGCACCCTCTTATTTTAAAGTCTTATAATTTAGTAATTTATTATTCCACACATCCTGAAGTTTATTACTTTCTTTAAATTAGTTAGAGTTACTTGCCTTTAGTGAAAGTGAACAAATGCCATTCAATAGATGGAAAGCAGATAAGCTCCCGGAGTTTATTTTCAACATTTAATCACATACAGTAAAACTTTATTAATGTAGATTAGTGATAGAATTATCGCTGTCCTGACTTTATTACCGGTCGTTTGTAATGCAGAGGTCGTTGTAAAGAGGTTCTCCTGTATAAGCAGTGTCTTATCTACCAAAATCTACCCAAAATTGTTGTGAGAGGCTTTCAAATTAACATTCAAAGTTATGAAGTTTTAGAATAATTATTATGAAGTAAAAGGTCTAGTTTGTATGGAGAAAATATTTCCAGGAAAGATTTTATTTATTGTCTTCATGTCATGTTATACATAGATTTTTATCACAAATATATTTTTTAGAAAACCATGGTAACAGAACTAAAGGAGAAGAAAGCTACGAAAGCTTCTATAATAGAGAAAAATGAAAAGGCCGCTATTGTGGTATGAAAGTGTTCATTTTTTAATTGAAGAGTTTTTTTTTCAAAATTAAATCCTAAGTAACATTAGCTCCATTTTAGTTCTCCACTCATGGAGAAGTTGTGTATCAGTATCTCTGAAATGCTAGCTGACAATATTTTTGTACTAAAACATGTTATCAGTGTTTTAAGCATTAAGTTATCCAGAAGGTTATGTAAAGTTTACTGCACTTTCTAACCATTTGGGCATATTTCAGTAGCTTATTTGTTTTAAATTATCTTAATGTAATTTTTTTCCAAACAAAAGTATTGCCTGCAATATTAAAATAACTTTGAATTAGTCAAATCTCAAATGTCATATTTTGAAAAGCTCTTATTTGTTTATATACTACCCTACAATAATTGACCGGACACCAAGGTGTGATGCTTCAACTGAAAAAATAAATGATTTAATTTTAAGTGAGTGACTTCTACGTGCTGCAATATCATTATTGACCTTTCTAGGCATATTCTCAACAATATTTTGATATTTGGTTTTGGAAATTTGTGTCCATTTCTGTCTTGTGAACATTGCTATCTCAGTTGTAGATTTTAACCGTGGTTCCTCACTCCTTAAATGTTGCCTTATATTTTCTCAAAAATGTTTCCTAGGGTTTGTTTTGGGTCTCTGAAGAGGCCATAGAAAAAATTCCACATCTATATATTGATCCCCCTGCTTGACAGAGCCTCAAACATGACAGGAAGCATTGCCTTCCGGAAAGTAACATTTGCCCATTTTATGAAATTGACAGAAGGTGGGAAGAATCTAACAGTCCGAAATGTTCATCCTGGTATCAGTATTTAATTTACCGATAAGATAAGTTAAGGGATCCACGAAAAACACCCCCAAACGAGATTACAACATCTCTGAATTTGACGATTTGTGCAATTCATTTTTAAACTTAAGCTTGCCCAATCGACTAGAGGAGTGTTGAGTGAAACTCGATGCTTCTTAAAACAGCTTTCTAGTTTTTTTAAGTCCAGTTACGATATTGAAACGCCAAGCAAGTCTCCCTTCTTTTTTGGATGACATGATGCTTGGTCTTTTTGCGGCAACAAAACAATGGATATTAAAGACGGATGTTTTCTTTTTACTAAGCATTGTAGTGGACCTAACCCCTGAAGCCGGTGTAAACTCATTTTGGATGATTTGAAATGAGGTGTTATCGATGGTGTATATTGATTTCAATAAACTCATTATATGTGTTTTTCAAAGAAAAAAAATTAAAATGAAGGGTAAGTGATACAAATACAAATACAAATTAAGTCGACCAACTACAGGCGTAAGCCCAGCAAGGTTGGTCCAGTCTTTTTAACCCAAACTACCGGAATCCCAGTATCTGTCAATTTTCCTCTGTAGGTACTGAGCTATTCTGTGTGTTTTCCTCACAATGCAAATGTATAATGTAAATTTTCTTACCTAACAGACTCGTAAAAGAAAAGAGAGTAAAGTGAAGGAGTTACCAATTGATAAGTTACAAGATGAAAGAAGAAAAACTCTACAAAGACTTAAAGAGTATAAAAAGGTTGGTAAATTAATTACTATTTGAAATAACAGATTTACCCATCAAGTAGCCATCTTATTTAAAAAAGTGTAGTATCAGCACAATTATATCTATTTAGATATGCTTAATTTTCATCTACTCTTAAATTAATTTTCTATACATGAGCTAATTGGGTAATTGTTTGTTTTTTAAAATTTATCATGTAATAAAGTTTTAATTGCTTATATATAATAACCCAGATGGCATGTAATCTTACAGTTAACCCTTTTATTTTCCTTATCCTTGGGTTTCCCAAAACAAGTTTTGCCAAAAAATAAAAACCTTTCCCCAATACTCTATTAGGGTTTTCAAGACTAGGTTGCTGAAAATAATAGTAGAGACCTTCTCAAAAACATGCCAACTCTGTTTCTAGTTTGTTATAAGATTTTCCTGTAAGGCTACCACCAGAGATATTTTTAGCGCCTCTGAGAGTGTATTTCACGCATTGAAAATCGGAAATACGCTTTTAAAAATTAGTCAGGTGTATTTTCACGCTTTGAATTTTTGACAAAGGCTTTCCTTAAATGCATGGCGCCTCACTGAGAAATCAAATAATACTTATTTTTCTACTGAATTTTTTATATTAAATAAATATTTCATTTAGAATGTTTAATGAAAAATAAATTGTTTTATTTGTAATGTTTAATATTTTCTACTAATTTTTAACAGATGCTATATTTTAAAAACCAAAATAGCATCTTTATTTTTTTCTATTTCAATTTGTCCATTAAAAAATTTTATAAAATTTTTTTTCCTATTGTCTTCTATTTTCATATTTCATTCCTCATAAATGAATTTCACGCCTCCTAAAAAAAGTTAAGGAGTATTTTTACTCCTCCAAAAATATCCTAAGAATTACACTGGTTGCCACTTACCTTATAGGTATCAACTAGCTCAGGCAGTTTTTACTTTGTCATAAGGTTACCTAACCTTACAAAAACCTTAAATAGGTTATACTATTAAGCTAAAACAAGTTCATAAAACCTTACACTGATATCTGAGCATCATTCAAAAGCATCGACAAACTTCATAAACTACTTTCAATTGCAGAAAGCACTGAAACTAGAATCCAAAGACCAAGCATGGAAAGAGGAGTCTGACATGACAACCTCTACCCTGAGTGTTCTGGACAACCCCCACTCAATCACCATCCTAACACCCAAAAAGAAACCCCACAAACCAAGTGTCTCCAAAGTGGTCACCCCTCCCAAACCAACACATCCTCAAGAACCTCCAGAACTACCTTCACCACCTGAGTCCTTAACCTCTCTATCTCCCACATCAGAATCTATTCCTCCTAGTTTACCTCCACCTCCGCTGCCGCCACCACCACCTCCTCCTCCCCCACCCCCACCACCTTCTATACCTCCTCCACCCCCGCCACCACCCCCACCACCTTCTATACCTCCTCCACCCCCACCGCCACCGGGTATGCCTCCACCTCCGATCCTAACTCCCAATAAGCCCAAAGTCGAGAAGCCCATCTCGGACCCTACCACGATGGAGCCCATATCGCAAGACGCCATTGCGGATCAGCTGAAAGTGTTGAAAAAGCCCCCGCCTCCAAAGGAAGTCAAGAACACCACGCCTGGTTCATTTAGCTTGAATGAGATTCTAGCTATGAGGAGTAAGCTGAAAGCTCCACCTCCTGGTGAGTTTCAAATTATGTAAGGTATGATCAGTTGATTATCCAAGTACTACCACCTTTGCATGTTCGTAGTGTTGTTTCCTGGAGTCTTAACCCTTGGTCACAGTTACTGCTGTAAAATGTGAAAAGGGACTGTATTTAGTAGGTTTCCGATTATTGTTGTCATTTTACTGGAAGTTTGAAAAAAAAAATACTTGGATATTTATTTTACTGAGTCATAAGTATTTATCAAACATTTACTTTAAAAGTACTGTACAGTAAAATGACCACCTCAATCTTGAACTTAATTCCAAAACTAACCATAAAAACAAAAAATAAAAGCACAAAAAGAAGTGGGGACTGTCTTGATTTAATACTATTATAAAAACATAATAAATATTTATGTGATTTTTTTTCAATCTGATGTAGTTACCTTAAATCAGCATGCTTAAAATTGAGTACACATTGTTTTTCCTGTACCTAGCCAAAAGTTTAAAATATTGCAGTTTTCATTTTACCATAGCTAATATGCTGTAAAGCAAATTTTAAATCTACTCTAAGGTTTTTCTGTTTATTCCATTGAGAGTAGTTGTATTCATGATTTGTTGAAATGTGACCTCAGTTTTAATTAAGAGTTTCTCTAGGAAAAATTGCAATCAATTTATAAAAATTTTTTCAAGGTGGTAAATTTAATAAAATTAATTGTAACTATTTTTAAATACTTCTTTATATATCACTGTATAAGTTGGCCTAGTTTTATGCTCAATGCTATTTACCTTCTCTTTTAGCTACTGAAGAAAAGGGAAGAGTTGATACTCCTATGGACTTGAGTTCCATTTTGCAAGCTACAATGAAGCGCATTCGAAACATCACAGAGGATTCTGATTTGGAGGATTCAGACTCAAATTCTGATTTTGACTAGATTTATTTTTAAATCTAAATAATTCAATATGCTTCTCTTCAAAAGTTAATTAAAAATACTCCTAAAGCATTTTGAAATGGTTGTAGATATACAGTAAAGCACCGTTTATACGTCTTTCAAGGGACCGGTGTAAAACGGCGTATAAATGAAAAGACGTATAAATGAAAACCATATTGATTATTTGAATGAATTGGGACTTGGCGAAAATGACGTATAAATGTAAAAGACGTATAAATGAGAGACGTATAAACGGTGCTTTACTGTACTAGTAAAATTTAATTTCTTTGTTTGTTCAATTTCTTCATTTAAACAATTAATATTATATAATTGTTAGTTTTTATCATATTGCTAATTAATATTTTTATTGTAAGATTAAAAAAGAGTGAAATGATTGTAAAAATTTTTTTAAAACTGTTGCTTCTTATCTAAAATACAGATGACTGGGTTTTTTGTTTTAAATATTCATGAAAGAACTGTTTATGCAAATCCTCAGTTTCACCCAACTGGTTATTATTTTAATACTAGTATTTGTTTTCCCTAAATTTTCTAAAATGATGCATAGTATTGAAAAATACTATTTTCTGAGGTGTCTTCCTAATTAGGTACTCTTTAAGTGTATTTCTGCTTTGACCAGCCTTAATTTATTTAAGTACTTGGTACAGAAAACCATATCGAATTCCATGCCTTAACTAGAAATAAGTAAAATTACTTGATTTTAGTATTCATTCACATGGTATGGGAAGATTTCATAATAAAAGGACTTAAGTTTAACAAATATTTTTTTCATATTTGCTTAATCCCTCTGGGCTGTTAAGGGGGTTACTTACACAACACATTGTATTCTTTGATAATATAATTCCTAATTTATCTACACGTTTGGTTTGTGGGGGATTGATGAAATAAATATTAGTACAGTCGAATCCGCTTAATGTGATCACATTTGTCCGATAATAAACTGATAACAATAAGGGATTTCCTATAAAAAAAGTAGCAAACATTGTAAGTAGATTACTTGCTTTAATATTAAAATTATGTAACCTTAATTAATGTTTTCAAAACAATTTTACATTATACGTACAGTTAACCATATGTACTTGGTAACTTAAAATTTTTAGGGTAAAATATAAAAGTAGTCCAATTAATAAAAAATAAAATAATCTCTTACTTTGTATTTTCATTTATATGTTAGCACTATACCTATGTGATTCCACTCATAAATTTGTTTTCTTTCCACATCCAGACAAGATATCATCAGTATTTTTCAAAATTTTACATAGAAAAGGCTCAGAAACATAATTAACCACTGAAATTCATCTGAATTCCACTTAACAAAAAAATCAAAAATCTATTATAAGAAATATCTGCAAGGAGCCGATGGTGATATCCAATGACGAGCATGGATTCGCCCCCCCCTTTAACCGTTTTCTTTCAATGTATGAGGTTGGAGAACATCAAATGTTTTATTTTTCTAACAATCAAAGAAAAGAAACATAACAGTGCAACTGTGAACTGATACTGAGTTCCAGAAAAAAGAAATTGACCTTCAATGCGTAACTTGAAAGCAGACGTTTTTAGGGGATATGGACAAATTTTGATAACATTAAGCGGCGTGTTGATCCATAGTTGATCACAATATAAACAATGTATTTTACATTAAGTTAAATAGGAATGATCGGGACCTGTTGATTTCGATAACATCCTATTGATAACATTAACCTTGATCACATTAAGCAGACTCTACTGTAGTTAAGAAGTTAATTTTAAATGATAGCGTTTGAACTTCTTAGTACGAGGGTTGTTTTTTAATTAACTTCCGTTTTTCTCCTGAAAAAGTAGTTGGAATTTCGCAATAATTTTGGTACTGGTAATTAGATACATCCTTCAGGTTCAATTTGCCACTTTACTGAATAAAATCGGACATTTTTTCTATTTTTTATTGATTTTACAAGCGCGCTCCTTGAAGTATTTTCCCGCCAACCCATAGATAATTTCGTTTTTCTTCGCGCGCTCCGTCCTCAACCAGGCATTACCAAGGGGCAGGTGATCGCATACGGAGCGAGGGGAGAAAAAAAGATGAATTTCTCTATGGGTTGGCGGGAAAATAGTTCGAGGAGCGCACTAGTAAAATCGATAAAAAATAGAAAAAATGTCCGATTTTATTCAGTAAAGTGGCAAATCGAACCTGAAAGATGTATCTCACTACCAGTACAAAATTATTTTGAAATTCCTAATACTTTCTTTTCAGGAGAAAAACGGAAGTTAATTAAAAAACAACCTTTCGTATTTGTCTTTTTGGAATAGAATGGATAAAGGAGCTTTTTTGCGGTTTTTGTTTTAAAACCACATTATCAATTCATTTTAAATTTTAGAATTTCTGTTAGAAGCAGGCCATTATTTAAAAATTTATCTTTCATTATGAAAAGTTTTTAGAAAATCTAACCACAAATTAAACAAGAATGTACCAATTATAAATCAAGGAAATTGTTCATCAAGCATTCTCTACTATAAAATGTAAAACTTGAGTATGATTCTAGAATTCTTTTCATTTTAATTTATATTGTTTGTTTTGTTTTAAATATTTAATTGCATGATTTGTTACTTTAATGTTTATTAGTAAAAATGTTTGTCAAATGTAATTATACATTTGAAGATTAATAAGTCTGTTATTCTTATTAGTCATAATGCTTAGTAATTACTAAATTCAAGACTATCTTGAATAACAATAAGGATAATTTGTTTCATGTAAATAATTAATAACTATTTTTAATCATAAAATTGGAATTTGGTTCTAATAATATGGCTTTATTTAGCTGAAATTCCTCTTCACTGTTTTTAATTATTTTGATGTTTTTAAATATGTAAATATTTGCAGGCTTTTTCATTTATAAACTATGCTTTTAATTATTAAGTATTTCATAAGTTGTATTGACAGCTCTTTATATTAATGTAGTTACATTAACAAAGTTATTTCTCATTTAACTTGTGATTTTGTCTGTGATAATTTAACATTAAATCTTTGATCAGATTTAATTTTCACAAAACTTGCATGTGTGTAAAATAATTTTCTGTAAAAGCTTATAATTCATAACCTGCTCAAGGTTTTTAATTATCTTCTGTATGGTAATATGTATAGAGCTCAGATATTTCTATGAAAATTGTGGGCATTCACAATTATTTTATAACTCTGAACATTAAACAACAATTAATATTGATTTTGTAAAAAAACTTATTTGATCTTAAAACATGTCAAAAAATGTCTTTAATCTTTTTACTGTTCAAGTGCCTTTAAAAATTAATTCTTGGGATGTCTTAAGTAGATTGTCTTGTAGCTACTATTACCTATTGTTTAAACCTAAACTGTAAATGGAAATATTTTTATATTGTACAGAAACTCCTAAGAGTTAATACTTCATTTGTTTTTAATGTACATTAAATTTATTACAGTTTTACACTTACATCAAATCAAACAAATTATTTAATATATTCAGTATTGGGGTTGAATCAATTTGTTTCATATTAGATTTATTGTATCTATGATTATTTATTAATTTTAAATTGAATTTTTGCAATAAAAATGGATTGATATCACAAATAATTTCCTGTTTATGCTTTCTTACTTCAAAAATCGACTGAAATTTATTTCCATTGTGTTTCTGTTATTTTGGTATTTCAAAAACTTATCTAAGCACAAAAAAGCAAAGAAAGGTCAAAAACATGCCAGGGATTTCAGATATTTATTTATTGCACAGTATGTTTGTACATGATACATAGAAGAGGAAAGACAGTTATGCCATATGCATAGCTTCAATGAAATGTGACATAAATAAACCTTTTGAGATCAGTTTTTCAAAACCTTTACAACTTGTTCTGTAATCTTGTGTGATCCAGAACAACACTATTTTGCAATCCTTTCTGAACAACCTTTGAACCATTCAGTTACATTCAACATGTATTTTGGTAAATGAACTTACCTTAAAGAATTTATAAGAAAAACTCTTTTGTAAAGGGGCTTTAAAATCTTTTAACTTGAGAGCTTTTTTGATGATGAAGAATTTAAATATTTACTTTTGTAATACTATCTTCAACAATATCATGAATTACCAAATTCAAACTGGGCTTGTTACAAATAAATATCAACTCTAACAAAGCAAAGCCGTACTAATTCTAACATATTTTAAAATCAAATTGCTCCATTTCCATTCTTTTAACCCTTTCCATTATTCCATAATAAAGGTTTCCTTTATACATTATTTACAGAATAATAATTTCAAATATATGCAGTAAACATAACTAACATACTAACATTGTTGAAAAATAAGGTAACAATAACATAGAAAATGTATGAGATATTTTTACTCACAATTTATGTATGATGCTTTTCTAAAACTACTTGATTATGAATATTAGTAAAATAACATGTACCCCAGAATTATGTTCACACATACAAGCTGTGCACCTGAAATGATATCACAGCCAGTATCTGTTACAGCCATCACAATAACAAAGATAATTAAAATCAATCAAAATCACATCAAAAATTATTTTCAGTTCAAAATATAAGAAATCGTACAAATTCAATAAATACAATTTTTACATTACAAAGAATTTGTTTGAGAATTAACTATACAAATGTACATTTTTATGACATTTTACAAAAATCCAAAGTTGGATTCTCGTTAAAAAATCTTAAAGTTTTTGATTTATGAAATTTTATCTGGTAATTTCAACATTGCTCTGGAAATATATTTTTTTATATCCAAATATTATTACAGATTTTTCTTTCAAAAACCAAAACTGAATGAAGAAAAGTCATTGTTATTACATTCCTTTAATCAAACTGCTTAGGTTTTTGAATAGAAGAAATGCTAAAGCCCAAAAACGTTTTAATACTGATATTTCTTCTAAAGTAACGTTCCAATTCAGCCAAAATCGAACACAATATTCTTACAAGACATTTGCCAGTTTTCCTTCCAATGCCATTCCATTTCTCAGATCGTCAACAATCTTGAAAAATAAAAAATACTAATAGGAAAAGATGACTAAGTGTCCAAGTTAAGGAAATCCTGATTTGAAACTTCCATTTTTGACTAAATTCGGTGGAGTTGCCAGCAACTGTTGAAATTTCAAACAAGAAAGCGGTCATTGTTTTCACTTAGCGATATTTAATTAAAAGGAATTGCGTCAAATTAAGTAGAGTTAACTTTTTTTTTCAAATTTCGTTAGAGAAAGAAAAATCTTAATGATTTCTTTTAGTCATTTTTTACTGTTTTTATCAATCTCCGAACTACCGAAAAAATGATTCGTTTACCTTTAAAATCTTATAAATAATTGAAGTAACTTTCTTTGGAACTGTGTTCCTTCTCTTAGTAAACAGTTTGAATTTTATTTGACTCATTCAAAACTCATCCATATGAGTTTTAACCATGAATGAGAACTTAAACTACGTTTTTAAATTAAATTATCTTGAAAGTTTAATATCAAGTTAAGTTCAAAATAGTTAAGTATCCATTGTTTATAACATTCAAATAAATTAGATTACACATTAAATTTTAATTAACACATTCAAAACTCATTCAAATGAGTTTCAACTATGAATGAGAACTGTAACTCTGAATTTAAATTAAAATATTTCGAAAGTTTAATAACTTTTTTTAACATTGACATTCAAATAAACTTGCTCTAACGGTAGTCCACTAGAATTAACAAACACAGAACATACGAAAAAACGCCACCGCACATCGTGATCTTCTCAATCAATAATAATACACCCAATCGTCAACCAAAAATCATCGCATAAAACCGGCATTTCCGAGATAAATTAAACAAAGAGACGATGGCAACAGTGAATCTCACTCACGACAGAGAGACTGTCTCCTCGAGCTCCGCCACCCTGTTGAAGACCAGTCGGATCTCGTGCTTGGGGACCACCAGTCCGGGGATGTCGAAGAGGTCGGGTCTGCGGTCGCCGACGGGGAGGGACACGTCGAAGTGCTGCAGGAGAGTGGACAGTCCGAGGAAGAGGGTGGCTTTGACCAGGCCGTCGCCGAGGCAGGTGCGCTTGCCCGTGCCGAAGGGGATGAAGTGGTCGGGTTTGAAGACGCTGCCGCTGGCGTTGAGGAACCTGAAGGGAAATGAGAGGGTGGTTAGTTTGAAAAGTAACTGTCTAGTAATATTTATGACTGTCTAGTAATTGTTTTCTTTTACTCATTGGTATAATTTTTAGGTATCCCCCAATTCAAGAACTTAGTTTATATTTCATTCATAATAAAAAAATTAAGCTTAGAACACACCACTGTAAGTTTATAGTGGGGACTGTTTTTTTAAACCCTATTCCTTTTTTACGTTAACTAAAGGCCCATTCACACTGTTTCACATCTAATCTTCATTCATTCATTTTGGAGGAATCAATCAAAGGGAAAAGTGTGAATTGGCGTTTCACTCTTTACTCCTTCACTTTTCTATGCAAACTAGAGATTCACAGGAGTGAATCCTCAGGATTAACAGTGAAAATGAAACAGCGTGAATGAGCTTTTAAGGGGAAATACTGGAGAAATTGTTGTTCAATTTTTTATTTTATTGATGATGTCTACTCTATTTTGTTCTCTATTTGGAGATTAGTCAAGTTAAAATTATTATATTTCTATTAAGTTTCCAAATGTATAGAAGTTATTTTTGTTGTGAAAGCATTTGAGAGGTGAGGTATATTTATCTGTCAGTTTAAAATGGAAAATTGAATGGAATTGACAATTCCCACATTACGGACTAGCAAGGTATTTATATGTAGCCAATCCACATAAATATCCATTAGATGAGAATTTTCAATATAAGTTCATTAATTCAACCTTTTAAATTATAAGTTTAATTGGACTATAGGGCAGAGGGTTTGGTGGTTAATTAATTCAATTAATTAAATTCTCGTGGCATGCCTCCCCAAACTATAACCGAATTGATGATTAGTCTACTCGAGCGTTAACTTGTTAGTTTACGTTTGACCGGAATTTATGACCCGGAGTGTCCTCGGTCAAAACAACCCGGGAGGGTTTTCCGCTTTTTCTGTCTGATGGTGATGGGTATAAGAACACTCTTATGGAAATGGAGATTCAGAAAAAGTGGTATCAGGATGGTTAAAGAAGGATTAATTCCTGTGATTCGGCTCATCCCTACTTAGAGATATTTAAATTCTTAAATACGAAAAGAAACTCAAGTTAAATGATGAAAGCTTTAGCTTGGCCTTGAGGATGGGTTAAAAAATTTTAAAATGCAGCACGAAAATTGAATTTTTTAGACAGTTTTTGTCATAGAATTTTTTCATAGAAGAAAAGCTTACCTAGTTGGCTTGAATTTTCTTGGCTCGTCCCACAGTTGAGGGTCCATGTTAATGTCATAGGTGTTGAACATAACCATAGTGTCCTTTGGAACATTGAAATCTGTTAAAAGGAAATTTTAAATTAATCACTGGTAATAAACGATGTCTTATATAAATGTTGATTCAAAATAAGTAGGCGTAAGAAATATTTAATCGATGGCTTTTATAGCTAACTAGCTGTTACGACCCGGCAAAGCCGGGTCTTACAGCTAGGCTAGCCTTTTATGCGAGCTTCCCTCGTTACTACTTCAAGTTCCTATTAATTATACATTAAATACCTTTATTAAGTAAACCAACTTTCTTGAAAGATATTTAAAAGCTATTATATTATTTTAATTTTAATTACTTTTATTTATTTATTTTTCTGATTATTGCGAGATGGCATCATAGTGTGCGAGCGTTCCAGAATCAGTGAGTCAGTGAGTCAGTGAGTGACGTGGGCTTTTATATGAGAGATACATTTACGATACATTAATTTCACGGATTATGTTGGGTGCATTCTGAACTTCAGTATTAAAGTCTGAATACTTGTTCATTACACCTAAGATTAATAATGGAATGGATAAGTATAGAAGTTAGGGGGTCAGTACTTACCACAGATACTAGTGTCAACAGTAGCAACGTGAGGGATGATAGGAGAAGAAACAACTCTGAGTAGTTCCAAGGTGGTAGCTTCGGTGTAGGGCATGTTCTTGCGGTCCTCGAAAGAGGGAGCCCTGGTGCCCCCAGTGACGTGATTCACCTCCTCCCTGATGTTCCTGCACACGTCCGGATTATCGGCCAAGAGATACAATCCCCACAGCCAGAGGTTTCCCAAAACCGAGTGTCCCCCGATCAGATCCTCCACGATGACCTCCACGTCTTCCATGGTGAGGGAGGAATCCGGGTTGCCTTCGTTGTCCTTGAGGTAGCTCAGGTAGATGTCGATGAGGTCCCGAGGACGGTCGTGGTCGATGTCGGCCATCCTCTCGTGGATGACGGACTCGGTGACTTTGGAGACGTTGTGCGCCAGGTCTTTCAGCTGGCCCAGCTTGCTCTGTTGGAAGTACTTGAGCCAGGGCATGAAGTCGATGGCGTAGCCTTGGAAGAGCTCGCGGAAGACGGCGTCGTAGATGAGGACCGTGTTGAGGAAGGTGGGGTCGTCCTGCTGGAATCGTTTGCTGCATATGTACTGGTAGAAGATGTTGGCGGTGCAGATGTTGAGGGTGTTGCGCGCCTCGAGGGTCTGGTTGATGTGCTGGGTGTCGAGGGTGCTGACGAGGTTCTGGAGTTCGGACATGATGATGGTGTTCATGCGGCTGCCGTCCATCGTCTGAACGCGAGGGTGCATGAAGGGAAAGGCCATTTCGCGGCGGACTTTCTGTTTGTCAGACCAGTCGCACAGTGCAATAGCTGAAGGAAAGAAAAAAATATTGTTATGAATGTTTAAAAATGAGAAAATGTTTTCTTTTTCAAAACAAATTGAGTTTATAATTTTTTTTTCAGAAGGCCCTGAAACCTTTAATAGGCCCTATTGAACCTTAGTTGAAAGAAAAAACCACAATCAAACCCTATCGAAATTAAAAATAGGGAACACCACATTAAAAATTATAATTCCTTATAGGATCCCTATAATAAGATCATCCATTAAAGTAACTTGTTTCCGGACCAAGACCATACCGTTTGTGCCTTTTTTGGGGAATTAAAGTTTCGAAATTTTGTTCATGCTTCAAAATATTTTCAAATGTATTTATAATTCATGTATATTAAAGTATTCTCAGCAGTAAATACATGTGTGAATCTATATAAACTTAAAGAGTCTAGAGGAAAAATTCTATCTTGTTTAGTTCACAAAAAATTTAAAAATACAATTATTTACAGAAACTATTTTAATGTTAAAAAACAATTTCCAGACTAATATGTGTTGTGAGAAAAATAATGCATGGTAATGGTAACGAGAAGAGTTCATTTTCAAAATGTCTCAAGTTTACCTTCAAGAAGATGAGGCGTTTTGGAAAAAAAATTTCAGTTTATGATAAAATTTCTCTTTTTTTAGCCTAAGAACTATCTCACTATTTTTTTTTAAAGTGTATTCTCAAAGTCAAATCGATAGTTTTATTTTATTAGTATTGCCATATTTAAATCTAATTAATCCGTTCTAATTAAATCAAAGCCTATTTTGTTTTATTGTAAGCAAGTTGACACCTCATTCTAGTACAGATCAAAGAAAATGTTCCCTGAAACCTACTTAAGACACATCATTAAAATTCTAATTAACACACTCGAAAAAACAAAAAAAGTGAACTTCTCGCACACGTGACCCAATCACGTGTATTTCCGCATGACCGAATCCCCACACCTTCCCCAATAGTTGGTCCACTTCTCCACCTTATAGTTCTCTAACCACGGACGGATAACAAAGATAAAAAAGAAACGTGAAATAGGGGAAAAAGATAAAGGAGAGCAAGCCACTCTGGTTAAGCCATCCTGGGAAGTTACTAGCATATCAGTATCGAGTTTTTTCAGTAATTAAGATTACTTTTTAGTTGAGTAAAAGGTGGTACTTACATAAATTTCTGTCTCCCCTGAAGATAGCGTGGAATCTGAGGAAGTCCGGCCTGTTGGCGAAGTCGTGACACTTGTTGACGAGGACTTCCTTTATGTACGTCATGTTGCTGACGACGACACACTGGCGGGAACCCAATATGAGTCCGTAGATGTCGCCGAATTCCTTTCGCATTGCCGAGAAGGCATCCCAAGGTTTCTCATGTGGTCTCATCTTGTAAGATGCACCTGTAATGTGTAGAGAAACACCTGTTAGTTCAAAGTTGGACTGGTCTGGGATGTAATTGTACAAAATTTCTTACAGTTATTTTTATCAAACCAAATTGCTTTTTAAAACTTCATAATTTAATTTTTATAACATAGCATTTACACACGAAATTTTAAAATTTTGCCATTTAAATCATAGTCTTTTAAGTAATATTTTAGGGTTGACTTTTAAGAAAGGTGTCCATCTAAGGAATTTCCTTCTTTACATGTTCTTAGTTATGATTGTCATGGTGCTTTTTTTCACTCAAGTGATGTCCATAACAAAGGAATGTTTTAAATCAGAATAACTTAATTTAGTGATTGAAATTATTGCAATAAAAGTTATGATCGTTTCACATCTGGGCCAAAAAATTAAGGGGTTACTTTTATACATTTTAATAAAATTTGTAAAGTAATTAATAATAACTTTAAAAAATCTATAAATTATAGATTTTGATATAATTTATACAATTAATATCTATAATAATCTATATCTATTATATCTGTGATACATATAAAAAATAGTTTTGATGTACAATATTTTTGCTTGCAAGTTGAACAACGTGGTATAACAATTATAAAAGAACCAAATACTTAATTACACTCCTAAATGCTTTGAGATATATTTAAAATGAAAATTTTCTAGTAACATAACATAAAAATATAGATTATTTTTCATACCTAACCATTTTAGCATATATTTACTAATAACATTATAAATAACATTATATTTTTAACTCTACACATAATTTATAGCAACTATGAGATCATTTTGATTTAATACCATACGAAATGAAATTCAAATTCAATGAGAGTTTTCCCTTACCTATGATTGGCCACCAAGTCGGGCCCGGGGGAGTCTTGAGAGGCCGTTGTCCAATGTTCTTCTTTTTGGGGTCCCTCGAAGACCTCAAGCGGGCAACGACAAGGGCGATCAAACCTATTGCCAACACGGCAGAGCCCAAGACCAATGTCAGGGGAGATACAGAGATGAAGCTCATAGTGAGATAGTAACGCTTGAACCTGAAAACAAATTTAAACATCAAGCTTTGAACGGACAAAAATTTATAGTTTTTGTGAAAAATTTGTGTTAAATAGAGTAAAGTTTGTTAGTGTACTGTGCTTCCCAAAATAAATTAACCTTATAAAGCTCTGCACTCAGGAAGTTTTTAGATTTTTGAGTAATTTGAATGAAGCAAAATTCAAACGTGGCACTGTTTAGCTCCACGAAAGTAACAACTCAACTCTAACGAATTTCGCTAATGCTTTAGCATGGGTCAACTTTCGTGGATATAGACACTTCATTCAAAAACTTTTTTAATTTTTAAATAGAAATTGTACAAAATATTTCTTTAAAAAAATCGTGTTTTTTTTCATAATATGGATCATGATAAGGATTCACTTTTTGAATAAAAAGTTAGGGGTATGGTTTTTCTTTCAAAAATAAATATTGAAACAATATTTTTAAACACCATAGTTTGACATTTTTACATTAAGAGAATTACAGAATTTTACAAAATTGAATTGTGAAAATAAATTTTTTAAAAATCAATTTTGCATCAAAAATATTTATTTCCTACATATTTTTATATAAATTCCAGGTATAAATTTACTTTTTAAGATAAAAACTATTCTAAGCAAAAGAAACATACTGTGTAGAATAATAGTGAATAATAATATAGAATATAAGTGACTAGATTATTGGAGATATCAATCAAATATTTAGTATTGCACTTCTTAGTACAGTTATGCATTTAAAAACTTATATTAAAACTATAAATGAATTTATAGAATTCCGTATATTTGCTTACAGCAATATAAACAATAATTTACACCAAAAATCTATAAATTTAGGTATTCATGTATAAAGAGCAAAAATCTACGAATAACGACTGATAACTATGAAACTGATGAAATATTGTTTAAGTGTTTTATTTCGATTCTGCATTGTTCTTGTAACCGAATGTTATGACAAAACCCCGAATACAATAGCTCAAATATTCAGACTGAAAACAAAAACCGTAAACCGAAACGTGTTTTCAACAATAGCGCACAGACACATAAGAAGTGGGAGAAAAGTTTCACCGCCAAAGGCGATATACCTTTAGAATGGCTTTTTCCTTTAGAAGAGCAACTATACAGTGCTGCTAATTTACAGGGAACAAATAGAAAGAAACATCGTTTTTATAAATTTGTGATTATCGTAGTAAAATTTAGAATTTTTTAATTCTTTTCGGAAATATTTTAATATTTGTAAAACATTTCATAATTAAGTTAATTTCTTAGTAAAATGAAGGTATGGTACCTAGTATATGTTGGAAAGCTACGATTATTATGCATTTTAGGTTTTACGAACATTTTCTGAAAATCTAATGTATATTGACATTTTAAAACACATAAAACATAAATAAAGAAGAAAATAGTAGGTATTAACGAACTATATTTGAAATAAAATCCATGCAATGTTTTCGATATCGCCTTTTTGAAACTTACTCATTGAAGTATATTTATCATTTTTTAAATATCAATGAAATAGATTGTAAACCGAATGACAATACGGAATACGAAGTGAACACTTTTCTTGAAGAATACTGAGAAAAACGTCAATTTCTCATCAACTTAAAACTTATATATTTGAGTTTTCTTTTTAGGTAATTTTACAACATTTTTAGATATTTTATATAATTCACCAATAAATACTAGTTATTACTAATAAACCACAATTATGTTCGGAACATATAAGTGTACAATTTGAAAATAATTTCTATAATAATAACAATATAAATAATGTTTGCTATAAATATATCAAGAAAATATAAGTAGATAAAAGCAAATGTTCAATGACCAAGCGGCAATGAAGTTGAAACATTTTCATTAACAATGAGAATTAATTTCAGGATCATTTTAACATTTAATATTAAACGCATGCGAATTTCAAATCCTTAAACATTTCTGCATTATTTAGTTATTAGCAAGCAATTGCTATAATTTCAGTTCCATTGGAACAAATATTAACTTAAAGAATTTTCTAGAATCAACTGGTATAAAAAGATCCTACCAGCAACTTCGGAGAACAGAAACACTCTGCAGTACAGGGTTTTTTCTTTCTTCGAACTGCACTCTCCCCGTTGAAAGGCTTGTAAAGCTATCTTCTCCTCTTAACGCCGGATACATAGCTATTTATACCCGACTCGGGCGAACCGGATTGGTCAAGGAGTGGGATTTCCACCTCTCCTTTTTGTCCCGCCTTTGGTGGGACGGACCACGGTCATCATTTTATTTATTTTGATTACAGGTTGAGCGGGATGGGAAGATGAAGGAGCTTTTTTGGGAAGAAGATATCGATATGCTTTTTTCTCTCTTTGGATTTTGGTTTTGTAGAGAAAATTACACTTTATGGAACGATCCTAATGGAGTGACTTTCTTGGAGTTTTCTGCGAGATGCTTTATGAGCGTAATCGAATTTTTTGAGATCGTTTCAAGGTTTTGGAATATTTTCCAGGGAGGGGATAGAGAATGTAGTGATATTCCGGGGATATTTTTGTCGTAGGAATATTCCTGGCGTTGGTGGTAATATTTAGAAGTAGTTTTTATAAACTGCATTATTTGTATGTTTAATTGTAACTCAGTGAATGGTTCTAGGTGTTTAAAATGTATGTGTTGTTATCAAGCATCGGCGCTCTTAAAAATATTTGAAGATGGAACTTGACTAATCCTTATTGGAGATAAGGATAAGAAAATACCTTCCAGTAAGAAAACGTAATGTCTTGTTTATTTTTTTTTCAAATGTTAAAATATCTAAACGTGGAGTAATGAAGTGAAAAAATATGAAAACTCAATATTTAAAACCAAAATTTAAACTGTTATTTAAAAATTTTTGCGTCAGAGGAACTTTTTTTTACATGTTTTAAGAACACTTAATAAAGTTTTAATCGAAAAATAAACCTTTTATTTATTTTTATGCACTCTAAAATCGACTAGTTTTTACTCTCAAATTTTTGTAGTTTTATTTGATTACATTTGAGTATTAAAACGATAGTGTCGTGAAGTATCTTAAAATAATAAATCAACTTTGTACTTTATTAATGATATGTTATTAAAAAAGTGATGAATTACTAATTTTTAAAAGATGATTAAGTATTGAAAACATGAATTTTGAATTACGCCTTTTAAAAAGTAAATACAGTTACTGTTACACACAATTTAGAAGCTTATTTCATAACCAAACACTTATTATTTTTTAAAGGACGCAGTTAAGGAAAATAATATATTTGCTTTGTTTACAAAGAATATATACGGAAGAACATATAAGAGACAGGAAAAAAGAGCGATAACAAATTTTTCAGAACTATTTTTAACCCTTTTAGTAAATATTTATCTGTGCAAAAATAGAGCCGTTAAATAAGAGATTTAATCTTAAAAGCTGGTTTTAGAAACTCAGAAACCTAAAACTGATAATAAAAAACCTTACTTTCGGAAAAACAGTTATTTTATTGTTTTACTATTATATGGCAACTATCAGTTACATGTTTACTTTAAAACTACTATATCTTTAAGATATCATAGTTTAAAAACTTTCACTGAAACTTAAAAATAGTCAAATTGACCACATGAATATTAGTTTTTTTTTAATATATAAAAAAGTTGGAAGAATAATTTAAATTATTAATAAATAACAATTACTCAATGATTACATAATTTGAATTGTGAATTTGCACTTTGCAATTTAGTTTCTTAAAGTACTATACATAAAAACGTATTGTTTTTTTATTAAATTTCTGGTTCAATTTTGTTAACGTTCATGCTAAATATCGCTATGCTCTATTGAACACCAAAAGGTAAAAATATTTCTAAATACTTTGAAAGTCATAGATTACCTGTACCTGTACAGGCTTAGTTGGTCGACTTAATTTGTATTTGTATTTGTATTAAAATATATAGTTAGAGATCAATAACTGTTTAGTTTATCAATAAAAATAAAAAAACAACTGTCGATAATTGAATATATGGCGTTCAAAAAGGCTTGGTGATATTTATCGGGAACGTTAACGGAATTGAACCAAATCCCAATACATTGTCCAAAATTATGAACAAGTGAAACGTTTTAATGATAGCAATACATTATGAATATTAATTAATTTTTTATTGTGCATCAAGTATTATAACTACATATATAGTGGGATAGTATTTAATGGCATAAAATATCTTTAAAATCAAAAGAAAAAGGATTTTGAGAAAATTTCAGGTACCAAATCAACTTTAAATGCGTCAGGCAGAAATTTTAATCTAGTTTTCCTTATTACGAACCCAAGGTAATTTTTATTATTTTTACGTCTCGAAACTTTTCAAATCACTTCGTTTTTGAAAACAGGAACGTTAACTTGGTGTGATTTAGTATTAATTAATAAACTTGACGAGAATAATAACTAGAGTTTAGTTTTCACTAACACAAACTCGCATAACAAGTTCTACACACAAAAACAAGTATAAAAATGTTTTTTGAATAGAGATCTTCTCGGGGGGGACAAGTATCAAAGAATCAGTCGTAGGCTATAGTTACAAATTATTTCAGATTTCATTGAAGCGTTAAATATTTAGCAAAAATTACTAATTCTATTATAATGATTCACAGAAATTCATCCATATTGCTTTGAAAAATAGCTTTACTTCGAAAAAAAATTAAAATCCATAGTCTAAGAACGCTGTGGGTAAAACCCAATCCTTCATGCAAAAATACAGAATACAATAATCGTTATTTAATTTTAAAGATTTTGAAACTTACTATAATATTTTATAGGCTTATATCATTATTATTCATTTTATTTGCTCTATCATATATGCTCATTATAATCTTTTATATATACTACACAAAACGCAAACTCTAACGCTATTAAAATATTTTATCAAACTATGATGGGATATCTTTAAGAGGGACTGTCAGAATGAAATTTTTATGTCCAACTAATGAACAATAAGTTTAAAACTAGAGTAAAACGAGCGTAGTAAAATGCACCGATTGTTTTAACCTGATGTATTAGCTGTCTGGAAGTAATGAAGCAATAATCTTTTAGCTATTTAGCCAGAAGTTAAGTTACTTACAAATGTAATTCATCTTTATACTACTGTGTGGTGAAAGCTTTACTTGAAATAAATTTTTTATATTGAAAATATCCCTTCTGGTTTGATTAAAATGTTATGATTAAAATTTTGTGAAACTAATTTTAAAAAAAGAAGTATGATTTAAAGAAAGCAATCATACTAGCTTTATAAAAATATACACATGATTCCAAATGTATTTCTTTTAGTTTGAGTAGAAATTATTTTCACGTAAATAGGTACTTTAAAAGGAGAAAAATTTCTAAGTAGATTATTTTATGCATTATTCAGTAGAAGTTTACAGGCATAACAGTTTTACAAGTAAGTATTTTTTGTCTGGTATAGAACTCATAAAAAATAGCTATTCATTTCCCCCTAAAATATTTGAATATAATACATCAATTAAAGTTCAAATGATATACAATATATCTTTAACTTATTTTTTCTTAATTTCTCATCTTTGAACGCTTTTTATGAAAGGGTGTTAAAACTCAAAAATAATAAATAATAATAACAATATATTATTATTTTCTTAATTGATGTAGAAGTTTTAAAAATATGCATTGACCAAATTTTCATTTAACTTCGGAAACATTAAAACCTTTTATTTAAAAAAAAAGTAACACACAGCATTTCAACTAGTGAAAAACCACAAAAAATCAGGAATTAACATTAAGAATAGCAAAGTGGATCCACTTAAATCTTTTCCATACTAATTTTCAATTAAAAATCAATTTATGTGATGCAACATCTCGAAGAAGCGACGCATTTCAATTTTTTTCCTTTACCCTAATGATTGAACCAATGTCCAAACGGGCGTGGAATAATAAGTCTTCTATCTTTTTGTGTTATTTGAGAGTGCGCTGTGTTTTTAATCATCAAGTGTTGGTCAAGGATACTACGGGAAGGACAGGGAATGCCGGAAAAGAGGGACGAGGATGTTAATCACACTTTATAATTCACTTTTTTTCAACTGATATTTCTTAACGTGTTTTTTGTGCATGGGAATCAGACCACAAGATTGATATTTCAGCCTTGAGTTATGTATCTGTTTTTTCGTTCCCGTAAAGGTCTCTGTTTGGTTTTGCTTTAGATGTTTTTGTTACTGAAGCTCTGTTGTAATTTTTAAAGATTCGGTACTAGTTCTCCCAGCCTTTGCACGTGGAAGAGTGTTTTTTGAGCGCGTGGTTTTCAAGGGAAGGAGACAAAGGAAGGAAAAATCGTGAATGTCTAGGAAAATAAAGTCATGGAAAGGATTCAAATAAGATTTTTTTTTTCGTTTTCCATGGTTAGTTGCTATTTTTGGGTTATTCTAGAGAAAAGGAGAGTTCACTTTATTGTTTCGTCATTAAACCTTGCTAGAAGAATCTTGTTAATTGAGTTAAAGAATACACCAAATTGAAAAGCTTTGTTCGTTATCTGTTTTAAATAAATTCATACAATACATATATCAAAACACACTACAGAATGTCATGAAAATCGAAATAAAAGTATTTTTGCGAAAAATTCAGTCTATTTCTTATATTTAACAGTGATACACAAAAGATTTAAAAATTTCATCTTCAAAGGAAATCCCTAGTGGATCCAGGGGGCTAGGGGGCTCAAGTCCCCCCCCAAATGAAAAGTTTTACTCTATATAATATGACATTTTATGCACCAAAATGAGTTAAAACCATGTCATTTTAAGCTCAAGTTTTTAAAACATTTCTGGGGGAGGACCCTCAGACCCCCTTGGCACTTGTTATTACAACTTTATTTCACTAAGTACTTATATCCGAAATTCAGACGAGTCGTACCAAAACGAGTTGAAAAAGTGAGGGTTTTGACTTAAATTTCCAAAAATTTTCTGGGGGAGGACCCCCCTGTCGGTAGTTGGAGCAGGATAATTCACTACCTATTCCGTATTAACATTAACAAGAAGATTTAATTGGATTGTGAAAATTCTTAGCCCCCCAAAAAAACCATATTCTGGATCCGCCACTGAAGGAAATGTCATCTTTATACTTTGTTATTATTGGAACTTTTAAAAAAGCATACTATTAAGTTAAACTATTTACTTAGAATACCTAAAACAAACTGTTTTATTTACCTATTCCCCAAACATTAACGACATTATTGTATTGAACATTTTGTCTATGATATTTTACTTAACTTTTCAGACACATTATTAATTTAACATAATTTTTTCAATGATTTCTTTACCTTTCAGAAAACTTATGAAGTTTTTTGAATCAGATATTATCATAAACTGATAATAAATATATTTTAATTCCAAAGCATAAAAACCTGAAGTTTTTATTTCTATTGTCTGTAATTATTTTTGTGATTACCTTGCTATTTTTCAAACTCAAACATGATGATACACACGCTAAGATGTATCGTAAAGAACTCTTCGATTCACCCTAATCAAATTAATTATCGATTATCAGAACTTAAGAGCAAAACAAATAAACTAATTAATCAAGTAAGAAATATTTTTTAAAATAAACTACCTACTGAAGACAAAGTTTCAAAATTTTCCGAAGAATGCAGTCACTACTTATCTACGATGTCTGAATCAGTTTTGTTAGTTTTTTCAGATTCTGACACTTTTGTTCAACATCATTTTTAAAATTTTATGCTTTAGAAATGCAATTAAAACAAATGAGAAAAAACTTTGAAATATAGAGACAATTACTCTCTAATCTAGCTGTATTGATATTTTTTTCCAGTAAAAAATATCTGAAACGAAATTAAAAAAAACCTAGCAAATTCAGTTAGAATAAAATCCAATGTAATTTGATGTACAATTAAAAGTTAAAATTGCTTAATTATTTCGGGGATCACTGGATCCCCAGTGTCGTCTCCGAGACAATAAGGAAGTTGCATGTGTCAGATTTTCAAAAACAAACAAGTGTTCCGTTTGGTTTTTTGAATGGTAAAATGAAATATCTAGTCAATTTGTCAAAAAAATGTACAGGTAATTAAATATTTTAATTTAAAAGTTGAGAAAAAACACGTGACTGAAAACGCTTATTGTTTAAAGATGTCAACAATCATACCATCAATTCCATTGCTTTCCAACATTGTTTATCGTATGATGACGTCAACATACGATGATCCCAAACTCTTGGCGTTTTCGAGCGCTTTTAAAAAGTGGATTTTTGTTAATTTTTTTGGCAATCAAAAAATTTGTCAATCGGCCTCAAATTTTGGGTAGTTGCTTATTTTTGCAAGAAGAATCGATTAAAAAACTTAAAAAATCATGCAACTTCCTCATTGTATATTTTCAACTTTCAATATATGCATTAAAGCACATTGGATTTTATACTTCTTTGACCGTAAATTTGCGTAAGCATCTTCTGTTGTACATTGGAAAAAAATACCTTCATAATTTTTGTTAATAAGCATAAAAGTTGTCTTTTATTTTTTTATATCTCTGATACATTTGTCAGAGAAACTTATAACTAATGCAGAGGGAATTATTTTCGAATAAATAAATTTAAAATATAGATAATTCTGACAGTTAAGAATTGGTAAATTAATTTAGCAATTGCCATCTAAATAAAGTATTACTTCGTTTAATCCAAACCTTGAGTTATTTTTGACGAAAGTGAAAAAAAGTTTTTACTGCTTTCAAATATCAATCGAAAATAAAATTGCTACTTAACTTGGACATGGACCCACAAATGATTTAGAAAGCAATTGAAATACTACTAAAATAGAATAGAAAATAACCAGGGCACACATAACCTTGAAGTCCAAAAGCTATTCCTCAAGTAAAAATACGCAAATTCATCAAGGAAACTTAAAATACATTAAAACATCTTCACTTAAGATATAATACTCAGTTCCATGGCAAGTCTTAAAATTATTTGACCTTCAATAGTCCTTGGCATTGAAATTTGCATGATCTGGATTCTTTTATAGACCATCTAGTAATTTAGGTTTGGATACGAAGGTTAGAAAAGAAATCATTAACGTTTCCCCCTTTTAATGCAAGGTTGATTAAAATTTCCGCTTTTTTCTTGAAATATGATTGACATGTATTTTATTTATAGTAAATAGTTGTATGAAATAAAGAAGCAGCTGGGTTAGAGATACAATGTAAGTAGTGTCAGTTTATAAATTTGTTGCAATATTTTTTAATACTAAGTTAACATATTTATATCCATTAAACTTGTGAATACTATGTGAATACATGGTATAAAACAGTTATGCTAGACTTTTAAAACTATTCGATTGTCAGGCAATTTTAGAGTTGCATCTGGAAATTAAAATTATGGATAAATTAATTTCATTGGTTATTATAGTAAATTATTTTAACGATATCTTATTTGGGTTTTAAAAAGCCTTAAAATCAATTTCAAAGAAAAAATTAGCAATGATGTTCTTATAATTTTTACAGTCATTTTTTAAGCACACCAAACGGAAGACCGGGAAAGTCTATTGTTTACCACAATGGTTTACCATACTATCGACATTAATTGTTTGGTCTAGACCTCAACCAACTTTTTTTTAAATTCTATTTAGGTGGCGTGGGAAAGTAGTTGAGGATTTTAATCTGAAAGATCTACTCAAGCACTAGGTCACCACAAAAAAGTCAAGTATCTAACGTTGTTTGTAAACAACACGTGGTAAAGGTAGCTTTGTTGTAACCAAAAGATAAAACTTATCATCAATAGACAGACACTTTTGGAAGATAGGTTAAAGAAGGTAAGTTTCAGATGGTACGGGAAGTAGATCTATACTTATCTGAAATAACAAAAAACCCTGGCTGTGGTGACCGCTAAAGTAAACAACAAAGTTTAGTAACCTGCTTTTAGCTTTTTTGTAAAGATATTTTTCTATGGCTTTAAATCATTATCTCATGAAATAAAGAGGAATAATACCATAACATGTATCCCCAACTTTTGTAATAAGCTAAATTACAATTTTATGAATATTCTCTAATAAAAGAAAGTAAGTGTTCAAAATGTCTTAGAAATTTTAAATAGTCTAGATTTTACTCTAAATCACTACTTCTATAAATTATTTTATAATGTAATGAATGTTTCTCTTGTTTTAGTGAAGAAAGGGATTTACAATGTAGCATTATTTAAGGAAATACTTAAGTTCACAAAATAATATAATTTTAAAATTTTGGATAAGTTACAATTTTCTGAAATTTAATCATTGAAATATATGCACTTGTTTGGAATTGTTTTACTTTTAGGATACAACCAAGAGTCTTTGAACCAAAATTATTTGATCCAAAAGACGTTTAACAATAAAAAAAGAATATTGTTTTATGCGGTAGAATTACAACATAGATCCATTTAGCATTTCAAATTATTCATTTGGAATGATAAAAAAGTTTAAAAAATTTGTTTTTGTTGAATTTCACAATTTTTAATAAATCAGAAAGATAAACTTGATGATCTCTCACACTTAAGAGTTATCAGCTAGAGGAAAATATTTAAGTTACCTGTAATACCTAATAAGTTAAGCATAAAAACTTACTCGGGTACCCATATTTTGTATAATCATTCACAAGAAATGTAAGCTATCTATATGGTTTAAATTTCATTATATAACCTGTACCACTACATAAGAAATAAAGTTTATGTAACTTGACTATTTCTATTTCTGTTTAGTTCATATTATTACTCGATTAGTGTACTATAGATTGAATTTAAAATGAAATTATTTTATAATATGAACTTTTATAATATGAAAATGAGTTCACTGATAAAAGGGATACTTTTTCAAATTTTATGAAAATTCTCCTTCCATTAATCTATAAACATTTTGTAGGGATTAAAAAATTTATGCAAATAATGTCATTTTATGTTAGGCCTAGTTTTGCGTTTTTAACCTAAAGAATTTGAAAACTATGAAAAAAAACTTTAGTGAGAAAATGTAGTTACTTCTGGCTTTTTGGTTCAATAGTGAGCCATTTTCTTATTTGTAAATATATTTTTTAATGCTTCGAGGAAGTCTATAAATTGCTTAGTAGCTGAATTGTTTTAATTACACTTAAGTTTAATTTAATAGTTTTACAGAGAACCGCATTTGTATATTGTAAAAAAAGTAATAAAAATATTGTTTTTTATTCTAGGGTTAAAAATTACTGAAATGATTTTCACTGAATGACTGAGTGGACTTGTAAATTATTTTAATCTAAAAAAAATTACTAGTTTTTTTATTGCTTTTATTTGACGTCACGACCATTTATTTTCTTCCTTGCTGTAGGTAAAACAGTCGGTTGCTAGGTCCGAGTCATGTGATTGAAAATGGCAATATAATTAGCTACTAATTAATCATTAAACTTCATATTTTTCCATAGTACATTCTATTAATTTAAAATAGTTCTCTAATGGAGCAAGTACTTACATACCTTGATTTTTTTATTTTTGATCAAAAACAATAATTATTATTTTGCTCTCTCCAACCGTACTCCATTCTATGTAACTTTCTACCTTCTCTAAAATATTTTTCAGAAAACTGTATTTTATCCTCGTTTCCTAAAAAATATTGCTTGCATTTCTTCAGAAAAAGTACTTCACATACCATGCATTAAAATTTCCAAAATACTAATGCAGTATTTAAAAATTCAGATAATCGTTTTTTATAAGTAATTACTCCAGAACTTTCAAGGTTTTTCTGTCTTTATATAATTGTTGATGGTCCTGGAGAAAATCTTAAACAAAATCTTTCTTAAGTGTTAATTAAGTTGCATAACATTTGTTGATGAATTTGACTTTAAAAGTGTCACGAAGGCACTTACCGAATGTCAAATACGTTCCTGTCTTGTTCCCTAGTACGATATTTCTAGCTTTTATAGCGGATCTATTTTCAATAGGGTATGCTACCTGAATTTTTAAATATTTCTTTCATTATTTATTTTCGCACCAGGTAGCCTTGAATCAACATATTACCCGCAAGTGATCATTCAGGGTCAATTAGATTTTAGAAGAAAAAAAAATACAAGCTTTTAAATGCGGCTGTTACGTATCTTAAAAACACGGAAGAACCTGCAGTAGTTATTTAATCCTTATGTGATGTATGTTACCCTGATTATAGATTGTGATGCATATTATGGGATATTCATTATCAAATTTTAATAAAAATACTTTCATATGGGGTACTTAATAATATAAATTGAAAATAGAGTAATTTTATAAGGGATTACTGCTAGATTGATGTATTATACAGAGATAAACTGACACTAAATCATAATGATCAATCATTCAGAAGCTCAGTTTAAAAATAAAGTTTTGAATTCTAACATCAGAAAAAAATAAAAAGCGTAAGGTGGCCGGGAGGCTGCCACCCCCCCCAAACTCCCTGCCCTAATTAAAACCAAACACGTTTTAGGGGTAAACAGAAACAGTGATGATTCAGAAAAAGGGGCTAGTTTCTTTTTGATATTACACAAAACACGCAAATCATACAAAAAGATTATTAAAATATATCTAATATTAATAAAATAGAATATAAATGACTAACTTACGATTTTGTATCGATTTCGATTCTCAATTTTTTTTATCAATGTATGCTCAAACCACCACGTCCGTTACTCGAAGCAATCATGGGCTTATACCACTGTTACAAAGTATGACGGATTAATTTTCTCTAGATAATTCTTATTACATCCATTTAGAATGAAAATAACTTTCTTCAAAAGTAACTTTGAAATTCTTAAAGTAAACCAACTTTTTATAGGATTATTTTATAAATACTAGGGGGCTACCCTACCACCCCCTTCTCGCTATTGCTCACCAACCCACTTAAAATCACCACTAAAAGAATAAATTTTAACAACAAGTATGATGTAGTACAAGTTTAATACAGGGTGTTTCAGATAGGTGTGTTTCATAACTTCTAGGAGGATAGTAGACACCTAGATGAGTCAGAATCACACAGGATTTGGGGGTTCCAGATCAAATCCTAGGGAGTTAAAAATGGAGCGATACCCCCAAAAAATTATTGAAAAATTCAATTTGTAGAACTATTATTGGTAAAAATTTAATTATGGTCTCAAATTTTGCGGTTTAATATGATCTTTACAATTATCTTAAAAGTTTTCACTTTAAAATTTGTTTTATTATTAAACAAGTTAAAAACAACAAAAAAACTCTGCCAAAACCTTATTTGGTATTTCGAAATCCTTTCTATTGATTTGATAATCTGAAAGTTCATAGTTGAAAACCCTTAAGTCCAAAGTTTCACGTAAATACAATCAATATTAAACGCTTGAGATCTCTTGTTAAAGTTTTTTTTGCTTGCGCAAACAGCCGTTCAGGAAACAGCTCTAGAAAAACGTTTGCGCATGCAAAAACTCGAGTGAAGACATTCGTGGTGTGATTAGAGTAGGAATGAGGGTCGAAAAACCAATTTTCAACCTATTTGGCTTGCGCGTTCCATAGGATAACATGGGGAACCTTCAGGGCCAATGTGGCACTTGTATGTATATTATCCGAATTGACACTTGTGCACTTGATATGCACACTGGCCCAGGGATATAAATCATCCTAAAATTCTGAAAAAAAAATTACAGGTACTCTCTTCCACCTTAGACGACTTTTCCGCACTAACGCATCAACAAAATAAATAAAAAAGTTTTTCTTCGATTACACCCTGTTGTATACATTGTAAATATTTATTTAATGGCGTCAGTTGCTTAGTTGCAAAAATTTTTTGCGGCTACAACCACTCTCCTTCTTTCTAATCTTCAACAAATAATAATATTTTTAATAATAATCCTACCAGTACATGATGCAATGATTTTTCCATAAAAAAATACAATACTCAAAGATCATTAGGAAATAGTAATGCGCCAACCAACAGTAAAAACACCCATAAACGAAAATCCAGTGAAACAGTACTAGCTCAAAGCTCAGAATGTGCAATACGATCGATAGCACTTAAGAACTGGATTTTTTTTACAGCGAAGTGATAAAATAATTGCATCAGTACCCCAGTTTCGCAAAAGTATGTGTGTGTGTGGCAAATCTTTCCTACCCCCAGGAAGTTTGGAAGTACCACACTGTCTAGTTTTATCAAAAACCTTGCTCGTGATGGAATAGGTTTTGAAAGAGAAAGACCGGTATATAGAGGGAAATAAGGGGGCGCATAACCTAAATTACGATTGGATGGGGGAAATAGCATGGTAAGAGCAGAAGAGAGCGGTTTAGCTCATTGAAGAAACAAAAGCCTAGATGATGGTAAGTGAATTTTTATGACAGTACCTAACAGTGTTTGGTAAGTTTGTTTTAATTTGTTTTATTTTTTGATAGTTTGTCGTGTCAGTCTAGTTCTCTTGGAACGGAAGGTATTTGAAAAAAAAAAGGTAAGTTAGAAAACGGTAAGTGTTTCTTTTGCTTATTATTTTTTATGAATTACCTTTTCAGTAAAGCCTTTTCAACCGAGACAAAAGTTTTTGAGAGGTAAGTGAATTATTAACTATTGATGTTAATTTAATATTTGTTAATTACTTAGTGAATAAGTTAAATAATTTCTTGAAGTTGTTTTAAAACATTAAAATATATTTTTTTAATTTATATTTTAGCATGAGGTTTCTTTTAAATTGTGAAATACTAGTTTGTAATAATTTTATGTGTTTGAATAGATAATGATCTTTTATATTTACCATTCAAATAAAACTTTTTGGGCTAGAATTTAAATTTTATAGGCGATAAGCGAAGAAAAACTATAATTCCTCAGTACCGATTTACCATCTCTCCTTAAAGAACTTTCATTGAAATCCCCCTCAAATATTCAAACCTTAATCTAAAATCAAAGTTTTTACTGGGGGGGTATGTTTCCTCTCACAGGACTTCTTTTTTGCCTAATGTTCTTATACTGAAATATTAAAATACATTTTTACATTAATCTAATTTTAAATAAAATAGATTTGTAAACCCAACTAAAACTTTATTTGATGCAAAAGCTTAGTTTGAAACAGTTTATTTACTATCCAGTATTTAATTTTCCAAATGAAATTGCTGTGTTCATCTAGTAAAAATAAGAAAAGTTACATTCTTTCTCAAATTATATAAAGATTCATTAGATTTTGTTAATGTGCATACGTTAGCTTTCTCCTACTCTTAACATGTGCCTTGCCTAAGCTAGTCATTTAAATTCAAACTTAAAGGTAGAATTCGCTTAGAAATATGCATATTAGGACTTCCTACAATTACTCAACATGATATGAATAACTAATCAACTCATTTGTATAAATTTGAATATTTTTGCATGGGCATATGCATAGGAGGACTAATTCTAATTAGCATGATATGAATAAGTAGTCATCTCATTTGTATAAATTTGAATATTTTTGCATGTAAATATGCATATGAGAACTAATTTCCACAAAAACTCAAACTAATTAGCATGATATGAATAACTTATCATATCATTTGTATAAATTTGAATATTTTTGCATGGAACTATGCATAGGAGGACTAATTCCAATAAGCATGATATGAATAAGTAATCATCTCATTTGCATAAATTTGAATATTTTTGGATGGAACTATGCATAGGAGGACTGATTCCAATAAGCTTGATATGAACAAGTAATCATCTCATTTGTATAAATTTGAATATTTTTTCATGGAAATATGCATATCAGGACTTATTTCCACAAAAACTCAAACTAATTAGCATGATATGAATAAGTAATCATTTCATTTGAATAAATTTGGATATTTTTGCATGGGAATATGCATATGAGGACTAATTTTCTGCATAAGCTCAAACTAATTTGCATTTGCATAATTAAGATAGGTACTTTTACTTACTGGAGGCCAACAGATGGTTGTCTTGAAGAACGATTCTAGCAAGTGGTTAGTGCTATGTTCTCCGTCCTTTAACTCTTTGAAGGTCACTTTTTTGGCCAAACACGTGTGGCAGAATCTATTTTGGTGACCACTTTAATGCATATCGTCACGTGTGCAAGGCTGACCTTGCCCTTTTACTCTCACTATCTGCCACATACTTTCACTCTTCCATGTGAACCATGTTACAGGTCCATTACTTTTATGCATGAGTTGACGTTTGGAATGGAAGATGCAGGCATGTCTCCCGAAAATGCTCCAAGGCATCACCGTTTTATGTGAAAGCAAAAGTGGCAGTGCTTGTTCATTATTTTTATCGTCGGGCCATCTGCTTCTCAGCTTATAATTAAACCAGGAGAGTTAGGGTTAGCAAGTTATCTATGACAGTGGGACTAACTCCGAATTTTAAACCATGGTTAGAGGGTACATAACACAGGTAGGGAGGGGGAATCAGGCTCATTCAATGAGATAGGACCCATTATGTTGGAAAAAATGTAATAAAGTAATAAAAGAATGAGGTCATTGTAATTCTTGTCGTGGGATTCTGGACTGACAAGAAATTCGAGCCTTTCTGATTGAGTGTTATTAGCTCAGGATCGGTATTTTCCCCCAACAAATGTCGCCATGGTGTGGCAGACTTATCTTTAGTCAATCAGCGTGAGATGCCTTGGGAACTTGAGGCTGGCGACAATAAGGCGGTCAAGAAATAATGAGTAAAGTCTGGTGTTAAAAGAATTTTCAATAAGAATTTTTATTTGGGTTTTTCCAAGCTTACTTCTCGATTACTTTTTTGTCATTTACACAATCTTATGAACCTGCATATTTTGATAGAAAGAACAAAATATTTCTTATTGTCACTAGCTGTTAGCTTCAATTTCATAGAAAAAATTTTGAAAATGAAATTCAGAACACAGTCAATTTACTGTTTAACTGTTTTTGACCAAAATGTTGGTTTAATTAAGTGAGTTTATGAGCATATTTTATGGTTTGTTTTAGGAATACGTATGTCAAAAGGCTGAAGTTTACTCTTGGTATTTATGCTTTAAAATATCCACATTTATGCAAATTGGATAATAATTTATTCATTCCATGCAAATTAATGTCAATTTCAGTAAACAATTAGAATAAATGTGCATATATTAAGCTAAATTTACTACCCAGCTTTTGTTTATCGGTGACTATCTTAAAAATGCACCAAGAATAGGATAGGTTATGTGGGGCTTAAAAGTCAGACCACAAGGGGGCATTATTTGTTCGTAATGCTTTTATTAAAAAAACAAATGTTGTAACTTTGCATTTCTATAGTTTTGCGAACTTTTTTCTTTATTCGCCATTTAGGATATTTTACCTCGATAGAGTGCATACACGTTTCAAATTTCACCAAAATTTGACATTTTAAAGCATGGAAATATAACAAATTTCATGTCCTGTCATTTGTTTTCTCCCCTTCTCATACAGTGAAAATGTCAAAATATAAAAAAAAGTTGGACAGAAAGTTTTGCAATGCTTTAGCAACTTTGAACTCAACAGACTTGGTTTACAAGGACAGGGATTCTAGGCTTTCCCTATCAAGTCTAGCTTTTGCTCTGAACTTCCAGCAGCCATGTCTTAGTGATCTTCGGGACCATTCCCCAGGCATTGTAACATTGACTCATGTTAATGCAACCGGAGAGGAATTGGGGTAAAATATTTCGTACAAGTAGCTAATACGAGAACGTGATGTGCAAACATAATGTGATAGTATAGCATATATTGTAAAATGTATCAGGGATCTCTCTTGACTTTTCAGTGTTTAACAACATTATGGAACCTTGACTCATCAGACCGTGGTACGTACGTGCTTGGCTTTAGGGTGTCTTATAGGGTGTTAAAGTTTCACAATTATTCATGGTGATTATAACTAACCCTAAGGAACTAAAGGAATGCTAATACTAATTTGACTTAAAGTCAATATATTTATGAGGACAGCAAGACAATTTGGGTAAGCGAAGGAGGGAAACAATATAACCTCCTTTAAGAATTGGAATATATTGATAAGATCGGAAGGGGACATGCCTCAGGTAGTCTTCTTGCAGATGTTTAACAGTTAAATTTTTAAAAAAATACTATCTTGAAGCAATATATATTCCAGTTTAAAACGATTACTCCCACAGACTAGCAACCCCAGGCAAACGGTGGTATGCTGTAGTGTGGAAATACAAATATAAATAAACGCAAGGCGTGGTAATCGTTTTTTGTAGAACTTCTTGCTTTGCCTTTTTTGATAACAAAATGGATGAAGAGTTAAATAAATTTCGTTATGTTGTTTGGGAGATTTCTTTCGAGGAGAATAAACGTTACGTTAGGAGCAGGCTGTGAAGTTTTTAAAGTATTGAAAACTTTTTATTAAATATACTTTTAAATTTTATTTTCTTTAATATAACGGTGCCCAGTGTGGCCATAATTATGTGATCTAAAATAGTAAAAAATAGTATGATATAAAATTTTTTATAAAGATTATAAAAACTTTTTTAATAATAAAAAGGTACTTAAGTCACTTTTGTAATTCTTTTGAAAGCGGTACAACACGCCAACGAACGAGCAGATCCAAAAAAATCGCAAAGCTAAATTATGATCGGTCCATTATTGATGACATTGCAAAACGAATAAGAAAGTGACCGGGTATCGCCAAATTTGGCTTACCTTCGTACAGTGTAGTTGAGCCAAAAGTAAATTAGTGCTTTCCTTCTGTAGGCTGACGATGTTTCATGTGCAAGATATTTTTCTGTTTTAATTTTTTGTATTCAAGACGATATCTGGAAGTATTCGAATTTTCAGTCTTTATTCATTGTAGTATTTTTTAAAAATGTAGTTTGAAAATTGAAGGGTTTAAGTACATAATTACAGCTTAAAAATACTGTAGTAACCTTCCAAGCTGGGTTTTTATACTTTAGTTAGCAGAGTATTTCTTATTTTACATTTACTTAGATGTATATAAGTATTTTATAATATAAAGTAGATGGGTATAATTTTCAGTATTTATTCATTGCTTCTTAACTTTTATGCTTTTGTTTTTATAACAGCGCAAAGGTATGTACTTTAGAATTCTACATTCTACGATGCATGGATCAGCAAAAGACAAGGTTTAGTATGTCTATTAAAGCTAAATTTTGTTGTAATTTGTTTGTCAATAAAAATAAAATTACTTAATTTCTTTTTCCAGTGAATTGATGTCATTGTATTTCCATGTTACTTTTTACAAAGTCTAAGAGCATTTTTTAACATGATAAGGTGCAAGAAATAATTCACCTGGAATAGATTTGATTGATGCTGGCAAACCGAAAGGCATAACATCCCGATGTTTTTTGGAAGCTTTTCAGTGGGGGAGGGTGAAACGCAAATCGTCGCTTAAGGCGCAACATGACCAAAGTGACATTTTGGCCATTTTGAGTTACATACTACAATATGCAAATTTCCCTGGATCACCTGGCACAAACGGTTTTGCGAAAAAAAACGACTCAAATTGCTGGAATCGTCAATTTTGTCATTTTAGTATAACTGCAATCGTAGGGCAAATTACTTAATTGCAGGCCTATCATTGACGTCGTTAGGGACGCCGGCAGGGCGAAGTATTTCCTCTCAAATCCCGTGAAGCTGGAAGCATCTCACGTGGGGGGAAAGTCGAACGCCCACAATTTTTCGTAAAAATTATGTGACTGACTTGGACTTGACATATTGGACCTGACTGCGAATTGACATATCGAAGAATGCGTGTAAAATTCAGGAAAATACAGCCAGAAGGCTAAGTGGAGGATAAAGAACTGTCAGAAAATGGAAAATTATAGTCGTTCTGTTTCCTTTTCGTGATGTGAACTAAAAAAAAGGTAATTTAAGTGTCGAAAATAAATGATTTTTAAGTTTTTTTAGATGAAATTTTAAACGTTTAAAAAAGGAATAAGTCCATCAACCTTTTTGCAACCGTAAATAATTTTTGTGTGCGAATATACTTATATTTTTTTCGATGATTGTTCTGTATTCTAAATATAGGGTCATGAACATGTAAAAATTAGTTGGTTATACAATAAAAATTCCATGACTTATGCGAATTTTTTTCAAAATTTCCTTAAAACGTTTTTTTATACTTATTCCCGTTTTTTCAAACTAACGATTAAGTAGTCAGTAGGGTGGCACAAAAACATTTTTTTTCAGGCACCCTCTACTTTTTTTCGAACAGCTAATAGAAGCTCACAGCCAAAATTTCAACTCTCTATTCGAATTAGAAGTCGATGACCAAAAGGAGTGAAAAAATCCAAATTCGAATATTTCTATACAAAACAACTAACATTTGTGTGACATTTTTTGCATGTTTTAAGTAATATGGACACCCTCAAGCGAGTTTATGAATTTTCCATGAGTAAATCGATCTTGCTGTATAATTTTAGGGATAGTTTTAAAGGACTTGCCTAAATTTCAAATATCATTTTCAAAAAACTTTTTGAAAATGATGGTCATGATGCTCATTAAATAAAAAACAAAAAAAATTACAAACTAAATGGGACTAATTTCAGGTTTTTTATTGTATAGGTCTAGACTAGAGTTATTAGCTGTTTAAAAATGCAAGAAAAAAAACTTTACAAAAGTTCTTTGGACAAAAGGACTGTAGAAAATTACTACAACCAAAATAAAGGTGATAAAACAACAAAACCTGGATTATTATATCTATAACGTTAGTAGTTTCTTATAAAAAATTGTGAACAAAATGAGATGGTTTGATCTTTTGGTTTTTTAGTTGTTTTGTATAAAAATATTCGAATTTGGACTTTTTCACTCCTCTTGGTCATCGCTTTCTAATTAAAGTACATAGCCCAAACTTAAGTTGATTAATTTTCTCTGTAGGTCTAAAAAATTTGAGCGGGTGCCGTGGCAATTTCATAAAACTTTATTTTTTCCCATAGAAAAGTGGGCCATCGTAGTAGTCAGTCATACCTGCATAAATTTCGTCAAAAAATATATTTTAAAAAATATGACAGTAAGTTTAAATATTATTTATTCTTTTTTTTAATAAGTCTGTATGAATTTAATTTCGAAGTAGTATAAATAGGCTGGTCTGTTAACCCCCAAAAAAAGAGTTTAATATTTCACATTGGACAAAGTTACCAAACTTTCAAAATTTGTTCCTTAGCACATAGGAAAAGATTTTACAAGGGGATTCATATAAATTAGCGGCCATCTTGGATTTTATGGGTGCCATCTAGGATTAAAGAATTTGCTTTATCTCAAGACTCATTGGACTGGACATATAATCATAAACAAAGTATCGAAATATATGTTTTTAGGGTCAACAAAACCGAATGTGACATTTTAGAATTATCAAAAGAACAATTTAACTTTAAAAAATACACCAACAATCTCTTTCTACTCGTACTTTAAACTTAAACAGCTCAGTTCAATATTTAAAAAAATTACAAAAATTGCGAAACTCATAAAATATGTTTTTATTACCATAAGAAACAATTTTAGAAGAAGAACCACTGGATTGAAACGGCCCATTTTTATTTTTTGGGCCCCCATATTGGATTAAGAGAACCACCTGGTGTATCTCAAGTTCCACTGCTCATATATCAAAATCAAAGTGTCAAAATGTATGATTTTTGGATCAAGGAAATCGAATATATCATTTTCGAACAATTTAGAGAACAATGTAAATTAAAAATTTCGCCTTCTATTTCTCTTTGAAATTAAACAGCTCAGTCAATCAACTTATAAGCCAGATAAAAATCCCAAAAATTAATAATATGTATGTAACACTATAAGAAATAATTTCAGAAGGATGGTCATCAGATGAAAACGGCCATTTTGAATTAATGTCCGCCATATTGAATCATAAATACCTGCTATATCTCAAGATCCACTGCATATATTTTCACATAAAATGTGTCGAAATATATGTTTTTTGGGTCAAAAAACCGAATATGTCCTTTTCGAATAATCAAAAGAATGTTGCTATAAACTTGAACTAATTCACTGCAGGACTAAGCATTTACAACGATGATGCATCAATTACATTTTATCCCAGTTTTCACTTTCATTATTTGATTGTTATTTTTTAATGTTGTCTATTTATAAGTTGTTACTGGCAGTTTTTTTGTTATTGGGAGGATACCCTCCGGAGAAGAGGGTAAAATGTTTAAATGTAATGTCCTAAAATGTATGTCCCCGAATGTAATGTCCTATCAATAAATAGTTATTTCGACACTTTTTTGGGATTTTGTATGCTGTAGATCTTGAGATACAGCATGTTCTTTATATACAATGTAAGGCAGCTATAAAAGTCAAAACGGACGTTTTGTTTCAAATGGCTCCCCTTCTACAATTATTCTTAAGGTTATAAAGAACATGCTGTGAAAGTTGATTTGAAGTTGAAGTTGAAAGTTTTATTCGTGTTGGGAGTTGTTTAAATTTGGAGAATTTTGGAGAGTTGGAGAATTTTAAATTTTTTATGGTTTCATTTCTCCAAAAATATTTAAAACGTTAAAAAAACATTTTCCACAACTCACAAACAAATTTTAATGCTCTCAAAAAATATAACAAATATTTGATAATCGTTAGAGATAAATATTTTATAAAAAAACTTAATCAAGTATATATTTTAGATTATTTTTTTGATTTAAAGATTATCTGAAACTGTTCACTTAGTTTACTATATATTTCCTATTTGGAGAAGGCATTTTTAATGATCTTAACCCATTACTGCCTGACGTCCCTTTTTAGGGACGTTTTTTAAAAATCCTCCTATTTCTACAAAAATTATTCCTTTGAATCAAAATTTGCACTGATGTATCTCTGATCTTCATAGAACATAAAGAACACAAGAAGAAAGCAGAATTTAAAATTTTTTTTACTTTTTTTAAAGTTGGAAAATATAATTTTTCAGAAAAGTGCTTTTTTAAAAATTTTAAAAGAAAAAGCTTAAAAATCCTAGTTGTTATTTAAAAAAAACTCCAATGCCGATATATATTACTGTTTATACATTAAATCAGTTGGGGTGTTTTTTTATTTTTCCAAAATATTTTATCTTGACCTTATTTTGGACCCTCGAAAAGCGTCCCTAAAAAGAGACGTCAGGCACGAATGCCCCCGTGGTTTTCCCCATAGTGAAATGCTAGAGTTGCCTTATTTTTTTTCATAAAAACGCGTTCGATTCTCATGAAATGAATTATATAACTGATATTTATAAAGTTACTTTAATTTTAGCTAATAAATTTATTATTTTTGTTTATTTTTTTGGAAAATACTGTTATTTCTGCTAAATTAATGGAATAAAAAGTCTTAAATTATAAGGAATTAATTAATTTGTATTAATTAAAAGGAATAAATTAATTATTTTACTATATTTATTACTTATGCAAATATATTCCAGCTATATTTTAATTAAAAGTTTAATAATTATTAGTTATAATGACTTTTTGTCATTAAAATTGTAAAAAAAGTCGCTTTTGTGATAAATTTTCGGCTTTTTTTCTAATTAGATGTCGTTAATCATTGTGTTCTATACTGCAGATCAATCTATATCATCTGGCTTGCTAATGCACATCCCACTAATGCTTTATTTTTGGGGAGAAATTTGTGTTCCACACAATGAAAGTAAATAAAATGAAAAAAGGATGGGAATTTGAAAGACTTAAACTTCACAAATTGAGATATTCTGATGGATTTGAGGTGTGTAAAAGTAATTATTACTTAATATTAGGTAACATATAAACAAAGAATGCCTTTCTCAATTAAAAATCTTAATTAATTTGCAATTAACATAGATTTGGGAGGAAAAAACGTGTTTTAGAGCATAAAAATGCTCAAATTACGTTAATTAAGGTTAATTTTACAGTTAATTGGATAAATAATTAATATTTTTTGTTCATGTTCATGTTGCAGTATGGTTCCGATCACTTCTGCTGCACTTAAAAAGGTAGAAGATGTTTTTGAAGCTTTAAAACGGTTTTCTACCATGCGTTTACTATAGGGAAAAAACACGGGGGCATTCGTGCCTGACGTCCCTTTTTAGGGACGTTTTTTAATTTTGGTGTAGAAATTAAAATTTTAACCTGGAATTTTTTTCACTATTTTTCCAGTTATTTTGGGGCTATTTACTATGTTTTTACCAAATATTTAAGAAAAATAAAAAGTTGGGCATTAATGGGTTAATTATAAAATAGTTTTCAGTCTCAGCGGGCGTGCACGTTAGAATAAAGCTTTTCTGTCGATTTTAATAGCTGATTTATGGGTATTTAAAATGTCTTTTTTATATCACATTAATGAAACTTTTTTATATCACTATTTAACCTTTAAAAACACTTCTGTAGTCTTGATATGAAAAGTTTACATGTTGTGTTAGTGTATAAGAATACACTGGGTAAGTTCATGAAAATTTTCACGGAAAAATTTCGTTTTCTAGTTTACGGAATGAATCTGTGAAAAAAAAATCACGGAAAGGAATACTTATAGAGAGACGAATTTTTTCAGCAGCTCACCAAAACTAAAAATAGTAAATAAAAAAAAAACAAGAAATTCTGACCTAATACGTGAATAGGTTCTATTTAGGAGTTGGCGCTTTTCTGTGTTTGAATATCATTTATATTTTATGTATCAAACTATATCAAATATTATTATCATAAATTTTTGAGATTATATTTCTATTATATTCAAGAAATGCAAGTATTTCAATAAAGTGAATTCAGTGACACTTTTGCATTAGAGATCCTGTATACGAGAGAGAGGCGACAGCTCAGTATAGCGCACGCAGATCGGTAAAAAGGTTTTCTGTTCGCCACAGCCGGTTCCCTCCATAGGATTAGCATGGGACGCGAGACAAGCGGCATGATACAGTTTTAACAGAATTTTGGACAGAACTGGATGCGCAGAGACGCTTTTAAGAGAGTTGTCGCCTCTCGCCAAATAGAGAAGTTGTCGCTAAAATAGAGAGCCTGTATACGAATACAGGCTCTCTATTTTGCATGTGTTTAAATTCCCAAAAGATGTTAATGATGATATGCTGATGTAGTTAAATGTCTACTTAATAAAATTTACAGATAAATGATAGGATTATTTAAATTTGAGATTTGATGTATTAAGTAATAGATTTTTATTGCTAATTTTAAGTACAATTAAAAAAACTAATTTTTATAAACCAAGGTTTAATTTTTACATTATTCTATTTGTTTAGATACATTCAATCAAAATACTGATTTAGAGTCGATTTTTCAACTATCTAAAAAATTATTCCGAAGGTGAGATAGCACCTGGAACTCAATTAAAAAGTTTTGAAATTATTATTGTAAAATTATTTTGTGATTTGTTTATCTTTTTATATTAAGTAGTAACTATTAAATGCATAGTAATATAAATAAAGTTCTTTTGTAAATACCACAAAACTTTTTTTAACTTTTAAAAAATGTCTTGTCTGAAATATAATAGGGTATTAATAACGAAAGTACATTCTAGTCTCAGTGAATGTGGAAAAAACTATAATGCACAGAATGACTCCAAGTTTCCATAATTTACATGGTATATTAATCGTAATATTCATTATTCAAGTCACCTTTTTGAATTAAAAAAATAATATATGTATACTATTAAATGTAAGATTTTAATATTAGTATCTGAATCTAAAACAATGAAGAAAACATGTCAACTGAATACGAATTTTTTATGATATTTACACAAAAAAGGTAGGTTTATCCAATTAATGAATTATTTAGATATTGCATGGTTGGTAATAATTATTTATGCATTAACTATGGAGAATCCGGATAAAAATGAAACTTGATTGTAGTTCATAAATAAGTTGATGATAACTTGATGCAAGTTCATTATTCATAAATGAGTTGATGATAACTTGATGTAAGTTCATTATTCATAAATAAGTTCGGAATCACAGTTTGATGTGGTAAATATCAATATAATTAAAACGTTTATTTTAATTTAGTCATTTAAATTTCATTATTTTGATTCACGATTGAAATAAATAATTTGCGTGGATGTTGTTTTCTCAATATAATAGAAGTAAAGTTTTACTTCAATGCCTTGTTAAAGCATTTTCTCTCTTTTAACTTATTGAATAACTTTTTGTATTATTTTATTTTTGTTATTTTAAAAAAAACTTGTTGTAAAGGTTATATTAAAATAAAAGAAATTGATGTTAATAGCAAATTTATAAGTTTTATATGTGTTTCTTTAAAAAGTTATTGCATTCATATGTAATAAAAATAAAAAAATTTCAAAATATTAATTTATCAAAAGCTACAAGATTTTTTACTATAAATGACCATGTTCAATTTGAAGAAGAAAAGAAATAAAAGGGAGATAATGCAATCAAAGTTTGAAAAAGTATGGAAGGATGCACATTAATCATTAGATAATGGTAAACAGGTAAGTCACAAAATAAAAAAACGTCTTATTGCCGTCTTAAAACCGTCTACTCTGATTTTTGTTACGGTTGATAATCTTTACTCTTTCTCTCCTTAAAAGACCTTTGAATGTAAGTGTAAATATATTAACTTAACATTCCTCTACCCTCTTTAAAAAATAGTCACATATTCCCCCTCGTGCCTCGTGGGGTCTAATAGACCCAAGGGTAAAACGTGCCTATTAAAGGGTAAAAATACCTTAAATAGCAAATTTCGACAATGAAGAAAATCTGGGAAATGAAGATATTTCCAAAATATCTATTATTTTTGCATATTTTTCAAATTTTATTTTGTCTTTTTTCGACATTATTTGGTTTCTTTTTATACACGTTTTTTACACACCTGAACCTTCAAAAAAGAACTAAATTACCGAAATGAACCATAATGAAGATGTTTTACTTAAAATTTGTTTATAATTACACTGCTGGGCAATTCCACCGTAACTCACGCTACATTTTTTTCAAAATTTCAATTTCAAATAATTTTTAAATATAGAAATAACAATTATTTTCTTTCTAAAAAAATCATACATATTTAAATTTATGTTAAAAATTTAAAATAAGTATTGCGAATCTTTAAAGAATTTTAGTTTTTTAAATATTAATTAAAATAGAGTCGTAACTCACGCTACAAGAAAAAGACATGGATTTATGAGTATAAAATTCAAATTTGTTTTTCTGCTTAAATAGTGTTTCAATAATTCTATATGCTTGTCAGGTGTTTGAATATACTTCCTTTATTCTAAAATAGCAAACAGTTTTACTGGGAATGCTTAAGAAAATCAGAAATAAAATAAAATATAGAGAGCTGTTCGTAACTCACGCTACATGTGTATAAGCGTTCAGTAATTCATGAATATAAATATAATTAAATTGATTTAAACACTTTATTTCATTTTTACTATAAAGTTTATGAGTATATTTAACAAAAAAGTTTTAAAAACTAATTAATTTATTTTTAATTTTGTAAACAAACTATACATTTTTCATTAACAAATTAACCTTTAAAACAAATAGTTCTAAATATTGACTTTAAATGCTGACATTCCGATAAAAATAATTTTGCACAAAATTTAAGCAATTCAAAACACAATTAGATCAATACTGCATAATTATTCCCTAAAATAATTAGAAAATTTATTATTTTATTTTTTCATTTTTCTTGATCATGTCCTGTTCATATGGAATAGCCCTGCTTAAAGTATACTAGCTGATATACCCGGCCTTTCATAAGTAGAATTTTTCCATTTATTTTTAACGATTTATAAAGTTGCGTTTCTTTCCTTTTCTATATTATCAGCTACCTGTCATCTCAGATTAATTTATTTAGTACTATTGAAACATGTGAAATTTGAATTCCTTTTTTAAATAATAATAAATTTAAATAATAAATAATAATTTAAATAATAATTTCAAATAATAATACAAAAATGATCGGTTCAGATATGTTATTAAAATTAGTGTCTAGCTTATTTTATCTAATTTTTTAAAGAGAAATTTTTCTTTTTTTCGTTCTTTTTCTTTATAGTTTTTTGAAATCACATTCTGAATTTCAGTAAATACTCATAAATCTTTGAAAACATTCTTATTTTTCCAAAAAAAACTGAATAAAAAAGTCTTTACAGAGCCATAAATATATGTATTTTTTGTAACGAGCCAACTGCCACTGGAAATAGTATTGGTGACAGTTGTTTGAGTGTTTTCTTTCTTCCTCCATCAGTTCTAAAGATAATTTAATAAAAAATGCTTTTTTTTCCAGTATATAAGAGAAAATGTTACGATATAAGAGGCAATTCAATGCACGAAGTCCCAATCTTCTTTTTGTCAAAAAACAAAAAAGAAGATTTCCACGTAAATTTCCTTCTTACCTCTAAACCCTGAAACAAACATAAATATCTCTATTTTAGAAAACTTTTTGATGAATGGTTTCCAGTGAAAGGCTTTTTAATTACTGATCCGTATAGCATGTTTTTGTTATCAAACTGTTCGGATTATTTTGAGGATGTGCAATAATATGTTCAAATTAAAAATTCTCAATTCTAAAATATTTCCATTTTTTTTGGATTGCGGATAAGGTTGAAGTTAACAGCAAGAAGCAGTCGTGCAATTTATTATGCCTCCAATTACAACGACCAATCGACGCCATATTTTATGATAAAAGTAATTCCTTTTACGCTTTAAAATGAACTTCAAAATACTTTCTAAATAAAATATCTCTAAAGTACTAGTAAGATGAAAGATGTTGAAATCTTTTGAATTAAATATGTCTTTAGTGTGTATAATTGTGTTTTTAGTGTTTGAATAAATGTACTTTCCTCCAAGTATATGTTTTTATAATGATAATATATGCATGTTTCTGTTATAGAATAATTTTTTCCCACCAACCACGACAAAAATGGAGTAATTTCAGACATTTCAAGTGTCTGGATCACTAGCATTTCAGACCTTTCTAGTGTCTATAAAATTGGAATTTCAGACATTGTGTCTGAATTTCAAAAGAAGATCCAAACAAAAACACGTCAATTTAAGTTCTTAAATTAACTAATCCCAGTTATCTGATATTATTCAAATAAATAAAGGCAACAAAATAAAAGATTCTTAGCTTCATCCACTTTATAAGCTCAAGAGAAGAATTAATATAGTAATTCATCGGAAACAACGGAAAAAAGTATCTTGAAGAAGACTAAGCGACTATTCCACGTTCAGACAAATATTTCAAACAAAACCAACTATATCAACTATGAGAAGGAATTTACTAGTTTTCACAGACTTAAGTAAGAGAGCGAAGTGTGCTGGTGGTTGGAAGAATCGCGGAGCGATCCAAAGCGAACGGTGAAGGAGTTAACGTGGGGGTTGGCGAGGGAAAGTGAGCAAGGGGTGGCGGCTACTTAGTTTTAATTAAAAATCCCATCCTATCTATACAGGGTGTATCTGAAATGGTGCAACAAATTTTCAGAGATGATAGTAGACACCTAGACGAGTCAGAATCACATAGGATTTGTAGGTCCTAGACCCAATCCCAGGGACTTAAAAATGGAGCGACACCCCCAAAAAATCATTGAAAAATTCAATTTGTAGAAGAACTACTATTGGTAAAAATTTAGTTGTGGTCTCAAAATTGTGGTTTAATAGGATCTTTAAATTATCTCAAAAGTCTTCACTTTAAAATTTGTTTTATTATGAAAAAAGTTAAAAAACCACAAAAAATTGTGAAAACTCTGCCAAAACCTTATTTTGTATTTCGAAATCCTTTCTTTTGATTTGATAATCTGAAAGATCATAGTTGAAAACCCCTTTTTTAGTTAGTTGAAAACCCAAAGTTTCACGTAAATAAAATCAATATTAAACGCTTAAATCCTGTTAATGTTTGTTTTTTGCGTGCGCAACAGTTTTCTAGAGCTGTTTCCAGAACAGCTGTTTGCGCACGCAAAAAACGAACTTTTACAGGATTTCAAGCGCTTAATATTGATTGCGTTTACTTTTGGACTTAAGGGTTTTCAACTATGATCTTTCATATTATCCAATCAAAAGAAAGGATTTCGAAATACAAAATAAGGTTTTTGCAGAGTTTTCGCATTTTATTGTGTTTTTTTTAACTTTTTCATAATAAAACAAATTTTAAAGTGAATACTTATGAGATAATTTTAAAGATCATACTAAACCACAATTTTTGAGACTATAATTAAATTTTTACCAATAGTAGTTCTTCTAAAAATTGAATTTTTCAATGATTTTTTTGGGATGTCGCTCCATTTTCCACTCCCTGGGATTTGGTCTGGGACCCCCAAATCCTATGTGATTCTGACTCGTCTAGGTGTCTACTATCATCCCTGAAAGTTTGTTGCACCATTTCAGATACACCCTGTATAATAATTATAATTACTCGTATAGACTTTTACCTTGAAAAAGAATTTTGATGTTTAAAAATTAGGCTTATTTTAAGAATTGCAAAAAGTTCGTAACTTTTTCTTGACCCAATTGAATTTCAAACATCTCCGCATACATGAAACCATAATGATTACTTGATTAATAAAATGATAATTTTTTAGATTTTCTGTTTAGGAGAAATTCTATATGAAGCCTAATACCTCATGTATAGTATGAATTCTGGTATTATAGTGAAATTCTAATGAAAATTAGGGATTCCGATTCAATTATTTAGTGATTTCAATGAACTTGAAGATTAATTTATAATCATAACTAATTACGGAATGCGAAAGAAGTTCATGGCTAAACTCTATGAAAAATGTAGTTTCGAGAGGAAGAATAAAAATCGCAAATAAAAAACATTCTAATAAAGCAATTTATTGACTTTTACTTCTTTTATAAACAGATATTATTTCAATAAAAATAAGTGCCTAAAAAAGTAATTTCTTTGAATTTTATCCACTTTTATAAAGTTTTCACCACAGAGAAAAATCCTAACAGAGGGTCCAAAACGATATATTCAAAAGTTGGATGGTTTTGAGGGCGCCACGATGAACTAAATGATTGACAGAGAGATCAAACCTGTGATTGGCTGTCCCTCCATCTTCTATTTTCGAAGGAGAAGGAAAAAGTTTTTCTCAACCAATCAGGCTCTTCCCTCCCGCCTCTCGTGACGTTGATGCGATCGCAGCGCCAAAATAGCCCCACACTCATCCAACTTTTCAATTTCCATTAGCGCCTATGGCGACGGACTCTCTGTTCTAGTACTCTGTGGTTTTCACACCATAAAGTAAATTCAGTGCAAGTGAGGTAATGCATGTTATTTGTGTTTAAGATAAGAGGCAATTCAATAGGTTCTTGCTCCTCCTGTTTCTCTCATTCAAATTCTGAGATGCACATTTTAGTCATTCGAGAAAGTGTCCTCTTGAAGAAGCTTCACACTCTTGATCTTTGGTAGGACAATTAATCTTGTAATTTGTGTCTTAAGCAGGTACTTCCGTAGGAACATGTACAGGCAACCAACTCGAGGAAGTAAAGTTCTGGAAGTTCAAGAACGATAAAAATTAAGTAATTGCAAATTGTTGTTTACGTTCGTCTTGGAATGGTTGAAGATGTTTTTGATTTCACGAAAGCACTTAACATTTCTAAGAAATAAATAAAAAAGTGCTTTCTGTTCTTTCTGTGGTTAAAAAGGGAAACAATGGAAACCAGAATTTTCCAGGAAAGTGATAAACTGTTGTACAAACTCATTAAAAGAAGTAACTTTACTATTATTTTTTACAGCGTAAGAATACAGTCGTAAAAACCATAAGGCACTTAATTCATTAAAATTTCATTCAATTTCTTTATTAATAAAATATAAACCATTTATTACTCCAACCTAAAACCCAAATTAGCAAGAAAAACTATAATAGAAATTGGCGGTGATGATATAATACGTAAAAATTACAAGATTCTAAAGCATTCAAGTTTTAGAATCCATTTTCAAAGCAATTTATTTTGAATATAAACCAATGTGATAATTAATTGTTTAATTGTTTTAATTAATTAAAAGAGTGGCATTAAAACTGAATATAACATATTTATATTTAGGAAACACAAACTCCAATAACTCTGTAAACATAGCTCTAAAAAAGAATGAAATAAAAATTCAGTTCAACAAAAATTACTTTAAACATTGCGGTTTCATAGTTAACAAAAAATGAGCTTAAAAGTATAAGAAATAGTAATTTTGTCATCTCCCCAAAAACAACACCATTTTTTTTTCATAATTTCTTAAGAAAAAATATTTTTATCATTTGTTACTCGGAAAAGTTAATTTTATAAAAGTTACTGTAATCTTTCACATCTTTGCACTGATTCATTCGAAAGTTCAATTCAATCAAAAAGTAAATGAAATAGTTATTCTCGCTTTTCTTTGAAATAATTCTACTGATTAAAGTTTTAAATATTTTCCCTGTATGGAGAAAGAAAAAAAATAATAATTTTTAAGGATTAAAATAGAATTTATGTGTGAAAGATAAATCTATTACCGGTTAAACAAAATTATGAGGTTTATAAGCACTGTATAACAAAAAGTAAAGAATAATAAGAAAATGAGAAAAATTATTTTAGATGAAATTCAAAATTTGTAAATAAATAATTCTCCAATTTTAAAACTTTTTCCTTTTTACATTTTAACCCTTTATCTACTGACGGTACTCTTTTAGTTTTACTCTTCCAGGATAAAATGCAGCACGGGTTCTATGATGAGTATTTTTGCGGGAAATGGGAATATAGATTTAATTAAGGAATGCAAGACGGGCAGAATCACTCATTTATAGTTCTACCTAGATTTATACTTAGATTTCGTTTTAGTCGGACAGATTTTGAAGAGAATTTTTATCAAACATTAAAAATAACTAAAAAATAAAACTAGTTTAAAATTAACATTTAAGCGTAAAGGAAGGCATTTGAAGACCGACTCAGGAATGAAACACAAATATATTCTAACCTCAGCAATTATCCTCTTACCCGTCATTTTATTTACAGTGGACTATATTTAAAGTTAGCAACAGTATGCACATAAGGTTTTAACAATCCACTTTTATTGAATTCAGGTAAACGTGGGTATAGTGAACACTTTAAGGAAAATTTTTGCTTAAATTCTCAATAAATACCAACTTATTTGCTTGGAAATTGTTATCATCCTATTTTTAGGTTAATTGGATCTTCTTCTTTCGATTTTACCATTAAAAATCGAAAAAAATTTGATAAGGTTCCACACGAGGCATTGCTGCTCAAATTAGAAAAATTGGGTTTCAGAGGTAAAACACTATTGTGGATTAGGAATTGATTGATAGGTAGGAAACAGAGAGTGCAAGTCAAGGGTAATTATTCTCAGTGGGCAGAGGTCCTGAGTGGGGTGCCAGAGGGGTGAGTATTGAGGCAGATTATCTTTATAATTTTCATTAACGATATTAGTCAGGACATTAGGAACAAAATCTTTGCTGATGACTTAAAAATTTGGGGAAGGGTAGATACTCAGGAGCAGGTACAAAATTTACAAAGGGATCTCGATATTATATCTCAATGGGCTGAAAGATGGGGTATGTCCTTTAACATAAGTAAAGGTCAGGTACTTCATATGGGTCGGGGGAATGGTAGGGTAGAATTTTATCTGCAAGGGGACAAAGTTAAAGAAGGTAATATGATCAAAGATTTAGGGGTGATAATAAATGAGGACTTTAAATGGGTTCATCAGAGTTCATCCGCTAGTAAAAAGGCTAATAGGATATTGGGATACATTAAAAAAACTGTTTCTTCAAGGTCCGAGGATATTTATTTTGCCACTATACAGAGGCTTGGTGAGACCTCATCTAGAGTATGCTGTTCAGTTTTGGTATCCCCATACTTAAAAAAGATATTGATTCAATTGAAAGGGTTCAGCATAGGACTACTGGTCAAGGGTATATCCAGTTTAAGTTATGAGGGAAGATTAAAGAAGCTAAATATGTTCACTCTAGAGAAAAGAAGGATTAGAGGGGATTTGATTCAACTTTTTAAAATGGTAAAGCAAGGGGACACAGAGGGACTAGATTTCAATACGGGTGGTAGAACAAGGGGTCAAAATTTCAAATTGAATAAAGTAAAATTTAAGACGGATTGTAGAAAGGCATTGTTTTTAATAGGGTAGTGGATAGATGGAATGCATTGCCTGAAACAATTGTAAATTCAAGTGGGGTAAACGAATTCAAGAGGAAAATTGACAGATACTGGGATTCCGGTAGTTTGGGTTAAAAAGACTGGACCAACCTTACTGGGCTTACGCCGTAGTTGGTCGACTTGATTTGTATTTGTATTTGTATTTGTAAAAATGAAATATTTGTAATATATCGAAAGTAACATAAAGTTGGTGTGATAACGTGAAAACACAACGTTGTGACGTCGCACTTAACTAACTGGTATACAACCCACGTCATAGTAACGTGGCTATATGGTCATCATAACTGTAACAGTGTAACACATTGCACCCTCTTCATATGAATATCATGTACGAATTAAAAAATAAGAACATGATGCTTTATTTTTGAGTATCTGCACATTTTAAAAAATGAGTACATGCATTTTTTCAAATTTGAGTAAATTTGGATCGGAGCCTTGCGTGATGTACTCAGATTTGAGTAATTTTTACTCATTTTTGAGACTGTCGTTTTAAGAGTGTAATGGCCAGCTAGATGTAGCTGTTGTTTCTATGGTGTAAACCTCTTGTTTCTAAAGTGGACAAATCTCTTTTTCTGCCTATATGAGGGGGTTAATGCATGAAATTGAGTAGGTATAGAGCTCTTTCAATCACGTGACCCCTATGACGTTTTATAGCTATTGTTTACTAACACCGTACCTCCAGCAGTTAACAGTTAAAGGAAAATAACTGGTCGTGACGTCATGTGCGAATGCTCTATAGCCTTTTACTGCGATGGATCTGAATAATTTCTTAGACGATTCTTATTTTTTTTCTTAAACTAAAACAATGAGGTGATTAATTGAGTGATTATTGAATTGGACGATTGAATTGGAAATAGAGCTCTTTCAATCATGTGACCCCTATGACATTTTATAGCTATTGTTTACTAACACTGTACCTCCAGCAGTTAACAGTTAAAGGAAAATAACTGGTCGTGACGTCATGTGCGAATGCTCTATAGTCGTTTAGTTAGAGTGAATTAAATCTTCCTTTCCAACGAAATATATTTCATATCAAATCAAATTAGCTTTATTTAATTTAGAATCAAAGACTTGATAGTTTCCGGCCCAAAGCCTACGCTGTAGCTGATTTGAGAGGTATGTAGCATGTAATTCAATGTGCAGTTTATGAAGAAAAACTGATTCAAATTAAATATTATTTATGTTTCTATTAGAAGCCATCGCGGTGCCCACTATTCGAAAATCTGGGATCACTGTTCAATAAATTTGATCTTCAAAATTTTTTCCTTGATGAAAATAGTCATTTCTTATAGATTTTGGGTCACTGAATACGAAAATTCCCATTAAAATTCTCAATTGACTCAGGATTTTTCGGGAACAGCCCCTCCCCCTTCTTACGTTTTTCGACGACTTTATAACTTTAAACTAGACTTAAAGGTCAGAAAGCATTGCTTTAGTCTTGAAATTTCCCGCCAGCGGACAAGAAAGGTTCAAATTAATGAAATATGATAAATTTATAACAAATGGATAGGTTTAAGGGGTAATTACTAATTATCCCCCTAAAAACGCAAAAAAATCGTTAAAAATAGTAGGATTTGTTATACCCTATTTATTTCACTTATTTTCTACTCAATTCCTCTTTGAAGGGTCCCAACCCTTCCTCAAGGACCCAAATTTGATGACAATATGCAGCAATAGATTTACTAAAAGCGGCTGAGATGTTAGCCTCCCAGAAGCCCCTGCGGAAGAGTTCGGAAGACTTCCAGAATCGCGAAGGCGCTCGCGAGCTCAAGAATTAATATTGATGATTTTGAAAAGATTACAAATGACGTTTTTCTTATGTTTTTGGTTTATCCTAAGTAGAAACTCTTCAGTTCCTTAAAAATTGACCGGTTTTAGGGAATGAGGATTCCATGTTTCAAGATGTTAGTAGATGCACGGCTGTGGATAACAATTAGGGGGCATCCCCTTAAAAACTGAGGGGGGTGGAGGAAAATGGGTGTCATATTTGAATTCAGCAGGTCATTTTACAGAAGAATCAGTTGAAATTCAGTCGGTGGCATTTTGACTTTTATTCTGCACAGCAGTTTAATTCTAAGTGCGACATTGAACCCTTTTGTGGGTGCTTGGGGGCGTTAAAAGCTCAACCGCTTTTAATAAAAATCATTGCTGCATATTTCCATCAAATTTGGGTCCTTGGTGAAGGGTTAGACCCCTTCAAACGTGAATTGGGTAAAAAATAAGCGAAATAAATGGGGTAAAACAAATCCTACTATTTTTTAACGATTTTTTTTCCGTCTTTAGGGGTAATTACCCCTTTAACTTATCCATTTTTTATAAATTTATCATATTTTATTAATTTAAACCTTTCTTGTCCCCTGGGGGCAATTTGAAGACTAAATCAATGCTTTTTGACCCTGAAAATCGAGTTTAAAGTTATAAAGTCGTCGAAAAACGTAAAAAGGGGGAGGGGCTCTTCCCCGAAAATCCTGAGTCAATTGAGAATTTTAATGGTGATTTTCGTATTCAGCGACCCAAAATCTATAAGAAATTACTATTTTCATCAAGGAAATTTTTTCACTGTTTAACAGTGTTATGTGTTGGTAAAGTGCCCCCCCATAAATCCTCGTTAAGTCAAAATTTTCAAATAAATTTTATTCAGCATCATTTTATACACTCTTCTTTATCTTAATATAAATTAAAAAGTCAATCAAACGGTAATAAATAAAAAAATCAGTTAAGAAAAAATCAGTTCTGATTCAATAAGCAAAAACAAATTTCAGTCACTCGGCCGTGTTGTTATTTTCAAATATTTAAATATCTTCCCATGATGATCTTTGGTATCGGTGGTAATATACCAGATTACCTGATTGCACAATCTACTATGCCTATGAATTTTGACGCTGTTTGATGCCTCTAACTAGTTCTATTTATAATATATTATCTAGGTGTCCACTATTGTGTGGTAGTGTCCACTATACCCACATTTACCTTACTTGCTTTCAAGAACTTTCAGTGCTTTAGATAAACCTCAATCAACATACTATCTGGTTTCAAACTGTACAAAAGGGAATCAACCACAATTTCAATTTTACCCCATCTGCTAAATTTAACATTATTTTTAGAACACAGACAGTTTGCCGCAAACCAGGCCTGGCGAGGGGGTACGATTCCCCCGGGCCTGTGGGGGGCCCGTGACCCAAAGATTTTCATATTGAATTCTAAGAGGGATATATTTTTGAATATTTTGGAAATTAATTTGTTCACATAAATGCCCAAAAATGATTAAATTCACAGTTTTCTAGGGATATATTTTCAAAAAAATTCTGGGAGGACCCCCAGACCCCTTTTTTTGCTTGTTACTCATCGTATTATCAAAAGAAAACGATACTTTTAAGTTGAGTAAATTCAGATCTTGTCTAGAAATATTCTAAAAATTACATTAAGCCTATGAATGCATGGGTGGGGGTATTCAGAAAATGTTTGCCCCCTACCTCAAAATGAGAAGTGTAGGTATGTCACTGGTGGCCCGCTTCCCAACCTTGTCCCCGGGGCCCGACTTGGCTCTTGGCAGCCCTGCCGCAAACCGACAGTACCTTGGTATCAGGAGACAATTCATCCCGTTTATGACCTCGATCAGTCCTCTATATCCCTATCATTCCCTCAGCCGAAGAAATCCATCACACTTTCTGACGCAATCCCAGCCAGTCAAGTAAAACACCGTCAGTTTGTTACTACTAATGTCTAACTCGATAACATTTTTGAAGGACATTATCCTTTCCTAAGGTCGCAGGGATGTCATAAAAGCTTGGGCAACCTCTTTCCTTCGCTGTCCACAAGGCTTTTGCTTTGACACACATTTTGTTTGCTTAAACGAGAGGTTTTAAAATAACCATAGGTGCGATTGTGTTACGAAATTGTCCGTTCCCTGATGTGGGAAGCCGGAAACATTTTGAGGCAGACATTTTGTGTGAACCATCCGGATTGCTCGATCGTTTAACGTATTTACTCACGTTTGTTTAATTACACGAGGTATCCTTTGGGTACATTTTGCAATGCAGCCAAGGTTCTCTTACCCCGAGGAGTTTTGTAATTTTCCGTATCTGACATTACTCTCAGACATGATGGTACTGTATAAAGCTTTTATTTCATATCGTCTTGACCATGACATGCGAACTAAACAGGTTTTCTCCCCGTAAATATTTATTACTTAGTTGTGTTCATTTTAATTATCGTTATCGATATTTTTGATTAAAAAAATAGAAATTTAGTAGAAAAATGTTCTTCCATGAACTTATGATCTTCATACTTATTGTATAGTTCAAAAATATTGGGAAGCCAGAAGGCAAATGACTTAATTGTCAAAGCCTGGCATTGTAATAAATAAATAAATGATCTTCATACTAGGTTGGCTCTTCAGGACTAAAATTTAGCCGGTTAGACGCTGTACACTGTACAGCGATTATTTTAAGGGAAGTAAATCAAAATTCTAAATCTTAAACTTAATCATAATTAATAATAAGTTCATTTTAATCTTCTTGTTCCGGATACGATAAAATCCTTCAATTATCAAAGTTTACAAAATTACTTTCTTACCCTCCCCTTTTTTGGTTCTGAAATGTGTGAACTTAAGCATGTGTTTTTTGGGCAAGAAACTATTGTATCACACCAAGTACTTCTTTAAAGGGTTATAGAGCTACTTCTACATTTTTTCCACATTTCCTTTTTAGTATTTTTAGCATTTGTTTGTTATATTAAATTAATTTGAAGCAACAATTAGAAAAGTCCTTTTATGACCTCCAAAACGTAAAAACGTGACCAATGCAAAAATGTAAAACATAAAAAAATATTACTCGTTAGGCTATTCTAGATATGTGTTAGTACATGTCCTCAATCTTCTTAGCTATAAATACGAGTACTGTTTAAAGCCGAATTTCACTAACGGTAATCTACCGCTCGTGACTGTCTTTTTTTACTAGGAATGCATATATTTTTGAAATTCAATCTCGCGAATATATTTCACTGAAAGCAATCACTTACAGAAGCGTTCACTTACCAGATTGTGAATTAAGTAGTGTCAAAAGAAAGTTGGGATAATCCGACGATAACCTTACTCATCCCTTTCTGGTTATCTTCAAAACACTCCGTTTAATAGACCCTTTTCACTAACTGGTTTCCTTGGTACTTAACACAGATGTTCCGAACCCGCTCTTTCCACCGTATTCGATAAGTTCTGATCAGATATTTGTGTTTTGAACCGATTGGGAATTTCAACATAACAATCTGTTTCATAGAATATTTACCCCCTCTTCGACTCAGCACGAGGAAGATCGGAGAGGAGTTTTAAAAAGCGTGGATCCCCGAAAACGTTCTTTTTTCGGGAACACACACAGAATTTTCGAACGTTTTTATTCTTTTTTACGCAACTTATCACTTCCTGTCCTCGGAGTGTCGAATGTGGGTCAAAGTCAAAATGCTAAAATTTATTTTTCAATTAATGGGGAGATCCAGACAAAAAGTCTCGTGCTGCTAATGACTAAATGGACCTTATCATTCCCCTCATATTTATTGTTCGGCGAGCCTTAAAAGCATCGTTGGCGTTTTCAGTACTGTTTGAAGAGTCTGACAAAAACTTAAGTTCCAATTCCTATTTTGAAATATCGTCAGCCAGTATCACTTCATCTAGGTTGCATATAATATGTCCCACAAGATTTTTATAATAAATAAAATAATTTATATAAAAATACCGTTTATATTAGACACCATTCGGGGTTTCCCTTCTCAAGATAAGATGCTTTGGTAAAAAATGTAAGGCATAGGAAAATTCTGATCACATTGAATTGATTAACATTGACTAACATTTTTCCATTGAATTGATTGCATGTAGTGGCCTTCATATAAGTTTATAATAAAAAACACAATAACTTGAAAAATTTTGTGTAACAGAGTTTATCTTTCGTATTTGTAAAGCTAATGTTTAAGTTATATTTATATAATGACTTAGCCAGAGAAATTTTGGAGGGAATATTGATATTTGGGGAGATGTGGAGTAGTTTATTTTTTTATTCTAAAAAATTATATTTATGAATTTTGAGCTCTCTATATAGAGGAGAGGAGGGTATTATGGAACACCCTTTATATATTTAAGAATAACTCTATTGGTTTTTAATAATAATCCGCCGAATCATTTTAAGTACATACTATAACTAATGACAATGAAGGGCCAATGGTCCAATAAATCAGCATTTATTTATTTTAAATTAAAAAATGTACTTTAAGAAAAAGTTACAAATGGAGGGTAATATGGAACAGTCGGGTAATATGGAACAGTTGGATTTACAGCTATTGAAAACTAATTAGACCTTAGAGAACATAGTTAATCTTAACTACAAATACATATTTAACAATTTACGTTCAAATTGTTTTGTTCATGAGTCTATTTACAATAGTCACAAACATAATCGTCTTTTTCTGACCCTTTGCTTATGGAATGTTCCATAATACCCGACAGGTCATCTTGTACTATGAACCCTTTTACTGACGGATAAAACATGGATAGCTAAAAAAACGACTGAAGTATAAGAAACTACTGATATTTTAGTGTACATTATGCTTAACAACAAAATCAAAGTCTCATAGTTACTGGTAGGTTAAAAGGTTTGAACATTTACCGTCAAAAACTTTCGAAAATCCTAAAACGCACTTTGCTTTGCTGCGACTGATCAGACAACAAAAAGAAGCTAAACTCTTTGCTCACTGCATCATGAGGGATTTCTTAAGACTTTCGTGGCATTGTCACGTGATAGCAGCACGAGGGGGAGCAGAAACTCAGATGTTCCATATTACCCGACTATTCCATAATACCCTCCTCTCCTCTATATTTCCCCAAATTTCCATCGACTACATCTCTGTTCTTTGTATGGGTATTGTTCTAAAATCATCTTCTACGGAAGGTAGAATTACCAAATACCAACTAAAAGTGGGATACCAAACAAATCACTGAAATTGAGATTGTATTTTTTTTATTTCAACAACCCTGAGCTTTTTGCCTGCAACTGGATATTTTTGTAAAATTTTTTAAATAAAGTCAGTAATTTCAAAGAAACAATATTTTAAATTCTATGCTTAAAACCCCTTAAAACTAAATAATTTTAGAAGGATTTAAAATTTAAAACAATTTAGAAACATTTAATTTCTAATTTAAACATAACATATTATCAAAATTTATTAAATAATTAAGAATTATAATTTAACAAGTAATATTTCTAATTTAAAAGTAAAAACCTATTTCTGAATTTAAAAATATTTCATATGATAGGATAACATAGGATTCTTATAGGATTCTAAATACATGGATCTTCAATAAAAAAGGCCTTGAAACAGATCGAAGCCTTTTGTATGTACCTGGAAATTCATCACTTTAATTACCGCCTTTAGCATTCTAAACACACAACAAAAGTTTATTCCATGAGTTGTAAAAGTTTTCTCTATAGTTACTGTAAATGGACATATGGGTTGCTATAGAAACCGAAAGTTATGATGGAAGTTTGTTCAACCTTCCATGGAAGTCGAGAAGTAGTCTTCCGTCTACCAAACTCCATGTGACTTACTGTCACGTGGACTCAGTGGTAGCATTTTAATTAAATCAACTCTTGTGCCATTTTCATGTTTTATAGCGGTTTAAAGTGATCAGCAATTACTACAGTGGTTCATTGCTTAAAGATAGTTGTTGATATCGAGGATGAAATATAAATTGAGTATGGGCTCTTTTTCTTCTTAGTAGAATTTTTGTTTTAAACCACTTTTCAAAGATTTCTAATTGTTGATGGTGTGCTGGAGACCAAGTTTCAGAAAACTTCCGTGGTTAAGTTAAACTAGCTGGGTCAATTTTTTGTAGGTTTTAAAGCTAACTAACTACTATTCATCTAACTAAACAAAACCTATATCACGTCTAGTGATATGTTATATCTCACATTGCAGCTTGTTGATTGCTTCATTTAAAACTTCAGTCATTATTTGTAAATATTATTCCTTGTAGGGAATTGGAAACTAATAACCAGATTTCTTAGATATAAATAATTTATTTATATCCGAATGAAACTGTTCAGAAAGGGTTAATGTTTATAAAACAGAAATTTTCGCCCTCATAGTAAAATTAATAATTAAATAGAAATAAAAAATAAACAAAAGTAAGTTAAAAAATTTTACTTCGATGAAGTAATTCAAATTATAAAAGCTACATTTATCTAAAACGTAGTATTGAATGAATAGCGTTTATAAAGATATTTAATTTTTATAAAATATGTGTTCCTTTAACTTCTTTATCTGTATCATACCTTTTTAATATAGCAAATTTAAAACTCATACCATTCAAGGTTGATAAAATATTAAAGAGAAAAATTACTGAGCTTCATTATTTACTTTTAATTGGTAATTTAAATTAATAGTTATTTATTAATTTTAATCTATCCTAAATTTCAATGCGCAGTAATTGAAAATTCAATATCTAAAGCTCTCGAGGTTATTAAAATGTGACAACCAGCAAAAGAGAAAAACTTTTATCTTGAAATCAAGAACAAAACCAGACTATAAATTTACATTTCCTACAGATTTTGTACCTAATACTTTAATAAAATTAAATTTGGCCGCTTTTATATTTTCAGAAATTCTTCTTAAAATATATTCTTTCACATTACTATCTACTCAGAAATTGATACACTAAATGAAGATGAATACGTCTCTGTAACTCGGACCCTTAACGACTAAGAAATCTTTTTACTTTTATAAAGATAATAATAACCTTAACTATAAAGATGAACAAAAATAGCACACAACTAACTCATCCATACTACGATCATTACGAGAATGATCAATCCATGGTCCTTTTCTAGCCATTTGTAAGGAGGAATGTTCCATCCCAGTGCTACTGTGCTGGTGAACTATCCATTAATTACGGAATTGCGCAACAGATGAAGTGCTAATGAGTCTGTCGTATAATTAAAAGTCACAGCTGCAAAGAGGCATCTCGGTACAGCTTCCGTTGTAAGTGAATCAAACCTGTTTCCAAAAACGATCAACACTTTCTTCTGAAACGCCGTACCATGCATGAACTTGGAAGATCATACTTTTCAAGACAATTAAAAATTTGAGGTCATCCATTTATTAATATACCTTTGAGATGTGGAATGTCGGACTCGATGTGACAAATAGTTAACATCATAGTATGTTAACATTTATGTACATTTTAGTAGCTTTTGCACACGTTTTAAAGTATAAATTATAATTTTCTCGTCATAACATTTGCAATTTCTTACAATAAGATAAATTTTACGGTCAGATGGTAACTTGGCTCTTTGTTGCCAAGCAGGTTGCTAACATTCAATGTCTACAACAATTCTTCACATTTGAGGGAAAGTTGAAGCAATTACTTAATTACTTTTCAATTACTTTTGTTTTTATCAAAACTTGGGATGATGAATGTAAAAAATACAATAATAAAGATAATAGAAAATAAGCATTTGTTTAAAATGAAACAAAAGTGACTAATGACATTTTGCTCTTCTTATGCTCTTCTTATTACTTTACTATAATTTTTCTTATAATGATTATAATTTTACAATGCGCTGATGATCAGGTTCAGTTGTCAACATAGTTTAACCATTTTTGAGAGAACAGGAAAAGCTCCTTATGGTGTACTTCAACAAATTTCAAAAATATATCGTATTTTATTATTACTGTATAGAAATTTAAAATTTACGTAAAACAATTACGACAAATTCTACTTCTAACTATCAACTACATTTGATTAATATTCCCCCATAATTGTTAAGATTTTTGATTGAATTTTTTTTGTTTATAAGTAACATAATTTAGAATCTACATAACAACACACCCATCTCGGTTTTACCTTTACTTTCTAAAATATTTGAGCAAATAATTAAGAATCGCTTATTTTCATACCTAAATCATATAAATTTTTTCTCAATAAACCAGTATGGCTTTTTGCTGAACTCAAATACTGAGAAAGCTTTGAATGAGTTTGCTGGTTTTATTTATAATAGTGTGAACGATAATAAAAAAACTGCTGCTGTCTATTTAGACATTTCCAAAGCCTTTGACTCAGTAAGACACTGTATCTTGTTACATAAACTATTTACTATCGGCATCAGAGGACACTTTTACAATTTTATAGAGTCATATTTGTCAAATCGTGTTCAGATCGTTAAAGTTAATAATACTCTCAGTAGATGTCTTCCAATAAACTGCGGCGTTTTCCAGGGTTCAACCCTAGGACCTTTATTATTTCTTATCTTCATTAATGACCTATGTAATCTTAAACTATTTGCCAAATTAATAAGTTTCGCTGACGATACAGTATTACTTTATTCGGTTAATTCAATCAACGATCTAAACTTTATGATAAATGATGACCTTGTAAAAATACGTGATTGGTTTTTCAAAACAACTTAAAGTTAAACGCAAACAAAACAAAATATATGACATTTAACCTGACCCAAAACCATTCCTATCAACTCTCTCTTAAATACCATGAAAATAACTGTATCAACTATGGAAATTGTAATTGTAATTATATCGATAAAGTGTCAAGTATTAAATATCTTGGACTCCACATTGATTCGAACTTAAAATGGAAATCACATACTCAATATATCTCTGACAAATTAAGATTTGTTATGTTTAATTTTTACCACCTAAAACAAAAAATAAGTAATAAACTTCTAATTAATTTGTATTATTCGTGGGTACATTCCCAATTAATTTACGGCTTAACTATATGGGGAGGGGATTATTTTGTAAATTTAAAAAGAATCAGTAAACTACAGGAAAGGTTCGTAAAGTTTTTGCTTAATATCACAGATTCTATTACTATAAATCACTTCAAATTACTGAATATTCTTCCCCTTCGTCATCTTTTCTTTTACAAAATATGCCTGTACCTTTTTTTAAATCCACTAGAATGTACAAAACGTAATAATATAAATCCTCGAAGACCTAATGTAATATATAACATTCCTAAGCCCAAAAAAACAATATTTTGTAAAAATTTTTCCTATATAGCCCCCAAACTTTATAATATGCTACCATTAGAAATCCAAAAATGTCCATCAAAATACCTATTCAAAAAGAAACTAAAGGATTTTTTGTTTTCAATAGAAAATGTAGAAAATTTTTTAATGTAGTGATTTACTTCTGTCCTTCTGCACTTTATGTTTTTTATTATGTCTTGTATAAATTTGATGTACGACTGAAAATGTATTTTATTTTAATGACACCCTGTTTGCCACTATTGTATTTTTTTCCACCCATTTATATGGTCACCTACATGGACCAAGAGATCCCAGGCGACTATGTTAATTCTATTTGTATTTGTGCTTATGTTCAAATAAATAAATAAAATTAGATTTAAAACAGTAATGATACCCAATGATACCAGTAATTATAAAAAAGTATCATTTGCATAAAATTGTTTTTAATAAATTAAATCTTTCATGATTTAAAGAATTATTATAATATATTAGTTAATACAGGTTATTATAGTACTCTTGATAGTACAAAAATTTTACAATACCATCATTTTCTGTAGTTTATTCCTAGTTTTATAAATATCTGGGTTATTATTTTTAAATTAAGCAACTTAATTATTTAATTTAATATTAAATTATTTGTTAGTCATCTGAAATATTATAACATTTTCAAAAACTTATGATACATTATTTGCATTATAAGTCCTAGTGCCTTTTACAAGCATTTGGGAAAAGATTATTCCTCATACTTAATCTTGCTATGTGAAGTTTTACATTGAGATATCACATTCAAAACCTTCAGCTTTTAAACTTTTAAGTTCCACAAAAATTGCAGTTTAAATACTTAAATGTGCATTTTTTATTCTTATTAAAACTGCACGAATAAATTTAATTGAATGATGAATAAATTTAATAATTCTTAACCCACCAGCAAATAGTTTAGTTTCCTTTTTGCTTGTTATGAGTAATATAAAATCATTCTCATTTTAAGGTTTTAAAGTTTTGGTGCTAAATTGAAACAAAAATATAAAGGGTGTATCTGAAATGGTGCAACAAACTTTCAGGGATGATAGTACTCATCAAGACGAACAAGAATCGGTAAAAAAAGAGGGTCCCAAACCAAATCCCAGGGAGTTAAAAATGGAGTGACACCCCAAAAAATCATTGAAAAATTCAATATGTAGAAGAACTACTATTGGTAAAAACTTAACAATGTTCTCAAAAATTGTGGTTTAGTATGATCTTTAAAATTACCTCAAAAGTCTTCACTTTAAAATTTGTTTTATTATAAAAAAGTTAAAAAACACAAAAAAATGTGAAAACTCGGCCAAAACCTTATTTTGTATTTCATAATCATTTCTTTTGTTTTGATAATCTGAAAGATCATACTTGAAAACCCTTAAGTCCAAATTTCCACGTAAATACAATCAATATTAAACGCTTGAGATCCTGTTAAAGTTTGTTTTTTGAGTGTGCAAGCTGTTTTCTAGAGCTGTTTCCAGAACAGCTGTTTGCGCACGCAAAAAACAAACTTTAACAGGATATCAAGCGTTTAATATTGATTGTATTTACGTGACACCTTGGACTTAAGGGTTTTCAACTATGATCTTTCAGATTATCAAATCAAAAGATAGGATTTCGAAATGCAAAATAAGGTTTGGGCAGAGTTTTCACATTTTTTTTGTGTTTTTTAACTTTTTTCATAATAAAACAAATTTTAAAGTGAAGACCTTTGAGATAATTTTAAAAATCATAATAAACCACAATTTTTGAGACCATAATTGAGTTTTTACCAATAGTAGTTCTTCTACAAATTGAATTTTTCAATGATTTTTTTGGGGTGTCGCTCCATTTTTAACTCCCTGGGATTTGGTCTGGGACCCCCCTTTCTATATAGATTCTTGTTCGTCTTGATGAGTACTATCATCCCTGAAAGTTTGTTGCACCTTTTTAGGTACACCCTGTATATTTTAAAAGCAACGAATCTAAAACTATTTGTTACTGTTGATCTCTGAATTGTGTTTCATTGTTTTAAGTTTTCTATTTATTGTTTTATTGTTCTTTTAATTTTCAAAACTTGTTTAAAATATTTTTCATACAAATTTTTAGATTAATATTAAATTAGTTTGAAACACGTATAAAGTAATATTATAAGTGGAATTTGTATCTATTTTTATTTATATGTGAATGGATTTATCACTTAACTTACTCAATCATTGATGTAATCATATAGAATTGAAGGGGAGAGAAAAATGTAAAAATAACGCATACCTATAATGAAGGGGCAATGTTGAATCCACTGAGACGGATTAAAACGCTAACGACAATGTATAAGCAAAGTTCGAAAAATCATTAAGTACAAATCAACACTTAAATTTAAAAAAAATCTAAATAAAAAACAAAAAAATTCTATGTTTGGAGATTTTCAAGATTCAAGTTTGCATTTTTAATTGCTCTTAAGAAAAAGATCCTTTCACTAATTCAGAATATTCTTGTATGTTGTACAAACGGATTTGAATTCAAACTTCCAAGAAATTGTTTGATAACAATTTAAATCTAAGGTTAAGCGCGCACTAGAGACTTTTGTCACTGCGACAAAGACAAAATTATCACTCTGGCTATAGCAAGAAGCTAGAGCGCGGGCACCGGCGACGAGACTCTTTGCTGATTTCCAAGAGTCATCTCTATAGAAATGCATTGCTCTCGAGTGACCTAGTGTTTATAGTCGCCGCGACAGAAGTCTCTAGTGCGCGCTTAGCCTTAAATTGTATTAATTTATAAAATTATATTCGTGTAAGATGATAGCATAAAAATAGTATTTTTAAATTATTGGAAGTTTTTTAGAAGTCATTTGTTATACACTCATTGCCATAAAAAATAGCGCACCAAGAAGAAAAAGGGATATCAAAACCAAATTTATTTCCCTGATTACCCATAGTATGAAGGTCAGTTGATAAAAAATTCAGCATTCCTCGATTTTAGGGGGCCGAGAAAATCAGTAAAAAGGTTGACTCCATAGAAGTCTATAACCGCCCCCAAAGGCCATGATATTAGGTGAGATGGTCTCTGCATGGGATTTTGGGGATTGGAGGACTATGCTACCTCCCCACGTAGTCAAATTTCATCTGGTGCACCAGCGGACGTTGCATACCAGACGTTGCATGCTTTTCCTCAAGACCGGACCTGTTTGGTGAGCATTGGTTCTAGAGAACGGACGGACAACAGCAACAAAATCTCAATGGGCACGTCTGGTTGGTAAATCATACTCTGGAGTTGCTGAAACGGAATCCAATGCACCACCACTTCGTTACCTTGAGTTACCACTCCGTGTGATGATTAGAAAATCCACAGCTGAGCGCGCTCTCTCCATGTAGTCTTCGAACTCATACCCAACCATCGTGGTGCTGCAGAACGAAGCGGGGTTCTCTCATAAACACAATTTCGTGAAATTGAGGTGATCATTTCCTTATTTGATGCACTATTGGAAACAGAAAGGCCCATGGTCAGTTCCATGTTTATAGACTAAGATGTACGAAGCTATGCGGACCAAACGCACAATCCACAGTACATCAAACGACGTCCATTCCATTGCCGCATCTCCTCAGTATGATTTTCCGGTATATTGACCAACCAGAGCTGAACGGTTGAGGTTTTGCAGCTGGTTGTCCGTCCTTACTTTCAGACCTGGCCTTCGGACAAGTTCCAAGAGAAAAATACACCAACACATGTTGTACGCAATGTCCAAGCTTTCTTCTTACCCCCCCCCTTTGTCGCATTTTTAACTCAGCCTTCCCGTTCTCTAGAACCAATGCTCACAAAACAAGTCCGGTATTGAGGAAAAGCATGCTAGGTCCGGTATGCAAAGTCCACTGGAGCACCAGATGAAATTTGACTACGTAGGGATACAGCATGGTCCTCCAACCCCCAAAAACCCATTAAGATCCCCTCTCACCCAATATCATTGCCTGTGGCGGCCGTTATGGGCACCTATGGAGTCAAACTTTTTACTGATTTTCTCGGCCCCCTAACATCAAGGAAGGCTGAATTTTTTATCAACTGACCATTATATTATGTGTAATCAGGGAAATAAATTTGGCATTGATATCCCTTTTTCGTCTTTGTGCACTATTTTTTTATGGCAATGAGTGTATATCTACAAATTTAAAATATACAGGGTGTATCTGAAATGGTGCAACAAACTTTCAGGGATGATAGTACTCATCAAGACGAACAAGAATCGGTATGGAAAGGGGGTCCCAGACCAAATCTCAGGGAGTTAAAAATGGAGCGACACCCCAAAAAATCATTGAAAATTCAATTTGTAGAAGAACTACTATGGGTAAAAATTTAATCATGGTCTCAAAAATTGTGGTTTAATATAATCTTTGAAATTACCTCAAAAGTATTCACTTTAACATTTGTTTTATTATGACAAAAGTTAAAAAACCACAAAAAAATTTGAAAATTCTACCAAAACCTGATTTTGTATTTCGAAATCCTTTCTTTTGATTTTATAATATGAAAGATCATAGTTGTAAACCCTTAAGTCTAAAATTTGACGTAAAAACAATCAAAATTAAAAGCTTGAGATCCTGTTAAAGTTCGTTTTTTGTGTGCGCAAACGTGTTTCCTATAACCGTTTTCAAAACGGCAGTTAGCGGACGCAAAAAACGGACTTAAACCATGCTTTAACAGGATCTCAAGCATTTAATATTGATGGTTTTTACGTTACACTTTGGACTTAAGGGTTTTCGACTATGATCTTTCAGATTATTAAATCAAAAGAAATGATTTCGAAATACAAAATAAAGTTTTGGCAGAGTTTTCAAATTTTTTTGTGGTTTTTTAACTTTTTTCATAATAAAAAAAATTTTAAAGCGAAGACTTTTGAGATAATTTTAGAGATCATATTAAACCACAATTTTTGAGACCATAATTAAGTTTTTACCAATATCAGTTCTTCTACAAATTGAATTTTTCAATGATTTTATTTGGGGTGTCGCTCCATTTTTAACTCCCTGGGATTTGGTTTGGGACCCCCCTTTCTACACCGATTCTTGTTCGTCTTTATGAGTACTATCATCCCTGAAAGTTTGTTGCACCATTTCAGATACACCCTGTATAAAAAGTTTTTTAAATATAGTTTCATTTTTTGTCTTTTTGCCTTATTGATACAATTCTAATTTCACTTCAAGGTTTTTAATTTTGCTTTTAAAAAGTAAAAATAAATTTTTATTTAGCATTGGAATATGAGCAGTAAAAATATTAAAATTAGATTAAATTTTTGCACAAACGAAAATCACCTAAAAGTCAAAATAAGAAGTAAAGAAATAAGAAGTAAGCTTGGCTGGGGGTGACCCCTGAAGAAGTCCTCAGTCGGGTTGACCGTCAAAATTTTAAAAATCCAAAATTTGAAATTTAAATTTAATCTAATTTTTAATTTTTGTTTATATCATTATAAATCAAATAACGTTTTATTTTAATTATGGATAAAATAATTTAACACGTACATTCATATATAATCGCGTAAAAAATATGTGTTTGATAAATTTGTATTAAGTATTTTTAATAAAAATAACCACATATTTTCTGGCACAAAGTTTTGTTTCCAATAAAAATTGTTAGTGATACAAAATTCGAGAGTTCTGATAATATTTTTAAACAAGTAGTATGTAATCACTGGATTTAATATAAAAATGTATTTATATTTTGTGTTTTTTTTCTGATTTTTAGGAACACAAATACAAGGAAACATATTTCTAATGAATAACTATAAAAAACTATATATAAATTAGATAGTATCAACTTCCCCATTAAGTCTAAAAAACTTTTGCATCTCCCTCAAAGATAATACCTTTTATTGAACATTTTCGTATTATAAAAGTACCTTAATTTCATTTAACTTTTTTCGTTGCTGCAAATTATCAGATTTCAAAAAATTTTTGACATGAACAGTGGTATGCTATCCCTCTCACCAAAAACATTTTTATTTGAAATTAATCAAATAATTTTTTAACACAATATTTTTTTCGAAATATTTTACTAAGGGATTATGTATATTCCTTGATGAGGGGATACTTGATCCCATGCAGAGGAATACTTTATTCCTCTCGGAAATTACATTAGATATTCATTATTTCAGCAATGCACCTCTAAAAATTGTTTACTTAATAATATTTATGAAAAATAACTGTATTTCTGATTTATTTCTTAGGTATAACAACAATATGAACATAAAATATCATTTTTGCTTTAAAATCAACTTTGCAGTGTGTAAAAAAATTATATTAGTTTTACAAACGTGTTATGATGTTTTTGATAAGTATTTCACTCTCTGATACAGTTGTACACAATATATTTTATAAATAAAATTAATTTTTTTTCTAAATTGGTAGTTCTATAGAGGAAACTAAAATTACAACAAAGAATACTAAAACCCAAATCATAATTACAAAAATAAACTTGTTTTCTTCTTAATATGTAATAACAAAATTAAATAATAGTTGTAATAATTTTTTTTGAAAATAAAAGTGAAAGCGCGTGTTGACCAGCATACTTGGAAAAAGAAAATAATAGTGCAGGGGCCCCCGCACGTTTTTTTTTCTGATTATTAACCGGCTGAATCTTCGTCAGTCGCTTTGTTTCCTCGAGACGCCCAACTTTTCTCAGCGGAAAAATCTCCAGAGAGGTAGCTAACAAACTGCGCATGCGGGCAACATGTCGATTTGGTGATTGCAAAATATTTATTAATAACAACCTGATTTTTTTACACCGACAAGATAAATATTTAAGTAGTTAAATGGCCGCATTGTCCTACAAATCAAGGGGTACGTTTTCCCAGTCCTACACTCCGAACATGTCCATTCCACGGCTAAAATTTTTTCATTAATAACGACCTGATTTTTTTACACAGGCTAGGTAAATATTTGTTTTATTAAATGGCAGCATTGTCCTACAAATCAAGGGGTACGTTTTCCCAGTCCTACACTCCGAACATGTCCATTCCACGGCTATAATTTTTTCATTAATAACGACCTGATTTTTTTACACAGGCTAGGTAAATATTTGTGTAATTAAATGGCAGCATTGTCCTACAAATCAAGGGGTACGTTTTCCCAGTCCTACACTCCAAACATGTCCATTCCACGGCTATAATTTTTTCATTAATAACGACCTGATTTTTTTTACAAAGGCTAGGTAAATATTTAAGTAGGTAAATGGCAGCATTGTCCTACAAATCAAGGGGTACGTTTTCCCAGTCCTACACTCCGAACATGTCCATTCCACGGCTATAATTTTTTCATTAATAACGACCTGATTTTTTTACAAAGGCTAGGTAAATATTTATGTAATTAAATGGCAGCATTGTCCTACAAATCAAGGGGTACGTTTTCCCAGTCCTACACTCCGAACATGTCCATTCTACGGCTATAATTTTTCCTTAATAACAACCTGATTTTTTTACACCTACTTAGACATTTTCATTAAACTAACATGTATCTTTGTCTTACAGTTATTAATAAAAAGTTATTTGTTGGACTGGGAGAACGTACCCCTTGATTTGTAGGACAATGCTGTCATTTAATCACACAAATATTTACCTATCCTGGGTGAAAAATAAGGTTGTTATTAATGAAAAAATTATAGCCGTGGAATGGACATTAGGGTGTCCCTTACAAGACAGAAAAAATTTTTCTTCCGAATTTGAAAACAGTTACACTCTTCTTTTTAAGCTAAATTACCTGCACGCACCCGCTAATATTCACCACTTTTTTTCTTTTTTCCTACTTTTTCAGACTTTTTCATATTTTATTATATGTTTGGCCATAGAAATGTAATATTAATCGGTCTAAAATGTCTTCTACCGTTTTAAAAAGAAGTTAGGAAAGTGAAGATAAACAAATATACTTAGTTGGTGATTCTAGTCACCAGATTACTGGATCTAAGTTACTAAGTAGTGGAAAAATTTTTACGGTGCTGTTTTTAACATTCGTGAAGTTAAACTTTAGCGGTAGACGACAATTCAGACCGATTAATATTACAATTCAATGGCCAAAAATATAAATATATATAAAAAAGCCGGAAAAAAGTAGAAAAAGATATAAAAGTGGTGAGTATTCACGGGCGCGTCAAGGTAATTTAGCTGTTTTACCATCTTCAATTGAGATTCGGCACGGGTTAATTTTATCGTAGAGGGAGGAAATTTTATATCTGAATAGGTCAAAGCATTTACAAAAAAAGTAGAGGGTAACCGTTTTCAAATTCGCAAGAAAATTTTTTCCTGTCATATAAGGGACACTCTAATAAACACGTTCGGAGTGTAGGACTGGGAAAACGTCCCCCTTTATTTGTAGGACAATGCTGCCATTTAATTACACAAATATTTACCTTGTCGGTGCAAAAAAATCAGGTCGTTATTAATGAAAAAATTATAGCCGTGGAATGGACATGTTCGGAGTGTAGGACTGGGAAAACGTACCCCTTGATTTGTAGGACAATGCTGCCATTTAATTACAAAAATATTTACCTAGCCTGTGTAAAAAATCAGGTCGTTATTAATGAAACAATTATAGCCGTGGAATGGACATGTTCGGAGTGTAGGACTGGGAAAACGTACCCCTTGATTTGTAGGACAATGCTGCCATTTAATTACACAAATATTTACCTAGCCTGTGTAAAAAAATCAGGTCGTTATTAATGAAAAAATTATAGCCGTGGAATGGACATGTTCGGAGTGTAGGACTGGGAAAACGTACCCCTTGATTTGTAGGACAATGCTGCCATTTAATAAAACAAATATTTACCTAGCCTGTGTAAAAAAATCAGGTCGTTATTAATGAAAAAATTTTAGCCGTGGAATGGACATGTTCGGAGTGTAGGACTGGGAAAACGTACCCCTTGATTTGTAGGACAATGCGGCCATTTAACTACTTAAATATTTATCTTGTCGGTGTAAAAAAAATCAGGTTGTTATTAATAAATATTTTTCAATCACCAAATCGACATGTTGCCCGCATGCGCAGTTTGTTAGCTACCTCTCTGGAGATTTTTCCGCTGAGAAAAGTTGGGCGTCTCGAGGAAACAAAGCGACTGACGAAAATTCAGCCGGTTATTAATCAGAAAAAAAAACGTGCGGGGGCCCCTGGACTATAAAGCCTAGCCAAAGTTTTTAAAACCTTAAAATTTAAATGCAAATATTGCAATTACACATTATTATACTTATTTAGCAAATTCACAACCGTTTATATCTATTAATTAGTAGAAAACAAAAGTAATCATGTAATGGGATACTTGATCTCGGGGATTATGTATCCCTCGAAAAAAGGAATCAGTACTTCTAATATGATATTTATACAAAACATTCATTTTTAATAATAATAAATCAAAGGTTGCTCACATGTTCACTGAACAAATTACTCTATTAAGGTGGACACAAATTGGAGCGGAGCGGCGTAGCGAACAGCCACGAACACGCTCTGCGCAAGCGCCGCTCTTAGCGCCTCCGAGTTGCGCGTGCGCAGAGCGTGTTCGTGGCTGTTCGCTACGCCGCTCCGCTCCAATTTGTGTCCACCTTTAAAGACAGTCTATACTTTAAAAATAACACTTCATTCAATTTTAAAAGTTGCATAGAATAGTTACTTACTATAAAAATTAACATATTTTCCTTTTGAAAAAATTTCCTTGCCACATTCAGACAATCATTTCTTGAGCTAAAACAAAAAGACTGAAAAATACCAAGTGTTGCTAGTTTTTGTGAACAAGTATAATTTTATAATAAGGAAGTTGCATGTGTCAGATTTTCAAAAACAAACAAGTGTTCCGTATGGTTTTTTGTATGGTAAAATGAAATATCTAGTCAGTTTTTCAAAAAAATGTACAGGTAATTAAATATTTTAATTTAAAAGTAGAGAAAAAAACACGTGACTGAAAACGTTTATTGTTTAAAGTATAAGATGACGTCAACAATAATACCATCAACTCCATTGCTTTACAACAATGTTTAATATAAGATGACGTCACATCCAAACTCTTGGCGTTTTCGCGCGCTTTTAAAAAGGGGATTTTTGTTAATTTTTTTGGCAATCAAAAAATTTCTCGATCGGCCTCAAATTTTGGGAAGTTGCTTATTTTTGCAAGAGGAATCGATTAAAAAAATTAAAAAAATCATGCAACTTCCTCATTGTGGCTAGGTATCAAAGCTCTTCGAATTGATTTTGGTGTATTTTTGGCTATGGGATCAAGTATCCCCACTTTCCCCTAAAATATAATTTCTGCTGCTAGACACTTTTAAATTTCACATTTTATTTAAGGAAATGGTGATTATTAATTTACAATTGAAAATTACTTTGATATCCATTTTTGTTAATATTTAATAGACAAATTTAGTATTCATAAATTATTAATGTGTATATTAATCATAGGGGAAAAGAGGGTATAGGAATTTGAAGTCGGGTAAAAGTATTCAGCTGTTTTATTCCCTGTTGGCAACAGTATAAGGGGGAGCAAGTATGATCTCACAGACACATGTCATATTTTTTTATTTTTTTTAATTTTTTGAAAGTTGATTTGTGAGTGAGCAAACTTAAGTTCAGTAAATTATTGAATCGCTAGATTTTAAATTTACAAATTTTAGTCCCCAAATCATTCTTGTGTGTACTCTTACCCTCTTCTTCCCTAAGAATGTATATTAAGTAATTACAAGGAGCTTTTGAAGGTCCAACTATCTTCTTATGCAATTCAAAGTACCCGATTTAAGATGTTATATATTAATTTGTGCTAACACTCTATTAGTGTAATCTAAAAAGTTCTATTTTTAAAGAGTCGTGCGTCATAGACCTGTTTTCCCGCACACAAAAGTTCCCGGTAGAACCTCCGGCTTTAGGAAAACCCTCGATGCCGAAAATAGTCCAAAGATAATGAGGCACGTGGAAAAAAGACATAACCACACATGTACTAACAGAATACTAGTTATAGAAAACAATCGCTTAAATAAAAAACGCCGCAGGTAAATCCAACGGCTCCCGAAATAACCCTTGGTCCCAGATACGCAAATGGCGATGTGTGATAACTATTCCACCACGTCTGTCCTCTCCGTTCTTGACCATGAAATTAAAAGCATTTCCTATTTTCCATTAGCTGTCCCGTCTGGGAGAAAAAATCATTCTTAAAAGTAGCACGTCTGTTTTGCATGCTGAAAGTAAGTAGAGGATCATCTCTAATAAACATGATCTCATAAAAATGCGATTGAATATGCATCGCTTTCACACCGAATAATGCGGAAATGAGACCAAAACTTACTTTTCGTGGCCTCCAGCGCAAGCAATCTAATAAGAAAAGATACTCGGGTTCTAAGAATAATAAGAAATTGTTATTAATTTATGCGTTAGAAAGGCGTATGCATATTAGACGCTTCGCGAGAGAGAAAAAATATTAGTTTCGAAATCGATATTTAAATTTCAACCTTATTTTCTGGGATGAAATAAAGAATAATGGCAAATGCGTCTTGGAAATTGTGCATTTTTTTAAAAATAAAAATAAAAAGTAATAATAATAATAATAATAATAATAATAATAAAATAATAAAATAATAATAATAATAATAATAATAATAATAATAATAATAATAATAATAATAATAATAATAATAATAATAATAATAATAATAATAATAATAATAATAATAATAATAATAATAATAATAATAATAATAATAATAATAATAATAATAATAATAATAATAATAATAATAATAATAATAATAATAATAATAATAATAATAATAATAATAATAATAATAATAATAATAATAATAATAATAATAATAATAATAATAATAATAATAATAATAATAATAATAATAATAATAATAATAATAATAATAATAATAATAATAATAATAATAATAATAATAATAATAATAATAATAATAATAATAATAATAATAATAATAATAATAATAATAATAATAATAATAATAATAATAATAATAATAATAATAATAATAATAATAATAATAATAATAATAATAATAATAATAATAATAATAATAATAATAATAATAATAATAATAATAATAATAATAATAATAATAATAATAATAATAATAATAATAATAATAATAATAATAATAATAATAATAATAATAATAATAATAATAATAATAATAATAATAATAATAATAATAATAATAATAATAATAATAATAATAATAATAATAATAATAATAATAATAATAATAATAATAATAATAATAATAATAATAATAATAATAATAATAATAATAATAATAATAATAATAATAATAATAATAATAATAATAATAATAATAATAATAATAATAATAATAATAATAATAATAATAATAATAATAATAATAATAATAATAATAATAATAATAATAATAATAATAATAATAATAATAATAATAATAATAATAATAATAATAATAATAATAATAATAATAATAATAATAATAATAATAATAATAATAATAATAATAATAATAATAATAATAATAATAATAATAATAATAATAATAATAATAATAATAATAATAATAATAATAATAATAATAATAATAATAATAATAATAATAATAATAATAATAGTTATGAACAAAATGAAAAAAAAATAACTAGGTAAACTGATGAAAAACATACGATACTCCAAAGAGAAATAAAAAAATACTGTCCTGGGGTAATAAGAATTAGGACATTTTGATAGTTTAAAGAAACATAAGATGTATCATAAACGAAAATAAGATAAATGATCTAAATCTCTTAAATGACAATATGTTAAGATCAAATTTAAAAAAATTAATGAAATTTCCTCATCAACTCAATTTTATTTCTACTCTTTTTAATTCCCTGTTTATTATTCAACTTTCAATTCCCTTTTTAAATATTTAGATTTTTAGTTATTTTTACTGGAAAAATATACAACTATATCTTTTAAAATTTGACAAATCTTTAAAGAAAAAGGGTAAAACAAGAATGTAATGTGTAATTGAATAATGAAGAATGTAATGTGGTGACTGTGAATGTGGTGACTGAGTTTTTTTTAAATTTCAAATAACACCACACTTTGTAATTAATATTTTTTATTGTTCTTAAAATAAAATAGTACTATACCTATTGGAAATATTTTTAATTGTTACTTCCTTTTTAAATCAAGAGGACTTCAATATGTACATTTTTATTCTAAATTGATATGCATAAAATTGTCTCTTACAAATATTTTAAAAATATCATTTCTGAGTTTGAGATTTTATAAAAGGAAAAATGTGAAGACTTGATGTCTTAACGAAAAATATAATTATAGAAATCTACAGAATACTATAAAATAATAAGTTAATACTAGTTAAATACTAAAATACCTATTAATCCCATAAGTGTTTAGTCAAAAATTTAGTGTGTTTTCCCTCTCTTTTAAAGATGTATGTTCAAGACGTATAATTTTGCATTTTACAATATTTAAATTTATGATACTTATATTCCATTTCTGATAATTTATCTCTCTATATTAAAAAAAAGTTACTGTCACCGCCGCCGCTGCCGCCGCCGCTGTTTCAGAAAATTTAATTTTTCAACTCTTTGAACTCTCATAACGCAAAAACTACTTGATAGAAATTTATGAAATTCGAAGAGTTTGTAGAGAAATATATGGGGAACATTCTCGAATAAAAAGCTAACTGATGTGATAATTGGTTCTGGGGTATTTTTAAGGTCAAAGTTGAAGTTTTTCTTTTTTCGCCGCGTAATCCAGTTCAGCGAAATCTATTAGCAGCAGAACTATGATTTTTTGCAGCCTAATACTCTGAAGTATGAAGATGTGCACTACGTCGCCCTTTTTTCGAATTTCGAATTTGGTTTAGAGTAATTAATTTTTTAATTTTCGAAATTTTTCACACTTTTTCGTTTTTTTCTATCTAAAATGAAAACTAATCACGGTATCAATATGATTTTTTAAACACTTATATTATTATTTTTTAGAAAGAGATTGACGTTTAATTCTTTAAAAAATTCTAATTAGTTTTGGAATTATCAAGCATCAAAGTTTCATTTTTTTCATAGTTTTAGTAGGTCTTTATCAGACGTGTTTAATGTTTATTTAAATGTTTAAAATTTTATATTTGCCTGTTCACTAGATTTTTGCGAGCACGGATATTAAATTTAAAAGTTTTTTTAGGTGCACATTTTTGCTCTAAGTTTGCTAGCGATATAGTATAGACTTGGTAAATAATCTTTTAAAGATACTCCGATATTTTTTGAACTACTATAGAAATAAATAATTTAGATTTTTAGAGTGCTATTTGTGCCGATGAAAGGTAGAAGATTTTCGCTAAGTTGGTTTTACTCTGCTAATGATCGATTGCAGAGATTACTGATCGCTTCGCGATCTGTGAAGAGCTGCATAGCAGTTAAGGGGGTTGGTGAGCGTAAGCGAGCAGGGGGCGGTAGCCCCATATCCATTAAATTATTGATAAGTTAAAAAATAATATTTCAGTAACAGCTTTATTTTGATATTTTCGTGGTAATGATCCGAATTAAATTACTGAAAAGTTTGAAAGATAAAAAGTTTCGATAATAAATTATCATTAACTAAGCAGGCAAGCTCCAGGTTGTACTGGATAGTTGAGATGTAACAAGCGAGCTCTGCTCGCTAAGATCGCGAAGCGATCTTCAAAGAACTGCGAAGCAGTTCCGGGGGTTGGTGAGCGATAGCGAGCAGGGGGCAGAGCCCCCTAGTCCAATAAAATTTAATTAATCTTAAGTGTAACGCTCATATTACTAAAATGAATTAGTATATAAAGAATGTTTCTACCTAGTAACATCACACGAGGTTTCATCTCTATTTCGTATTTACCCTTGAAATGCCCTTAAGAACACATATGTTGAAGTATTCATTTGAATAATATCTCAAGTACTACATAAAATAACGGATTTTATCATCCTAATGTGTTGTGAATATTTTAAAACTGGACATTCAGGTGTTCTGAGATCCGAATTTCGGCTTTTTTATAATCTACAGTAAAAGCGTTTTCTCCCCTATCAAAAAATTTACAGTTACCGAATGTCTTAACACATCGGTTTGGCGATGGAAACATTTAAACTTTCAATCCAAGTACTTATTGAGATACTATGTACTTAGTTTCTTTCGTTATCTTGCTAAATGATAGGACCTATAGAAAAACTGCACAAAACATGATACCAAGTTTCTCTAAAACAACACTTATTGAAACTGATGTATCCAATCGTAGTTTTTTCTCAAGGAGATCATGCAAAGAATTTTAAATAATTTTCTCGTACCACTACCATTTATGCTGACTGACCAGAAATTTTATCAGCACACTGTTTTACTGTACTTACTTTTTGTACGGGGGTACCGTAAATTTTAAAAACTTTATCAAACTAAATTTCATAAAGAGTATTAAAGATTAAATTTTTCATAAATTCTTAGGTCATTTATTTATTTTGCACCAGCAAATCAGTAAGAAAATATAAAGAAACATTTTAAAGACATTTTTAAGTTCTATTGTGAAGTTTTATTAGCATACGGTTCCAATGTATATTTGCTTTCTTGGATGTGGTAGCGTAATTTTATTAAAGAAATTTTATCAAACTAAATTTCATAAAAAGTAGAAATGATTACCTGTTTTAATAACTTTTCTAGTGACTTTCATTTATTTCACACGAAGCAAATTAGTAAATAGGCACATTATTTTACAAAGACTTACCTATCTTTTAGACACTAATATTTTAATTTGAAATGCTGTTGTTGTTGTTTCTAATCCCAATTAGTCTAATAAAAATTAGACAAATTCCAGGAGTCCATGAACTTTCAAGAAGTCTAGAAATAAAAATCTGTTAGAAAGAACCTCGTCTAGTTTAAAATCGGTATAGATTAAAATATACTCAGGCGATGCCTGGGCAGCTCTGCACTTCGACATATCGGATTTAATTTGAAATACAGTTATAAAAACCTCTAAACATGTACCTTTGATGCTTTTAATTATACTGGGTTAACCTTCCTACCAACTTGAAAAAATAGTCACATATTCCCCCTCGTGGGGTCTTATAGTACCCCATGCGTAAAACGTGCCTATGACTCTAATAAAGGGTGAAAATGGAAAATAATTATCATTTCTTATAAAAAGATGCTTTAGAATAATTTGTCTAATGTTTTTAGTATTTTTTCTTTCTTGTCCTATTACGGCATTATTTGGTGTCTTTTGATACACGTTTTTTTATAACACCTGAATCTTCAAACAAGAATTAAATTACAGAAATGAATCGTAATGAAGTTTTTTCACTTATAATATGTTTATAATAACACTGCTTAAAGTATACTAGCTGATATATCCGGCCTTTCACGGGTAGAATTTGTTAGTTTATTTATAAAGATTTACAAAGTTGCATACCTTTCATATTCTGGATTAGCAGCTACCTGTGAGCCCGGATTAAATTATTTAGTATTATGACACATATGAAAGGTAGATTCTACTTTGTGAAACGGAAATAATAATAAAAAAATTATATCGGTTTAGAAGTTAGTGAAACCTGTGCCTCGCTTGTTTTATTTAAGTTATCAACGAAAAATTAGTTCTCTCTTTAATAATTCTCCGAAATCACATTCTGAATGAGGTAAATGTTCATAAATCTTGGAAAGCCTTCCTATTTTTTTTCCTAGGAAGCATCTAACAACACATAAAAAACATCCCTACAAAGCCAAAAAAGTTAGATATTTTTTTCAACAAACTTTCTTAAACAAAAAAAATTCTTGGAAATCACATTCTGATTGGGGTAAATGTTCATAAATCTTGGAAAACCTTCCCATTTTTTTCAACAAACTTTCTCAACAGGAAATCGTGGTGCCAGTTGTCTGAGTTTTTCTGCTTGTTATCAGTTCAAGAAGGAATTTCATTAAAATATCACTTCTTTTCTCAGAATATGAAAGAAAATGTTATAAGAAACAATTCAATACACTGAGTCCCAATCTTCTTTTTGTAAAAAAGTAAAAATTTCCAAGTAAATTTCTATCTATTAAGTCTGTGGTTCTACGGTCATTTCGCCTACTGGGAAATTTCCTTCCCCCCTTTCTTCTTTTTTGTAAGCAGGTTTTTGTTAGGAAATTCGTTATCAAGGGGTGTAAAAAATTCCAGTAGGTGAAACGTCCGTGACACCGAATCTATAAACGTTTTTAACAAACATAAAAACCATGTTTTCCAAGAATGCAACAAAAAAATAAAATGTTATGCTTTATTTGTTACTGTTTTAGCACGTTCATTCTTGGGGTCTCTGGAGACCCCAGAGGGGGAATATGAGTCTACCACGACACTCAAAAATTGAATAATAATCCCAAAACATTTACCCATTGTAGAACTTAGCGTATTTAAGGAATACTAGCATTGAAAATCGTCAAAACTAAAATACATTTTTTTATTTCCAATGGCAGGGAATTGAACAGTTACGGATAACAGAGTTCATTGAACAACAGACATGCCGTAATAAGTACTTTCTTCGCATTACCCAGTGGGCACCTGTGGACCGAAGCCACGGAGGTGAATTACTGTTGCCCACGCCACACACACACATTCGCAGACACAACCCCTTTTTACAGGGGGCCACATTCATTCATCACACATAAGGACAGAAACTAACATCCATGCCAAACGGGGATTCGAACCCCAGACGTATGGCTTCACAGTCAGATGCTCTAACCACTCGGCCAATACGTCGGCAACTAAAATATATAGAAGATAGCAAGTGTCAAAGTACGTTTGGGTGGTACTCACAGACCCCATTCGGGGTAGGAAGGTTAAGAAAAATTGGAAACGTGTTATTGGTAAATAACTTGGCTTAATATGATACATTTTCACACTTTTATTCATTTTCAAAACTATCAATCTATTGACAGAAAGTATCCCAACATTTGGATCCATCACACGTGTCTGTAAGCAAGCGACATTTGCCTCGTGTCCACAAGATGCAGGTAAGCCTTAGGGATATCCAAAGCGTCCAATATAATACTTACCTACTTAGCTTGGTTTACTTCGAAAATGATAGACACATGTGCCGCGTTGTTTACATCAAAGAGAACACGTGATTTTTTCCGACAAATATATTAGAATAATTATTCTAAGAATTTGAATACTGTGAATATCACTCTAGCTTCCCGATCACAGTTACGCGAAAGAGTGTGACCCGATTTTCCCATTTTCCTTTAGAAAACACCACCCAAAACAAAGAGATTCCTCGAATTGGTCGTGAAAGTTGAAGTAAATATCCCCAGGGCAGAAATAATGTCACCTAAATGTCTCTTTTTGGAAAATGACGTCATTGAAGGGAATTTCCAGAAATGCTAAACTCGGATCCGAGTTCTTGAGATAATAGGTAATGGGAACAAACGCTTTAGAACAGCGATTTACATAAGAGTGCATTATTGCATAACACCTGTTTCATAGAGAAGGATTGTATCAATATTATTTTCTTGTATAAATTAAAAATGTATACAGGAAGGAAAGAAATTCTGTTTCACGGCTTAAGTTTATGAGCAGCGTTTTAAGGCATGAAAGTGGGCTTTAATTAATAGTAAGCTTGGAATAAATGAAAGATAAATGAAATCAAGAAAACTTGCAGAGATAAACGAAAAGTTTAAAAAAATAATTAAAACTTAAGAATAAAGAAAGGGAACTCCAAAAAACCTACTTATAAAAATGTGTGCAATATTAAAAAAAGCACAGGATTATATTTCATGAAAGTGTCTAATAGTATTCCAATAGATTTGAGGAATAAAGTTTTGATATTTTTGGGCTTTAGAAAGGAAAAATTAAGGAATAAAGTTTCTTTTCTTTTTAATTTGAGTTAATAGTCATTTAACTACAAAATATCTAAAGAACGTATGGTGATATCAGAAAATCAAAATAAATTGAAATAAGATTATACAGGGTGTATCTGAAATGATGCAACAAACTTTCAGGCGTGATAGTACACACCTAGACGAGTCAGAATCACATAGGATTTGGGGGTCCCGAACCAAATCCCAGGGAGTTAAAAATGGAGCGACGCCCTAAAAATATCATTGAAAAATTCAATTTGTAGAAGAACAACTATTGGTAAAAATTTAATTATGGTCTCAAAAATTGTGGTTTAATATGATCTTTAAAAGTATCTTAAAATTTTTCAGTTTAAAAGTTTTGTAATTACAAAAAAAGTTTAAAAACCACAAAAAAATTTTAAATATCTGCCAAAACTTTATTTTGTGTTTCGAAATCCTTTCCTTTGATTTAATAATCTGAAAGATCATAGTTGAAAACCCTTAAGTCCAAAGTGTCACGTAAAAACCATCAAAATTAAATGCTTGAGATCCTGTTAAGGTGCCTGCCTACCTATAAATGCCATTTCGGACCAAAAATTCCAAAAACAATGTATTATCTTATTTCAAAAAACACATCTTTAGCTTTCCAAATCTGTTTAAATTTTGTCTTTATCATTCCTAGAACCAAAGTTACAGAAATTTTACTTAAAACTAAATAGGCATTTTATTAAGGAAAAAATAAAAAAATTCGCGTTTTTCTCAGAATCACAATTTTGCTATTTTCCTTCTTCTCAAAACTGCATAACTCAAAATATTATGAATGAATTTCTATAAAACTTGGGCACAGTACTTGATATAATATAATTTAGTAGTCCTACTATTTTTTTCGCTGTGGGTGTAATATTTTTTATTTTATGAATAGTATAACTTCAAACTTTGGAGTGTTTTTTTAATTTTTCAAGTTTAGTGCTATAACTTTTGTTATAAAAATAATTGAGACATAAAAATAGTAGGCCTTCTAAAGTATGTATTTACGAAAATAATAAAGTTTACAAAACAGAAATATCTTCATTTAAATTTGAGTTATGATGTTTTGCGGAAAGGCAGTTTTTATGCATAAATTCTTCAATAATATGAAAATTTAAATTAAAATTTAATTATTTTTTAAATTATTCATAGTTTTTAGATGCATTTATTTGTATAAATCACAAATTAGGTCAATATTTTTATTATTAAATAAAGCCTCCATAGGTAGGCAACCACCTTAAAGCATCGCTGGAAAAGCGTATACACTCTCACTATTTAATATATTAAGTTTCGTTTAGGAGAATTTCAAAATTTCCTACCGAAAAAAGTTTTTTAAAATGAGTTCAATACATAACTGTTAAAGGTTAAAAAATAACCTTTCTAAATAGTTCCTTTGCACTAAAAACAATAATAAATAAAAAAGGTTTTAAAGGTTTAATACTTTTAATGCAAAAATTTACAAATAAACTAAAGGAATCAGGTTCTACATAACTGATAAATTCTAATATGCTATTAGTAATTAACTCAATGAATAATTTCTTTTCACTAAAAAAACGACATTCGTAAAAAATTTAAAGCTTAAAAAATAAGCATTCCTAATTTTAACTTTGACTTCTCCAAATTTAACAAAAACAATGACTTTGCAGTTCTAATTTTGATTCTGAAACCAGTTCTAGATTACACAAATACTTTCGTTCGAAAAAAACTACTAGTGGTTTGGTCATTATATGTTTCCTAAAACATCTTATCTACATTTTCTTTAGGGAAAAGTAGTAAAGAATTACCACACTTACCATTACCAATATTATCTCGATACTAAATCAGTTTCTTGTTTTGTTCTAGAACATTTCTAGGGTTTGGAAATATATAGCCTTTCTATCACCCATCATAAACCAATTTTTCTTTTTCATTTATTTCTAGATTGGCTGCGTAAGATCAAGTTCTGACGACAGTTTTGGAATCTTTAGGTGAAATATGAAATTATTAAGCACAATAGTCTTATGGTAGGTAAGTTTGTATACTTTTTCTAGTTTGACCGTCTATAAAATAGTTATCTTTTTTTAAATATTATCTTATTATCTGTCAATTTTTACTCCGTATGTAAAAAATATAAAATAAAAATTTTTTGACTAGATATCCAAGTTAATGCACGAAAAATACAAGATTTATTTATTTGATTTCAACAATTGTACATAAAAAATGCTATGAGCAATGGATATTTTTGGAGAATGTTAATTAAAATATGATAAATAAAAAGTACTCTAAAAAAGATTATTATTAAACAAAACATATCAAATTTATCTACATTAGTGCTGCGGCGACCCGTATTTTCGACATGACCCGTATTATTACTACGTATTTTCCTATTTAGTTTTGTGAATTTCAGAGATTCTAATACTTATGTTCATAAAATGAACCAAACCTCTATATTTGAAAAATAAAAATAGAAGTAAAAATAAAAATATTAATGACGTTTATAAGATAACTTAATAAACTTAAAAGTATTCTCCTAAAAAATAGATCACAGTAAAATGAAGATAATTCATCATCAAAAAATGTAATGAAAATAAGTACTATACTGTGTTTTAAAAATTGAATCGCTTACTTCTGAAACATGTCAAACGCCACTTTTCTTGTTTAGAGATAAACGACAAAAACTGTATATACTCACTATATTTTTATGAAGATGTTTAGTAATTTTTTTCTTAAAGTAGACCTTATTTAGATATTTTACAGCCAAAAAGAATTTTTTAATGTTTTTATTCTTTACAAAAAAAATATTGAAATATTTGTATTTGAGAGGTTTCAAATACAAATACAAATTAAGTCGACCAACTACAGGCATACTGCAATAAACAGAGGATTCAGGCCTATTTTCATAGCTTAACTCTAATTTATTTTAAGGATTTGGTAATAAAAGTGGGAATATTAGTTGAAAATAACATTTCCTTATTAAATACTTTCCCATAAAATTATCTAGAATTCTTATTTTTTCTCTTTTGGTTAGTAGATGTATAAATACATTTTTTATAAATGATTTCAACTCTAGACTCAAAAAATAGTGGTCAGCTAATTAAAAATGTTAATATAGACTTCTTCGAAGTCAATTAAATAGTTGTTTAGATGTAACTTTGTGGACAGTAAAACGATTTCACTTTAAAATCCTACAAAATCAGTTAATTAGTTCAATATTATGATCTGGCGTATAGATTTGATGTCCCCTTTTTATAAAGTGATTCAAAGATTCAAAAATCTCAAACACATAAATGTAATAAAGGGCCACAAGCATGGAAAATTTAAGTGTATAGCAACCAAAACGTCCTTAGTCTTGAGATTCGTACAAAAACTTTAAAAATATGGTTTTACTATTAGGGGGTTTTCTAACTTGATTTCGCGTGCTTTTTCGTGATTATGCTTAGTGAAAATAGCCATTTTGTTCCTTAAAATCTGTAGTTTACGAATCGTGATGGTGGACACTTCGGGTCTGCGCCAGGGGATGGTGAGAGGCGCAGAAGTGGAAAATCGACGAGTTTCAATTTTGTGTTGTTTGGAGTCAAAATGGTTCCTTTTACTTTTTTAATTTGCTCAAATGCCCCATAATACGAGAGAGGCGAGGGAGGACTAACGGGACATAGAGTTTGGAAAGGATCAGTTCACTCCAGTAGAAGGGGTGGAAGGATAAAGTGGAACGTAAAAATTGGTAAGCCTATTTTCTCTGAGGCGCAGGCTTATAGTCGTCCATTAACGTAATGAAAGGTGTCATTATTTTCCTTATTTTCAGGCGAGAAATAATTGCGATAGTAGAAATCTGGCAACGCTCACTAGGGGTAGGGAGAGGTGCAGGAAAAAATTACGAAAATCAGCAATATCTCCTGAAAAATAATTTCTTTTCTGCACCAACTGCGGTTGAATGTTTTGTAAATTGACACCAAAAATGGGTAAAATGCATTAAACCGATTTTCGAACGATTCTTCTACTTAAAATAGGGCCTGAAAGGTGTAGAAAAAAATAAGGGGAAATTCTCAACTTTTAAGTCTTTTAAAAACTTATTTTTACTCGTGAAGAAGCACTAATTTCAGGCTAATTTTTCCCTTTATACACTTAAGAATACGAAATACCATCGTTGATATCTGGGACCTGCGATTAAGGAGGGGGGCAGGGGCAGAAAAAAATATTCCTGTTTTTATACTCTTCGTGGGAGTAAAATTCAAAATTTTCTACTTTTAGTAGAGTCATAAGTGGTGCAAATAAAGAAGATAGATACCTGACATGTCTAACAGCCCGTTAGAAAAGAGTTCCTCCCATTGGAAGGTGAAATGGAAGGGTTAAGCGAAACATGAGGAAGTATATGGGATGTTTTGAAAAAAATTGTGTCTATTTTAGTGAAATAATGTAGAAATCTATTTGAGCAGGTTCTATGTAATCTGTAGAACTGGAAATGCGACAATAAGTAACTTTCATTCTCGACCGAGGATAATAATTGGGGCAGAAAAAAGTTAAAATTATACTTTACTGAGAAAAAGAGTATTTATCCTGTTTAAAAGGTTTTATGGACTGAAATTTTTGATTGGGGTCACTCAAGGTGGCCTATCCTGAGAAGCATAAACTCATCTTTGGGGGTTGAATGGATGAAATGGAATACTAATTCGATTTTTTGACAAATGGCGTGAAATTTCTTGGAAGAGAGTGATAATAAACAAATCGATTCCTCTTTCCAACTCTCTCGAATGGGTTACCCGACAATGAAATTTGGGAATCAAGACAAGGGTCCGTGGTCGGCGCAGAAAAATTTTATACATTAAATTTTAGTTTGTATAATTGTGTCTAAATAAGATAAAATATCCCTAAAATAAGAAATTTCATAGCAGATATGAAGGAGACCCATGTTAAAACTGTTTCTTGGAGGGTAAGAGGATAAAATAGAATATTAGGGGGTATAACATTTTACTATTTTACTAAAAAGTGAGTATTTCTCGCAAAAATTGCATTAAAAGGATTCGATTTTCCAATTTTACTCCATGGAATATGATACGTATAAGATAAATCTGTAGTATTAGGCAGGGGAATGTTAGTTGGGCAAAAAAACCTGTAATTATTACAAAATTAAGACAAAAAACTTTATAATATTCAAATTTTTTGAGAAATAATTAAATGTCTTAAATTTGTAATAATTACCGGGTTTTTTTGCCCAACTAACCTTCCCCTTCCTAATACTGCAGATTTATCTTATACGTATCATATTCCATGGAGTAAAATTGGAAAATCGAATCCTTCTAATGCAATTTTTGCGAGAAATACTCACTTTTTAGTAAAATAGTAAAATGTAATACCCCCTAATATTCTATTTTATCCTCTTACCCTCCAAGAAACAGTTTTAACATGGGTCTCCTTCATATCTGCTATGAAATTTCTTATTTTAGGGATATTTTATCTTATTTAGACACAATTATACAAACTAAAATTTAATGTATAAAATTTTTCTGCGCCGACCACGGACCCTTGTCTTGATTCCCAAATTTCATTGTCGGGTAACCCATTCGAGAGAGTTGGAAAGAGGAATCGATTTGTTTATTATCACTCTCTTCCAAGAAATTTCAAGCCATTTGTCAAAAAATCGAATTAGTATTCCATTTCATCCATTCAACCCCCAAAGATGAGTTTATGCTTCTCAGGATAGGCCACCATGAGTGACCCCAATCAAAAATTTCAGTCCATAAAACCTTTTAAACAGGATAAATACTCTTTTTCTCAGTAAAGTATAATTTTAACTTTTTTTCTGCCCCAATTATTATCCTCGGTCGAGAATGAAAGTTACTTATTGTCGCATTTCCAGTTCTACAGATTACATAGAACCTGCTCAAATAGATTTCTACATTATTTCACTAAAATAGACACAATTTTTTTCAAAACATCCCATATAATTCCTCATGTTCCGCTTAACCCTTCCCTTTCACCTTCCAATGGGAGAAACTCTTTTCTAACGGGCTGTTAGACATGTCAGGTATCTATCTTCTTTATTTGCACCACTTATGACTCTACTAAAAGTAGAAAATTTTGAATTTTACTCCCACGAAGAGTATAAAAACAGGAATATTTTTTTCTGCCCCTGCCCCCCTCCTTAATCGCAGGTCCCAGATATCAACGATGGTATTTCGTATTCTTAAGTGTATAAAGGGAAAAATTAGCCTGAAATTAGTGCTTCTTCACGAGTAAAAATAAGTTTTTAAAAGACTTAAAAGTTGAGAATTTCCCCTTATTTTTTTCTACACCTTTCAGGCCCTATTTTAAGTAGAAGAATCGTTCGAAAATCGGTTTAATGCATTTTACCCATTTTTGGTGTCAATTTACAAAACATTCAACCGCAGTTGGTGCAGAAAAGAAATTATTTTTCAGGAGATATTGCTGATTTTCGTAATTTTTTCCTGCCCCTCTCCCTGCCCCTAGTGAGCGTTGCCAGATTTCTACTATCGCAATTATTTCTCGCCTGAAAATAAGGAAAAGAATGGAGCCTTTCATTACGTTAATGGACGACTATAAGCCTGCGCCTCAGAGAAAATAGGCTTACCAATTTTTACGTTCCACTTTATCCTTCCACCCCTTCTACTGGAATGAACTGATCCTTTCCAAACTCTATGTCCTGTTAGTCCTCCCTCGCCTCTCTCGTATTATGGAGCATTTGAGCAAATTAAAAAAGTAAAAGGAACCATTTTGACTCCAAACAACACAAAATTGAAACTCGTCGATTTTCCACTTCTGCGCCTCTCACCATCCCCTGGCGCAGACACGAAGTGTCCACCATCGCGATTCGTAAACTACAGATTTTAAGGAACAAAATGGCTATTTTCACTAAGCATAATCACGAAAAAGCACGCGAAACCCATTTTCGTGAAGTTAGAAAACCCACTATATGGCTTGATGAACCTAACCTCTAAAGAATGAGTTTTCCAATCGCCTATAGTGTTTGTATGTGATTAAATAAAAAACATCAGTCCCAAGCAAGCAGCAGATGAGACGGCATGAACACAATTCCAGGCAGTTTTGGTGTAGAAACCTGTCAAGCGTCGTTTGACATGTTTCTGTACTAAAGCTGACATTTAACATGCTGGAAAACTATTTTAAAGTAAAGTTATTTTTATAATTATTACCTATAGAAACCCATGATACCAATAACTCATTTTTGAAAAAAATGGCGTTTGACACGTTTCAGAATTCAGCGATTCAATTTTGGTGTTTGCTGCAAAAATGAGCTAAACCCAAAAGCTTTTCATTGGAGTTAGCTCCTTGTCACTGCGAGAACCTCAACTGTACCGTATTGATTAACATTTTATTATAATTTATTCTATGAGAACAAGGTATTGCAGTTTTATCCTTATATGAACATATATTTTCATGGATTTTTAAAGTTATGTCGTTTTATTAGTTAAAACTAAAAATTAAAATCAAACATTTAAAAAATTTATGAAAATATTCAAGGGGGACTAAAGATTACATATTAAAACACATATCTAATAAACATTTTTTCAGAGAAGCATCTTCTTAAATTAAAATTCGATTTTCTCTAATTAAAGCATTTAATCTAATTGTTAGGGAACTTTTTTTTAAATTTCGTTTTCAATATGAAACTATTTATTAATGCGAAACTCTTACTATACTATAATTTATAGACTATGTAAAATTAAATATTTATAGACATTTTTCAAAACATCTATTTATCACAATTACCACTTTAAAATCTATAGACAGTACAAAATTTAATATTCATAGATATTTCTCAAAGCATCAGGTTCTTATAACCAATTTATTCACTATGAATAAATACTTTTGTCTAGATACTACATCTAAAAGAGACGAATAAATCAAAGTTACTTATTGAAGTATGAAGTTGAACATAAAAGTTATTGACTAAGATGAATCTTAAGATAATCTTTACCCTTTGTTGCATACAAGTAATCAGGAGAAGTTAAAAGAATATACATGCATTTTCTCTTTTTAAAATAGTCTTAAAAATAATATAAAAAATAATTTCATTCAGATTTTGTTTTAATTAAGAGTTACAGTTTGTACACTACAGTGGACAGTATGCATATAAACATTATGCATAAACATTTATCACAATTTTAGTTTTTACAATTTTAGTGATGAAAATGGTAAAAACAGTCAGATTTTCCATTAATGCATAAATAAACTTCAGAGTCATCATGAAGGAGTGCCGGTATATATTCCTCTTCCTCACTGTCACTTTCCAAATTTTCATCATCACTGCTAATTGGAAAATCATCATTCATTTACTTCTCAATTTCCTCTGGTGTCAAAATTTTCCATTTCGGATTTCCCCTTAAGTATGAATAAAAATAAAATATAGTTTTAATTTGCTAATTAGATTAATAGCATGCTTAAATCAAATTAATTATTTAAAATAAAGGGCCGCAAACAAGTGGATAAGACCCTCCCCCTAAAATTTGGAACTCATTTTGTGAAATTTTCCATCTTATAATGCCAAAAACATCAAATGACGTTCATGACGTGCACTACAGTAGACAGAAAAAATTGCACAGCATTAGCTTGTGTTCATGACGTCCACTACAGTGGACAAAAGAAAAACTACTTGTTATCTCAACAAAATTAGCTTCTCAACAAAATTTTTTTACTTATACTTAAAATAAAATGTCTAAAATCACTTAATTTGAATAAAATATAACATTAAAATAAATTGCTAGCACTTTTGAATAACATTTACAGTGAGGAATCGTACAAACCTGCATATAGAAGTAAACGCCTTTCTCTAAATAAAGAGGCTTTAATCTGTGCAGTCGTACTGCAATGTATGATTAACAGTTGAAAGCTCAAATGATGTAGAAGGTAAAAAAACTGAAATGAAATCTGTAAAGGCATTTACGGAATAGCAAAAAAATTAAACTTTTGTCCAATAGAGTGGACATGATGCAACAAAGGGTTAATAAATAATAAAACCTCACCTGAAAACAAAAGCACGATGTACTACATCGCATTTCTAGAAAATTGTAACATACTGCCCGCTCTCTTCTTTAAAAAAATTTTATTCTTATATAAAAGCAGAGACACTCAAATTCACCGACTTTATCACTTCGATTAAGTTTAGACGATCTACCTCTCGAGAGCACAGAGAAAGTATTCCACGAGGGGGGTGCAGATCACTGGGGGGGGGTCGGAACGTCCCACTGCCACCCCAGTCACGTGACCGATACGCACGTGATAAGAACAAACTCACGTGTGTGCGTTTAGTGGCCTGGTTAAAGGAGTTAGTATGCGAGTATTAACTAGGGATGAAAATACCAATGAAAAATGTCCCGTGGAAAGTTTAGACTTCAAGTTAATGGAATGGTGCTAGTTAAGTTATAGGTCTGTAGTGTAGAGTGAGCTGTTATTTCTCCGTAGAACGTTAGGTTGGTTTGTTATTGGTTTTTAATTGAGGGTTTGTGGTTAAGATGAAAATTAAATCTAGCTTTTCTTAATTCAATATTTTTAATTTTCTTAAATGACGTATTATTATTATGGCGTTATTATTTATCCTCTCTTTTGGTTTTCTTCTTTTCAACTTCATCTTAACGTCTTCAATTGCTGCAGTAGTTTTCAATTATTTTGTGCTTCGCACCCATTTTCTTTGGTTTTAAAAACTTGGTACCCTTTTTTTTACTTTAAATTTTAAAGTAGGAAAATATGAAGGCTTTAAGAAGTCGTCTGTATTAATATAAATGGTAATTGGTAATTTTAACTACAAGAAAACAGCTAATTAAGTTTACGACAGTGCTTCTCAAACTTCATTTCCCCCAATTCTTATGCAGTAACTAATTATGCAAAGCAATATAATATGATGCTAAATCTACAATACGTGAAGAAAACTAGTTAGGATCCACTTCTCAGTATGAATGGGGGATCTAGGGGTCCTCTCCCAGAAAATGTTTTACAATTTTAGTGTTTTAAGAGCAGTGGGCAATACCAGTATTTTTTGAAAACAGAAAAAAGGGATTTTTCCAGTAAAGGAAATATATCTAAATCCAAAAATCCACATGAAAAGTTTCAAAAAAATTTAGTTAATTAAATATTTAAAATTCAAATCACCAAGCCCTTTGTCTTTGTATAGGATAGAAGTACGTCACAACGGATTCGGCCAGACTTTAACGTGAAACCCAACAATGACTTTGATTTGTTTAAACAATTAAAACATTGAATTCATAAAATCAAACTTATCCGGGATATTAACAATTAAAACATTGTATAAAATCAATGTATATGATATAAGTACGTCACATTTGGAAATTTGACGTTTTAACGCCCTTTTTTAAAGTCAAACTTTGAAATTACATAAAAAAATAAATAATCATCGTAATTAAAAAATTTTAGCTCATATATTCCGCACTAGGGTACCTATAAAGACTTCTCGGCTATTTCTTGGGTATTCTTGGAGATACATGGCACTCCTGGACGCGGCATTGGTCCAGATTCTTGTGACTTTTTCGATATACTCACACCATTTTCATAACCAATAAAGAGACCAATCTAGAATTTTATTCGGGAGGGACTCAGAATGGATAAAATAATATACGTTTATTGCAAGACCCATACCTAGATTTAGCTCTGGAAAGGATAAAACTATTCGAAAACCCCTTTACCCTTTATGCCCCAAATTATTTTCCTCATCCTCATCCAAAATATGTCAAGTTTACGTAACTGCAACTATAAGTGAACTAAATTTGGCCTTACATGACGAAAAGTGGACGAATTTGGAGCATTGGGAAGTGGGACTTACAAGTCCCGTCGGGACATAAAGAGTTAAAAATTGTTGCTTTTTTAGAAATCGTAAGGTAGGATATCCAACTTAGATACAAAGTTCCAAATACAGAGGGGGGTCTGGGGGTTCCCCAGAAAAGAAATTAGACCTTAATTTTTTATTTGGAAATTTTACCTTAAAATCAGTGTTTCTATTCGGTTTTGTTCACTATGTCCAAATTTCTGAAGGAGCCCGGGCCTTTAATCGTGCTCCACACTTTGAGAACCGCTGGTTTAAGAGTTAAAAATTACTACACAAGATGTTTCAGATAAGTTTTTCATAACTTTTACTAGGGGTAGGACACCTCTGGACGACTCAGAATCACCAAGGAATGGGGGGTTGGAAATGTACCCTTAAGGAGCTAGTGTTTTTATATTAAGCGGGCACGGGAGATTGTATAATTACACAGTGGAAATTGGCACGTAACCTTTATGGTTGAATTAATACAAGCATAATTATTCGATACCGGAATTTGTTATATAAAAACCAATTTAGGAGCTGAAACTTCAGCTCTTTAATTGTTTTTTTGGGGGGTGGAATAAATACCTGAATTGATCTTTAATTAATTGAATTAACTCGATCTTAAAATGTTTCCTGTCAAACCCACAGAGTAAAGATACTTCAGAGAGTCCATCTCCATAGACGCTATAATGGCAACTTTTTTAACATTGGTTTTCCCATAGACAGTGGCATTTCTATGTGATAACGATGGAACTAACCATATAATATGACGTAACGTTGTTGACTCTCTACAATCCGCATAAAATCTCTCTTTCCACAACCGCTGTTTCTCAATTAACCCCGCCCACTTTCAAATCGCTAGAGAGGGAAAAAGTTTTTATATATCGCCTCTCCCGTGCAAGACTCACACAATTGCAAAAGTTGAAATATTTACTCTACGGGAGCTTGGCGCGGAAGGACTTCTAGATAGGTTGCCAAGTCGATAAAGTCGAAGCTAGAGTTTAATCTTTGATGATTATTTCAATTGGCGCTAAGATAAATCGCCAAACAAGGCTTTTTATGTTTTAACGCGTGAATCATGGCTCATTCTTAACTCAAGTTAAGCACCTTCAGCCACAGTCAGTACTTTGGAGGGTGACCACCAAGTATTGGCACGTTCTTTTCCCCTTTCTCGATCTCATATTTGCCTACGTTTCTGGAAAGGACCTATACTTGTCATTGAAATTATTCTGCCCGTAATAATGAATGTGTATAATAAAATGCACAATTTAATTTTTAAAATACTTGGATTTTATCAGAAATATTTAATTTTTCTTGAGATTCTTAAACAGAATAGGAAAAGTGTTATATTTCTTTTTTTTTTCAATTATTAAACCGCATTTAAAGCTAAAACTATTTCCAACTTAAAAATAATCTATAAATTTTAAATAAGTTGGTTGACTTTCTGTATTTTATAAAATATGTAACTTTATTACTATTTTTAAGAAATTAGAAACATTTCTCTTAGTACGTGAGATCTTTAAACGTCTGATCAAGACTTGATCAAAACTGATCAAGACTTGATTACTTGAAGTAAATAGCTATTGACGGTGCAACAACGTAATGTTACATTTGAAGAGTGTACGCTCTATAACCAGTCAACAGTGATTATTTAAATCGGGTCCAAAATAAGTCGCTGAAAATGGCTCTGCAGGATTTTAAATCATGACTACTTCTGGCTAAATTAAAATTAATTATTTTCGATCCAGTTAGTAGTTGATAACGAGCAAATCTTATCTTGATGGATTGTGTGACCCATGCCTCCTAACATTCTCAGCATTACCACCATCGGTTTGTTCTTTCTTCCTCTGCTCATACCTAACTTTTGCCTACTTTTCAGGAGAGTATCGATACCTATTATATGCCCGGTGTAAAGTAAAATACACGTAATTTTGTAATCAGCTTTTTTAATGAATTAAAAATTTTCTCTGATCGCCAGAGTTTAATTTCAAAGACTGGTTATTGTTTCAGTGCAACCAAAAGGTATTTCATGATCATGTAGCATAATTCTCACGAGGAATGCACAGATAGTCGATTAAAAAAAAGGTTTTTCATGATAATTTGTCAGGAAATAAAGTCTACCTATGAAATCGGCTATAAAAGAAACGTAATTTAATTAAAAATGTAAATATATTTCTATGATCATTTATTATTTAGGGCACAATATTCTGATAACAGGTAGATCCTTTCCTGAAAAATAAAAGCAAATGTGCGCAAGGAAAGAGAGAAACGCAGCTATGCTTGATTTGGTCAGTGGTCACCCACCCAAATACTGACTACACCCGAAGGTGCTTAAATTCAGTGAAGAAATTTCGATGTTCGATTTGCCAGCTAAACCACGATTTTAGATTCAAGCACATAAAGCCGTTTTTGGCGATTTTTTAGCGCCAATGGAAATAATCCCCAAAGATCACATTTTTGACTCTATTTTTTCGACTTGGCGACCAATAAAGAAGTCCTTCCACGCCAAGCTCCCATAAAGTAGACATTTCAACTTTTGCAATTGTGTGAGTCTTGCACGGGAGAGGCGATATTTTCCCGGTTATTCAAACAGTTGCGTGTGTCTTTTTATTTTGAGCATCATATGAGCATGCACTGGGGAAACATTGGAAAGTCTCTCTGATGTCACGCTCTCCAGGGACTCGGCCAATGTTCTGCCCAGCGCAGATCTCTCGCCGGCTTTTTTACTTGATCTGCCCGTGACGTCACTATCTCGCATCTTCTTTAAAGTGACGATGGATCGTGAGCTCCTTTGGAATTGAACTCACAACTCCAACTCCACATTTAATTCCAATTTAAACATATAACTTCACATTTAATGATAATTTCTGTGACCACAATCACGGACGAGATATTAAACAACAGAACAAACGACATCAATGGGAAATTTTAGTAATGTTCGGCACTAGTTAACTAAAAGTAGTTGAAAAGTAGTTAACTACTAGTTGCAACTACTAGTTAACTAGTAGTTAACTACTAGTTGCAACTACTAGTTAACTAGTAGTTCAACTACTTTTGGTTTAGAGTAGTTGAACTAGTAGTTCAACTACTCTAGTAGTTCAACCCAGCAATTGACTTATAAATGCAACCCTTTTTGAAATCCTCTCTAGAAATTAGGGAGTTCAGGGTTTTCTCTCCTGGAAATTCCATCACTTTGAAAAGCGATTTTAGGCTAGGTTTACGAGGATTCTAGATGGTTTTCCTGCATTAAAAATTAGTAAGGCAATACTTAAAGTTAACGGCCCAATTTTGTGCTTAAAATATTGTTGTTCAGGCTAAGGGGGTTTAGAACCCTTAACCCCCCCTTATACGACACTGTACTGACCACAGACAATAAGAGACAAACCGGTCAATAGGCGGGGCTTATCCAGAGAGCTCAAGTGGCGCCTGCGACAAGCGGTACCGGCATTAATCGATTAATTTAATATTTTTTAATCGAAATCCTTATACATTTTTTTGTTGACGAAACTTGCAGTATTCGATTTCGAAAGTAAACATGAAGTTTGTGTAAATCGTTTAATCGTACTCTTTTAAATTGTTTGCAAGATTTATAAATCATTTTAACAGTGTCTTATTGCATTGAGGCACATCTTATCTCGTTTCTTCTCTATTTTGCAATCCATTGGAAAATCTGTGTTGCATTCTTGAACTTGATTTTTAAGCCTGATAGAATTTAGTATAATTCGCGTTAATTATAGGCGTATGTATTTAATTCAGATGAAAATGTGTACTAGTATTATATATTTTTATTGTCAAGAATTCATTTCAAATGTGCCTGGGATCTGGGATTCGTATTTGCAAAAGATGTGTTCGTTTAGATTCACGAGGATCGCAACTTCATTTACACATCATGTTTGTCTTAAAAGGCCAAGGGGTTATAACAAATATTTGTAGTTATTGAAATATGAGATTTAATAAAATCCTTTAGATTCATTATTTACTTGTGTGATTCTTGATTGCTTTATATTTAAGCTTGTATTTTTACAATCGAGTTTTTCATCATATGCGATCACGAAATTTTGTTGATGAACAAACCTTAATGATTTAATTTAAATTTTCTATTATAATAGCAAATTTTAAAAAATTGTTGAAAAAAAAGATATTTTTTAATTTTAAAAACCATTTAATCGCCAAAGGATCGCGATCCTGGTGATTATATGGTCGATGGATTACGTCTTCGCAAAACGTCTCCATGGTTGCCAGACCTATAAGCTTAACTGTAACCACAGTTATAGTGCAGGTACCGTGGGTTGAGGGCGTTCGTGTCGTAGGCCGCCCATTGACCGGTCTGTCTCTTATTGTCTGTGGTACTGACTAATAAATAGGGTGGGTCAAAAATATTTTTTTTACATTTTTCCAGGGGCACAGCTGCAAAAAAATGCCGAATGGTCTCAACTTAAAATGTGTGAAATATTAATCCATTAAGATAACTCTTTTTGCCTCCGGATTGACGTCAAAGTTTCGATTAATATAGTAATTTCATGTAAAAATGGACAAACAAAAATCGGGCTTTTACCTCGATTGAAGGAATCTGTCATGAATGTAAACGTGCAAATTGATATCATTGAAGACTATAAAGTAATTGAGTCGTCTAGTTTCAAAACCAGGTAGATCCATTTTCACACAGCTTTGATTAAAGGGTTGACCATTTGGCAAAGGTGAATCGGTCGCCAAATGGAAGACTAGTTGGTGATATATCACGGCCGGTCGCTATGTTTTACCACGACTCAAATAAGGATTAACCCAAGAAAAAGGATGTTATAACAAGTTATCACGATTTCAGTTTATTCCGCTGTCTCTGAGGTATGGTGCGCGCTCTGCATGCGGTACATACATATTTCTATCCCCGGTAATTATCTAATTTAATTCACTTAAGTGTTATCATTTTGTCGTGGTAAAACATGGCGGCCAGAACGGGTCACCGGCCGTGATATAGAGCCAACTTGTCTTCTATTTGGCGACCACGTCGACTCTTACTGAAGCTGTGCCAAAATGGATCTACCTGGTTTTGAAACTAGACGATTCAATTAAAAATGAAACCAGAGTTGAAATATTTTGAAGTATCACAATGATTAGAACTGGCAATCAAAGATTTCTTTCTGGAATCATAAAAATGTGCGAAACCTTTATTCCCGGTTGAATAGGATGGTAAAAACATTAAATTTAATAAAAATGGATATGTCAGAAGGTGGGTACCTTTTTGTGGGTTATAAGATTTCAACCCCCGGAGGATATTTGTATAATATTTAAATGTTGATAATTTCTTTGAAATTTCAGTGGCATATTACAGATAGTCCATCCCAAGTATCCTTATAGGAGTCCGAAATGTTAAAAAAATAAATTAAAAACATATTTTAATAGTCAAATTTGAAATATTTTCTTAGGAAGAGCGGTAGATCAGCGTTTTCAACTCAAAGCTCAGTATTATCCTCAAAATTTTTAAATTAGCAACATTAATTTTTTACTTGTATTTATTTCAGTACTTGTATTTATTTTAGACATTTAAATTTGCTATATTTAAACTTTTATGAACGCATAAGTGAATGCTAAGAAGCTATTTTGAGTCAATCCTCCCTCTAAAGAAGTATAATTTATGGGCCTGGGTTTTAATCTGTTGCTATAGAAAAAATTAGGTAAATCATTACTGAGGCAAATCTCATCATGATAGTGCTATTGCCTATAAACAAACTATCCATTAGACATTTGTTTCAGCATATTTTATGTGATCACATTTGGTTCCCAAGACCAGCCAATGAAATAACTGTCCGCTGAATTTTGAAAGCGTGACATTTATGAAAAATACAACTATTTCTACTTTTAAAATTAAAAAATATTGTTTTACACCGGCCATAATTGAGGAAGAATGTATCTCATCTACCAATATTTAAAATCTGCCACTGACAATCTACTGTTTGTTGGCAAAAAAGATCCTCCTATTCTACGCCTGTTTTGTTAATAGGTAATACATTATATTGCCACTTTGGAAATTGTTTTTTTGTATTAAAAATGCATAAATGTGTGACTAATATGATTAAAATTGCTTTTAAATACCCTTATATGTGAAATTTAATAATTATCGTCAAAAAAATTATTTATAAAATTTTTTAAAAGAAATGAAAAATAACATATTTTTTTTCCATTTGAGGCTAATCCGGAGGCCCAAAAAGAGTTATTATAATGGAATAATATTTCCCACATGTTAGTTTGAGAGCATTTGCACCTTTTTCTTGCTGTGCCCGTTAGAATTTGTAAAATTTTTTTTTGCCATAGGAAAAGGACCCACCCTACTGACTAATGTAATACAACTTAGAAAACTTTAACCCTTTATTTACCGCATTATGATTCGCTGCAATTTTTTTCGTGCAAATACTTTTTTTGAGTCACTTAATTGAAAATTAAGGGATATACATAAATAAAATAATCATCTTTGGAAAATTGAATCCGCTAGAGCCAATTACTTAAATTGATACTTTTGGGTACTGTCAGTACACGGAGTGCTAAAATAGTCTCTTAATACAAGAAAAACATAACTTTTTTTTATCGCGGTAATAAGTCTTAAAAAAATAATACACTTAACTTTTGACTTTAACTACTTTTTTGCGGGAACAAAAATGACAATCATGTGAATCCGATCGAAATGGCAGCTAAACTTACAACTTCAGTTAAATCTATTCGCATTTCCCGCTAAAATACTCATCTTAGAGCCTTCGCTGCTTTTTATCCTGGAAGAGGATAACTGAAAGAGTGTTCCTGCAAATTATCGTCAATATATTCGCAAGGATGGTTATTCTATGCAATTTTAAAGTTGGCGGTACTTGTAAGTACCGTCGGTAAATAAAGGGTTAAGACACCAAAACCTGTATAGCTATCAAAAATTGGCGAATCTTTAGCCATGATATTTTTGCTACAGGTAAGAAAAAGTAATCGAAAATTTGGGGGAAAATATCTTATGAAATTAAATAGACTAGTTAACTAGTAGTTAACTACTTAGTGAAATAAACAACTACTAGTTACAACTACTTCCAAGAAAAAGTAGTTAACTAATAGTTACAACTACTTTTGCCCAGACTAGTTGGTAGTTAACTACTTTTTGACCAGTAGTTGCCGAAAACTAAATTTTAGTTACTGTCAGGGAAAGTTTGCAACCATAAGGAAAAGGTTTCCTTGATTTTGGAAAAAGCAGAGATTAAGAAATTAAAATGCAGTCTCCATACAAAGTTCTAATTCCAATGAGAATAGCTCGTTTCCTTTAGTTCCCACCCACCCTGTTGATTGACAGCTGGAGGTACCGCAACGCCACTATGGGATAACTGTAGAACTATTTTAGTAAAATCGCGCTTTGGACTCTTTGAATTATCTTTACCCTGTGATCAAACCTGCCAATTTCCTCAGGAAATTTTATAACTTCCCATTCCCGTTTATAAAAACCCCTAGCTTGTTAGGAGTGCATTTCCGGCACCCTGTTCCTAGGTGATTCTGAGTCGTAGAGATGTGTCCTACCCCTCCTAGAAGTTATGAAAAACTTATCTGAAACACCTTGTAAAGCGTTCAGAACTCAAAGTGTGTTATATATTTAGTATTTTTGTTTCCTTATACTAGGAATTCCTGAAACTTTTTCGAAGAAAAATGCTTTATATATTTTAACTATTCAAAGAAAGAAGTGATGTACAAAAATCTAACAATGTATAATTAGAAATTCGAAAAGACACTCTGATTAACAATACAGAATTATTTTACTCTTTCAAAAAATATCTATTTGACTGCAATTTGTTTGAAGCGTTTTCCTTTTAAATGGATTAGTGCTAAAATATCCCTCAATTTTTTGTGATATATCATCAGCTGGAAAATAAATAAGCACATTTCTATTAGAATTTAGTTGGCGCATAATGTCCTAATATGGGTCATGCGCCATAAAACACCAACTAACCAACCAACCTATTAGAATTTAAATTTAAATATCCTGGTTGACTTTGATGTATGTATAATTTCAATTCAAAGTTATTGGGATGCAAAATAAAATTTTAAGTCTTGATAATTTTCCTTCGGCTATTTTCTCTGAATAATTTACTCTCTTCCCTATTAAGGAATGCTCATTAGGGTGGGCCGAGAAAAACATTTTACTTTATTTTGAAACGCTATACCTTGGAAAACTTGCCTCTGGGGTAGAGAAGTAAAATGCAACACAAAAATTTTTAAAATCGGTTAAAAATTGCAATAGCACATTGAACCTAAAGTTTGAAAAAATTAGGCAATTTTCATAACTTTTCAAAAAAAATCAAATTAAGTCAAATTACTTCTATAAAACGTACCTAAAGGCATATATTAGAAGAAAAATGTAGAGAAAATATATTTAATTGAAAAAAGGTGGTATTTTACAATTTATTGGTAGTATATAACATCTTAAAAATACACGTTTTTACCAGAAATCCACATATTTCGTATAAAACAAAAAAAATGTGAAAAACAATTTTTTATTAATATACTACCTTGCTAGCTATCACTCACCAACCCCCTTAACAGTTAAACCGTTTTTTTTACAAATCGCTTCGCGATCGGAGCTCGCTGGTTGCACAACAAAACCGCATTATCAATATCTCTCGCCGAAAAAAAATTATTTTTTATTTTGAAACGCTATACCACGGAAAACTTACCCCTAGGGTAGGGAAGTATAATGCAACAAAAATTTTTTAATCGGTTAAAAATTGCATGCACATTGAACCTAAAATTTGAAAAAAAAATGCCATTTTCATAACTTAAAAAATCAAATTAAAACCAATATTAAAAAGGATCTAAAGGCATAAATTAGAAGAAAACTCTTAAGATATTTAATGGAAAGAAAGTTGATATTTTACAATATAAGGTTGCACTTGGCATTTCGCCTTTTTTTTAAATCGCATTTTTCCATTGAATTAAAAAGTTACTTTTCAGATGTTGCATAGTTTGATGTGAAATAAAATGTAGTTCTTCACTGGTTAGTAACTTCTTTTGGTAGTTAGAAAGAAAATTTGCTTGAAAAATTTGGCATAGAAGATCTTGAAAGAAAAGTAGTTATAAACCCATCTCTGGCATTCATACCAACGATTTTTCGTGATGCCTCCTGTTACCAATTTTGGACAACGTTCCACTGTTTGTTTGTGTGTGACATGGGAATCTGTCAAAGTTCCAGTCATCTGCTGTTTCATTAGATTTTATCATAGATAATATCTCTTGATTGGTGAATCTTCGTAGTATATGTGGGGGGAGAGAAGCAGTATTCCAGCTAATCATTTTTAATATGGTCTGTACCTTGCAAATTAAGTTTGCGGGAGGGAAACTAACTGACTTTCTTTTAGAAGCTTAGTTTCTAGCCTTAATTCATCTTCTGAAACCTAACTCCCTTCCCTTTTATCTACGATTATGCTCAAAAGAAAGTTTTTAGGATGAGCAAAAAAGGCATTTCAATCAATCACTGGGTCAATGATTTCTAATAATTTTTCTTAACTTTTTCTTATATTACCTTATAGTGCAACCTTATATTGTAAAATATCATCTTTCTTTCCATTAAATATCTTAAGATTTTTCTTCTAATTTATGCCTGTAGATACTTTTTATAAAAGTTATTTGATTTAATTTGATTTTTAAGAGTTATGAAAATATAATTTTTTTTTTCAAATTTTAGGTTCAATGTGCTGCATGCAATTTTTTAACTGATTTTAAAAATTTTTGTTGCATTTTACTTCTCTACCTCAGGGGCAAGTTTTCCTTTGTATAGCGTTTCAAAATAAAAAATAATTTTTTTCGGCGAGAGATATTGATGAGGTTTTGTTGTGCAACCAGCGAGCTCCGATCGCAAAGTGATCTGTAAAAAACGGTTTAATTGTTGAGGGGGTTGGTGAGTGATAGCTAGCAAGGTAGTATATTAATAAAAAATTGTTTTTCACAATTTTTTTGTTTTATACGAAATATGTGGATTTCTGGTAAAAACGTGTATTTTTAAGATGTTATATACTACCAATAAATTGTAAAATACCACCTTTTTCAATTAAATATATTTTTTCCACATTTTTCTTCTAATATATGCCTTTAAATACGTTTTATAGAAGTAATTTCATTTAATTTGATTTTTTTTGAAAAGTTATGAAAATAGCCTAATTTTTTCAAACTTTAGGTTCAATGCGCTATTGCAATTTTTAACCGATTTTAAAAATTTTTGTTGCATTTTACTTCTCTACCCCAGAGGCAAGTTTTCCGCGGTATAGCGTTTCAAAATAAAATAAAAAGTTTTTTTCGGACCACCCTATTGCTCATAGTTTGATATAAACTTTTACTGTATTATTCGGTGTTTTTTGGACCACAATTGGAACTCACTGACCAAAGCTACCTTATGTTGGCTTTCAGATACTCTTATTACTGAACTATAGGCTAGCTGTGCAAATGAGTAATGATAAAACGAAAACAACGATTATTTTGCAATAATAAACGTTTCATTCGTTTCATTATTACTCTTCTCTTCTTCATTAGAAGAGTACGCTGTTTATGCATTCCTAAAGAAGGACGAAACAGCTCAACCCTTTCAGGTTTTCAGGAAACGGATACTGCTTTCTCTCCAAGATGGACGAGTAGAGTTGAGTTGAGAATTTTCTGAAGCCGGCGTTCTCAAAGAAGCGCATGGATGTCAGCTTCCCAGGGCACATATATTAAGAAAATTAGCATAGCTCTCTTTCCTGTGCAACAGGTTTACTGGTTCAATTTCATTTAATATTCACGGCTAAGGTGTTTACGCTAATTTCGCATATACTTCGTCGGATCACCATGGGTCCTTTTGAGTCCGCTAACTGTAATTAAGAGCCGTTGCCAACAGCAGGGACGTAATTATATGCCCGACATTCATACTTAGTGTCACTGATCTTGACAAATGATGTTTGTGTGCGCCCATAGCAAGGAAACCGGAGTTTTGGCTTCTTGTAAGTCAACGAACGTTTTTTTCCCTTTTGAAAGGGTCTGTTTTCAGTTTTAGATTATGTGATCGTCTGCCTTGGTCAGTGGGGAAAGTTGCTATTCACTTGTGGCAGAAGGTGACCTTCGATCATTACCACTCTGTAACCCTTTATCTACTGCATTATGATTTCCTGCAATTTTTTTCGTGCAAATATTTTTTTGAATCACTAAATTGAAAATTAAGGGATATTCAAAAATAAAATAATCATGATTGGAAAATCTAATCCACTAGAGCTATTTAATTAATTTGATACTTTTGAGTACCGTCAGACAGTGAGGGATAAATTATTATCACAATACAAAAGAAACATATTACTTTTTATCACAGTTTTAAGTTACACACACTTTCCTTATTTGAATTTAACTGCTTTCGAGGGGAAAAAATGACAATCATGGAAATTCTATCAAGATGGAGGCTGAAAGCACGACTTCAGTTTTAAATCTATTCACATTTTTCACTAAAATACTCATCACAGAACCCGTGCTGACTTTTTTTTTCTGGAAGAGGAAAACTGGAGTGTTACTGCAAAGTATCGTCAGTATATTCGTAGGGATGGATATTCTATGTAGTTTTAAAGTTGGTGAATTTCCTCTTTCAATCATTCATTTATCCTTCAATCTCTTAATTATCTTTCGGAATCAGATTTTCTCCATTATGTATTTCTCTCTCTCCCATTCGCCATCTTCTAATTGTCCTCTTTCTATTATTCATTTATCCTTCATTCTCTTAATTCTCTTTCGGAATCGGATTTTCTAAATTATTTATTTCTCTCAATTTCTCTCTCTCGCATTCGCCATCTTCTAATTGTCCTCTTTCTATCATTCATTTATCATTCATTCTCTTAATTCTCTTTCGGAATCAGATTTTCTCCATTATTTTTTTCTCTCAATTTCTCTCTCTCGCATTCGCCATCTTCTAATTGTCCTCTTTCTATCATTCATTTATCCTTCAATCTCTTAATTCTCTTTCGGAATCGGATTTTCTCCGTTATTTATTTCTCTCACTCCCATTCGCCATCTTCTAATTGTCCTCTTTCTATTATTCATTTATCCTTCATTCTCTTAATTCTCTTTCGGAATCGGATTTTCTAAATTATTTATTTCTCTCAATTTCTCTCTCTCGCATTCGCCATCTTCTAATTGTCCTCTTTCTATCATTCATTTATCCTTCATTCTCTTAATTCTCTTTCGGAATCGGATTTTCTCCGTTATTTATTTCTCTCACTCCCATTCGCCATCTTCTAATTGTCCTCTTTCTATCATTCATTTATCCTTCAATCTCTTAATTCTCCTTCGGAATCGGATTTTCTCCATTATTTATTTCTCTCAATTTCTCTCTCTCGCATTCGCCATCTTCTAATTGTCCTCTTTCTATCATTCATTTATCCTTCAATCTCTTAATTCTCTTTCGGAATCGGATTTTCTCCGTTATTTATTTCTCTCACTCCCATTCGCCATCTTCTAATTGTCCTCTTTCTATTATTCATTTATCCTTCATTCTCTTAATTCTCTTTCGGAATCGGATTTTCTAAATTATTTATTTCTCTCAATTTCTCTCTCTCGCATTCGCCATCTTCTAATTGTCCTCTTTCTATCATTCATTTATCCTTCATTCTCTTAATTCTCTTTCGGAATCAGATTTTCTCCATTATTTTTTTCTCTCAATTTCTCTCTCTCCCATTCGTCATCTTCTAATTCTCCTCTTTCTATCATTCATTTATCCTTCAATCTCTTAATTCTCTTTCGGAATCGGATTTTCTCCGTTATTTATTTCTCTCACTCCCATTCGCCATCTTCTAATTGTCCTCTTTCTATCATTCATTTATCCTTCAATCTCTTAATTCTCCTTCGGAATCGGATTTTCTACATTATTTATTTCTCTCAATTTCTCTCTCTCGCATTCGCCATCTTCTAATTGTCCTCTTTCTATCATTCATTTATCCTTCAATCTCTTAATTCTCTTTCGGAATCGGATTTTCAATCGTATCTATATCTCTCAATTTCTTTCTCTCTCATTCACCATCTTCTAATTGTCCTCTTTCTATCATTCCTTTATCCTTCAATCTCTTAATTCTCTATTGGAACCGGTTTTCTCCATTATTTATTTCTCTCAATTTCTCTCTCTCACATTCGCCTTCTTCTAATTGTCCTCTTTCTATCATTCATTTATCCTTCAATCTCTTAATTCTCTTTCGGAATTGGATTTTCTCCATTATTTGGAGGGCTTAGAATTAAAATGGACCAAGTCCACTTTTTGTCATTTTTGAGTTAGCAACGCTATAACATGCACCAACTATGTAAAATTTCAGTGCAATAGTGAACCAAGTCCTAGTTCTGATAATATCCGCTTGGCAGCAGCAAGTTCTGTTGCGTTAACATGTAATTTTGCTATGAAGCTTTAACTTTAAACGTCTGTAGCTCAAAAGTAGCTAAAGGGGACTTGGTTCATTTCTATTCTGATTCCTCCATTTATTTCTCTCAATTTCTCTCTCTCCCAGTCGTCATCTCCTAATTATCCATTATTAAAATCCGATTCCAAAAGAGAATTAATAGATTGAAGGATAAATGAATGATAGAAAGAGGACAATTAGAAGATGGCGAATGGGAGAGAGAGAAATTGAGAGAAATAAACAATGGAGAAAATCCGATTCCGAAAGAGAATTAAGAGATTGAAGGATAAATGAATGATAGAAAGAGAACAATCAGAAGATGGTGGATTAGAGAGATAAATTAAAAGGAATAAATATTGGAGAAAATCCGATTCTGAAAGAGAATGAATGATAGATTAAGTAATGTGATAAAAAAGAATAAAGAAATGAATGAGAGATAAAAAATGAATTAGAGGAATTATAAGGAAAATTAATTTGATAGAGATTGACTTTAAACCCTTTCAGTCCTAGCCTCAATGGCAATCTCGGGCGGCATAGGATTGAAAGGGGTTAATAAAATAGTGTTAAATAAGATAACTGTTTCGGAAATAAATAAGTAGGGTGAATAAGAGAGAAATAATAACGGACGGAGGGCGGATAATAAAAGAGAAAGGATAAATGAGAAATTAAAATATAAAAATATAGTAACAAAGAACGAGGAAGACAATGAAAGATAGAATAAGAGGGAGAAAACTAATAAAAGAGTAGAAGATAGTTGGAAAGAGATAGTTAGAAAAAGAGAGAAACCCCATTTTAATTATCTGGAACGCCGTTTCAACGTATAAGTCGCTGCTTAAAAGCATCTTTCCCACCCATCCCTAGCTGCTCTCTGCTTTGCCCCAGTATGCTTCGGAACAGGAGCTCGGGATTCCGAATTTCTCTTTCTGTCCGAAACTCGTTTTCCCGTGATGGATCAGTTGGAGCACTTCGCTCCCTTTCTCCCTCCTTCTCTCTTAGTGGAGAGATCTCGTCTTGAATTAATCATGATTGCAAGTTTAACGACATTGACATCCAAGTGAATTAATTTGGTGGCTGCCGACAAAAATTGGTTTCGGTGTCAAAGCCACCAAAACGTTTATCGGAGATTTTTTTTATCTTCTGAGTTCCGAAACTGACTTAATCAGATGGGTTTTTATGGGAAAGAGAAACTTATTTGATACACACCGGTTCGTAATCACTCTTGTTTGATTATTAGTTTCAAGTACTCATGGGCGTATTTTTTTCTCATCAATATTTCATGAAAGATTCCATTATTATTAGTTCACTACTTATGCGAGTGTTTACAACAATTCTATGTTCATTAAGACGTCTGGGGTTAATTATATGGTAGATGCTTTCTATAAAATTCATAATTTGGTGCAGATTTTTCAATGTCAAATTTTAAGTTATTTGATTTCTGTTGTGTTTGAAAGTTTTTTTTATTAATGATATCAAAATAGCGAAACTTAATGTGATGCATGTTGATGCCTTTAATTATTTTAAGAGAGAGAATAATTAAGAACTTTTCAATACATGAATTAGCTCGTTAATTATGAACAAAACCTTTATGCTTCGTAAACTTGGACGATTTTTTGCATTCGTTAGCCATTATTATAATTCAGTGGTTTCATGAAATAGTGTTTAATTTTGATTTATCATTTTTTGAAAAATTTTACTCATTTAGAAGGACATAGTTCATTTTATAAATTGAAAAATTGAGTACTACTAACTATTGATATTCTAATTCCAGCGGTTTATTTAAACATTAAAGGATTCAATGTTTTCAATAAAAAATTGTATAAAACATAACATTTAATAACATAACTAAAAATTGTATTTTCCCAACCTGCAACAAGTGCAACAACTAAAACTTCCTCTCTGGATCATATCTTAAACTGCCTGGGTTTAGGATTGGAAGACCTAATATCATCTCCACTTCTAGTGATTGACTTTGCTAGAATACATTGAATCATGGATCAGATCTAGCTGTTGCTAGATCATGAAGGATTAGTAACAACAACAAGAACATAAAACATAACTATTTCTAAAACTAAGTAAATTTTTACCGGTTTACCTAGTAAAAATTGTGTGTAGAAACTGTAATTTATGCTGAAAATCTAATGGTATGGTTTTACTATATATAATATAACCTTGAGGGCTTAATTGGGATAAATCCATTGATGTAAAATTTTCGGTCACCTGTAAGAGTCAATTTGACTCCTTGGTGTCTCATACGTGTATTTTTGACATTTTCCCTTATATTTTTTGTTTTGACCTTAACTATGTAATGTATATATATTAGTAAAAAATAAATTTTTATTTTATTTGATTTGATTTGATTTGAATTGCAAACCAATGTCAAAATTTTAGCTGGTATTGTACAGGGCATACCTCGGCTAACTTCAATATTTGAGGAGATATTAGCAAGTAATAATAGAACTTTACAGACTGCAAAAATGAAAAGTTCACAATTTTGGAATTTTTTCCGTGTTATCATGTATAATTAATCTAATAATTTGATTGTTAGTAATACATCAAACAAACTTGGAAATTTTAGAACTTTTTTCTTTCCTTTTTTTAGTCCTATTGCTAGTGTGCTATTTTCACTTGCTAATGCGCGTTTTTATAATAATACCAACCAATCATACGCAGATGATACTGTTTTGGTTTACTCAGCTCAAAATTATATTACATTAGAAAGAAATATAAACTCGGATTTAATAAAACTAAAGGATTGGTTTCAAAGTAATGATATTTCAATAAATAGACATAGGAATAGCCAAGACCTTAAATATCATGATTGTTTAAATACTATGAATTGCAATTGTCTAAATATTGAAAGAGTGGAAAGTTTTAAATACCTAGGATTAAATATTGATCAAAATTTAAAATTTAGCACACATATCCAATATTGAAGGAATAAACTTCGATATAACTTATATTTATTTTATCATCTAAAAAATTACGAAGACAGATCCTTTTTAAATATTTTATACAGCTCATGGATTCAATCAAAGTTATGGAATTATTTTTTGGGCAGATGATTATATGAAAAATTTAGTTCCATTAATAAATTTACAAAAACGAATATTCAAACATATTGATGATAATCAGCAAAATAATTTCCTATCTTCAAAAAACTGCATTGCTTTAGATTATTAATTTTTATTCATGACAATATAAATTCATATGAAAGTAATATTACCCAATATAATTTAAGAAAAACACCTTTATTAAAAATTCCTAATCCACATAATGAAATAATGCACAAGAGTTTTTTGTATCAAGGTCCACTTCTTTATAATCAACCCCCATATTATTTAACCTCAAATACAAACAAGATATTTTTTAAGAAAAATTTGTTTTTATTTACACTGGTGTTCAAAATTAAGAGACTTTGCACATTTTTTCGATTTTTCCAGATCTACTGGATAGATTTTGGTGAAATTTGGCATGAATATAGGTTGATATATAACCAAATAAATAATCATTCAAAAACTGCAATATACACGCATGCGCAGAAGTAATAACCTCCAGAGTTGAAATGTATGAAATAGCGGTTCCAGAATAGAGCAAAATAGTGGGTTTATAAGGGGTATGACACCCTCCCACTATCATGCATGCCTCCTTGAGTGATTTTATAGCATGAATAAGGCAGATAGTAAAATTTCCTGGTCACTAAGCTTACTTTCTCAGAAACCCCGTTTTGGGGATCTGAAGGGTATGTGGAGGGGGGTAGCGAGGCAACTGCCTTATATAGAGTCCCTCAAACCTCCTCTAAAGTGCGGAAGTCTTTAAATCTGGTTGCTTATTCCATATGGCGAATATCTTCCGTTTGAATGAAAATTGCTAACCTGATGAGCTCCATTAAGTGAAGGATTTCTATCGATTGAAAAGAAATTATGACCGATAGAACCCCCCAAAATGTGAATAAAGGTCTCTAAGATATCAACACAATACCTTCAACCATGATTTTCTCCTTTCGAAAGATGTAGGGGGTTTGGCATAGACTTAACAAATCTCCATTCCATAATAGTCAGTTTCTCCTACATTAAAGGACTGACATAGCATTCTGGTTCTTTCCACATGAGTTTGCATCGAGAATCAATGGTTTAATTGATTTGAGACCTAACAGAGAGAAAAATATTCACCCTTTGAATTTTACCTTATTAAAGCCAATTTTTGCATATTTTTGACAAGTTGCAGATCCCTCCCTGCCTTTGAAAGAGGAACCCTGAGAGTTTCAGGTAATGTGTTGATATCTTGGAGACCTTGTTCACCTTTTGAGGGGTTCTATCGGTCTTAATTTCTTTTCAATCGATAGAAATCCTTCACTTCATGGAGCTCAACAGGTTAGCAATTTTTATTAAAACGGAAGATATTCATATATAAGGCAATTGCATCTCGCTACCCCCCTCCACATACCCTTCAGGGCCCCAAAACGGGGTTTCTGAGAAAGTAGGCTTAATGAACAGGAAATTTTATTATCTTCCTTATTCACCAGTGGCGGCTCGAAGGTAAAATTATAAGGGGTGCTGCTCCGACGGTACCAAATTGGCAACGTATTTTAAGCGTTATTAACGCCAATAAATCCCTAAAAAAACTTAGAAATGGTTAAAAGATGCCATGATCAGATTTATAAGTACAAAGTAGTATTAGTAAACCTGATTCAAAGTCTTCACTGACAGTAACATGAGGTAAGAGGACATCCATAAATTAAGTGAGGTCAAAAAGGGGGGAGGGGCTAGGAAAAATCTCACCAAGGGGGGAGGGGGGTCGATTAAAATCTTAAGTAAACTTTTTAAGTTAGAAATTGTACGATTTTCTTTCATTTTTAAGTATGAGAAAGGAATATATGAGAAGGAAGGAGAATAATTATTTTTAAAGGTTGTAGGTAAATCTCACGTGGGGGGGAGGGGGTCCAGCAAAATCTCACTAAATCTCACCAAGGGGGAGTCCAGATTTTGGAAAAAACACCTCACGTAATTTATGGATGTCCCCTAATGCCATGCTTCACTTTTTCTATCAAACTAAAACGTGGAAAAAATCAAATAGAAAAGATGGGAACAATATAAAATTTCGATTTCACACTTAATAAAGCATTCAAAAACTGTGACTTACCTATATTTAGCTGATTATTATGAATAGGAAGAATCAAAGATGAAGTCTATTTCATTTAGTATCTCAAAATCAAATGAAACGAAAATCAACATTTCGAATTCAATTTGTTCATTATAAAAAGAAATAAAAACTTGGCTGCAAAAAGTAAACATAAATCTTTAATGACTAGAAAAGAAAAAAAAAGCAATAAATAACAAAATTAAAACAGAATTGGAGTGAGATAAGCTAAAAAGCCAATGTGATTTATTAGTAGTAGAAATCTAATATTTTTTCAAGATATAAAGCTATCATTCTTTTGGTCGGGGCTGCTGAAAAGCAGCCCCTTTTCTCCTAACAGATTCGCATGCTAAATTCTTGATATTTTCATTTGATATGATGGAGCTATTGTTTTATACCACGATTGGTATATCTGTGGGGGCTGATCGACCCGGAAAGAAATCTGTTGGCGAGACGGCATAGCAGAGAATTATTAATTGAAAAAGGATTATACAGGACAAAGATTAAAGGGGAAATAGATAATTTTTTAAATATTGTAAGCAAATAAAAATTAGAATTTCGGGAAATTTTGGTTGGGGGTGCTGCAGCCCCGCAGCCCCTATGGACGAGCCGCCACTGTTATTCACTAGGGTGGGTCATTTTCCTATGGCGAAAAAAAATTTTACAAATTCTATCGGGCACAGCAAGAAAAGGGTGCCAAATGGTCTCAAACTAACATATGTAAAATATTATTCCATTATAATAACTCTTTTTGCCTCCGGATTGGCCTCAAATAGAACAAAAATATGTAATTTTTCATATTTTTTTTAAATTTTATAAATTAAATTTTTTTGTCGATAACTCTTAAAAGTTCACAAATAAGGGTATTTAAAAGCAATTTTAATCACTTTAGTCACCTTCATGCATTATTAATACAAAAACAACTGCGAAAGTGGCAATATAATATGCTATCATATTAACAAGATCCGTAGAATATGAATATCTTTTTTGCCAACAAACTGTGGATGGTCAGTGGTACAAATTTTAAATATTGGTAATTCATATACATTCTTCCTCAAGTTTGGCTAGTATAAAACGGTATTTTTAATTTTTCAAAATAAAAACAGTTGTATTTTTCATAAATATGCCGTGCTTTCGAAATTCAGCGGACAGTTATTTCACTGGATCGTCTTGGGATCCAAATATGATCGCAAAAATATGTTGAAACAACTCAGGAATGGATAGTTCAATCATGGCAATATCAGTTATGATTCGCTCAGTCATGATTTACCTAATTTTTTGCTATAGCAATAGACTGAAACCCAGGCCCATGAAATTATACTTCTTTGAGGATTTACTCAAAATAGCTTCTTAGCATTCCCTTATGCGTTCATAAAAGTTAAAATATCGCAAATTTAACTGTTAAGGATAATTACAAGTAAGTTTTGAAAAGTAATGTTACTTATTTAAAAACTTGGGGGGTAATACTGAGCTTTAAGCTGAAAACTGGAATCTTCCACTCTTCTTAAGAAAATATTTCAAAATATGACTTAAAATGTGGTTTTAATTTATTTTTGGACATTAGGGAATCATGGGGACACTTGGGAGGGACTATTCCTAATATGCCAAGAAATTTGAAGGAAATCCCAGCTTTTAAACTATTATCCAAATGTTTTCCTTGGGGATGAAACCTATAACCCAAAAAAGGTACCCACCTTCTGACATATCCATTTTTATTAAACAATTTAATGTTTTTACCATCCTACTCATCCGACAATAAAGGTTTCGCACATTTTAATGATTCCAGCAAGAAATTTTTGATTGCCAGATCTACCATTGAGATATTTTAAAATATATTGTATTACAACTCAAGTATTTCAACTCTGGTTTCATTTATTATTATTTTATAGTCTTCAATGATGATTTTTATACCATTGTGCACATTTATATTCATGACGGATTTGTGGAATCGTGATAAAGGCTTGATTGCTGTCCAGGATTACCAAAATCTCCTGAGCTCTGAAGGACTTATTTTTTTAATTGAAGATATAACTCGCCCCCAATCGAATTCGTGTATAGATCACATTTTACTTCGAACTACCGACATCAATCATAAATCTGCAATTTATACTCATGAATTAACAGACCATTATCCAATAATATGTAAATTAAAATTTAGTACTCCTGTACAAGAAGAACCATCTAGTTTTTTATATTCAAGTGTAAATTATGATCAAATAACAAATTATTTATCTAATTTTAAGTTTCATATAAATCCAAATTGTAGTGTAAATTACTTATACGATCATTTTTCAGGTGTTTTAAGAAATGTTCTAAATAACTGTAGACGTTACTTTGGACAGCATAGGGGTAAGATCAATAAAAAGTGGATTGATGTTGAGATTTTAAAAATGATAAAAACCAAAGAAAAACTGTACAAGAAACACAAAAAATATCCCTTTGATGCTGTTCATGAGCTGAACTATAAAGATTTTCAAAAAAACTTGAAGGCAAAAATCAAAACTACAAAACATAATTACTTCCTATCAGAATTTTTAAAATGTCATAATTCTAAGAAACAATGGGAATTTGTCAATAAGATCACAAATTCAAAGAAAAAGGATAATAAACCTTTATTTGAGGACAACAAAGACCTTGCAGATGACATAAATAATTTTTTTGTAAATATAGGAACTTATAAAGGTTTCGTTCGGAGTAATAATCACAAAACATATTTAACCAGTCAATTAAACTCATTTTACCTAATAGAAACAAATGATTTTGAGATGCAGAAAATAATATTTTCTTTAGACGATAAAAAATCGTCTGGCTATGACAGAATAACTTCCAAAATTTTGAAAATTGCAGCTACTTATCATATCTCTATTTTTACTAAAATTGTTAATTTATCCCTTTCAACTGGATGCTTCCCATCGTCCCTGAAAACAGCGCTGGTTGTCCCCATTCATAAGTCAGGCAATATTAATGATTTCACAAATTATAGACCTATATCTTTGTTACCAATATTCTCTAAAATAATAGAAAAAATTGTCCACTCTAGACTATATAACTATCTAAAGACATATAAAATAATTTCAGGAAATCAATTTGGTTTTTTACCTGGCCTCAGCACTACTGACGCACTCTTAGAATTCTCAAAATTTACTTATAGCAGTATTGATAAAAGTAAAAAGACGGCAGCTATCTTTCTAGATATTTCAAAAGCCTTCGATAGTGTTAACCATGATATTTTAATAGATAAACTTTATTATGTTGGGGTTCGCGGTACTGCGCTTGACTGGTTTGTTTCATACTTAAAAAATCGAAGGCAATTTGTCAAAATTGGTTTTTCAAAAAGTAAACTTCTAAATATAAAATCTGGGGTACCTCAAGGTTCAATTCTTGGCCCATTGTTGTTTACAATTTATATGAACGATTTTTGCAAATTAAAATTAAATGGAAAAATTATAAGTTATGCAGATGACACAGTGATTTTATATTCATGTCCTAACAATCAAACTCTAGTCCGACTTATTAATGAAGATCTTCTAGTTATAAGGTACTGGTTTAATGCTAATAAGCTAACTTTAAATATAAATAAAACCAAATTAATAAACTTTAGCATCTACGGCCCGCCAAATCAGATTTCTGTCATTTTTCATTGCACTGACTGTGATACTGTAAATTGTACATGTACTCCCCTTCAACAAGTTTTAAGTGTAAAATATCTGGGTTTACACGTCGACTCAAACCTAAAATGGAAAACACATGTTAATTATCTAACCAAAAAATTACGATACATTCTTTACAAATTATATTACGTAAAACAATACATAAACAAAAGTTTTTCTTTACAGTTATACCATTCTTGGGTAAATTCCATTCTGAGTTACGGTCTGGTAATCTGGGGAGGTGATTATCTCGGAAACATAAATCCCGTTGTAAAAATTCAAAACAAAATTGTCAGATTTTTTGGAGATTATCAATCTCCCACCATCGATCTTTACAAAAGTCTTAATATTTTTCCTATTCGATATCTTTTTTGTTATAAAACCATTATTTTCTTTTCTACACATAAAAATAGCATAGAATTAAGAAGCTCAAACTACAATTTACGCTCTAAAAACAATTATGTAGTTCCGAAAGCAAATAAAGAAATTCTTCATAAAAACTATGTTTATTTATCTCCCAAACTACACTGTAAAAACAAAAGAGTATTAAAACACCATTATTACACCTATTTCGAGAGTAGAGACATTAATTGTGATGTAATTGAACACTACATAAGGTGTCAACTACAAATATAGTGTAAGCATAGTATTAGAATGGTTTTGTAAGAATTAAAAGGTATTACGTCTCCCTTTTTAGATTCAAAAAACACCCCAGAAACGCCATACACTGAGAAATGCTACTCTATCTCTGGTGTTGTCTGGCGTAGTATCCAAATCGACTAATCGAACACCACCAAACCAAACTGGCATCACAGCGTCAGTAGTCATCCACGTTAGGGTTAGCATCTATGCTTGATGCATCCCTTGTTATATAAAAATATTATTGTCTGCTTTTTTTATAGTATGTACTGTTTCCGTTCTCAGTTTGATTTGATTCTGACCTCGCCCCTGGGTGTATTTTCCTCCTCTGTGTCAGTTGTCAGTAAATATCCTATTTAGTCTGTCTTACTTGACGAAAGTTTATAATGATCATCCTTGAGATCAAGTGCCAAACCGGAAAATATATGTAACTAAATCAACATCAACAAGATATTTAGTCAACCAACCGGTAAGTAATGTTATTTTATCTGAATTCATGACATTATTTTCCACGTATTAATATATTACCATTAGTTTAGAGACTTGGTTTGATCAAGTTCGTCAGGACAGTTTTAAACATTGTTTACATTATAGTATTGACATTGTTGTTGACATTGTAGAGTGATATGCATTTGTGCTAATGGTTTTAAGTTTTGTACTTTTATGCTTATCGTTTTGGTGGTAAAAATAAGAACACGAACATGATATTTTTGGCTATTTTTAAATAGGTAGAAGAATAGTTAAGGGTTAAATTCATCGGTCGCGACCGATCCGTCAGACTTAGTTTAGGTCGGATGTTTTCCTGCTCATATTTCGTCAAAAGATTAAGAATGTAAAAAAAGCTTTCCTATTTTAACAGGTCTTCTCATATATGTGAAGGGACCTGGTTTTTCGGAATTGAAAGAAAAACTTAATTTTGTAAATTCCAAATTTTTTTCAAATTTTGTTCTTTGGCTATAGAAGTCTAAGTGAAAACTATTTGAGCTAAAACTTAATGAAATTTCCTCAAAATAGGAATTAAAAAATATATATAAACTAATTATTAGGTATTAGTATAAAAATAACTTGTTACTGTGTGAACTATTGTTTACGGTTAATTTATTTCCCCAATCGATTCGACAGGCTAAGGTTTCGCGCTTATAGCTTGAATGGTTGGTAATATTTACCCTCGTCGTTGTTAGATTAGTTTTTTTCTCAGCTTCTGCTTTTATTAATGTCTTTTAGAATTGATGAGGAGAGTCTTTACCTATTGTGAAATGCCCTTGTTTTGCGAAATTGTAAAAATTCACATAATTTTGGAAATTTAAAATAAGCGTTAAATAGTGTTCGAGCAGATTCGTGTTTTTGAGTAAGTAGGGAAATATGGTCCTGCTGTGTTGAAATTGTAAAATATTTAATGGGTTGAATGGCTTTTTAATTATTTCAGAGAAATTCCAAAAAGTTTTTAAGATGTTGAAACATGGATCTGACTTTTGAATATTGCTTCCCACTTTTTATGAACAAATTCAATGCGACTCACAACCTCATCTTCAGTCAATTTCCCGGTAAATGAAGCGAATACAAGCTGAAGCTGAATATATGTCAACTTTTTTTTGTCGCCTAGTGGAAAAACGCTGGCATCCGAGCATTGAATTGTTATCCCCCAAATTTGTCGATGAAAATCTGCAGCCTGAATTCGCTTCATTGACCAATTTCCCCATATCCCCTTCAAGATTTTGAGCTATGTGCCTGTGGGGTTTTGTCACTAACTATTTTGCATACATGTGATTCTTCCCCCAATTGGCGGAATCCACCAATTTGCTTGCAAAATTAAATGTCCGACAATTCGATTTGCAAAACTCAAATTCCACTTTCTGATTTTCCAATTCTTTTTGTTACTGAAAACTCTGGCCAATTAAAAATTTAAAATAAAATAAAAAAATTATCAGATTAAATGAAAAGCAGTTATTTTTTAAGCCAAAAAATATGACGCTAGCATCTCGAATCGTAGATCTCGGGAAGTAGAAGCCAATGGACCCCATCTATTTAAAATGAAGGAAAATCTAAGTGCCATCGAAATTTTTAAAAAATATTTTCACCCAATTTATTGTCAGAGTAGTCACATATATATGATTTTGGGTTCTTGTGTATTATCTCGTCAACTGTACGACTGAATCCGAAAACGGTAAACAACCCATTGACTTTTCTATGGCTGTGCCACACACTGAATTTGAGTCATGGAACGTCGACGGGATAATACGTAAGCACCCTATTTTGTTTGAATAATAAATTGCTTGTATGTATAACAGGTTTAATTGACTCTTGAAAAATAAAATGAAGGATTTAAACCTGAGCATATCAAATTATTAAATTGTGGGGTTTAATTCCGTTAATGTTCCTGCTAAAGGTTAATGAAGCGAATCCGGCCTGCAGTTATTTACCGCTAAATTTGGCAATATCGATTCAATGCTCGGAAACCACCGATTTTGCACTTGGCCAAAAAGTCGCCAAATTCAGTTGCAGACCGGATTCGCTTCGTTTACCCCGCTAATTACCACCATACCATGTTGTATTGTAATGTAATGGACACAAAAAGTGGAAAACGTGCTAAATAATTTCAAATACATATAGATTAAAATGATTAATTAGAAGATCAATAACTGGTTCAGTTTCATTAAAGATAAGAAAAGTTTGTCGATATTTGATTATATGGTGTTCTTAAGTGATAGGTGATATTTAGCAGGAACGTTAACGGAATTGAACCAATTGGGGGAGCAGCAATGAGCTCCGTAATATAAAGGAGGGGTTTTAAGGCTCACTTATTGAAATATTTGAATTCGACAGTAAGAAACAGGGTTTAAAAAAATTTTTTTTTTCAAATCTTATTGGAATAACTAATAATTTTTGAATAAGCACATTAAAATGACTTGTTTAGTTTACTTTAATTGTCCATTACAGAATTCAATATTAGGGTATTTGGTACTTAAGGATTAGCTGGGTGCAAGCTTCAAGTACTATGATGCTATATTGCTCATAGTAATCAAACATCAATATAAAACACAAATCAAATATCTCAACTTTTAAATTTTGCTATATATTTTTATGTATAAATAAAAAAACATTGCCTCCTGTAATATAATCAGGTTGGAAAGATTTGTACTCGTCTAATCCTAAAGCACCTGGCATTTTTTCTTATTATTATTTGCTCTTTTTGTTCCATTAGGTTTATGATGATTTGTAAAATATAATTTTCTTAATACTTTAAAATATACTTAATATACATATTATGGGCAAAGTAATTAATTTGGCATTATTAATAATGCCTGGGCATGTTAATGTGATAAATTCAACAAAATTTATGAATGAAATTTATCACTTTACCCGCTTTCACTCTGGGCATTATTAAAAATGCCCAATTAATCACTTTGCCCGTAACATATATATACATATAATACTTTTCAGACGAATTCAAAATGCTGTGATCCTCCAAACACTGATCGGGGACCAACCAGTGGGGTTGTTGAGTTGACTTTGTGAAAAAAATTTTTCTCTCAAAATATTTTGTGGAAGGGCACCCAAAAAGAACCAAATTTCTGCTAAGTACACCCCTTTTGACCTAAATTTTGTGAAACTACTCGTGACCCAGTATTAAAAATTCTCAGCTGCATAAGTTTGCTAACATTATTAGTTATAATTCTGACAAACCTTTATTTTAAAGTCATGCATAGGTTTTTGTCGCTCAAGAATATGGAGAATAAGAATATTCAAGACTATTAATTTTTTCATTTGTAAATAATTATAATTATGTTGAATAGTGTGTTATTTTAACTGCCAAAACCTTAGAAATAAAATAAACTTTGATGTAATCTACCTTAAAAACTTCCTTTTTTTTGGGAAATATCCTCTTAATTTTAATTTCAACATATATTTTATTAGGGTCTACTAATTTCTATGCATGGAAAACACAAAAAAAATATTTTTAAGCTTGTATTAGCTTGTTGAAAACCTAAATCCCTGATTCTGAAAAAATATGAAAGCTCACTAATTGAGCTATAACTGTGCGACTGAATGGTCATAAAGCTTATATGTTTTTAATACGCAGACACAAAAACAAATTTTGGTACTTATACATATTATCCTTTTGACCATTCAGCGACCGTCAAATTCAGCCGCACAGGTATAGAACAGTCAATGGGCTTTGATAACATTTTCACTGCCTTTACTGTGTTTCAGGATTTTTAAATTAGTCAGTTTTGGCCATTTTTTCAGTCATCTTGTGAAGACCTTAACATCTCTCCCTCCGAGTTGATCAAGGCACCGTGCCTTGACCGTGCTCTATGTCATATTAATAATCCTCTATTTACAGATAAGAATCGTGAACTTTTTCAAAGAATTGACTCCTCAGTTCCTGGAGGTGTCACGCCTGGTGCCTCTTTGCTTCCAGTTCCTGTCCGTGGAGGGGTCTCTGGTTCCTCTTCGCTTCTGGTTCCGGTCCCTGTAGGAGTCTTAGCTTCCTCTTCGCTCCTGGTTCCTGAAGGTGCTCCTTGTTCCCCTGCGCTCCCGGTTCCTGTGCTTGGTGAGATCCTTGGTCCCTCATAGACTTCAATTCAGGACACTTTCGTGGTTCTTGGAGTTTAAAAGTAGTTCTTGAACTGTACACTTAAACAAGTGCTGGCTGAACTGTGACTATGAAAACTTTTTTTTACTTTTAATTTACTTTGTTAAAAAAAACTCAAGGAAGGAAGTGGAAAAACTGGCAATCCTATTGATCAAGTTTCTCATTTCCTATGGCAACGAATGATAGGTTTCCATTCTGATCTGGTGTGTGCTTTATTTTAATGTGAGTTCCTTGTTGCGGAAAAAGATTGAATGAATGTCACACGCTTCTCACCTAGTATTATCATATATCTGTACAAAATGTAAATATTAAGAAATTAAATTTTTGAGTATCGGTAACTAAGAAGTGTTTCCTTCCAACCCATAATACACTACCTTCCAGGTTTTGATGTAGACAAGCTTCCCCGTTGGACTTCTGAGAAAAGGTGAGTGCAATTTTTTGCTCCCATTGTATTTAAAGTAGAGATGGGTATGGCTGGAAAAAAACCGGAAACTTTGGGGGGGGGGGAACGTTTTTCCAGTTTTTTTCCCGAAGGGTTTATTTCTTTCCGGAAAAATTGAAAATGTTAATTTAAATACTTAATATTTATATAACCGTGATATCAATTAAAAAATATTTAGATGATATTTTTATATAATAAAGTACTTATAAAGAATGAAATTTTAACCATGCAATCATTTTTTCCCCAAAAAGTTGGCTTCCACTCGTGAAAAATTGAAAATTTTTAAGTTTGTATGAAATTAAAAATTTTCTACATTCACATTCTAATGTTTTCTCATTTGATATTTTTTATACTCAATATTTCATTTGAAAACACAAATTTGGAAAAAGTAAGCTGCAAGATAAATTATTTTAACATCCAAATGTTATTTATTTTACTCTCTAAAAATAATAATAATGCCATGCAAATAGATATCAATAATACAAATTAATTAGGATTAGAAGAAATTTAAATTTGATATTCTTATATATATTAATTATAAAATGCAGCATCTTAAAAATATTTTAACCATTAAATCAGATTGTCTAAAATCATAAGCATATGAAATGACTTACTACTTCAAGTTTCTCTGCTTTATCTGAATTTTTAAAAAAACTTTAGATCAGAAGTTTGGGATTATTGGAGGCTTTTTACAGGGTTGCTTTTAAAAAATATTTATGGTGTATGAGTATTTATTGAACAATGAACACAATAATATCATGAAAATTAAATAATAAAAAAATAAGTTCCAAAAATATTTAAACAAAACAATGAATGATTTTTGAATTTTTTTTATGCAATGACTTCAACATTTTTTTAGAATTGGCAGAATGTATTAAAACTTCTCAACCTTTCTAAGAAAACATAATTGCAATGATTATGTGGAAAAAGGTTAGGATCAATTATGTATATCGATGTTAAATATAGCAAACATCTGTTATTTGTTATTGGATCATGTTGTATACAAAATTAATTCATCAAAAGTACTTTATGTTAAGTAAATAAATATTAAATTAATGTTATTTATTACAATCACATGCTTTATATTTATACTATTACATATATTGTTATAGTTATAAAAACTAGTTTTTTGTTTTAAAATTACTCGTAAAATGCTCCATATATTTATTTCGGAAGAATTATTTTTAATTATTTAATAACTTATAATATATATAGTGACTAATGATTTTTTTTACAACAAATGATTTAGTTTTTAAAAAATATGTTTTTAAAAACCGCAAGATAAGGTTTCAAACTCTTACTAAAGTGAAATTATTTTTTAAACTGTAAATGGTTTGGTAGTTACAATTATATAGTATTCATTCAAAAAGCACAAGAAATTTTCTTTTTCTTGCATTAAATTATTTTAAGAGGTGAATATTTTATTTCCATTTTGGGTAATTTCATGGGTAACTGAACTGACGTTTTCAAAGAAAAACAATAAGTATTTTCTAATTTACTTCCCAAAAATAAATTTTAAAAAGATTTTTCTACCAGTTTACTGCCTTTTTGTTAACTAAATCCAATGACACAATTAAATTTTCAAAATGGTAACTGACTGAAATAAAAGTTTCATTATTGTCAGTCAGTTACCATGTAAATTTATTTGTTCCATTAAATTTAGCTAACAAGAAAGCAATAAACTGGGTTGAAAAAAAATTTTCTTTTATTTATTTTGGGAAGTAAATTACAAAATACTCATTGTTTTTCTTTTAAAATGTCAGTCAGTTACCTGTGGAAATACCCTTTTATGAAAATTATAAAAATTTATTCAATTTACTAATTAATTAATTGCTCTTTATTTGAAAGATTTATTTTATTTGATTTATATAACTCACTGAAAGTTTAATATATTTTATTATGTACTAAAAATATAATTTTGTGCAATTTGAAATTGAAATTTCAAGTTATTACCCTGGCAAGTCAGAAATAAGATGATGAAACACCAAAAAAGGTGCCTAGTATTAAAACACCAGCATAACACCAAAGAGGGTGGCAACTGAGTTGCCACTCCTAGTGGTGTAAAAGAACACCAGTGTTTCATTACACCAAAACTATTCTACCAGTGGTAGGATAGTTTTGGTGTAATGAAACACTGGTGTTCTTTTACACCACTAAGAGTGGCAACTCAGTTGCCACCCTCTTTGGTGTTTTGCCATCCAAAATTTTTTACAGTGTATATAATAGTCTACCAGATTATATAAAATTAGAAAAATCTCCATTAAAATTTAAAAAATTATTAAAGATATTTATTTATTCTATTAACAACATTGAAGAATATGTTTGAATTTTAATTTGTATTTCTAATACGCATTATTTAACTGGGGTTCACCTAACAGCATGGCCACAATACTTATATTTAAATTTAAAAAAAAATGAAAAGTAATTTTTTTGTTTTTTATTTATTTTTTTTATATTTTTTGAAAAATAAATTTGTATTTCTTTTGTAATTTTGCATTGCTTTTTTCCTTTTTTGTCAATACATGTATTTATATACAACCATAATTTAGCTGCCTGAATGAGTCTGCGACTCCTTGGTAGCACATATGTATTTTCCCCTTCCTGATTTGTCTTGTTCTTTTTTTTTCTCTCTCTCCTTAGTTTATGTAATGATATTATGATAATAATAAATTTGTTTGTTTGTTTGTTTCTGAAAAAAAAAATTTCGTTCGTCCATTTTACATGTAATTACTATATTAATCGAAACTTTGAGGCCAATCCGGAGGCAAAAAGAGTTATTATAATCGAATAATATTTTACTCATGTTAGTTTGAGACCATTTGGCACCCTTTTGTCGCTGTGCCCCTGGGAAAATGTGAAAAAAATATTTTTGACCCACCCTATTATTCACGCTATAAAATCATTCAAGGAGGCATGCATGATAGTGGGAGGGTGTCATACCCCTTATAAACCCACTAATTTGCTCTATTCTGGAACCACTATTTTATACCTTTCAACTCTTGCGGTAATTACTTCTGCGCATGCGCACGTATTACAATTTTTGAAGGATTATTTATTTGGTATTATATCAACCTATGTTCATACCAAATTTCATCAAAATCTATCCAGTAGATCTGGAGAAATTGAAAAAATGGGCAAATTCACTTAATTCACACTAGTGTATATTATACAGGGTGTCCCATAAATAATGGGTCACACTTCTAGGGGGGATAGTAGACACCTAGACGAGTCAGAATCACATAGGATTTGGGGGTCCCTGACCAAATCCTAGGGTAGGGAGTTAAAAATGGAGCGACACCCCAAAAAAATTATTGAAAAATTCAATTTGTAGAAGAACTACTATTGATACAAATTTCACTATGATCTCAAAAATTGTGGTTTAATATGATTTTAAAATTACGCTAAAAGTTTTCATTCTAAAATTTTTTACTACGAAAAAAAGTAAAAAAAAACATAAAAAATGTCAAAACTCTGCCAAAACTTTATTTTGTATTTCGAAATCTTTTCTTTTGATTTGATAATCTGAAAGATAATAGTTCGAAACCTTAAAATCCAAAGTTTCACGAAAATACCATTAATATTAAATGCTTGAGATCCTGTTAAAGTTTGTTTTTTTCCTGTTAAAGTTTGTTTGTTGCACGCAAAATACAAACTTTAACAGGATCTGAAACGTTTAATATTGATGGTATAAACATGAAACTTTGGATTAAGGTTTTTTAACTATGCTCTTTCATATTATGAAATCAAAAGAATGGATTTCCAAATACAAAATAAAGTTTTGGCAGATTTATTTTCACATTTTGTTGTGTTTTTTTTTACTTTTTTTCGTAATAAAAAAATTTTAAAGTGAAACTTTAAGCATAATTTTAAAGATTATATTAAACCAAAAAATTTGAGACCATGATTAAGTTTTCACCAATAGTAGTTCTACAAATTTAATTTTTCACCAATTTTTTGGGGGTGTCGCTCCATTTTAGCTCCCTGGGATTTTATCCGGTACCCTCAAACCCTATGTGATTATGACTCGTCTAAGTGTCTACTACCCCCCCTAGAATTCTAAATTTTGATAACATTAAACGATAAATTGATCATATGAAACGATACATTTTTGGTTGTTTAAATAGAAGTTATCGGGAAAAGTCAATTTCGATAACATTATCCGATTGATAAATTAACCCTGATCACATAAAGCGGAGTCGACTGAATTTCAATTCTGGTTAAACTAAAATTGCATCCATATTGATGTCAACTCCAATTAAACGAATTCTAAACAAGTTCCCGTCTTAACTATCCCATCTGAAACGTTCCTGAACTCAGTCACTATCAGTAACGAACCAGTTCAGCCTCAGGAACTTCCATCATCAGTGTGTCCGACTCCCTCAGCCGCGTCACTTTTGACGTCACCCGATCCTCGCGCTCCCAATTCGGCTACTCGTGCATCCCTCACGTTCTGAAAAAAAAAACGCGGTTCCTTCCCAATGCACACCTCCCTGCTGATTTGAACCACACAGACATCATCGTTTCCGGGTGTTGCAATTTGTGTTTACTTTGTTTGTCTACGTCAGTTTCGGTTATGTTGTCTACCGCAGTCGTCATGGTGCTGTTTGGACGTCAGTGGTCATATGTTGCATCATAATGTAGGTTGTTACCCGTTTCCGCGAAAGTAGATTGGTTATTTCAATGGCAAGGACTGTTGCATTGAGTATTCTACTACTTTGATCATACAGGGTGTTTCAAAAATCCCTTTCACGGCTTTCATTTGGAACCAACGTCTCTTAGGGTCATAGAAGTAAGTCTACCCCTCTAGGTAAGTGACCTTGGAAAATCTATTGGGATGACTTACAGCGTCTCCAGCGGTGAAATAAGAAGGTTAAAAAAATAAATCTATTTCAGTTTTTGAATCAATTTTGTAAACTTTTTTATTTCGGCACTGTAAGTCATCTCAATGAATTATTGAGTCACTTACCTAGGGGTAGAACTTACTTTCATGACCCTAGGAAACGTTGGTTCCAAGTAGAAGCCGTGTAAAGGATTTTCGAAACACCCTGTATAGGAACGGTTTGGCCAAATTAAGGGAATAGGTTCTTAGACACTTCAGGAGACTTCTAAATCTTATCCCTCTTCAGTCAGGGAGGATATTTCTATAATATTTGACTAGTCAGTTGAGAAAATTTGTTTTTTCAATGTCAAGGACAAAATACCTAAACTAAAATATGACAAAATTTTTATAACCTTACAAAAATTTCAATTCTTTCAGGGATTTTCAACTAATGACGGTCGAAAACACTATAATGTACTACACTCATTGCCATAAAAAATAGCGCACCAAGAAGAAAAAGGGATATCAAAGCCAAATTTATTTCCATGATTACCCATAGTATAAAGGTTAATTGATAAAAAATTCAGCCTTCCTCGATGTTAGGGGGCCGAGAAAATCAGTAAAAAGTGTTGACTCCATAGGTGTCCATAACCGCCGCCACAGGCCATGATATTGGGTGATAGGGGCTCTAAATGGGCTGTTGGGGATTGGAGGACCATGCTGCCTCCCCCAAGTAGTCAAAGTTCATCTGGTTTACCAGCGGACGTGGCCTACCGGGCGTCGCATGATTTTCCTCGAGACCGGACTTGTTTTGTGGGCATAGGTTCAAGAGAAAGGGAAAGTCGGGGTAAAAATGCAACATAGGGGGGTATGAAGAAAGCTTGGACATTGCGTGCAACATGTGTTTGTGGATTTTTCTCTTGAAACTTGTCCGCAGGTCAGGCCTGAAGGTAAGGACGGACAACCAGCTGCAAAACCTCAACCATTCGGTCAATTAACTGTTAAATCATACTCAGGAGATGCGGCAGTGGAATGGATGTCGTTTGCAGTACTGTGGGTAGTGCGTTTGGTCTTTGTCTATAAACATGGGACTTAGCATAGGCCTTTCAGTTTTCAATAGTGCACCAAATAAGGAAATGATCATCTCAATTTCATGAAATTGTGTTTATGAGGGAATCCCGCTTCGCTCTACAGCACATCGATGGTTGGATATGAGTTCGAAGACACCATGGAGAGAGCGCGCTCAGCTGTAGATTTTCTAATCATCACACGGAGTGTTGATTCAAGGTAGCGGGGTGGTGGTGCATTGGATTCCATTTCTGCAACTCCTAAGTATGATTTACCAGTACATTGACCAACAAGAGCTGAACTGTTGAGGTTTTGCAAGAGTTTGTCCGTCCTTACCTTCAAGCCTGGCCCGCGGACAAGTTTCAAGAGAAAAATACACAAACACATGTTGCACGCAATGTCCAAGCTTTCTTTTTACCGCCCCTATGTTGCATTTTTACCCCGACCCTCCCGTTCTCTTAAACCAATGCTCACAAAAAAAAAGTCCGGTCTTGAGGAGAAGCATGTGACTTCCGGTATGCCACGTCCGCTAGTGCACCAGATGAAATTTTACTACGTGGGGAGGCAGCATGGTCCTCCAATCCCCAAAAGCCCATTTAGAGCCCCTCTCACCCAATATCATGGCCTGTGGTGGCGGATATGGACACCTATGGAGTCTACACTTTTTACTGATTTCCTCGGCCCCCTAACATCGAGGAAGGCTGAACTTTTTATCAACTAACATTCATACTATGGGTAATCATGGAAATAAATTTGGCTTTGATATCCCTTTTTCTTCTTGGTGCGCTATTTTTTATGGCAATGAGTGTATTTAAAAATTTATGTTTTACCATGGGTTCAAGTCGTCTGGTCTGGGAACTATTTCCCTCCCCTTCAGAGATGTAGCAAAATCGAAAATTGTGGAAGTGGCAATAGATGTTGGCACAGTGGGACTTCTGCCATTTATGGGCTTCACTTTCCCAGTAGCTTAATTTCTGTAGGGGAGAGTGGGCACATGGCTATTGCCAGTGGGCTATAGTGGAAGAGTGGGCTATTTCACACATGGGGCACATTCGGACAGACGGCATTTCCCCTAGTAATTATTAATTTTAAAATCTGAAAAAAATACCAGTAGATGGAAGCATGACTACTACCTCCTGCATGAATTTTCAAAGCTCTGAGCCATTTTGTTGTATATGTACTAGAAATTTGCTAGCGTTAGAAGCAGCAAAGTAAATTTTCTTGTCATTTTGGTGGCTTAAAATATCAATCAAAAACAACTCTCAAGTGGACATTCAGCATTTTATTCAGTAGAGGCACTACTAAAGTAAGTTTCTAGAAAGGTTTTATTTCCCTGCTTTAATTATAAATATCTTGTTGGGACGTGGTAAGCGTGAACTGGTAGATGGGGCACATTCGTGCACCAAAAGATGGGGCAGATTCGGACAGGGCGAATGTGCTTCATCTTTCCCATTTTTGATTATGAAAGTGATTTATATGTTTATAAGTACAGTATATTTAATAGCTTGAAGTTTATTTGTTTTTTATTGTAATTGTTTCATAATTTGGTGATATAATAATAACATCTTAAAGAAAGCTTCTGTTTTAAGGAATTTTGGCCCAGATTTAAACATCGAAGAAATAAATATCCCTAATAATTGTTTAATACCAATTGAATTGGACATAAGTGATTTTATTCTAGTAGAATTTGCTACTAAAAAGAAAATTTTGTTATGTTGGTCAAATAGAAAATTTAGAATTGAATCGTGCTTATTTAAAATTAATGATGAAGAACTTTAAAATTAATGCCGAAACTTTTATTTTCCCAGTAAGCAATGATTCAACAATCATACAAAAAGATAATATTGTATTAAAAGTTCCCCAACCGTAAGTTTCAGGTGTTAAGCGAGCTGTTGGTTTACTTTTCTTTTCGATTAAAACCCGAGAGTTAAAATATTGGTTGAACTTTTTCTAACTAATTATATTATGTGAAGTATGTCAATGTGCAATTTAATCTTCCTTACTACAGTTGTTATCCTCACAAAAAACTTAGATGTTCAATATTTTCTGAAGTTGTTTTCATTTTGTAAAAAAAATCTTCAATTTAGAGGAAAAATATGTTAAAGTGCCAAATATTTCGTTTAATTATCCTTACTTTAAAGTACAATAAACTTTTTAGTTTGTAAAAATAATTATTGTATAATTTTTTGCATGTGTACGAATGTGCCCCACACGTGTGCGAAACTTCCCACCCATGGGGCACATTCGCATGAAATTTCTCGTTTTTTAGATTGATGATATAGTAAGTTAGAAATTCTAGATGAACGCGACCAGTTATCGTTCTAAAATATCGGGAAAGGTCTTAACTTTCTTTTGAATCCGAGTTTGTTTCAATATCTCATCTAGATCCAGAGAAATATGCCGAAATGCACTTTTTGTGCGAATGTGCCCCACTCTCTCCTACGTTTTGCGGATGGAGCTTCTATTTCTAGGCAAAAATTAGGTGTTTTAGGTATCATGTTGAAGGTAAAATACTTTTAGGTGGATCATAAGCAGTCTCCGTAGGATTTAGCCTCAAGTATTAACCTAATTAGAGAGTGATAAATTTGAGTATTAAATAATTAAGCGTCAAACTAACTCTAGAATACATTAAGGCAGGGGTTTTTGAGAAACAAAATCTAACGCTTTTGAGAAACAAAATCTAACGCGACCCACCGACTTCAGTTATTTATAATTAACTGAACTGAGATGATTATCTCATGCCCCCCACAGAATTTTAACTTCTCCGACAGAGGGGTGTTTACCAACTATTTAGTTACAACAAAAAATTATTACATGCACGTATTAGAAGAGGAATGAACTTTTTAGAAAATTGAGAGTAAATATTTGAATTTGAGCGTATGAAGTAATTTTATTGTGTGCTAACAATGATCCCCACAATAAAAAGGGGGTCTGGGGGTCCTCCCCCAGAGAAATTTTAAAATTTGATACTTAAAAACATGGTTTTAACTTGTTTTTTAGCAATATGGGATAAATTGCAGTTGCATCATTTCCTAAGAAAATTCTTAAAATTTGCCTTGCTCCCCCCGGTGTGGATGGGGACAAACCATAGAGTTAGTACTAATATAGAGACAGCTTAAACATCTTCTACGCTGTTCAAAGTGTGACCGGTAGCTCGGTTTCGTTCTGCCACTCACACTTGACCCGCCTACGGGAGCTCCCATGTTAAAAATTTACTTCCGCCACTCACACAGGTCCGACTTTTTCGACATGCAAGGTTGCCTGACCGAGAAGAGTAAGCTGTCTCTATATTTGTACTAACTCTATGGGACAAACACTGAATATTTTTTCAAGTATTATTTGAATAACCGACTGGATTTGCATTATCAGCATATTAAAGTGACACACATAGTACGTATTTACATCAATTGCCTTTTCCGTTCGACACCAAGTAGTGCAGTTTTTCCTTTAATTTTTATTATTTTTACTTTATGGTAATTTGATAAATTTCAAAAGTTCAAATAATAGTTTAGTAATTCAAAAGTCAATTACACGTTTGTAAAAATTATAAAAAGGTACTTCATATTCAGAAAAATTAAAAATCTTCTCGCGACCCACCAAAAACTGACTGGCGACCCACCAGTGGGTCGCGACCCACAGTTTGAGAAACTCTGCATTAAGGTTTTGTAATTAAGAATTGATAATGTCAGATCTGTATTCTAAAGCTCCGTAAAAACACCAGCTTAGACCCTAAAAGAGTCTAAGGAGACACGCGCCACAAAATGTTTGGGATTTGTAATCATAAATCTCTTAATAAAAAAATCATGGGCTTTTATAAATTTTTTATTGCTCACGGTGTCTAAATCTGCTGGATAACTCATTTTTTCGATGCATCAATTTTCACTTTTAACGTAGTAGGGTAATGAAAGAAGAGGTTTTCCATCACTCACACATTCTTCTTCTTCTTAAAAGGAGTGGAAATCGCGAGGGACATTAGGGTGGCCCTTAACAGTATGAGGTTTTTAAAAAGTTAAAAATAAGTTGCTTCCACCCCTTAACTTTGTTCCAATGGACAAAAAAATTATGAATGCAAAATTTTAATCAAATCAGATAAAATTAAACCGACCCTCAAACGCCTTAAAGTTTTGAGTTTTTGGTAATTTTTTTGAAAAACAAACAAACCCTAGATATAATCTTTACAATTTTTTCGCAATTTTTTATGATGAACTACCATTGTTCTAAATATAATGCCTCAGGTTTCGTTTTTTATCACCCCTCAACCTCATTCGGGAGTAGTAATTTTTTAGTGTTACGCAAATGTTGTAAGGTTGTTTTTCCTGCATTTTGAAAATAGCTATTACTCTACAACCCCTTAATTCAAAAATGTAGTAGAGTAACAATGTAGAAGCTATTTTCAAAATGCAGGAAAAACAACTTTACAACATTTGCGTAACACTAAACAAATTACTACTCCCGAATGAGGGGTGATAAAAAATGAAACCTGAGGCATTATATTTCGAACAATGGTAGTTCATCATAATAAATTGCGAAAAAATTGTGAAGATTTTATCTGGGATTTTTTGTCTGCTTTTCAAAAAAAATACCAAAAAACTCAAAACTTTAAGGGGTTTGAGGGTCGGGTTAATATTATCTGATTTGGCTAACATTTTGCATTTATGATATTTTTGTCCATTTGAACAAAGTGGGGGTGGGAGCTAAACATTTCTAAAGTTTGAAAATAAAGGCGACCCTAAGGGACATCTTAGTTTAACTGAAACTTTAACGCATTTTACCAGCTTCTGTTTGCAAATACATAAAGATCATGCACATGTTTGAATGAAAAAAAGTTTTTTCACTATGGATAAATTCATAATTAAATATCTTTCAAGTTGAATTGAAAAAAAAAATAGCGATCTGCCCTCTAAGAGAGAAAAATTATTCAGTAGTCCTGTGAGAGCGACATCTACAGATTTAAAGAGGAAGCTAAACTTGAGGCCACATTGTGTGAGCGGTACAACATTCCTTCCAGAGAGTCAAATAGCGCGGACACTGATATTGAGTAACAGGGTATGATTTATTGATTCATGAGATCCAACCCTATAATTTTAGAAAAAATATATGTATTCAGTTAAACTATATGTATAAGTTAAAAAGCTGCAAATTTTGAACAAATAAATTGCCCCTTCTGATAATTATTTATTACATATGCTAGCATATAACTTTTTAAGTAAGAATTCTTATAAGAATAGTTCTAAATTCAAAAATTTTTTAAGAAATTTAAAGTTATTTCGTGCAAAGGGTTTCTTAATAAAATCGATTTGAAGCCCACAAAAAGAGTTTCTTGATAATTGCAATAAAAGTTTGTTTCAAACACACAACCTTGTTTAAAGTTATACAATAAAAGATTGATAAATTCTGAATGTAGTTAAGTACATGAAAGAAATTCACGTATTTCGTCTCATCTAATAAACTAGCTGTGTTCCCGAAGAAAATAGTTTTTGTGTCATTATCAAAAGAATCTTATTCTTTCCTCATGGAATATATGGTGAAACTCGTTGGGATGTTGTCAGGGGCCCCGAAGGCATGTGGGCCAGCTGGAAACAACCGGTTCAGACTGGCTGAATCTGCCTATGTTTATAGTAAGCCGTGCCTAAGTTGAAATAATTTGTGTATATACGTAGGTAACATCCAGTTTAAAACAAAATTCCTCAGTGACCAATTTCTGCAACCATATATCTCACAAGAGCATCCATTTATCTCGATATAAATCCCCGCAATGACACTGACACACAAGTTATTGAGGCTCACAGTGATGAGAAAGGACCAACACTTTTCTATTTCTCACGGTAAAAGAAAAAAACTGTGACAAACGTCACGGAATACTTATCTACACACGAAAAAACCACACTGAGAGAATATATTCCGTCCATTAAAACCTCAGAAGTCGTGAACTAAGGACTAAAAGTCAATTACCCTCCCGATGAAAAAAGGAATCTCTTAGCGTTATCTCGACTTCAAACAAAGTCGAGAGAGATGGTTTTAAACGTCCGTCCATCCATTTATGAATCCATAGTGGATCGTGTAGCCGGCGTCGAAATGCCCAATTAAAGGATTTTTTGGTAGAGTTTTAGAGAAGCCGGAGATGCTCCAGAGAGGCCCTAGGGGGAGTCTTATCAAACACCCTTTATTTATGACATCCAGAGAACGATCCAGTCGCACACATAAAGCAAAGCAGCCGGGCCAACAGGTTGGAGAAGCGGCTTTAGAATGCAAAATGATCCAGGTGGATGCATCTTTTTGGGAGTTGTTTTCCGAAAAGAGAAAGGAGAGTAAATAACGAGAGGCTTCTGTAAATCACTTTTGTTTTTCACTCGAACAGGTTGTTGGAAGTTTCCCCCCTTGTTGTTGATCCCATAACAGATACTGATGGCTTTATCGTCATGTGTTGTGTATCACCTTTGTTTCACCAAACCTATTTCAAGTTTTCAAACTAAGGTGTAAATTAATGGTTCTTGTCAGACCAAATTTTGTGAAGAAAGGATTGCCAGATAAGTATTATCTTTAGAAGATGTAGAATTCGAAAATTCCGCAGGCTCCCAAACCGTCAGGGTGGTATTGTACCAAAGAAGGATCCGGCGTATTTTAAAATATCCTCATGTAATGCTGTAAAAGAGAGATAAAAAGATATTTCAGAAATACTGATTACAATAAATCGTATTAAATACAGATTGAAATACTATAGCTACTGAAAATATTTTAAAATATACTAAGATTAATTACGAAAAGGGAGGCTTCTAAAGTCTAAAAAAGAATAGCTTCAATTTATAATCCTAACTTACATTGACTCTTTACTACCTTTAAACAAATGTATCCCAAATGTAACCAAATGCACAAAACTTACCTAAAGAGCAAGGAGACAAAGTTTTTTTATCTTGCTTTGCAATACGTTGTTTCTTGACAACTCAAACTCATGTAAAAGTTTGTGTACTTACATGTACACTGCTGTGCAAAAATTAAGGACGGAACTGTTTTTTCAACATAACACCCAGTGGAATTATTTTTCATCCATGAAAAACATACCTAGAGATGTTCAATGGGCGGGAATACAGGGCCCGAAAACAAATTTTTCCTACCAATTTTTTAAGGGTGTAAATGGACCCTCCATTGATAATGGAGTCCCATTAGAATTCGGAACTGTGGCAGAAACGTCAGTGTAAAAGGTATTTCACCGAAAACTTTATGTTTTTTGTAATGAATATGATTACTCCTGAACTCAATGCATGTTTTTAAGGCCGTGTGTTACCCTTAAATGGTATTTTTTAGGTTTTATTGATAGAAATCGGTCTAATCATCATTTTTGGCAAGTTTTAGCTTCTGGGTCATTTTTGGTAATTGGTATATTACCGTCTACCATATGCTTAGTAGTTCATTCATGTGCTTGATTGTGTTTAGGTCTCGAGACCCGGAAAGTAATTTATTCCTTTCAATATTGTGACTTTCAAGAAACTTTAAGATAGCCAAATTGTGATTTTGCGCAACTTTTCTATCATAAAGAGAAATTCTTGACCCAAAATTTCTTCTAAAAGGATCAAACGGGACATGAGAACACAGGCACGCAATAACAAACATCAGTGAAAATATCTCCGGTGTATAAGAGGTGCTCAAACGGCACAACATAATTGCATAGTTTCACAGAAAGGACATCTCTTATTAATGATTAAAAAAAAGTATTTTTTAGTGTTTATGGACGCAGACATATCTAAAAAGAAACATATAGCTGTAAAAACATATAGCTGTCTCCATTACCATTGAAATGAGTTTAAAGAGATCTAATTTCTCCATTTATACTCTATTACTGTTATAGACATTTCAACACCCCCTATACACGAAAAATATTTTCACTGATGTCTGCCATTACGTACCTGGGTTCTCATGTCCCATTTGCTGCTTTTAGAAGAAATTTCAGGTCACGAATTTCTCTTTATGAGAGAAAAAGTTGCACAAAATCACAATTTGGCTACCTCAAAGTTTCTTGAAAGTCACGATATTGAAAGAAATAAGTTACTTTCCGGGTCTCCAGACCTAAGCATAATCAATCACATGTAAGAACTACTAAAAACATGGTTGACGGTAAGATACTAATTACCAAAAATGACCCAGAAGCTAAAACTTGCCAAAAATGATGATTAGACAGATTTCTATCAATAAAACCTAAAAAATACCATTTAAAGGTAACACACGCGTTTAAAAATATGCATTGAGTTCAGAATTAATCATATTCATTACAATAAACATAAATTTTTCGGTAAAATACCTCTTACATAGACGTTTCTGCCACAGCTTCAAATTGTAATGGGGACTCCATTATCAATGGATTGTCCATTTACCCCCTTAAAATATTGGTAGGAAAAATTTGTTTTCGGGCCCTATATTCCCACCCATTGAACATCTCTTGGTATGATTTTAATGGATGAAAAATAATTCCACTAGGTGTTATGTTGAAAAAACAGTCCCGTCCTTAATTTTTGCACAGCCGTGTACAATACTGGAAAAAAATCGATTCAGACCCTATATCTCCGGAACGGCTTGTGATATAAAGACAAATAAGGTATAATTTTACATTATTTGAAGTATTCTGTATACAGAAAATTTTTCAAGTTCTTAGGGGGTCGTCTTCATATTAAAAGAAGCACCAACTGTCGTTTTTCCTATGGACGACATCAAAGATTATTCCTTATTCTGAAAGAGCATCCCTTAAAACCCCCCAAAACCAATTTTCATAACATTTGGTCAACATAAAAAGCCAGGAGTGGGGGTTGAAGTTCGTCGAATTTATGTTGAATTTATGTTTTTTACGTGCTCGAACTGGTTTCCTATAGCCGTTTCCAAAACGGCAGTTTGCGGACGCAAAAAACGGACTTAAACCATGCTTTAACAGGATCTCAAGCATTTAACATTAATGGTTTTTACGTGATACTTTGGACTAAAGGGTTTTCAACTATTATCTTTCAGATTATCAAATCAAAAGAAAGGATTTTGAAGTACAAAATAAAGTTTTGGCAGAGTTTTCACATTTTTTTGTGGTTTTTAAACATTTTTGTAATAAAACAATTTTAAACTAAAAACTTTTAAGATAATTTTAAAGATCATATAAAACCACAATTTTTGAGACCATAATTAAATTTTTACCAATAGTAGTTCTTCTACAAATTGAATTTTTCAATAATTTTTTGGGGTGTCGCTACATTTTAACTCCCCGGAATTTGGATCTGGGACCCCCAAATCCTATGTGATTCTGACTCCTCTAGGTGTCTACCATCCCCCCTAGAAGTGTGACCTAACATTTATATGACACCTTGTATATCTTAAGTAGACGTATTTTAGTCTGCCTACTAATTGCTTATTACATGGCTAACTAATTGCTTAATTACATAGTGTTAATCATTTGGACATTAAATATTGTACTTGATGTTATTAGCGGCATCACAAAGAGAGAAGAACGGTAAAAATGATAACAATATTAGGTTAGTACTTCCCCGCTCAGAATTTGGTAACCCACATCCTCTGTCACAATGCCACCCCTCAGCATCTTCAAAGGAAAGAAAGGTATGCAGTTAGGCCGTAAAACCTCCTCTTTAGTTTCTCAACCAAAGGAGATTTATTGAGATTGGGTCGTCCTTGGTAAGGCATAGATAAAATAATGACTTCTCTACTCGATAGTAGATTCTTCTTCAGGCCTTAATAACCGACCCCAAAGGCTGTCATTCCAAAAGCCTTTTGGAAACGTCCCTCTGGTCGTATATCAGATAATGGAAATCCCAACAAATGAGACCCTTTGACGTCTCAGGGACGATTTACCAGAGGCGAGAAACGTATGAGGGAAACCGAGGGATAAATGCCGGCCCTGTAAAGAAAGTGAAAACTGCGCGTGAGTAGAATCGTTGATGAGAAGTGCGAGGTTTTATTTATTGGAACTTTTGAGCCGAAATTTTGGTAAAAATTCACATGGCAAAACACTTGACATTGGTGTAGGGTACGCTTTTCAAGAGAAGGCGTTTGGAAAAACGCGTGACGTCTTATCTTAGGTGATTAGAAGTATTCTAGAATCGATTGGTAATTACTTTTTCTGGGGCGATTTGGGTTTTTCAGCTTTTTTGCTTTTTAATTTTTATGCAGGTAGGTTTGAAGAATAAATTTCTTGTCCTAAATGGAAGAGTGGTTACAAGTTGGGAGTTAACCTAATTTAAGTCAAGTTCACCGATAAAATTTGTGGTGTTTCTTAGAAACTGATTGAATTTTCAGCCCTTTCTGTCCTAAGTGGCACAGATTTTGTATAGGATTTAAGGAAAATATTTGAAAAGGCAGATTAGAAACAAGATTAGAAGAGCTGAAAGAGAAATAATAGAACAAACACATAAATTATCAGTTTTTATTAAATTTTCCTTTGTTTTTTTTGTTATAAATTAACAATAAGTAAATTGAATCAACTGTATAAGTGTTGAAGTGTGTTCAACCCATTAAAATTTCATAATAGATTAAATTAATCCCATTACAATCATCATCGTTGCAGAGTAATTCTAAATAATTTCAAAAATAAGGTTAATTATTAACATTTGTCCCCAAAATAAATTCTAGTAACGACTCTGCAGACAAGAAGTTTGAATATATTGTCACGTAAAAAATAAGATTTTAATAAGGAAGTTGCATGTGTCAGATTTTCATAAACATTCAAGTGTTTCGTATGGTTTTTTGTATGGTAAAATGAAATACAGTCGAATTCGCTTAATGTGATCACGGTTAATGTTATCAATCGGATAATGTTATCGAAATCGTCAGGTCCCGATCATTCCTATTTAATTTAATGTAAAATTCATCGTTTAATGTGATCAACTGTGGATTAACACTCCGCTTAATATTATCAAAATTTGTCCATATCCCCTAAAAACTTCCACTGTCGAGTTTCCTTTTGAAGGTCAAGTTTTTAAAAGTAAACATCTGCCCCACCCTAATCCAGGCATCTGACGCTTCTTTTTTCTGAAAATCAGACAGTTGCACTGTTATATAAAAGTAAATATTCGATGCTCCGCATGTATCGAAAGAAAATGGGTAAAGGGGGGGGGACTGAATCCATGCTTATGATTTTATGATTGGTGAAAGAAACCATCGCCACCTTGCAGATGTTTCTGATAAGAGATTTTGCTTTTCCCTTGTTTACTGGAATTCAGATTAATTTATGGGATTTTTTAAATGAAAGGATATAATGGAGAGCAAAAGGAGAAATTCTTCTACTTTATCGAAGTAAGCAATTATTTTATTTTTATTAATTGTACTACTCTTATATTTTCCCTTCTATGTGAAGTGTAAGATAATTTCAAATTCATTAGTTACGATTTCATAACTTTAATTTTAAAGCAAATAATCTGGTTACACTGTTTACTGCTTTTTGATATGAAATCGCTTATTGTTATCAATCGGATAATGTTATCAGTTTCATCTCGGACAAATGCGATCACATTAAGCGGACTCGACTGTATCTAGTCAATTTTTCAAAAAAATCCACCAGTAATTAAATATTTTAATTTAAAAGTCGAGAAAAAACACGTGGCTGAAAATGCTAAGACTAAGCGCGCACTAGAGACTTTTGTCACGGCGACAGAGACAAAATTATCCCCCTGGCTATTGCAAGAAGCTAGAGCGCGCGCATAGGCGACGAGACTCTTGACCGATTGCCCAGAATCTCTCCATAGAAATGCATTGCTCTCGAGTGACTAGTGTTTTAAGTCGCCGTGAACGAAGTCTCTAGTGCTCGCTTAGCCTAAGTACCAGCTTACGATGACGTCAACAATCATACCATCAACTCCGCTGCTTTCCAACAATGGTTACCGTACGATGACGTCAGATTCCAAACTCTTAGCGTTTTCTCGAGCTTTGAAAAAGGGGATTTAAAAAAAAAATTTTGCAATAAACAAATTTCTCGATCGGCCTATATTTTGTGTAGTTGCTTATTTTTGCATGAAGAATTGATTAAAAAAATATAAAAAATCATGCAACTTCCTCATTGTAAAAATTACTAGAATTTATTAAAATTTAAAGAGGAATATATTTCACTCTTAAATTATTCAGTGAAATATCCCAGAACTAATCTTCAGAACAAATCGTCGGCTTACAAGCGAAAGGAACAAAGTCACTTTTTGTAAATCTTTTGAAAGAGGTAGAAAATCGCCAACAAATGAGCGGAGCCTTGGACCATTCCCAAAATCTCATAACCTGTAAGGTGATCAATTGGAATGGCACAAAAGAAAGCGATTGTCTATCGCCAAATTTGGCGAAACCTCGTACTAAGTATTTGGACCAAAAGTGACTTAGGGCCTTTCTCCTGTAAGCCGACGACATATAACCTAAATCATTCAATAAATTACCTAAACGGCATTTTTTAACGGTTGTCAACAAATAAATAAATAACAGAGCTAGTAGTAGGGGAGCCCAGAGTATTTTTGGGGATTCACTTGAGCGCGTCGAATAAACATAGGGGGGAACCTTGCATGCTTTTGAGTATAACCCACTGAATAATGAAAGAATTTATTTAACTTTTTATAAAACTCCCTTAAATTGAAAAAAACACCATTTAATTTTTGAAGTCTAGTTTAAATTTTGAAAATCCCATTACAATTTTAAAAATATCCAAAACTTTGAAAAACCCATTAAATTTTGAAAGAAATCTATTTAACTCTGAAAAAATACTGAAATCTAAAAAATCCTTCTTAATTTTTTTATCTAGTTTGAACTTTAAATGTCTTAAGTTTTGAAAAAACCCATTCAATAATGGAAAAAAAACCCTAAATTTAAAAACCAACTTAAATTTTTAAAATATCCTATGCTTTGGAAAAACTCATTCACAATATTGAAAGAAATCTATTTAACTTTGAAAAAAACCACTGAAATTTTTAAAAAATCCTCCTTAATTTTTATTAAGCTAAAATTTTGAATTTTAAACTTCCTAAATTTTGAAAAAAACATTCAATAATGAAAAAACCTTAATTACACTAGTCGACAAAATTGAACTTTTTTCTGGCTCAAGAACAAAAATGGGTGATCCTAATAGAACTTTTTAATCTGAATTCAAATATGCAAGTAGTTTTTCTCCATCACTGTTTTTTGTGACACGTATTTTAGTTTTGATCTAAATGTTGCATTTTATATGTAAACTTGATAGTATTCGACTTACTTAATGTGTAAAGGTTTATATTTTCTTCGGTGAATAGGATCAAAAATGTTCCATTAAAGTGCCCAGAAGTAACCAGCAAGAATTCCAGCCCCTGATTGTCTCTGCACCCCCACTTTTAAGTAAAAATTAAGAATCAAATGGTTCTGACTCAACAGCATCTAACAAAAATTATTATTATGGACCTGTGGCGTCGCACTCTGTGACTTTAGTGACTTATTTACATTCTATGTAGCTGTGACTGTAACGGCTGGCAAACCACGAGCCATATAAAGGCAAACTTGTAGCTTGTTACAACACTCTTCACACCTCTGATAACTAATGCAGTAGGATCCGCTCCCCCCCTCGTACTGTAATGTTTTCCTTTTTATTGTTGTTGATGTTTCTTGTTATGTTTAATAAATATGTTGGTAATTGTTAAACATCAGAATTTATTTTAAGGTGTCCCACAGACAAAAATCATAGAATAAGATCCATAATGATGGTAAATATTCGACATGTGTTTAAATTTACCCTAACAAAAATTTAAAGGGGTACAGAGACATTCCACTGATAAAAGAGCTCTATACACGTTCACACTTCATACATATGTTAGAAACGTCTATACAAACTTTAGTAAAGCAACCTTGATAAAAAATTTTTGTATAATTTGCTATGATATGATCATACCAGAACTTATTGCATGATTTATAGAGTGTGTTCCAGTTTAGAACGAAATTTTTAGGGAACAAGTCATATATGCTGGACCAATTTTATCTTAAGTCAGATTCTTGCTCCTGGATCGCTCCTAGTGGGTGGAATAAGGACTTATGATCATATTATTAGGTCTCGTATGATCTCGAATGAATGTAGGTCTTAGAATCCTAAAGTTAAGTTCTTTCATTCAATATCTTCACTCGGGATAGCCACAGTATGATTGGCGTAGCACTGCCATCTTTAGAGAGGAAAATTGGACCGAAATTACCTTCTAAAAGCCAGTGGAATTAAAGATATAGGGTTTGTTATAGTAGATATCAATAATAACCATCCATAATTATAAAATAAATAAACTAAAATTTTATTTTGTATTTATTAGTTACTAGCTGATATGCCCGGCCTTGCACGGGTGGAGAGTTTTTTTCTTTAAAATTTTTAATTCATTTCCTACCTTCCAGGCGCGGATAGCACTCTGGACAGCACCCCCCTTGGGAACCAAAAAAGGTTGTCAAAATGAGTAAAACCCTACTTTTACTGGTCTAATTTCAAAATTTTTCTGGGGAGGACCCCTATACCTCCCATTATAGTACCACCAGTATAATTTAAGTGATAATTTTTAAGAAATCCCCAAATTTTGGGTGAAAAAGTAAAGGTAATAGTGTTGAAAAGTGACCCCCTTAGACTCAAAACGTTTCTAAAAATGTGAATTAAAACCTTACTTTTACACGTCAAATTTCAAATTTTTCTGGGGCGCCTATATTATGATGAGTGAAAGGTGTCGAATCAATCATGTTAAATTCTGAGCAATTTCTGCATTTACCACATGATTCCCATAAAAAACAACAAAATATTAGAAAAATATTCTTCCGAAAATTACTTAAAATGCTCAAATAGAGCCCTTAATTAATCGTATTTTCATGATTTTATTAGATCTTTGGTATAAAATTTAATAATTAAAACACATTTCTCCAATTTCAGAAAAAATCCCATATTTCCACTTAAAAAGGTTTTGAATATTAACTTTAGTTTTTGATCTGTTAACCAACTTTCTTAAAATGTACAATTTATGATCATTATTTGATTTTTCATCCTCGTTTCCATGGAGACTATTTTAACAACAATGCTTTTCCATGAAACTTTTTATTTAAAAATTAAACTATCAAATAAAAATATTTTGTACTATTGATACTTATCAGTTTTAAATTTTGTTGAAATATATTTTTAGATTATTATTGTTATAATTTTTAAATAGACTTGTACCTAGTGTTTCTATTAAAAACTTGTTGTTTAGCATTAAATTTTCTTTGAAACAATGGAGTAAGCAGATCTCTTCTGGAGGAGAAATAAAGCTATTTCAGCAAAATGACCATAAAAAGGGTCCAAAGAGGGTCAAGGGGTCATTAAAAGTTTTCGAAACATAGCCTATGTTTTTTCTTGGGTTTTTTTACGTAGGTATACCAAGTTTGGTGCAGATCGGAAGTAAACTGTGGATTTGTATAGAAGACAACCATACATACACACATTCAATTTTATTATACTAGGGAGCTACCGCCCCCTGCTCGCTATCGCTCGCCAACCCCCGTAAACTGCTGACGCAGGACCTTTTGGAATTGCTTCGCAATTCCCACAAATTTCAACTCGTTGAACTTAACACACTTTATAAAACAATTAAACAATTTACAGAAAAAACGTTAACCAACTTATTAAAAATACTTCAAATCCCCTCCATGAATAAATCTCCCTTAAAAGTTTGAGTATATATTAACTCGAACTTATCAAAAATTTAAACGAAATGTTTTTAAAAATATTCATCTTAATTATTTTTAATCTATGATTACTTATAAAAATAACTAATTCTAATTGTTTATCAATATTCGGACCAAACAAAAAATATTATTTTAAAGTAACTCGATAGTATAATATGCCTAGTGTTTATCATTCATATTTTTTTAAACCCAGACTTGTTAAACAATACCGTTTAAGCAATTGAAAACAATAAGAGACAAAACATCACTATGTTTACAATTAATTTCGATAAAATCAGAATAAAAATTATAAATATTGGACAAAAAGTGTGAAATTTTAGTATAAAATGGCGTTCATGTAAGTTTTTAGAATATGTTTTTATCAGTCTTTGAGTGATATTTCATCAAGAAAGTACTTTTTTTAAAGGTGAAAAAACATGTTTCATCTTAAAATAAAGCGTCAATCGGACGTTGTGATTGGATGCATAATAATTTGATTGACAGTACTTGCTTTATAACTGCGACCTTATCCGTTATCTAAAAAAATGGAAATATTTTAAAATTGAGAATTTTTTTGAAAAATCGAAGGGCTTACTCGGAAATCCGGAAAGAATCCGGACATTTTGATACCATATATGTGTCATTCGGTTCAGTAATTAAAAAGCCTTTCTCTGGAAACCGTTCACAAAAACTTTTTTTTAGAATAGAGAGATTAGATCCTTGAAAACAGTTACTAAGCACTACGAAGCCATATTTAAAATTTTGAATTGTGCAAAATCTGAGGGTGATAGAAAAATTCTGATTGCAGATTTTAAATCATCGTGAAAAACTACTCTAGAAACACTATAAAAGTATCTTGAGCAAAAACCTTGTTTAACAGTGTTATTGAATAGGGTGGGCCGAAAAAACTCATTTTTTTATTTCGAAGTTGTAATAGCGAGGAAAAGTTGCGAATTATATAGACAAAGAAACAGAAAAAAAATTCAAAATCGGTTAATATCTTCCGATCGCGCATAGGCCCCAAAGTTTGACAAAATAAGAAAAACTTCATTTTTGCGATTATTTTTTAACCAAATCAGAGATTAAACAATCAAATATTGTTCTTGATTTTTTTATGTGGAACTAATATAGTTATAGACATAATCTTTCAGGTTCCATTCTTCTATCACTCTTTTTTCGTTAGATATAATTTTTTTAATGTTCATACAAATTTTGTTAAGTTGTTTTTTCTGCATTTTTAAACAGCTTATAACTCTAGAACTATACAACTTAAAAACCTAAAATCAGTCCCATTTTGTTCGTAAATTTTTTGTCATTGATTTGGTGTGCATCATGATCATCATTTTCAAAAAGTTTTTTTAAAAGTTGAAAAAGTGAAAAAAAATTTAATAAAAAAAATTTAAAAATTTTCCTTTGCAAATAATATTAATAGCATTTTAACTCTTAAAATGAACATAACTACCCAATTTCAAGTTGAAAATAAAATTGAATCATGTATAAAAAATAAAAATAACCGTAATTTAGTAAAATCCCTAAACATTCCCTAAAATTATACACCAAGAGCGATTCACCCATGGAAAATTTATCAAATCACTTGAGGGTGTTTATATGACTTTTTTTTTATTATTATTATTTCCAATGGCAGGTAATTGAACAGATACGGATAACAGAGTTCATTGACCAACAGACATGCCGTAATTAGTACTTTCTTCGCGTTACCCAGTGGGCACCTGTGGACCGAAGCCACGGAGGTGAAGTACTGTTGCCCACGCCACACACACATTCGCAGACACAACCCCTTTTTACAGGGGGGCCACATTCATTCATCACACACAAGTACAGAAACTAACATCCATGCCAAACGGGGATTCGAACCCCAGACGTACGGCTTCACAGTCAGATGCTCTAACCACTCGGCCAATACGTCGGCAGACTGATTTATATGACTGATTATATGACTTAAAACATGTAAAAAATGTCACATAAATTTCAGAAAATAAGACAATTAATAGATTCGATTCAAAATCTTGCAGTGCTAGTTCCCAACTCTAAGTTAATTCAATTTGCATGAATTTTACCTGAATATTCCTTAGGAATGTGTTTTTATCCAATTTTTTGTGTTCTAAAACTTTTAATTTACTTTGATTTGACACGTATAAAGTAAAAACAATTAGATATAAACATAATTCTTAGAAATTTTCAGGAGAAATGCATGCAAATTGAATTAACTAAACTAGCACTGTAAGATTTTGTACCGAATCTATTAATTGTATTTTCTGAAATTAATGGGATATTTTTTACATGTTAAGTCATATGAACACCCTCAAGCGAGTTTATGAATTTTCTGTGAGTGAATCCCTCTTGCTGTATAATTTTTGAGATAGTTTAGGAAAAAATTTAGAACTAAAATTAAAAATTCTGGGGTGAAAATTCTTTGGTCTGAGAAGAAGGGGTTAAGAAACCGCACATATTTATATTTTTTAGTTCTTGAGTTATTGATTTTTAAAATGTGTCAGTCTTTTTTGGGACACCCTGTAGTGTATACAGGGTGGTCCTTAATTCATGGTACAAACTTCTAGGGGTGTTAGAGTACACCTAGACGAACAAGAATTGGTATAGGAAGGGGGGTCGCAGTTACACCGTTAAAGAGCTAGGTCCTAATGTAGTGCGAGAGCGTTACAAAAGGACGTTTTGCCAAGGCCCATTTAACGGAAAAAAAACATAATGAAATGAAAAAATTTATTGCATGAGGTACAGCAGTATCCGTACTACTTACATCATAAATTTGATAGAAATTGAACCACTTTCTAAACCGCGGAGTTAGTTTCAAAAGTGCAATATTAATCTTTTAGTCAAAGAATCACATTCCTTAATGGTATTTAGAAAAATGATGATCGGGGAAAGAATTTTCAATGATCGTAACATGGATCATTGAAACTGTTTGATCATCATTGAAAATTCCTTCCTCGATCAACATTTTTCTAAATACCATTAATGGAACTCCATTGTTTGACTAAGAGCACGTTTTAAAACTCACCCCACGGTTTAGAAAGTGGTCCAAGTTCTATCAAATTTATGATGTAAGTAATACGGATACTGCTGTACCTCATGCAATAAATTTTTTCATTTCCTTATGTTTTTTTCGTTAAACGGGCCTTGGCAAAACGTCCTTTTGTAACGCTCTCGCACTACATTAGGACCTAGCTCTTTAACGGTGTAACTGCGACCCCCCTTCCTATACCAATTCTTGTTCGTCTAGGTGTACTCTAACACCCCTAGAAGTTTGTACCATGAATTAAGGACCACCCTCTATACAGGCAAGAGGAGCATGCGCAACTGGAGCTAGTATTGTTTGCTTGCTTGACGTATCTGCAGATCTTCTTCTTCACAGATACTCTACTTTGCAGATACAGATAGATCGCCACAGTCCCCAGGACGCTTGAGTAAATTCCCCTTTAGCATCAAGGACTCCCCTAATATAACATTTAGTCACAGTATCGCTCTTTTTCGAGGAGAATGTAAGAAACAAAATTTTTATGGACTAGTAGCCAGGAAACTAGTCTCAACTGGTGGTAAACTAGTCTTGGTAGCCAACGGCGCCGGCGGATGCCTATTTTTCTAGCTGTCAGATTAAGAATATCCCTCTAAATAATCGTCAGATTTTTGGCTATTCATGACTTGAACATCAAGCTGCACCTACTGTATAAAAATCTGACGCGCTCGAGTATTTCAAGTTTGCGAACATTTTTTAGGGTTCTTTCAACACCCCCTCTAAATATCTGATGCGCTCGAGAAAATGCATTTTTTTCTATTTTCTACCGCTCCGGATGGCCTCCCCCACCCCACCACGAAAATCGGCAGATAAACATACCTTTGGTATCAGAGATACGTTGGAGCATCAAAAATATTATCTGACGCGCTCGAGTATGTACATTAGGGTGGGCCGAAAACACATTTTATTTTTTATTCATGTTCTAATAGCGCGGAAAGGGTGCCACTTGGGTCCAATAAGGACGGTGTAAAATATTTTTTCGATTGGATAATATCTTAGGCTCCCGCATCGCACTTGAAGTTCGAAAAAATGGATGACTTTTTTAAAACAACAAAAAAACCAAAGATTAAACTCTCAAATATTGTTCACGATTTTTTAATGAGGAACTAATATAGTTATAGACATAATGTTTCAGGTTTCATTATTTTATCACTCTTGATTCGTTAGATATAATTTTTTAATGTTCAAAGAAATCTTGTAAAGTTGTTTTCCTGCATTTTTAAACAGCTAATAACTCTAGAACTATACAACTTGAAAACCTGAAATTAGTCCCATTCGGTTCGTAAATTTTTTGTTTTTGATTTAATGTGCATCATAACCATCATTTTCCAAAAAAAAAATTTGAAAATTTAAAAAAAGTGAAAAAAAAAATTAAAAAAAATTCGTTTTGAAATTTTTTTTGAAAAAAATTTAAAATCCTTTTGACTCATAAAATAAACAATACGACCAAATTTCAAGTTGAAAATAAAATATAATCATGTATAAAAAAATAAAAATCATATGACTTAAAACATGTAAAAAATGACATAAATTTCTGAAAATTCGACAATAATTAGATTCGGTACAAAACCTTACAGAGCTAATTTTCAACTTTGAGTTAATTCAATTTGCATGCATTACTCCTGAAAATTCCTAAGAATTATGTTTATATCTAATTGTTTTTACTTTTAAAAAGTCAAATCAAAGTAAATTAAAAGTTTGAGAGCATAAAAAATTGGATATAAACACAATTCTTAGGAATATTCAGTTAAAATTCATGCAAATTGAATTATCTTAAAGTTAAAAATTAGCTCTGTAAGGTTTTGTACCAAATCTGTTAACTGTCGTATTTTCAGAAATTTATGTGACATTTTTTACATGTTATAAGTCTTATGAACACCCTCAAGCGAGTTTATGCATTTTCCATGAGTGAATTGCTCTTGCTTTATAATTTTGGGGATTGTTTAGGGATTTGCCTAAATTTCGAAATTTTTATTTTTTTTATACATTATATTTTATTTTCAACTTGAAATTTGGTAGTATTGTTCATTTTATGAGTCAAAAGGCTTTTAAATTTTTTTCAAAAAAATTTTCAAAAAAAAATTTTTTATAAATTTTTTTTTCACTTTTTTTAAATTTTCAAAATTTTGTTTTGAAAATGATGGTTATGATGCACATCAAATCCAAGACAAAAAATTTACGAACCGAATGGGACTAATTTCAGGTTTTCAAGTTGTATAGTTCTAGAGTTATTAGCTGTTTAAAAATGCAGGAAAAACAACTTTACAAGATTTCTTTGAACATTAAAAATTATATCTAACGAAGCAAGAGTGATTAAATAATGGACTCTGAAACAGTATGTCTATAACTATAATAGTTCCTCATAAAAAAATCATGAACAATATTTGAGAGTTTAATCTTTGGTTTTTTTGTTGTTTTGTAAAAAAGTCATCCATTTTTTCGAACTTCAAGTGCGATGCGGGAGCCTAAGATATTCTCCAATCGAAAAAATATTTTGCACCGTCCTTATTGGACCCAAGTGGCACCCTTTCCGCGTTATTAGAACATAATTAAAAAATAAAGTGTGTTTTCGGCCCACCCTAATGTACATTAGGGTGCATCAAACGCCCCATTTTTTTTTTAATTTGATAATATTGTTTAGTACCCAAGTTATTTTTGTTCCAAATACTTCAAAAATGATGCATACAAAGTTTTGTAAAAATAAAAAATATTTAATGGGTCCACATCGCGCTTAAAGTTTTGAACTTTTGCTCACTTTTTAAGAAAAACGTCATAAATCCAAAGGTAAAATCATCTCACATTGTTCTTAATTTTTTTCTGAAGAAGTACTTTTATACTGTATAAAATGATTCAAATTTCATTAATCTGTGATTGTTCTGTTAGGAGTTTTTCTTATGGTATAAGAAGTTCGTGTAAAGTTGTTTTTTGTACACTACTCAATGTTATAACTCTGGAACTTTTTGACTTAGAAACACCAAATTTGATTCAATTCGTTCACAATTTTTGAGATTTGGGTAGACATGTGACTTGACCCATTTTATTTCAAAAAGTGTAAATAAAATTTTCAAAATGCTTTTATAGTAAAAAAATTTTTAAACCTACAATGCATGATTTTTTAAATTCACTTGAAAATCATTTATTTGACTTCTATTATGGTGTAAATTAGTAAAAAAATACTAAAAAAATAATTTAATTTTTTTTCTACATTTAATTGGCAAAAAACTTTGTCCTTGTGAAATTAATTTGTGTCCCTTGTGAAATTAATTGTGCAGTGAAATAAAACCAAATGCTCTACAAATATAAAAAAACAACTTATCTTTTCAAAACAATTTTTTTTCAAGCTGAAAAATGTTTTATTTTAATTTATATGGTCCTTTTATTTTGGAATTTTCTGTGTCTTGACTTTCTTCTCACTAGCTACTAACAAATGTCTCAAAATAGTACCCCTTCTGCGATCTACTGGCAGTCTAAAGTGCTAAAACAATGAAATGTTATATTTATTGTACTTATTGCATGGTTTTGCCGTTTGGAAATGGAAGTTCGAGTAGGAAATGGGGGGAAAATGTCGTGTTGCCAAATGGCAACAGTATGTGCACTGTAGGTTCAGTACATAAATTTTAGATAATTTTTAAAAATTATATTTTCTACATTTTATGTTTTTATACAAACATTTAAACCAAAAACCATGTTTGAATTTCAATTTTATCGTACAACACAACAATAACTATTTTTATTGAAATTTAAGATGGTTTTCTAACACCTTCACAAATGTTCCTCAAATATCCTCTAGGTTTTTAAAAATTTCCACAAAACTCTGCAATTACGTAACTTTTGTTCCAAATGCTGTTATTTTTACAATTGGTACAGGTAAATTTCGATAGCATAGTAAAGTTTAGCCATCCTATAGCTCTACGCAAGAATCCCTGTCAATTTATCTTTTTGTAGTATTTGAGGAACATTTGTGGAGTTGTTAGAAAACCACCTTAAATTTCCATAAAAATAGTTTTTGTTGTAGGATAAAATTTAAAATCAAACATGGTTTTTGGTTAAAATGTTAGCATAAAACATAAAATGTAGGAAATATAAATTTTTAAAAATTATCTCAAAACATTATACAGGATGATCGGAAATTACGTGGACAAACTTCGCATGGGGGTAGAGGAGACCTAGACAAGCATATTTCGCATAGGAATGGGGGCGCAGATGCACCGCTAAAGAGCTAGGACCTAATGTAGGGCGAGGGCGTTACAAAGAGCGGTTTTCCCAAGGACCGTTTAACGAAATAAAACATAATACAATGAAAAAAATTATTACATGGGGTACATCAGTATCCGTACTACTTCCACCATAAATTTGACAAAAATCAAACCACTTGCTAAACCATGGGTGGAGTTTTAAAACGCGCAGTATTAATTTTTTAGCCAAAGAAGGGTGTTCCTCTTAGCGTAATGGTATTAAGAAAATAATTAACGGGGAAGGAATTTTCAATGAAACAAATAAGGGATCTTGCATGATCATTGAAAATTCCTTCCCCGATCATCATTTTCTAAATAACATTACACTAAGGGAACTCCATTCTTTGGCTAAAATATTAATTATTGCAAGTTTTAAAACTCATCCCACTGTTTAGCAAGTGGTCCGATTTTTGTCAAATTTATGGTGGAAGTAGTAGGGATACTGTTGTACCTCACGCAATATTTTTTTTCATGCTGTTATGTTTTGTTTTGGGAAACGGTCCTTGGGAAAACCGCTCTTTTTAACTCCCTGGTACTACATTAGGTCCTAGCTCTTTAACAGTGCATCTGCGCCCCCTCTAGTTTTTCAAAATATGCTTGTCTAGGTCCCCTCTACCTCCATGTGAAGTTTGTCCACGTAATTTCCGATCACCCTGTATACTTAAAAAATTTTTACTAATTAATCCTTTTAAATTTTTAGTTAAAATTTTTTAAACAAAATGGGACAAGTCACATGTCTACTCAAATGTCATAAAATTGTGAACAAAATGAATCAAATTTAGTGTTTCTAAGTCAAAAAGTTCCAGAGGTACAACATTGAGTATTGTGTAAAAAACAACTTTACACGAACTTTTTTTACCATAAGAAAAATCACAGAACTACCACAGATTAATGAAACTTGAACAATTATATGCTGTATGAAAGTATTTCTTCAGAAAAAAAATTAAGAACAAAGTGTGAGGATTTTATCTTTGGATTTATTGCATTTTTCTTACAAAATGAGCAAAATTTCAAAACTTAGAGCTCGTTGTGCACCCATTTAAAGTCTAAGGTAAGGAATACAAAAATATTTGGAAGGATAACTTTTTAGGAGTAAAGGGACATTTTTAGATTGGGTACAAAGTGATTTGTTTTTAGAGGGGCGTTTGATGCACCCTAATGTACTTGTAACTGTTTTTTTTTTCAAATCTGACGGGCTGTTCTAGATCTATCTAGACAACCCCCCCCACATAGAGGGCTTATATTTTGTGGAGTTACTCAAAAGCTTGCAAGGTTAGGGTGTCTCAAAAAACCTTTTTTCGAAAAACCTCGCTCTTCAAGGCTTTTCAAATTCCTTTTGGTCCCAAAAGATAGTGTGTGAAGTTTCAGTCCCCTAAGTTAACTCTAGGGTTTGCCTGTAGAGTCTATGCCCCAAAGCTTGTAAAAAGTGGGAAAATGAACAATGTTCGGAATTTTAAAAAAATATATTTTAAGATTGATGCTGCGATAAAATTGGTTCAAATGTGTCATTTAGGACTTATTTAGATGTAATATATTTATTATGTGTATTAACTGTACCCTATAGCCCCTATAATGTAAGATTAAAACGTACTACTTAGGGACGTTGAACTCGCCAAAGCTTATAATGCAGTACCGGTGGAAGAAATGAATTAAATCCCAATTTCTGCAAAGGAACTCCCTCAAATGATGCCATTTGGGGCTAAATTGATGTTATAAATTATGCAAGAAAAAAAACTTTTCACAAAATTTCTTTAAAGTAAAAAATTATTACCCAAAAAAGTTGGGTGATAAGAAAAATAAACTTGAAACATTGCATTTACGACAATGTATTCCTCATAAAAAGTCAAAAACTCTGCTTATCTGCTTTTTGTGTGGAAAAAATTTGCATTTTTTTTCAGATTTTCAAAGCATTTGAGCCAAGGTAGGAATTTTTTCTCCAGACTATACAGAGGAGTGAGATGTGTGTCACCAAATGCAACTTTTTCTGTGCAACCGCTATCATTCAATTCCTAAAAAAAGTTTTTTTAACCCACTCTTACATATTATTCATATTTGCTGAGAAAGAAAGAGAAAATAATTTTTTTAATTTAAAAGGTAATTTTTTGTTCTCATCTGATCTTATACAGCTTTTAAATGTGGTGAATGCAGGGCCTCTTCTTAGAACCTTTTAGGGGCCATTCATTAATTACGTAAGGGTCCCGAGGGGGAGGGGGGTTGGAAAAATCTCTACATACCCTTACTTGGGGGGTGGGGGGGTCAAACCCATTCTTACGTAAGATTTTCCAAGTTAATGTAAACAAATTCGAATTATTCTTATCAAATTAATAATTTAATAACTCCAGAAAAACTTGAAAATGCTGACGATCTCGGTATATTATTGAAGCTTTAATTTAAAAAAAAATGAAGGTATATCAGATGTATCTTTTTTATTGGAATTTAAACTGATTAAACGAAATGGAATCTTACGTAAGAATAGGGGGGAGGGGTTTGAAAAATCTTACGTACCCTTACATGGGGGTAGGGGGATCAAAAATTGCCAAAATCATCCTTACGTAATTAATGAATGGCCCCTTATTCGTGAATTAATCAGTATAAACGAGTATTAAACTGGCATGAAAAAAATATTCAATCAGTTCTCAGTAGTGACGCAGAAAGATAGACGAGGAGAAAAGAGAAAATTCTTCAACGTGTCTTAAATCACTAAAAAAAAGGGTTTTTCTTTCTCATCTTAACCCATTTAGCTTCTCGAGACCTTTTTCTTTCTTTCAACCCTTTATTTCTTTAATTATAGAGTATCAACTAATATACCAAAGATACGAGAAAATAATCAAATTAGTTTCTTATGGCAAAAGAAAGAGAAGAAAAGAAAAATCCCGACGTGCCTGTAGCCACAAAAAAGGACGATTTTAATTTCTCGCCTTATCCCACTCAGCCTAGATAAATGCAGGGCAGTTTTATAAGGGTTCTTCCAACGACCATTTTCCTCCATTCGCAGGTGAGTGAAATTAATATCCTGATGCAAGGATCCCAAAACTCCATCTGACGGCTCCAGAGTAGTGGGCACCTCATCAGAATGTCAAGCAGCTTTTAACCCAGGTGTGCCCAGGAGGAGATGCTGACCTTTCGATAGAGAATACCTGTTCGACATATTTGGAGATAAGTTTCATGTTAGTTGGCATGCGAGTCAGGAGGATACAAGGCATCTGAGGATGATCTGTCTGTTCTCGGGGTTTTTTCAGAGAGGTTTCATCAATTTGTCGCATGGAAATGGAACTGTAGATTATTATAAAGATAATCGTTTCTAGTAGTTAAATGAAACAAATAGTTTATTAAAACAGATTGGTTTATTGTAATGGAGAATTGCAGCATCTCTTAAAATTTTAAATATTCAATTTTAATTAATTAAAAATTATCTCCTGATTACAAAAATAGGCTTGTCTTTTCCCTCAAACTTTTTTAAAGGTAATTATGGCATATTTTAATACAGAAAGCTCCTAACAATGTGACGTCACATGTGTCTCTTGGAAATGTGGGAAACACCGTTTTCATCAAAACACTAGGCTGTAAAAAACTAGAGCTCAGTCTTTCCAGTCCACTGAGCTATAAACACTGAGCTATAAAACAAACTGGAGTAACTAGTGAGCGTGCTGAAACCGCATCACACCACTAAAAGGATTTCCATCTTCTTTTAATTTTCCTCATCTGTTAGCCCAGTTGTATGCACAGAATGAAACGACCATTCTAAATTTTGCTCATAATATTTTAAAAAACAGGCATGGACGGATTAAGAGGGGGTCATGCGGGGATTGCCCCGATTGCTTCTAGCCCCGAATGCCCCGATTGCTCGCAGCAATCGGGGCAATTTAACCTTCCGCGCCGGCACGTTTGGTCGCTTGTTATAGTATCGGAGGTTGTCACTCCAGTTTGTTTTATAGCTCAGTGATACAAACTGGAGTGACTAGTGAGCGTGCTGAAACCCCATCACACCACGGAAAGGATTTCCGTCTTCTTTTAATTTTCCCCTACTGTTAGTCAAGTTGTATATACAGAATGAAACGACCATTTTAAATTTTGCTCATAATATTTTAAAAAACAGGCATGGGCGGATTAAAAGATGGTCATGCGGGGATTGCCCCGATTGCTTCTAGCCCCGAATGCCTCGATTGCTGCGAGCAATCGGGGCAATTTAACCTTCCGCGCCGGCACGTTTGGTAGCTTGTTATAGTATCGGAGGTTGTCACTCCAGTTTGTTTTATAGCTCAGTGTTCCAGTCGTTCAAAGCGGGATGATAACAACAAGCAGGAGCAACGCACAAGCTGTTTCAGCTTAGACAGAAAATACGCTATATTTAATTGAAAATAACTTACTATTTTGGCCTTTGAAAAGTAAATTAAAATGTTTTTTGGAGGTTCTGAACACATTTTGGAGCCATTCTGAACACATTAAGATAAAAAAATTGACTGCAATTATCCATATTTATTTTTACCACTAGATTGTCCAATAACCAAATTTAAAGAGGAATGGTTTTTTCTTATAATATTTAATTTATTTGAACAGCTTTCTATACAAAGTAAGATCCTCCGTGCAAGACAATGGAAATTTAAAAAGTGCAACTGATTTTAATTGCACGTTGTTAAAAAATTAAAATGTACAATTGTTTCGAGGATACAAGGATCCCCTTCGTCAGCAATAGAACTGACAGCACTATTGCTGAGGGGATCCTTGTATCCTCGAAACAATTGTGCATTTTAATTTTTTAACGACGTGCAAATAAAATCAGTTCTACTTTTTAAATTTTCAGCTTTCTATTCGTTTCCAAATAACAAATAGATCTTAATGTAGAATTTAGATTTTAGAGGTAACGTTTTCCTGACTGATTAGAATTAACTGATTGTATTATTTTTTAATTAAATTTTTAAAATTCGTACAAATTCACCTGAAAGTATGGACCCGTATAGGTAAATTCAACACACACAAGGACAGTAACACTAACATCCATGCCGAACGGGGATTCGTACCCCAGACGTACGGATTTGCAGTCAGATGCTCTAACCACTAGGCCATTACGTCGGCACTCGTAGTAAGGTAATTTAATTTCAAGTTTAAATAAATTTTACACTTGGGTGAAACTTTGCATCATCAGCACAATCTGGTACGGTAAAATAAATATTTTAAAGAAAAAGTTCATTCATAAAGAATTAAGATATTCAAAATTTGTTTTCTTGTTTTTTTTTGTATGAATACCTAAAATACATTAAAACTAAGATGTAGAAGAGAAACCTTTAAACGTCAAGAGTGTAGTACAAGATCATTTAGATTTAGAATTTCAGATTTTTTTTGAAGTTACCAAGAGAATTGTTGTAATTATTTTAGTTTTAAATATAAAGCAAATATGATCTGATTAAGCCAACTTATTTTCCAAATAATCAAAGTAGTGAAATAATGATACACTTCTAATACGTCGCTGCGAGCCATTACACTTAAGTTGGCTTTTTTGCATACAATATTTGGCTTCTTTGCACATTCATTCTCTTAAAGGAGAAACCACAGTTACAAAAATCCTTTCTCTGGTGAGTATGAATAATAATGGTCGATGTGGATTGGGGAGAAATCGGAAACGGGTTCAATATCAAACCACACTTTCATTTTCATCCAAGTAGCTTGTCTTGATTTTAGTAGTGTTCCACTTAAGGCTGTTTAAGAAAGCTTACAAGAGGGATATGAAGTTATGCTCTAACCTAGATGGACTTTTTACTTCAACGTCCCTATTCGATTGATCTTAACTTTAATAAATAAAGATAAATTACAACGAAATATTTAGTTTCAAAAGAGTAAAAGCGTTAAGTTAAAAGTTTTAAAATTAAATTTTTCTGTATTTTATTACTGTATTTCTGTATTTTCTGTAAGTTAAGAACATATTATAAATTTAACACATTATACGGAATTACAATTCCTGAAAGAAGAAAACATTTTATGAAATACTTTCTGCGTGTTAGCTTTTAAATAATGTGTGGAGTTAATATTCTGTGAAATTCCACGTTTTTAAACGTCGGAAGGTAAAAAATCATTTTGGTTTAAAAATCAATAAAAAAAGAAATTCTAAGGTTCAATTTTGAACGCATCCTTTGACAGCCTAAATAGATATATGTTAGTTAATTTATGATGTTTTGTCATTTTTGTATTCATTTTTTAGACAGATGACATAGCAGTTTTTACATCACACCTATATCATTGATACTATGAAATTATTTACTAAAGACGCGAAGTATATTCTTAAAGGTTGTTAAATCCCTTCTATTTTTTATGACAACTTTGAATGTAAATATTTTCAATTACTTTTCTAAAAAGCTGCATTTATAGTTCTCCTGAAAAGTTTGAATCTCTTAAACTCTAAAAACTTGACCAGTTAAAGCGCTTTCTTCTATACTAATTTGTATATTTCCTAACGATACTATCTCTTGCAGCTTACTTTGGACTGGAGTGAAAAAAGTAAAACACATTTTTTAAGTGAGAAAATAAGGAAGAGCAAAAGATAAATGAGTTAGTAAACATGAGAGTAAAAGCTGATAGGAGAGGGGGAGGAGAAATACAATGAGAAAGATTACAAGACTAAAAATTTGAGAAAGAGATAAAGAATAAGAGGGAGAGAAATAATCAGTATAAGAGAAAAAGGGGGATCAGATTATAAAGGTAGTTTAAGTGATAGAGAGAATAATCAAAATAAGAGGGAAGAGAGAGACGAAAAAAAGGAATCAGAATTAAAGATAAACAGAATTGGTAGGAGAGAAGAAAGCATCATATAGTGAAAGGAAAAGAGGTAAAATAGGATAGAAGTTGATAAAAAGAGTAATCAACAAATATAGTTTTAGATAGAGATACATAGATTAGATAGAAAAAGAGAAAGAGAGAGATAATCAGAATTAAAGAGAGACAGGCCACGGTCATGGCAAGCGCAGAGCCAGGCGTATCTCAGGCAGATCTAACTTCTCCGCCCATCGCACAAAAGGGCAAAAGTAAACCAGGGGTTTTCTCGGAATTTCCCTTTTGTGTGATGGGCGGAGAAGTCGAGAAGTTAGATTGCGCCTGCGATACGCCTGATTTTGCGCTCTGGATGACCGTTGCCACAGAATCAATATAAGAAAAAAAAGAATCAGAATAAATGGAGATAAGAAAGAATAAATGGATATAAGAAATAGGGTATAGATAGTTACAGTGGTAGGTAGGTATACTCTGTTCATTTAGAATTGGCGCCTGAGAAATAGTGCTTTCCCCCACTCTAGAAGCGCAACTCTTCGCGCTGCCAATAGTAAGCCTTCTTCGTCATTTTGACGATGATAGTTGCTATGGTTACCGATCGGTGGTGGGGGAAGGAAATATTTTCAAGCGCCAGTTCAAAACGAACAGAGTTTAGATGGATAGAAAATTAGAGGAGAGAGCGAGAGGATAGAAGTTGAAAAAGATGGAGGTGCCCAATACAGTATATCCATGAATCCAGCACGTGTGTGGCACCAGAGGCCTCCCTCTCATTACCATTCAAATGCATTCGCGCTCCTTGATGGACACTCGCGTCAGGCCATTCTATTTCGGCCCATGGAGTGTTCCACTTCCACCGCCTTTCCTCGAGTGTGAGGCGGAAGAAGATCGTCCCACTTCCCACCGACCTCCTGTCCCAGAAACCGACCCCTCGATCGCCCCCCGCTCTTGCGTCACCACATCGGCTCTGATGCAACGTTATTATATATTCCCGCGGCCGTCGTCGTTGTCTTTTTTCGGTAGTAAACACCCAGGTGGACTGGTGTTAGTGGATTGGGGAGACAAATGGTGTTTGCTCTGGCTTGAAATCGCCTATTTATTCCCGTCTTTCTTTTATGGCTATTTATGGAAAGCTTATGCAATGTTTGAAACGTTTAAGCTGTTCTTTTTCTCAAAAGATATTTGGTAATACGTTTTGTCTTTCCCCAAGTTACATGACGGGGGTAGCAAATGAACAACATTAAATAAGACTTAAAAGCTATACATTAATAAGAGTAAAAGTTATGCTTAGTAGTCCACGAACAAATGCAGACATAGTTGGTTTAGAAGAACAAGCTAAAGTTGAAGAACAATAGTCTAATCGCTTTTATAATTTGAGACGTGAGATGTATTTTGTTGTAAAATTTGAAAGAGCGAAAAAATATCGTTGCCAATCCTTCCAGATCCTCTAATGAAAAGAGAGAACAAAAGGGATTTATTTTCAAAACTTTCTCCTTCTTTTCAAAAAGATTTTCCCCTTTTGTGATTTTCATATCTTAGGTATAATAATTAATTGTATACTTTCCCTTTTTTCCTCTCTTTTTTCACATTTGCCTCACTTTTTCAGGAGCCGCACTCCCATTGCTTTAAATCCTGTACACTTTACTGATGCATATTGGATATTTCAAGTGGCAATAGAAGCAACAAGAAGTTTTAGATGCAAGAGTTTTGAGAGAATCCAAAAGAGATAAAAAAAGAACTCCTAATAACATATATTTATTTCCTACACGGTGGAAGAGATACATGTTTCATCCTCAATTAGTCCTAATCGTTTCAGAGGTTTAAAAATTAGAATGAATGTAAGAATTAGTCTTCAAAGACATACAGCATTTTCGTCCACAACTCATCTAAATAAAGCTCAAAATAATGTACTAGAGGGGAGAAATATTATGATTAAGTGAAAACGTCGAAATACGATTAATTTTTCACAGAATAAGTAGTGCAACCATCATTTCCATTTTTCAAAAACCAAAAATGTAGCATAACCAAAGATTAGTCCTTATTCTCAACTCCACTTTATGAGAGGACTTGAAATAGCTCAATTTAATGCGATTTCTATTTAAGTTTAGAAATCTAGAATATCAGGATGAATGGGCATTCCATGAAGGTCTAAATTTCTTATTTCAACTCATAAGAAAGGCCGATCCTGATTGGATTAAAAGTAGCCATTAAACTTTTCATCCATTTTCTAGACCCCCCTCTGCCATCAGGGTCATTTATAACCTAACGAAGCAAAAGGATTTGAAATAAAATAAAGAACATGCAATGGAGACACTGAACAATAAATAAAGTGTCGAACTATATCTGAACCCATCGGGAAAAGTTCAAAACCTTCTACAACGCGCTACTGGAACACCTGAGGTAGTCAATTTATCGTCTGAGCAACAAAACCCCAAATAAATGGTTCTTTGGTTCACGTGCTTGGTCACGAGACGCCAAAAATTCCATACGGAAATAAAAACGGACCACGCCACGTGATCCTAATCTTTCACGTGAGATTAATGAAATATGGGTGATGGTCCAACATCTTTCTATATATAATTGCCCACTTACCATAGAGTTTTCCCTCCATCATTAAAGATAGGGAGGGTCGCTTTCATTACGGTAGGGGGTAATTTGGAAATACAGTTTCAAAGCGGATAACTGTTTGACCTTTATGGAGAAATTTATGTTCTTCTTGGGAACCTTCGGGGGTCCTCAACCCTCTCTGTCACGCTCCCGGAGAGCGTTGCTTTTATCTGGACATGTGCTCCTGATGATCCTTTTTTTTCAGTGGAATTTTAAAGAAGTTTTTTAATCTTAATTTTAAATTGGTTGGTGTGAAAGATCCCCTCGGTAATGGTAAAGATTGTGTGTCTCGTGACAAAGTCATTAAGTTTATCATTTTGAGAGGGTCGTTTTCGTCTCATCCCCTCTTTTGTGCTTTCCCCTTTTGAAGGTCGTATGGGGATTTCGGACGGGAAAAAAGAGAAGGGGAAAGCAATACTGAAAAATGTTATTTGAAATTGGAGATTTTTTTGCTGGAAAGATTAGGTAGCTTTTAAAATAAATGCCGTTTTGAGATATTTTTGGAAAGATCATATGAAGGACTCGTTTAAGGACTTATTTTTGAAAAAAAAAACAATCTAAATAGCAGAGCAGGTATAAAAAAATTTAGCTATTTAAGTTCTCTAATCTTCATTCCTGGAGGCAGCTTTTCTTGAATTGGGATCGTATGTTTTTATATCAAGGGGAACTATGCAATTCGATTCTGTTTCTTTAACTCTCTGAGAAAAAAAATGATTGAAAAGTTCTTATTTTTTATTTGTGGTTTTTATTTTTGATGCAAAAAAACTACTTAAATGGATGGATACTCTTATTCCTTAAATTTTAGGAAACATATCTGGGGAGTATGGAGGAAAAACTTGCATTTACTCTTTTTAAGTGACACTTTATGCCATTATAAAAGAGTACCTTCCTTACAAAAGACGTAATCCCCCGTTTTCCCAGTTCGTAAGAGTTTGTAGGTAAGTAAGAGTTTTGTAAGAGTAAGTTGTAAGAGTTTTGTTTGTTTTCCCTACTGTTTTACAAGAAATTTGGGGCAAGTAAAACCATTTTTAAGCTATGTTAACCTTTATTGTTCAATTTTCCATCTTAATTCAATTCTTTTATAAGAAAATTTGTGCACGATGTTTCAAACAGTCTGCTCAAATTCTACACATCCAGATTCCTTGCACTGAGTACATAAGAATGCCCCTAAGAATTGTGCAGCTACAGCCCATAGGTTTTGAGAAAATTGCAACGGAAAAAGGTATACGTCTTATTCGGTTTAAATTTTTTAAAAATAGCCACTGCCCCCTAGAACATGACGTCCCATTTTACAAAAAAAAATATGTGTCATTCTTTGGGTAATTTTTATGCACTCTTTGAAGGGAATCTTTCGCTGCAAATGATAGCAGACTTGCTTTATAATTTTTTCATCATGGAAAAGGAAAAAATCTTCGAACTAGCATACATTTATGAGGGACAGTCACCTCAGATCTCCTTTACCACACAGAACCATAAAAACTATCTAATTAACGCAAAATTTATTTTCTTAGGCAATGTGACTAGCATGGCAACTCTTCTCTGGTTCTTTCCTGACTTGATTCTTAGGAAGAGTATATATCCCTTTTCACTCGTCTTTTCCCATTTTTTCACCTGGATTCGGCCGGGTTTGTAGATCAATCTAATTTTACCTGCCAGAAAGCGAACGCATTCACGTGGATAGGAGCTGTGGCGACACGGCGGGGAGGAAAAAGAACTGTACAACGTTTCATAGAAATTTAACTACTACATTGAGTTCAGCTCAAATCGCCCTACTTTACACCTAAGACCATTAATTTAAACTCGGACATCTCTATCTCCCCCTTTCAGATAACGGTTGTGTGATATTGTGCATCTCCTTTTTGAAACTAACTATATTGGGTCTGGTATTTATTTTATGAAGAGGAAATATAAGTATCAATAAAAATGATGTTGAAGAGTAGGGCTATAGGTGGGGTAATTGGGAACAAAATTCGTTACTTTAACGTTTAACTTCTCATTATCACTGCAACAAAGTAAAATCATTTGAAAAGGTTTTTTTCTGCATACACTACTTGTTGATGCAGATCTGATTGAACTTCCTAACGTGTAAAGATAAAATTGAGTTTTTCAAAGGATCAGATTTTCACGTTCACAATTACCCCATAGATTCCCGATTCCCCAACAGGGTAGGGGGTATTTGGGAATGGCTAAATTCTTGTCCAAGGTCCATTAAACGAACCAAAGCCTTCAGCAACAATGATGTCCAATGCCGTTTACGCCTCTTGCACATTGAGATTTTTGGCGCCCTATTCCCAATTACCACAATCTTGTTCTCCATTTGATGCGTTGGAAAAGAACCGTTTTGGGGACTCTATACTCCCTAACAGCTGCGAGGTAGGTCCATTTGTGAGTTAGAATATCTTGGACAGCTGAGGCATATAGTATAAGTAATTTTGGGGCATCCTGAATCACTAAAACCTACAACAATCAATACTCTCCTAAGGACTTCAATGCTTATTCTATTAAATTTGACCAATTTAAAAAATCTGTATTACACATTAAAATTGATTAAAAGAAATGACTGGCTCATTTAAGAAATCTTCCACATCCACAAACAACTTTTTGTAATGATTAAAATTTTACTGTGCAAATAAAGTTAAAAATAAGTAAAAGGGCAACGTTTATACTATGCACATAAGTTTATTTTAAAAAGCGAATCAGACTATCGTTTTCAAAATAAATAATGCTTAGTATAAATAATGTATAGTATAATAATGTATAATAATAGTATAATAATGCATAGTATAAACGTTGCTTTTTTACTTATTTTTAACTTATTGTAAGTCTAAACACAACATAATTATCTCGTAAAATGGATATTATGTGAATGATATAAAGTATGTTATATATTCAATATTTATCAATTCAAATCTTTAAAGAAGTTAATTAAACTATCTTTCAAAGATGTTAATTAGTTTCTTTCAAGCAAAATAGGTCCATTATTTATAAAAAGTTGGAAAAAGAAGTTAGGAATTTAGTTCCTAATTACCCCTGGTAATAACCAGCAGCTCTTAAATAAAGGACGCAAACTTTTATTATCAGAAAAATTGGACATAATTTGTTATTGTTATCATAGAACTTTTTTCTAGAGATCAGAATGAGATAATACTTCTAACTCCTTCGTAAAGATAGAAACCTTCAAGTTTCATGCCTCTTCTGTCCACCAAGCCCCTACCCTAGTGATACTAGGGCTTGTTCCCACTTACCCCTGATCTCATTCCCAATGTATTTTGGGAGATATGATACTTTTACCTCCTTTTTTATCATTTTAAACTCGGACATAGTAAGGTTTTGTGTATGGAAATTTCTCATTTTTTTAACTATAGGGTCTGATATTTATTTTATGAAGAGGAAATTAGTATGAATAAAAACGCTGATGTAGAATACTTCTCATGGAGGACTTTTGGTCAAGACATCGTCGGAAAAAATTTTTGGTAGCAGATGTAGGAATTTCGGAAGATATGATACTTTTAACCCCTTTTTTATCATTTACGACTTTAAGAGCGATTTGTACACAGCAAAAAAGTTCATCCTTTTACTCTAAATTTTCTATTGTATTTGAAAAAGGTTTCCATATGCCTAGAAAACGTGCCTTTTCCCTTAACTTTTACACAAAGATAATTTATATATAATGAAATCAAAGAATAAATTTTAAAGCAAGCATACAATTCAAAATTTCTAGAGATCATTTAGTGAAAACGAGACTAATCTTCTTTAAGCTAGGTGTGTGATATGTTTGCTTACAATGTCATTTGGTATTTTGGAAATTTTTTATAATTATATTCAAGCTTCTTCAAGTTACAGGAAAGTTTCTCTCATTTGAAAGAAAGGAAAAGAAATTGTTCCTCTAAGTACAGAAATTGACCAGCAACAGTGCAACTGGTAAATTTCCGTTACTTGAAGAAAGAATATTTTACAGTGTAGTCTGAAATCCTCGCCTAGTTTCTTCCCCTCGTCTAATGTAGCAAAGAAAAACTTATACCATTCATTCTTCTACAAAACTGTTTTAAGACTTTTCTTTTTGTAAAAGTAACAGGATAAAAGGAAGTAATGAAACAAGTCCACTTTCTTTAAAAAAAAACTTCATGCAACCAAGTAAACAGTCTTCGTATCGTTACCACATCACATCATTTATCTACAGATTAGGATAAAAGTTTTATGTGGGGCAAATTTTAATTTTTGCAGTCTGTATAGGAGAAACAGTTATGACAAGTTGCTTCTTTGTGTTTTCAACATGGCTTTTGGGCGTGAAGAACAACGGTGTTTTCCGGTCAATAGAAACAAATATCATTTCCAATAACTCGTTATCTTTGGTAATCTTAACGAATACCAACACGGAAAATTTAATTGACACATTTAAATTAAAAAAGGTCACACATTATGCAATTTTATCGCTCAGAGCTTTACAAAAGAATCTCGGTGGTTTCAGCCTAACCCACTTATACGAATACCAACTTCTTTCTCTTAGGTCCTTCCTCGTTACCACCCTTGGAGCAGGCGATAATCACCGACCGACGACGTCTAGAAAAATGGCAATTCGAAGGAGGAAAACAAATCTATTATAATTTAAACTATTATTGATGATGTCAAGTCTGCTCTCATACATAGAAGAGTAAGGCAAAGTTCCTCTTGGTAACGATACTGAAGATAGATAATCTATCTTTAGTATCGTTACCAAGAGGAACCATAGATATTGGTATTGATTCGTAAAATGACACTACAAAGAAAAAACTCTTTGAACCTCGTACTTGAAGTAAAACAATTCATCATCAATCATTTTAGCGAAGAATTGGACGTGGCAGTATAATTCAAGATAATGGCATAATTATGTCTCTTAAGACGGTGGACAAAACTTATATCCCGCTACAACCTTAGTCCCCCTAAATATTTATTAAACTCAGTTATAAACGGAACAGTTTTGGAAAAAAATAGCAAATCAAAGTTCTTCCATGATGCTCCAAAAGGTTCTTCTTAGGGTAGCAAATACTAACATTACTAGTACTAACTAATACTAACAATACTTGCAGTACTAGTTTTTCAATGCTAAGTAAAGATCTTCTACTAAACTAATGCATCGTGAAAGATGTCGATAATTCAAGAAGTTAGATAAATGTTAGATACACACCAAAATATATAAAACTGTTTCCCCCCTTTAATTTAAAACACCCTTCCATGAATAAACCCCTAAACTCACCATCCCTCCCCCACCATTATTCTTTCTCCTCAAGAACCACCCTTGTTTCGGCAACATACCAGGCTATAGTAACAAACTTAGGTCCCAAAAGATGGCAACCGAAAGTGCAAGTTTATCATGTCAAAACACAACAACCATCTCTACTCACAATTTTTTCTCCTCTCTTTCACTCAAAGTTCACGGTCAAAGCAATGTCACATAGGCGACCTCGACTTTCACAAGGTCAGAACATCTCTCTCCTCATGCCCATGCTCCCGTTCCTAAACAATCGCCCCACATGGAACAATGCAGGGCAAAACAACAATAAAAAGTCGTCTGCTCCGGGACAGGGTGGTGTCTCTCCCTCCTGCCCCAGAACACGGAAGGAGTGTTACATCACCGAATTTTTTCCCCTTACTAATCCAGTGAGCTGATTCCACACGTGCCTTTTTCCGAATGGGATCCAGATCCCGGTGTCCGATCGGGGTCAATGTTGAGCTGTCCCTTTTCCCTTCTGGTTGTCATCTTCTGGTGTGTGTATCAGGGAGGAAAGGACTCCTTTCTCTTTCGTTCTCGTTTTCAGAGAGCGACCTCCTTCTTGGGAGGTAGTACTAGAAGCTACATTGAAAATAAAAAAAAATCTTGTAATGATGAGAATTTTGTTTTTATTTGGTGATTGCCGATTCTTATACGAAATGCGAAGCCCTTTTGCTTAATAGTTTTCACATTTTGATATTTTTGTATGCCTTGATTTAATCCAACGGAATATACATTGTTTATTACAATCAAATTATTGAACTTAATGTTGATGGAAGACAGCTCTACAACTTTAACAAGATTTAGGATACCGCTCAGCAAGTACTATATGAATTTTTTCCCCGATGGCGCTAAAAACATCAAGAGTGCAGTTACTGTACTGAAGTCGCTCTGACTCAACATCATGTCTTTAGCTGCTCAGATGCTGCAGTGGAAATGTAATGTTTGGACCAGTCAGAGACAAAATAATTGAAAAGCAGGCATCGAGATCTGTAAACTTTATACCGGAATGGGACTATTCGGCGAGGCCGTTTGGGCACGGCTGATTCGGCGCGACCGTTTGGGCGCCGGCCCGTTTCGGCGCGAGACAAAATTTTTTTCTACTAATTTTTAGAAGGATTATGAAAGAGTTCTATTTATTTTTTATTTCTGGCGCCGAAACTGCCAGCGCCGAATCGGCCCGCGCCCAAACGGCCAGCGCCGAATCGGCCCGCGCCCAAACGGCCAGCGCCGAATCGGCCCCGCGCCCAAACGGCCAGCGCCAAAACGGCCGCGCTGAATAGTAGTAGACCGACTTTATACAGGGTGTATCTTAAATGGTGCAACAAACTTTGAGGGCTGATATCAAGACGAACAAGAATTGTTATAGAACAAAGTGGTCAGGAACCCTATTGTCTTGCTCACTGATGAATTGAGATCAATGATCTATAAAAATTGTGTTTAATAACACACAAGCCCCAGACTGTTAAGCAATCCTACCAGGATTGAACTTCATAGGCAGTGCATTAGGGCGTTGCAAAAGTCTACAGTAATTATTTTTGGGAATTTCCCAATGCCCCCCTCTCATGTTATATTACCCTTTATAAATGCATCCAAATTCAACCCAATATTAATCAAAAACGTATATTAGTTTTCCAGGATTCTCTTAATTAATCTTAAAAAAATGGAGAAAATAAAAAAAAAACTATCTGAGTGAAATTTTATAATGAAAAACTGCCCGCATATTTTGATCAATTCATATATCACTTCTACCTCTACTTGATTAAAATGCATCTCTAAAAAAGTGCAATCAACTTGGCATTTCGAGTAACTACCGATTTTAAAATATAGAAGCTTGTTGTAGATAAAGCCAAACGAGCCTATGTACCCCATTTGTTCCATAATAGCAAACACTAGTAGAGTTTTTTTCACCGAAACTTCCACGATTAGGCATAATCACTTGAACTTAGTAATAGCCAAAACTGATAAATTCTAATTTCGTCTCGGTTCATCTATCTTCTCTAGTACGAAGTCGACGTTCGTATATCTACGGTTACATTGATTTTTAATTGGTTTTAATGGTTTTGAAACCTGTATCATTAAATTGTCTAACTCTAAAAAATCAAGCTTTATCAAAACCAACTCTTGAGTAACAGGTTACCAAATAAGAGCCAGATTTGGAAAACGCCTCAAGTGCCACTTTTTATACTCGGCAAAATGGCGGCTCTCGATAAAACGATAGAGAAGCCTCTTGAAATCGAAGCTTTTTATGGCTTTTTTTTTAAAAAAGAAATGGAGTTATATATGCAGAAAGGATCGAAAAAGGGACATCCCTAAGGTTTCGTGCGTGACCTTCTTGAAAATCGTTTGGCTGACCCTGACCTTGGTAAATTCTGGTTTTAAGTACTAAAAAAAAGAACTTAGTTGAATGAATTTTTTAAAAATAACTTGTGATTACTTAAATTCTGAAGTAGTTTTCTAGAATGAGGTTTTTAACCAGGGAAATTCCTAATTGTACTTCTATAAAAACCAATTAAATAAAGTACTACCCAATAAAATATCAATTTTTATATTTAGTTAAATAAATAGAATTGTTAAAACAAAATTTTCTCAAATTTTTTATGAGGCTTGTATATTGCAATTGTAAACATGTTGTACACACAGTGTTATTTTTAGGATTTTTTTGGAGGTGTAAAAATACTCCTTGACTTTTTTAGAAGGCGCGAAATTCATTTATGAGGAGTGAAATGCGGAAGTAGCATAAACTGTATACACAGAGACAAATTTTTTTTTGTAAAAACGCTTTCTTATGGACAAAATTAAATATAAAAAAATGAGGATGCTATTTTGGTTTTTAACAATGGAGAATTGCAGCAAATCTTAAAATTTTAAATATGCAATTTTAATTTATTAAAAATTCTCTCCTGATTCCAAAAATACGCGTGTCTTTCCCCACAAACTTTTTTTAAAGGTAATTACGACATATTTTCTTACAGAAAGGTCATAACAATGTGAAGTCACATGTGCCTCTTGAAAATGTGGGACAAGTGTTTTCATCGATACACTGGTCTGTAAAAAAACTAGTGCTCATTGTTTCACACTGAGCTATAAAACAAACTATAACAAGTTTGTTTTATAGCTCAGTGTTGTTTCAAAGCGGGATTATAGCAACAAGCGGGAACAAAGCACATTTCACGTCACAAGCTGTTTCAGCTCAGACACAAAAGAGGCTGTTTTTAATTGAAAATAACTTAAAATTTAGGGCTTTGAAAAGCAAATGAAAACATTTTTGGAGGTTTTAGTAGGCCATTCTGAACACATTAAGATTAAAAAAAATTTGACTGCAATTTTATCCATTATAGCATCTGTTATTAGACGAAAATATTAAAAATTATTTATAAATAAAATAATTTATTTTACATTAAACACTCCTTATTGAAATATTTATTAAATATTACAAATTTGAGTAAAAAAATATAATTTTTCGATTTCGGTGGGGGTCATGCATTTTTTTTTAAAGCAAAACCTTTGTTAAAGATTCAAAGCATGAAAATACACCTGGCTAGTTTTTAAAAGCGTATTTTCGATTTTCAATGCGTGAAATACGCTCTCAGAGGCATTAAAATATCTCTGTGTACACACATCAAGACTTATCTTTAGTCGAAATGAATAAACTGTATAGCAGGGGTAGGCTTACCATAAAGTCTGGGGTTACCCCGGATAGTCCGGGATTTTTAGAGCTGTCCGGGGAAATGTCCGGGGTTTCATACATTTAAGATTTTCCAGACATTTTTGGGAAAAAAATCCTGACCAAGCTGTTTAAAATTGCGGTATTTTACATATTCTAACGTCTGTATTAATTAAGGGAACTTTTTTTTCAATAAATTTTGCTATAATATTAAGTCAATCAAACAATTTCATAAAAATTTACGTCAAATGAACGAATAAATTTGACATTTCTGTTTAATGCTCTTTAGTTTGAATGTTTTTATCCTATTTTTTAATCTTTGGTGATTTGATTTGGAACTTATTAAAAAATTTCAAAAATTTGTCCTGGGTTGGATCCGAGAAAATATGGTAAGCCTAGCAAGGGTTCCCAAACTGTGATGATCATGAACATCATGTAACGATAGTTATTTTATGCTCTTCTTCTGAACTGTCCCCCCAGAATTATTAGTATTGTATTCCTCCAGGGAGCAAGGAATATTTTTCTGATTGAAAGGCCTTAATTTTAATTTTTTTCAATTTACTGGGTAAATCACGCTATTTAAAAAAAGAAATTGGCATCTTTTTCTTTTTTAATATCAAGTCTGAAAAAAAGACCATGACTCCTCTGAACACTGCATGAGATTTTAAGACTGTAATATACTTTGGTAGTCTGAAATGATAATGGTAGTTATTTTCAGTTTCAACTATTTAATAATCTAATGGAATTTCTTAAAACCTAGTTATTTCGAAATATGAAGTCTCAAAAATATATAGATGACTTATTTGTACCTGAAACTGGATAACTTTTAAAGTATTGATCTAAATATCCATTATTTTCTATTCTTAGCTCCTCGCGGTACACTGCATCACTTTACGGCAACCCAGGGTGGCACGGAACGCACTTTGGGAACCACCACCCTATGTAGATTTCAAATTTCTGAAAATTAGATTAAGAACTTTTAAAAAACAAATGAGCACTTTTAATTTTTATCTACTATAATCATATTTTGTTCCTCTTTTGTTTGAATCCTCTAAAACACCTTGGATGCGGATCAAGGCTAAATTAAGTTATTTGATTAATCAGAAGCTTATAATTTCTATTACATAAAGAATTCCATTAGAAAATACCAAGATGCATGTGAAGGTGTTTTTAATTATTAAAAAAACGAAACTTATTCTGTGTTTTTACAATTTTTCGTTCAAAAAACGTAAAACTACCACAACATGGGTCAACCAGCCTCCTGGGGGGTTCCGTTGGTTCCATATCGCGTGGCTGCTCCACTGATCCCACTAAAGCTGATGATATGATAGACGTTTTTAATTACGTCCCGTTTCTGCGGCTCCCGACTGGGGCAGTGGCGCCACCTAGGATGTTGAAGTAAGAGGATTATGAAGCCCTCCATTTTCTGGAGACTGATATCAAATGTTAGTTAATAAGACGCTTGCATGTCCAGACAAAATATACATTCAAATTTGGAAAAACCCGAAAATTGGTATAGTCCAGGGGTCGGCAACCTTTTGAAACGGAAGAGTCAAAAGTTACAATTTACAAAATTTCCCAGTTTTTAAAGAGCCACTAAATTGTTTTGCTTCAATGTTAATTTATTATACTTTATTTTTGTTGGGGAGCATTTTTTATACAACATTTTCTCTGGATTACCTCCTTTCGGGTTCGGGTACTTTTTTACATAAAGTTTTAGATGACTTACATACACATTTTAATGAAGTTTAGTAAATTAGTTTCAAAATTTTGTAAACAAAGTAAATTCCTAGAAAATTGGAGGATCTGGGGGCCCTCCCCAAAAATTTTTTTGGAAAATTCTCCTTCATAACAGCGTTGCAGCTCATTTTTAGGCCTTTTTGGATTGCACCCAAAGAACACATCTCATTTTTAACTGGCAGAATTTTCAAGGAAAAATAGTAAAATTATAATAAACAGCAAACTTAAGAGAGGGGGTAGGGGTCTAACTTCAGAAAAATTGGGAAATTTTCACCGGTTTAGTGACAGATTGCCTGGACGATGTATGATTTTCCCTGATATTTTAAGCAAACAGTAAATTACATTCCTCTAGAAAGCAAGAGAATTCGAGAAAAAATCTCAAAGGCAGGAGAAAGAAGGAAAATACAAGGTCTCCTACTATAAGCGAAAATATTTATAAAATGAGTGGAAATTCCATAGAGGCATAGGCCTTAGAAGAGAGATAGAAGGAGCATGAGGGGCGTGGTCAAGGCATCAACATCGTTTCAACTGCAGCAGCAAAATCCTGCTACACGTGCTCGGTTGTTTTGGTTTTCGCCTCGGATGTTTTCGCCAGCATACGCATTTCGTTGATAATCTTGCAAAAAATCTTTTTCTAGCATTAACTATTATTACGCTTTTAGAACAAAGTGTTAATTTTTTTTAAATCTTTACATCGCATTAACTTTAAAATATCTTCATGAAATTTAAACTTAAGAGTTTACTTTTGATAACTAACTTTGTTAACTTTAATTACTTAATTGTTTGTCATCGCGTGAATTAACATTATTTTTAAAAATTACATTCTAAATCTAAACCATGTAAACAATAAGTTGCAATATACAATAACTGACATTATAAATCCTTAGCTTACTTTCTTTTTTAAATGAATAAAATTTTTAATTGATAACAATAAATTAATTGAATACTTATATGCATTTTTATATACCTTTATTAATTTGAATCATTACAGTTCTATTTAATCACCTTTTATAACTGAAATGTCAACAAAAGAACCTTTTCGTACCACCATTGTTAAAATCCAAACCAGTCGCAATCGGGAATTTTTTCTAAAAAATCATCAGTAAATCTAAAATCAATAATTGTGTCTCTAATTTAAGAATTGCAACTATAATAACTCAGTTTTCTTCTCAAAAAGGAAAAAAAATCCACTACAAGAAGGGAACAATGACTGCGTCATTCTTGAAAAACTTCCCACAACGATTAAAACAGTTCTATTGATAATAAAATCATTCAAAATGTGTTAAAGTTGAACAGAAAGGATTAATGAAGACTTACTTGTAAAAAGAAAATCCTTCTCCAGCTTTATTTTTGCAATCATAAGCAACACAGTAATTAACCATATTGATTCCCTTCACATGTCAATGGAGGAAGTGAGATAATTGTCCCAGATCCACGTGCTTTTTCAAGTTGAGATGTTGATGCCACGAGGTTTCAAAACAAACCACATTATCACAATGGGGATGCGCACACATGCTCCGTCTTTCTCTCTTCTAAAGTCTATGGGAAATTCACAAAGCCTGGAAAACCTTTCAGTTCACAGGATTTTAAAGATGCTTTAGATTTTACTTCATAGAAATAGGTGTGGAAATGCACTTTTTACGATTTTAAAATCAGAAAAAATGTTGAATTTATTCTTGAAACTCTGCTAATTTTCAAAATTTCTCTGAATATTATCTGATTTTCTAGAATTCCCTGATTTCTCCGTGATAATTCTAGGTTTGTAAGGTTTTCCATGTCCATGATCACCTTGTATATAGCCAAACAATAATAAAATAAAGGTAAGGGTATCGGGTTAATATAAAAATTTCACATTATTATCATTCAAATTATTCACATACCTTTTCAAAATATCGTTCTCTATCACATTCACAAGGAAGATTTGGAAGTCACCAAAAGTAGTCTTTTTTAATGATATTAAAAGGTAAACACGATATTTGTAAACTGAAGAAATAAAGAGATAACTATGACAACTTCAGGACAGTTTTGCAGTCATTGGGTTTCAAAATAAATATAAGCTATATTCATTCATTGTTATATTATCAGAAAAGAAAACAATTTTCTTAGCCTTTTCTTCAAAGCAGGTTTAGTAGGAAGTTACTTCCAGTAAATTTAACTTTTTAATTTTAAACTATGTTTGTGAACCCCCTTTGAAGTCCCAATGATGCGGAACATTTCAAAGCAGAAAAATAAAACAAATATTTTAATATTAACACAAATTTACACTTCCCGAGAGATGACAGAAGCAACAATTTAAAGAAAGCAACATGTAAAAATATATACAGTTTATTTACACAATGATACAAGAGTTTGTGAAGGTCTTACAATCGTATTTAAAATATTCTGATCTGCATATACAATTAACGCAATAAAAAGTTACAAGGATTTTGGTTCATCGGAAGGAAGGAAAATGACAACAAATTCCTTTCAGCTCTAAAGTATTGGTATTCACATTGGTGTAAGGATACACTTTTTAAAAATTTGACCAGCTTCAAAAAGCTTTCAGATAAACTGATTAAAAATACTGGCTCAAAGTAATACTTTTACCACGTGAATGGAGCTTTTTCCCTCAGTATCTTGACACTATATCTGGACCATTCCTTCTGTTTGATCCATAACTCCTGAGCAGTATCCAAACAGCTCATGAGGGCAGCACCTTTCCACACAGTAACTCTAGGGTCCATCTCCTGTCAATGCATTTATGTTAGAAATGTATGAGAAAAAAATTAACACATTATTAATGATGGATAAAATAAATAAAGTGAAAAGTACAGTTTTTAATAACTACTTCTAATAGAAAGTTGGGAATAGTTCACTTATGAAATTAATGGGGAAAATCTGTATACAAAAAGTTGAGATTGTTAAGAGAAAAGTGTTTGTAAAATTAAGAAAATGATTAGGAAGGAAATAAAGTGTAGCTGAGACATCTACTAGGAGAAAACCAACAATGCTTAAAGTAATTGTAAAAATGTGTTTAGATTGAAATGTAACATTTTTATACCAAGATATTATATTTTATAATTCCTATCATGAAACAAGATTATTTAGTATTCATAATAATATGGCGTGGCAGGGAAGAAGAACCAAGGTTGTGGAACGAAAATATCTTTATTACAAATTAAGGCATGGTGATAGTTCAAGAGTCCAAGCTAGTCTCCGTCTACAAAATTGACAGGAGGGCAAATCCAACAGCGGCGATGGGGAAAGATGTTTTTTCAAATAAGTTCAGACCAATCAGGGGCCCAGAAGGCTCCAATCCCCAAGTTAATCCCTAAGAATGCGAGGGTAAAAACAATTCTCAGAAAACCGTCTGGGGAGGGGAACGACCTGAAATGGACCGTTGAACCTAAATGGTCTTGCTGGATAGTTGTTTAGTGAAATACTTTAAATGGAGGATTTTCTATCCTCACATATATGTTTATATAAAATATGTTTAAGGTCAATATCAGTAGTCAACCAGAGGAGGCATTCTCAAAATATTTAGAAAAAGATCTTAACTAGGAAAAAAAGTAATAATGTAGCATAGCATATCTAATTGTAACTGACAATGAGATCTTGGATCAATATGGAATACATGTTTTGGAAACAAATATCTCAGACGCTGCAAATTTCAAGGTATCAGAGAAAAATTCAGGGTTATAGAAAATCTTAATATCTAACCAATGGAAATCAAATAAACTTCCAATACTATTTTTATCACTTTGCTAAATTTAGTATTTTGAGAACTTAACCTTTATTCAAGAGTTCATTGCATGTTTTCAAGCAAAAAAAACTTCTTTATTTGTAGTTGGGTTATTTATGTATATCTTCACTATTTGAAAAAAAATATACCAATTAGCCAAGCAACAAAAATACACCAACCAAATCTATAAAAACTTATCTCATTTGAACAAGATTCAAATAACATATATCAGTAATGAAGTTAAAAACATTTATATTTTGTCATCCTCATTTTATTTCATCAACATTTATATTTTCATTCAAAATTTTACTTCAACCTTTATCAAACCCTATTATCTCTGTTCTGAAAACTTTGGGGGTCCTGATCCTTGGCTACTTACAACCACACACCAATTGAAACCACTACCTATAACATCCACTAACCAAATAGCACTGAATCAAATAATAATAAGAAATACTTCAGATCATTGGTGAAGCGCACTTGATTGATTTGGATTTTTCCAGCTCGATAATGTCAGTGTTTACAAACCAATTAATTGAGCTTCTCCGCTTGCAATTCTGAATATTCCCAAAGCAAACCGGAAGACAGTATTATTATATTCTAAGATTATTAAAATGTTGGGCCTGATGTGGCAACCTACTTCCCACATCAGACAACCCGAGATTGTCATTGATCCTATGGAAAATTTGGAGCAGTAAGGATTGAAGGGTAACAATGCCCTGTAAGCAAACCTTCAGCAGCGCCAATACGATCAATAAAACAATCGGAGCTGAGCGACTAAATTGTGTGATTTTTCAGAGAAAGTAAATATTAATTCTAAGGTGACGATTTAGTAGAACATATATTGTTGGTTACAAATATTTGATGATGTGAAAAAACAAAGACATGAAACTTGAACTGGACAAAAAAAGTACATTTACCTTGGGCTTTGTTATAACTTCAAATTGTTCACTCCTAAACATGATGGGTATTTGAACTTGAAGTCTGTTACGAAGCCAAGTTCCAATACCACTGAACATCATACCTCCACCAACTACTAATATACAGCTATACATTTTCATTTTCAATTCATCACAATCTAAAATATAAAAATAGATCTAGATTAATATTAAAAACAATCATCCTGCAAGTTTTAAACTTCAATACATAGTTTTGACATTTATTGAGATAATAATCATTTATCTATTTAAATGGGTTCCAATTTAGGTAAATAAAAAAATGTTTGATATAATTTCAAATCAATCTGCTGCATTGATGATACACACAGCAGAAAAAAACCCTACCTAATAACAACTATTAAATAAAACATATTTTTATATCACGTTATGTTTCAACCACAAAAATACTAAAAACTATTTTTAAGGAGGTAGTTATTCTTAATTGAGAACTCAGTATTTGAATGTTATGTTTCACAGGATTAATGGGAGCATTTGTTTCTTTGTATTAGTAAATAAAATTTCTAATAACCTATACTATTTTACGTAACACATTAGTTCGAATATTAAGTTTGAAATTCCAGAAAATTTTGCATGCACTATTGAATGTGTATCTAAAATTTTAAGCTCTCTAAAGATCATCAAAGTTGATGAGAGCAGTTTTATAAGAAATAGAAAGATGAATAATAAATCTTACCACAGTGTTCAATACTTTGTAAAATGGCTTGATCAATTCCAAACAATTGATCACTGTTCAATTCCTGCTCAACCTCTCTCATGCTGATGTTGGTTGGATTGTCAGTTGAATCCAGGTCTTCTTCCAAAACACTGCAGTTCAAGTGAGAGTCTTCAGCCCCAAGCCACTGTTCTGAAGGGCCTTCGGGTGTGTCTTTCACACCTCGCCTCTGAAGGTTGAAGAAGAAGTTAAGATCAATATAGTATTTGAAACAAAGATGTTTGAAAGAGTGAGATTTTTATGTAAGAAACGACATTTTTACATAGATTGGGATCCCAAATAAAAGAGTTCTTTTATAAAAATTAATAGCAGTTGGGGATACAATGGTGAAACACATCACAAAATAGATAAGATGATTTAGTTAAAAAGATAATAATTTTACAAATTATTTATAAACCTGTAGGAACAGCTGGAAAGTGTATTCCTCTGAACATTTAAAAAAATTATTTTACAAAATGTTCATTATTTCTCTGAAATATATCTCTTAGGAATTTCAGATATCTATTACCTCAGATTCAAAACCTATGCTCGTCAATGATGATCACTCAAGTATGACATAATCAAGGTATCATTAAGAATTTATTAATATTATCAGAAATTATATCACAATCAAAAAAATAAACAAAATATTTACTTTTTGTGCTTTAATATTTATATAGATGCCAGAAAAATATACTCAAAAAATGTATTAAGAAAAAAAGTTATAAAATACCAACTTGAACTAACATGAACTTTTAGCAACATTAATAAATATACAGTCTTCTTTACCTATTTTTGTCTTCAATAATTGGTTTAAATTTACAAGTATAAGAAAAAGTAAGATTAAATACTGCTTGCTTTCTAATTGACGATCTTTTATTCTCTTTTGTAAAATGCAACAAAATTTTTAATGCCCAAGTGACATGTATGAAGAATTTTGTTTGATCTTCAAATACTGTAAATCTTGCATGTTTTAACCAATTAAAAATTCCAATTATTTTAACCAATTAAAAATTAATTTGAATTTTGATCTTATAAATCTTAACACACATAAAAATTGAAATCCCTTTAGTTTTAAAAGTGGAGTAGGTAGAAAATAAGCAGTTGGAAAACAAAAAGATTAAAAGCTTGCAAAAGTGTAAATAAGTAAAAAGGTTGAGTGTGTTTGAAGCAATTTTAGGAGATAAAACAGGAGCACTACTGACCTTAACCCAAAATCATAAAAAAACTACCAGAGTAACGGACCTTTTACCCAGAATCCCAAAATGTTCCCAAACTCGGAACATTTACAGATTAAAAAAAGTTGTTGATTTGAAGTAATTTTCAGCACAAAAAACTAAAGGTGTCTGATAAGAGGAATGCTTGGGAATGTTGTAAACACGACTCAATCGTAGCTATGGCAGCAAAAAATTTCTTTCAAAATCACGTAGTTTCTATGTAATCATGCTTAGAACCGATGATGGGACTGCATTCTTTATACACTGCTCACAACAATTAAAGGATATTGGTAGTTTTGGTACATATTGGCAAGCAAATAAAATATTTGCAGTGGTTCAAGCATTTTTCATTAACTTAGGGCCATTTAAAAGCTAAATCCATGCAGTTATCAAAATAAATATTTTATTTTTACTTTTTTTTATCAAAATTGGAAAATGCACATTTTGTGTAGAGCAAAAAAAGTGAAAAGTCAATCAATACTTAATTGAAAACCGATTTCGCTAGGGGTATGCTTTCTCCTGACTTAAAACACCGTTGTGGGTCTGTTTGCCACCAGGTTTGTTTGGTTTTTTTATGAGGGGCTGGGGTATTTTCTCCATTTTCCCCTTTTAGAGCATTTTTCAGCACCTGAACTGTTTGGGAGGTTTTGGAAGGGCAGCAATTTGTTTCTCAAGCATGTCTTAGACTTGTTCTATTGGATTCATGTCGAGAGAACGTGCCGGTCGATCCCTTTCTAGCGATTTCTTCATCTTGAAGAAAATCTTTAACTAGGGTAGCACAATGTTTTCTGCAATTACCATCCCTGAAAGTTAAATTATCCCCGATTTCTCCTGCATGAGGGGCTACCAGATGTGTAAGGATATTGACCTTATTAACCTGAACCACCAGAAATGGTTCCTTTGGCTGTGGGGGGTCTTTATTCCATAGATCAGGGATGACGAACCTATGGCACGCGTGCCACTGGGTGGCACACGACCGGTATTTCGGTGGCACGCGACATTCACTAAAAATGACAAAAAAACTTTAGTACTACCAGATCCCCAAAACCAGATTCAGAAAACTTTTTAGCTAGCTGAAATTCAAAACATTTTCGGGGGAGGACCCCCGAAACCCCACTCACCTCTTAGGTGCCGTTGAGCCGTTCAAATATTACGTAACAACATTTTCTTGGTCATTTTGGACTCCCTCCTCCCCTTTTGTCAGCAAGGTAAGCAAATCCCAACCGCCCTTATAATAATTACGTAAGGAAACTGACATTAAGCCGTTAGAAAACAAAATCATGGTTACTTTACGCAAAAGGGGGCATATAAAGGGGGGCGAATGGGCCCTGCCCCCCTCCGAAATTAGGACAAGGTGTACCAAAACAAGTTAAAACCCAGTTTCTTCGGGTAAAATTTTGAAACATTTTTTGGGGGAGTGCCCCCAAACCCCCCTTTTCTACTTCACACTTTTTTATAATACTCATGAAAATCAAAATCCTACCTAAAAATGTCCGAAATTCGGACTTAGATGCACCAAAAACTTGTTCAAAACTCTGTTTTTAGGGTCAAATTTCCAAAAATTATCTGGGGAGGACCCCCAGACCCCCTTTACTTGGAACTTCATTATTAACATTTTTTCTTAGATTAAATTCTAGAAAATGCCAATTCTACCTAAAATGTATTAAAAATCTGCATTAAACCTATTAAAGATGCATGGGAGGGACTGAGGAATAATTTTTGGCCCCTCCCGAAATAAATTTCTATATACACCACAGACTTTAGGGCCCACCACTCACCACTTGAGCACTTTAAGTTAGAAACTCCTGTTCTAAACTATCGACACTCAAAGGAGGATTTCATTTTCCAAGGGTTTAAAGATAATTTATTAAAAAATAACAAGTGGCACACTTGACACCTGAAAATTATAAACAGTAATATAAATGGCACACTGGTCGAAAAAGGTTCGCCATCCCTGCCATAGATAGAGATGGTGCTCTATATCATCACTCCACATCTTCAAATATGACTTTTTTATGCACAAAAAATGGGTTATTTTGTGTTCCTTGTACCCTCCAGGCAAAAATCAGAAGTTATAAGGATGAACTGATAGTCAGAATTGAAGGTATCGAGTAATGATATAGAGCACCATCTCTATCTATGGAATTAAGACCCCCCACAGCCAAAGGAACCATTTCTGGTGGTTCAGGTTAATAAGGTCAATATCCTTACACATCTGGTTGCCCCTCATGCAGGAGAAATTGGGGATAATTTAACTTTCAGGGATGGTAATTGCAGAAAACCTTGTGTTACCCTAGTTAAAGATTTTCTTCAAGATGAAGAAATCGCTAGAAAGGGATAGACCGGCACGTTCTCTCGACATGAATCCAATAGAACAAGTCTAGGACATGCTTGAGAAACAAATTGCTGCCCTTCCAAAACCTCCCAAACAGTTCAGGTGCTGAAAAATGCTCTAAAAGGGGGAAATGGAGAAAATACCCCAGCCCCTCATAATAAACCAAACAAACCTGGTGGCAAACAGACCCACAACGTTGTTTTAAGTCAGGAGAAAGCATACCCCTAGCGAAATTGGTTTTCAATTAAGTATTGATTGACTTTTCACTTTTTTTGCTTAACTACACAAAATGTGCATTTTCCAATTTTGATAAAAAAAAAGTAAAAATAAAATTTTTATTTTGATAACTGCATGGATTTAGCTTTTAAATGGCCCTAAGTTAATGAAAAATGCTTGAACCACTGCAAATATTTTATTTCCTTGCCAATATGTACCAAAACTACCAATATCCTTTAATTGTTGTGAGCAGTGTATAAGATGTTGTTAATGCTGCAGCTCTACATTTATTTTTTAATTGGACTTAATACTGGACTTTTTTGTTAAGATCAAGGTTTTTGAAAATTTTGATAAAACCTGAAACTTATGCTGTTAAAAAACTGGATTTCCAGGGCTACCCCCAAAAAGTAGCACCCCTGATAAAAATATTTTAGTGAAAGGATAGCTGAATTAAGTATGAACATTTATAAAACTACAATAATTCCAGTAAAAAGAAAAAAAATTGTATGTTACCTGAGTTTGAATGAGATATAACTCATCATGAGGGTCATCTGGCATTCCTTCATTTCTAGACTGAGTACAGTTCTGTTTAGGGCCAGTGATTCCGAGTAATTCAGGATGGAAAAAGGCCAAAGGAGCCACCAAACATTCATCTCCAACCTAATCCATTAAAATGTATTAACAAAAAAGTGTACTAAGTAATACAAACTAAATTAACTATAACAGCTTATTTCTAAACCAAAAACAAATTTTAGCAAGATGTTTAAAAAAATAACAAATTTGAAACATCATATTCTTTACAACTTATTAAATGAAACTTAATTTAAAATAAAAATTTGTAGTCTGTTTTGAGTTTTACTGATTTGACATAATCTTAGCTGAGTTAGTTTCTTGGGTTGAATGAATAAATGATTAGTGGTGGGGTGGCTATATGTATATTAGGGTGGTTTTTTTTAAACGAAAGTTCGAATTTTTTTCGGGGCACCCCCTCAAAAGGTGCTATTTGATATAAAACTAATATTCTGAGAGTTACAGCTCAAAAACATAATATTTAGACCCCGCCCCCGAGCGTCAAAGTTTCAAAAAAACTCTAAATTTTGCACGTTTTTAGCTGTAAAATCCAAACTAATGGTTGTAAAAATACAAAGTGGGTCTCATTTTGTAGATAATTTATTTAGCTTCAACTTTTATAATTGAAACTTATTTGTGAAGCTTACAGATCATAAGATACGAGGGGTTTCATTAACTCCCCACGCAATATCTATTTTTTAAGAAGTTCCATGAAATTTCTTTAAATTTATCAGCTACCGTAAAATGGTTCAATAACATACAAATAATAGTTTTAGACAACATAGGTACAAAATTTAATATATTAAAGAGCAAAAAAAAATTTTTTCGTACATACCTGTTATTTTTTTCACAATCGTAAAACAATGCAAATAAAATATATAAAATATTTTTTTCAACTACTTATCAAATGAATAAATGTGTAAAAGTTGATAAACAAGCAAAAAAAATACAAATTAATATTATTTTTAGTTTTTCTAAAAAATAGAAATTTTATTTTCATCGCTTTGATAGTATTTTTCATTAGATCTACCTATTTTAGAAGTAGTTTTGAGAGTAATAGACACTTAGTTTTACACAGTAGTTTTGTGAATAATTCGACACGACCCTTATCTGAAGTTTTTAAATTTAAATTGAACTGATGTAAATAAAATAGTACAAAGTTCGAGTTGATGAGAAAGAAGTCAATTCAAAACTATAGTTATCATTAAAAACATTGGAAGTTTCATTTCCATGCATTAGGAAAAATTCAATATATCTTCAAAGAAAGGAATCTTGCAAGTGCTTGGTATTTTTATAAGGCTTGATATATCAAACCATCCCCTAGGTACATTGTATCATGCTAGATGTAATGCAAAAGTCCAATATTGCGTGAAAATTCTCCTTTTTAAATACAATTGTATCTAGCCCTTAAAAAAGGTAGCTGTAATCAGAAGTATCTGTGGTATTCTACTACACACCTTCATTACAGTTTGGTTTTCTGAGCTAGATGCAACATTAGTTGCATATCAAGAACTTGAATTTGTAAAAACTGTAGTTTGTTACGAAAAAAATGCAGAAATATCAAAAATACCATTATTATTTTTTAAATAGTTTGTGGTACTTAAACCCCGAGACTTTTGAATTCTCAGAAAGCTTTAAAAATAAATTAAAGGTAACATGCTTTTGTGTTATGAGGAGGAACTATAAAACTAGCTGAAGACTATCTGAAAGTAGAATAATAATAGTGAGAGTTAATTTAAGTGTCTAATTATCTTTTCAGCAACGAAATCGACAGTTTCATCACTTCATTTTCATTTACAATGAACTTTTTCAAAAGATTTAATATTTCTATTCTACTTTTAAAGGTCTGATAAAGCTATTTGAAATACTGACTGGAATTTTCATACAACAGTGGGCTTTTGTATTACATCTAGCATGTAGCAGGATTGTTTTGGAAACCTAGTATGATTTTTTGGGGGGAAGGGGGGTGGCGGGTCCCCTACCAACCCCCTTGATATATCAGTAGAATACCACAGATACTTCTGATTACAGCTACCTTTTTTAAGCGCTAGATACAATTGTATTTAAAAAGGAAAATTTTTCACACAATATTGGAGTTTTGCATTACATCTAGCATGATACAATGGTACCTAGGGATGTTTGATGTATCAAGCCTTATAAATACCAAGCACTTGCAAGATTCCTTTCTTAGAAGATATTCTGAATTTTTCCTACTGCATAGAAATGAAACTTCCAATGTTTTTAATGATAACTAGTTTTGAATTGACTTCTTTCTCATCAACTCGAACATTGTACTATTTTATTTACATCAGTTCAATTTAAATTTAAAAACTTCAGATAAGGGTCGTGTCGAATTATTCTCAAAACTACTGTGTAAAACTAAGTGTCTATAGATAACTTCAGATAAGGGTCGTGTCGAATACTGCTCTCAAAACTACTTCTAAAACAGGGAGATCTTATGAAAAATACTGTCAAAGCGTTGAAAATAAAATTTTTATTTTTTAGAAAAACTAAAAATAATATTAATTTGTATTTTTTTTGCTTGTTTATCAACTTTTAACCATTTTATTCATTTAATAAGTAGTAGAAAAAATATTTTATATATTTTATTTGAATTGTTTTACGATTGTGAAAAAAATAACAGGTATGTACGAAAAAAATTTTTTTTGCTCTTTAATATATTAAATTTTGTACCTATGTTGTCTAAAACTATTATTTGTATGTTATTGAACCATTTTACGGTAGCTGATAAATTTAAAGGAATTTCATGGCACTTCTTAAAAAATAGATATTGCGTGGGGAGTTAATGAAACCCCTCGTATCTTATGATCTGTAAGCTTCACAAATAAGTTTCAACTATAAAAGTTGAAGCTAAATAAATTAGCTACAAAATGAGACCCACTTTGTATTTTTACAACCATTAGTTTGGATTTTATAGCTAAAAACGTGCAAAATTTAGAGTTTTTTTGAAACTTTGACGCTCGGGGGCGGGGTCTAAATATTATTTTTTTGAGCTGTAACTCTCAGAATATTAGTTTTATATCAAATGGCACCTTTTGAGGGGGTGCCCCGAAAAAAATTCGAACTTTCGTTTAAAAAAAACCACCCTAATGTATATACAAGAGCCTCAGCACTTCAACATCTATTCCCCCGGTTATTCCTCAAAGAAGACCGATTGCAGAAATAAATTTCAGCAGTTGTCTCGCAATACTAGGTAGCTTCCAAGCTTTGTTTCAGAAGTAGCCAAGATATTAAAAATCTTTTGGCTAGTTCCTTGGGTTTATTAACACATATTCTTAGCTTAAGATAAATTAGAGTATATTAGTTAAAAGTATTCTAGAAGGAATTAAAAAAATCCTTTTGTTAAAAATATATTACCTTTATGAGAAATCTGATAATCGGTGTATTAGGCCTTTTAACCACAAAACTTCTATCTTGAACACCACAAACATCCTGTAAAGTAAACAAAGATAAAAAGGAACAATTGTAATGCACAAGAGAAGGCAATTATCTTTATTAATGGCTTATTTAGTAATTTTAAGCATGAGGTACTTGTACTCGGGGCTTGATTTCTAAAAAAAGAGGTACTGGAACGGTAAAATATTTGCTCTAAAAACTAAAAACGCAAATACTTTTTAATACAAAAACTTAATCATTTATTTTCAAATTTAAATTTACAAAATATATTACAATGTGTTGTACTAGAGTAGGAAGAATGTTTAAACTTAATTATTGTAATAAGAACTTTTTGTACAATTTTTTTTGCAAAACATCAAATATCTTTTTGTATAGTGGTTTATGTTTTCCAACAGGGTGCCTCTTGAAGGAGTTGGGACGGCTTATCATTAATGTACCATTAGTGTTGTATATTTTGTCAAATTTAAGGAATAAAATGCATAGTTAAAAGTCTTTAAATAGTAGAATTTAAATATTCAAAAATATTCAATATGCTCACAAGGTACAATAATTTTGGCAAATTTGATGTAAAATGACTCAGTATTACATTTTTAAACGGACTAAACTTAAAAAAATACAATGTAGTAAAATATGCTATTTAAAAGTATTATTTAAAATTTTAAATCCAATTTAAATAACTCTCGTTCAAACAAAATTTGAAGCGTAACTCATCCTAATGAAACAATAAAAAGACATTTCAATTGTGGCTTTCAGCTTAATCTAAATTTTAAAATTAAGCTGAAAGTCACCCATTGTCAACATCTAAATTCTCAAATATAGTCCAAAATTTCATTTGGTCCTCATTGTATTGAACTCGAGCTGCACTAGAAGTGGTGGCGGAAATTGTCTGAATTATAACTTTAATAAACGTTTTGAAACAAAAGGGAAATTCTAAAAGCTTATATGCAAAAAATGCAAAGATAAAAATAATATTTTTTATCCAAAAGAGAGGTTCTGGAATGCCGTTCCGGCTCAAATCGAGCCCTGCTTGTACTTAAATTAGTAGTATGCTAACTTAAAACTTCTTTAAACACTCAAAGCAGAAATAATTTAGAATTCGCATATTATTTCATTGATAGTAAAATAGAAAAGAAAGAATTTTTAGTGTAACAGGAGGCTTTGGAAATACATTTAGATGATAGCAGTCCAAATGAATTTCTAATAAGCTGAGTTATTAAGAAAACATAGCTTAAACATTTTTTCATACCAAATTGACATGACAGAACTTTTCCTTGAGTTCCTGCATCATGAGTGCATCCAGAGGAAGCTCAGGAGAACAGGGATAGGGAAAATAGAGCTTTCCTTGCAGCCAGTGGAAAAGGCGAGTGATGTCGTTGCCACCATAGTTGATGGTCAGTCTGTAATAAATAATTAGCTTTGTATAATTTTGAAATATTTATATTAACAAGTAGCAAAAAATAAGAAAAAACAGTTCAATCCTTAATCAACAAATAGTCAGAGGGTGCAAGGTCTATAGGTATTTTATAACATAAGCCAAGGTTAGAAAAAATATTCAATATTTTCCGACCTTTAACAAGTAAACAAAAAATGAGGTATAATATTCTTGAAATATGAGAACTTAATTTTCTGAAGAGTCATGTGTGCATGTGCAACCCCTGAGAGGTGTGGTGTTGTGTTCTGGTTGCAACTCCATATATAATACTTCAATCAACGGAAAAATATTTACTTATCACGAAACAATAAAGAAAATATATATAATTTGCTGATGATCAGCTTCCATGCTTAAACCAGAAGAAGTGAGGAGAAGAGGAAAAGAAGAGATAGTTTTAGGCAGCCAAAACTGAGGCTTTTATAGTGATACCCTTGTGCCATCTATCGAAATACCTCGAATTCTAACTGCTGCAATTATTATGTAATTTATTGACAAATTAAATTTAATTGAAAGGTCTGTGTTTAGTTCAGCATAATATTTTCTCGAATATATCTTCTAAAGCAAGTATAACGATGGCATCAGGAGAAAACCTTGTAGAATCGAAGTCAGGAATGAGATTCATTTCCTTGCCAAAGAGCATTTTTCCCGGTCAACAGGTGGGGGGAGTGAATTTTAATGAGCAGCTAAAGCAACAAAGCAGGTGTTTCAATCTCTCACAAGGAGACTAATTTTTTGTTCCAGCTGGCTGGCCAAGCCACAAGCAAGAGAGAGAACTGTTTTATTTTTTAGAAGTGAAGAAAAGTTTTAGTTAAATGCAGGTGTGAAATCAAAGCAAAAAGCTTTACTGCTCCTAGGGTTACAGGATGATTACTGGTGTTCCCAGTGGAATTAATTTAATCCTTGTTTTGGGGTTAATGACTTGACACTTGCAAATAAATTTGGTTGTAAGTAATTCCTCATTGGCACCTCTGGCACAAACACACTTGCCAATCTAGAATACAGTATCCATCTCGTCTGCAATTCTACGAGGTTTTCTCCTGATTCCATCAATAACATAATAGGACTCTTTTAAATTAATAATCCTGGGCCTCTCTTTGGCAACAGATCTGCTCTTTCATTACCATCTACCTCAAATTTATTTTAATAAATTGTACATGAGATGGAACCTTACTGGAACAATTTTACTTTCCATTTTAAGTTCCTTTATATTTTGTAGGATGTGTTACTAATCAATGATAAATTACAACACCAATGGAAATTTATTGGCAAAGCGAAATTTCTAACCTTGTCTTACGGTGTGAGATTCCATCCTCCACACATGACACAGTGGTTTTCTGGTCCCCAACATCGACAACACAAGCATAACTAACACCAGCACCAAAAGTTGCACACACAGATTCCTGGAAGTTGCAAGTGAAGTTTTAGATTAAATATTTCTTGAAATGGAAAACAAACAGCATTTTTTATTTTATGTTTCACCTAAAAAATTATAATGTGGTTATGCAATGTTTGAGGACACATTTCATAGATTTTATTAAATTAATATAGAAATTATGATAACTCTAAAAAATTACAATATCTTGAGTTTTAATGTGACACAATTAGATTGTAAAAAAATGTGTATTGTGAATTGGATTTCTACAATCTCATGGAGACATAGAAAATGCTAAAATGGTTCAGATTTTACTGAACTCAACAATTAAGAATTAAAAATCAATTATTGCAGTTTCCTTTGCAGAATTTTCCTCCACCACAGAATACTAAAAAACAAATGCAGAAAGAATTTGTAAAAACTATAGTGTTTACTAATCAAAAATAAAAAACTAAAGAGTCCGAATAAAGCTAAAAACTGTAAGAAAATATAAATATTCAGTTTTTATCTTTTAAAAGTTTAACAAATAAAAAAGTGTAAAGTTATAAGTAGCTCTAACTATCTAATCTTAAGAAAAGTTTTTTTTGAAGATGTGGGTTAAGAGCTTCAACTTTCTCCCTTATTTTATGATAAAAAAATAGAGGTATATGTGTTATTAGGGTGGTCCTAAGTATAATGGTAAAAAAAAAATTTCCGAATTTTTTAAGTCGCACCCCCTAAATTTTTTCCTTAGGGGGTAGTAAATAACTGGTAAAAATTTTATCCGAATCGGTTAATATTAACACGTGCCGCAAAAGGGATGAAGATCTGAAAATACATAAATATTCTCAAAACTTTGAAAAATTATTAAATTTATTTAAAATATATAATTCAATATATTTCTATACTTTTTTTAACATAAAATGCTTAAACATGAAGGATATTGGCTTTTATAGCCTTTGACAGTTTTTAAAGGTGTTGTATTTTGTCCTCATTATGCGTTAAAATATCGTTATATTCTTCAAAAAGCTTGATTTCCCTTTCTGCAGCATAATTTACAACAGTAAGTTACTGACGACTTTAAACCCTTCCTGATAACCTCCAATAATCTTCACACGTTTTAAAGGATCCCTAGAAATAAATTTTGAAGAAAACTTAAAAACCTTTGAAAACAGTTTGCGGTTAATTTTGACACAAAATTGGCTTGATTTTTCTTAGAGTCCTTCCAGTTCTACAAAACTAATTTCCAACCACCCTTACACACGGGTAGATTCTTTCCCTCTAAACTATTTGGAAATTGCTCTGTGGGGACAGACTCATCAAAAGAGGCTAAGGCAACTGTCTCCTCCAAGAAACCATATCCATGACTAATCATTTTTTCTTTGATGCTGCCTTAGATTATATTTTCATTAATTCCTCTGTAGAAAAAAAGGTCCCTCATGAATTTCAATTCTTGAATTGTTGCTTTGGGATCCATTTGCACATCAAACCAGGCCTTTATGTATAGCTTAACAATAATACTCATACCTTGTAGTATTGGATTATCCAAATTAACCCTCATTTCTAAATATAAATATCTTTAAGCAATAAATTACTTAAGACATCCACCTAGAATGATGGATAGCACCAGGCTGTTTAAATTTAATCATTTTAGCTTCATAATAATCTAAAAGTGCTATTGTCAACCATAGAAACTTTTGGTAGTCATCTCTCGATTGGTGTTAGAGCTTTGTTTTAGCCAACTTGTGAATTTCTTCTTTGTCTCTTCCATCAATGGGGTTTCTTGCAACTTCATTTTTAATACCTGATGGATACTTTGATTTATAGATAACATCCCAAGATTTTCAAAACGTTTAAATAAAAATGTAGGTCCATGGGATGCAGTAACGCAAGCTCCAAAGGCCGCTTTTAACACTAATTTAAGAACATTAAAATGTATTATATGAGCTTAGGCTTATAAAATTCAGTGTAAATTTCAAATCAAACCTTTAACTATGATGAATAACATTTAAAATCTAATTTTCATTGTTTTGAATATTATATTAAAGTTTTGTTTTATGTCCCAACCTTCATTGGAAAATCCTCCACTTTACCTTAAAACCTCCATTGGAATCCACATATAATAATGAATTTCACCCTAAAATATGTGCAACAATCATAGTGTAGGAGGTTTTCAAGTTTATCATAAAACACATGAAGATACCGACTTTGATGTAATCTTTTGAGAACGCGGCCCGCGCAGCGTCCACTGTTGCGGCGGAAAGTGCGCATCGAGCCGGCATACCTCCCTCAGTGTTACGGAGTCCCGCGCATCTTCCGTACTCTAACTTCAATCGCGTTGCGGCACGTGTTAATATTAAAATATTTGAAAAATATTTGGTATACATTCATTTCATACCTTATGTAAAAAAGTTGGGGGGTGCGACCGAAGAAATTCCGAGTTTGAAAAATTAGGACCACCCTAATGTGTTATACTAATGGAAGAACATACATACTAATGGAAGGCTACATTCTTCACAAAGAAAAGAAAGATCAGATTAGACTTTACAATAAAATCGTGATCAACAAAAAAAAGGAAAGTTCATTTACAATTAATTGGATTAGATTCCTCCAAAAGTTAAAAAATCTATGGGTTATAAGAAAATTAATATAATCATTTTAACGACAGTAAATCAACATATAAAGTAATAGAAACTACATAAATATTAACTACATAAATATTAGATTTTTTCATTCAAATTGAAAATTTTTGGCTGTCTAGAAAATAACCTAACAGAGTCCGGATGTGAACCATGGTCTGCCATGGTTTGCTTAAAAGCAAACCCTAACTTCATACAAAGAGAAAAACTTTACTCACAAGATGAACAAAACAGCTCTGGAAACCAAGCCGATTGAGTAGTAAATTGACCATTTCTTTAACGTGTTCACGCTTGTAAACATCAGGAATTACCAAAACAGCTCTATAAGACTTAAAAAGATAATAAAAATTTAACACACCAAACACACAAAAGACATTTTTTTAACCGAAGACCTCATGGATAAAAAATTATAACCAAAATTATTTGGAGACAAACAGAATTATATTCTCGTAAATTCTAATGACTGGTATAATACTTAACTGTAAAAACTTATTGCTAAACTTGTTTTTCACATAATAACCTACTCTAACGTAAGTAGGATGACTGAAGCTTTTGTTGGATAAAATTTTTTATAGAAATGTGAATTTTTCATTAGATGTTGGTAATCATTTTTTACCCTCAAGATTAAAGCCAGTTGTTTTATCCTACATTTAATTTTAGTAAAATTAGCTTAGTACAATAATCCCCCAAAACAAAAATATTTATACATAGAAAATATACCTTCAATTCACTGGGACTGATATCCAAATACTTTTTAAATGCATTGCTCCATATATCTTCCAAATCAGATAAAACTGATGTCAAAGATCCTCCAACACCAGGATGTAAATTCAATTGTCCTCTTCTGATTGGCCAATGAATATTAAAGTTTGTCTTGGGGTTTAAGTTTAAGACCTAAAATAAAAATAACATTAATAATAAATTTAAAATAAGACCTAAATTAAAAGTAAATGAATAAATACGTGTTTTTATTATTTTTTTAATTCAGTGCACCAGAGGTGTCCAACTTTTCCTGCCATGTGGGCCATATTTCATACTAAGATAAAGTTGGTAGGCCAGAACAGATATTAAATTTAAAAAAATGAATCCCTATTTAATATTTTTCTTGCTCTTCAGCAGCTTCGATAGAAGAGAAACACAAATAAATTGGCCACACAAATCAGCTTTCCAGTCCGTAGGTTTGGTCAATAGTTCCACTTTGAAATGGTCTTGAAGGGAAAATTCATACCTGCCAACATTTCAGAAACAGAAATAGGAACAACACGCACGACACATTTTGAATGTGTTAAAGGGGTATTATTAAAAAAACTTGTAATTCATAACTTTTATTATTATTAACTTATATCTAAGGTATCTTATGATTATTAAGAGGACTAAGTGTTTTATACCGTTATATTCTGACTAATAATTATCTCCATTTATACTAGGATATAATAAAGTTAAATTTTTCTTCCATTTATCTGGGTTTAAATTTCTGCAAATAGAATAACAAAAATGACTCAAGATGTCAAACGCTGGGAATTTCATACATAATAACTCAGAAAGATTTAAAAATACTTGGTAAGTACTAATAAAATGAAACAGTGAAATAAGCAAACATTGTTTGGAAAATCAAAATAGAAAAATTAATCTTTATTAAGTGCTACAAAGTAGCTGATTTTACCCTTTTACAGGAGGGGGTGTAAAAACGGAACATTTGGTACTAAAATCGTATTTTCGGAACAACAGTGAAAAATCGGAACGAATACGATTTAATCGGAACGGTTGGCAGGTATGAAAATTACAGGATCAAATGTGCTGCAAACAGTCTCCTTCTCTACTGGTGGTAAGTTTTCGAATCTATTTAAAAGGACCTCCACTAAAACATGATCAAGTTCAACACCATTTAGTCCAATGGATTCTTTTTTTATGTAAAATTCTCAATCAGACAATAATTTTGTAACTGCCTTGTACTTATTGAGAGGTTTAACCCTTTCACACTGGAAGGGACATATGCTGTCCCAGGCTGGAAAAATTTTGAAATCATTATGCCCCAGTTACTGAAAAACATCCCGGAACAGGATGTAATGCCAAGTTGTGTAGCCAAATGCATCATGATCCAATGGATATCTCATCTTAGTTGATCAAACAAGCACCAATATTGCACTTAACTGATTTGCTTGCCATATTGAAAGGGTTAAAAACACCCTTCAATTAGCATACTGACTTATATAAATTTAGTATTAATTTGATGAAAATTAAGCATTTAAAAGTAGATCACTAACTTCATCTCCAATTAAAATTTCTTGTTCATCTTTAACATCTGTCCAAGAAACATCACTTTTTCCAGGAATGATTTGAGGTTTCACTGTTTTATTGTGTTCTATGACCTAAAATAAAAAAAGCTTTATTTTACCACAAGGAAGTTACAATGGATGATAATCAATATGTATGTTATGGGCAATGAGGTAAACTCTGTCATTATTATTACTTTTTATTTATCACTTTTTTCAAAGCATTATTCATAATGTGTGACAAAGAATGGGAAATGTAATAATAACATAAAGTTAGGGAGAGCCTTAAATTTTATACAAAATTACAAACATAAAAAATAAACAATATAAATTTTTACACTTAAAATCATTAGTTTTCATTTCTTTTCTTATAAGCAGGTCAACATAAAACTGATAATTTGTCTGTGAGTTACAGTGGCTTTTCACCTTCAAAATTAACATGTCTATGGGAGCTTCAATGTGTTAAAGTCCTTATGCCTGGCAATGATGTTGGGAATGTAGGGTTGCCATCCATACTACCTTTATTAATGTTTTATTGCCATGACATGCACAATAGTGAATCTCAAACATGTAATAATTATCTCCTGTTCATGGACAGGCATTATTGATTATGTCCAAAGGAAGAAGGCGAAGCCTCACTTTAGCCTTTCACAATATTGCCTGGTTTATGAATTTGTCCATGTAACATGAATAACACAAGATAATAAATAGTATATACAAAAGATCTAAAGTAATACAAGGATAAAAACTTGCATCAGGTAAAAGTAAACAGTCAAAAAATGCAGTCATCTTAAAAAAAATTACATATTTCGGATGGTCAACAGTCAAAAACAACCATGAAATGATTAAATTGACTGATTAAAAAATATAAAACTGTCAAATTACTCTACAAGTTCAAATTTGCAAAATAAATGGTTCCTACATATTATCCTGTTGACTGTGCTGCTGAATTTGAAAACATTATCAAAGTCTATAGACTGTTGTATAATTGTGACGCTGAATTTAACGGTTGCTGAACAGTCAACAGTATAATAAGTAAGAACCAAATAAATAAATTCTTTAAAATATGTTAATTTAATTGAAAGGGTTCAGCTTTAGGGTTCAAAATAAAGAGCAATAAAAACATGGTTAATATATACATTACAAACATTTGAAAGAAGAAGGAAAGTGGGAAATTATTCAACTTTTTATTTTGATTAGATAAAAGTTATTAGTTTAAGTACAAATAACAGAATGAGAAATCACATATTTAAACTGAACAAGGCATACTTTAATAGGAGGAATTTTTTTTTATCAATAGAATGCATTGACAAAAAAGAAATACTTACAATGTTTGGGGATACAGAATACCTTAATCTCCCTTCTCTAGTTAAGCAGGATGATAAAACAGTAGTAATGGCATTTTGAATTTCATTCAAAGAAGCTACAATTTCAGGATTCTGAAAAAAATGCAATTATATTACAGGGAATGAAAAGGAAAAATCAAACAATTTAAAAAGGTCTTCTTGTGGGAAAAAATTAAAAAATTATTTTATTTACTTAATTTTTTCCCTGCAAGTATTTTACACAAACATTTTAGACAACTCTTCGTCTTACAAACACATATTTTTAATAAATAGCAATTATTATTAAATAGACATATACATTAAAATTGATCATTTTCCAGGTGTTCCAAATCAGTGTTTCCTAACCAATTAAAGCAAATAAATTGGTTTAAATTAAAATTAGCAATCAATTAAATTTAATAATATTTTCCCAAGCAATTATTATTAAATAGACATATACATTAAAATTTGGTCATTTTCCAGGTGTTCCAAATCAGCTTTTCCATATAAACACTCCTTTTTATAGATATAAAAATATAAACTTAATTGACTACGTTTTAAAAAATTGTTATGATGTGTTTAAAGTAATATCAACTCAAAAGGAGTTAAAACACTACTTTTGAGGGTCAAATTTCAACAAAAAATTCTTTGGGAAACCCTCCAAACCCCCTCTAAAAGTTTGACTCCTGTTATACGGTGTTTTTCCTTGAAAATTCAGTCGCTTACTAGAAGCGGCTCCCTTTAGATTTAATGAGATAAGACAGCGGTTCTCAAACTGTGCTCCGCGGAGCCCTTAGGGCTCCGCCAAGCATTTCGAGGAGCGTCGCGAAGAAATTTGAAATAAATACGTTAATAATTTCTAAAATGTTATATAAATAACTTTCTGCTAGGTGTTTCTTGTTAAGAACTTACTTTTTCTGCTTCCTACCCAAGTTTTTAGAGCTCTAAAATCACCCTTAAATTTAAGTGATGGATTTGGTGTCTTTTTCAGGTCTTTTTTAAATTACCAAATTAAGTTAAAACCCTGTTTTTAGGGTCAAATTTCCAAAACTTTTCTGGGGGAGGAACCCCCGGGATGGGACAATTAGGCCGTCGGCCCATTTCGACACCAAATTTTTCTTCTAATTTTTGAAGAATTATGAAAGTTCTAATTACTTTCATTTTATTTCTGCCGCTGAAACAGCCGCGCCTAAATGGCCCCGCGCCGAATAGTTTTAGCACACCGAGGAACCCCACTCCCCCACCTCACAAATTAATTACTCAGCACCTTTTATTAAGTTCAGCAAAATCATAATCCTACCTAAAAATGTGTGTCCAAAATTCGGAGTAGATGTACCAAAACCAAGTGAAAACCTGTTTTTAGTAGAGTCAAACTTCCACCCCCCCCTTTATAGCATTTGGAACTTAATTACTCAAAACGTTTCTTATATTAAGTTCTTTACGATGGAAATTCTACCAAAAAATGTATAAAAATCTATATTGATCCTATGGCATGATGGGAGGGGATAAGGCACCTCTGAAATATAAAATTCTATATATACCTCTGATGTATGGTCTAGCAGCCTCTAAAATTGCTCTCAATTTTTAAAGAATAAGTAACTTTTTCGTATAAAACAAAATTTACAGATGTACAGATTTCTGTATGAATCCTTTGTTCATACATCTCGGACATATTGATTAAAAAGTGATATCTTTAATATTCAGAAATTTAAAACAAAGATTTACATAGTATCCAATGGTAAAATATAATTGGTTAAAAAATATTCCGTATATCCCGGGGTGTATATAGGAGGGGCTAGGGGGGCCCTTCCTCAAACCCCCTATTGTACTTGAAACTTTATTATTGTCAATTTTTGTAGTAATTTCGTTAAAATTTAAATCCTACCTAAAAATGAATGTCCAAAATTTGGACAATGATGTACCTAAAACGAGTTAAAAAACTGTTTTTAAGGATCACATTTCACAAAACCTTCGGGGGAGGAAGGACCCTCAAACCCTTCTATTGTACTTGGATCTTAATTCGTCACAACTTTTCTTACAAATAAATTAGATGCAAGTTATACCTAAAAATGTTTTTAAAAGCTACGTTAAACTGTTAAATATGCGTGGGAGGGGCTGAGGAATAATTTTGGACCCCTCCCAAAATAAGATTCTATATACCATTTATGCTTTTATTTCTAGAAGCAATGGGTTTTATGTAATTTGCTTTTTAAACCTTGAAAAATATATTTCGGAAAAAGGCTCCGCGAAGAATTTGTCTCTTGAAAAGGGCTCCGCGATATAAAAAGTTTGGGAACCCCAGAGATAAGACATTAGTTTAAAGGAGCGATTATTAAAACTTTTTCTGCTAGAGTACCCCCAGCCCCTTAAAAATTTTGACGTTTAATTTAAACTTTTTCCATAGAAAATTCTGTGATTTACAAAGAACTGTTGGATGTGACCCAAAGGGCCTGTATCTGAGCTAAAACCCTACCTTAAGAGGCAAAATTTCGAAAACTTTTTCTGGAAGAGTTCCCTAACTCCCCTCTAAAATTTTGACGTCTGTAATACAGTGTTTTCCCCTTGAACATTCTGTTGTCTCAAGATGCTTTTCCCCTCGGGTGTTCCACAAAGAGTTTGGAAAGGAGATAAAATGCTAGTTTAAGGGGGAATCTTAAAAAGAAATAATAAATTTCTGGGGGAGGACCCTTAGCCCCTACTTGAAATTTTGGCGTTAATTTATATTCCCCCCTAGAAAATTCTGTGGTTTACAAGAGACAGTTCACTTCAGATGTAACCCAAAGGGTCTCAAAGAGTGCTGAAACACAACTTTAAGAGGCAAATTTTCAAAATTTTTCTGGGGGTTCTGAAATTATGCCCTTGTATACCTATCAAAAATAAGACCCTGGAATAGAACATTTATTATGTGCCTAAAAACAGGCTCAGATATCGCATTTAAGTTTTTAAACATGCTAATTTCTTCTAAACACTAACACTGACTCAAATCTTTCTTAAGCCCTATTTGAATCATTAATAGCTGTCTTTGGTGATTTTAGAAAGACAAAACATAAAATATAGATTTACAGATTGTATATAAAAAAGGTACCAGGTTTATAATAGGAACTAAAAGAGGATCCTTATGAATAGGTAAAGGACCAAGTTTATTACGCCTTGCAATCACGTGAGGTATAGTTCGTGGGAAGGCTTCAGATGCTCTGCCAAAGCGCAAGTACATAGAACCAGGATGAATAACCAGAACTGATGTAGGATTGACAGGCTAAAAACAAATAAAAAGCATTAAAGACTAGATACAATAATAAGGGAGCGTACCCATACTACGTGACCCAGTTTTTACTATTTTTGACACCCCTCCATCCCTTGGTGACCATCCGTAGTATATGCCAAGACGTACCTCCCCCTCTAGTTTTCACGTAGTAAATCATCAATAGGATTTTCAACTCATTTTTTGCAACCAGAAAGTTTAAAAAACTTAATTTGGCTTGATTTGTATAATTTTAATAAAAAATATGGTTAAATTTGTCTAATTTCACTGATTAATTAGGCTTAATTTTGTCGTAATGACTAGAGGAAATTGACTACGTGACGAAACCCTAAGCCCCCCTCCCCCTGTGACCAAGCGTGGTATTTTGAAGACCCCCTCCCCCCCTGAACGGGTCACGTAGTATGGGTACGTTCCCTAATTTGTAAGTGCATTTATGTTTTAGTATTTTTAAATTAAATATATACGTCAACAAACTGAATGAACTAAAGATAATTTAAACTAGTAAATGAAACATTTTTAGAATAAGCTTTAGAATTTAGAATTAGGCACAGCTTTAGAATAAGTCCGCTTTTGGCGACCGTTTTCAGCCGGCGCCAAGTTGGCGCCAGCTGAAAACCCGGCCGCCATGTTTACTCAGGCTCAAAGCTCAACTAAAATACTAAATACACTTAGGATTTTTACGAAGCATATAAAGAACACGCAAAAGTGCGATTTAAATAAAATAGTATTATTATAGTAATATTATCAAATAGTAATATATAATATTAATAAATTGAACATTAGGTACATACGTATTAAGTCGTTGACTATGCCGCTAAATTTAAAAACAAAAAAACATCGCCGAAGACAACACTAGACGAGTTGCCAACATCGAAATACCAAATTTACTTTATTGATTAGATTAAACAATCAAGTTCAAAATTAAACTTTACAAATCCACAGAGAAATGCTATAATTAAATATTATAATAATTACTTGGTTGGACCTAACTACAAACGGATAATTAAAACAAAAAGAAAGATTTAAAAAGGCTGTAATTTATTTTAAAAAAAGCATCGTAATTAAAAATGATGAAATGCATTAATTTTAAATTAACTATCACATACTAACAAAGTATGTACTTTTGCTGAGAGCAAAAGACAAACTGCGGAATAAGAGATCTTCTATTCAACGCTGATTTTACGCTCGGATATATTTCGTCTTAGTTTCTAACAACCGTGTCGCTTCATAAATGGCTCCTTTCAGTCAAATCGTGGCGAAGTACCAGCCAATTTTGATTGGTAAAACCCGCTTCAGATATTCATTTGGAAAACCTACTTTAGGAGTGGAAGGGGTAGGAAACTACCAATTTTACAACACGTTCAGCTTTCTTGAAAAAGAAATCCTCATAGACTTTTTGAAAGAAGCTGATCTTCTAAAAGGTAATATGCTGTGCCCGAAGTGTGATTCTGAGATGAAGTTTTCATCAAAACCTTCAGTTTCTGATGGTTATGTATGGAAGTGCCACAAGAAATCCGGAAGTGGAAAGTGCGACACACAAAAGACCATCAGATTCGACTCATGGTTCGGTCTAAGTCGATTGACGATCGAGGAGATTTTGCTCAAAACCTACCTACTGGTCAAAGAGAGAAAAACCTCGGAAATAGCAGAGGAGTTCTTCTTCTCTTCAGCCACATTGGCTAATTGGAGACAATTTGTCAATGAAGTAATCTTAGAGTACATCGAAAATTCGTCCCAGAAGATCGGTGGAGAGGGAAAGATCGTCGAAATCGACGAGTCTAAATTTGGCAAAAGAAAATACCACAGAGGCCACTATATTGAAGGCCAGTGGGTCTTTGGAGGAGTAGAAAGGGGCTCGGGGAAGCTATTTCTTGTAGCGGTTCCTGACAGAACCAGAGCCACTCTACTGGAATTGATCAAAACATGGATCGAAGAAGGAACCACAATCTACAGCGATTGCTGGAAATCGTACGATACTCTTGGCGAAGAGGGATATCACCATTTGAAGGTAAATCACAAGATCAATTTTGTGGACCCTGATACAGGGTGTCACACCAATACAATAGAATCAACTTGGCGCCAGGTGAAGTCAACCCTCCCTACCCACAACCGGCAAACGGACTTCGCATTTTATTTGGCATTGTATATGTTCAAAAAATCCTGCATGGAAGCAAATGTAGACACTTTCAACAAATTTATGGAAATCGTAAGAAAGATCAACTGGAGTGAGCGGAAAGTAGACCTCTAATTTAATTTTATGATTTTGTACATATTTACAATTATTTCGTTTATTAATAATTATATTTCATAATTTTTATTTATTTTCCTTATTTTCACTGTTATGTAGGACAAAATAATTTGTTTATACTTAAAGTTACTAGTAAACTTACTTGTATTTATATTGTCATTAAAATTAAAATAAAAATATAGTTTCTCTAACATATCTTATTTCCATTCATCCAGTTTTCAAGTTTTATATTTAGTCATTTTAAATAAAACAAAAAACATCGTTTATTTGGTTGCTTTGTTTTTACAAAACTGGATCTGGCAACAACTTAAAACTCTTCATAAACAAATACTCTCTTGAAATACCGCCAACTTGGCGACAACGAAAAAGCGGACTTATTCTAAAGCTGTGCCACTGAATGAACTAAAGATAATTTAAACTAGTAAATGAAACATTTTTAAATACAAATTAAGAAGAGTTAATTTCTTTGAGCAACATGACATCTAGATCCTATAACAAAGAAGAAGCTAAGTGTGAACTGAGTTGCTACAATTTCAGCCTTAAATACAGTAAAAAAGGGGTACAAAAATGTACCCTAATTGAATAGAATTTACCTCAAATGTGGTTTCAGGTATAACAGGAACCGGAACAACCGGCTTTTTCGCAATGATCGGAGCCATGTTTACAATTTTAAATTGTTTACAAATCTGAATAGCAGTTTAGTGCTCTAACTCAGGATGACATTTTCTTGCTCTTCACAGTAGTTTATGATTTACATAACATGGCTTGTAAATGGATTAAGAAAAAATCTGATATGCCAGATGTACTCTTAAAATAAGATTTTAAGTTTCTCAAGATTTATTTCCCAGAAAAATTATGCCATAAATTTTTACTGTGAAATGCAGTGGTGAAATGTACCGTAAAGTGCTGCCATCTTTAATGTAGATTTCTTGCTGATCGACTCAAGGAAGATCTTTTATACTGAATAGAGTCTACGTTTCACCGCATGCAAAACTGGTTTTGGTATCGACTTGGTACCGAGAGTACGATTATATGGGCGACAGACATTTTCTGTGTGCTATGCTAGTTGGTGAGGAGTGATATGTCAAAACAAATAGTTGGATTTTGAGTAGATCATCATAAGAATATCATTGGAAAGCAAAATATTTCAGTAGAAAGTTTCCTTGGCTTTCTTGGAATTCAGGTATAACTAATATATTTATAATTATTCATAATTTGAGTAAAGCAATATGTGAACGTAGTTGTATAATATTTAGTCGTGTTATTTATTACATCAAAGATATTTTTTAGATCTATAAATCAATCAGCCATTTTGTTTATTTAAAATTAATTTTGAAGATTCTTTCTTTGTTCCTTTTATGCTATAATCTAACACAATTAAGATGTGCTTGACCTTAAAAAATTCAGATCACTGAAGGGATTGCTCTTATTTTCTTAATGTGATGTAGTTATTGTTAAAATGTTATATGTTAACCTACTTTATTTTTTTACAATAGTTTAATCCGAATTTTACAAATTTTCTTAAGGTATTTTAATATTAAGATGAGTAAATTAGAACTTAACTGCACTTAAGATTAAACTGCACCTATAATTATATTTTTTGCTGATAATTTTGAAGTTACTCCTTTGATCTAAAATTATATCAGGTTCATTTATTAATGTTCTGCGTAAAATGTGATATAATTTTATTTTTATTTACATTGTTGTGATCTGTGGTGTCACTATTGATGAATGATTTTTATTTAAATTATACAAAAGATAAATCTATAATTTAGTTGTTAGTAGTCATAAAAAAATCATGTTAACTTTGAAGGGTTTACCTGCTCATCTCTAGAAGTGGGTTCATTTGCCAAGTGAAGTAGTAGCGCCAAAGTATCAAAGTGAAGTTCTCGACAAAAATTCGCCAAGAGGCGCTAATCGAACCCACTTCTAGAGTTTTTCCGGGTTTACCTTTAAATTAGTTCTAAATACCAATTATAAGCATCGTTGATGAAAAACATTTTGTTTATTTTATACAACTCTGGCTTTTATGCTTAACACATCTTGCCTTTTAGATAAATTATATAATATTTTAAGGACACTTAGAACAGTTAAGTATCCAGAAAACTTATAATAAAAGAAGTTTTTAGAGAAATAATCAATGTATTGATTATATTGAAAATGATGGGAGGGGCAAGGAAATTATAGTTATTATTCTTCTTAAATATCTTAACTATATATGTTTACTAAATGTGATCTTATACTTTTAATTTTTTATTCAAAATGAGAACATACGAGGGAATATTTTTGTGGGTTTAACTTCTGTTAATGCATATCCATGTTGCTTGGCTAATCAAAGCATTTTACTAATAGGGTGAGGTTCTTAACATTATCATTGAAGTTTTTGGGACTGTATTATATTAGGTGGAAAAAACATGTTTGTAGTGATATATATAACCTGTTAGTGATAACTTTGATAAGTCCGAGGCTATTAATTTTCGGTCTGATGTTACTTGTTTAATAAAGATCAATTAACATAAAAAATGGTGTCTTTTCAAACAGCCATAGACAAATCTTGCTAATCTGACATTAAGGCTCAATTCTGTTTATCAGTCTCATTAAAAATACCTAAACACTATCCAAATATTCAAAAGTAACCAAATATTTCCATTTTTTAAGATTACAGGTAAGGTCGCAGTTACAAAGCAAGGACTATCAAACAACTTATTATGCATCCAATTACTATGACCAATTGACGCTATATTTTACAAAGAAATTTTAAATTTTTCGCGTTTTAAAAATGTACTTCATAGTATACTTTCCAAATTTAATGTCATTCAAAGATTGATAAAAGTTACTCTACAAACTTACAAATTTGATATTTCATACTAAAATTTAACACATTTTGTCTGAAATTTATAATTTTTAGTCTGATAATCGAAATCAACATAGTAAACATTGAGTGTCACGTGGGTTTTATCTTCTAATATTATCATCAAAGGCCTTAAAGATATTGTTCAACAAGTCTGGGTTAAAACAAAAATATGAATGATAAAATACGTTACTAGGTAGTATAATATTGAATTTAAGTGATTCATTTTTATTTTGAGAATTTTAATTAACAAGAGTTATTTGCAAACTTGCTGGATATTTAAAGTACAGTTGGGGAAAACCCCCGACTCAGTTGGGATTTCTGGTGAACCACTTGGGTTAGGAAGACAAATGAGGTGTAATTTTTCATTGTTTAAAGTATTCTCTAATAAAAAAAATTTTGAGTCCTTAGGGGGTCGTCTTCATATGAAACGAAACACTAACTTTTTTTTTCAATGGAGACCCCCAATTATTATGAGGTTTTCTGAAAGGCCATCCCTCCAAACCTTTAAATGCCCAGTTTCATCCAGATTGATTGACAAATAAAAAATTTAAAAAAAAATTAATTTTAAAAATCGTGAAATATTTTTATGGTAATCGATTCTGGTAGAAATTTTATGTAGAATGCCAAAATTTCAATTGATTACACTGAATAGTTTTTGATAAAAACGAATATTAATCTTAAGTAGCGGTATACCGTTGCCGAATTCCTACCGTGAATGTTCTTTCTCGTTTGTTTTAATCAAAAACTATTCAATGAAATCGATTGAAATTTTGGCGTTCTACAGTTCTACATAAAATTACTACCAGAATCGATTACCGTCGTAAAAATATTTCACGATTTTAAAAATTAAATTTTTTATTTTTTTTAAATTTTTATTTGTCAATCAATCTGGATGAAACTGGGTATTTAAGGGTTTGGAGGGATGGCCTTTCAGAAAACCTCATAAAAATTGGGGGTCCCCATTGAAAAAAGTTAGTGTTTCGTTTAATATGAAGACGACCCCCTAAGAACTCGAAATTTTTTTTTATTATAGAATACTTTAAACAATGAAAAATGACACCTCATTTTCTTCCGAACCCAAGTAGTTAGCCAGAAATCGCAACTGAGTCGTTTTTTCCCAATACAACATTTTGATTAAATTTTGATAAGTTAGAACTAATAAATATTGTAACTTTTAAAAGAGTGTTATTTATGGAGTATTTCTGCTAATTGTTTTTACTAATGTTTGATAAATTGAGTAAGTTCAGTGAACAAGGGGTCTGTGTAAGCAGCTTACGTGGGTTGGTGAGCGATGGCCAGCAGGGTACAGTAGCTGCCTAGTGTATGAAAATATCAAGAGAAAATGGTTTCTAATTTAAAAAATAAGTTGTAATGTAAATAGTGTGCTTTCTTCCCATTTAATTCTATTAAATCAATTAGAAAAATAATTTAACAAAAAACAAGATTTATAACCCATAGAAAGAATGAAAAGAATGTGACTAGAAAACAAATTCAAAATGAAAATTTATAAGAATTGAATGAATTGAAAATATGCACATTTCATTTACAAAAAATTCAATTTAGTATTTGTAGAGTAGAACTCCAATTATCCAAATATATTGGGACCCGGACCCCATTCAGATAATCAAAAATTATAATTTTTTTAAATTGGTCTATTTTAATTGCTTATTATACTGAATAAGGGAAAAAACTTATTTCCAAGAGATTTTTGGTACTCTTTCACTTTAATTAATTATTCAACTGAATTTTAATTTGTTGATGAATTTAAATTTTGTTTTAAATGAATACATTAAGACAATGCTGTAAGAACAAAATAATAATGGATAATAATTCAATCAACCAAATGATCATCAATCACCCACAGGACTAATGTGAACAAATAAATTTACTGTTGAAGTTTGGGTGTTTGTTGTTAGTAAATTTAGAGTATAATATATAATCTAAAAAACTTGTTGAGTCATAAATTTAATAAAAATATGTATGGAAACTAAAAGTTTTTTTTCATTAAAAAATAAAACCTAAAACAGCTTGCAAAATTATTAAATGAAATTAGTTTGATATCGTTAATTTCTATATATCTTTCATCACTTTTATCTATTTTAAAAATTAAATAAGAAAACTAATTCCACTCTAAAAGTTAAAGTCTAATTATTTGCTTTATATTTGTTGGTAAGTAATTACTACATTTTTGTCTGATTCTTCTCTTGAAAACCTTTTTTTGCTTTTCAATTTTTCTGATGATGTTCTACCAATTATTTTTTATTAATATAATAATTGAAAATCCTATTAATTGAAAATAACAAATATTAAATGACTTAAAAATACTTTTTAAAATTTTAATATAATTTATTCCTGAGAAACTTATAAGAAAAACTGATATCACCATGATATCACTATTACATTAATGCATTAGTATTAAACTGAATCTTATAATGGGTGTTAACCAAATAACTATGTACAGCTGAGGAAAAAAACACTACCTAGTATATTGTTGATTTTTTCTAACCGAAAGAGATATCCCATTTTTTTTCATTAAAAATCTGTCTAAAAACATGGCAAGGGAGTATAAAAAACATGTTTTATAAGAAGCATTGTTTTTTAAACTCTATTTATTAATGATGCTTTTTAAAGCTGGGGTAGCTAATTTAGGATAAATGTAATAATGTGTGTGGTACTGATTACTGCCCTAAAAAGTTTTTTCTATCGCTGTGACTTTTCAAATTTCGAAAGCATTATATTCCCTTCTCCTGGATTCGCTAATCGGAATAATCATACGAGTTTATGAATGACTTGGCAAAATATTTTCAATAATATTACTGAATAACGACTACACCTTCATTAATATACCAGTTTTTTAATAATTGCGTTTTCGATTCTTTTTTTACACATAATGTGGTTTTATAAAAGAGAGAAAACTGCAGCTCTTAGTCTGAAGTCTTATTGGTGACATTTTTAGCCATAAGTGAGACAGACCTTTCGCCCACTCGCATTTCCGTCTCCAAATAAAGTAACGTTCCCTTCCTCTTAAGTATCGGCAATTATTTATCGCGGGGTATTCAATTTATATCCCGTCTTGGATCCAAACAACCGGTGTCATGTTATTCATTCCATTACCAAAATAATCCGGGCTCGGAGGCATTCGCAGAGAAAACCGGAATCCTCCCTCGATTTACAACCTAATCGCATTAAATCACGAATCACCTTCTGCATAAATCCCCGAACCATAAATATTCATGGGTGGGAGTGGGAATTTGCAAGTAAATAGTTAGCAGTTTGTGGTCGAACGGCTCAGGTTTGTAAGGGAATAATTACTCCCTCAAGATGTTCCCCCTCTTTCGTTTCATCGCTACTCTTTTCCGCAACAGTATCGCCCTCCTTTCATTTCCATAATTATTGTACTTGCCCTCGAGGTTTTATATCTGCTTGTCCTTTCGTAGGTATCGACGGGAATTTGTGTCGTATACTCGTATATCCATCCAGCTTCTCTGATTAGTGGACGTCTTGTCTGCTGAATGGGCACTGTGAGGGGATTTAGGCGGAGCTTATGTGTTTCCCTATCCATCCTCTCGTGAAACTGATTCCTGTTCTTAAATTCAATGTGTTTGCATTGTGAGATCGAAATGTGCATAGAATACCAAGGGGGATTTTTTATTGCGTTGCATGGAACACCATCTTTGTAGTTGTTTACTTGTCACAGCACTATACTTCACAGCAACGTTTCCTGAACCCACACTGTAAAAAAATCTTTCTTCAATAAACGTAAATTTCCCGGCAGCACAGCTGCCGGATTATTTTCATCATTTGAGAAGGTATCCGTATTTTCTTTTTCCGTCATTTGAGGGAATTTCCGTTTTGTATTTTTCTGTCAAAGGAGGGAAACCTTCCGTTATTTTAGAGAACGTTCGTTTAATATCTTTTCGTCATTGGAGTGGAACTTTCCGTTATTTTAGGGATTGTTCGTATTATTACTAATATTATTGTGATTCAGTATATTCCTGATTATAATTTTGAAAAAAAATGACAAACAATCCGTAAAATCCAAATAGACGATTCTTTTAAATAATTTACACTACCGATCACAGTAATACAAGTCTAATCAAAAGTTACAAGTTATCACTACTATTTAGATCACATTTTTGCGATCTAATAAGACTAGTTAGGTATGCAATATTTTAAGACTTCAGCTACGTGGTGAAGAAAGCGATCGTACGATGTTTAAATATCTGTTTAAAAATAGTATATCAGAGTATTTCTATTTAAAAGCATGGTAACGTTTACTACGGCCGTTGCTAGGCTGCCGACTTACTGTTTTGTACTGTATTTCACAATCCCTGCAAGATTTTTATACTTTATTAGCAATGCGCATCCTTGTGGATTTGATTCTTGCTGTTTCTATAAAATATTTTAGCGAAATAATTTTATTTTCAATTAATTAATAATTAAAAACATTTTTAAAAAAAATTAGGTAAAGTAAAACATTTAAAAAACACAATGAATTTAATTAAATCGACTGTTAAACAAGAGAAATTAATTCTTGCAATTTTTAATGGAATAATAAAAATTTAAAATTAAATTTACTGAAAAATAATTACTGGGTTTCGAACCTACGACCATGTGCACTCCAGACTGACGCGCTACCTCTACCCCATTCGAGCTACGCTGGGTCCATCCTAAATACTTTAAAGCCACGCCTTTAACCCGATCATGCGCACAACGGTTACCCGTCGGCAGCCTAGTCATTCCCGATTACGGCCAATAATACAAAAAATTAAAACAATATTTAACTTACTTACCCATAATAAATTTGCTGAAGGTTCGTTTCGCCTGAAGACGCTTGCACAAACTTCCATTACTTATTTACAACTATATTTGAGTCTCACCAGAACTAGTGGAGAAATCGAACAATACGCATGCGTGAGGAGAGGAAAATTAAAAAACGGAAACTTCACGATGAAAATTCCGTTTTGTAGTTTACGGAATTAATCCATGAAAAATTCACGGAAAATAATACGTCAAAAGACGTTCTTTTTTTACAGTGCAGTACGACACTACGCGGAAGGAGAAAGTGAGTAAACACAAAGCCTGCTGGGTTGATAGGATGAATTTAGATACGGAAATTGTGATAAAAATACACTATGCATGAGTTAAACGAAATAATCATATTTTAAAATTGACGTTCTTTCGAAATCGTTTCGAAATTCAGACACCGCGATGGGAACTACTTTGTTAGTGACGTAGTAGGTTCAACGTAAGTTGCTGTCTAGTATAATGCAGCCTTTGTTGGACTTAAAACAACCAACAACTACAAACTGACCCATAACTATTTATACATATATTATTAACTATACTCTCTTCATTTTGAACTGGCGCTTGAAAATATTTCCTTCCCCCACCACCGATCGGTAACCATAGCAACTATCCACGTCAAAGTGACGAAAAAGGCTTACTATTGGCTGCTCGAAGAGCGTAACTATTAGGGTGGTTTTTTTTAAACGAAAGTTCGAATTTTTTTCAGGGCACCCCCTCAAAAGGTGCCATTTTATATAAAACTAATATTCTGAGAGTTACAGCTCAAAAAAATAATATTTAGACCCCGCCCCCGAGCGTCAAAGTTTCAAAAAAACTCTAAATTTTGCACGTTTTTAGCTATAAAATTTAAACTAATGGTTGTAAAAATACAAAGTGGGTCTCATTTTGTAGATAATTTATTTAGTTTCAACTTTTATAACTGAAACTTATTTGTGAAGCTTACAGATCATAAGATACGAGGGGTTTCATTAACTCCCCACGCAATATCTATTTTTTAAGAAGTGCCAGGAAATTTCTTTAAATTTATCAGCTACGGTAAAATGATTCAAAAACATATAAATAAAAGTTTTAGACAACATAGGTACAAAATTTAATATATTAAAGAGCAAAAAATTTTTTTTTCGTACATACCTGTTAATTTTTCCACAATCGTAAAAAAATTCAAATAAAATATATAAAATATTTTTTTAACTGCTTATTAAATGAAAAATGTGTAAAAGTTCATAAACAAGCAAAAAAATACAAATTAATATTATTTTTACTTTTTTCTAAAATGTAGAAATTTTATTTTCATCGCTTTGATAGTATTTTTCATAAGATCTCCCTATTTTAGAAGTAGTTTTGAGAGCATTATTCGACACGACCCTTATCTGAAGTTTTTAAATTTAAATTGAACTGATGTAAATAAAATAGTACAAAGTTCGAGTTGATGATAAAGAGGTCAATTCAAAACTAATTATCATTAAAAATATTGGAAGTTTCATTTCTATGCATTAGGAAAAATCTAATATATCTTCAAAGAAAGGAATCTTGCAAGTGCTTGGTATTTATTAGGCTTGATATATCAAACCATCCCTAGGTAATATTGTATCATGCTAGATGTAATGCAAAATTCCAATATCGCGTGAAAATTCTTCTTTTTAAATACAATTGTATCTAGCCCTTAAGTATCTGTGGTATTCTACTACACACCTTCATTACAGTTTGGTTTTCTGAGCTAGATGCAACGTTAGTTGCATATCAAGAACTTAAATTTGTAAAAACTGTAGTTAGTCACGAAAAAAATGCAGAAATATCAAAAATAGCATTATTATTTTTTTTAATAGTTTGTGGTACTTAAACCCCGAGACTTTTGAATTCTCAGAAAGCTTTAAAAATAAATTAAAGGTAACATGCTTTTGTGTTGAGGAGGAACTATAAAACTAGCTGTAGACTATGTGAAAGTAGAATAATAACAGTGAGAGTTAATTTAAGTGTATAATTATCTTTTCAGCAACGAAATCGACAGTTTCATCACTTCATTTTCATTTACAATGAACTTTTTCAAAAGATTTAATATTTCTATTCTACTTTTAAAGGTCTGATAAAGCTATTTGAAATACTGACTGGAATTTTCATACAACAGAGGGCTTTTGTATTACCTCTATAGCATGTAGCATGATTGTTTTTGACACCTAGTCTAATTTTTGGGGGTAAGGGGGGTGCCAGGTCCCCTACCAACACCCTTGATATATCAGAAGAAAACCACAGATACTTCTGATTACAGCTACCTTTTTTTAAGGGCTAGATACAATTGTATTTAAAAAAGGAAAATTTTTCACGCAGTATTGGAGTTTTGCATGACATCTAGCATGATACAATGGTACCTAGGGATGTTTGATGTATCAAGCCTTACAAATACCAAGCACTTGCAAGATTCTTTTCTTAGAAGATATTCTGAATTTTTCCTACTGCATAGAAATGAAACTTCCAATATTTTTTATGATAATTAGTTTTGAATTGACTTCTTTATCATCAACTCGAACTTTGTACTATTACATCAATTCAATTTAAATTTAAGAACTTCATATAAGGATCGTGTCGAATACTGCTTTCGAAACTACTTCTAAAATAGGGAGATCTTATGAAAAATGCTGTCAAAGCGATGAAAATAAAATTTCTACATTTTAGAAAAAAAGTAAAAATAATATTAATTTGTATTTTTTTTGCTTGTTTATGAACTTTTACACATTTTTCATTTAATAAGTAGTTGAAAAAACATTTTATACATTTTATTTGAATTGTTTTACGATTGTGAAAAAATAACAGGTATACACGAAAAAAAAATTTCTTGCTCTTTAATATATTAAATTTTGTACCTATGTTGTCTAAAACTATTATTTATATGTTATTGAACCATTTTACCGTAGCTGATAAATTTAAAGAAATTTCCTGGCACTTCTTAAAAAATAGATATTGCGTGGGGTGTTAATGAAACCCCTCTTATCTTATGATCTGTAAGCTTCACAAATAAGTTTCAGTTATAAAAGTTGAAACTAAATAAATTATCTACAAAATGAGACCCACTTTGTATTTTTACAACCATTAGTTTGGATTTTATAGCTAAAAACGTGCAAAATTTAGAGTTTTTTTGAAACTTTGACGCTCGGGGGCGGGGTCTAAATATCATTTTTTTGAGCTGTAACTCTCAGAATATTAGTTTTATATCAAATGGCACCTTTTGAGGGGGTGCCCCGAAAAAAATTCGAACTTTCGTTTAAAAATAACCACCCTAGTAACTATGGTTACGCTTCTAGCGTGGGGGAAAGCACTATTTCTCAAGCGCCAATTCTAAATGAATAGAGTATAAAACCATGTACTATTTATACATGGGTTTAACGAAATAATCATATTTTAAAATTGACGTTCTTTGTTTCACTCGAAATTCAGACACCGCGATGGGAACATGAGATCAAATAGTATATTTAATAATCAATGTACTATTTGATCTCTATGTTGGGAACTACTTTGTTTGTTAGTGACGTAGTAGGTCAAGGTTAATAGAGTACTACAGGTTGGCTCATAAAATTTCGTGACGTCACAAAATACAGAAAGTTGTTCTGCCAATGTTAATCCTATGAGAAACTATGCATAAAAACCGACGAAAATAACTAATTTCTACTAATTTGATTTGTTTTTTGGCGCTTGTTACTGGGTAGATGATCTAACTACCTTGCCTTTCGGGAATTAAATCTGTTCTAGGGAATGCGCAGTTCTTTCCGGCAGATATTGGAGGTCTAATCAATGGTCACCACTTTTTCCGTTATAGTCGGCTAGACTAACAGCCGTATTAACCAACGCGAGCCGATCCACAGATCATTCACTGATCGTACAAACCATGGTCGAAGTTTTTCCGATGACGAGATTTGGACCTTATCGACCTATATCGACCAACATCCAACAATCATGGTTTCTTCAAACCACAGTTTTGTATGTAACGCCACTTCTGATTGGACCGCGGTGACGCCAGGCATCGAACCCGGCTGTCCGCGCTGTTGGCTGAAGGTTCATAGTTCAGTGTAAATTATTTCCTGTAAAATTATCTACCTGCTTTAAAATATTTCTATCGCAACTAATAATAACTATACAACCAATTACAGAAAATGACTTGAACTGGTGTTCTATATTTCCTGCTTAACATTCGGAATTGTTTTAACAAAACTGGTTATCTGATGCAATCCCTGTATGAGATTATTTCAATATTATTTTTAAAATACTCACACGTATCTGAAAATATTGATTCACCTCTCTAAAAATAGACTATTTTTGAAAGAATTTAAAGGAATTAATAGTTAAAAGGGGAAAATTTTGAAACTTAAGTAAGATCCGCGCTAAATATTTAATACCTCAAATATTTTAAGAGCGCCATCTATCAAAACGAGAACGAACTCTAAACCTTCTGGTTCATGACTTTTTAAATCCGGTTTATGAGAAGCTTTTCTTTATTATAACACTTTAAGCAACCATTATTTTGATGATTAAAGCACATATACTCAAATATAAATATAATTTGTGATCAAATTCTTCTTAAATGTCCATTTTCGCAAAAATAAACCACGGATAACCCACCAAAGTTGGGTGGTCAGATTTTGGCTAAAAAAACCATTGGTTAAGCATTAGTTGGGGCTGGTTGATAACGTTTTACTTCGGATCAGCGGATAATCCTTCAATCCATGGTTAAACCACGATGGTTAATACGGCCGTAAAAGCTCTCCCTCCGCTCTCTTGCGTTACCTTCCTATACCGTGCTGATGAGCCCTAACAAGGGCGAAACCGGTCCACGGTTGGAGGCGACGCTTGAGAGCTGGAGTTTTCTCACACATTGCTCTAACCAGAGGTTACTGGTGAAGAACTCTTCTTTTCATAACTCAAAATGGTTTCTAAGTTAAAAGTTTTTACCATGAATTTTGAAAAAAAGGATAGTTGACATTACCTGATCTTAAAATAATTTTTGTATTGTGCGTTGAAAACTTAAATTTTAGGCTAAGTGTGCACTAGACTTTTGTCACGGCGACTATAACACTAGGTCAGGGGTCGGCAACCTGCGGCTCGCGAGCCGCATGCGGCTCTTTTAATGTAAAGTTGCGGCTCTCCAGTTCCATACGAAAAAATTTGTAATATATTTTCAAATCCCTTAAAAAATTAGAAAAATTTATTTTTAGTACCTAATTAAATCAATGTGACTTAAAAGGAGCGGTGTAACCCGAAGTTCTCAAGATGAGTTAAAACTACTTTTAAGGGCAAAAATTCCAATCAATTTCTGGGGGAGAACCCCCAAATACCCCTCAAAATTTTGAAACTTAATATGTGTACAGTTTTTCTTTGAAAATTCTGTGACGCATGAAGAGTTATTCTCGTATGGTCTATTGTAGCAGTTCTAAAAAATGAATAAAATTTCCAAAATTTTTCTGAAGTAGGACACCCCCACCCCCTCGAAATTTTGCTGTTCATATTTTTCCTTGAAAATTTTGTCACGTCTCTTAAATAATGAGCGGTGCTTTTAAGGTGCAATCCAAAAAGGCCTAAAAATTAGCTAAAATTTTATTTTGAAGGGGAAATTTCCAAAAATTTTTCTGAGGGAGGATCCCTCAGAAAGAACCTCCAATTTTTCTTGGAATTCACATGTTTACAAAATTTTGAAATTAAGTTCACAGAAATTAATTTACCATGTGTATGTAAATTAATTTACTATGTGTATGCAAGTCATCTAAATATTGATGTAAAAAAGTACCCTAAAGGATGTACCTCAGAAAAAATACTGAGTCAACCTCAAATCAAATAAGCAAATTCTATAAAATTGAAACAAAAAAATCAGTGGCTCTTTAAAAACTGGTAAATTTTGTAATTTGTAACTTTTGGATCTTCCGTGTCAAAAGGTTGCCGACCCCTGCACTAGGTCACTCGAGAGCAATGCATCTCTATGGCGAGATCTTGGCAATTGGCCAAGAGTCTCGTTGCCTAATGCGCGCGCTCTAGCTTCTTGCAATAGCCAGCAGGTTGATAATTTTGTCTCAGTCCCCGTGACAAAAGTCTCTATGCGCGCTTAGCCTTAAAGTGTTAAAATTTTAAATGTCTCTATACATTCGCGTTCCTAAAAATTCTGTTATTATTTTTAATGATTTTCTTCAGCGGTGCTGAGAATAATTCTGAATAAATCAGTACCTTTTTGGAAAGATTATTCTATTTTGTTCCGTCTTTCAAAATTTTTTCCATGGCTTTCTTAATGAACGCTTAAGCACAACACAAACTTGGCCGACTAACGTTCCACCATCCTACCTTTCAAGCACTTCAATTTCCTTTAATTATGAAATAATGCTGTGTTATAACCGTGCACGGCTTTTGTATCAGTCGGAGAGAGGATTTGTTTATTAACGTCAGAAGTGCCAGCGAGTTTCGCAGATCCTCGCTTCCGGCACAAAAACAGAAAATTTTTTCCTTCTCTTGAGGACAAAGGAGCCACGTCGTTCATAATTATCATCGCACTTAACGATATTCTTTTGCTCATTTCGCTAATTAACCTTTTTTTCGCCCTCTTTTACGACTGTTTTGCCGTTCCTGGAGTGTCTCCCGACCTTCCCAATTTCAATTTCTTCCCCCTTTTTTTTCTCGTTCTTTCCCTGCCCCCTCTTGCAAGGTTCTATTGTCTTTCTCTCTTCCCCCAATCGATGGGGTTGTGTAATTTGAAGAAAGACATTCGCGGGGCGCGGCGGAGACGTGTTCTAATGATATCGATGTTTCGGGGGAAAAGTTTCTGGTGTTTTTCCCGCCTTCGTTTTTGATCTTTGCTTAAAACTGGAAGGTTTTTTTTCTTCGCCTGTATCAAGACAGCTTTTTTGAGAGTGCTTGAATTGGGGAAAGTTACGCCGTCAACACTGAGTACTTATTGATATTTTTCTAGATAAGGGTGGAAATAAAAATGTGTGTCAAACTAACTAGGTCAATTTTCTTTGGTTGTTAAAACTATCTACCCTTTCTTCAATTATATTTGTAGAATATCTATATGCCTATTTATGCTTTATTAATCAGATTTATCCCCTTTTAGGTAAAAGTTAAGATATTTGACATATATCTATGATATAGTATTTTTCCCTGAAACTAGCCGCAATTTTTTCTTTTTTGCGATATTTATTTAATTCAATTATGCTAGGCTTGTAAATACAGTTGAACTCCGTTTTACTTGGTCTTTCAACAAGTTCGCCAAAACTCAGCACATAAACTCAGCAGAGTTCTGGAGGACTTGTCGTAACACCCTAGCTTGGTGAACTCTAACGGGATACAATGGATATTTTCCACTGTCCCCCTATAAAAAAACCCATGTTTTGATATCTGTTACAGCGTACTCCTGGTAAAAATCAACTGTTTATTTCTTCCTATGACGGTTTAGATGGTATTAATTACGGGATTCGACTGTGTCCAAACAAAATCCCTGGAGAGAGAAAAATATTTTTCTAATGTGCACCTTACTACTACTACTTGAAAATCTCTATCGATTGCTTTCATGCGTAATAAATTTGCACCGAAACGCAGAAAAACGCGTCACATATAATTTACAATTTATCTCAAGAAACAAAACATATCGTAGAGGAAGGGAAAAAATTTTACGAGCAATAGCTTCTCGAGATGAATGTCCGCAGTATGTTCTTACGTCGTTGTCCTTTGTCATCCTAAAAACAGATCTCGGAAAAACACTGCGTTTCTTGTCTCTGACAGACGGGCGGACCTTGTGTATGCGTAATTTTGTAACAGATGGAACGGTTTTTATCGATCAGTTTTGGAGGTGGTGGAGAGCCTGATTGGTTATCGCGTGCTATTATTTTTTCCTTTTCAACTCTGGATTAACTTCGGTGTGTGCGATGTGGTAGTACAGTCTGGATCGAAGATGATGTGTTTGAGAGTTAGTGTTTAGTTTAAGGGGGATTCTCTCTCTGTGAAGAATTGGAAACTCAAACAGACTTGCGTTTGAGATTGAGCTGAGTTTCTGTGTTTACTCGCGATCCCTATTCGTGTTTGGGATGAGTTTTCCAAGTTTTCCCGTTTCGTTACTAAATAATTTAATCGCTTTAGGTTGTGAAATTAGAGATTTATTTATATGTTTGTATGCAAATGAGAGCTTGTTAATTTTACTGTCAACTTCCATTTTTCTAATAGGTAGACAATGTCCGCTTATAAAACTAAAAAAATTAAATTTCTCAATCTTTTATTTTGTAAACCTTATTATGGTGTTTATTTCAGATTTGTGTAAAAAATGGGTCTGTGTGCTTATAAAATTAAAAAATATATTATATCTCATTTTAATTTTACAAACCTTGCGTGCTGTTTATTTCAGAAATATGTAAATATTTGCTAAATTTTGCATTTAGATTCCTATTGTAAACTGTTTGCCACTAAAACTAAAACTAGGGTTGGTTGGGGATAGGTGGGACCCTATTTTTGGCATAGTGCATTTTTAGAGCTTAATCGAAAATGTTGAAAGGGTTAAATTTGAACTTATTGATTTATTTCATTTAAGACTATATCAATAACAAAAATGTTTACTTAATTTCTGAAATAATGCTTTACATATTTTTAACTGATTTTTTTAACGAGTCGGGTGACCCACTAACCCAGGGGTCGGAAACCTTTTGAAACGGAAGATCCAAAAGTTACGATTTAAAAAACTTACCGGTTTTTAAAGAGCCACTATAAATTGTTTAGCTTCAATGTTATAGTATGTGCTTATAAGATTTGATTTTAGTTGGGCAGCATTTTTTTACACATTTTTTCTTAGGTACCTCCTTCCGGGTTCGGGTACTTTTTTACATCAAGTTTAAGATGACTTACATACACATTGTATATTAATTTTAGTGAATTAATTTCAATATTTTGTAAACAAAGTAAATTCCTAGAAAAAATGGAGGATCTTGGGGTCCTCCCCCAGAAATTTTTTGGAAATTTCTTCTTCAAAATAGCTTTGTAGCTCATTTTTAGGCCGTTTTGGATTGCACCCAAAGAGCACCTCCCATTTTTTAAGTGGCAGAATTTTCAAGGAAAAATAGTATAGTTTAAATAAACAGCTAACTTTAAAGAGGGGTAGGGGGTCCCACATCAGAAAAATTGTGGAAATTTTCTCTTAAAAGTAGTTTTTCAATTCGTTTTTAGAACTTCTATTATGACCAAATGAGGATCACTCCTTATAAATCACAGAATTTTCAAGGGAAAACAGCACACATTCCAAAAATTTTGAGGAGTCTTTGGGAGTTTTCTCCCGAAATTTTGGAATGAACTCATCTTGAACTCCTTTTGACTCATCTTGAGAACTTTGGGTTACACCGCTCCTTGTGAGTATCATTGATTTGATTAGGTACTTAAAAATATATTACTGATTTTTTAAGGGTTTTGATATTAAATTATTAATTTTTTCGTATGGAACTGGAGAGCCGCAACTTTACATCGAAAGTAGGTTGCCGACCCCTGCACTAACCCCAAGAGATGGGGTAAATGGATCACTCACTCTTTATTTACATTTAAAGCAAGCACAACTTAAAAGGAAGTAAGTGGGTCTTACTTGATAAAGTACAAAAAATTTCAATATGAAATATTTTAATGTAATTTTATCTATGCTTGAAAAATCTACTCACATTACAATCAATATGGCATTTAAGAATAGAATGATAAACCAAATAAGTATTTTAAAACTTTTTTTGAAGGCATACCCCCACATCATTAATAATGTAAAAGTTTTAGGTGCTATGAAGCAAGCACAAAATGCAAACGAATAGGATATAAAATTATTTTAAAGGTTGTAGGTAAATCTCACGTGGGGGGAGGGGGTCCAGCAATATCTCACTAAATCTCACCAAGGGGGGAGGGGGAGATATTGGAAAAAGCACCTCACGTAATTTATGGATGTACCCTAATTAGGGAACGTACCCATACTACGTGACCCGTTTAGGGGAGGGAGGGGGTCTTCAAAATACCACGCTTGGTCACATGGGGGAGGGGGGGCTTAGGGTTTCGTCACGTAGTCAATTTCCTCTAGTCATTACGACAAATTTAATTAGCAGGGATGTTGCGGCTGCGCCAATTGCGCCAAACTGCGCCAAATCCTAATTCATGTGCTGAACTGCTTCAAATACCGTATTTTGAGCAAAATTGCGCCAATTAACGATTTTCCTGAAATGAAATTATCAAACTCTCCTCTCAGGCGACGAATTACTTTCATCCTCAGGAAAAAAAACTCAAATCGTCTATGGATGGAAGCTTTTCCACATTTCTACCACTTGAAGTCAAAACCGATGACGTCAGCCATCGAAACCAGACATAACATTTTTTTTGTAAATTTATCTCCTTTATAATATAGGTTTCAATTCGCTGCGTTAAGTCCGTTAAAAAGTCGAAAAAAATCGCAATTTTTCGCGGAAGTTTCGTTTTTTTTGCGGAGTATTCCGTTTTTCCAGCGATTTTCGTGGACGGCCGCGGGTCGGGTGCTGATTCAAAATGGCTTCTTCTTGCGTCGTTATGGCGATATAGGAAAAAAACTTGACTGTGGTCCGAAACCCACAAGTCCGGTGTTCCGGAAGTCGGAAAATTAGCAATTTTCCCTGGAAGTTTCGTTTTTTTTGCGGAGTGTACCGTTCTTCCCGCGACTTTCGTGGATGGCCGCGCGGGTGCCGATTCAAGTTGGCTTCTTGCGTCATTCTTGCGATATAAACAAAACAATATTACCTTGGTCAGAAGCCAACAAGTCTGGTGTTCCCGAAATGGGGAAAATAGTGATTTTCTGCGACAGTTCCGTTTTTTCCGCGACTGCTTTTCCTACGGGGTTATGTATAGTTAGCTTCAACGGTGGTCCAGAAAAAACAACTTTACTTTGGTCAGAGCAGCCTGAGAAGTCTAATAAGATGATTTTTTCTCTATTTTATTTAGTAATTTTAACTTAGTGGATTTTCTAAGTTGTAAATTTTTACTGAAAGGTCGCTTTATAGAAACTTAATTTAAATTAGAAGATTATATTGTTTTTTTATCTGATTTAAGATTCTAAAAATACCTTTAAAAATACTTATTTCTTACTTTTTTGCTCTACTTAACTAAAAATTCTTGACAATATCGTTTTTGCAATTTAATTATTTCTTAAATAATTCTGTTAATTTCATTTAATTTTTTATTTCATTTTAGTTACATTTTGACTTTTAAAGTGGTTTTAAAATCTGACTCAGGAATATAACTGGCATAGTGTGTGTTTGAAGCTGTGTAAAATTTTTTTCTTTCTTAAGTTATGTAAAAAGTTACTCCTTGAATTTTTTAAAAATACTCCTTGAAAACTCCTGGAATACTCCTTTATTTTGATTTCTGAAAATTTGTATGAACCCTGCATTAAAAACAATAATCTTTAACAAATACTTTGTTTTAAAAACATCATAAATTAATTAAAAGTTTGTTCAGAATTACCATTTAACCTTTAATTTAAGATAAAATGGCTTATCTTAGGTTTTTTTAAATCTATTTTGTGATGGTACTTTTCCCCCTTTTTTGAATTTGTCGAAGGTACCTTTAAAAAGTTGCAATTTTGCTTACAGATCTCTAGCTGTTCAAACACTTGTTTTGCGTAATTTGTCATCAACTTTTAATAGTTAATTAACTTAATCATGCATAGTTTTAAGGTTAATAGTTGGGATAAATTATCAGTATATTTTAGTAACAAGAACTATTAACCCTGTTATGTATTTTAATTTTGATTTTTGATTGCTGCAAAAAATTGATTCGACTTGCTACAAAAATGGTTTATTCTGCTACAAATTTTAAATTTAGCTGCTACAAACTGTTACAAATTTTAAATTTAGCTGCTACAAAAACTGCTACAAAATGCTCAATGTGGTGCAACATCCCTGAATTAGTGTAATTAGCCAAATTAAGCCAAATTATTAATTAAATTATACAAATCAAGCCAAATTAAGTTTTTCAAACTTTCTGTTTGCAAAAAATGATTGATAACCGTATTTATGATTTACTATGTGAAAATTAGAGGGGGAGGGGGGTCATGGCATATACTACGGATGGTCACCAAGGGGAGGGGACGGGTCAAAAATAGTAAAAAATGGGTCACGTAGTATGGGTACGTTCCCTGGGTCGCACTTACTCCTTAAAGAGGGGTCCCACACTTACCCCATATTGAGGGGTCCCACTTACTCCTATTAGGCTAAAACTATGGGGTAAGTGGGACCCCCCTGTTAAACACTTCTAAATTAAAAATTTTGTAAAAATTCAAATGTATTTTAAGTTAAACTTAGCACAACTGTTCAATAAATATCAAAATATAATGAACACTTAGCTGGAAATACTTCTTTCAAAAATGCATCTTGAGCTCTCCAAAAAATCCATTTTGGGAATCTATTTTATATTAGTTTTATAATCTTAAAAAGAAATTAAACAAAAATCAAATATATGCAAAACCTATCAGTGTGACGAACTGTAACATAATATAAATAATACGAGTAGGTGTAAAATTTCTTGTACATACTTTAGTTTGAGGGAGGTGACTCACTTACCCCAAGTGACCCTATATATTTTTTTAGTGTTTTAACTTAATTATTACTGAGTTATTCCTTGACTTACATCAATTAAGTTTTTTAAGAATGAGAAAATCTGGTTTAACTTTAAATTTTGCCTTGAAAAGTAATATAGCACATTGGTGCATATTTAAAAACTATTTCAGATAGTGATAAAAAATGGGAAGAATCTCTCTTTTATTACAAAGAAATTAGGTCCTGAGTCCATATAACTTATTAAAAAAATTACATATTATTTGTTCTGGAGTGTTTCCTAATACACAAAGCCTGGGGATGTCGCAAGTTATCACTTCCCTCTTGTCATTGTCTTCCTTATGAGGAAAGTTTTTGCTTGCATCAAATTTGCGTCGGTTTTTTTCTCGACCGATTCCTTGCATTCCAATTTAATGGGTATCGTTTCCATTTTTTTTACGAAGTAATGTCTAATCGATTATTTCTCAAGCATAAAAAACTATCGATTCTTTCCCAATTTTACATTCATAATACCTTCTCTCCTTATCTTTCCCTCATTATTTTTTTATTTTGAATTGGCTCAATTAAGGTCTGATTACATCGCGCGTGCTTGGATTAAAAGAAGTATCGTTGGGCGACTCTCGCGGCACCAGGTAAAAATTGTCTTAACGAAGTCTCATTAGAAAGTGTTCCGAGCTCGTTAGCATTGACTTCGGTTAAGCACCCTCTTACTTTACATCCAGAAAAAATAGGTTTTTAATTATTTGTTCGTAGCATATTTGTTTCAAAAATGGTATATTCCCTCTTTTTTTACAATCTCTTCTTGCGTAGTGGTTTAAATACCGGAATGAAATTAAATCCCCAAATTTGGGTGATTATGCCATTCGGAATAAATTTGTCGGAGAAAGAAGTTTTGCTAACTTATATGGTTTTAGGGTTTTTTTGGTTGGAATGTGTCTGAAAATGATTTCACGCCTTTTTTTGACATGGCTAAGTGTTGTTTAGTAATTATTGAAATGTTATATGCCCCTTTTTTATGAATGGCTGAAGTACTACATCTGCTGAGTGACTCAAGGTTCTTTAATTTACTCGTACCCTTTTCTTTTGCTGGGGTTATAATTTACATAAGCTACATTCACTATCTGGAAGTTAATTTTAAAAATGAAAATTTTGACTTAAGCTTTAAAGTATTTTTTTCGAACTAGGGAGCTACCGCCCCCTGCTCGCTATCGCTCACCAACCGCCGTAAACTGCTGACGCTGGACCTTTTTGAATTGCTTCGCAATTCCCACAAATTCTAACTCGCTGAACTTAATACACTTTATAAAACAATTAAACAATTTACAGAAAAAACGTCAACCAACTTTCCAAAAATACGTCACAAAATCCCCTCTATGAATAAATCTGAAACATTTATTTTCTGAAACATTTACAAAATACAAAACATTAAAAGGAAAGGAAATAGTAAAAAGAAAAAAAAACATATTGCTCACTAAGGGGCCAAATTGGCCCTTCCAAGTGAAACAAAAAACTACTATGAAACACTTATATATAAAGAAAAAAAGAGAGAAAAAAAATTAAGTACATAAATGTAAAAATACAAAAATAAGTAATTTGGCAAGAGGACAGCCCAGAAAATAACAATATTCATATGGCTCCACACAAAATACAACCCAATTTAAAATGAAAGATATAAACACACCTCGAAAAAAATATATATATAAAGACACTGGATAAAGATCTTGGGCGGATAAATAAATAGGCAAAAGGTGAAATGTTAATCACGAAAAGATAAATTCATCTAAGTTTAATAAAAAATTGAATAATTCCCTTTTAAAAGAAAATTTATTGGAGTTTGTAGTCAATTGTGTAGGTAATTTGTTATAGTAGAAAGGACCCTGGTAGATAAAACTTTTATGAAGAATTTCTTTGTTTGGTTTCGGTATGTTTAGAATAGGAGGTTTTCTAAGATTATAATTGATATTAGAGCTTACAAACGAAATAAAGTTGTTATGAATATAAATTAATGTTCTATAGTAAAAAAGTTTCTTTATGGAGAAAAGATGATCATTATTTAAATATCTAAGTAATCTTTTTTGTAAGTTTATTAAAGGTAGCAAATTTGTCAAATAATCACCCCCCCAAAAAATAATTCCATATTGTAAAATAGATTGTATCCATGAATAGTATAAGATTTTTAAAAAGGATCTATCTACATAATTTTTCAAGTGATAAAAGATAAATAAATAATAACGGAGTTTATTTATTAAAAATTCTATGTGTGATGCATATTTTAAGTTTTGGTCGATGTGTAATCCTAAATATTTAAAGCTACTTACTCGTTCAAGGTTCCGACAATTACAATTATTAACAATATTTGAACAATCATGATATTTTATATTAAGATCTAAACTATTTCTGTAAATTAAACTGAAGTTAATATATTTCGTTTTGTTACTATTTATTGACAAATCATTTTTTAGAAACCAATCTTTAAGTTTTAGTAGATCTAAATTTATTTGTCTTTCTAAGGTATTATGATCTTCAGCAGAATATACTAAAACAGTATCATCTGCATAAGATAAAATATCACCATATAGTTTTAGATTACATAAATCATTTATATATATCAGAAATAGTAGCGGGCCCAAAATAGAGCCCTGAGGTACTCCCTTCTTTATTAATTCGAAGTCACTTAAAGTATCACCAAGTTTTACACATTGCTTTCTATTTTTGAGATATGATTTAAACCACAATAGCTGCACACCTCTAATACCTGCCCTTGATAATTTTTCAAATAAAATATCATGGTTTATTGAATCGAAAGCCTTTGATATATCAATGAAAATTGCAACAGTTTTTAAGTTATTATTAATGTTATTATAAATTAAGGTAGAAAACTTATGTAAAGCATTTTCGGTGCAAAATCCCTTTTTAAAGCCAAATTGATCAAGATCAGCAATGAAACTAGTTGAGTCCAAAAAACAAGTTAATTTATCTCTCATAAGTTTTTCAATAATTTTAGAAAATATTGGTAAAATAGATATCGGTCTATAATTTGTTAAATTTTCTTGATCTCCAGATTTAAAAATTGGGGTAACAACTGCTAATTTCAAACTGTCTGGAAAATTTCCATCTTTTAACAAGTTGTTTATTATTCTTGTAAACTCACTAGGATTATGCCTTAAAATCAATTTATATAGTTTAATTGGGAGTTTATCATAACCAACAGCTTTGTTTTCAGATATTGAATTCAAAACATTATTGATTTCTTGTATGCTTGCATCATAAAGATAAAAAGAATTGACATTTGAATACGTAGTAGTAATTGAAAAGGCATGATCATCCCGTTTAGAGTTTGCAACGTTAACAAAGAAATGGTTGAAGTTATCTGCCAAAATTTTATAATTTGTAGTACTAGGAATGATACTTTTTTTGTTATTTTTGCCCAAAATATTATTTATAAGATTCCACTCTTTTTGCCTATTTTTACTGCATTTTGAAAACTCACTACAATAGTAACTTGTTTTAGCTAATTTGATTTGTTTTTTTAGTTTATTGGTAGCCTCCTTGTAACGACATTTTGTACTATTGTCATAAATATTCTTTCTAAATTTACGATACAATTTTTCTTTTTCATTAATCAAACTTACAATTTCTGTTGTTATCCAACCATTTTTCTTTTTTCTTATTTTAGGACGAGAAATATTGTAAGTTGAGTTCTTATAAACTTCAAGCACTAAATTATCAAAAGATGCATAATCATCAATATAACCTAAAGAATTTTTAAAATCAACACTGCTGACAAGGGCCTCAAATTTTCTATAATCTATACAACAATTTGATTTACGCACATTATTTTCTTCAGAATTTTTTGACTTTACAGTACTTAATTTGCAAACTATTGGATAATGATCGGTTAAACTGTTTAAAAGACAACCAGTTTTAACAAGAAATGTTTTGGTTTTGATAAAAATATGGTCAATGCAACTTTCCGATTTCTCTGTTACTCTAGTTGGAATATTTAAACAAGATTTGAAACCCTTGTCATACATAAAATCCATATATGCATTTGAATCTGGCTCGTTTTTTAGAAGATCTATATTTAGATCACCAATTAATACGATATTTTTCGATTTACAATTTTTTAGCAAAGTATTAAATTCTGTTATAAAAAAACTAGGTGTAAAAGAATGGGACCTGTAACAGGCTAATAAGTGTAAATCTAAACTTTCACTGTACATACATAAATATTCAGCAGAACTAATAGTGTCACAGTTTCTCAAAGAGAAATCAAGATTTCCTTTAATATAAATAATTATCCCACCAGATCTATTATTTGGTCTACAGTTAGAAAATAAACGGTAACCATTTAAATTATACAGGCCAGTTTCAAAATTATCTATCCAAATTTCACTCATAACAATGATATCAAACGTAAACAAAAACCTATCAAACACTGCTATAAACTCATCAAAATTTTGTCTCATACTTCTGATATTAATGTGAAAAATATTTACATCACATAGAATTTGAAAATCAGATCTAATTGGTGTTGAGAAAAAACATTGGAAATCCTCGAGATCCTTGATGATCAAATTAAAATAATTGTCATCTAAACTAACCATTTATGTTAAGAACATCGCATATATTCCTGATTCTGTAGATTTTGGATCCCTCCGATTTCCGAAGAAATATTTTGCCGTTTTTGCACCAACAGAATTTGTAGTCATTTTCTCGTTTGAAAGTTTTACACTGAGACATCAATTTTTTTAACTCTGGACACAGGTGATCGTTGAAGTACACTGGAATTTTATCAAAGTTAGGATTTACTAAGTCAGCAGTTATTCTTTTCTGTTTGGCTGCTATCAAAAAACTTGCTTTGTCATTTAACGAAACAAACTGCATAATAATAGGTTTAATTTTATTCTTTTTCACTGTAGGTACTCTGTGGACTATAGAGATTTTACTCAAAAGGTCAACATCTAGGGAATTCATTATATCTTGAGCAACATCTTGAATATTCTCGTTTTCGACTTCAGGCAAATCGGAGATCTCTACATTAAGTCGTCTGCTGTATTGTTGTAAATCAACTAATTCTGACTTCATTTCAGATATTTGCTCCTTCATGATTCTATTTTCCTCAAGTAGAGTTTCATTTTGCTTTTTGATTTGTTTAAGTTCCGTCATCAGATTTTCGTTGATCTTCATAGCTTTTGTTGACGTTTCCGATGAAAACTCTAGAGTTCTCATGAAATCATCCAATTTGTCAAAAACTTGTTTTCTAAAAGTTTCATTTTCTTGTCTCAGATCATCTGCTAGTTTGGATAATAACTGTGTGCTTTCGACTTCTTTGTCATCCAAAGGATTTGATTGCGATCTTTTGCACGCAGGACACATCCAAGCTGCCTTTTTGTCTTTAGAAAGAGTTCTAAAACTTGATTTTGTAAAGCCCACACAGTGAAAGTGGAAAAAAAGTTTGCAATTTCCATTGCATAGAAGTTTGTCAGTATTTTCGAAAGTCTGTTGGCATGCCTCGCACTTTTCGCTTGACATGGCGAGTGCCTATACTGGGTTTGACTTGAAGAAAAGAAAAAACGTATTATAAAGAGCCTATTTCACTTTAAACACGGGCTAAATCATTAGAGATAAGTATGCAAATATATATTTTCAAATAATTATAAGATTTAACAGTAATTTAAAGTGCAAAATTGAGAGCTCTAAAAAAAAACGTCAACAACCCACTGTGCTGCCGTTGCCAAAAAAGTTCTCCCTTAAAAGTTTGAATATATATTAACTCGAAATGATCAAAAATTTAAACGAAATGTTTTTAAAAATATTCTTCTTAATTATTTTTAATCTATGATTATAAAAATAACTAATTCTAATTGTTTATCAATATTCGGACCAAACAAAAACCATTATTTTAAAGTAACTCGTTAGTATAATATATGCCTAGTGTTTATTATTCATATTTTTTTAAACCTAGACTTGTTAAACAATACCGTTTAAGCAATTAAAAATAATAAGAGACAAAACATCACTCTATGTTTTCAATTAATTTGATTAAATAAGACTAAAAATTATAAATATTGGACAAAAAGTGTGAAATTTTAGTATAAAATGACTTACATGTAAGTTTTTAGAATATGTTTTTATCAGTCTTTGAGTGATATTTCATCAAAAAATTACTTTTTTAAAAGGTGAAAAAACATGTTTCATCTTAAAATATAGCGTCAATCGGTCGTTGTGATTGGATGCAGAATAATTTGATTGACAATACTTGCTTTGTAACTGCGACCTTATCCGTTATCTAAAAAAATGGAAATATTTTAAAATTGAGAATTTTTTTGAAAAATCGAAGGGCCTACTCGGAAATCCGGAAAGAATCCGGACATTTTGATACCATATATGTGTCATTCGGTTCAGTAATTAAAAAGCCTTTCTCTGGAAACCGTTCACCAAAAACTTTTTTTAAGAATAGAGGGATTAATGATACCTTCAATTCGATTATGGATACAAATCAGATAAATTAAAGAATCTTATTTCTTTCATAGTGCAACTTTGCGTATTGTAATCTGGCGTCTCACATGTTTCCCTATAATGTTGTAGGCTTTAAGCGATGTGCATTTTTCATACCTCTTTTAAAATGGTGGTGGTGATTCAGAATCACGAAAATTGTCTGGTCTTTTTGAATGATTTCATATTAACCTAATTTTCAATAATTCGTGCAAAAATGTTTTTAAACTGATTTTTAACAGTTAATGTTTCTACGTGTAAGTTATTTTTTCAGTTTTACAAACATAATTCGTCATTAACGAAAAATTCTGGGTTTTTTTTAGAAATCTACACGTACTAAGTGAACTGTGGTTTTCATTTTGCTTAAGAATAAAATATCACACAAGTTTCGTGTGTGTTTATAAACGCAATTTAAATTTAACGTATAAATTCTCTTCTTTTTCTTGCTTGCAATAATGGAACGCCATTTACAGTCATGATTTTGTTCTGATTAATGTTTCTGCTCAACATCATTCCAGTTGCTGAAAATAATCACGAAGCATTAAAAATTATTACCGTCGCTCCGAGGTGTACACAACATTTAATTGGGTTGTGTTTGTGGTACCTGCAGCAATCATTGAATTAATGGGTAAATTTCCCTCGAAAAGAATGAAATAAATGTTCTTCAAAAATTACGAAAACGCTAACTTTTGAACCTGGAACTGAATTTGTAATTGCCGTAATATTCATTTCGCCCCGTGTTCTTTTTTATACAGCACTTCCCTCCGAGACATTCGTAAAATGTTTATTTGTTCAGTTTTCGGTTTCAAAGAAAGAAAGGAGAAGGGAAACATTGGATATGTAATAATAATAAGCCACCGTTAAAGAGGGTTAAAAATGTAAGTGCTAAGGATTTTTGAAATTAATGCATTAAGTTTATCGCAGATTTTGAGTTACCTTTATCAAGAGTGTTACTGTTTGTTTTGGGTAAGGTGGTGGGTTTGAGTAGTGTGTATTTTACCACTAGAAGTGCGTGGGCTGAGACTTTCTTCGAAGAGTGTTTTGTACCCTCTATAAGGATGAGGCATTTGTTATATGCTAATTTTATTAAAAGAAAGAGTTTGTTTGCTTCCTTTAATGAAAGTGTGTTTATGTTTATGCAGGGAAGAAAATGTTTTGTACATTGAATCTTGGTTTTAGTATTAGTATTGTTATGCTTGGTTAATTATATATCTTCTCCTGGATATGCTTTTCTTTTTAATTTTTTCCCTTTTCTTTCTAATTTCCCTTTTCTTTAATTTTTCTCCTTTTCTTTTTTCCTTTTTAATCAGTTTGTCATTATAATAGGTACATGTTTATTTTTATTTCTCTTTTAGATTAGTGAACCGCAAATACTATATTTTAAGTAAAAGGTTCCTAAGTAAAGTGGGGATAGCAATGTAAAATGGGTGGCATTCATATCCCTACAAATTTCAACATTTCTGGTGTGAAAAAGTTGATGCATACTTAGTCGATATCACAATACGTATTCATTACTTCTATGATATACCACACGTATAGTAATATCGACAACTAAATGCATTTGTTTGTTTGTCTCTACTTTAAATGGTAGTCTGAGTTTACTGTTCTTTTTTCTCAAATATTTGGTTTGCCTCCAGTCAAAGCTAATTAAGTTTTACCTAACAGAAAATTCAAATGAGTTGATGTTAATGATTAATTTATATTTAAATTTGAAGTTTCACTATTAAAAACAAAAATGTTCAAAAAATTTCACTTTTTAAAATTTAGAAAACTTCATTGGAATATTGCATTAAGGCACTCGAGCCATCTCTCATTTAGATGTACCCAGAAGGCCTAACAAGTTAAATCAATGTTCCTCACACACTGCAGCAAAACTTATGTTTACCATAATTTTAATTCGATGCTAGTTTTTATTATGATATTAATTAAAACAAATTTTTCAATTCCTTTTGAAGAATTTCCAACTTCGACTTGATACTCACCCAAGGGAATGAGACCCTACTTCCTTTATTACAGATCATATTTCCCCACATTCAAGTTCCCTCGAAATAAAAAATAACTGACCTGATGCTAAGTAAGCAACCAACCAACCAAATGCTCTAATTACCCCCTTCAATTTCCTTCATTCTCTCTCTTCAGGTAATATCGACGAAAGAGAGAGCTCAATGCAAATGGTTTCCCTCTCTTTTCGCGAGGTCTTCGGCCCGACTGTTTGGCGAGACGGGTCTAAAATTGGCTGGCCGGTAGCGTCCGTCGCCCGGCATATTGATCCTCCCGGCGCTAAATAACCGCCAGGGTGTGGCCCTCATTCAACAGTTAGCCACCGAACGGTTACATTGTTTGCCTCTCTCCCGTGCGCATATTCTTGCCACGGATCTTTGAGACCCGAACCGATACGTAGGCAGTATTAATTTTTCTGATGTAACTTCTTCTTTGGAAGCAACACTATCTTTCTTATAGCTTTGCTGTTGAGGTTTCCATTGAGTTAATTGGTTTTAAGTAATTTCTAGTGTATGGCAAGCAATAGCCTGTCGTATGACAGCATTTCGCTTCTTAGCCAAAGATGTTCTTTTGAATTGTTTAGATTCTGGGGACGGTTTGAAATTTATGATCTTATAGGCGATTTAGGTGCTCTCATCAGAATGATCGTTTCTCAGACGTATCCAGTGGGTGATAAATGGTTTCCCACACTTATTATTTTATGTTCCCCACACTCTGACCTAATCCAAAACCTTAGCTATTTTTGGTCACTGCACTAATTATATTTTATATCCTCAAAGTAAAAAGAACGTAGCTTTGACGGAGAATTGACTCGCAGAATTCATGATGAAATATTTCGTAAACGTTCAAGGAAAATCAGAAAAGTCTCGAACGTAGTACGTTCATTCGTTGTCAGAAGTTCAAAATATTCTCTCGACGACTTCACCATTGCGAATGTATACTGCTGGAAAACGTTTAAAAAAATTCAGTTGATTCAGTAAAAATATTGACTTAAGAAGTTAGACAAAGTATCGTAAAAAATTTATTTTTACCTTCTTGAATCATGTAATGAAAATCAATTTCCCATCTCATTTAAGTTTTGGGTGTTGACAAAAATACTATCCTCTTGACTATGGTAAGCATCCTTATCCTTATACTATCTCTATTATTGGTGGTTTTGAGGATTATTTTTCTCGTTTGTATTTTTAGTACCACTGAAGTGATGCGTAAATTCAAAGTTTCAACCGGATTAAAATCGACGCAATGCTATTGTATCGTGCTTCTAAATAATCCAAAAAAATGAATATAAACGAAGCATTTTCTAAGATAACCGGTGATTATTAGTGTGTTCATCTCTGCAATAAAAAAATATAAGCAGCTAAGGATACGTTTGGTTTTACGTTATAGTATACCAAATTTATATTGCAACTACTGCTGTTTCAAAATATTTTAACACCATAGAAATTGCTCGTCTCTCATTTTAAATATTTATTTGAAGAGGAAACTCGCATGCTTTTAGCGAAGCAATTAAATGTAATTCTGCTTTCAAGTATTCCTTTATAAAGTCATGAAACTAAGTATATATTTTGTAGCCTGTACAACCATGTATCCCTAGTGTTCCCGAGTGCAGTATTATGTAGTGAAGATATACTTTTTAATCTCTCTCTACTTTTTCTATTCCTTACTAGACTATCCAATTGCCCGTAAATGTTACAGGATTTTCTAGCAGAGTGACTTCACGGATCGTGATTTTACGGAATTTTAAAACTGCCCACCAATACATTCTAGGGAAGAAATAATGTTTTTTGTGAAAGCGTTTCTTTTCCCCACATTATCTAAGAATCTCTATTAAAGACTTTATTTTATATACATAAGGGGACAAGAAACCTTATCTTAGTGTGCGTTCCCTTCTTTGTCCAAATACAATACTATCTAGAGATTCTTTTTGAGTAATCCTATTTTCTGTCCTGCCTTACAGTCTCACTAATGTAATAGTACTATGCATTAGGATAAAGGTAACTGATTTACTGTGGCGGATCTCGCTTTATGCCGAATCTTGAAAGATGTCTAGAGTAAGTTGATGGTCACTAAAAGGATTTTATTTTAATATTCTTGGCGTGTTGTTTTGGAAATATTTGCCTAGGGTTATTTTACATGCAAATTTGTTTAACTAAAACTTTTCTTACTGATTGTGCTGAACATTATTTCAAAACTTTCATAAGGAATGTTTAAAATTATACTTAGAAGGCGCTAGTTTCTGACTATTTTCTGTTCATTTTGAACTGGCGCTTGAAAATATTTTCTTCCCCCACCACCGATTGGTAACCATAGCAACTATCCTCGTCAAAGTGACAAAGAAGGCTTACTATTGGCTGCGCGAAGAGCGTAACTATGGTTACGCTTCTAGCGTGGGGGAAAGCACTATTTCTCAAAGTGCCAATTCTGAATGAATATAATATAACAAGCATGATTAATGAGTATTAATGTGTCGCAGAAATGTGCTTATTTGTACTTAATTTTCACTGCAAGGCTAGTGCTGTTAAAATGGACATAAAATCACAGTACACTGTAAAAAATAATTGTACTGTAGACAGACAGAAAAGCTCTGGCAGCAAAAGTTGCAAGAGCTTTCCTTTCCACGGAATTTCTCTGTTGACTGAACTTATTCCGTGTGCTACGACCGTTTCTCAATTTTTGGGAACTATTCCAACGGAAATATTCATTTTTTTTAAATACATATTTTGTCTCTCTTTAGACTGGTCTTTTTTTCCCCCAACTTCGGAAATTTTAGCGGGTTATTTTCCTAAACATTTCGCAGGAAAAGTTGTTGTTTACAGAAGAAGCTCGGACAACAGAGAAATTCTGTGGAAAGGATAGCTCTGGCAACTTTTGCTGCCAGAGCTTTTCTGTTTATGTACACTATTATTTTTTGCAGTGTAGTTTCTTTAAAAGTTATCGGTTTACTTTGTTGTATTTTTTTTCGTCATAGCCCATCCCCAACATCGTTCGTTGATCATTGTTCGTTTTCTGTACGAAACTTTTTGTGCATCCTCTAATCCTGATTCCATCACGAAATCTAAAAGTTTCATCTCATCTGGAATATTTTTCAGCATCGCCAAAAGGAATGCAACTCGACTTTTGAGGAATGAGAATTTTCAATTGAATCTTATTGGGGTTGGATTTCAACATCCCTTACAAACATTGAGGCTCTATTCTTGTGTTTAACTTTGGAAGGCAGTGTACGCTGCCTCGTTTTATTTCAAGTTCCTCTCTAAATCTGCCGTCACTGGCATCAGGAGTGATGGTCATTCGGAAGCCAAGAAAAGTGGCTGGCTAATATTACCCCGTCTCCAATTTCCAGATCAGTCAGATGCGTTTTCCCTATCCCTCCATCTCCTTTTCTTCCCCCTCTCCGCGTCGAATTTTCTCTTCTCCGGGAATCACTTTACTCCGCATACACTTCTGAAGAAGCTTACTAACTCCTTTTGTTTTTGAAAAAAAAGTAAAAGGAGAGAGAAAATGAAAGGAGTGAAATTTATCTCTTTCTTTTCACCGCGAGTCTACTCAGCTAATTCAACAACGGGATGAAGAGGAGATTAAAGAGCAAACAATACCCGAACGGTTGTAAAAGCTTGATTCTTGGGACAGGAGGAGGGAAAACCAAAGGGGTGAAACAAAAGAGCCCCAGTCCGTCTAACTTGCTGATTACCTGCGCATTAGGCTTTCGACCCGCGTAGCAACCCTGGTAATTGTCATGGAACTCTTCCACTTTGTTGTTTGGGATCAAATGAGCTTCTTTTTAGACGGGTCTTAATTCGCGAGGGGTGCTTTTATATTGGGTGTACGTGACTGTTGAAGGGCTTTTATAATGCGTTTTTTTCTCCTCGTATGGTGATTTCTTCCTGTAAGGCTTTGATTCGGTTAGTGTCGGTCCGGGGATGTGGTTTATGGGCGGTAATCAAGTAATGAACCGGGGGAGGAACAGGATCTGACCGGCTGCGATTTTTTTTGTGAGACTGACTTCCTGAAAAATCGCTCTGTGTAATTTGTCCTCAGGTGCCTTTGTTGGAATGATTTATAGCCCTCAGAGCAAACAGGTATGCGTTTAATTGTGATTAGGGAAATACAATCTCAAGTTGAAAAGAAAAGAATTGCGTTATGTGTTGGTATGTCACAGGACTTAAGCTTTCATTATTTTAGTCTTTATAGGTATTGATTCCGTTCTAAGGTGATATGGTGAGATTACTGGATCGTTGAAGAACTGGAGGGGGATAAGTTTGTTTGATATGAACCTCTATAAATAAATGAGAAACTATATAAAAGTATAGTAATAATTTTTTTAAGAAAGTTAGTTTCTAAATTTTTTGTCTCCGCTTGAAAAAAAGGTAGATGTGAGGTTAACTTTTAGTTTATCTTCTTTTTCTTTTGGGTAATAAATTTCTTCCTGGAATTATAATACTGTGAAAAGATTAAAATACCGTCCATGAAGTTTTCCTTTTATAACTCGAATTGTTATATCTTTATATCTATGGAGGATTGCCGGAGGAAGTCCATCACGAGATACTCCGATTTTTGCGCTCATATTGATGAGTAATGATTTTTCTTACCATATAGGATGGAATATTGGTAGGAAACGTAAAGTGAGGAAGTTTCCAAAGGGATTGTCTCCCGTAATTTCACCCACGAATTCCATCAACAATAAACCTAGTAACTGCTGATGCTCCACTTTAAAGGTTAACCAAAAACGTTTTTTTTTGTAATGAATGACGTGTCTCCCGCACCCATTACTCCAAAGCCCCGGTAATAAACTGATCCCACTCCATACCCATTAAATAATCGATTTCCTCCCTCTAAAGTGTCTGCGAAGACGGCTTAAACCCCGGGAGGTCTCCCCTAGCAAAAAGCTAAAAATAATAATTATATAAAAAAAGAAAGCGGCGTCTCCCCTTATTAGAGCAATTATGCCCATAAATTAGAAGTTCATCGCGTCGTAATTTCCCATTAATGAAGTTAAATCGGGAGCAGAAACAATTGGCTGCATTTTTCTCCCTTCTTTGGCAAGAATCAATGGCGATATTGAATATTTCTATCCTCCCCCCCTACCTGCGTGACTAATGGAATGGATTGTGACAATTAAATGGGGAAAAAATCGGTCGTAACCGCTTCTTTCCCAGAACATTCGATTTCTTACGTAACGGGGGTGGTGGTGGCTGTATTGTTCTAATATCGGTGTTGGGTTCCGAAGAAAGGTTGTGGGTGTAGAGGGACAAAAGGTATTCAGTCGGAATCGTCTCTGTCAACCATTACCAGGAACCATTATGATTGTTTTGGGGATCGATCTCTTGACTATTACCCGAGTTGATACAAGAATCGTTCCCTTCAAGTGCGTCACTGCGTTATATTTCGCTGTCACCTTACCTTAAATTTAAGTTCAACAGTTATAGTTAAATTGCTTTTGATAGATTGTGAAAGCATCATAAAAGTTGGCCCATTTAGGGATTATTTCTTGGCTTCAAACGATTGTTATAGTAGAATTGACGTTGATGAGCTGTCAGGTATTTTGTGACTTGTTCCGTCTTCCACCAGTTCTCTATTTCTTTAGGTGTTAATGCATGATGTAGTTGTTATTTTTTAGATTAAATTACTGAGATTACATTTAGATTTCAATGATCCTAACACGGCTAAGATAGTCGTGATGACCTCTAATAGTTACCATGACTTAAAATTCATTAAGAAAAGCATGTAAAATTTAAAACATGAAGCTTGTATGTATTTTTTTATTTTATGTTACAAATTATGCCATAAAAATGTACTGCGTCTTTTTTACTGCAAAAAATAAAATAAAAGTATAAAATTCCCATAAGTTTGTCCAAGTTTAATCAATAACACACACAACTGTGTTCTGCTGAATTCCATAGATTTACTACGCATCAGCATTGACCAACATGGCTATCTAGTAAAACAATGCAACGGAACCCATTAATCCTAAATCTAATGCACTGTCAACTAGGCTACCACAGCCCCACGGTGGCAAAAAGAAAAAGAAAGTTCTTGTCACCAAATGAGGTAAAAGAACGGTGGGAATTCTTCCTTTTTTTTATCCAATGAGCGGAATGTGATTAAGTGGGAGTGAGAAGACTGACAAAAGACGTGTTACGCAGACAGAAAGGCATGAATAAATAAAGCACGCAAATGTACGTAATAAATAAAGATGGCGAGAGGTTTTATATTTAACGTGACCATCTTTTACTGAACGGGGTATTTAAGTCTCTTATTTAGCGGTCTGTTTTTTAGGTAGATTAGGATTATTTAAAATCCATAAGATTATCTTACTTTTCTATTAATGAACTGCTGCAATTCGTTAAGTTATTTGCAAATGATACATATTTTTTATTAATGGGTATGATTCAAATGGAAAAACTGGCTTGAATTTTGATCTTTTTTTCATACGGGATAGCTAAATATTAAGTATTTTAAGGTGGCATAATAAGAGAAAAGAGCTATTGAGGATTTTACACGGTCACCTTTAATAATTCCAGGCATATATGCATCTCAGTGAATTTCTCTTAATTTTTGGAGAAATGAGTGTTTTTTTCTATTCCAGTTCGGGGGCGATTAAAGTTGCGTCTAATTCAAATGAAAAATTAATTATTTATTTTAACTACTTACTAACTATGATCTAAACTGAATTATTTAACCTTAACCTGAAGAGTTTGAACTTTTACACTATTATATACCAAAAAGTTTTCCCAGAATAATTTTTAACTGAGACTTGCCTACTCTTCTATGCACATATTTTACTGGATGGTTTAGGTACAGTGTGCGAACATTTTAACGAACATAAAGAGAACATAACATTAATTAAACATAGCATTAATGAACATAACATTAATGAACATAACATTAATTAAACATAGCATTAATGAACATAACATTAATTAACATAAAGCGGACATTTTTAAATCAAAGTCGTGTTTCATTCAGAAAATATATCTTCAATTTCTTATCATATTAATTCAAGTTTTGTATAAAGTTTTGAACGGATTAGAGATGGAAAATTTTCGGAAATTTTGGGAAGGCGGAAAAAAACCGGTTTTTTCCGGAAAAATTGGAAAAGTCGGAAAAATTGACCTTTTTTGCATAGAAAATAGTGGTTTTGAATACATATTCTTTTAGAAGCTAAATAATCATTCGTTGTATAAAAATCATTGGTCATTATATATTAAAAGTTATTAAATCATTAAAAATTAATTAAAAATAATTCTTCCAAAACAAAAATATGCAGCATTTTACGAGTAATTTTAAAACAAAAAAATACAGTTTTTATAACTATAAAATAATATATGCAATATAAATATAAAGCATGTGATTGTAATAAATAACATTAATTTAATATTTATTTATTAAACATAAAGTACTTTTAATGAATTAATTTTGTATACAACATGATCCAATAACAAATAACAGATATTTGCTATAATATTTACCATTAATATATTGGGTTGTCCCATAAGTTCTGTTACTTTTTACGAAGTTTTGTCTTTGAAAATTTTTTATGGAAAACTGGTAATGGGTGGAGATTTCAAACAAAAGGGATTTTGATATATGTATATTTATGAACATAATGTGTGATTTTGGTAGTTCTCGGGATATTATTTCTTTTCAAAATGGCGGTTTGAAAAAAAGACCAAAAACGACAATTTTCGCGTAATTTTTATCTTTTGTTTAAAAAACTAGGAAGAACGCATAATTCATGGCTAAAAAAAGTTTTACTGTATATTTGAAATGTTTAGATTACGATGTCATAGTTTCAATATGATTCGATAAGTTTAAGGTTGGAAATTTTGGTTTTAAAACTTCATGTATTGTCAATTTCACGTGTTTTTTAAAGCACGCCTATTGTTTTTCTAAGCAGCTGGTATGAAGTAATTAAAGGCAGGTGTTTTTTGAACCATAATGCTTGTTAATGCATTGAATTGTTGCCATTAATGCATTGAAAGTATATTTTCATAATATCATTCAATTGATTTATTTCTAATTGCCAAGGAGTTGTTTTTATTGTAATGTTTTCTTATGAAGCGAAGAAAATTGCTTTGTTCGCTGAGCGTAAGTTCAGCGAGTGTAATTGTGAAAAGCTAAAACGTTGCGCGCTTGCATTGTGCACACTATTTTCTGAACTTAAGTTCAGATATAATTTAATATACTGCATATTTTGAGTACTTGGGTATTTCCTAAGCTTTTTTATTGATTTTGGTGCTTTTTTTCGTAAAAATTTCTTTGAAATGATAACATTATTGAGGTAAGGTTTTTGCAATAGATGTTATGTTTGGGACCGAAATTTCCTAAGTTAAACTTATCGAATTATCTTGAAACTATGACATCTTAAACTAAACATTTCAAATATATAGTAAACTTTTTTTAGCCCTGAATTATGCGTTCTTCCTAGTTTTTTAAACAAAAGAAAAAAATTACGCGAAAATCGTCGTTTGTGGTCTTTTTTTCAAACCACCATTTTGAAAAGAAATAATATCACGAGAACTACCAAAATCCCACATTATGTTCATAAATATACATATATCAAAATCCCTTTTGTTTGAAATCTCAACCTATTACCAGTTTTTCATAAAAATTTTTCAAACACGAAACTTTGTAAAAAGTAACAGAACTTATGGGACAACCCAATACATACATAATTGATCCAAACCTTTTTCACATAATCATTGCAATTATGTTTTCTTAGAAAGGTTGAGAAGTTTTAATTAAATTCTGCCAATTTAAAAAAAATGTTGAAGTCATTATATAAAAAATTAAAAAATCGTTCATTGTTTTGTTTAAATATTTTTGGAACTTATTTTTTTATTATTTAATTTTCATGATATTAATGTGTTCATTGTTCAATAAATACTCATACACCATTAATATTATTTAAGCAACCCCGTAAAAAGCCTCCAATAATCCCAAACTTTGAAATCTGATCTAAATTTTTTTAAAAAGAGAAACTTGAAGAAGTAGTAAGTCATTTCATATGCTTATGATTGTTAGACAATCTGATTTAATGGTTAAAATATTTTAAAGTGCTGCATTTTATGATTAATATAGTATAAGAATACCAAATTTATATATATAATATTCTTCTAATCCTAATTGGTATTATTGATATTAATTTGCATTGCATAATTATTTTTGTTTTTAGAGAGTAAAATAAATAACACTTGGATGTTAAAATAATTTATCTTGCAGCTTACTTTTTCCAAATTTGTGTTTTCATGTGAAATATTGAGTATAAAAAAATATCAAACGAGAAAACATTATAATGTGAATGTAGAAAATTTTTAAATGCATACAAACTTAAAATTTTTAACTTTTCCCGAGTGGAATCCAACTTTTTTGGGAAAAAAATGTTCATTAATATGGTTAAAACTTCATTTTTAAGTACTTTATTGTATAAGAATATCATCTAAATAATATTTTAATTGATATTGGTTAATATTTAAATTCTAAATAAAGTATTTTAAATTAACATTTTCAATTTTTCCGGAAAGAAATAAACCCTTCGGAAAAAAACTGGAAAAAAACCGGTTTTTTCCCAAAGTTTCCGGTTTTTTCCGGCCATTCCCATCTCTAGAACGGATTTATCTCTATGTTATCCGAATTGCACCCTTCCTGCACTAAAATATGTGCAGCGCGTTATATTAAATTTCCATGTCAAATAAAAAAAAGTAATTGAGAGTATTATAACATCCTGTTATTTTCTGCATAGAGGGGGGAGGGAAACCTTTCGACGATTTTGACGCAAACCCCTTTCTCTGTCGCTCCCACACCTTCCATTATGACACTTAGTCACTAAATTGACGGGATGGAAGGATAATAAAATTTGAGCAACCTATTTTCTCGTATATGTGTCAGGGGACATGCCTTTGCACTCTCTCTCTCTCCCTGCTGGATCAATAATGATCGTGATAATAACGGGGGGAGAAAGGGCTTTTTTCTCTCTCCTCTGTGTTGACGGCTCTGCTCGTATCAGGTGTCGCTTTAGTGCTTTAGAAAGTGCTCTTTGATGAAAGTATTTTCTTGAAAAAAAATATCGCGTTAAAGAAAATGTGCAAGATGGGTTGGAAATTTTCGTAAGAAAATCTTGCGGTTTTTTTTATTGGTTCCATGGTTTTTGAAATTTTAAGTGTTTTGACGGCGAAGCGCTTGATGAATTCAAGAGAAATGAGTTAAAGGAGGCTTGTGGTTTTTATGGTGAATTTTGAAGTGCCTTGTTTTCTTGGTGGAAAGGGACTTTTTATGTGTCCTGATTTTAAGCTTCATTTTAATTTAATTTTCTGAAGTGACATGGGCTTATAAGTATTTTAATAGTGATGCACTCTCAAATGGTCCTTTTCACTATGAGACATCCTAACTTATTTTACTGTGTAGTGCTTTTTCTCTTGTAACTGCTCTTGTTTGATTAAATTTAGATAATTAACATTATTTTATCACTAGCTGTTACGACCCGGCAAAGCCGGGTCTTACAGCTAGGCTAGCCTTTTATGCGAGCTTCCCTCGTTACTACTTCAAGTTCCTATTAATTATACATTAAATAAGAAGTTTAACTTCTTTATCTTACCGCTGAAATATCACTAATTTATCATATTCAAATAAGTCACTCAATTTCGGCTGACCACCACCGAGCTGATTTGGGCAAATTTATTCTTAAATCAAATCTTACTACCCTTATATAAACTCATTTTAAATGGCATTCTCCCCAAACATTCCATTATTAAATTATTATTTGATTTTAATTTGCCTCATTATTTGAAGATAGTTTGTTATGGGGCGCCTACGGCGCCCACGTATTTAGGTCTAGCACGCCATCTTTGCTTTCTTTAGCTAAGCGACGTTTTTTTGAGGTAGGATCTTCATCATCACCCATGACAATGACTATGAGAAAGAAAAAAATGAGTAGTAAAAATTGAGATGATTACTATTGAAAGCTGATTCTAAAAGTGAATAAGTTATATAAATCAGTTGAAAAATAAATAAAATTCAATTATTTACTTACTTAAGAAATAATTAATTTTTCGTTTCCGAAAGTAAATAAAGATTATTGCCAAAAAAAAAATCAAAAAGCGCTTTTTATACGATTATTTATTAGATTTATTATTGTTGAATTAGAAACCAACTTCCCTAAAAGTAACTTTTTAACCTTTATTAAGTAAACCAACTTTCTTGAAAGATATTTAAAAGCTATTATATTATTTTAATTTTAATTACTTTTATTTATTTATTTTTCTGATTATTGCGAGATGGCATCATAGTGTGCGAGCGTTCCAGAATCAGTGAGTCAGTGAGTGACGTGGGCTTTTATATGAGAGATTATTTTTATAACAATATCCTTGATTGAAGACTCGTTCATGTTTCTGTTTAAATTCTCGTTTTTTGTATTGTAAAACAATTCTAAATTTTTCCTCTTTAAATGTTAGTGTTGAAAACTTTAATAAAACATGGTGCCACATTCAAAAAACTACCTTATAAAACAATAAAAAAAGAAGGTTCCAAAAATGTTTCCTATAAAGATTACCAGTTACGAGAACTATTGTCATGTACTAAGTGTTAAAAAGTAGGATCAGGTAACCACTTTCTTTAAATAAATCAAAGGTATTGTGTTAATTATGTTACGTCGGTAGAGTTCCCTTGATAGAGTTGTCTTAAATGTTTTAACAGCAGGGTCTTAACCTAAAAACATGAATTTTTCTGTTTTTGAGATCATAAATGGTTTATTTCTAATAAAACTCTGTCTGTGTGTTTAACTGTGAAGACTTAAAAAGAAGTGACATCATACTACAGTTTTCTTTTTGTTTCGTTCATATCCGATCTGCTGCGTTACGGTTATCCTGAGAAAGACCGGTTGTGTGGGACAGATTATATTTGTCTCCCTGATTCGTCCATTGATTTCTTCGGAATTTCGTAGCGCAAAGGATTGGATAAGTGGAAACGCAATTTAGTATTTGAATATTTGTAAAACGAATTGTGCTTCTACACTAATATTAACGAAGTGTCTTTTTTTATCCTAGAAACCTCAAATCCGGTCTACGACTAGAGAGAATTGTACAGATATATATGATAATAACGTAAGTTTATTTCCTCTTTTATTTAGAGTATTTAAGAGTATTACAGAAATTCTTAGAGTACTGTTATATGTGTATTTATTTCCCTTTTGTTTTATTCCAAATAAACTATATAACGTAGCTTAATATATGCTGAATAGACATTCGCTTAAGGTTTTATCACTCTTCCGAATGTTTCGTACTCGGGGAAAGTTAATGTTAATTTAATCCGGAGGTATTGCTTCCCTCTAAAAAGATGATTACCTACCACTTTTACCTCATGACCTTTACCTAGAAGTTATCTCGCCCCATCGAAAAGGTATCAACCAACAACAAAAATTTCCAATCTCCGTGGCACTCCCACCACCAGAAACCAACCAACCAATCTCTCTCCCTGGCTGAGATTTATTGTTAAGTAGCTTCTTCTCTTCCTCCTCCTTATCTGCCAACTTTTAATCCTACACACCTGGAGAGGAGTCTGTTCTATCTCCTTCCCGAGGCAGCGGTGATAAGGATATAATTAATTTGGTTCGCGTTTCAATATTTGCTCTCTTTGTTGCCTCCCCCGCCCACCCCTTTCGAATGAGTAATTAAACCCAACCTGTCGCGCGGAGGGCGATTGTTGAGCGTGTTGGCCCATAAAATTTTGTCTGAGGGGAGGGAAGGTTTTCGTTTAGTGGGGAGTTGATTTGAGGGGCTGCTTTGCTTCCTTTTGTGCAAACTTTGGAGGTACTTAAGAGCTATTAGAAAGGGCGGTCGGAGTTATTATTTTTACTAGGCGATGTTTTTGGTAGGGTTGGGGAGGTAACTTGGGGCTTTTAGGGGTGTTGTTATATTAACCGTGTGATTTATTTATAGCTATACTGGATGCGTGAAGCGGAGAGTCGAGGTTATTGCTCGTTTCGTGCGGGGTGATTTTTCCCTTATTTAAGATAATTTTGAAGTTTTGTTTGTAGAAGTAGCTACATATTTTGTATGAGTAAATACAGATTTTATTTAGTTTTGTAAATTAATTTTAGGTTATAAAAACAATGAGTAATATTACCATATATTTAATTATTTAATGAAAATCTTAAAATATTTTCAAGTGCTTGGATGAAATTTGCTTTGAGGTTGACGATCATTTTCAGTTTTTCTTGGAGTTTAATGGTATGGGGCTTGCGTAACTTTGTTTTAAGCAAAATTAATTTAATGCACCCTTTCTGCATTATATTTGATAGAAATTTATGTACGGTTTTTCTTTTTGTAAACAAATGTCATTTATAGAAATAATCTAATTTATTTTTAGCAAAAAATTAAACGAATTTATCTCGAAAATCCTATTTACCAATTTAATAATAGCTATTTATTCATTGTTTAGGAACTTTTTGATTGTGTTAACTTAATCCTATGGAACGAAATTGCAACGCCGTATTATGAAACAAGGATCCCCTAACGAGTGTACTAAATATTGTTTTTCTCCTACTTATCTCGCAAGGGTACTAAATGTTGTTTTTCTGACAATGCTCTTTTTCGGAAGCTGACCTGTAAAACTTGCTTTTCCGTGAGGGTAGTCATGTTGCGGGAAAGACAAACTTTTAACACTGAATCTCTTTCAAAATAACTTATCCTGAATTTTAAAGACCCACTAGAATCCCATAGATATTTCTTCTAAGAGGGGAAGGATTTTTCCGCGAATGGCTCCTCTTTACTCCGTCATTTCCCGGATTTCTCTCGGAAGGAGGGGGTGTTCCCGAAATATCTCCCTCGCAGGTGGCGGTTGTTCCCACGCTTCGCTGTGGTAGTATTGAATCACAGTTAACCTGGGTCGAAGGATATATTATATTGAGGAAGCATTAAACTGAATACGAGGGATTCTGGGTAATGAACGATACGAAATATTTTATTTCGTGACTGAGAAGAGTTGGGAAATTGAGTTGGATGTTACTTTTATTTGCTTTTTATTTCTCGTGGATTCGCTGATTTGTCACATCTTTATAGTAGAGGGGAGATTACTTCATTAAATATTGCAATAAGCTTCTCGATTACTTGATATAATTTAGCTGAACATTATTTCATACCTTTTTTTCTTGTTTTATAATTTATGATTGCTGTATTTTTTTAGTTTTAAATGCAGAATCGGGCATAGGATTTTTTAATTTAAGAAAAAGTTGTAGTAAATTAAACAAGCTTTGTGATTTCACTTCCTATTAAGTTATTTAGGTTATAGTATTTAACACATTCTAATATCCCGATCCCTCATACTTAATTTTTTCCATCTGTAACTTTTGTTTATTATTGTGTTTTTCTTAAATGAAAATATTACTACTTAACTAACTAAAAATCAAATGTAACCCAATACATTATCAACAGTTTAAAAATTTTCCAAATGTTTTTTGTTACCGATACCTCATACTTAATATTTTTTTCCTTTCGGTTCTCGACATCAGTAACTTTTATTAATTATGGCGTTCTTCTGAAATAAAAATTATTACTTCTTAACCAACTTATACTAAAAATCAAATGCTTACTACTAAAAATATTTGGTTTGAAGTCTTTCCGAATTCTTTTTTGTTAGTAATCCATAGTGAGTAGGTAAAACATTTTCGGTTATCTAATTGTTTTTTGCTAAATGTATTTTGTTCAGATTCTATTATTCAATATACGCACAGAAATAGCTACGTGTTTTAAAAATAACTAACCGCCATAAATAAAGTTCAAAACGGCCGACTACCTGTCAAGAAATAGTATATCACCAGCCACGAAGGGTTAATTGTGGTTAATTTGTTGACTAGCACCAGAACAGACCGTTAATGGGCGCACCGTTCGTCTAAACGACCCCCCATATACACTTTCTTTATGTACCGCGTCCCTTCCACTTGTCAAACAATATTAAGGCATTAAAAGTTCCCTGTCCCCGCAAATAACCGGGGTTTAAGCGGCGTTTCCCCACCCAAGATATTCTCGCACCTGTCGCTAATCAGCGCGAAAAGTGTTGCAGAGCGCCCTACTAATCGAAACCCCGTCTGTGGGTGTCATTAGCCAAATGAAGAGCCGCACACAGAAATTAAGTTTGGTTAGGAGCGGCGCGACCCGCCTCGTAAAACGGGGAATAAATTAAACGCGCGTCGGCCTTCTTTTTAATGGCCGGTGTTGCGGGAGCCATTTATTTTAATACGGGGCCTTTCCGCACCACCGCGGGTCCGGCCCGATTAATCTCGGCCCCTACGAAATTAGCTCCGGTAACGGCCGGAATGCGCGTTGTCGGTGGTTTTTTTTGACGAGTCGGGTAGTGATTTTTTTTCTCTCTCTCTTTCCTCGTTTAAATTAACGCGGCGGTTTCTTGCGTGATGTTTTTTTTGTTGTTGTCGGCGACCGTCTGTTTGTTAATGAAGAAAAATGAGGGTGGGAGTAGTGGGGTGGTTCCTTGTGCGGTTGGTTTGAAGCGGTTTGTTGAGGGGGACATCGTTTATGATTAGCCGGTGTAGGGTTTTAAGGGCCTGGGATTAAGAGTGTTGGTTGTGAAAAGCGGTTATGAGGGATGTGTTCTAAGGGGAGTCGGAATTTGTAACAGTTTTTTGTTGAGGAGTGCTGCTTGTGGTTGTTCGTTAATTCTTGTTTTTAATGTTGCATTATGCTTTGCTTTTTTAACTTATCGCGAGAGTGTTTCTACCTAATGGGTTGTTGGTTTGAGGTATGTGCAAGTGTCTACGTTCTAAACGCACTCCATATCTATTGCGTTATTCCCTTTTAAACTTTAAGGCACCATCGATTATTTTCTTCCTGAAACTCTTTTTTTAATAAATGTTTTCTGGCTAATTTCAAACAGGCCTAATTTCTTCATTAGTTTTAGTGATTAATTTTAATGAAAGTGAGCGCAGTTATTAATTAAAAGCGGCATTATCTTTCTAAAATCAGTGTATTTTTAAAAAATCTGGTATAAATGATAAGTATAAATATTTGAAGCATTTTTAATAGTAATAGCACAAGTTGTATTTTTATCAATAGGAAATCACCATGTGTATTTCATGAAAAATCAAATCTTCGAAATTTCTTCAACTTGTGTTTTTATGCTTTGGTCATTCTCACTCAATAAAAAGTTCGAAACTTAGATAATCCAAAACGTTTGAACGAATTTTAAGTAATTATGTGTTTACAGATTGAATATCAAAATTTTAGTACTGTTACTTTAGTATATAATTAAAAAAAGGAAGTACAAAAACTTTAACCCAATAAAAATAGTACAAGGAGTAAAAAATATCACTTCGAGCATTTTAACATATCTTTAAAACATTGAGACCATTCCAGCTAAATTTTCTCCTTAGTTCTACATATTCCCATCCATCATTCCCTGCATAATTTTTGAGAGAACTGCCACAGCGATAAGTCGCCGTCGTCGTATGCAAAAATCTCTCCTATGCAAAACAAAACGCCACTCCCTCCTAGGCACCAGATGGCGTTGGGGAGCCCTTGCGCCCCATCTCCGTTGGGGCGGCGCTCAGTTGCGATCAGGCGGCAGCTGCATCAGGCGGGCGCCCCGTGCGCCCCAGATACAACCACCACTCGCTCGCTAATCAGTCTTCCATTGAATTTCCGATGGACTGTCGACGCCCTTGAGCTTATGCATCTTCGCAGGGCATCAGCGAGGGGCGCGGGACTGCTTCTTCTCTACCCCCACTGGTGGCGGCCCAGGAGCATGAATGAATGCATATCCATTGCTTTTGCGTTTGTGTGACACGAGCTTGCTTAGAAGGGTTTTTCTCTTTTTTTTTTTACCGCAACACGACTTACAGAAGTTTTTGCGGGAGTTTTTCCCCCATATAGGGATTTTGGTGCCAATTATCGATTCCGAATGAGAATCGATCCGAAATTAGTCGAGAAGTTGGAAAAATCATATTTTGCTAAATTTGAGGATCTAACGTTGTTGACGTAGAGAAATCGGAGACTTCTATATATATTAAGAATAAAAGACCTCGCGGTATGATATCGATCTTATTATATCGATCCTTTCTATAGCCAATTGTTAGCTTATATCCGTTGAGAAGTGCCTTAGAATTGGCTGTTTCTTGTAACTAACCTCTATTAGGTCTCCAGTCGTTATTATCGTAGCGGAGCACGATTCTTTTTTTTAGAATTGAGGTTTTTTGGACGTAGATTCTTTGGAGTTCTATTTGGAGATTCTATTTTCAGTCCGCGGCTCCTCCCCGTTTGTGAAGTCGAGAAAAACCGCGTGGGTGCGATGAATACAAATTTTGTGGATCAATAATAAGGCAATTTCACATCTCGTGCCTTAGATGTTAAATTCAATTGGAAGGCAAGGAGAAGATTAGTCTATTGAGAAAAATAGAACATCTCCTACCTTTTTTTTCCTCGCGAGAATCTTTCGTTGAGTAGTTTTTTGAATCAGATGCGTTGTGGATTTTCTCCTCTCTACTTCATTGCTGTCAATTCACTAAAGGACCAACAAGAAATACCTCTGGATAATACTTTGTATATTCTTCTGTAGCTTCTTTGTAAATGGTGAGTATTTAAGTTTCACTTATCTTGACAAGTTTAAAAAATTGTGTTTATATTAATTTGGAGAAGTTTTTTTTTGTTTTGTAATAAATTTTTTCAACTCTTTTACATCTTAGTTTTCTTACTCTCGTTTGTTGACCAGCAGCTTTGTACTGTAATTATAAAAGTACTCTCATTATAACTGAATGGCTTCGCGCTTGTTTATTCTGACTATAGTAATTTTAAAGTTTTCCCGACGGAGTCTAGTCAATATTTGTGATAGTGGTAATGTATTACCTGATGAATAAAGCGTTAAATATTTACTTCAACTCCTTTGCGTTTTAGATAATTAAAGTAATGGGAGTTATAGAAGGCTCGTTCTATAAAGTGTACGTGCTAATAATATTGCATAAATATTTCAGAGCATGTACTACCCTAATTAATTTCAGGACATTCTGCTCTTTTAGTACCTGTTCTCAAGTTCATAGTGATTTTTGTAGTTGCGATGGATCTCCGCCTTAAACATGAATGGAAAAGCTAAACCTACTGCTAGTATAATTTACGCTATTGAATTTGTCGCAAGATGCTTGCCACAAATTCATGGGGTACGACTGATTTATAATTTGATATATTTAAAACTTACATGACTTGTTTTGAAAGTTTGTTTCGTATAATTTATTAGGTACAAATTTAAGATTTTATTGACATTAAATTCTGTTATAATAAATTTTTAAAAATTAACTTCCTTTTTAAATTGTTTTTTTTTACCGAAATAGGAGTTACAAAAGTTTAACTAGAAGGAAACTAAATTAATTTTACTTAGGCTTACAAAAGGTCTTGATGATACCCTGAGGGATGAGCTTTGTACTGGTTTATTCTTTCTATTTCTGACATTCCTATAGATTTTCGAGATTACCTTTGATCATGGTAGAATTTTTACCTCGTAAAGTTATATAAATTTGATAACATGTTACGCAATAACTGTATACAAAATAACTCTTAAATTTTTTTTTTCGATTTTTAAATTTCAGAAATTAATATTTTTCCCAATTATATCCATACTTATTATAGTATAGACTCGTACGCCAAGCGTCGAAAATTTTGCGATTTTGCAGAAAACTTTTGAAATAGTTTGCCTTAGATAAATAAATCGATTTCTCTATTTACTGTTGTTGCTCAAGAGGTATTATCACAGTATTTCGGTAAACAATGTGACTGGCATAATGTCTTAAGACAAAATTTAAAGAACTGGGGTTGTTATATTAATTTACAGTGCGCTGAAAGTTTTTGGTTTTATCCAAATCTTATTATATCCCATTAAAATAATGAGTAGTATTATTTCCTTTGAGTTGTTAAAATTTATTATATCTGTTTCAAAACACTCGGATATTTTACCTTTGCCAATACTTTACTATCATCAGTACGCTGCAATGCACAGAAGCTTTTATATCTATTTTCAGTAGTGTCATGCGTCCTTCTCCACCTTACACTCGAATCGCACCCTCCGTCCTCCCTCCCCTCCTCAAAGGTGACAAACGATGTCCAACCCCTCATTCCACCCCACCTCCCACACAAGGGTCCGGCCACGGACGACGATGATGATGATAATAACAATCCCCCAGCTTCCACCATTAGTGAATGGTTCGGGTGAACAAACTCGGGTTACCCCTTCTTCTCCTTCCTTAATGACGGGACACTTTCTGAGGAAATTCGATTTTGTGGGGCGACCGCCGCGCGTAGTGTGAAGTCGCCGAGTCTAGACGGGGCGGGCGGGGAGAGAGAGTGTCACGCAGTTCGTGTTGCCGGGGCTGCCCCACTTATGTGCCGGATTAATGAATTTGGGGCGCTGGTGCTGTTTCGGCTTGCCTCCGTCGAGGGCGCTTTTTTGCATGATGAACTTGTCCATTGATTGCTGGATTTTGGGTTCTGTATAGGATTTTTGAATGCTTTCTTTCCTTTGTTTTTATGTGCAAAAAGGGGTTTGAGATGTATCGGGATATTGTCGGTGTAACAAAATTGTTTTTCTGTTAAAACATGATATAAACAATGTGTTTTATTACAAATTGTGTAATCATTTGGAACTTTTAAATGACTTGTGTTTCATTTGAACGACACATATTTATGTTCTAGTTTGTGTTTAGTTTTTTTTAATTGGCATTATAAACCAGAAAAATACCCTGGGCTTAAAAATAATTTATAATGTAAATCAATGGGTAAGATTACTATACATCTTTTATGTGGTTTTTATAGGTATTTTCTCTTCGGTAATAACGCTTTAAAAAATATTATCTTTCTCTAAATATAGTGATTTTAAAAAAATAAAGTTGAGACATTTTTATTTTACGATATGATATCCTCCTATATAATTTGTGTGTTAGTTAACCTAATTTATTAAAGAAGAGTTAATTTAGTCAGTATTTCGTTCAATTTTGGTGAAGGTATCTTGATTAATTGACCTATGTAATGATCTTCAAGTATCAAACATTGGAATTAAACCACATTTTTAATTAGACGAAATATTTATATTTTTTTATTTGAATGATGTTTCAAGATCATGTTCTTAATTTCACATAACTTTAGTGACATTAACTTGTTTATGTTTTATTGTTTCAGTCCATTTTTGCTTCATAATTTTTTATAATTTGATTTTATAGGTATAAATAAAGATAATTTAGCTTCAATGTTTAAAATTTTATCGTTTATTTAGTTACCTTCTCTATATGTATCTATAAGTGTACGCCACTTTACAATTCGTCTTACAATTTTAACTAAATTTTGCTTGGTCAACATGATCACAATTCTTAAGCAAAAAAAGTTTAGAACTTCCACGTCTAATCTAAAATATTTTAGTTATTAGTACACTAATGATCCTTGAGAAAAAATACTTTCCATATAAAATTTCGTATTTTGTCTCGGTGTTTCTCTTCCCTACCGGCCTAGATCGATGTTGGCATTCGAATACTACATTACCGCACAATGCTATTCCGAGCTTTCTCCACCATTGATTTATCTAATATCGACCCTCACCACGTCATCTTAATTATTTCTTCTCCATCGTTTAGCATCTACCCGAGTGCATTCGTCGCCTTTTTTAACGATTAAAAGAAAAAAAGCCCACTCCTCGATTTAGTATTGGCGTTTTCACCGCTACCCCTTTCTCCGCTAGTGGTCCTTGTAGTTATTTACCCATCCAATGAACTGGACTTTTCTATAATGCGTTTCCCTTGTACGAGTACCGACCACCGGCAGCGGGCGCAGCTGCGACGTCATGCTCGATTTCGTCATCATTTTTAGCCTTGTTGCCATTCTCTTTCTACTTTTAATGCTGCCGCCGATATTCATTACCCGCTTTTGGCGCTGATTAGGTATCGGGAAGTTCACGCTTGGGTTGAGGAGTTTTCTCCCTCTGGCGTTGTAATTATTTTTGTTGTTTTAATGTTTTGCGAGAGAGGAATGCGATTGTTGTAGAAGTGGGGTTGAGTTGGGTTTTTTTTCTCAGGATGCTTTTAATTGGTTCGCTGGTGTTTTGGTTGGGTTCTTTGAGTGGGAGGGGTCGATTCTCGAAAGTTTTCCGTTTCGTTACTTCTCTTGGTCGTATTTGTTGGTCTTTGTGTTGCTTGGAGAGTTTTTGATTAAGTTTTAGAAACAGATTATGGTGGGGGATGTAAAAGGGGATTTTGTTCGTTTCTCGCGACATCTCTTTCAGTTTAGTTTAATCATTCTTGAACGTCACTTTAATGTATTTCTAGGTTTTTTTCTTACTCTAAAGTAGAAAGATATTGAAGAGTACTATATTTTAATGCATCAAAAGACTCTCGATGTCGTTCTTTTAATTTCGAGCTGGTGACAGTGAACTATTCATTTAGTTTTTATTGGTTCATTTTTACGTTACTGTTTATAGTGTGCCAAGCTATTTTATAGATTAAACTTCACACGAATGTCTTTTTCCTACATAAAGTTTTGGTTAAATTTAAATTTTTAAATCCTCATCGACTCATTTTGATTGTTTTGAAATCAATTTAAACGTTTGTACTTTGTGACATGTGCATGTACCGTACGGATTGAAAAAAATAATTAATTCACAGGATACGTTTACAATCAAGGTTTTTATTAATTAAAATGGGTGTATAAAATAATTGATGACTTGTGTTTTGATGAACTTTCTTACACTAATAAATAACCAACTAAGTGTTTATAATTCTAATTTCCTTTAGCCAGGGGACATAAACTTCATAGTAATATTAGCCTTTTTTACGGTAGCTTAACTCGATATCTATCCGTTCTTGAATTAGAGGGTAGACTACACAGACTTACACGTACAGAGGTGTTCCTTGATCAATTTGACACGGTGTAGCATTGGCCTCGTTGAACGATAACCGTTTTTACCTCTGATGTTACTTACGTTGTAGCCTATTGTGCCGTTTCTAGCAGCCGGATAGATAAAAAGTTCAAAGGATGACTAATGGTGACCGTAATGGAAAAATGTCTGGCGCTTCGATGAGTACCGTCTGCTGTCTTTCGGAGGGGTTCCACTTGAGGCAGTCCTTTTCCGATAGTTTTTTTCTAGTTGTTCGATATAGGAAAGTAGACTTGACTTAACTATAAGCATGGGTTGATATATTTTTCTTGCTAAAACATTCCTTTTCGTGTTTATTCTTCCAGGGCGTATCAAGCTTAGGTTACTTGTTTAGATTTTACGCATTCCCCTACTCAGTTTTGTTGAATAAAGTTTGTGTATAAAACACCCACAATATATAAATTAGTAAAATTATTGTTACCATATTTTTTTACTCTCTGCATTTGCTGCATTCTCAATTGACACTTGTTGCTTCAACTTTGGATTAACTATGGTTTTAAGAGACTTCACTATTAAAACACAATTTTTTTTCTTAACTAGGGGGCTACCGCCCCCTGCTCGCTATCACTCGCCAACCCCCGTTAACTGCTGACGCAGTAACTTTTGGACCGCTTCACAATTCCCCACAAAACCCAGCTCACTGCACTTACTCACTTTATAAAACATTCTTAACACAGGGGTAGTACCTCTCCGTGGTATTCTTTCAAAAATGGCGAATATTTATTCAGTGGTGGAATTTTATCATTTCCTTTATGGTAACATGAATTGGCGGATCGCTTTATAATTCCAAGAAAGGTTCATGTATAGTTCCCGCTAAATATGAACCTTCCCTTAATGTTTCAGTGCTTCCCTTAATGTATCTGTGAAAAACACATTACCTTAGGGAAATGGGTAAAAAAATGTTTACATTGCTCTGTTGTTAATTTTCTTGGGGTTGAATTCCGTTATAGTTCCCGCTAAATATCACTAATCTCTTTTGGACACTATAAAGTATAAATATTGCTAAATTGTTTCAAATTCATAGATTAAAGTGTTAAATTAGATCTATAACTATTCAGTTTATCATTAAAAATTAGAAAAATTGGTTTACATTTGAACATTGAGCGTTCGAAAGAGATTGGCGATATTTAGCGGGAACTTTAACGGAATTGAACCCCAAGAAAATTAACAACAAAGCAATGTAAACATTCTTTTAACCTTTTCCCTAAGGTAATGTTTTTTCACAGATACATTAAGGGAAGCATTGAAATATCTCAGAAATAAATTTAACTTTCTTAAAATTTGTAATGATTGACTGTTAAAAATGTAGTAATTATCTTAAACATCGTGAAAATTTAGAATTTTATCTTCATGAGAAACAAACTTCGAAGTTGAGTCATTTTCATAGCAACGACACCGAATGTCAAGACTTCCAACATTTTCACCCTTACATCTAAAACATTCACCCGTGTTATTTAGTTGTTTGCGTTTTGTCATTATGAAATAAAGAGTTACATTTTACTACCTTAAAAACATACTTGCAAAAGGATATAAAAAATAAATGCAAAATTCAAAATTTCTTTAAGCGAGTGTATATTTTATTGTAAATATAGTAATGATTAGGTTGCCACAACTACAAAGATAAATATAAAAATACTAATTTGTTATTTAAAAAATAAAAAATAAATTAATTATATATAAGTTTAAAATATAATGAAAACCGTTTGAACAACAATAAAACCCTTTGAACAACAAAAATATAAATATTGTTAAAAATAACACAAAATATATTTTTTAAATTCTTGTTATAAATAGAAAGATGATTATTTAATCTATTTGAATATTAAAAAACCAGTGAAATATGTTTTCAATTGTTTTAAAATTCATAGTTTCTTGCTTTGTAACTAACTGCGACCTTATCCGAAATCTAAAAAAATGGAAATATTTTAAAATTGAGATTTTTTTTAGAAATTCTAAAGGCACTTTGCACATCCTCAAAAGAATCCGGACAGTTTGATACCAAATATGTGTTATACGGATCAGTAATTAAAAAGCCTTTTCTCTGGAAACCGTTCACCAAAAACTTTTTTTAGAATAGAGAGATTACTAAATTTAAGGGGTGTCGGGATTCTTAACTATGCAAGGATTATCTCTATTTTCGAAATAGTATTACAAAAAAACATAATTTTGTAGAAACTTGAAATTTTTACTCTATAATAACTGTATATAGCGATACATTTAAAAACCCAAAATTTCAAAAAAGTTTTGATGATTTTTATCAAAATTATGAAAAAGGGAAAAATTCAATTTATTTCACTCTGCGCAGGATTTGTTAAAGACTCTTCAAGATATGAACATGAAATTTGGCACAAATAATCGTCTTTAGGTACTTAATCAGTTAATACTACATCTTAAAACTGTACCTCTACACATTCCAAGAACTTAAAGATGGGTCCAAGTTATTATAATGATGACTACTCGGATTGATCACCTTTCCATTTCCTCTACTCTAACAAGGCATCTACTAAAACTTAAAAGACTAATTTTGAAATTATATACTCTCCTCACAAACAATACAAACTCAAGTTGCATATACGTATGTTAGCTAGCAAGTTTAAAGATATTTCGTCAATAGAGGTACATTAATTTGATCCGACGATATTTTGTACCACCGGTATTCACGACCACTTCTATTATGTATATAAAGCCTTCAACATCTAACCATTCCCCATTCCCATCCACAGTTCCGTTTCCTTCCCACCTTCAAGATTAAACTTTGACTTCAGCAGCTCTGATATCCCCTCCTCTTCACATAATACATTCTCTTCACACACACACTTTCGCGAAATAGTTTGCGTGCGGGGTCAGTGGCTTAATGTGCTGCGTTTGTCTTTCCTGCCGTTACAGGGGGCTTGGCGCTGTAGTAATTGCACCCGAGGACAGACTGCGAAATTAAAACTGCAGGCGAGAGACTGGACGGAATATTGAGGAGAGAAAGCGAGGGTTTGTGGTGTTGTAGAGGAAGACCAGCTGGGTTTGTACAGCTTTGTGTAGGTTCGGTGGTCGTAGAATTTTTTTGTGTGTTAGTTAGGTTTACTGTGATGAAAAGCGTGTTGATGCTTCTTTCGGTCGTTTGTAGAACATCCCTTCCGCTTCCTTGTAGTACCTTTATTAGTTAATTTGAGTGTAGTGAAGCTAAACTATCTCGAGGAGGGAGCTGCTTTATTGTTTGTAACATGCAAGTTTTGTTAGAGCAGTTAAAGCTTTTTTAGTGCTTTTCACAAACACTTTAAAACAAACCACTTAAACGATTTGCAAGACTCTCGTGCTCTTTTTAAAGAAAAAAATAATTAAAGAGCTTTGTGAGGTTGGTTTACCACCTTCGGTATAAATTGATCGAATGGGAATATTTTCCATTAACAGAAAGATTATATGACGAACTTGTGTGTTTATGTTTATTGCTAGACATTTAATCAAAGTGCTGTTACAGCTTTGTGTAAAGTTAACTATTTTTCATTTTGTATAATTGTGAACTTAAACATTAAGACAAAATGTAATTATACAAAATCTTTCTTGTCCAAGTTTTTAAAATTGTCTACTCTCGTTATTTGGAGATCAACTGATTCACATTAAACTTTTGAAAACCAACAAAAATGATGTAACTCGATTTTATTGTTCCTTTTTAATCGATATATGCGATATTTTTGACTGCCCTTATGCATCAAATAAAATCCTTACCTTATTAATTCTTAAAACTGGGGGTTGATTATAATAATTGCTCCCCTTTTTCCATGCAATTTTAATCCAATCCGTTTATTTCACCTCAACAATCCTTTACCTCGGCTCTTCTGTTTCGCCGTAGTGCATAAAATTCTTCCATCTCACTCAACTGTCTCATCTCTTCAAAGAACGTAGATTTTGTCTCAGAACTTCTCGCATTACAACCGAGAAGTTCCCCGTCTTCGAGCAATATTTCACACCGCATTATCAAATGGCTCGGCACCACTATGAGTTTTAAATCCTTTAAAAGTTTCGCGCTTAATCATCCCATTTCGTTCCTTGTGTCTACTATCTGTCAGTCGATGACCCCTTTTTGCCCCACCCCCGATCCCGCCGTCATTTTTCATCGTCTCAGACCTTTTATTCTCCGAGAGAAATATTGAATTTTGATTTCTAAATTGATCCGAGCTTTGCTTCTAGGAATCTCTCGCCTACTCTTTCTGATTTAAGGTGTCGGTTGTATGATTGAATTGTTCTCGTGTATTGTGAGGTGTTTTCTTTGTTTCATCTATAAAAAAAATTATGTTTTTTCTTGTGTTTTTAATATTACCGAGTAGGTAAAGAATGAAGTTTCTAATAAAGAAATGCGTTTTCTATGAGTTACAATTTTTTTCAGGGGCCCTGGTACTTAAAAATACCTGCCATTCCGAAATATGATGGTATAGTATAAAACTAAATTGAATTCTATTAATGATGCATTCTATCGAGATAATCTAAGTTATTAAGAGTGCTTGGATAAAATATATTTGTAACGAAAATATTTTTTAAAGTTACAAAAACGTTATTAATTCCCAGATATTTAAGAAATGCTTTTACCTCTTCCCATTGAACAACTAATAATATCGGTTAGTAGTTAACAAATCATCATGGAACCAAAAAAAAATAGTTATAACGAATTTCAACTTTAATTTTAGCAGAATATAGTTAAAACCTTACTCTTGATAAATGTCAGAAAAATAAATTTACTAGCACTATACCTTTAACTACGCATGGTATTATAGTTAATATTATTACAGCTGAAAAGTAACAATTATTACGTAGGGTAGGTGGGGGTAAAAACCCGCACGAGGCAAATCCACGCACCGCGATTTTTAACTGTTAATGATCGATTCAAAAGTTGAAAACCAGGTGGTTGGTTTGTCTTATTGTGACCTATTGTTCTGCGAAAGTTCGTACCCCTAAGTCACTCATGAGTTTAAAAAATGCTGTAAGTTTGTTTTTGATCATTTTGATGTAATTTTTCTGTTCTTTTACTTAAAAATTACATAAAATAGGGCTTGGGGAGAAATACAAACAAATAGTCCAATGATAAGATAGCAATTCAACTTCAGTTTCGCTTTGAAAGAATTGCCTCAACATGTCTCTAAAAATAATAAGGCTTGTTTTTCAAAATAAAGTAAAACGGGGCAAATCCACGCAGGTGTTTTGGGGCAAATCTACGCAGCTTAAAAAGCCCAGGAATTCGTTCCAAAAGGAAAATGGGACTACTTGATCTCTAAAGAGGTTAAAAAAGGTGTCCGAGATGCCAACCCTCTATCTGAAACCATCCTTTCTCCCTTTTGAAAGATATCTGGCCAATCTGAAATGAATTGCTACAACAGATTGACAATTTTCATTAAAACTGATCATATTTGTATTTAATGTTGTTGGTTGGCTTAGAAATATTAAAATAACATTAAGAGCATTATTTTTAGTGTTTTTATAATGAAAAATTCTGTTTATCCATGTTTATTTCACTTGGGCACCAAGATTTGCCAGTGCGGGTCTTTGCCCCATTTTGCGAGGCAAAACCCCGCGAATTTTTTTTCTACTAAATTGTAAATTTCTCCTTAAATACCATCGGTAAGAGTTTAAACTTGGATTGGTTTTGTAGGTAGGATCCCAATCTAATATCTCCAATTAAAATTTCGGAATTATCTACCCCCTTTCGACGACAATGTTAAAAATACTGAAAATTGCGGGGCTTTGCCCCCACCTACCCTATATGAAATAATTATGTTCTATTAAATAATTGTGTTTAAAAATAGAGAGAAGCCTTTAGAATGCCTTTTAGCTTTAGCCATAGCCTTTAGAATGCTTTTTATTAGAAATGCCTTTTCTAAAACTTATTTGCATCTTTTATCAACTCATTGCGTGATGACAATAGCATTCCCCTATTAACCTATTCATCTATTACGGTATTTAGTTATAGCTAATATTTTTAATGGGATGTCAAGGAAAATGCGGGTGTGAATTGGTTGACAAGGACATTTTGCGGCTTTGACACATATCAGACTTTTTGTCTGATCTTTGTAATATAAACGCTGTTACTAAAAGATTTGGAACAGATCTAGCTGTATTATGATTTAAAGCTGTCTAATTCTCCTCTAATCATAGAGCTTATCCACGTGCTAGGGAAGTAAATTGTTTCTGGTAAGGTAAAATATCATCTTATTCCTTGATACAATTTATTTTATGTTGCTCATTGCTTAACTTTTATATTGTCATTGCTTAACTTTTATATTGTCATATTTAGTAGACCGTGTCACTCGTAGTCGTTTTTCGCTATTAAGATGTTGGAACAATTGTTACGGAAAAATAATTTGTGTTAATTTATAATAATTGTGTCGAAGTCTATTTCAAATTAATTCTAATGTATGTGTTCAAGAGAATTTGCTAAATTGCAAAGGTAGATCATTTTCTGTGCAGAAAACCTGCTTATATCACCTGCTCTCTAGACACTTTGTAATCAATTATTCAAGGTTGATCTTCACATCAAAATTCTACTGTGTAATTACTTTTGCTCGGTTGTTAAGAGCTCACCAGCTGCTACTTAATGAATCCATTTTTACGCTAACACGTCCTTAAAATAAACCCTCCAGGCATGGCATAAGTAGCAACTTAAACACGGTGTAGGGGAGGAGTTTTAATCTGTTGTTAAAGTCATAACTCAAGGGCATTCATTCCTCATTGACGCCGAATGAAAGAATGAGTTAGCGACAGGTATTTTTATTATAGAATAACGAGGATAATTTAACCATGAGATAGACTAAACCATAATGGAGGGTGCGTCGCTGTACACCTGGTTGCAGATGCATTGTGTGAAATGAGGTACATTCTGATATTTGTCTCGGTAAAGATATCTTTAAGTTGTTTTGGGCACCAAATAGCAGAAATATTGCCAAAAATTGCAATCCAACTTATTAAAATATGCAGTTTTATTGTTGACAACTTGACAACAGTATAATGTTCGTGGCATTTGAATATTTGACGTTCAAAATAGATTTTTAACAGAATTGTACGTAGAAAAATATGATAATGAACTGATAGAAAACTTAGTCAAAGAGCCCGCAGAATACTGTACTGAATCAAACATGAAAAAAGTCTTTCAAAAAATTATTTCCCTCTATTGACACTGTGATCTACCTCTCACAAACCAATGTGATTCCCTCTTAACAGTCTCCCTTCCCCAACGATTAGCGGCAGAGAAACGCCCTCGACCATTATACCCTCGAACCCCCGTTAATGTCTCAGAAAATTGAAATTCCATTTCCATTTTCGGTGGTTATGATGAAGCCAATCTCCACCCGATGTGTCCGTTCTCGCCGGCGGCTTGTTTTGATACCCTCCCAGCACAGCCTTCGCAAAAATCGACCTCGTGAGTCACGGAAATGAAGCTACCCTCCCCCCTTTTCCCTCAATAAAGTGAGTGAGTCACGAGAGAGAGGAGAGCACCTTGAGTGATCCGAATGAGTAATAACCCCGAGGAGAGGTTATTGCGACCGGGGGATTGCCCGATACTCCGGTCCGGCGAGCACACGAGGTAGGAGCATCTCTTCTCGGTTTTGTTTCCCTTTTGGTTTGTTTCTATTGATGGGTGTTTGGGGATGGGTGACTTGGATCGATATGGGTTCTGGGGAATTAGAGGAGTTTCTTTTTCCCCCGCGTTTGGGGTTTGGGTGTTAAATGGTGTCTGGAGGGTATTGTTGATTTATAAATTTGGAGCAGATGTTGAAGTGTTTATTTAATGGGTGCGTGCTTTATTTTTTAGTACAAGATATTTGTTTTTTTATATACTATTGTACAGAAATAATCGTAGGATTTTACTAGCTTTATTCTTTATCAAAGCTACTTGTAAATTTATGTGGGCAGGTCTGCAACAAAAAATATGTTGGAATAGTTTTAGCGATTTCCTATGCATTTTGGTGTGCTGATAACGAAAAAAAAATAAAAATAAAAAACTTATACGTGAACGATTTCACACAAATTGCAAAATTAATTTCAAATTTGCCCATTTTTCATAGTTTTGTACATTACCAACTTTTAATACATTGAACATACGTCAGGTATGAGATTCTTCCGAATTTTTCCGGAATTTCCGAATTTTCCGATTTTTTTGAGAATTTTCGGACTTTTTCCGAATTTTCCGATTTTTTTGAGAATTTTCAGACTTTTTCCGAAATTTTCAGACTTTTTTTACATTTTGAAAATTAAGCGTTTCTAAATGTTAATTTTTTTACATCCTCAAAAAATTTTTGAAAGAAAAATTCAAGTAACGTAAAAACTAGAACTCTACCTCCCCTTATCAGCGCCCGTTCCCCATCGTTCCGGACAGCGCGTATCGCTCTTCGGTTGACCTTGCCCAGTTGCTTTCATTCTTTCTGTAGGCGCGTAATTTTTTAATTGTTACATTAAGATGGAATATTAGTTAAGAACCTGATTAGTAATGACGACCTCGCGCAACGATATCGTTGTCCGTTTGGATGGAACTGATGTTCGAGCGATAGACAAAGGAATCGAGAACAGCTGGAGTTGGCTAGAGAAAAAATTGATGGCGTGTTCGTTCAAGAATCCATAAGAAAAATCAGTAAACCCGGATTTGCCTACTGCTTAATATGATCTTAAGATAATCTTCATATTTTATTTGATTTTTTCCTTCTCACTAGATATCGCCGTTATAGTCAAATAATTTGAAAGAGAACATCTTGGCCTTCATCACCATGTAATATTTTTAATATCTGAGGTTTTTTTTTTTAGGAATATAGCAAGATTTATGCATAATGCATCAACAGCTTTAATTAATGTGAATGAGAAGTGATCTTTTTTTCCCTAGCTGTTATAAACTTTAGCATGTGTTTCAGCTGGTTTCAGCACCTTTTTTTCTTTTATTGGAACTCAAGGAGAGTTGGAGTGTTTATTATGACAGTTATTACTATTTATTTCTTCAAGATTTCGCTTGCATTCGGATGGAATTATTTATTGCTAAAACAGAAAACATGTATGTGTTTAAGTGTCTAGTTGAAATGGAGATGGAAATAGATATTTTTTTAAATATATATTCAGAATTTAAGATGCTTAAACGATTTCTGTGCGGTAAAAGTAGTTGCGCGCTTTGCGGGTCTTAAGTGAAAGAAGATATAAATAGGTTTTGTTCTAAATAATTTTATTTATCTTCATGAATAAGTTACTTGTGATAAATATCTCCTCATTTTACGACATTTTCCTCAGTTTTATGCATCTTGGGTATATGGAATTGTTAATTTTTAAGCATTATTTGTTTTTAAAAATTTTCAAAGAAAATAGTGGGATAGCAGTACAATTTTTTCAGCATTTACTTGGAATGTGTTATGCTGATCATATGGTAAAAATTAGGTATTTTAGACCACAATTTTAATTTCTACGATTTTTTACTGATGTTCATCATCTTAGACGCAAGTAGGTGCCAAGTATTACGATTTGACCGTAATATTTACGGATTCGATAGAAAATTACGGTGTTACGGACATCGATTAAAAATTACGGATTAAATGAAGTCTCGAAAATTTCTGCGCTTTAAAAATGTATTTGCTTCCCTTTTCTCCATGCAAAGTACGATTTTTCATGGTTTCGTCAACTCGTAGCCTGTATGACAACCTGGGGAAACTTTAATATCGTTTCCATCAATGTTGAGTGGAATTTGGGCCTGCTATTGGTCTATGGCAGTGGTTCCCAAAGTGGGTTCCGCGAAGAAATTTAGGGGTTCCATGGGACAAACTTTATTTCATTAAAAAAATTAGAATGGTGAAGTAAGAATGGACAGCGCAGTCCCCCTTTTACCCAAAAATGTTCTCAAAATGAGTTAAAACCTTACTTTTACCAGTCGAATTTCAAAATTTTTTCTGGGGGAGTTCCCCCAGACCCCCCACGGTATAACAAGGGGATATTCTGCGATACTTTTTGGAAAATCCCTTACATTTTGACATTTTTTTGTCAAAAGATTAAGGTTATGGTCTGGAAAATTCTCCCCTTGGCCCCAAAGAGCTTCTTAAAATGAGTTAAAACTCTACTTTTACAAGTCAAATTTCAGAATTTTTTTGGGGAGGACCCCCATACCCCCCAGCGGTACTAGAAGGGGATCTTCCGTGATACTTTTAGAAAATCCCCAAGAATTTGACATTTTAGCCAAAAGGTAAAGGTGATTGTCTGGAAAAGTGCCCCCCGGACCAGTGCTGAATCCGCGCCTGGTTTCATTTAATATCATATGAATTAAATTTTGAAAAGTCGTTGATTAAAAAATATTCAGGTTTCCGCGATCATCGGTTACAAAATTGGGGGTTCCACGACCAAAATAGTTTGGGAACCACTGGTCTATGGTTTTGTTTGAGGGAGGTCGGATTGTTGAACCTTTCTTCCAGGCATGAGTTTCTTCCGCAGAAAATCGAGACGTACTGCTTTTTCATTGTTTCGCGGCCCGCGAACTAATTGTAATTCAGATTTTACTTTTCCGGATTATTTTCAAGAAAAATCACGAGTTTTCTCGGAAAATCGTGAAAGTTTCGTTTTTGTTTAATTCGCGGAGTGTACCGCTTCTGCCGCGATGCTTTCGTGGAAGGCCGCGGACGTCAGGTTTAAGTCGGCTTCTTCTCGCGTTGTTATTGCGATGTAGAAAAAACAACTTGACCGTGGTTCGAAGCCAACAAGTCCGGTGTTACTAAATCGTACAACAGCTCTGGTTACGGAAAGCTTTTTTTGAAACTTGGCAAAAACTTTTTTCGGAAGTGCCCCCGGCCCGTGGGAGCAGCTCGATAGGGGCCGCCCGTCGCGAAAGGAAAAAAGAGAGGCAAAGCCCTCACTTAAAAAATTTTGCTGGTGTTCCAAAATAAGCTAAAACCTTGGTTTTTAGGATCAAATTTTCAAAATTTTTCTGGGGAGACCCCCAGCCCCCTTTTGGTACATGGAACTTTACTATACCCAATTTTTCGTATTATTGTCATTTATATGCCAAAAATCAAACTAAAAATTTATTTAAAAGATACATTGAACCCATAAAACTAAAAGGAGGGTTTTTTTTTCACAAAACTTCGTTCCCGCAGTTTTTCCGAATTTTTGCTTTTTTGTCAATCTCATCCCTGATACGTACATTGTACTTGTAAAAATAGATGTTGGAGGAGATGCAAGTTGTAGTCGTTTTGACATACCGAGTGACATCACGAATCTGAAATCTGTGTTTTTCCCGCCTTTTCCAAAGCGCAAACTTTAAGCCGCAATAAAAAAAATAAATAACGATCATAATTAAATAATATCTCGGTTTTAGGGTTTTCTCGTAAGGTTGGATCGATTTAAAAAAATATATGAAACTTCCTCATTGTTTTCTTTGACTTTTTCTGTATTAAATCCCCGCACTCTTACAGAGTTTCAATCCTTATCATTCAATCCCCTGCTTTCTCCTCGGAAATTGTTGTTGCTTTCCCTGCTGAACACTGGCATCTAATATGATAGAAATCTTCATATAAAAACTAAACACCGATTATTTTTTAAACTTTATTTAACATCATATAAGAAATTCTGTATTCATATTATACTGTAAAAGAATTTTAAATTTTATGCATTGTGATTAATTTGTGAAAAAATAATGGTTGGGGTAAAATAGTTTAAAAGTAAAGAGAATTACAGCAATTAAGAATTTAATATTTTTATTTCTTTCACAATTTATTGTTTTGGAGTTGATTTGAAGTTGGTAGTAAATTTAATTTATAAACGTTATAGTAATAGGTTCTGGGGTTTGCTCTTCGTGCAATTTGGTTAGTAAATTCAATGAAGTGTCAATTTGTGATATAATATTTGTCTCGGTTCTAAAATTAGTCAGTGCCGTGTAACTATGCATTAGTTATTATCATTAATCTACCTTACGAATTTATTTTAGAATTTGTGAAAAGTTTTATAAATACATTTACTTATGTGTATAAGTAGGAAAATGTATCATTTAATTTAACGTTTTATGGAGAAATCTTATCATACTTTTTAACTCTCAATATAATTTTTTTCAGTCTTTCCGTACAAAAATTTATATTTAAAAAATTCCCACTATGTATTCCACTATCCATAATCATTCTTGTGTTGATAAAAATCTGATCTTCAGCCTAGGAAACATTGCTTCTTAATAGTATCTATCCACGCCGAAGACCTTCCTTAATGTCGAGAGGATTTTGTCCGTAGATCACTGGCTAGACATGGTAATCCTCTCGGAACTTCAGAGGATCCCTTTCTTAGCGGTCCTCCTACGCTGCCCCAAGTGTCCCCATGCAATGCATTTCGATTACTTAGCTTACAATGGAGAGGGACACGCCGTACTACTGTCATGAATAAATCAAGACGACAACGTGGTCAGGGATTCTTTTGAAAAATGTCCAGTGTTAGTATTAGGGAAGTTTAAATCTGTGTAGTTATGATAAATGCGTGGGTTTGTTTATACAGAGTTGGATTCACTAGGGGAAGACCGGTGTTTTAACCACCAAATTATATTAAAATTTTTAAAAGGGGGTTCTCTTTTTTACCTTTGAAGAACACGCTTAGATCTGTTGATTTTTAAAGTCCGTGTGTGTTTTATTTTTGTACATAAAATTTCTGTATTAGTACTTATACTTGGTTTTCTGGTGCTTCGATTGGATTTTTATTGTACTTTTATAAATTTTTATTTACCCGACCGTTTTTTTTCGTTTGATTCATTTTATGGGTATAGACACAAAAAATGTGTATTTTCACTTTTTACATATTTTTAGATTGTTAATATAGAATTTGAGGGAAAAAGAGGTAGATATCCATAATTATTTTGTTTTTTATTAAATTATATAATTTTATTAAATCATTTCACACAAAAAGAATCTAAACGATTTTGAAAATAGAAGTTTGAGAAAGAAGTTTCTAATTTTGAAAACTTGTGCTATACATAAACATGCTGTCCAATCATTCCCTTATCCTGGCCATTGATCCAGAATGCCTGGAGCTGTTTCCATAAACGTGGTGCCTACGCATATGCTCTTTCCGATGGCACCGCTAGCTTGGCGATCTCAAAAACTATTAGAGATACAAGAAAAACGTAAATTACAAAGTTGTAGAGCAGCATCAATTTTGTACGATAAGACACCTTGTGCAAATAAATAACCTTATATGGAACCCCTAAAAAGCACGCTCAATTATGTAAAATTTTCCAAGTTTTTTCCTCCTATAACTCTCCTCATAACCCGAAAATGAGAATTTTTCTTTTATTATGATCGAAGAATACGTTTAGTCACCTGAGTCATACAAAAGAATATTCATCATTTTCGGGTTATAAGGTGGGTTTTAGGTAGTAAAAACTTGGGAAATTCTACCTAATTTAGCCGGCTTTTAAGGGTTTCTATTTAACATATTTCTGTGGACAAGGTGTCTTTTCGTACTAAATTAGATTTTATTCCATATTATTTGAACTCTTATGCATTGGCTGGATTAAAGTAAAATTTATTTTTATTCACCTTTTTATGGTGTATAATCTCGTTCTCTAGTTTCATGTTATAAATTGCAGTTAAAAGCACATTTTCTAGTTAAGGGCTAGTTTAAGACTGAAAAATTTACAACCTCTCCAGGTTTAATCTAGCTGAATAGGGCTAGGGGGATTTTAGTATAGACCTCCCTTCTCCTAACCCTAATTTTATTCGGGAGCATTTTCTTTCTACGCAGCGAAACTTTTGAACTTTTAGCAAATTCCAGGACTTGCTTTTATAGAGATAAGAGTGTGCAACACGAGTTTCGCTTCATAAATATTCTACGACGCTACTTTGGCTTGAGCGGAGAGAAAACTAAAATCCTGTTTTAAAAAAGTTAAGAATTCAGCTATTGATTATTTAAAATGCATTTCACTCAATTTTGAAGTAAGAATGGCTCCAGATGTAAATTACTTATTCGCTTGCCTTATTTATTATTCCGCCGGCTGACGAGATCCCTCTTTACTATGAAATTATTTTTTATTTTTGTTGCAAAAGATAAGGAAAAGAAATCGAGGTAACAGCTGATGTTTTTGCTTAGTTTCGTCTTCAGTCAACCTTTTCGCAGGATTAGCCTTTCTAAATGACGTTTCTTTATCGTAGCGGGGGATTCTCACTACATTTTGCCGATAAATTTGAAAGGGATTTCATATTATTTGTTTCATTCTTTGTATTAGGATTCTTCGGTTAGTTTCAAAATAATTTTGTTTTGTTGAGGTTAAGTTTTAAAATCCTTTCTCCGTCGTTGTTTAAGTTTGATTTCTTTTATTGAAAAAAATACTGTAAAATGTTTAAAAAGCAATGATTTTGTTGTAATTGACCTAATGGGAACTTGTGTATGCACTTTCAAAAATAACCCGTTGGTTGAGAAGAAGAAAGAAATTATGTCAGCTATCACGTACAGAGCTAATCAGTATAGGTTGCAATTTCTCTGTAATATGACTGTAGGTAAATTCTGTATAAATATAACGGGATTTCTCTGCACAAGATATATGAATTATCTGTTAGCTTAGCTGATAGGAATTCTTAGTGACATCAAAAGGTTCTTTTTTAGAGTGTGAGCAATGGATCCGGATCATGAAGGTTTTGTGGCGTATTGAACTTTGAACACTGTCTCAGTAATCGAACACTTGTCTTAAATCAAAATATTATTGTAATCCTAATCGAACGTAAATGTAGCTACAACTGGTAACTGTTAATATCACTATAAATACTGTTTACTTTTATGTACTCTCCCCTTCTAATCATCTTCTAATAAATGTTATTGATAGGAAATTTGGAGGTAGACTTATACCAAAAAAAGTAATTTCAGTAGTGACTTAACGCTGAATAAAATAGCTTTCTTGTTTTCCAACGACCCATTAGATGTCATGATTTCAGCTTAACTTCAGATTGAACTAGTGGGGAATATGGCCATAAAAATCCATTTGGTGCAACCAGTGGGGGTGTTCTAGACGGATTTTTGGTAAAGTTGTTTCTATTTGCAGTTCTTGCACCCAAGTCTTTAATTGTTTCCCTCCTCTATGACCTATATCTTTTTAACTTGCAGTTTAACATGTTCTACCATGAATATATTAAACCTTGTACAAACCTAGAATAGTACCGAAATGCACTTCCAAATGCTAAAACAAAGTGGCAGTTCATTTTTCCGGGGGTAACGTATGTAGAAGATGTTCATCTTTCAATAGTGGTGACTGATAAGTACTCTGATTTCATTCGAGATGCTGATCGCCGCCTTTGTTCTTTCAGACCACCGATGCTGTGAGCCCCTGTCTGTGATGTCTTCGCCGCCATGGCCAAAGTTATGGACCAACCTCTGTCGGAAGAAGCTGGCGGCGGCAACAGCGACAACGAGGAGATCAACAAGCTATTCCCTCGGTGCCGTCCCCGCGTGGGCGGGGGCATCCTCCTCCCCTGCAACAACAACAACAACAACTTCACCACTACTAACAACAACGGCTGCAACAACAGTGACTTCAACCAGAACAGCCTCCTGCGCAAGCTGTCTACTGCATCGAGCGACGGCAGCACTGTGAGCATGGACAAGGCGATCGACAACTACCCCCAGCGGCCGGGGTCGGGGCTGAGCGAGGACCCGCCGCCCCCTCCGGCCGTCGAGGACCACTCGGTGACCAGCGGCTACGACTACTGTGATTACGACGGCCTGAAGGACGAGGACTCGGCCGATGGAGGGTCCGTCGGCTACCCGGGCTTCTGTCGCATCGAGATCGCCGGCGGTCGCGAGATCTTCTCGAAAAGCCGCAGCAAGGCGGCCAAGAAGAGGCACGAGGACGCGGTGGTGCCATCCTCGCAGCAGCGTAAGGACCCCAAGCGGTTCAGTGCGGACGTGATGTACGACGACAAACTGCGGCGGTACATGTACAACATGTGCTCGTCCCCTTCGGGGTCGGTGGAGGAAAAGCTCCACATGTGCTCCTCCTCCTCCAAGTACAACAGGACTGCCGACTCCTACATCGCGGAGGAGGAAGTGGAGGAGAAAGGGGGTATGAGGACCAATGGCCGGCTTAGAAAAAGCTCCTCCGCCAGGGCGCTGGATGCGAAGCATCTGGTGTACGAGGCGCCCGTCAGTAACGCGGAGGTGGTGTATGATGATATTGGTGAGCTCATGGACCAGAGGAAAGTGAGTGGTAGGAATGGGTTGCACGTGAAGGATTATTCTTCGGCGACGTCCTACCCCATCGAGGTGCTGGAGTCGCCCGGCAGCGACACGGCGGAGCAGCCGTCGTTCCGCATGCTGGGGTCGTCGCACCACAGCGGCGGCAAGGCTCCCCACATAGACGTCAGCTCGCCCGTGAGCTCCCACTACGGGTCCGGGGGCTTGTGGGGAGACGGCGGCGGGGACGAGGAGGAGATGATGATGATGGAGGAAGAGGAGATGGAGACGGACTCTGAGCCGGTGTCGCCCGTCAAGCAGGGCATCGCGCGCCTCATCGGCAATGTTCCTATCGCGGAGTACGAGGGGTCGCCGCGGCGGTACGGCCCCCGCCCCGGGTACCCGCTCCGCGTGGCCCCGCCTCCTCCCCCTGAGCTCCACCAACACCAGAACGGCGGCGAGAAGTTGCCTTCGACGTGCGAGGAGCTACTCCAGGTGATCGCCGGCAACAAGCTGCAGCCGGACTGCTCTGAGGCGGACTCTCCCCCGCCGCCGCCTCCCGACTCGGACTTCAGCGAGCTGGACTACCGCCTCTACCGCGTCAACACCGGCAGTTCGTACGTGGGCCGGCGGCTGGCGTCAGCCGCCGAAGGGCAGGACAGCCCGCAGCGGGAGAGCTCCCTGCCGCCGCCGACGGAGGCGGCGGCGGCGGCGCTGGTGAACGGAGACGCCGAGTCCGAGGAGGCCTCCTTCCTGCCCAACGAGCAGGAGCTGCTCCTGCTGCACGAGAGCGTCCACCAGCACACGACGCGCCTGCTGCAGACCCCGCTCCAGCAGCATCACTCGGACCTGGACTCGCTCCCCGGGACCGAGGACCTAGGGGAGACGGAGGTGGGCGAGCAGGTGGACCACACGCGCAACTTCACGCTCTCTCCGGAGACGACCGACTGTGATAGCAACGACGTGGAGAGCGACGTGGCGTCGCTGGAGGGCTCGCTGCACTCGCGCCCCTGCATGCCGGTGCTCGAGGACGGCCTGAGCAGCGGACGCAGCAGCGGGGACGAGGACGACGGCGGCGCGTGGACGGCGGAGGCCGCCCGCCTCTTGGCCGTCGACAAGCAGATGCAGGAGCTGGGCAGGAAGCGGGAGGATAACGACGGTGAAGGGCAAGGAGGGGACGACGTAGAGCACCACGACGTGGCAGAGTACCTGTGGAGGTACTCGTGCAACTCGCAGCACCTCAACCTGCAGGATGTTGACCTCAGCTATTTTGACGTTCTCGGTGAGTATTCTATTATCCCTTAATTTTTCTTTCGCATGTTCTCATTTCCAGGTATGCTGAAAATGTTTTTCTTCCAAGATTTCCCCCAATCAATACAAAAATTTCCCCCAAATTTTAAAAAGTGATAAAGATCTACAAAAATTCCTATTCATGTTTACAAGTAACGATTGGAAACTCAAAACGAAAGCGAACCTTAGATCTGTGGTGAAGTAGGAAATCGCCACGTAAATTTTGATTACTGTACTGAAGTTGAATGCAATATTATTCTTTTCCCACAAAATTTCCCTCGATCCTAGATCCCCGGTTCGGATATATTCTGCATCCGTGCTCATTTCCTGTTTTTAAAGAGTTGTCCTTAAGATAAAACTAAACTAAACTAAACTCATTGGCACAGCAGCCCAAGTGGGCCAAGGCCTACGATGCCCATCTTCGTTTTCGTGACCCCTGGGGTGCAAGTTGTTAGGCATGTGTCCCGGTTAGGTGGTCATTCTAACGAGAGACCCCCAGTGTTTAGTTCCCAAGCAAGCTTGGTCCTCATTTTATCGACCCACTGAAGGGATGAAAGGCTGAGTGGACCTTGCCCAGCTCGGGATTTGAACCCCGGGCCTGTGGTGTGGAAGCGCGAAGCACTACCACTGAGCCACTGGGCTTACTGTCTTTACTGTCCTTAAGATAATGCATGAAATTATTCGTCTATAGTCATAAATAATTCCTTTAATGTGGAACGGGGCAAAAGAATTACCAGCTGCTAACTATCAATGAGTTTAATCATGATGGGTATCCCATGATTGTAAGTTTGTTGTTACAAGGTCACAAACGGCAGTCTTTCTTCTCTATTCGAATGATGGTGTCTTAGTGCCTGGCCACTTTGGGCGACTCGAATTACTCAAAGTTGTTAAGATCCTTATCACATAGGTAGAAGTCGTCTTATTTCCCCTATAAATCCTATATTTTTACAATACATACATGGAAAAAGCGTCCTATAAATCCTATATTTAAAAAAAACATATATTCCTTCAAACGACCCTACTTTCAAGTTCAAGTATATTCAAAATTTAAATTTAATGTCTTGAATATCCTTGAAAACATTTTTGATACTTACTCAGAGACTCCAACTACTACGGATTCTCCGTAGTTTCTACTGATGCTGTCGTTATACTACGGACTACGGATAACATCGAAAAAGCTACGGAAAATCGGAAATCTATCATACAAAGCACTTAAAAGCGCAAGTTTTATCCCAATAATGCTCTATTTTTAGGATATTTTCATCTTCATAAAACAGGGTGGCGAGCGATCGGGTTTCGTGTGCGGGGTATTCCGTTCTTCCCTCGACTTCTTTCGGACGGCGCAGCGGCGGGCGCCAAGTTGAAATCGGCTTCTTCTTGCGTTGTTAGTGCGATGTAGAAAAAACAACTTTATAGTGGTTAGAAGCCGTCGTCCGGTGTTTAGGACCGCATTCGGCGGAAAAATAAAAATTTCCGTCGTCCGGTGTTTAGGACCGCATTCGGCGGAAAAATAAAAAATTTTCGCGTAAGTACCATTTTCCCGGCGCGTAGTTGAAGCTGGCTTCTTTTCACATTGTAATTAGTACACTGTAGGAAAAATTTAAGCATAACCAGAGGAGCCTAATAAGTCCAGTGATACCTCTCAGATCGCGTTTATATCGATTTTAGTCAGTGTTTTCAACTAATTTTTCTTAAGGAGTTCCTAAGTTGTAAATTATTACTGATAGATCACTCTGAACCTTAATGCAGTATTTTTAAAAATCTTGTTAGATTATAACCTGTTTCAGATTGACATCAAGGGGGATGGCTGGGGATCCACCCCTAAAAAAATCGGACTAGGTGTATGAAACAACACTGTTTTTAGGATCAACTTCCAAAAAAATTTTCCTTACTCATAAGGACTACTGACAACCATCTTTGAAAGTTGGAGTCTCTGCTTACTAAGTGCCTAAAATTTTAATTTTAGATGGCTTTATAATTATTACAGGATGTTTACCGATCATTCAGAGGTCCTAAAATCATATCACGGTCCGGATTTTTTCTGAAAGTTAACGAGTTTTCAGTTATTCTTTGGGCTTCTGCCTGGTTTTTCAGATACGATGAGAGCAGAAAAAACAACTTTATCCTCTCACGATCGCGTTTTTCGTGTCTCATGCATGGGCGGATTTAAGGGGGTGAAATGCCCCTACCCAACTTTTTGAGAAAATTAACATTTTTATAGGAGAAAATCATGTTTCCAAAGCCATCAGGGACAGCTTCCCAAGTTTTCCAGTATGCCCCCCAGGGTTCACCACCTAAATCTGCCCTTGGTCTCATGTCGATATTCTTGACTTCAAAACTTGGTTTTGGAAGAAGTGTTTACATGTGTCCAAAATAAAAGCAGTTTTAGAAAGCATATTAAAATATCAACAACACTTAAATTGATTAAAAATTTACTGTGCAAAAAAGGTTAAAATAAGTAAAAAGGCAACGTTTATACTATGCACATTTTTATTTGAATTTAAAAAACGATTCATACGATCGTTTCGGGGATGCATGGATCCCCCTCGTCAGTGAAAGATGACAAATGCAACAATGATGTTATGACCACGACATATAAACGTTTCAAAACACAAAAAAGGAATGATGCCAAAGTACAGAAGCAAAATGCACAAGTTTAAAACATAGTGAGATCAAAAATTGATACAAAAAGTCTTAAAAGGAAGTCTTAAAAATTTAGTATCAATTTAAATCATTTAAATAGGAAAAGTCTTGCAAGTCTTCTATAGGAAAGTCTATAGTCTTCTATAGTGTTGGAATAGGAAAAGTCTTCTATCAATTTAAATAGGAAAAGTCTTGGAAGTCTTATAATTTTTTGTATCAATTTTTGATCTCACTATGTTTTAAACTTGTACATTTTGCTTCTTTACTTTTGCATCATCCCTTTTTTTGTGTTTTGAAACGTTTATATGTCGTGGTCATAACATCATTGTTGCATTTGTCATCTTTCACTGACGAGGGGGATCCAGGCATCCCCGAAATGATCGTATGAATCGTTTTTTAAATTCAAATAAATATGTGCAAGTGCATAGTATAAACGTTGCCTTTTTACTTATTTTAAACACTTAAATTGCTTGCTATTATATTATATAAGAAAGCAAAGTAGTTTGATATTATGTATTTATTATAAAGTATTATTCAATAGCTTTTTATCAGGAAAACAATCTTAAAACATCTTTTCTGAGTATTTTTTTTAGATTTTAAAATCACTGCAATTTGTTTTAACAAAATACACATGTTTTTAGATTTCCCCTTTATGCATTTTTACTTTTTGCATTATAGATTAATTTAACTACGGTTTTATTAAAGGTATTTTTTAATATAAATACCTTAATTTTGTTTTCAAAGGTCATTTAGAAAATTCATGAAAGTATTTAGTTGCAATATAGTTTGACTCTTCTAGCCAATTTGGAGCCAAGTTACAAGTAAATTTGTGGTTTTAAGCTTAAATACCAAACACTTAAAAACAAAAGTGTCATTTAGTCCTTCTACCAAACTATTAAAAATTTATTTTTCTCCTATGTATTTTTTTAAATCCTATATATTTTTATTTGGTCACTTCTACCCCTGTATGATCATAATGTGGGAGGAAAGAAGGGGCGATGCACTAGACCCCTCATGTTTCGGAGGAAAACGGATGCCATCCTTTCCACTTCCAAACCGCGTCTAGTGCTTCTCCCCTCAAGTCCCCATCTTTCTCCCTTCAGTTTGATAAGGATCTTACGACTTCGAGTGACCAGTAGTAGCCCAGGATGGACAGGGACTTAAGTTTTTTTTAATATAATACATTAAGTTTTTCATCTAGATATTTTCTTCAAGATGGATCTGAACGTAATAGTTATCAGTTGGGTCCCCAATGATTGTAAGTTGTTCCAGAGGCACAAACGGCAGTCTTTCTTTTCTATCCTAGCGTTGGTGTCTTTGTATATAGATCTACCACAGTGGAAGGACCGGACCTGGAAAAAGTAGTAACATTCCCCCCCGAACCTATTCAAATTTACCGAGCCTGTATACGAGAGAGAGGTGACAACTCGCTTAAATCGTCTCTGCGCATCCAATTCTGTCCAAACTGTATCATGCCGCTTATCTCGCGTCCCATGCTAATCATCGTGCCGTAAACCGCAATGCGCATAGTACGTAGTCAGGGCACGTAAACCACAACCCCTATGGAGTTGGCAGGGGCTACCCCCGAACCAGGTTCGTAGGTTCGGGCACTTTTTCCAGGTCCGGGAAGCACACTCCAATACTATGTAGCAAAGAAAGGTTGGCAGGTCAACCGGAGACATGAGAATTTGCTAGCTTGGTGTAGGGGCATATTTAACCTTACATTTTACAGATTTCAAATCAAACTTATGTACATTCTGGTTTCTGACAAGGTTAATTTTTCATTTTTAAGTTCAGTTGTATAGATGGGGATGATACTATAATTGTTTATAAGAAGTTTTACCATTTAGGTAGCTAAATAAAGAATTTTCACCCACCCTTAGCCGTTTAAACGTGTAAAACTCTGAATCAAGTTTTTTTATGCAGGACTTAGTATTTCTTTTCTTTTTCTACCTCTGTTTATTGAAAAAACGTTTCACATTTGTAGGATTTTAAGTCTTTAATACCATAATGGAGAACATTTTTGTGTTCAATCTTTGAGGGAAAGCAGTTTTTAGTTATTTTTCATAAGAAAAAGGTTGACAGAATCTTCTTTCACACATTATACACGTAGGAAAATTCTAAAATTGTACTTCCATGAGCTAAAGGGGAATAATGGAAGCATTGTCAAGAATAGAAAAGATGCTGGGATTTTTTTTACGGAATAAATTTTGAGCACAAAGAAAATACACCGACGCATCAATTTTTGTTCACCACTTCACTTGCGGAAATAACCGATGGTGAATTCTAGCGTCATCCTCGTTCACTCCAAATAGAATTGTATCCTGAAGAGAACACTCCTCTATCCTTCTGTCAAGAACCTCATCGGAATACACGATGTCGAGGCTTCTCTTTAGTTGTATGATTTCGCCCTAAAAAATGATTTTAGGAAGCTTCTTTCAGCTACATTTTGGTTTCTTTTTATTTTATGTTCTATCATTGTTTTAAATGACAGGCTGTATTATCTATGAATATTTCCTCTTTCATACCTTTATCCTCCAGATTTTTAAAAATCGATATTCTGCTTTATTTACGACTCCACTTTTGTGATACGGCTAAAACGTTCCCCATAAATTTTCCGCCTTTAAAATACGTCTGTCGGGGGGCTTGAAAATATAACTCTGGAAAATTCTTGAAAATAAATAACTCTATGTGAAAATTTAACGGAAGGAATGGGTTTATTGTTTGATCCAACAAGCATCTCTCATCTCTTAAATTCTTTAAATTTTGTAGTTTCCTTCTGCAGATCCGATCCACCTTCTTTGACCGTGTGTCCACCTTTTGCAATAACTTTATTGCATTTTTCTTACGATGCCCTGGGACTTGCGTGCGAACGGGGAGTCTTTCGTGTTTCTCTTTTGCCTTCCTCTAAACACTTTAATATATTGAATACTTTGTTTTTCGGAGCCTACTACGTGCTATTCTTGGATACGATGCACTTGTCTGATTTTTATGTTTGTATAAGAGATTAAGAACGAGCAAGTCAACGGAATAAATATTTTTCCTGCTCCTCTCCAAGCAGCTAGGTTTTCAAGAAAAAGTTTCATATTTTACTTGTTTCCCCTCTAGGAAAAGAGTACTCAAAGTTATAAGCTGGATACATTTTTGAGGATTCTTAAAAGAGAAGTGTATTTTTGGAAAGAGGTTTTTGAATGTAAATGTTAGATGTTTTTTAAATGTCTTTCAAATATGTTAATCATATAAATGGTCCCTTAAAAAGACCATGGTCTTATATATTATTGGTAATCATTTCCCGGTTAAGTTACCAGAATGATTAATTGATTTTCTCTTCGTCCTTCAACTTTTATTAGCATATGAAACTTTCTAAAAATGAGACATTTTTTATGAACAAAACCTTTTCATTAAATCAGTCGGATTCTATTCTGAAGACTTATTTGTATCTAATTTTCTACTTTGGATTTAAATAATCGATATTGTAATAGCTATTCTGTAATATACAAAAATATTCACCCCTTTTAGACCTTGGCGCCCCAAATTTCTTATAGGATTCAATGGCAATTTAGGGAGTTCTAGAATTAAAAGGGTTTAGACTTTTACATGAAGCCCACTAAAAATGTTTCCTCGGGCATCAGAATAGCATAGCATAGAAAATATATTATCTGTCGCATTGTGGGTAGAAGAAATGTGTTGTCGGAGTGGATGCTCAATTCGACAGGTGTTTTACCAGCTTAAGATAAGAATTGACAGATAGTACATGGTAATCCGGTAGAGCAGGTCAAATTACCAACCCATAGCTGATCTTTAACCCTTGTAGCGATTGACATTTCAGTCATATTGCTCTAAATTTTCCTTATTAGGATACAATGGTAATGTTTCGGACGGCTCAAGATTGAAAAGAGCGTTACTTCTAGATTTTAAGTGAAACTGAAAACAAGCTTTTTTAGATTCTCACTATACTAGACAGCAGTGGCGGCTCGTAGCTAAAATTATACGGGGTGCTGCTCCAGCTGGACCAAGTTGAAAACGTATATTTTAAGTGATACTATGCTAAATAAATCTAAAAAACGTGGACACAAGGACCTCTTTTCTTTACTACGATTCTCTCATTATAAGACAGCAAGAAAAATTTAAGCTGCTGAAGTTCACTTACAGCCATACACACAGAATTCCACCCCTTTCTTGTGGGGATGCAATTCAATCCTACACTATTTCTATTAATAACAATACTAATTCTATTAATATAAACAAAAATGTTGAAAAAATCAAATAGAAGATATGGGAACTATATTATAAGAACATTATTAAATATTGTAAGAGCACCCTTATTAAGACAATTGCTTTGAAATTTTTAAATAATTCATAATTAAATAATAATTCAGACTACCTATAAAAAACTTTTGAAAGATAACCCCCAAATTGAAAAAAATCTAGGTTTTTCTTTACGTTTTTCACATTTTATGAAACTTAGTCAGAAAAGCGGGTCGTCTGGTCACCCTACACTTAATTAACAATCACAAACATGTCACTTACCTATTTAACTCATTAATCCAATCTTACAAAGACGAAGTTGGTCCTAGCTGGCTTTGAATGAAATCAAAAACTGAAGAAAGATAATTCCATTTGTTATGTTAAAAAACATGACTACTAAAAAGTAAAAATAAATCCTTTTTGAATAGCCGAAATAACTGAAGATAATTGTTTCTTACGTTGAAAAGAAGCTATAAAAAATTAAAATAGTATATAAGTGAGAAAATCTGGAAAGCCAATATGATTTATTAGTAGAAATCGGGATTTTTTTCTTATCTCAGATGGAGTTAAAATCACACAGGTTACAATGCTCGCGATAGAAAAAACGATCATTCTTTTGCTCGGCGCGGCGCCTGGAAAGGGCTGATGAGACTGCAGCCGCTGCAGCCCCTTTCTCCCTAACAGATTCGCGTGCAAATTTCTTGATATTTTGATTTGATATGATAAAGCTAATATTCTCAACAGTTTTTATACCTCGTTCGGTATATATCCGGGGGCTGTCGACCCGAAAGGAAATCTGTTGGCGAGACGGCGGAGTTTCTTGACTGTTGTGTTTAAGATGAGAGAATAATTACTAGCATTAAGGCTAATAGTAGAGAATTATAAATTAAAAAAGGATAAGGAGAAAAAATGAATCATTTTTAAATATTTTTAAATTAATAAAAATTGGAATTTGGGGAAATTTTGGTTGGGGGTGCTGTAGCCTCGCAGCCCCTATGGACGAGCCGCCACTGCTAGACAGCAACTTAAGTTGAACCTACTACGTCACTAACAAACAAAGTAGTTCCCTTCGCGTTGTCTGAATTTCGAGTGAAACAAAGAATGTCAATTTTAAAATATGATTATTTCGTTAAACCCATGTATAAATAGTGTCTTTTTATCACGATTCGCGTATCGAAGTTCCTCCTATGAACCCACCAGGCTTTGTGTTCACTCACTTTCTCCTTCCGCGTAGTGACGTACTGGGTTCAGGAAACGTTGCTGTGAAGTATAGAGCTAGTTGGTTGTCATAGTTTGTATTTATATATTTTTGTTCAATGATATTGGTTTCCTTAAAACCTGCCTTGATTTTAAAACGACTTTTCTCTCCTTCATCAATCACTTCACACTCATCGAAAGGTAGCTTTGTTTTTAGACCGCTTATCTCTCCCCCTTGTCCTCTGGGGGACTAAAGTGATGCCAGCACTACTCACTTTGTGTGACCTAATGTACGACGGCCCCCATTAATAGAAGAGCACCCACACTACATCACTCGTTTCCCATTGAGGCTCTCACGCACTCTCTACAACTGAAGGGTGCGCCCCAATTTGGAAACCCTCCAGGGCGCTAGAGTAGAGACAGATCTCTGCTCGTTTATTCATGTCATGTAACAGTGCAACAGAGATGGTATCTGTGTGTGGCCCGTGTGTTGTATGTGCGAGTTCTATTGAGGGTTTTCGCGCCGCGGAAATGCATTTATTACTTTCGCTGGTGGGGTGTCAAGTTTTGCGATCATATTTATCCTGAGTGAGAGATAACGGTTATTATGAACGGGAAATTCTTTGTTTTCCTCGTTGTTTTGTTTAGTGTGCGTGATGTTTATAGTTCGTGACACTGTATTACAACCTTTGGACTATAAGAAATGAGCTTTATAATCTCATTGACTGGAATGTTTACGAGTTAAGGTTTAATATCGCTCAATCCTTTCAACAACGTCATGTCTCAAAAACCTGATTTTTCAAGAGTGATTTTAAAGTTTAAAAGTAGAATAAAATGTATTTAAAATAAATACTAAGCTCCCAATTGAACTTTTGCAGATAGATAATACTTAACCTCTTTTCACCATTTGAAGAAGAATTAGTATAAAAATTTTAAATTTAAAAATAGTTCGTTTTGTTTTATGACATTCTTGTTCAAAATGTCATAGAAAGTGCTTTGAGTATGTCAAAATATGTCATTATTTTCACTAAATTATTTCAATTTGGAAGTCTTAACATTGAAGTATCTAGAGCTATGACATCCTTGCAAAGATAATTTCATTCCAAATATTTTCAGTATGGGTTTCATGAAACTATATATGTCACTATCTTTAATTACAAGTTAGCTAGCTCTTTTAATAATTCGATAGTTCCAGCGATGTTCGCAAAAATTTATTTAAGAGAATGAAGACTAATTTTATTTTTTTACGTAAGTCTTGTATAAGAAGGTGTGTTGGATCTCTTCATATATTTATTTTGTCTCAAAAGATGCTTGCTTTTATTTCAAGTATCTCAACTTTTCCGACAGATTTTCGGCTTTAGTAAAAATCTAAAAAAAACTTGTTTTCACTTTCACTTAAAATCTAGAAATAACGCCATAGTTATAAATATCGTAATTGGGTTTTGCAAAAAAAAATTAGAGAAAAGTATATCTAACAAAAAGTAGCTTTTACTTCTGAGCTCTTGTAAAATGATTTCTTTGGCCTAATGATGTCTATAGGACTTATGTCTACTGTGTGATGTCTACAATTTTTGTTTATAGCTTATTTCTATGCTTTTTATACTGCAACTTCTTTGCCTTTATTTTTTTTAATCCAGCTATCCATCTTTTACCGAGGGTTTATTTAACGTTAAAATATAATATTGTTAAAACAATACATATAAACAGAAATAATAATGGATAATCACATTTTTTTCTAAACAGTCCTATATTGCGATGTAAACACTAGCATTAATAACTCACGATAACCCCTGTAATTTTTGTATGGAAATATAATAGTTGTACTGTTTTTACAAACTCCGTAGTCCAGACTGTGTAAAGACAACCCGTATCGGTTATCAGGAATCTCACCTAGGTAATTTGTTGCATACAATAACAAGATTCCCCTGCACTAATTACAGAGGTTTCTTTTTGTATAACAGCTAGCAGGATTTCTTTGCTTAAATTAATAGGTTTTTTTATAGTGTACCTGCTTCCACTGTAAAAAAATACGGCACATTTCACAGTAAATTGGTGCACAAAAATTGCCACCATATCATTGAGTGATGTCCGCCGTGATACAGAAGAACCTCCCACCTAGACTCGAAGGAACGTCCCACTGTGACTATGGTGGCAATTTCTTTTCACCACTATTATTGTGTAACGTGCCCGTATCTTCGGGTGTATTTTCTGTTGCAATGTGCATTTATATCATTAAGTTTATATTCTTTTCGTTTTTGCAGGTCAGAAGGGCGAGGCCGGAGGGCAAGGCGGCGGGCGCAGCAGCGACAACGGGCTGGGAGAAGACTGCCCGAACGGCAAACATGGCGGCACGGTGTCCGACGCCATCAAGGAGATCAAGCAGGCAATCCAGATGAGCAAAAACGTGCAGCTCAAAAACACTCATTCTGGAAACAACTGCGACGGCCCCAACCAGCCCGTCTGGGTGCCCAGGTGAGTGATCTTCTTGGTTTGATATAGTACCATTTACCCTCTACTGCCCATTACCAGAAATATCTATTGAAAAAATTCCTTATTCATGTTGTTTGGAGACAAATAAAATAAAAATGCCAAAAATGTTTACATTTTTTTTATTTTTAATTCAAAATTAAAAAAAATGAAATTCTGGACTGAACTTATAGATTTAATTAATTATAGCACCTAAAGGTGTCATTATTTTGCTGCAATAACTCAAAAACGTGCTGAAAATTTAAGCTCGAACTTATGGGGTAGCATAATTTGCTACCATGGGCAGTAGGGTGTATCGAAAAAAACTTTTTTTTGATTTTGATGATGCCTTAGTGCGGAAAAGTTGTCTAAGGTGGCAGAGCAGAGTACCTGTGAATTTTTTCAGAATTTTTGGATAATATCTTGAGGTGCCGCCAAGGCCCTGAATGTCCCCATGTTAATCCAATGGAGCGCGCAAGCCAAGAAGGCCGAAAATTGGTTTTTCGCCCCTCATTTCTACCCTAATCACATGACGAATGTCTTCACTCGAGTTATGGACCCTATATGATCTAGGCCAGGGGTTCTCAAACTTTTTAAGATCGCGACCCACTTTTGAGAAACAAAATCTAACACGACCCACCGACTTCAGTTATTTATAATTTACTGAACTGAGATGATTATCTCATGCCCCCCACAGAATTTTAACTTCTCCGACAGAGGGGTGTTTACCAACTATTTAGTTACAACAAAAAATTATTACATGCACGTATTAGAAGAGGAATGAACTTTTTAGAAAATTGAGAGTAAATATTTGAATTTGAGCGTATGAAGTAATTTTATTGTGTGCTAACAATGATCCCCACAATATAAAGGGGGGTCTGGGGGTCCTCCCCCAGAGAAATTTTAAAATTTGATACTTAAAAACATGGTTTTAACTTGAGAAAACTCCAGCTCTCAAGCGTCGCCTCCAACCGTGGACCGGTTTCGCCCTTGTTAGGGCTCATCAGCACGGTATAGGAAGGTAACGCAAGAGAGCGGAGGGAGAGCTTTTAGTCTAGCCGACTATAACGGAAAAAGTGGTGACTATTGATTAGTCCTCCACTATATATTAGTCCTCCACTATAATTTTTCCGTTATAGTCGGCTAGACTAAAAGCTCTCCCTCCGCTCTCTTGCGTTACCTTCCTATACCGTGCTGATGAGCCCTAACAAGGGCGAAACCGGTCCACGGTTGGAGGCGACGCTTGAGAGCTGGAGTTTTCTCACACATTCCTCTAACCAGAGGTTACTGGTGAAGAACTCTTCTTTTCATGGTTTAACTTGTTTTTTAGCAATATGGGATAAAATGCAGTTGCATCATTTCCTAAGAAAATTCTTAAAATTTGCCTTGCTCCCCCCGGTGTGGATGGGGACAAACACTGAATATTTTTTCAAGTATTATTTGAATAACCGACTAGATTTGCATTATCAGCATATTAAAGTGACACACATAGTACGTATTTACATCAATTGCCTTTTCCGTTCGACACCAAGTAGTGCAGTTTTTCCTTTAATTTTTATTGTTTTTACTTTATGGTAATTTGATAAATTTCAAAAGTTCAAATAATAGTTTGGTAATTCAAAAGTCAATTACACGTTTGTAAAAATTATAAAAAGGTACTTCATATTCAGAAAAATTAAAAATCTTCTCGCGACCCACCAAAAACTGACTGGCGACACACCAGTGGGTCGCGACCCACAGTTTGAGAAACTCTGATCTAGGCTATCCGACAAAACTTGAATAATAGCCTAAATCTATATATTATGTTTTTTTGTATGCTCCAATTTCGTCGAAAATCGTGTATTTCCTCGTTCAAATCAGAGCCCACAATCAACATAATATAGAGATTTAGGCTATTATTCAAGTTTTGTTGGATAGCCTAGATCAGGGGTCGGCAAGTAATTTTACTTGGGGTCCAAATAGTACTTTTGAAAATTTTCATCGAGGTCCGGAGAAAAATAGGTTACAATTTTTTACTTTAAATTTTATCTTTAGATACACACATATTTTTACAAAGATGTAATTTGAGTACCTTATTTAAATTGTTAAAATTATTATTAGAAGTTTTTACATTCAAAATGGGGGTCTGGGGGCTTCCCCCCAGGAAATATTTCGAAATTTGACTCTTTTTGAGGCGTAAAAATGCATATTAATTATTTTCAAAATGTTATGGCGGTCCAGGAAATAACATCACGCGGTCCGGATGCGGACCGCGGTCCGCCAGTTGCCGACCACTGGCCTAGATCATATAGGGTCCATAACTTGAGTGAAGACATTCGTCGTGTGATTAGGGTAGAAATGAGGGGCGAAAAACCAATTTTCGGCCTTCTTGGCTTGCGCGCTCCAATGGATTAACATGGGGACCTTCAGGGCCTTGGCGGCACCTCAAGATATTATTCGAAAATTCTGAAAAAATTCACAGGTACTCTCTGCCACCTTAGACAACTTTTCCGCACTAAGGCATCATCAAAATAAAAAAAAAAGTTTCTTTCGATACACCCTAATGGGCAGTACTGCTGAACCAACGATAGTAAAAGGGTCACGTGATTTTGACAACTTTTGTAACTTTTTTGGACTTATCTAAAGAATATCTACCGATAAAGAATAAAAAAATGTGGTTGTTGTATAGTGTGAACTAGAAACTTTTAAAATCGTTATTCTGGGTTACCTTATATTCTTCAAAATCGGACCATAAAATGTATTGACCTTAGTATCCTTCCTCTACCCCTGAAAATTCTTTGGATTATTCCTAACGCTTTCTTTCTTGAAAGGTCCTTCAGGAAAAGCGGGGTGAACTTTTGGACATCTTCCAGGTGATGATAAGCTTTTAAGGCATTAAGGTTTAAGTCACGAATATTTAAGCTTCAGATAACCTGAGAACATCATTTCTAAATTTGGATGGTTTTCTCTTTGTTGAAGAAAAGGAGATACTGTGTGTCTTTTTAATGTACTCTTGGTTATCTTGGAATTGTGTGAGGATGTAAAATTTAATTTGTTATAACCATTTGTAGTTATACATTTATAATTTGACTAAGGTGGAACAGTTATATTTTTTTGTTGGCGAGGTCTTCTGCACTTCTAAGTCGATATTTTTATTATATTCTTAATACAATCTGTAGAATTTCAGCAGCATAGAAATAATTATAAATTTAATCTTTTTTCTATAAATTTCATTCCTGTTCAACTAACATTGTATTTTTTGTTAAATATCGCGTACATTTTATATTTTTGTATAACTTTTTTCTTAAAGCAATTATTTTAGCTTTATAAATGTCTATGAAAATCATTCAAATATTTGAAAATGTATAGATAGTTGAAACTATACATTCCAGAATTTTGTATTTACGTCGAAGCATTTTGTTGATAGCTATAAAACATCATTAAGAAATTCAGCGGCAGCCATATATTTATTGGGGATTCACGGTTAAGCGGGAGGAAATTCGCCAATCTGGCGATAAGTGTGCCAGCTTTGCCGCCGTCTGGTTTCCATGGTTGTAGTTAGGGATGATGATGCAATACCGACCGCCGCGCCGCGCTAACGTGACGCAGGCGTATTGCTGGATGCTTGAGTGCAATGATGACGATGCAAGCGTTAAACCAATGGGAAGCGAGATACTAGTTGCCGTTTGTTGCATGTCATAATATTATTAACAAGTATATAGTAGAAAGTTAGTGGCAACACTTTGTTTGTTTTGTTATCATTCCTAGTTTGAACACGTTTAGATACGTTGATAGTGGCTGTGTACGAAACACCGTTCCTGAGGTAGGTCGTTCGGCTGATCTTGAGAGCGAGATTCGCGATTGCGACATGCCATACGAGGGCGGTTTAACCCAAATCGATGGGTGTTAAAAATAGATAGGGGGGGTCTCCCCCCACTCATTACCATCAAATTTATTCCCTAAAAGCATTATTTATTTGTTAAAAATGTTTTTTGGCGATTTTGATGATCAAACTTCAAAATCTCATGTTTTGGCGAAATCTCGCCAAGTTGGCGAATTTTCCCCCCGCTTACCAGTAATATCCCTATTTATTGATAAACTATTAGTAACTCACTAAACAGTTTCGTGCTAGTTAGCGTAAAATTCGCCATCACCTCATCTAATTAATGTCCCTCATAAATCTTAAATGATTAGCCTTAAACCCTATTTAAATAAATATTATAATGGATCAAGAACTTACCTGAAATTATAATGGATGGCTATTTTACATTTAATTAATATTACTATAGGTCTTAAATTTTGAATCTATGGATTACAAATACGGAATTGATATCGCTGTTGATTACATATAATAGTTGAAATCATTCCAACATTGAGTTATAGTGTTACACACTAAATCAACTGTTCCAATGGGAGTAATATTCCCTCAATATTTGGTCACCTTTCGTATTCAAACCACCTCCCGGAAATGTCATGACCTCCGTCTTCTCAATACCATCAAACGGGCATATATATAAAAACCCCAGATTCGCGTAAATCAAATAAGCGCGTTTTGCACGGAGACTCCCATTGAATTTCTGCATAATCAGTTTAAAGAGTGCGATCGGGACCGTCCTCAACCGATAAATTGATTACAAAAGCGTATAAATTGCGTTAGAGGATGAATTTTACGGGTCCCGTATCTGTGGTTGTTTGCCTCTCCGTTTCTTCCTGATGGTTTCCGGGCGTTTGTGTGTGTGTTTGTACCCGTGCTGCAGTTTCTTTTCTACAAATCTGGTGCTATTTGGAGCGTTAATTTCGTTATGTTGCTGGTTTTCGGATTTAATGTTTTGTTAAGTGCTTCCATGAATGGCTCTCGCGGAGGGTGTGCGTCAGCGGAATTGAGTGGTGTGTGTGTTTCGTTTCAGATGGGGGAGGGGGAGTTATAAGTGTTTTGTTGCCGGAGGAGAATTCATTTTTCGCGTTGTTTAGCATTTAATGAGGTAAATTTGCTGGAGCTGAAGCTATATAGTAAGAAGATAAACGTCTTCGGAGATATCGTTTAGAGGACATTTAAGTTTGCTTTTGTAGACTGTAATCGAAGCTTCACTTCCAATACCTTTATAAATAAAATTTTAACTGTGATGAAATCCAAATTATACAACAACAATAGTTTTAGCCTTTGACTGGAAAGTAGCTAAAGACACACATCTATTAAAATGCCATCAGTGTAGTTGCTAAGGAAGCTCACTTTACTAAACCAGGGGCCGCGCTAACCATTCGCCAAATGCGAGTAAATCGCGAGAAAAAAGTAATTTTGGCGAAAGTACTGGCGAATACTTTTTCCATTTTAGTGAACTTCCAAAAGTAATCGATAAATTTCAGAACTTAACTTTCGTTTTTAAAGTCGCCCGTGTGCGATTAACACAATCTACTGAACATAATTAAAAAATAATCATAATTTTATGTTATTAAGATTCTCAGGTTCTAATACTCCTTTAATATTTAAATACTCCATTGAAAATTTCGACGATTAAAAAAGATTGCGAAAAAAAGAATTTTGTTTAACAAGCTGCCTCATATTGGAAGGCATGCATTTATTTCTGAGGGAGCATTATTATTATTTGAGTACTTGTTGATAATAAAAAAATAATCGATCTTGAGCTAAAAGCTTGCTGTATAGATTATTATCTTAATGATTTAGAATTTTTTTACATAATTAATGATCCGATTGATTTGGATTTAAAAAGTATCTTTTTAACTGATTTTGAGAATCGAAACCTGTCTAGTAGATAAGCGATAAATATAGCGCCATCTATATGATGGCGCTGTATTTATTAGCTGTTTTATGTAATGAAGCTACGTTAATACCGGTTTTACCCGATATCCGATTACGCCGGCGCCAGCCACGGACTGCCCGCGAACGCTTTAATTTTTGGATGGAGTAACTTAAAAAAATCATGCAATGAGATTTTACTCAAAAAAATATGGCTAATAGCTAATAAATTTGGCTAATAAATTTATGATTTGGCTAATTCACTGGCGAATGTTTTGAAAACCTTAGCGCGGCCCCTGCTAAACTAATGTGTATTTTAAAATTTAAACTAGAATAAGTAAGCCCTTGGGTTTTTATGTATGCCCTTGTATCATCATGTATTTTGATGTTAATGTATGCCTAATTTTATTTCCTGCAATTTAATAGAATCTTTGGTACTAAAAGAGGAAGTGTTTCTTTCTTTAGATAATAATCTTAATTTCATTTTCTCTGTAAGTAATATTCGAGCAATGAATACCTTGATATGCAATCTGCAAATGATAACTCTTCCCTTTCCCTTTATCTACTCAAAGTAATCCAAAGATTTGAAAGGAAAAAAGAGAAAACAAAAAAAGAAACCTTTTAATGTAGTTGTTTCATCAGCTTAAACACCATTTTCCTAGACACCTCTCAAACCGTTCAAAAACCAGAGCATAAACAAAATAATAAAAAAAAATAATCGCCGTGTAGCCATTGTTCCATTTGACGTCCTTCACCATCGAACGCCCTCTCCAAAGCCATCGTTGTTTCGGGAGCGTCAATCCGTGGAATATCTTTTTTAACCCCTACTCTCCCCTTTTTTTTACCTCCTCTTCCCTATTGTGTGTGGAGCAAAAATTGATCGCCTTTTTAATGAAGCAGAGGAGATGCCCAAGCTCATTATCGTAATTACTGGTGTTGCATTCTTCTATATCTTCGCGCGGTTTTAAAAGCTTTCTCTTTCTCTCTCTTTTTCCGAAATATGTTGTGCTTTGCCAGCAAATGGTACTTGTTAACTACCTTTATCTTGTTCCTGCATACCAACTAGGGCTTGCTTATTTTGTTGAGCTTTCTTTTGGCTTGTGGGGATGGAATAGTTTCGTGGGCTTTTTGTTCCGCTTTTTAAAAATTTGTTTTGGGGGAATATGGATTTTGAAGGTTACTCCTTAGGCTTTAAAATGGTAGTTTCAGACTGCTTTTCCTCACCCTTGCTTTTGATGATAAAAATATTATGATTAAATAAAAAAAACTTGGTTATTGCTTTTGGTATTATGTTTAAGGTTGAGACTTCCAACACTTAACAATAGTAGACTAACTTCCTTCCTATTTACTGAGAATGAGTGTAATTTAAAATTTTAAAAGCTTCTTAAATGTTATTATTCTGCCATATGGTAGACGTAAAGCAGTTTTTTCCAACGTGGGTTGCACGCCCCACCGGAGGGCAATTTGGAAATTTTCAACCAAAGTGCCCCCCAGGTGGGGCCAATTCAAAGGGAAAATTAAAAAAAACTTTTTAAAAAGAAGTTTATCAAAATCTGATCCTATTATCCAATCTGAGAATGTATATCTGAAATCTGGACCAGTATGTATCAAAACAAAGTTGAAACCATTTTTTTAGAGTCTAATTTCCAAACCTTTTCTGGGGGATGAGATGACCCAAGATCTTTGTTTTTAGAATGCGTATTATTTGAAACTTTTTTACATTAGGTTTACCAAAACGCAAATCTCACCTAAAAATTTATATCTTAAATTTTCCAACAAGGGGTACCAAACTAGTTAAAAACCAGCTTCCTAGAGTCAAATTTCCGAAAATTTGCTGGGGGAGGACCCCCAGACCTTCCTTGGTACTTAGATATTTAATTACTCATATCTTGATTTAGTTCTTGGCATGCAAATTCTACCTAAAAATGTTCTGAAAAGCTTCATTAGACTTATTAAATATACATAGGAGGGAGGGGCTAAGATATAATTTTGGCTCCTTCACAAAATATATTTCTATATATTATATGCCACTGAGACCGAGGGGGAATGGAAAATTTAGAAAGGCTTTGGTGGGCATGGACCGAAAAAGGTTGGGAAACACTGGCCTAAAGGAAATTATTAAATGTAAAAAAATATAAGATTAATGTAATTTGTGTATGATAAGTTTCGTGGTCTTTTTGTCCCGCTCTTTTTAAATTGGTTTTGGGGGATTATTCGTTTTATATAAAGATGTAAGTAATGTGTTGTTAATGTAAAAAATATGACCAAGTTTAACTGAATCATGGTATTCTTATCAGCAACAGTAATACCTACAAGACAATCTTTAAAACAACAATTTGTATGTCCTCATGTAAGTTGTTTTTAACACACAATTAGAAATACGATGTTTAATTGTCTTAATGTACTTTCTTTTTTATTCTTTAAAGTTTATACAAATTTTTATTTTTTTATTTCTAGGTTATCTCACTCTAGTAAATCAAAAGATGGCTGCCATCCTGAAGGACACAATGAAAAGAACCCTGATGAAGGTGAGATGTCCTTTTCTATTCCACTAATAAAAAAGCACTGGTTTTACCTGTAAGATAGCAATAGTAACAATAATGGTTTCACCTTTGTGTGATTAAAATTATCATTTATGATTGCTTTCAAGTTTTACCAAATATAAATATAATAACTCCCTTCTTGTGCGTTAATGAATACTGTGTGAGTGAAAAATTATGTTAAATCTTCAGGTGGGTTGTAGAGTTCTCCGTAAACTTATCTGCAACACCGGTTACAATCGTAATCTAGGCACAGACTGATAAGATTTCCAAGCTCTAACTCAGTATTCATTGGCTTCTGATACGAGCTCCATGTGTATCTCATTGTTTGTGATGGTGGGGAATCTCACCTGACTGCAAAGGCACACATAATGGGATTTCGATCTCAGCATTTGAAATAGGGGCAGAGCGCGTGTTCGCTTGAGTGTGTAGTGTATTCGTCGTCCTTTGGATACATATCTTTAGTGAGAACGATGACCATGAGCGAAGAAGTTAAAGGTAATTAGATTTTTCCACTGTTAGTAGAGTCGCTTATGTCATGTTAAAAAATGTTTTGCAGGAGCTTAGTGAGTGGTATCATTCGATTCATAATGACGTCTTACATAATTAACGTGGTACCGGGTGTTTTTGCCGAACTCTGTGCAGGGGGCATAAGTAATGTTGTGTATGACGTCATGAATGCAAGAGGGCCGCTTCAGGAAAAATGTTGTAAACGGCGATCTCGATAAGTTATCTGAATTATTTTTGAACAAAATTATCATAAATATATAGATTTATTGAATAGCTACCAAAAAATTATTTTTACCAAAAATACTGTATTTAGACTTGTAATTCTTTACATAGGTGCTATTATCAAACTGAATGCAATGTGAATATATGTTCATAATTTAAAAACCAATTATGGAAGTTTCATTGTTGATCACAAAAGGCGGATATGACGTCATAAATGCAAGATGACTACCACATTAAATCAAAATTTCGAGTTTTTTTTTCCTCCAAATTTTTTAAATTGTGAATTATTGCACTTTAATGGAAGTAATAAAGATTATTAGATCAAGTGAATGTGGAAGGAATGACACTTTACGGTTAGATAGAATATTTTAACTTCTATCTCCCTCCCCTATTATTATCTAGCTAGCTAAATCTAGAGCTCGCCATATTTGCTTTAAATCAATCAACCGGTGGGGCTTGCAGTGTAGCTCAAGGAATAACAATTCCTCATTAAAACAAAAGTTCTCATTTCTGTCGCAGCTTATAAAAGTGCGAAGTAAATTCAAGAAATCCCTCTAGCTCATTGCATCAGGCTTATTGCCCATACCCCCCCCCCGAAAAAAAGAAGCTTATCAAAGACGCATCGACTCTTCTAGTGCGTGTTCTAAAAGGATTTAACGTGCCAGAAAAAGACGAAAAAGAGATAGAGAGAGAAAAAAAACTTTCATCAGAGAAAGATAAACTCATTAGGTGAAAGTATCTCTGAGTACTTTTCGGCGGTTTTTCCCCCTCTCCATAACCGATTCAGCCCGAAAGAAGTTGGTATTTATCAAAAGTATCGATTAGTTATTAACCCCTCTAACCATTGTGTGCACTATTTTTAGCCCTCTTTGAACTACTGAAAGGAGAAGGCGAGAAATCCCTTCCAGGCTCTCGGCATTGTTGCTTCTTGCCTTGGCGCAGATTTCTTCTTCTGGTGCCTCTGCATTGTTAGTGCAGTGTCTCTTGTCTTTTTTCCCTCTTTTCCTTTGATCCAGAGGGTCGTCGTCGTCTTTTCTTTTCGACGTCTGTCAGTCCTCTGCGAGTCGCTTCTCTGTTTGCTTGTTAAGGGAGAAGCCAAGGGAAGGACCTTTTTCGTTGAAAGGAATGTTGATGCTTGAGTCGGGTTTTTTTCGCACGGTGACGATTTTTGTAGTCACTCTTTGTGTTGGTTTCTTCACGGGGTTAGGCTGCTGGAAGTTGGGGAAACGAGGCTTGTTTTATTTTGTAAGTTCCACTGTTATGCTCTACTGGAGTATAGGGAGGAATTTCTTAGTATGTGTGGAAAGGGCAGGTCAATGTAATGCTTATCACAGTTTCTTTTTTTGTGTGTAAATTTACGTTTTATAATAAACTTTAGGAAATGGAAATGCTTTATCGCATCCAAACCGACTTGGAGGTGTAGACTGGACTGACAGGAGCTTACCTCCCCTGTTACTTACCGCTCTCTTAAGTTTTTAAATTATTTCTATTAATTACAATTTTTGGCTTCCCATCAAAATTTTTCTGTTTTCTTTCTTTCTGTTTCAATGATTGAAATTAATGTTCGCAGTTGTTTGATATCACACAGAAATCGATCATTTTTTTAAAATTGGATGGATCAATCATTAATGGATTTTGATGTCTAATCTTTTTTCTTTTAAACTATTCCCAAAGCTTGTTTAGAAAAGCGTGGAAAAGCATTATCATCTCTCTCTGCTGTCTATTTTATTTTCCCGATTTTATCAGCACTATCACCACAAGAAACGATGATGACATTGATTGGATTCTTTTTTATCATCTTTAATAACACAGTCTACCGTAACCGTCAAGATAAATTTTAAGCATTTTCGACCAAATCTTTCTCATTGTAACTTTTGAACCTAAGATGAAGACAAATATAAATTTTCCTTTTTTCCTTGAAAATCTCAACAGTAAGTTGAGCATAACCACCTATTGGATGGCATTTTTTTCTTCTCGAAATAAATCTATACTCTAAATCTCAACAAAAATATGGCATTCCACCCAAAGTCCTCTCGGGAGGGCTCTGAAAGATTTGCGAACGAAGCGACTGACGCGCTTAATCTGGGCGGCTCACGTCTTCCGAAATCCAGTAAGCTCCAGTATTTCTCCATCGAAAGTAAGCTGATCTCGGCCAATTAGTTTCGGCCGTGTATGAAGCAAATATATCTCCCGGTTTTTTTTCTTTTGGAGCTCGTACCTACCCCCTTTCTGTTTGATACTACTAATACCGGTATTTGTTATTTAGCTAGTATCCAGCAGTAGGGACTGTTTTAATGTCAACAACATGTTATAAATTGGGCTTTTTATATCGAGCTGCAAGAATGGAAAGGGTCAATGCGACCCATTCCACGAAGTAATTTAAAAAAAGAAAAAACCATGTTATAAATACAAAAGTGCTAGTGTATTTTTCCTCATTGGTTTGAACCTTAGTTAGACCCTTTGGTTAGAGTCGAGCTCCCTCAATTTTTCCACCTATCTACTTAATATTTTTAGCTTTTCGTTCAATATTTGTGAAGGCAAAGTTTCAAAAGTGTAGTACTACTGATTTGGCAGCATATTTCCCAATCCATCAAAATTCCCCCTTAAGCTCTACAAGTTTTTCGGCATTTAATTATTTTCCACCTGTAATAACTGTCTACTTCTGGGAATTATCGTTCCAAAAGAACAAAAATCCACTCAGTTTGTGATTGATCAATGTTCTGAGTAGATTTTGTTAATAACGTTCATGCTTTTTCAACTACTAAATTTAAAGTAGCTAGTAAAGTTTTTTAAAAGAAGAATATTGAATATATCGGAATTCTTATAAGAAAATCATTTCTATATAATTTCGCAAATTGCTTTAGAACTCTGTAATGCTAGTATATATGTTGAAGAAAACGTGAAGTATTATGAGATAGGGGAGAGTGTTGTACCTTCGGACAAAAATCACGTTTGTATTTTTCTAAGACAGGTAAAACCATTTGACCATTTAATGTGCCCTACCTATAGTCCTCACCTTTGTGAGTAGGGGGATATTTATTAGATAAAATCTTGAAAGTTGGATTTTTAATCATTTTTAATAACTAGAAGAAATTTGTGTCCAAAGGTACAGCAGGTTGTTGTACCTTGGGACAGACTCAGTTGTACTTGTGGATACCCTTAAAGAGGGAAGTTATAGTTGAAAAGGCTAAAAAGGTAAATTTTTATTAATGCATTACCTTTTAATAAACTATTTCAAGCATTGTTAAAATTGGAAATAAATTTTTAAAGCAATGTAGTTTTTGATTGTAAATGATCATTAAAACGATGTTGATTGATAAGAGTCTTGATTTTTTACCAAAAATACATAAATCACACAAGATTTTCAGATCGAAATTTAAGGTTATAGTTTCATCAATCATGCTGATTGATCTGATCACTTAACTGATCCAAAAAGACCACACAATTCGATAGACAGTCACTTAGTTGTGCAAGCATTTGGTGGTAATAACTTTCGCAAATCTTCTTCAGTGGAAATTTTTTTCCACCGGTTTTCTGTAATTATCATACTTAAATGCGATAGGGTGCGTAAGATTTTACACCATATTTTACATTAAATGCAAAAAAGAATCAAAAATTTAAAAAAATGGTTTAGATTACAAAACATTTGTTTGTTATCCAAAAATCACTTTTTCCCCCGAATTTCAAAATGCGTTGGCCGAAGGTACAACACTCTCCCCTATTGTTTTTCAGCCGCATTTCTATACATGTCTCAGAAGATTTAGGCATTAAACAGATCTTGAATGGGTACATAACTCTTATTTTCAACTATGAGAAACCCTTACTCATAATTCTAATCTTACTTTATTCATCGAATTGCAACATTCCATGTATACCAAAAATAATTCTACCTGTTTCAATCTATGCTACATTTCCTGTTTTAAACGGCCCGTAACGAACGTTACATAAAACTTATCTCCTCTGCCTATACTGTTTTTCCTTTGGAAAAATGAATCAATCCCCTCCTAGCTCTTAAATCGCATCACTTGTCCAGCCCGAGCAGTAGTACAACATTCCTCTTTTCCTAAATCAAAGAACGCAGTTCGCAGATGTAATTCCGGGGCATAAATATGTTCCTCGACATTATACACATTGCTCCTCGTCCAATCTCGCGAATCCCATTATACGATTCTCGCACCGACCATGCATCATCAGTCGAAACGAATTGCTTGCGAGAGAAATTTCCAGCGCTTCAGGGATCCATCCTCCCTTTCCTTTATCTGCAACGTAGAGCCATTATAGAAAGAGAGCGCATTGGTATGGCAATCCTTGTGGTGAATGGCGGGAAGACGTCTGTAATAATGTTAAGTCTCGTTGACGGGTGGAGTAGAAAAATCGCTCTCTGTCTCAAAAAAATTGGGAGAAACAGTTTCCACATTTAAGTTGGGCATTGCATTGGGCTATCTTTCTCGGTTGTGACGAGCGAAATTTTCGTGCAAATAACCGGTTAATAATAAGGTGTTAATGTACTATTTTTGTTCGATTAGATCAATTATTCTGGTAATTCTAGCGAAATTTTCGTGCAAATAACCGGTTAATAATAAGGTGTTATTGTACTTCTTTTGTTCGATTAGATCAATTATTCTGGTTCGTTGAAACCATGTGCGGATTTAAAGGGATCATGGGTATATTGGATCATCACACAAATACACCCTTATTTTCAAACACTTCATTATTTTTGTTTCCAAATAAGTAATCAGGAACAGCATGTGCCCCTCCAAAATCTAGCTCCTTCAGTGGCTTCCTCCTAAATATTTACCTTCGGTTTAAACTGGTGCTTATGGGAGAAAAATCGTTTATTAGTTTGAAAATTCGGATGGCAAAGGTTTGGCATACAAGTTTGTCTCATGATGCTGGACGGTATATGAGATGATCGGGCCATTCTCTCGCGGCAATGGGAGCTGATATTCATAAGCGCAGCCTCGTATATAATGCTTCCATGCATGGGGCACTTCCTTTTCCTTGCTGTGTGTGTGGTGTAATGGGCGCTGTTTTGCTCAGGTTTGTGAGGGGGCACCTCTCCCCTCCCCCTATGGCACTATCGCTCAAAAATAAATTCCGTGTTTTTTTTAAACCAGAAAAGCGCCGTTATGAATGGGGCCGTGTCGATGAGATTAAATCTCTCTTAACGTTATTTGACGGAGATGAATCTCTCTTGTCTTTTTTTTCTCTTCTCACATCTTTTCGGGGGGTTTTATTATTAGGACTTGAAAAGAAAGGAAAAAATTGTTTCGTGCCGATGGTTTTCATTTGGTGCCTGGGATCGTAAGATAGAAGTTTCGTGTGTTCTCTGAAAATTGAAATGTTCGAGGTATGGTGGAAGGGTTGGAAAGGCTTTTCTGAGTAGAGATGTTCCGCGCATAATATCCTCTTCCAGATTGACATTATTGCTGCGATAAATCTTTTAATTGGTTGAAACAAGGGTATCTGGGAGATGCAGGGCCATGTAAAAGCATCAAAAAAACCCTGGGTGCCAGATTTGTGTTAGAAAATTATCAACCCTGTGAATAAATTCAAATTTGTTTATATTAATTTAAAACCAAGGGCGACGTAGTTTTGAATAAAATGGGATATTCTTTATATTATTTCATTGTGTAATAAATTTTGATGCCACATTTGAAATTATATACAAATACAAATTAAGTCGACCAACTACAGGCAAGCGCCCAACAAGATTGGTCCGGTCCATTTAACCCAAACCACCCGATTCTCAGTATCTGTCAATTTTATTCTTGAACTCGTTTACCCCACTTGAGTTGATAATAGTTTCAGGTAACCCATTCCATCTGTCCACTACCCTGTTAAAAAAAATAATACTTCCTACAATCCCGATTTAAATTTGCCTTGTTCAATTTAAATCTGTGACCCCTCGTTCTATCACCCGTTTTGAAATCCAGTCCCTCTGTGTCCCCTTGTTTTTATCATTTTGAGAAGTTGAATTAAATCTCCTCTAATCCTTTATGAAAAAATAATGATTTTTTTTACTAAATGCAGGTTTAATATGATTTGAAACTGAAGAGTAATTATTATTAGATAACGTAAAAGACGTAAAGGATCTGCACGCTAATAATTTTCCAACAGTGTTTATGTTTAACCCTCTACTGACCATGGTAGCGAATATGCTTCAGTTCAAATTCAGCATTAATTTTCAGCATAAAGCAGCAATTTTTGGCATGTTTTAAAGTTATTGCAGCAATGATTGCACCTTCAGGTGCTATAAAAATTTTAGATTCAGTACCCAGTTAAAAAATTTTGAAATGGAAATTAAAAGAAAATTTAGCATTTTTGTGTGTTATTTGGTCCCAAACTACATGAATAAGGCAAAAAAATAAATTTTTTCCATAGTTATTTCTTGTAGTGGGCGTAAGAGGGTCTAGACGGGTATGTAAAGGATTATATTAAGGAAAGTGAGGTGTACGGCATGCACTATAAAAGGGAACAAAAATTTGGAAATCAACAAATTATACCTGTATGAGGTTTGAAAACGGTCTTAGGTAGTTTGTTTGGAAGTTTTTGCGTTTAAATGATAGGCATCAATGGTAAATATGTATTCTTACAATTTTATAGAAACATGAACGTGTTTAGTTATCTATTGTACCCAATCGTGTCTCTATTCTACCAAAATTTAACGGTATGTGATGCCATAACCCCGGCAGAATCGGTGCCCAAATTTATCGCGTTGTTAGGTGCCTTAGTTTGAATGACTCGGGTCGACTGCGGGGTGATTTGCAAAACGTTTAATTGTATTGAGCCCTATAAATCTGAGTGTTAGAATCAATGGTGCAGAAATGTGTTGGGGCTCTAAGGATCATCGGGAGTAACTCAAAGTGCTCTAGTTAGTGACGGCTGGAATCTGGAATCGTTAGGTCTTTAATGAAGAGTAAATCGATACTATTCATAGGCAACCTGAATAGTAAGCTGAAATGGGTCAAATTTTAAGGATTTTCTTGTGTGTTTTTGCTTATGCATGGTTTAAATACTTTTGCCATCATTAAATTATCTTAATTGCATAACTGCCATCCCCTTCTTTATTTTTGTGTCCTTTTTTTTTTCTCCCCTCTTCTAAGAAAAGGTTTAGTTTTAAGATTTTTGTTACTAATCAAAAATGAACCTATTTCTCTCCTTTCTTCTTATGTTTCTGGGAATGTAGTTATCTAAATTTAGTTACAAGTTTTAAAAACATAGCCACACATTTATTTTATTCTCGTACTCAGTTCGAAGTCGGAGAAGTGGCAAATTACTGGACTTATTAGGTTCTAAAAAAGAATCATAGAATTTAACTCCTGCGATTTTGTGGCATTCTATAGTCGAATATGTATTATATTCTTGAAGCATAACATTTTGTGTTTTACTAGAATATGGGGGTTATCTTCAGAAGGAGTTGTCGCATACTTTTTAAAAAAGTTAAGTGAATATTTTTCAGCTATGCAACACCCATTTGATTTGATAACCACGAGAACATAACTCAATATGTTTTTCTTTCAACTCCAAAACTTGTCCCAACAAATTTGTACTCCATTGATTCATCAACCTGTACGATTGATCACCAGGTTGTCCTGGCCCTTTATACCACTGTCAAAACCTTCGGGCTGCTGATAGAATTACTGCGAATTAAAGCTTGAAAAGTGTGTATTCGAATTATATGTCGTACAGGTCGTTATTAACGTCGTCGTTCCCCTCTCCCTCGAAGTGGTATTTGTGCCCCGCCGAATTTTCCCGGCATTAATTGAATTAAGGTGAGTTGAATCGGAAAGGGATGTATAGGGGGAGCTTGGACCATGTGTGCTTGATGGAGGAAGTTAGGATTACACGGTTTGAAGTTTCATGTACCTATATGTCTGGTATGAGGTTTGGTTGTGGATGGTAGTGTGTGATGATGTGGTTTGATTTTAAATTCTTAATGTCTAGACCTGTCTGGGAGATTTCAAGTTAGTAATTAGGCAAGTTATGTCGTGCATTTTGTTTTTAGTTCAGGCGAGACTTGTAAAAATAAGGGTGCTGTAAAAAGTGCTTTAAAAGTAAAGGAGACTGGTGATGGTTCAATATATTGAGATTTTTTAATAAAATATGCTTCTGAGAGGTCTAGAAGTGGACGTAAATTACATTATTATGAAAAACCAGTCGTTAAGCAAATTTCCGAGCAAGAAAAGGTGTCACAAATATTTTGTATGAGGGCAATTCCACGGGTAACTGACTGACATTTTTTAAGAAAAACGCTTAGTATTTTCTTATTTTCTTCCCAAAAATAAATGATAAAAAATACTTTCCCCCAGTTTATTGCTTTATTGTTAGCTTAATATAATGGAACAATTAAATTTTCAAAATATGTTTTTATTTATTTTTGAAAAAATATAAACCACATGGTAACTGAAACAATAAACAGGGATAAACTATTTTTTATCATTTATTCTTGGGAAGAAAATTACAAAATACTAGGCGTTTTTCTTGGAAAATGTCAGTCAGTTACCCGTGGAATTGCCCATAAAACTAACTTAATATCAGATTATTTTTTTGCTGAATCTTTTGAAATATAACTTTTGCAAAAAAATTTTTCATTAAAATGAAACAACATCCCTGTTAATTGTTTTGATTTTATTTAACCCCTTGAGCATTCTATTCTAGTGTAATGTTTATTATTTTTGTTTGAACCTTCCTTCATTGCATATACTACGTGGTTAGATTAGACTTGATCAGGTTGATCTCCCCTGAACCTTTGTCCAAAGATTTGTTTTGTTTTTCGGAGTTCCATCCTGTGAATATCGGAAGAATAAGAGCCTTGGAAAAGTTTTTAATACTAGTTAACTTCATAAAATCTTAACCCTACAATGCATAATTTTTTAAATTCACTTGAAAATCATTTATGTGTCTTACAATGATCCATGACCTTTCGGCTTCTTTGTTCTATTTATATAACTTATGACTGTGTTTTGCAAACTTGCTTTTCTTCATACACATTGTTTGTCGTAACGCTTTGCCCTTTGTTCTAGAAGACTGTGATACAGACCAAGAAACGGACAGGCTGCTCGGAGCCCAAAGGACGGACGACAAGGGCTTTTACGATGACAAGGTAAGTGGACCATTATTTGCCGTTTTAATGCGCGTATGATGGCTTATCAAATAAACGTCCAGCTTTATCATCTCAATGTAGGATTTGTTGTGTGGTAGAATGTGGCTTGTTGATAGCTATTATCGTGTTTGTGTGTGTGTGGATGGCAGTTTATCACCATCTGTGTTACGCTGAAACATTAGATTGTTTATGAATAACTGTTGATTGGAAATTACTCTCGTGTTTAGAATTATTTTCAATAATATTTCATAGGTTTGTGTAAACTTGGGTGATTGAAACGATACGGCATTTTCAAATTAGAGACCATAGGTTGGAAAAACCTTTCTTTATTACGTAGGTTATTTGACGTTTATGCGCTTTGTTCGCAGTCGGGGCACGAAAACCGCCTTTTCTAACTCTTAACTCTTGACGTCTTTGCTGCTATTGTAAATATAATTTCTTCGATCGCAAAGATAAAAGTTAAGCTCAAATTATTTAAACTTATATTTTAATATTGGCTGATATAGGTAGCAACTTTTATTCTTGTCAAATATGAATAACAGTTACTTACTCGATGTTTCAATTTAGAACTTTAAAAACTTATTTAAAGAACAATAATTAAATATTTAAACAGTTAATATGGTTTGCTTACTTCCCAAACGTTATTTATAGGAAAAACACGAACCAAATGGTTGATAGAAAAAAGTAAATGTATGCATTAAAAAGCGATCTTTATCTAATTTTTCCGTTGTTTTTCTTTTCTGAGTAAAATTTATATTATGTTCTCCCAATTTAATTTAGGTACCTTACTCATTTTCGCCAAATTTTAACTTAACCTGGAGGAATAAAGTTTTAATATTTTGTTAATCTTTTTTTTTCTTTTATGAATACTTCTCTATTTTCAACAATTCTTGGTTTTCAACGCAATAAAAGGAATGAAACTTCATATAAGAGCATCATATTGACCCTAAAGTTGTCTTTAAAAGTTCTTTAACCATATACTCAACAAAGTATAAGAATATGTCGAGTCGTGTTATATAAACTTTCCATCCATGGCAGTTTTCGTTACCTTATTCAATGCTCTTTAACTTGTATTTGAAAGGATTGTCCCAAAGCCTGCTCAAATCCCTTTCACGAGCTTCTAAAAATACCGAATAAAAACTTCGCGACTTCAATTATGGTTTTAAGTTCCTCCCTTTCGAAAAGAACTGAATCGGGAACCACTCTTCTCTATTTTCATTTCCAGAATTATGAAACAATTCACCCTCCTGAGACTTATCTCCTCAACCGAGAGAAAGAGACATCCCTAGGCAAATCAAGGGGGAGGTTATCTGGGAAAAAAACTTGCTTCCATCTATCCCTCCTGCATAACCGCATTGCGGGTGTTAACATTCATATCCCTCTCTCCGGTTTTGCCGCCGCTTTTGGCACATAACCCCCGCGATTTCCATTTCGGGAGAAATTGGATAAGGTCGAAACCTTTTCTTCCACAGATAGAGAGAGAAAGCGTTTTTTGTTGCTGTCGTTATTCAATTGTTTTTAATGTCTCGCGCGCGTAGGTGAAATGTTTCGCTGCTGTCGAGGATAGAAAAATGAATCATTTGCATGTATCGATCACTCTGTGGCTTGTGTCGAATTACTCGGGGGATGGCTTTTTTAGTTATTGTTTCGTGGCATCAATAAGCATATTTTAAAGTACCGTGGTTTCGCTTGTAGGTTGGATTTTGTGGGGGATTTGAGGTGGAACCCGATTTTTTCCGAGGGCACGGGTAAGGTGAGGACCTCGCGAGAATTTGATATTGTGTTCGGGTATAGTGTTGCTGATGGATTTGTTCTCCCCTGCTGCTTTTTGTGTAATTTGTTTAGGTTCGGGTTTGTTCATGGGCGAATGCGGCTTGTAAATTCGTTTTGAAAGTGTGGCAGATCAAATTTCTCGAACAGAATCTGGTTTTTACATAAAAAGAAGTCAAGCCAGCTGCATGGAAAAGTTACAGTTTTCGAATTGTAACTTCCACCGTTTTGAAAATCTGGGACATAAGTAACATAAGGGGCTCTTGTATTTCGTCTTTTTTTTCTTGTTTTTGCTTAAAACGTGCTTCTCACTTTTGCATGGTAAAATACTCTCCAAGCTAAAGAATTTTTTTTGAAACGTTGTATTTAAAGCTCGTTCGTGATCTTTGTTTTCAAGTTAAGTCTATCAAAGTATCATATTGAAAAGATAAAAGTTAAAGAAACACAACTCTTCATTTTTACTCTAAATTTACAATATGTTTCTTTCTATTTAAATTAAATCCATATAATTACATCCTTATATTAGGTTCCTTGAGGACATTCTTCAACTACCTACATAATATATTTTAAGAATTGGAGTTTTTTCTCTCCCTTGTGTGTTTATAAGTTTCTTAGATAAACCCCCTCTCCTAAATTAATCAATAAATAACAAGAATTGTTAATGACTTTCTCATTAATGAAGACGTATATCTTATCGTAGACTATAAATTACCTCACCCGCTTATTAATATTGCTTGACCCCGCCTAAATCTTTGCATTGTGGCTAACTTGTTGAATGCCCTCTCAAGCTTTGTTGATAAATATTTTTTCCTTGGACTTTCTCCCTTCGGGTACCGAAAAACAAAGGACCCGGCCCATAAATTATTTTAATTCCCCACTTTAAAGAAAAATGACGAAGCGAGTTATGCCATAAATCAAGTTAAACGCAGCGGCCGATATGGTAGCGCAACATCTGCTGAAACGCACGAAATTATGCACCCTCCGTTTTTTAATGGTTTCTTGAATTATTTACGACCAAGTTTCTTCTTCTTTGGACTTTTTCTAATGCTTCCCTTGGAACAAAGGGATGCCATTATTTATGATTGGTGCATCTCTCGGGTGCTAAGAGTGGTGTTTCATTATATTCCAGTTAAGGGAATTTATCGTTTCGCCTCATATATTTTGTGTTTGGATTGAATGCAGCTCCTTATGATTTTGTTTTTATTGAGGGACATTGCTTAGGGCACTTTGGTGTTGAAAGTAGTTTTTGAGCAGTAAACAGTGTTTTCCACTTCTGTGTGAGAGGCGTGAGAGGTTATTTTAACAACCGAATAAAAGGCCGAAAATATTTTTCAGATATTTGTATTTGATGAATACCAACTAATAAACTGCCTTTTCTTTTTCTTCAGCTACTTGAATTAAATGCCTAAAATAGGAGAAAAAAAACTACCTTTCTAATACAGTCGAGTCCGCTTAATGTGATCGCAATTGTCAGAGACTAAACTGATAACATTATCCGATCGATAACAATAAACGATCTCATATCAAAAAGCAGCAAACAGTGTAACTAGAATGTTTGCTTTAAAATCAAAAACATGTAATCGTAATAAATGTATTCAAAACTTTTACACTAGGTAAAATTTTAAGGGGTAAATATAAGAGTAGTTCAATTAATAAAAGTAAAATAATTGTTTACTTTGTATTTTTATTTGTATAGAAAGGTATCTTTTTTCCACTCCATTATATCCTTCCACTCTAATGACCACCTATTTATAACAATCTGAATTCCAGTGAACAAGGGAAAGTTTAAATATCTTATCAGACATCTGCAACTGCAAAGCTTCGATCTTGGGGTTTTCTTTAACCAATCAGAAGCATGAATTCGGACCCCCATAAAACTATTTTCTTTCAATATATGCGGAATGTTCTTTTTCTTACTCATACTGAGTTTCAGAAAAAAGAAGCGCCAGATGCTCTCATGGGGTCATGGGGCAGATGTTTACTTGTATAAAATAAGTAAAAAAAATATTTTTTAAAAAACGCTTTTATTGAAGTGTTCTAAAAGGTCAAAAATAATTTTTTCGGTTTCACAAATAATTTATTGGGAAGTAGAAAATAACTTTTTGGTAAGTAAAAAAACTGATTTTCTAATCACTAAAAATAAAAGCGTGGGCGCTAGTAATTTTTAATATTTTTTAAATTTAAATTTTTTTTACAGGACAGTGACACTAACATCCCTGCCAAACGGGTATTTGAACCCCAGACGTATGGCTTTGCAGTCAGATGCTCTAACCACTAGGATATTACATCGGCGATTATGTATAATTTTACATAAATAAAAATACCCAATAGACCATAGAATAAAGTGAATCCATCCCACCCAAACCTCATGAATGAGAAATTTGTAAATTTAACGTCATAGAACATAGAATAAAGAAGTTAATAAATAGTGAATTAAGAATTATTAGCGCCCACGCTTTTATTTTTAGTGATTAGAAAATCAGTTTTTTTTACTTACCAAAAAGTTATTTTCTACTTCCCAATAAATTATTTGTGAAACCGAAAAAATTATTTTTGACCTTTTAGAACACTTCAATAAAAGCGTTTTTTAAAAAATATTTTTTTTACTTATTTTATTTTCTACTTTTTAGCCATGGTATTTTTTAACAAAAACTCACAAGAAAAAATGTATTTATTTCAACCACTAGGGGATTTGCCCCCTGCTCGCTATCGCTGACCAACCCCCGGAACTGCTTCGCAGTTCTTTGAATCGCGATCTTAGCGAGCAGAGCTCGCTTGTTTCATCTCAACTATCCAGTACAACCTGGAACTTGTCTGCTTATAGTCTGTTCATTTAGAATAAGCGCCTGAAACAGGATCAAAAATGCTCAATAATGCTTAATAACGCTCATCAGACAACTTCAGTGACCGATTTTTTACAGTATTTTAACTACTTCTGCTTAGGCTGCCTTGTCATTGCAGAAGAAAATTTTTTCGACGATAATAAGAATAATAGCTGCTTCTAATACATTACGTCTCAGGCGCTAATTCTAAATGAACAGAGTATAGTTAATGATCATTTAATATCGAAACTTTTTATCTCAAACTTTTCAATAATTAAATTCGGATCATTACAACAAAAATATCAAAATAAAACTCTTACTGAAATATTCCTTTTTAAATTATCAATAATTTAATGGATAGGGGGCTACCTCTCCCTGCTCGCTTACGCTCACCAACCCCCGTAACTGCTATGCAGCTCTTTACAGATCGCGAAGCTATCTGTAATATCTGAAATCGATCTTTAGCAGAGTAAAACCAATTTATCGAAAATCCTCTACCTTTCATCGGCATAAATAGCACTCAAAAAAGCTTAATTATTTATTTCTCTAGTAGTTCAAAAAATATCGAAGTACATATCTTTAAAAGATTGTTAACCAAGTCTATACTATATCTCTAGCAAACTTAGAGCAAAAATGTGCTCCTCAAAACTTTTAAATTTAAATATCCGTGCTCGCGACAATCTAGTGAACAGGCAAATATAAAATTTAAAAGCATTAAACAGGTCTGATAAAGACCTACTAAAACTATGAAAAAAATGAAACTTTGATGCTTAATAATTCCAAAACTAATTAGAATTTTTTAAAGAATTAAACGCCAATCTCTTTCTTCAAAATAAGAATATAAGTGTTTACAAATTAAATTGATACCGTGATTAGTTTTCATTTTAGATAGAAAAAACCGAAAAAGTGTCAAAAATTTCGAAAATTAAAAAATTAATTACTCTAAACCAAATTCGAAATTCGAAAAAAGGGTGACGTAGTGCACATCTTCATACTTCAGAGTATTAGGCTGCAAAAAATCATAGTTATGCTGCTAATAGATTTCGCTGAACTGGATTACGCGGCGAAAAAAGAAAAACTTCAACTTTGACCTTAAAAATACCCCAGTATTAATTATCACATCAGTTAGCTTTTTGTTCGAGAATGTGCCCCAAATATTCCTCTACAAACGTTTCAAATTTCATAAATTTCTATCAAGTAGTTTTTGCGATATGAGAGTTCAAAGAGTTGAAAAATTAAATTTTCTGAAACAGCGGCAGCGGCGGCGGTGACAGTAACTTTTTTTTAATATAGAGAGATATTTAATGTTATAGTACGGGAGCTGGCGTTAAATTTCAAGAATTCATCTGCTCGTACACGATTTTAGTATGACAGGATAGTGTTAGTGGTACTGATCATGGAATCGAGCGTCAGCTACTCAGGTAGCGGTGGGTTGAGCGCTGGGAGGGGGTCAAAGGTACAAAAAAAGAAAAATAAATTCATCTGCTCGTGTATGAAACTTGGTGGAGATGGTAGTTTCGACCTTCCTGATTACAAAAATGACCGTCAGCTGTCTGGGTGGCGGTGGAATGACCGTCAGCTGGTCACGTGAACTTGCAAACAAAAAATTTATCTGACGAAGCAAGAAACTTGGTAGGAAGTCAGTCTTTTTTACAGAAATAATAACTAGTTTCTAGTACAACAGATATTAATTCATGAGTTGCTAGTGTAAGTTGAAGACTAGTAACTCGTTATTACTTCATGTAGCAGAGATTGACAACCCTACCAAGTTCCATGCATTGTCAGATAAATTTTTTGTTTGCAAGTTCACGTGACCAGCTGACGGTCATTCCACCACCATTCAGGCAGCTGACGGTCATTTTTGTAATCAGGAAGGTCGAAACTACCATCTCCACCAAGTTTCATATACGAGCATATGAATTTATTTTTCACTTTTTTTGCAACTTTGATCCCCTCCCCACGCTCAACCCACCGCTACCTGACCAGCTGACGCTCGATTCCAAGATCAGCACCACTAACACTATCCTGTCATACTAAAATCGTGTACGAGCAGATGAATTTTTCATTTTACTATTATGTTAGGATGGAATTTTAGTTTCATGAAAACAAAAATTTTTCACATATCTGACAAAGTAGAACAATCCTCTGACGACTCAGCAGGACAATCAACTCCAAAGTTAATTAAAATCTATTTAATTTTGCTGGGTACGTTAAAATAACAGAGCTGAGCGGGAAAAATACCTCCCACAAAGAATATTCCTTGCATCCCCTCACTCGCCGATGAAATCCATCGATATCAAAAAGATTCACAAGAAAAAGAAAAGCATTCAATAAAAGTAAAAAAATAACCAATCGTAAAAAATTCAGAATTAGTGTGTGTGTGTTTGTTTAAGGAGCAAACAGTAACAGTACCATCCAGTCTTTTCAGTAGTCAATAAATTATAAAAGTAGCATCGCGATTCCTCGGGATGGGCACCAATTCTCGGCGATTTCTCGCTCTTCTGGCGATTTCTTTCTCGCGGTTATCTTAAATCGCTAATTATCTTAATTGTTAATTGGAAGGTAAAAAATCACGTTTTGAAGATTAAATATTGTAGTTATATACCTAGTATATTATCTTACAGGTTTTGGGAGCCATTGGCTTCACGGAAGTGTCTCAAATATGAATTAAAAGGATAACTAAAAACACTCGTTAATTACCTAAATTATGGAGGTTTTGACTAGTTGATGATTGAATATTGCATTGTCATCGAGTTTCCACCACGGTGCAAAGTTTCAGAACTTTATATCGTTTGGAAGTGCCTGAAATATTATGTACAAGCATCCGGAAAGAAAAAAGTGATTATTCGTCTATAATTATCGTAATTACTGGGCAATTCTCGTTTTGACTTTTGAATATGATGAAGTTATGCCTTATAAACAATTGTGCACGGTTTAGGGAGAATAGCCCCTTGGGAAAGGTCTCAAATTCTGGTTTTTCTGTTAATTAAAAATACTCGTTAATTAACTTAATCCTTTGGTTGTTTGACTAGAAAATGGTTGGATATTGGAGTGTCATGAGGGTTACACCTATATTCAAAGTTTCGGGGCCCTGACATATCGGGAAGTGCCCGAAAATCGAGTTTTAAAATTCCACCCGTAAAACGCCGCCAAAAGCAAGTAGAATAAAAGCGTTTAAAAAATTGACCTTCAATATGAAATTTGAACTCAAAAGCGGTCGTTTTAAAGTTGATATGGACAAATTTTGATAATATTAAGCGGAGTGATGATTCATAGTTGATCACATTAAACGAAGTATTTTACATTAAATTAAATAGGAATGATCGGGACCTGTCGATTTCGATAACATTATCCAATTGATAACATTAACTGTGATCACATTAAGCGGATTCGACTGTACTTCGAAATCAATTGACGTGTCGTTGCAGCAAATGAAATAATCGGAACACTTTTTCGTTATAAAATAAAAAGCGAATCATAGTAGAAGTACGATATTTTAAACACAACATGTACAATTATTTTTAGTATAAAGATTGACGTTTTTTTTTTAAATTCAATTTGTTTTAGAATTATTAAGATTCAAAGTTTCAATTTCTTCTTATTCTGGTCATTCATTATAGGGAAACAGACGAGTTTTATGAGTCTGATTTCTTTTATTTCCAACTAGCTGATATGCCCGGCCTTGCACGGGTGGAGATGGAGATTTTTTTCTTTAGAATTTTTAATTCATTTTCTACCTTCCAGGCGCGGATCCAGGAGGTAGCACTCTGGACAGCGCCTCCCCCCTTGGGAATCCCAAAAGGTTGTCAAAATGAGTAAAACCCTACTTTTACAGGTCTAATTTCCAATTTTTTTTCTGGGGAGGACCCCCATACCTCCCATTAGATCTTCAGTGATAATGTTTTGGAAATTCCCAATATTTTGACATTTTGGGTGAAAAAGTGAAGGTAATAGTGTTGAAAAGTGCCCCCCTTAGACTCAAAACGTTTCTAAAAATGAATTTAAACCCTACATTTACGCGTCAAATTTCAAATTTTTTCAGGGGGAAGCCCCCCAATGGTACCAATGGGGATCTTGTCTGGAAAAAGCCCCCCCCCTTTGGAGCCGTGCTGGATCCGCGCCTATATTTTGATAAGTGAAAGGTGTCAAATCAAGCATTTTAAATTCTGAACGATTTCTGCATTTACCACATGATTCCCATAAAAACCAACAAAATATTAGAAAAATATTCCACCAAAAATCACTTAAAATGCTCAATCGGAGCCCTTAATTAATCGTATTTTCATGATTTTATTATACCTTTAAAATTTAATAAATAAAACATATTCCTGCAATTTAAGAAAAAATCCAATATTTCCACTTAAAAGGGTTTTGAAGTTTTTGGTCTGTTAACCAACTTTCTTAAAAGCTACAATATGATCATCATTTGATTTTTCATCCTTGTTTCCATGGAGACTATTTTAACAACAATGCTATTCCATGAAACTTTTTATTTAAAAATTAAACTCTCAAATAAAAATATTTGTACTCTACTTACCAGTTTTAAAATTATTAATTTAATTGAAATAGATTTTTAAATTATTAATATAATTTTTAAATATACTTGTACCTAGCGTTTCAAATAAAAACTTGTTGTTTAGCATTAAATTTTCTTTGTAACAATGGAGTAAGCAGATCTCTTCTTGAGCAGAAATAAAGCTATTTCAGCAAAATGACCATAAAAGGGGTCAAAAGAGGGTCAAGGGGTCAATTAAAGTTATCGAAACATAGCCTATGTTTTTTCTGGAGTTTTTTTACGTATGTATACCAAGTTTGGTGCAGATCAAAAGAAAACTGTGGATTTGTATAAAAGACAAACATACATACCCATATATCCACACTTGATTTTATTATATTAGATAATTCACTAGACACACGATCACATTTAGGCTAAGCGCGCACTAGAGAAAATTATTACCCTGGCTATTGCAAGAAGCTAGAGCGCGCGCATAGGCGACGAGACTCTTGGCCGATTGGCAAGAATCTCACCATAGAAATGCATTGCTCTCGAGTGACCTAGTGTTATAAGTCGCCGTGACAGAAGTCTCTAGTGCGCACTTAGCCTAATATTATTAGGGGTCATCCATAAATTACGTGAGGTCAAAAAGGGGGGGGAGGGGTTTGGAAAAATCTCACCAAATCTCACCAAGGGGGGAGGGGGGGTCGATTAAAATCTCACGTCAACTTTTTTTAACTTAATTATAACTTAATTAGGTGCTATGAAGCACAAAATGCAAATAATTTTTAGAAAATATTTTTTAAAAGTTGTAGGCAAATCTCACGTGGGGGGGAGGGGGGGTCAAGAAAAATCTCACTAAATCTCACCAAGGGGGGAGGGGGGGTCCAGATTTTGGAAAAAACACCTCACGTAATTTATGGATGACCCCTTAAGTTTCATGTATTAGGAAATTTTCTTCACAGATGTTCTGTAAGGTGATATTTCGTGCTGAAGGTTGTAAGCATCGTGGAGCGATCCAAAGCAAACTGCTAAGCAGTTCGCGCGGGGGTTGGCGAGCAGGGGGTGGCAGCCCCCTAGTACTATGATATTAAATAAAAGTTTTTGAACTATTTGTAGAAAGAACTATTAAAGGAATGAATTGCTTACTCCTTATTACATTCAAAATGGTCGAAAATCAACTGAAACAGCACTGATATTTTTTTAGCGTCTCCTTTTCCCATTCGTTGAAACTGACCGCTCCTTAACTTGGTGAAATAGTGCAGTCACTTATGGCCAAAACTTCAATTCAAAAACTGGAACACTTGATCCATCCACAATACGAACCAGGTATATCCTTCCTATTTTCCACCGAAATTACTCCTTCCTACCTCATTTTTTGAAGTGCATCCCGAATTCTCCTCTGAGACGGTTCTTCCAAAAACCAACTACTCCACTATGGACACGTTTTTCTCCCTCTAAAAATATCCCCCTCCTCTAAACTTTTCTCTCCTCAACAAAAACAATCCTTTTGCGTCCAGCAAAAATGTCAGCACGATCCGTATCCATTTCTCTCTCTCTTGGACATCGGATAGGTTTCCGTCATTCTTCTCCGAGAGCCATTAACTATGACCGTGTGATGACGTTATTATTGTTGTTATTAGTATTATTTTATCATCTCGTATGTCCCCCTTGTAAGAGGACGTGCCTTTTTTTCTTTTTCTTCTACAGGGGCTTCTCTCTTCTGCCCTTGTTATTTCCTGTGTTGTTATTTTGTTTTCGGAGGACCCCCGGATCGTGACTTTTCGTCTTCCGGTAATGCATCGATGAGTGGATGGATGGATGCATATGTGTGTTGGGATCTTGGAGAGTTTGTGTAATCTGATTCCATCACGCCAACGTCAATCTTGTGCGATATGGATTGTCGATCTGGTTCTCGAAATTTTGTTTTTTGAGTTTGAGGTGGTAGTTATTTTACTTCTATACTTTTTGGGAAAGCTATGTTTGGAGTGCTTGTGCTCCTACCTGCAAAAAGTTATTTAAAAGGCCATAATGATTATGATTTTTTTGTGTTTTAAAATTATAGGTTTTCTCTTGGCATCGACAGGATTAAGGTAACTGACTGGGTTGGAAGGCCGTTTTTTAAATATTAGCTAAATAATTATTAAATTGCTATTTTTTGAGAGCTAATGTTCTAAAACAATGAAAATCATTCAAAAAAACTTTTAAAAAAATATTTTTTTAAATATTGAGAAATGTCAATGAAAATAAGGCTAAAATTTCAACTTGCGCCAACAACTCCTGAGAATGTTCTTTTATAGGTACAAATAAAAAATTTTCAGGATTGTGATCCAGAGACACTAATCTGTGTCAATATCTACAAAAAATCTGAAATTTTTAAAATAGAAAAGAAATACAGGAACTTGAAATCGAAAAAAGTAAAAATTCATGAAAAAAACATTTAAATCAAGTTTACACATTCAAATATTTTTTCTTAGATTGTAGAAGATAACATGTGTTATAATATAAAGAGTGAAATAAAACAAAAAGCATCAGAATAATTTAAGTAGTTTAAGAGTAACTGTTACCGTGATCCAAAATATACAAAAATGTCATTCTTCAGAAAAAGGCTTTTAAGTTTAAAATTGTATGTATTACCCGGTACTAAAACAACTGTAACTTGTGTTCATGATTACTCAGAGTTTAAAGTAAGGTAGTTTTGGAAAGCTTATTAAACAGGCAAAAAAATAAATGAGACGAAATTCGATATTTTTGGCGAAAATGACGATTTCAACCAGGGGCGTCATTTAGGGGGGGGGGCAACCGCCCCCCCCCAAGGTTTCCACTGCTACGTGAAAAATAGCTGCAAGTCACTTGAAAATTCTGAAACTTCCACTAGGAGCTCTGGGTGTAACCCAAAAACTCTCAAAAGGAGTTAAAACACTACCTTTAAGAGTAAAATTTCAAAAACATTTCTGGGGGAGGACCCCCAGCCCCCCTCTAAAATGTTAATGTCTGTTATTCAGTGTTTTTCCACTTGAAAGTTCTGCTTTTTGCAAGAAGCTTTTCCTTTTTAGTGCTCCCTAAAGAGTTTGAAAATGAGATAAAACACTAGTTTAAAGGGGTAATTTCAAAAAATTTTCCGGGGTTGAACCCCAGCCCCCTCTAAAATTTTTACATCAGTTATATTCAGTATTTTTACCTTGAAAATTCTGCCACTTAAAAGAAGCTTTTCCCTTTAGGAGCTCCCCCAAATGTTTGAGAAAGAGATAAAACACTACTTTTAAAGGGAAATTTTCTGGGGGAGAACCCCTAGCCCCCCTTGAAACTTTGACGTCTTTTAACAACTTTTTTCTCAAGAAAATTCTGTTGTTTACAAGAAACTTTTCTCTTTGAATGATAGCTCAAAGGGTCTCAAAAAATGAGATAAACACTACTTTAAGAGGTAAATTTTCAAAATTTTCCTGGTTGTAAACCCCAGACCCAACTTTTTTCCCTTTTTTTCACGTTGTCAAATTTTGACGTAATTAATATCATTCAAATACTAATTTTCAGTGCTCGTATATAAATTTGCTCGTTAGGGGATACCTTAAAAATGAAGTTGCGGCAGCCCCCCCAAAAAAGTATAAATATGACCTGGGGCTCAGGCCCACTTAAAAAAATCCTTGCCCCCAACCGAAAACTGAAATGATGCCCCTGATTTCAACCCAGTCAGTTCAACCTTAAGTGAAAAACCAGTAATTGAAAAATATTCTACCACTTTTTCGCAAAAGAATTCAATATTTCTTTGAAATGTCAAAAATTTCTTAAGTGTTTATCGTTTACGTATAAATTCACATTTTATTTTTAGTCACGTAAGTAAAAAATGCACGAAAAACGCACTAATTTTGCTTATATATAATTAAGCTTATATATAATAAAGTAACCTGCTTGTTAACTCAAGTTCGTCTTTTTACTTATTAAGATTTTTTTATGTTTAACATTTCATAAATAAAAAAACAAATAACTTTTTAAAAACAAAGTACAAAATCCCAAAAGACCTTTTGTGATAAGTATAGCATATTAATTTCAAGCATACCAAAAAACACAACTGTCACTCATGGGCGTAGCCAGGGTTCCAGTTAGGGGGGGGGCAAGCAGGGTCGACTTTCTTTATGTTTATGGAGAACAATTTTAAAGCCCCGTAGTAGCCACAGTATTGTTTCGAGAGGGTTTTTTGAACTTTAATGAGATTAATGTAAAAGTTTTGTGGGCAGTGTAAAAACAATGAGGACTCTTTCATCCATACTAATAGGTTTAATGTAGTTTTTCAACACTTTTTTAGGTATAATTTGCATCCAAAAAAATTCCTATAAGAAAGGTTTTTATAGTAATAAAGGTTCAATTTTCAAAGGGGGGGTCTGGGGGTTCTCTCCCAGAAAATTTCTGGAAATTCGACCCTAATAACAGGGTTTTAAACTGTTTTTTAGTACACGTAAACCCAAATTTGGGCAAAATTTTTAGGTAGAATTTTGATTTTAATGAACTTATTATAAAAAAGTTGGAAGAATAAAGGTTTAAATACTAAAGGGGTGCCTGACTGCCCGCCCCTAGAAAATGTTTGGAAATTTGCCCCTAAGAATAGTTGCAAACTGCTTTTTGGTACATGTAAACCCAAATTTGGACACACATTTTTTGGTAGAATTTTAATATTAATGAACTTATTATAAAAGAGTGAATAATAAATGTTTTAATACTAAAGGGGGGCCTGGGGGCCCTCCCCCAGAAAAATTTTGAAAATTTGACCCTAAAATACTGGGTTTTACTTAACTAAATGTAAAGTAAAAGTAAATTACTCAGGACTTAGGGGGGGGGGCAGCTGCCCCTCCCTGCCCCCCCTGGCTACGCCCATGCTGTCACTCTCCCTTACAGTTGTGACAGAAGTGCCTTCTTTTTTTATTCTTTCTAAGATCGGCATTCATTTAAATCTTCCATTTGCCTAGAGAATTAATTGGGTTTCATTTCTTCAGATCTTTGCTACCATTAAGTCCAATGCGTTTGATGTCTGAAATGTAATGCAATATAATTGGAGGTTTAATTAAAATAATATTTCGCAATGAACTGGGTTTCTTTTTCGTTACATTGGCTTTGAAAAGTTATTTGTGTTTCTTCAGTTTTTGTATGTATTGATTGTGCTTTTAATGGTTGCGGCTGTGAACACACAAACAATTGTTAGATATTTTAAGCAAAAGTATCATAAAATTCGTAGATTGAATTCCAAAATAATTAAGTTTTCTTGAGTTATCAGTTAGTAATTAGGTAATGAGAGGTAATTATTCGCGTGGTTTAATTTGGATAGGTATTTACGATTAACGAGTAATTTTTTGATAATTTTTTACCATCTCCATGTTAATGTTATGAGAAAAATGTTTTAATTTTTGTCCGGGTTTTAGCATATTTTTAAATCACTAGGGAGCTATCGCCCCCTGCTCGCTATCGCTCTCCAACATCCGTTAACTGCTGACGCAGACACTTTTGGACCGCTTCGCAATTCCTCACAAAACCCAGCTCGCTGCACCTACTCACTTTATAAAACATTCTTAAAACAGGGGTAGTACTTCTCCGGGGTATTCTTCCGAAAATGGCGGATTTTTATTCAGTGGCGGAATTTTTACAGTTCCTTTAGGGTAACATAAATTGGCGGATCGCCTTATAATTCCAAGAAAATTAACAACAGAGCAATGTAAACATTCCTTTACCATTTCCCCAAGGTAATGTTTTTTTTCAAAGATCCATTAAGAAGCACTTAAACATCTCAGGAATAAATTTAACTTTCTTAAAATTTGTAATGATTTTCATCGATTGGCTGTGAAAAATGTAGTAATTACCGTAAACATTACGAAAATTTAGAATTTATCTTCATGAGAACAAACAAACCTCGAAGTTGTGTCAGTTTCATAGCAATGACATGAATGTTTAGACTTCCAACATTTTCGATTTTTATCTTTATTTCTAAAACAGTCCCCCGTGTTATCTAGTTGTTTGCGTTTTGGCATTATGAAATAAAGTGTCACATTTTAATACCTTAAAAAACATACTTGCAAAAGGATATGAAAATAATAATTATTGTAAAAAATAAATGCAAAAGTTCAAAATTTCCGAAAGCGAGTTTAAATATTTTGTTGTAAATATAGTAATGAATAGGTTGCCACAACGACAAAGATAAATATAAAAATATTAATTTGTTATTTAAAAAATAAAGATAAATTAATTATACATAAGTTTTAAATATAATTAAAACCGTTTGAACAACAGAAATATAAATATTGTTAAAAATAACCCAAAATATATTTTTTAAATTCGTGTTATAAATAGAAAGATTATTATTTAATCTATTTGAATATAAAAACCAGTGAAATATGTTTTCAATTGTTTTAATTCATAGTCTCTTGCTTTATAACTGCAACCTTATCCGTAATCTAAAAAAATGGAAATATTTTAAATTTGAGATTTTTTAGAAATTCTAAAGACTTATTGCACATCCTCAAAAGAATCCGGACAGTTTGATACCAAATATGTGTTATACGGATCAGTAATTAAAAAGCCTTTCTCTGGAAACCGTTCACCAAAAACTTTTTTTTAGAATAGAGAGATTACAATATTTTTATTACGTAAAAATACGTTGTATAGAACTAACTAAGCCTACACTGTTAAAAAATATTTCTTCAATAAACGGAAAATTCCCGGCAGCACAGCTCCCGGAATATTTTCATCATTTTAGAAGGTATCCGTATTTTCTTTTTCCGTCATTTGAGGGAATGTCCGTTTTGTATTTTTCTGTCAAAGGAGGGAAACCTTCCGTTATTTTAGAGAACGTTCGTTTAATATCTTTTCGTCATTGGAGTGGAACTTTCAGTTACAAGTTAATCACAACTATTTAGAACATATTTTTGCGATCTAATATACTAATATTATTGTGATTTAGTATATTCCTGATTATAATTTTGAAAAAAAAAATGACAAACAATCCGTAAAATCCAAATAGACGATTCTTTTAAATAATTTACACTACCGATCACAGTAATACAAGTCTAATCAAAAGTTACAAGTCATCACAACTATTAAGATCACATTTTTGCGATCTAATAAGACTAGTTAGGTATGCAATATTTTAAGACTTCATCTACGTGGTGAAGAAAGCGATCGTACGATGTTTAAATATCTGTTTAAAAATAGTATATCAGAGTATTTCTATTTTAAAGCATGGTAACGTTTACTACCAATAATACAAAAAATAAAAACAATATATTTAACTTACTTACCCATAATAAATTTGCTGAAGGTTCGTTTCGCCTGAAGACGCTTGCACAAACTTCCATTACTTATTTACAACTATATTTGAGTCTCACCAAAACTAGTGGAGAAATAGTACAATACGCATGCGTGAGGAGAGGAAAATTAAAAAACGGAAACTTCACGATGAAAATTCCGTTTTGTAGTTTACGGAATTAATCCATGAAAAATTCACGGAAAATAATACGTTAAAAGACGTTCTTTTTTTTACAGTGTAGATTTAGAAAAATATGGTCAACCCTTCTGAATTTGCAAAATATTTTTCTAGTTTTTTAATCTAAGTTTACATAACTAATATATTTAGTGTGTAATACAATGTAAATGTTACAATTATTTTACATTTTTACATAAATAGATTTATTTACTCTTATCTTTATTATTAATAAAAGAATGCTTCATACTTAAAAGAAAAATTTTAGGAAGGTTCTATATGTCTTAAATTTTACTACCATTATTTTTCAAACCAAACTACTCTTGACATTTGATTTAAAGCGGCTCTACTCCAGAGTCAGTGTTAACATTCAAACTTTTTTATTTTGAACCATCTGGCGCAATTTTAAACCTCTAAAAAACACCGTCAGTTTGAAAAGCTCGTTATCATTGGCCTCAGCTCTCCTAGCTATTTTTTCTTTTAATTTCTGTTTGCCATCATGCTTTTAATTTACCCCTTTCACAGAGTAGTGAACTTTCTCTTGTGCGTTAAAGCGCCTTTGACATTTTTAACAGAAGGTTGTTGTTTACGACAACGAGTCTTGGTGCAGGACGGGTCGTGAGAGTAATTAGTTTCGTTGAATGTTACCATTGTTGACGGATATTCTTTCCTCTTCTAATTTGAAGATGGTGGTTTTTCCGTCTTTGTGAACTCTTTGTGCTAAATATGTATTTCAGTGACGTAAGGAAATCCTTAAAACCGATGCGCGATGCGGATTTCTCTTCACATAATTACTTTATAGGATCCACCAAATTTTTCAGATATCCTGATGCTGTACTGTATACTTTAAATTAATCTTTTGAACTTCTCTTTGAAAAATTTCTTCCGGATGTTTAGGTTTTCTTCTAGTTTTGTTTTTATTCGCTGCCATAACTATATTAACATTTTATATCTGCTGTAACATTAACTTATTTTCCTCCTTACATCTAAGACACCGGTTTGGCTCGTTTCTTCCCAATATTGAATAAATGTTAAATCTGTGTATTTTTTACCAAGTTTATTTCAAATTCGTTAATCACTTTTAACCAAAAGAGTGTTGATAGTATTGCGATTGTATTGTGTGAGATAAATATAGTGTTGTAAAAGTGCTACTAAAAATTTCAAAGTCAGAAAACGTGTTCTTATGGTGTTTCGATCTAAATTTAAGAACATTTAAGGATTCTAAACATATTTTGCAACACCATATTTAATTTTTGGATAAAAACACATTTTTAACCCTTTTCAAAAATGTATTCACAACTATATAGTGGTTCTCCCTTACAAGACTTCGGTTGTGTTAAATAAAAGTGTGTAGAGAGAGACACACTACAGTACAGAGTTGTGTTTACTTAACGTTGCAAAAGTGTTTCACGCATTTGCAGTGTAATTTCAATTAAAAAAAACAGTTCAACCTTTCACCAGTTGGTGATGTAAGGTTGCACTGTTCCGCCACAAACTAGTTCAAATTTAGCCGCAACTTAGGTTCGGTAACAGGTTTCACCAAAATTTCGTTGCTTTCACTAGAGAAAGCACGAAAACTTGGTGAAACTTGTTACCGAACCTATAGGTTGCGGCTAAATTTGAACCAGTTTGTGGCGAAAGGCTGTTTTTTAACAGTGTAGAACCTAACTCTGGAGTTAATTATAAGCTAAATATTATTTCACTCTAAAGTAAACAAAATTGAAGAATCTTCTGATGATGAATTCCCTAATTGAATTTCCCTAACCCTTCACAATAACCCTCACAAACTCCCAACTTTTCCGCAGCATCAAGCAACTCCACATATACATCCTCTAAAAGCAGTAACTTAACAATAACGAACACCCGAATTCCTCCCAGACCCTCCATCCATCTTGCTCAGCATCTCTTTGAAACGAAAATCTCGCGCCCACGCGGAATATCGTTTATTTATTTGCAGCGGCGGACGTCTCGCGATAAGGCACGCGCCCGGTGACAAATGGCGACGATACGCGATGTTTTCTCCAAAATAATAATAAGGAGGGGGCATATCGATTTATTGGCTTATCGCTCCTGGACATACGACCGATTCAGGCGATTTCGGGAAGCTTCTCTTTCGGATGTCGTTGTGCCGGGGATTATGGATGTGCTCGCTTTTGAGACGATTTTGTTGGGTGGCGGTTTTTTAAATTGCAATTTAATGTTGTTTTATCAATTAAGTTGTCAGTCAAATTTGAAAAATATTATTTTAAAATTATACAGAAATTTTAATAGAATAAACTATAATGGCCTCTCTTATTCTGTGATACTTGACCAGCGGTTAAGCAGCAGTCACAGAAGGATTCCACCAATCACAGTCAGCGATTCCTTCTTTGATTGCTTGTTAACCGCTGGTCAAGTATCACAGAATACGGTCGTAATGGTTTCCAATAACGTAAATATGTTGTTGTGTTGACATATAATTAATCTATCTCGAAATATTACTGACATTGACGTTTTTAAAGGATACAAAATTTTTTTCATTCTCTAGCTGACTTTAAAGTTATCCTTTATTTCCATTGTGTTATCAAGTGGGTTATTTAGAGAAGAGTGCTGTAAAAAAGAGAGAAATATGTTCAAAAGTAGTGTAAAATGTTCTTTTATCGAAATTTTTAAGGTGTTTTTACAATTTTACCTATTCCATGAGTTCAAAGCCACCTAATGAAAGCTTTTTACATTTCTATTTATTTTCTCCCATAATAATCATGCTAATTAGGCAAGATATCACAGTATCGAATCGGTATAAGGTACAAATTGTCAGATAGTCTGGCTAAGTAGTACCTGCCGAAAACAAATCTGATTTATAAGAGACAATCTCTACCTAATTTCTCCTCTGAAATACGGCACTTGCCCTTATCTCGTCACACTAGCTTTCCGCCTCGCCGACCAAGGATAAACTTAGGAGAGCTCCTCAAGTTTTTAATCGAAGTCTTTACCTGGTGGAGGCAGCAAGAAGCTGCACTATCTGATAAAAACGCGTTTTATCTTTGCCGAAAAGACATCGCAAACAACGACAGAAAAATATCCCATCAAAAAAACTTTCTCCGAAAACCAACATCGATTGCACCTAGGAGACCACCATCTCCGAAAACTTGTTCCTTCCCGACGATTGAACTTAAAAACGTCCTTAACGAGGGAGGGGGCAGAGTTATCTCTTATTTGTCCATAAAAATGTTGACGGCGGTTTGAAGTGAAACATATTTCTGATGATCAGCCCCTCTTTTTTATATACATTTCTCCTCCCTCTCTCGTGGGGTTTCTGTCTGATAAGATAACGACCTATTCATCAAGCTTGTGCAAGCAGGAGCTAAACAAGACTGGTTTTTTCCGTTGAAAAACGGGAATTATCTGTCGAGGAAAGAAGAATTTTCGTCGTTATTATAAATGGCGGTGGGTGACTTCCCCTCTCACCTCCTTGAATTTATCAACGCGGCTTTTTTATTTGTTGTTTAAAGCTAAAGCATAATTTGGAATGGTGCATCAGCCCACCCTTGTGTTTTAATGACGCTTGCCTTTTTTTAGTCGGTCGGGTTTAAAAATAACCCTCTCGTAATCGCCCGTCTCATCAATTCCACATATTTCCCCCCAGGCGATAATTTTTTTATCCGCTGGAATATTTTTTTTTTGCTTTCCCTGCCCTTTGTTTTTAATAATAATATTCGTGGAGTTGGAATAGGGAGGGGGGCTTTTTTTTATCTCGTCTGATCCTTCAAAACGACAGCTTTGCTGGGTAAGTTTTGCTCTTTTAGGACACCATATGATACTTGTTGCGGTGTGTTTTTGTTTCGCTAAGTGGTTTCCGATCTCTTTAAAAAGTGGACGATGTGGGTAGTTCTTGCCATGTTTAAGGGGGTCCGGGACACAATTTTGTAAAAATTTTACTAATTAACTTAGAATTTTGAAATTTTTTATACTGATCAGCCATCTAACGGCTAAGCAAAATCACATCAGAAAAGCATTCAAAAAGTTTTTAAAAAATTAAAAATTGAAATTTTATTAAAAAAATAGGGTCATTTAAATTTGATATAACTCCAAATGATATCGATAAATTTTCAAAATTTTTTCACTAAATCAAACAGAAACATATTATCTTTATTTTGGTCAAGGCATTTTAAGAAATATTAATTTTTTGAAAAAATATGAACAATTAAGTAAAAAATTCTTGAAATTTTTATACAACTTTTTTTTTTAATTCATATTTTAAAAAGTAAATAAAATTTTTAAATTTCCCTTGACCAGATTAAAGTAAATTGTTTAAAAAAGTGTGTATTTCAAATTTAAACTCTTTACCTAGAACGGTTCTTGACTTATATCAATTTAAATACACTAGCGGAAATAAAAATCCCAACTCCAAGAAGGAAAAGAGATATCTAAGTCAAATTTATTTCTATAATTGCACATAGTATCAATGTGAATTGCTTAAAAAATCAGCCTTCCTGTATATTAAGGGGCCGAGAAAAACAGGGAGGAGTGTTGTCTCCATAGATGTCCATTACCGCCGTCACACGTCATGGTATTGAGTGACAGGGGCTCTAAATGAATTTGGAGGGATTGGAGGACCATGTTGCCTCCTCAGGTAGTCCAAATTCATATGGTGCACCAGCGCACGTTGCATACCGGGCTAGGTGATTTCTCCTCTTTCTCCTGACATGTTTTGTGAGCTTTGGTTCTTACGCACGGATAGGCCAGGGTAAAAATGCAACATAGGGGGTTAAGAAGAAAGCTTGGACATTGCATAAAGCATGTGTCTGTGCATTTTTCTCTTGAAATTTGTCCCCAGGACAGGTCTGAAGGTAAGGACGGACAACTGGCTAAACAACCTCAATGAAGCAGCTCTGGTTGACCAAAGTACCGGTAGATCATACTGAGAACAAGCGGCAGTAGGATGGATGTCGTTTGCAGTACTGCAGATTCTCCATTTGGTCCGCATAGCTTCTTACATCTTTGTCTATAAACAAGGGGCTGAAAATGGGCCTTTCTGTTTCCAATAGTGCACGAAATAAGGATATGAAAATCCCAATTTCATGACATTGTGTTTATGAGAGTATCCTGCTTCGGTTTGGAGCACCACGACGGTTGGGTATGAGTTTGAAGACACAGTGGTGAGAGCGCACTCAGCTGATGATTTTCTAATCGTTACACGGAGTGGTGACGCAGGGTAACGGAGTGAGGATGCATTGGATTCCATATCTGCAACTCCTGAGTATGATTTACCAGTACTTCTTCCAACCAGAGCTGAGTCATTGAGGTTTTGCAGCCGGTAGACCGTCCTTACCTTCAGACCTGTCCTTGGGACAAATTTCAAGAGAAACATGCACAACCACATGTTGTATGCAATGTCCAAGCTTTCTTCTTAAACCCTTAGGTTGCATTTTTACCCCGTCTTTCCCGTTCTCTAGAACCAACACCCACAAAATATAAGTCCGGTCAATGAGAAGAAATCACCTAGCCCGGTATGCAACGTCCGCTGGTGCACCATATGAATTTGGACTACCTGAGGAGGCAACATGGTCCTCCAATCCCTCAAAAGTCATTTAGATCCCCTGTCACTCAATACCATGACGTGTGACGGCGGTAATGGACACCTATGGAGACAACACTCCTCCCTGGTTTTCTCGGCCCCCTAACATCCAGGATGGCTGATTTTTTAAACCATTCACATTGATACTATGTGCAATCATAGAAATAAATTTGACTTTGATATCTCCTTTCCTTCTTGGTGTTGGGATTTTTATTTCCGCTAGTGTATGAGAAACAGTGAAAAAACATCAAAGAGAGAAAACCGGATTTGAATGTTGATAATATAATGCTTGATTACCAAAGCAGCCGGCAACAAATGATTGTATCTCCGGTTCTATTTATGATAGAAACATAATTCAAGCATCATTTTAAGCAGAAAAAACAGGGTTCCTTTTTGAAAGCAAAAATGTTTTTTGAAAATCTCACGATTTTTGTGTACCAGACCCCCTTAACAATATCAGATGAACATTTTTTTTTCTGGCAATACATATAACAATTGCTATTTGAACATTAATTCGCATTACAAATTAATACTATTATGCTACAATTCTAATTTCAAACGAATGGATTATTTAAAACTCGCAACCTTTGAACGCAAGAAGACTCTTGTTTTCTAATTGGGAATGTTTTCAATGAATTATAGTGTAAATTGTTCTACTATAACAAGTTTTGTGTATACCTAACGTGACCAGACGTCCCGTTTTGAACGGGACTGTCCCTTTTTAGAGTTACGAGTCCCGGTGTCCCCGAAATGAACTCTGGGACGCAAAATTGTCCCGTTTTCTGAAACCGCGTGAAAATTTGAGTGTTTTTGGCGAATTTTCGTTAATTTGTAACTACATTACATCGCCATCGCAGAAAGTAACCGAATGGAATATTCTAAATGTTTCCACGGAAACTCGTTGGGTGGAAGTATTCAAACACTTTTAAGCCAACAATCTTCACTTCAGCATGAAAACTTTTCTATTTTAATTTATTATATTTTATGTTTGCCTGCTACAAATGCTCCAGTAGAAAGAGTATTTTCTATGATGAACAAATTGTGGACATTTGAGAAGACCCAGTTACAAATTTCAGTTCTAAAGGCGATGTTGAAAATTAAGGTGATTATAAAAAAACGTGCGAGAGAAAAAGAGTTTCATTCTTACTTATTAAAATCATCACCAGCTTAAAGCAAATTTGTTCCTCTGATAAATATCAATATAACTAAACGTTTCGGATATATATTTTTTTATTTGTAACTTTTAAGCTAACAGACTTTTTCTGAATAAATAACTTTTAAGAAGTTTTTTTATTGACTACCTGTTAATTAACCTAAATAAACCAATGTCCCGTTTTGAATCAAAAAATAAATGGTCACATTATGTATACCCCAACTCTCAAGCATCACATCCAGCCATGGACCAGTTTCGTCCTTGTTAGGAACGTGCTGATGAGTCCTAACAAGGAAAAAACTGGTCCATGGCTGGAGGTGACGCTTGATAGTTGGAGTATACACTTATTGTCCGCTAACCAGAGTTAATGGTAAAATACTTTGTTATAACAAGTATTTTTATTTAAAACCTGAATTTTCTTTCGCAATAAAGTTTGAAAATATTTTGAAAGTTATTTTTCTTTTAAGATAACCCACCAACAACCGTTGAAAATTAAGACATCTTTATCCAATTGAAATTGAAATTTCAGTTTTAAAATAGTATGTTTGGTCAAATTCAAACTTTAAAATCAATTATATTTTTGAGGTGTCAAATATATTTCATTAAATGTTTAAAACTCGACCTATAAATGGTGGTTAATATGATGATCTGGTTTTAAAAATGTAACTGTAAAAAGATCTAATAAAAAGAGTAACAAACAGGGTTGAAAGAAGTGTTCTTCCTTATTCTTTTTTGGTTCCTTGTTTATTTTTGTTTACTCTCAATAGTAAAAGGCGCTAGCTCAATATAATATAATACAATTGTTTGAAAAATTTCTAAAAGTAACGTCGAGCAAACTATTATTCAAACAATATGCGAAGTAGAATCTTCCTTTTGGCTGTGTCAATGCTTCTGTTGTGTTTCTCAATCTTTTATCTCCTCCGGCTCTTGCTTATTCCCGTACCGCATCGCTTTTTTGTTTCCCCTCTCTTATTAATTTTGCAATTCCCCAAACACTAGCCCCTGACGTCTTTATTCTAAGCTGGTGGCGTACTTAAAATCAAATTTCTCCTCGCTGCATACTTTAAAGCAATAACTCAACGGAAGCACCGGGTCGTGCGGTCAAGGAGCCATTGCGGAAATTGCAAGAGAACAGAGTGCGAGTCATACCCCTGGGACCGCCTTTGATTGGCGCAATGACGTTATTCGAATGATTGCTTGGCCGGGGGCTTCGAAAAACGTTATTATTTCCCGCGCATGACCCCTGGAGGCGTCTTAGGGGAAAAAAACTTTTGGAGAAGATAGTGTTTTGTGTTTTCAGTTTTTTTTCTTCGTCGAAAAACAGCGCTTTCTTGCCGTAAAAATGCATATTTGCTTAATTTTCTTCGCTTCCTTTGTGAGTTTTCGCGATTTTTTTGCGGTGAGTTCTTTTTTTTCTCCCTCACGGTGGAATAACTCCTCGGTGTTCTTTTGTGTGTGAGAGTAACTTCGGAAATACTATTAAAGAGTTGAGATGAAAAATAATGTCCGCGGAGTTATAGTTCTACTAACGCTTTTTGAAAGCCATCCCGCAGTCTTATCTGTGTATACCGTTGGCTTTTATTGTATGGAAGCTTCCAATTATTTAGCGTTTTGTTGCGCCTTTGCAGAGCAGTTTTGTTTGAGCTTATCTTTTGTTTGCTTGTTTTTCGTGCTGGCTCCGATATACTGCTTACTTTGTTAGAGGAAGTAATAACGAGGTTTCCATACAATGCCGACTGTGGTGCTAAACACGAGAAGTGGGTGACATTTGGAGAAGAAATTACTTTTTCCCCATTTGAATGATAGCTTTTATGGCCCTTGTGAAAATTTCCATGCAAAGTTAAAGCCCTTTTTATTACCGTGTTCCTTAAATTTTTCGAAAATGTTCTAGAGTTAAATTGTTTCTTTACACTTTATAACTATTGAGCTCACTGCTCCTTCTCTGCCAGTGAGGGACACGCCTTCACTAATGTTAAGGAACTTCGATGAAATGTAATTTTTTGGTGAAATTGAACAATATTAATCTTTTTTGGTTAACCCCGAAATATGTTGTTTAGATGGTCTCAATTTTTTAATGGTGACAATGCTAATGCCTAAACTACTATTCTTATCGTCAAAAATCTAATTTTTCCATATATCGTGTTTCCACACAATCATCCTTTATAAATTATAAACCAAATCCCCTATCTGAATACCAATAAAGCGCTATTGCATTCTTTTCTTATACAAATATTAAAATTATTTGATCGTAACTATGTATGACAACATTTATTGAAATCACTTGTCGAACAGAGGGAAATATCCAAAACATTTTTATTCTCAGATTTATAAATAAACAAAACTAAACTCATTGGCACACCACCCCATAGGGGTACTTTAAATGCTTTTTTATTAACCAAATATTGATATCTTATTGCAGTTTCTGTAACAAGAAATAGTTTATTTCCAACGGAGGATAATAAAAGAAGCAGTAATGATGTAGAGAGCACAAGAATAATGTTGGAATGACACTATTTGATAATAAACAAAACCATATAAGGATATAAATTACTTTGTCATAGTTTTTATAGCCTCTGCAATATTATCTAGAATGCTTTCCATTTTTCCAACTTTCATTTTGGTTGGTAGTATGTATATATATATTTTTTTAATTTTTACGATTATGATTATAAAAAAGTTTATATGACGGGAATTTTTATCTTTTTTACAGTAAATTTCCTTTAATGTCATAAAACCCGGTCGGATTTCTTCGCCTTTTTAGAGAGTCAAAAAGCTATGTTTAATACTTCTCTGGAATTGCAAAAAATTAATTGCATATATTGCTCTTGAGGGTCCTGTTTATAGCTGATAAAATTTCAAATGTTTTTGTAAGTACCCTCAACCTTATTTTTTATTACTGTTTTCTTCTCACGACTTGTCATTTTCCACGAGTAATATTGTAACCTGTCACACATTTTAACCGCTTGTGACGTTTTGATATGAAAACTTAATTCTGCGTTATTCAGATATAAGTTTAAAAAGTAGTTTTGAGGGGTTAAGATATTAAATCGGTGTGTTCAGTTTTTAATGTATTTATTTTCTGAGGCGTAAAAAAGTTAGGTATTTTATTTTTTTCGTATTCTTGACACGATATCAATGTTTTTCAGTTAAAATTTCATTTGCATAGTTATTGTGATTTCTTTCTTCAGTTATTTTGTATTTTTTTTCTTTGAGTTCAAAGCATTAAGACAGCATTAATTAATTTCTTGTATTCAAATTTTTCTTTTCAGTTTCTTACGTTAATTTGATTATTGCTCAGAATGTTTTGTTTTTGTAATTTTTTGTTAAAACTTCCTATCTTTGAAATCTTGAATACATTGTGTTATTTTTCTAAATTTGTCTCCCTTTTTTAAATTCCAGCCTCTATTTTACGTTTTTCCAAATATCTTTTTTTCTAAAGAAAACATCAAAAGTTTTTTTGCATTCTTTTAATCTAAACACGCATTTTTTTTTAAAATTCATTTTGAAAGAACAAGTATTAATTTTTCTAGTAATTTTCTCTACTTTTTCAAAGACTAGGGGGCTCTGCCCCCTGCTCGCTATCGCTCACCAACCCCCGGAACTGCTTCGCAGTTCTTTGAAGATCGCTTCGCGATCTTAGCGAGCAGAGCTCGCTTGTTTCATCTCAACTATCCAGTAAAACCTGAAACTTGTCTGCTTAGTTAATGATCATTTAAAATCGAAACCTTTTATCTCTCTAACTTATCAATAACTTAATGCGGACCATTGCTACAAAAATATCAAAATAAAACTGTTACTAAAATATTCCTTTTTAGTTTACCAATAATTTAACCATTTAACCTAAATATTTTCAAAAATATCCAGCAAGTCTACTAAATATCATCAACCATCTTAGAGAAAAAACACATGCCATTAAAAAAACTCTTAATTTATAAAATGCACGTGTGTATCTAGTGAATCATTGGGAAAATCAGACTCTTAAAAATAACCCCCTGTTTCTCTAGTGAACGACCAGAAAGAGAAGAAAAAATTGAAACTTGGTATCTTAATAATTTTAAAACTTATTCGATTTTTTTAAAAAACGAAACGCCAATCTTTCCATAAAAAATAATTGTATGCGTGTTTAAAATATCATATTTCTACTGTGATTAGTTTTTCTATTATAACGAAAAAACCGAAAAAGAGTAAAAAATTTCGAAATTTTAGAATTTAATTACTCCAAAAATAATTCGAAATTCGAAAAAAGGGCGACGAGGTGCAAAACTTCATACCTAAGAGTATGTGTCTGCAAAAAATGTAAATAGATTTTTCTGGGGGCGAACTCGCAGCCGAAAAAAATAATTTTCGACTTTGACATTAAATAACTCCAGAACTAATTATCTAATTAATTAAGTCTGGAAACTGAAATGACCCTCATACATTTGTCTACCAATGGTCAAAATTTCATAATATTCCTTCAAATAGTTTTTGCGTAGTGATAGTTCAAAGTGTTCAAAAATAAAATTTTCAAAATCAGCGGCGGTGACGGCGGCGGTCACTGTTACTTTTTTTTAATATAGAGAGATGTTCTTGTGTTAACTCTGGTAGTCTCTAGTAACAGCATCTGATTTTTCAGTTAATTCAATCGTTTCTCCTGATTCTATCTATAACTACTTATGTAGTCGCAATTCTATTTAACATTTCTACCTTATAATTTAATTAATTAAACTAGCTCAGCCATATCTTTGATTGCCCTGCCATTTTGGCGAAGCTCCGATCCATCTTGATCAACCGAATCGACTCCTGTATTCCGGGCAAGCTATTGATGTGGCCAGGGCTGTCTTGGACAGGGTTGGCTGGATTGGACCCAATGGGCATTTTTCAAAAAAAACATGTGAAAAAACCCACATTTTGAACCAATTTTTGTTTTTTTTTCAAGAAAAATCAAGATTTTGGCAGTTCCTTCCAAACTTAATGTGTTTTTTTCAAAGTTTAGGATATTTTTAAAATTTCAATGTTTTTTTTTCAAAATTAAAACTAGGTTTTAAAAATTAAATGGTGTTTTTTCAATTTCAGGGAGTTTTTTTAAAGTTAAATAGGTTCTTTCATTATTCAGTGGGTGTTTTCATTATTGAATGGGTTTTTTTACAATTTAGGACGTTTAAAGTTCAAACTAGATATTAAAAAATAAATATGATTTTTTTAAATTTCAGGGGGTTTTTTCAAAGTTAAATAGATTTCTTTCAATATTGAATGGGTTTTTTCAAAGTTTAGGATATTTTTTAAATTTTAGTGGGTTTTTCAAAATTTAAACCAGGTTTCAGTAATAAGGGGTGTTTTTTTTACAATTTCAGTGGGTTTTTTCAAAGTATAAAAACTTTGAAAAACTCACTTAACTGTGGAAAAACTGACATTATTTTGACAGAACACATTAAACATAGAAAGAACTCATTAAAATTTGAAAAAACCCACTTTCTAGGAGAAAAACCACTTAATTTTGAAAAAACCCACACTTTTTCCGAAAAAACCCAGTTTTATATGGGTTTTTTCAGGGTTTTATTGAAAAAACCCGAAAAACCCAACCCACTTGGGTTTTTAAAAAAACTCCGGGTTTTTGCCAACCCTGCTTTTGGATCAATTTGATCAAATTGTACTGCTTGCTGGACAAGACAACAACAAATAAACTAGCTTTACATAATTGCTAACATTTCAATGATGATGAACCTTTATTTTAGTAGCATTTTAAACTTTATAATCTACAAATGCAAATTCGGTGCTTCTTATCCTGTCAATTTAGGCGTTCGCAACAACAATGAGCTAACTCCAACAGCTTTGCGTTGGAGTTAGCCGGTTGCTGCTGCTGCAAGTACCTCAATTACTTATTGCATCCGAAATTCAAACTCAAGAAAAAAATTTTAAGAATTTTGTTCATTCCTTCAAAAGAACGAACCGCGTGTATTTCTGTACAGTGTTGCACTTCTCTGCTCTGATGTAGTTTCTTCTTTCTCCCTCTCTGAGAAAATCTCCTTCTCCCTACTCCTTCCATATTCCATCGCCCACTTCACTTTTCCTTCTACGCATCACTAGCACCCGTAACACTTCATCTCGCAGCATAGCTATCAGGGAAAGCGCGATTCCAGTGGTGGGGTTGTAATATTCCTTCCACTCTGGCCCTATAGCACCTTACAGCTTTCTTTCCCGTCGAACAGCCGCGCCATGCTGGGGAATTCATGTTGCTTAAAAGGTTGTTATTGAAAAACTAATCTTGGCTTTGGGGTGATTTTCGGCGGAAAAGTCTGCATCGCTTACTCGAAAAGTAATAACCCCTTTTTCGAATAGTTTCCGAATTTGCCCTGTTTTTTTTCATCCGTCGTTTCCTCGGTAATGGCTTAAGTTTGTAAATCGTACCGCCTCTGGTTTTTGTTTTGTCTAGGGCTGGGAAATTCAATTTGGATGGATTGACGACTGCTGTTTCTTTTTTTTTCCGCCCCGGTGCGAAGAAAAAATTGCTAATTTGTGCCTTTGGGAGAAAAACGCTCCCGTGGGTTTTTGTTGTGATTTGTGTTGTTGCGGTCGGGTATTGGTTTTTCGACTCGTTGCGCTGCGGTTGTTGCGGGACATGTTTCGGATGATGGTGATAAACATGGGGTATTTTCGGTTATCAAAATTTGCTGTAGTCGAATCATTCCCATGCTTTTGAATGCGTCTGTATATTTTGTATTGGTATGTGTGTGAGTTAAAAGTTGTAACTACTAGGGAACCCTTGGTGAATATTTATTTATTTGCGTTTTAGCTTCCAAAAATGGTTCTGAATTAGTTTTGAGTAAAAATAATAATTACTCTCTATTTGTAAACGATCTCCCTTTTCCTGTAGTACCTCCTTAATTATTTTGCATGTTTCGCAATTCGTGAAAAATTGTGTTGAAGACCTGCTTGCTGTGCAGTTCATTGGTTTCTTCTGTTTAAGTATCATTTGATCGGTTTTCATCTTTCATTGAAAACTTAATAAAAACCAAAATACTTTAAAAACAATGGATATCCGTCCCATTCTTTTTAAGGGTTAATGGTAAAAGCTATTACCCCATTAAAATGTTTGATGATTGCTAAACGTTTTAATCATTCCTTCCAAAAAAATATCTTTTAAAGCATTTTTAACTTTGTGAATGCATTATTATTCATCGCATCTTGCTCGGTATCAAACTCTCGAACATATCGACGCATTAAAGCACACCCATTAATCCCTCGTACCTGTTGTCATACCCCTTAATGTCATTCTAATGACTACCCCATCAACGGAGGACTCGTGTTCGCATAATGAAACATGACATTCCTCAACAGCAATTCTCCTTTTTAATTCATCGTTCAACGACCCCATAAACATACACAAAAAACCTTCGATCGCGTTTTAGTTTCATTGACTGCCCGCTGCCATAAAATCCCCAGATCGACCAGCGGCCTTTTTTAATTTTCTCCCTACGATTTTTCCCCGGGAGGACATTTTTATTAGGAAAGCAATAAGTGCCCATCTTGGGGAAAACACCAACGCGGGCTACAAAGGCCCCTTCCATGATTGAAAAATCTTCCAAGCCAAGAATAACATTATTAACCGCAATCTAATTTCGCAGCAGAAGTCCTGGGTTCCGGCTAATGTGATTTTGTATTGCCTTTTCTGGGCGGCGATAAGGTTAAGTAAAGGTTTTTAATAATACCCCGGGAGGACTCCTTCAGGTTCTCGGGATTGATTATTGTTCGGTGGGTCTGGCGTGTGGGGGTTTTTAATTAAATAATTATTAATATCCCTCGTGGCATTTCGTAGGAAGGGATCGCCAGTGGAAGGATTCGTTAATTGAGCTGGGCTGGAGGTATAGCTATAGAGATAAGTTTGGTTGCGAGAAGCTAGAAGCACTCAAATATAAAAGTTTGGTTAGTTATTTGGTATTTTATGGTCCAAATACCATCTTGGGTCATTAAAGCTTGATGTTTAGGGTGATATTGTGTTGAATGCTACTTTGACTAGTCAATTTATTTTGCCCTTTTTCGTTTATTATTTTGCTTTTATGAGGCATGGAAAGCAAACCAATACTTAGAAATATCCATCCCTGTTTCACGATGTAGCAAATTCCACTACGATAGTATATATTTCATTGAAAAATCAATCAGTTTGAATAATTGTTATATTTTTACAGTTAATTGCGTAATTTTTCCACATATATCTGTAAAGATAATTATTTTCGTGTTAGCAAATTATAGTACTTCAAACGATGTTATTCTTTGTAATGAGGATACTAATTATAATGTTCTTATTATAAACAAAACAATATTCAATTTCTAATTCCATCCTACTTTGAAAATTATTGTAAAAATGCTAATTTTCAGCTCTTCTTAAACTTTAATTTTGGGTTCTTCTCCCTTCCGTTTTTCTCAAAAAAGGCTGACTTTAATTTGTTAGTTGTGTGAAAATATTGACTATATTTATTTGAACATTACCTCAAGTTTAGGTAACTAATCCCTTGCAAACTAGTAGCACTTGTTTTTTATTCTAAAATTACCGTTAAGTAAAGAAAATGAAAATCGTGGTATTAGATTAAATTTCATCATTTTATAAAAATCTCAAACCCACATCTAGCATTAATAGTTTTAATCTCCCAGTAGCCTAGATCGTATCATAAATGGTAACTTTTTGGAAAAAGTGTGCTGAAAAAATGGCGTTTCTGAAAAGTGGCTTGGTTTTCCTTCCCATTACACTTATAATTTTGCCGCCAAAACCGCTTTTTAAGTTTCACCTAAAAGCGACGCGCTTTTAAAGCCGACCTATCCATTCCCGTGCCCCGAAAAATTGTCCGCTTAACTAAACTTCGCGTTATTACTTTCTACTGAAACCAGAATTCGTTATTTTTTCTCTCTATATATAAGGGAAGGTACTTTTTAATGTTCACTCATGCCTTTCTCTGGGAGCAATTTGTAAACGACTCCCCTTTATACCTCTTAAGTGAAGTTTGGAAATTGAAAGTCGTGAGGAAAGAAAAAGTGCAGCTTATATATTATTTTTACTCCTCGGCTGTTGTATGTACTGCTTTTTCTTTGTCAGCAGTGTGCTGTTCACTGTAATGGAAAGTTTGATAGGAAACTGCTTGCATCCACCTTGTATATTAACTTCCGTGAGAAATAATTGCGTTAGCCCCCTCCTTTATTTTGTGTGGGTGGTTGGAAGAAGCTGCGTAGTGAGAGTAAAGGCGGTATTCGTATTGTGTGTTGAGTGGGAGGCTGTGTCGTAACGAAATGCTTTCTAGGAGAATTTTCGTATTAGAATTTCTCAGTTTATGATGTTGGTTGTTTGTTATAAGGCTAAGCACGCACTAGAGACTTTTGTCACGGTGACTGAGACAAAATTATCACCCTGGCTATTGCAAGAAGCTAGAGCGCGCGCATAAGGCGACGAGACTCTTGGCCGATTGCCAAGAATCTCGCCATAGGAATGCATTGCTCTCGAGTGACCTAGTGTTATAAGTCGCCGCGACAAAAGTATCTAGTACGCGCTTAGCCTAAGGCTGTTACATCATATGCTGGTGATAATGCTTTTGAAAGCTTTATGCCTATAAATGCATTTGATAGCTATTATGTTTTGTTGTCTATGGAGGATCTCAAGTTTATTATTCCATGGTTGGTTTCTGAGTATTATTTTATGTTAGTTGTTCAGTCTGTTCAACATCAGTAGATGTCCCTACTGGGATTTTTTCACATATATATCTTCACATTCAGTAAACATGAAATAACCCATGTAGTAACTCATACGAGTTTTCACATCTTATTTTATACCAAATTTAAAGAACAGTAGTAATTACTCTAAATGTTTGAAAAAAGTCGATAGACTTTGCTACGCTTTTAAATTAAAAGGAAGTACTGTACAAATAAATTGGAAACTATCAAGTATAATGTATGGTATTTATAGTTTGGAAATATTTTCACCAATGTATATTGTAATCTAATAATATCGTAAAACATTTTACCAGTTCTGTCTATGATATGCACTTATAAAACAGCACTACTCATATTTTCGGTTTTACTTAACACAATAAATACATTTTCCAATACATTCTTCAATGATCAATCTTCCTAATAACTAAGTAGCAGCTTTGATGACACATAGTCAAAATTCCGAATCATTACTCGAAAATTTTATACCATCCATATTTGAAACGATGCCTCACATTATTATCCCAGACTCCAATAAAATGTAACCTAACCTCATGGATTCGAAACTCTCCCACATCATCACGTTTCAAAAATTCGTCACACTAAATCAAACCGATCCCTCGACTTAAATCTAGGAGCATCGCATATGCATCCGTGGCTACAATTACCAAATCCCCTCGAGGAATGCTTTTATTTCATAAATCTCGGGGCTACTTAAATTTTATAACTCGCAATTATTATGTGCGCGATCGTTTCGTTTCCGGATGACTTCTCGGTAGCGGTAACCCGATTCGGATGCCGGATTCTACGGGGTAGGGAACCTGGCTCCCTCCTGATAGGCCTGGCTCCCTCCTGATAAGAAAGCGATCCTTAATCACTTTATTTCTCGCGTTAATTGCTGCTGGGAATGTTGCGGTCGAAATTTATGGTCATGTGCCGCCTACTTTGAGTGAGCGGGATCGATAGTTGTGGAGAGTGTTTCGTTTTGAAGTGGACCTTATGCTTTTAACTGCTAAATGATAGTTCGTCGCTTCTGTGGTTTCGCTGCTTGGAGTTGCATTCCGGGACATTATATGAATGGGTTAGAATTGACATTACGGGATGGTTTTTGCATATGATGTAGGTTGACAAACTATACTAGACTCCAACGTTTCTTGACAAAAAAGAGATAAGGCTCGCGCCACACTAGCAGCTTGAAGAAGCCAAAGCAATAAAAAACTCAAGAGAGGGGTGACTGAGGCTCAAATTCATGCTTTCTCTCATTTCTTGACAAGCGTATTGCTTTATTGCTTTGGCTTCTTTGAGCTGCTAGTGTGGTGCGAGCCTAAGCTGAGAGCAATCGAAGGAAGTAGTTCAGTGCAATGTCCGAAAGATAGGCACTTAACTTTAGAAATGTGATTAGTTTGTTTTGAGTCATAATTTTGAGAAAATGTTAAATATTTGGGATTTTGCGGTGTGGCCAATGAGAACACAATGTATTAAGATTATGTATTAAGTATTTTCTTCCGCTCGTCGTTGTCATTGTTGTCAATAAAGGTTGTATAATAGTATAGACTAGGTGTTTTTTTCACCATGTGTATTTTATAGAGATTTCACCTTTTCTTGCCTTTTCGAAGTTGTTAAGTCAGTGTACAAAATATCGAACCCCAAACATTTGTTATATTAAATTTTCAGTATTTAGCAGTTTTGCCTTCCAAACGAGTATAATTTATCATTCACATTCACAACTTTGGCTTCTCTTTTACTCATATCATAATAATAATATTAAAAATGAAGTCTGGACTGATAAAAGTTGTCTCGTTCATGTTGGTTACTTGGTTAAAAGTTGAGATTTTTAAGTCTATGGCGTTATATGATGACAGCTTATATATATTGATAGAATATCTTAGAAATAAAATTAAAGTATTTGCTTTAAAGTAAGTGATGGCTTTTTATTCTGATAATAGTTATGTTATGAAATCTAATTTAGAAAATTGAAATGGTATTTGATTTTTGAGAGGGTTGTTAATTTTCCGTTGTTGTCCCAGTAAATTTTCGTCAATATTGGTTAATATGAAATTAGGCTGGAAGACCTTTCAAAGTGGAGAAGTTTAAAGATCGCTTAAGCGAAATTGAATAGATAATTGTAATTTTTAATTGCTCATTGACATCATTAGTTAAATCCTTAATAGCCGTCTGAGAAACAAACGTTAATCTTCAGCGCGCATATCTTTCTGACAGCTCAATTCACTGGAGTCTCCCCTACCAGAAGAATCCATCTTAATAACCTGCTCGTCTCCATTAAGCGTTACACCGCCGGGAATTGAGCCGTCATAAAGGGGACTTAATTTGTTTCTGATCTACGGATCAAGTGTTAACTCGTGTTGAGGGACAACGGCTCCATTGTGCGCTCCATTCATCAGGTCCATTTGCACAAGAACCGACTGTCGCCTTGTTATTGGAAAAACCTACGTCACAGTTTTTTTAAAAAAGAGAGTGGTAATTAATTAACTCTGCATTAATGTCGTCGTTGTCGGACTTAATTATTAACGTCGGAGGTGTCACTCGGAGGCATTGATCCTGTTGGTAATTAGCCAGGTTTTTTGGCTGGTTTGGCGAGTTTCGTCCCCCAACGGAAAAGGTGTATCGATTCAGCGGTGTTGTGTTGACTCAGTAGTCGCGAGGATCGATTTTTGCAGAGAGAGATGAGACGAGAGGGTCGTTCACTCATCATGCTAGAGCGTTTGTCTGAGTGAATGTTTTTATTTGAGTGATGGTCGGCAGTCCGTCTTGGAGAGATTGTGTTGTGTGTTTGTGTCTCGAATAAATGAGCATTGTGTGTCGCTCTGGTGGGCGAGTCGATAATGGGTGAAAGGTGTGCAGTTTTTATTTATGGTGGTTATATCGATATACCGGAGTCTTGTGTTGATGGGGGATCATTTATACGTTTGGTATTTTAATTTTGTATAGTACAAACGCGTTTATACTCCTAAGCTCTTTGTTCATACTCTTTGTGTGTGCCCCATTACTTCACTTGCAATTGTTTTTTTTAATGAACAAACGCTTAAAAAAGTTGAAATTTATTCAAACCCTTATAAATTTATTTCACCCTAATATTTAACGGGTACCTTTGTTTCAGAAAAGGAAATATGAAACTTTCATCCAGTTTTTTATAACTAGAGCTATTGTTATTTTTTTTGTAAAAATTTAAGACCGGTATTCTTACTCAAACCAAAACCAATTTCTAAACCAAATCATGCTCAAACCAAATCGAACTTTGTTTTTTACAGACCAACATGCAAGTAAGGTGAGAGAAATGTTAAAAAAATTTATTTTGGTTAGTCTACCCGCTCTGATAAATATTGAGAAAACTTTATAAGTTACCAATCGAATAAAAAAAATTTATAATTCGATGTCAATCACCTCCTATCAACGGCTTTAATCCTAAGTACAACGATATTAATGTGCAGTGGCAGGTCTTTAATAACCTAGGCTCGGGAGGAGGCATTGGCTTACAGACACCTTAATAGTTTGGCTTTATATTGTCCCAAAAATGAGGGTGAGTGTTAGTGACAGTGTGAGTATATTGTGTTTGACAAATGCGAATATCCGTGTCCGTGCCTTCTGTCCTATTTTTCCTCTGTTCTTTTCCTCCTTCTATTCATGTATAAATAGACTTTATTCCAAAAGCAAATTGATCAAGTGAACATTACTTCCTTTCCTCTCCTGGTAAATAGACAATGGATAACACTTGCGCAAGAAATTATTACTCAATTTTTAATTATTTTCCGTCCAGAAATAGAGATTAATGACTAATGACGTTTTTTTGTTTGAAGATTTCGCTAAGTTGATTTCTAAATTTCAATAATTGAGTTGCCTGCTAAGCCAAGTTCGACTTAAATACGGTTTACTTTCTTTCCTCAACACTATTTGAATTAAATTAGCTTCGTAAATTAGTTCTTGGAAAGAAAAGTACCTCTAACTGTGATTTCTTAGCACCTGAACTCTATCTCCAGTCTATGGTACTCCAGTTCTCTTACACTAGTAAGTTTTTATTTTCTAGGAAACCAACGACATATTGCAAGAAGCACACACGTTCAAGATACGTCCAATTTTTATTAGGAATGGCCAAATTTAATTTACTTCTAGTTGCATTTACGTAAACGACATATTTTGTATGAGCTGTGCTACAAGGGACTCTGTTACTCTCTATGGTGGTGACGTAACCGAAGGCAAATAAGACTGTTTTTTGCACATATAATCATCCCATTAAAATCATCTTGCATAAGTTAGAACTATACTACACTACTGTTCATAAATTAAGGACGGAACTGTTTTTTCAACATAACACCTAGTGAAATTATTTTTCATCAATGAAAATTATACCAAGAGATGTTCAATGGGTGGGAATACAGGGCCCGAAAGCAAATTTTCTCTACCAATATTTTAAGGGGGTAAATGGACCCTCCATTGATAATGGAGTCCCATTACAATTTGGAGCTGTGGCAGAAACGTCTGTGTAAGAGGTATTTTACCGAAAACTTTATGGTTATTGTAATGAATATGATTACTCCTGAACTCAGTGCATATTTTTAAAAGCCTGTGTTACCTTTAAATGGTATTTTTTATGTTTTATTGATAGAAATCGGTCTAATCATCATTTTTGGCAAGTTTTAGCTTCTGGGTAATTTTTGGTAATTGGTATCTTACCGTCAACCATGTTTTTAGTAGTTCTTACATGTGCTAGATTATGTTTAGGTCTGGAGACCCTGAAAGTAAATTATTTCTTTCAATATCGTGACTTTCAAGAAACTTTGAGATAGCCAAATTGTGATTTTGTGCAACTTTTTCTCTCATAAAGAGAAATTCCTGACCTGAAATTTCTTCTAAGAGAATCAAATGGGACATGAGAACACAGGTACCCAATAGCAAACATCAGTGAAAATATCTGCGGTGTATACGAGGTGCTCAAACGGCACAACATAATTGTATAGTTTCACAGAAAGGACATCTGTTATTAATGTTTGAAAAAAAAGTATTTTTTAGTGTTTATGGACGTAGACATACCTAAAAAGAAACATATAGTTGTAAAAATATATCCATTACCTTTGAAATGAGTTTTTAAGACATATAATTTCTCCATTGATACTCTATTACTGTTATAGACATTTCAACACTCCCTATACACGAAAAAAATTTTCCCTGATGTCTACGATCACGTGCCTGGGTTCTCATGTCCCATTCGCTTCTTTTAGAAGAAATTTCAGATCAAGAATTTCTCTTTATGAGAGAAAAAGTTGCACAAAATCACAATTTGGCTGTCTCAAAGTTTCTTGAAAGTCACGATATTGAAAGAAATAATTTACTTTCAGGGTCTCCAGACCTAAACATAATCTAGCACATGTAAGAACTACTAAAAACATGGTTGACGGTAAGATACCAATTACCAAAAATGACCCAGAAGCTAAAACTTGCCAAAAATGATGATTAGACCGATTTCTATCAATAAAACATAAAAAATACCATTTAGAGGTAACACAGGCTTTTAAAAATATGCACTGAGTTCAGGAGTAATCATTAGGGTGTCTCAAAAAAAACTTTTTTTCGAAAAACCTCGCTCCCCAGGGCTTTTCCCATTCCTTTTGGTCCCAAAAGATAGTGTGTAAAGTTTCAGCCCCCAAAGTTAACTCTAGGGTTTGCCTCTAAAGCCCCAAAATTTGGAAAAAGTGGAAAAAATGACGTATTTTCAGAATTTTTAAAAATTATATTTTCAGATTGATACTGCAATAAAACTGGTTCAAATGTGTCATTTAGGACTTGTTTAGATGGAATATATTTATTTATGTGTATTAACTGCACCCTATAGCCCCTATAATTTAAGATTAAAGCTTACTACTTAAGGACGTTGCACTCGCCAAAGCTTATAATGCACTACCGGTGGACGAAATTAATTAAATTTGAATTTCTTCGAAGGAACTCCCTCAAATGATGCCATTTGATGCTTAATTGATATTATAAATTATAAAAACCCTTGAAATAACAATAATGAGGTCTTCCACTGAGCTTTTAATGTAAAAAGTGATTTTCTTCAAAATTTCTCTTTTCCAGCTTATCAAACCCAAAATTTATATTAAAAATGATGGTTGTTGTACTTTTTTAGGTACCAAACATTTAAAACTTTATAGGGGTTTCATTTTTAATAAGTAGAATTAAATTTTAAACCGCACAGATCAGAAATTACATGGATATTTCCTATACCAGACTTTAAAATCGATTTTCTTTTTTTAAGTTTGGAAAATTACTTCCTTTTAACGTATTAGGGGAAAATTTTAATTAAAAACTGCTTTCTTTAACATTTCAATCAAGATTCACAAGCATTAAACTATTTTCCTAACTTTGAAAAAAGAAAATCAATTTTCACATCTGGTATAGGAATGTTCCATGTCATTTCCGATCTGTGCGGTTTAAAATTTAATTCTACTTCTTAAAAATGAAACCCCTATAAAGATTTCCATGTTTGGTATCTAAAAAAGTACAACAACCATCATTTTTAATATAAATTTTGGGTTTGATCAGCTGGAAAAGAGAAATTTTGAAGAAAATCACTTTTTACATTAAAAGCTCAGTGGAAGACCTCATTATTGTTATTTCAAGGGTTTTTATAATTTATAATATCCATTTAGCACCAAGTGGCATCATTTGAGGGAGTTCCTTCGAAGAAATTGAAATTTAATTCATTTCGTCCACCTGTAGTGCATTATAAGCTTTGGCGAGTGCAACGTCCTTAAGTAGTACGTTTTAATCTTAAATTATAAGGGCTATAGGGTGCAGTTAATACACATAAATAAATATATTCCATCTAAATGAGTCCTAAATGACACATTTGAACCAGTTTTATCGCAGTATCAATCTTAAAATATAATTTTTAAAAATTCTGAAAATTGGTCATTTTTTCCACTTTTTTCGAACTTTGGGGCTCTACAGGCAAACCCTAGAGTTAACTTAGGGGGCTGAAACTTTACACACTATCTTTTGAGACCAAAAGGAATGGGAAGAGCCCTGGGGAGCAAGGTTTTTCGAAAAAAAGTTTTTTTTGAGACACCCTAGTAATCATATTCATTACAATAACCATAAAGTTTTCGGTAAAATACCTCTTACACAGACGTTTCTGCCACAGCTCCAAATTGTAATGGGACTCCATTATCAATGGAGGGTCCATTTACCCCCTTAAAATATTGGTAGAGAAAATTTGCTTTCGGGCCCTGTATTCCCACCCATTGAACATCTCTTGGTATAATTTTCATTGATGAAAAATAATTTCACTAGGTGTTATGTTGAAAAAACAGTTCCGTCCTTAATTTATGAACAGTAGTGTAATAATGCTTCATCAAACAATGCGAATAACGTCTTCCTGTGTTGCTTTGGAACATAAAACCACCTGTCTTTAAGAAAAAAATCAGCAGCAGGTTTATAGAGAAGAAGTTCTTACTGTGACTTTCAGAGAACCTGATGAAACCGCCTCTGGGTATTGATTCAGCCGAATCGCCTTTCCATCAGTCTCTTAAATCGGAGTAGGGAAAGTTTGCAAAAAAAGAAATAATGAAGTTGTATTTGTAGAAAGGACTTGCCGCTGGATGTAAATACTTTTGAATAAGAATTTATTTCGGAATACCTTTAAATACCTCGGAATAATACCTATTAGACTTTAAAAACACTTTAAAGCTATTTTGCTGAGATATTTCTGACTTGTACAGTTTAGTATCATTGCAACAAATTATCTTTTTCAAAAAGCATTGGTATGAGTTATTCTTTTATGATACAACATTGTATTATTGTGATCATTTTTCAAAATCGTGTTACTTGGATGTCGTGTAATCCATCTTTTCATTTTTTCACACATTTCTCGTACTTGAATATAGGAATTAAATAAAGGCAAAATACTTAATTAAGAAGAATTATTTCTGCATGAATATAAGCTTTTATTCATATCTTTTCAAACAATTTGCTTAATCCACTGTTTAAAAATGACCTCTTACACTTGTTGCTAGTTGTGGAACATCCTAAAGTCTAGAATAGTAATGAAATGACAAACCACATCATCTCTACTTCACGATGTCGACATTTCAATTACTGCCCTCATCTGTATTGTCGGATCAGCCATCTTTTATTCTCATTTCCCAACTTCTTTTCAAATAACAAGTTGACTTTTCGCAATTTGCGTCTGTTCCCCGCCGCTCCTCGCAGGTGGAAATCGGCAGTCAAGCATTATTTCCATCGCAGGTGCTCGCTGCGAAAGCGAGAGATGCGTGCTTTTTCCTCGCCGTATCGTTCGTCATGGATGCCGTGATAGGCGGATTCCCTGCCTACCACCGGAGGGATCCCTTCGCAAAATAGCCCCTCCATGCGAGATGTGGAGGTTGAGGAGTCGGCCTCTGCGGAGGTGAGTCACATCCGTCTTTTGAGGTGTGCTTCTCCGTAAGATCGCTTGTTTTTTTTTAGAAGTTCTCGTGTTTACATCTACATGTTTGAATTTCTTGATAGGTCTGATAAGGTTTTTGTGTTATCCCTTTTTATTAAAATAATCGCGCACAGTGATTTTTGACATACGTGTTCCATGTGTAGCAGGCGAGTCGAGGATAGCCTTTGTCAAATCAAACTGATTAATTTCATGATAAAACCATTGTATAACCGTAAATCTTTAGAACATTTTACAAAATCGTGTTACTTGGATGTGTGATCCATCCTTTCTTTTTTCCCACATTCCTCGTACTTAAATAGGGAAATTAAATAAAGGCAAATTACTTGATTAGGTAGAAATTATTTTTTTGAAGTTCTTTCGTGTTTACATTTACATTTTGATAGAATTCTTGATAGGTCTTAAGATGGTTTTGTATTTTCCCGTTTTGAAATAATCGCGCACATCGATTTCGATTTCACATCGATTTGACTTGTGTTCCATCTGTGGCAGGCGAGTCGAGGATAGAACCTTCTCAAATTAACTGCTCGACTTGTGCTGACGTCACGACTTAACTGTAAACTTAAATTTACTCATGGGTCATTCCATGTCAAATCAACCAATGGTCCGGACCTTTGGGTCTTAGATTTTCGAAATTTTTTGTGAGCTTGTTGTACTCATCCATAGGAGTATAACAAGACCAATTTCAGATTTTTGGGGCCAGTAGTTTTTGAGAAATCCACTTTTAAAGAGGCAAAAATCGAGCGATTTTGAAAAAACATGACATTTTTAAACAGCTGATGCTCAAAACCTATTTGACCCAAAATTATGAACTAGGTGTCGTTTTCTTCTGTTTTAAACAAGCTTTTAAATTATATAAAGCATGATAATTAAAAAAAATATTATTATTTTTTTCTATTTTGAAAAATATTTTTTTTGCTAGCAAAAATACATCCCCCTTCGATTTTTTTTTTAAAAATATATGTTATAAAGGAACTATCCAACTATATCTGTGCAAAATTTCAGAGTGGGACCGCAATGGGTTCTTAAGAAAAAAATTATTTTGTAAGACGGAAATTTGAAAAAAATTGTTTTTCATGTTGAAACCCTATAAAAAATCAAAATTTTTCTGTTATTATATTAAGCTAACTGGTTGAGACGCTTTAAAACTGCTTATATATTTAATTTACAATAATTATGAAACAATATTTCCCTATCTATAACAATATTGGGTAGGAAATATCTACAGGGTGTTTCAAATGTCCATTTCACTGCTTTTATTTGGAACCAATATCTCCTAGGATCATGGAAGTAAGGTGATCTCCTAGGTAAATGACCGTGCTGAATCCATTGAAATGGATTACAGCGCCCCTAGCGGTGAAAAACCTAAGTTTGAAAAATTAATTAAAAAACTAAAGGAGATAGAACAAACACTTCAATGAGAAATTAGTTGGCAATATCATAAAGAAAGCACAGCCAAAAGTTCCATAAAGATATTTTAAATATTCGAGGAGATATTAGCATGCCTTTTTCTCCATTAGATTCTTTACTCCTCAAAATTCGCTTTCGGCGCTATTCTATCCCATTTTTGGGAGTGTCTGGTGAGAATCAGGTCTCATTTATAGTTCATGAGTTCTGGATGATTCAGTACAAACCATCAACCCATGAATCCAAACAGGAGGCCGGCACACACCACCACAAGATAAGAAACTCCTTCTCCCCCACCGGTACTAGTGGTTGGTTCCAGACTTAGACAATTATTATAGTTTAAGCTTTTTTAAGAATAGTTTAGTGTTTAATGTATATTGCTTTGAAACATTTCCTTTATTTAAACCCATTCAAACGTAATATTTTACTCCCTATGTTCCAACTATATTTATCTGAAGTTTAGCATGTAATTAGAGTGGAGTTCATGCATTAAGTTAAATAGAATGTCAGTAGAATATTCTGCATTTTCGCCATTAGTATTTTGTTTTTCTATACGCATAATGACATTGATGGTATACGCATGATAGTTAATGAGACATTCTTGTGTTAGGTTTGGCCATTACATTTTTTGTGAAAAAAAAGGACGGGTATTTGCCGAACTATCCTGCTAAGACACTTGAAGATGCATTAAGGATCTATTCGAGTCTCCTCTTAAGCGCATTTATGGTTAATGGTGATCTTGTAAGGTTTATTGACATATTGATTTCCCATTAATAGGGTTCTCTCCTCATGACTTAACCTCATTTCTGTGTTTCACAACCTGCTCTCAGATCAATTTCATTCTTTGCTGTAACTGTTGATAGTAATTCTTGGACATATTCTAAAAAGTCGCCTAACTTTTCGAATTTATGTTCGCTTTATCAGGAAAACTTTTCTCGACGCACACCCTCTCTTGAGTCTTTACTTTTCCAATGGTATCACTTCAACCTTCGAGTGCTCTCCTTGAAATTAATTTAGAATAACATAAGGTTTCATAAATATCGATTATATTTTGCATCATTTGCTAATTAAGCATCAACTTCTAAAGTTATTGAACTTTTCTTTTGGGTTAGCTATTTTTACTCTTCCGGCAATGAATCAAAACACCTGTTATTCAATAGAGATATACAGAGTCCGAATTTTTTAATTGTACGTGCGTAAAACATCGCATACTGCTCTCAGTCAATAAACGATGTTGAAAGGATTATTACCTCTGTGTGTGGTGTGAAATGTAAGGTGAATCATTTACATACTCCAAGCAACATCAAATGTATTGTTAGTTATTAACTTTACCTCTCCATATACGCCATTATTGTAAAAATTGGTTTTTATATACTATCATACCTTTAAATATTTGATTACGTCCAATCCGGTGTTTCTTCCTCCTTCCCCTCTCCGCATTCGTCACGAACTTTAAATTTTTTTAGACCGGTTAAATCCGAAACCCCAGAAATCTGGCAACAGAAACCCGAGTCACGAATCCCTCGGTGGTTCCTCTGAGAATTCTTGAAGAAACGGGCGTGTCTCTCTGTTCCCTCTCCGACGGAGGAAGAAGCAGGAAGAACGAGTCTGCAGGGAACCCACATGCATTTATTTTACTTTTATGTGAAAAGCGCCCGTTGTGTTTGAGGGTGGTGTCCTCTCGAAGGAATCGGCCGAAAAAAATATATTGTGAAAAAGAATGAAAAATTCGTTTTGTTTCAACCCTCTTAGAGGACATCCAAGCTGGGAGGGATCCGAACGATGTTTTTAGATGGAATTTCGTTTCGTTGGCCTTTCTGCTCGAATGGTATTATCCATCACAATTCGAATGTTAGTTCTTTAACCTTTTTTCGTTTGGAACAGATGGTTTTTTTTGTTAGTAATAATTGTGCGAAAGTAGTTTCGTAAATCTCTTTTACGTTGAAATGAATATTAAGCTGTTTCTTTGTATTCTATAAATGTAAAGTGAAGTTAAGTAGAACACTCAATAACCAATTCCTACATACAATAGCTAAATATCCTTTCTGATGTCTTTTTTTATCTCATGTAACTCCTTTTTATTACCCCTCTGAATTGTAATGCTTTATGTGGTTACTTGAAACAGCTTACAAGTTACAGTGGTTGTTTGAAACTGTTTACAACAAAATTAGCGTTCTCGCATATGAAATTGGTTAAGTCCGCAACTTTTAAAGAAATCGAATTTCCATTTCGCGTGATGTGTGTCATTCCGTCAATATCTCCCTTCCCATAATCGTACAACCCCTTCCAAATGCCCAAATCAGAATAAAAGTGAATGATCACGAGATACGAATGACGATAGGGGAGAAGAATTCGGTGACGTATAGCTGTTTCCGTTTTTATTTTGAGGCATTATCGACATTTTTATCTCTCTACAACAGCTGTTATCCCGAATCAAAGAATGGGCAGGGAAAAAATAAAACTCTTTCAGAGGTAGAGGCGAATTTATTGGGCCATCGATTAGATGGAGTCCGATTCCGTAAGTGTAGCAGCTTCGCGATTCTTCTTTTCTTTCCTTTATTTTTTTCGTCACTTCCTGCTCTTGTCGCGCCACTGAAACCCGACGATTTTTCCTCCTCTTGCCCCCTTTAATGGAGGAAATTCTAATTCGATCCACTCCAATTCGATTTGTCTCTCCGATGAGGTCCGCGTGTTGACCGTTTTTTGGAGAGAATGGAGTGAAATGCGATTTTTTTTTCGTGTGGAATGCAACGACTGCTGCCTGTTGAATTCGATGGCTTATAAATGGGAATCCCTAAACCTGTATTTCTTCCCCCGTAAAGTGTTGGATAGTTTTCGGATACTCACCTTTTTTTAGATTTTCGTCTTAAAATGGAGGTATTTTGTAGAGAAAATTTATACTTTTTTAAAGCTTTGAAGATACTCTCCAAACCACGAAAATTTTATATTAAAATTCAGTAAAATATCGGATTGGGAACTGTGTCGCCGGAGTTTTGGCTTTAAGGTTTATTAATTACTAGCGCTGACGCCCTAGACACGGGCTTCGCCCGGGTTTCAGTTTTTTAATAAATATCATCTGGTGTGTTACAGATGGTCTTCGCCAGTCCAAATGTGGAAATTGTTCAATAACGAAGCCATTTTTAAGTTTATGCTACAACAAAGGATTTTAAACTACAACAATCGATTTCAATCTGCAACAATCGAGAATATGCCTACAACAATCAATGTTACATCTTCTCTTGTTATATTTACAACAATGTGGTTTTTCCATGAAGTTAGGCATGAAATATTGGTTTCTAAGCATAAAATTGACCAAAAAATTTGTTCGAAAGCTTCTATTTTAAATTATTTTTATTCAGAAACCTTCCCAGGAGCGAGTAGATCAACGTGGTATAGTTTAATAGTTAATGTAAGTTCGAAAAGTTTAAAACTATAAAGGACATACATACATACAAACATTGATTTTTATATAAATACTAGCGCTAAAGCGCTAGACCCGGCTTTGCCCGGGCGCAGTAGCGCTGACGCGCTAGACCCGGGCTTCGCCCGGGTTTCCGTTTTTTAATAAATATCATCAGGTGCGTTACAGATGGGCTTCGCTAATCCATTTTTAAAGAAAATTATTCTGTTGTGTTACAGAGGGGCTTCGCCAGTCCATTAAAAAAACTATTCTGGTGTGTTACAGATGGGCTTCGCCAGTCCAAATAAGGAAATAGTTAAATAAGGGATCTATTTTAATTTTTATGTTACAACAATGGATTTTAAACTTCAACAATCGATTTCAATCTGCAACAATCGAGAATATACCTGCAACAATTAAAATTACATCTTTTTTACAACAATGTGGTTTTGCCCTACAATCGAGAATATGCCTGCAACAATTAAAATTACATCTTTTTTACAACAATGTGGTTTTGCCCTGAAGTCAGGCATGAAAAATTGGTTTTTGAGCATAAAATGGACCAAAAAAGTTATTAGGACGCTTCGATTTTAAATTATTATTCTTCAGAAACCTTCCTTGGAGGGAGTAGATCAACGTGGTATAGTTTAAATGTTAATGTAGGTTCGAAAAGTTTAAAACTATAAAGGACATACATACATACATACAGACAGACAGACATTGATTTTTATATATATAGACTAGCGCTGACGCGCTAGACCCGGGCTTCGCCCGGGTTACAGTTTTTTAATAAATATCACCTGGTGGGTTACAGATGGGCTTCGCCAGTCCATTTTTAAAGAAAATTATTCTGGTGTGTTAAAGATGGGCTTCGCCAGTCCATTTTAAAAAAAAATTATTTGGTGTGTTACAGATGGGCTTCGCCAGTCCAAATGTGGAAATAGTTAAATAAAGGAGCCACTTTTTATGTTTATGCTACAACAATGGATTTTAAACTCCAACAATGGATTTTAAACTGCAACAATCGATAATATGCCTACAACAATTAAAGTTACGTCTTCTCTTGTTATATTTACAACAATGTGGTTTTGCCCTGAAGTTAGGCATGAAATATGGGTTTTTCAGCATAAAATGGACCAAAAAAGTTATTAGGACGCTTCGATTTTAAATTATTTTTATTCATAAACCTTCCCTGGAGCGAGTAGATCAACGTGGTATAGTTTAAATGTTAATGTAGGTTCGAAAAGTTTAAAACTATAAAGGACATACATACAGACATACATACATACATACAAACATTGATTTTTATATATATAGATAAGAAGATAAAAAATTATTTTAAGTCCACAAGATATTATTGTGTTAAAAATTGTAACCAATGTAAATTTTAGTCAAAAGTGGTTAATTATTGAATTATTTTAAAGGCAGTTTTTTAGAAAGAAGAAGAAGAAAGAGAGAGAAAACAATATAAGTTTATTTTCCGTTTTATACCGAGGTATTTTCCTACTGTGCTGGTTGTTACCATTTTCTATTTCCATCTACATGGATTATGTAAGAAGGAAGGAGACGAATTTTTATTTTCAACATTTTTCAACAAATTCTAGAATATTATTATAAAAATCTCAAATTTCCATTAGCCTCAGTAACTTAATCTTTTCAACTAGTAAAGATTATTTAACAACCTGCGGCGGTTAAAATCTGCATACCCAGGAAATGATATTTACTAACAAAGTGTGAATTGATTTCCCTCGTTGCATTTTAATTGGGAAAGGAACCTTCCCTATGCGACTTTATTTTTTAAAATTCAACTCTATCTTGCTTCTCTATACTGCGCTAATTTTCTTGTAAACTGTTTCGGGTAATGAGCAAATCTCCTTAAAAAGGTCGTATACATTGACATTCCTTGAAACAGAAAAAGTCGCCGCTTGTAGAGATTTACCGTAAAAAATTAAATAATTTTAGTAGAAGCTTAATCCCTAGAACTCCCCCAGGCCTTCTTTTAATTGCCTTTTCACCTTTTCATTCATTAGTAGAAATCAAACGGCTAATGGTTGGGAAAAAACGGTTTTAATCTTTGAAACACCTCAGGCTTTTAAGTTTTACCATTTTCACGCTAATCCCCATGCATGTTCTTTTTCTTTATGTTAGGTGCTTGCTTATAAGTTAAGATCTAATGCTAGGAGATGAGAGCATTCCCGTTTATGATCATTAAAAGAAAATGTCTGTTAAGATTTAGGCATTATCTTTAGTTATCGCCTTTTAAAACGCTGTATTGCCTCAGGGTTTGTTCATTTACATTATCTAACTCTGTATTTAACACTTTTCGCCACTAGTACTACTAATGGAAAACCATTTTATTATTCTCTACTGGTAAATGTTTCCAACTTGGTTTAACTTTTATCTTAATCTTACGCAGAGTTTCATTACTCCAATCTTCAGTCCTTAATTTAACTATAGTTAATATTTTGACAGTTAAACTTTATTTTTCAATCAGCCTTGCAAAGCAAAGTAAGAAAAACTCTATGAATGCCTGTATTACTTCTGTTCTCTACCAAAAAAAACTAAACTCTGACGTTTAATGCTAACAAACCAATATTCATTGTTTGATTTCTGTATCTTAAAGAATTTTTATAATCTTAATTTTTTTACGTGCTAAATTAATTCGATTGTTTTAAGCAACCAGCTAAGATAATGTGATTTTCTTTATAGTTATAAAACAGAGTATGCTACGAAATATTCTTTGGTAGTTTATGTTAATTTGTGTACTCGTGTAACCATAATCGTAAATTGTTCCAAGATAATTATAGTTTACTTAATATAGATACCCTGTGTTTTAATCTAACAACATAATTCACATGCCATCATTAAATGTTCTTTATGTTGATTTATTTCTGAAATACTTAGAATGTACGTTCACTTTTATCTGACGATGTGTTTGTTATATGTATCCGCGTTTCTGCTACCAACAGAGAATATTACTCAGATCACATTCCCTTCGATTCATTCACTCCCTTTCTCGTGATTGTCTTTCACCTTCATTGACTCCATTGATAGATAACTTGTTAATTCTGATGTTATCTCCTCAATCAGAAAGTTAATGGGATGAATCAAGGGAACTAACACATTCTCTTGATACGGTTGAATAGGTTCCGTATAGCAAAAACATGTTCCAGAAAGTTGGTTTGAGAAATCTTTAGAAGGTTCTTTTATTTTTACCGCAGATCTTAACCGACTTTTATGTATTTTTCAATGTCTCTTGGAGATCACACTGGATATTTTAATAAAATATTTTCTTTAGTCTTTTAAACTAATCTTTTTTTTATTTAAAGTATTATATTGAAACCAATGCCTTTGTTTTGTGTATTAATTATAGTTTTAAAAATCTATGACTTAATGTAAGATCTAAGTGGTGGAGATAAAATAATTTATGATTTTGTAGATATATTATTAATTTATTTTTCAAATTAAAATATAGATTGGTATTAGCGTAATAATTCGCCTAAAGAAATAATGCGTATTAAAAAATTGTAAGAATTTCCGATCTCGTTCAATGAAATTGATTTCTAAAGTTTAGTATTGTGTATCACCTATTAAAACGTAATTATTTTGTTGTTATTATTGCACCTTTTGTTGATTCGGATTAGAACCTATAAACTGCGTTTTAGACTCATTTTTATTTTAATTTTAATTTACAAAGCACCTTAAAAAAGACTCTTCATAATACGTACAAAGAACAAACACAACACGAACTTCTGTATATAATTATTTTAAGGCATGAAAGCTTTCCAGCATGGCAGCAGTACACCTGTAAATCTCCTTTCTCCACTAGGGGACCCTTATGGCTGGAAAGCCACAATCCAGGAATGACCTTTCCATTCAGTGCAGTCTCGCAAAAATACCAGAATGTTTCCGAATAAGAAGAGAAAATTCACCATTGAGTGAAAGTTTTTATTTATCATTTGAATCTGAACTCTGAAGATAATTGATGTTAAAATTACCCTTCGTTTCCTTTCAAAATACGCAAATAATTATACTAAATCATATAGGAAACTTTTCCTTTTGTTGAATTTGCCCTTCATATTCTCATAACTCGATTAGACTTGTGGTTTAACTTATAATGGGATTATTGCCGCTCTGAACTGTAAAAGGTTCAGAAAATTCTCAAATTAACAAAGAAGTTGAATCCATCAAAAGTTTTCGAAAGTTTCCAACTACTATTCGGACATGATTTTGACTTCAAATATAGCATCATGATTTGTATCCTCTCCGATCGATAAAATGGAGCAGAAAATAGCCATCAAATCGCTCTATAGCAATAAAAGGATGAAATAAAGGAGCTAGGGAGACAAAACAAAACACGAAATGACCATAAACCAAACATTCAGCCTAAAACGAGAATCTTGTTTCCAGCAACCTAAGTGCGGGCCCAAATAGTGCCAGGCCATGAATTAAGCAAGCATAACCGAAATGCGGACCACCACAAATAGGTAACCGTTTTCTCATCGCTGAGCACTGTGGCTGGACCAATATATATCCGAGAACCCCTACTGCTTATTGTGTGTTCATTTCGCGTTTGCTTTCATGATAATAACTTCCCTGTTACGGCCCCAGTATTTCTCTTCAACGAGCAATATCCGTCCGTCCGAAGGTATTGAAGACGATAAATTGACTGATTTTTCCATCCGACGTGTTGCCACCTGCGCGACTGTAACTTTTTTGTTTTTATCCTGTTGACGTTTGGTTGCGTGAGTGTGTGTGAGGCTGGGAGTAAAAATTAAGATGAATGGGGATGTGTCTTGGATTATTTATCGTTTGGTAAGACTGGTTAAATGAACGTCGGTGGTATTATTTCGTTGAGGAAGATTTATGTGTTCAGTTGGCTTGAGAGAAATTAAATGAAAACTCTAAAAAAAAATAAAAGATTTTTTTATTATTTTCTGCATGTAAAAATTATTTTTTGAAGGTGGGATTCGGGTCCTGTGTTGTTTCTGAAAGTAAATTTATTTTAATTAATTGGGTCTTTAAAGCAAAAATGTGAAATATTATTTTAATATTTACTCATTCTGTATACAATCTCGTGTTTTTCTTATGTATATTTAAGGGTATTGTTTCCTGTAGCATATTGATTCGTTTGTCTCTTAGAAGTGTACTTAAATCTGTTTTTTTTCTTTTAGGCTCGAAACTCCTCTAGCAAGAAAAAGAGCACGTCTAAAGAAGGTCAATATTATTTTAGTTATTTCTTGTCTGTGTTAGAATTTATAAAAATTAATACGAAGTAGCTTTATGTTTATTCATGTATTTTTAGAGTTGACGTATTTTATAAATGGGGATTCTGTTTTTCAATGCTTAAGTTTGAAATTTATTAGCAATCCAAAATTCTACTAATTTATTTGCTATATGCTTATACTAAACGAAAGACATTTTTTGATATCATAGAAACTCTTTTTTGTTGTCATAATTGATCCTTACCTAATAAGGTAATTAATATTTCTTTAATATTAGCAATAAGAGTTTACTGAAGTCGCTAATCTATATTTGTTGTAATTGTTATTTTTAAGTCCTGATCTTCCTTTCATATAAAAAATAACTTATTTAATTTCAAGCTCAAATATTTTTTATTAAAAAGTAAAAATGAACTCGATAGATAAAAAAATACATATTTAGTTAGTCATTACTTTTAGTAATATACTGTTGTTGCAACAAAAGATTCATTAAATTTGTAAAAGTGGATTTATGATAATATTTTTAATAATAAATTTGTTAACATTTCTATTAGTTTTATCTGTTTTTTTCTCATAATGAATGTTCTCTTTCTTTACTTAATTTTGGATACCTTTGGAAATCTACAATTTTTCCTATGGTGAGTCAAAAAGTTCAAATTCAGCATGGTTTTTGCCTATCGATGTTGGCATGGCTTGCTTTTCGTTGTAGATAATTTTTTTAATTATCAAGCACAGTAAAATTTATTAAATTATGATTTTATTATTTAAGGTATCATCTTATAGATAGATAGTACGGGAGCTGGAGTTAAAATGAAAAATTCATCTGCTCGTACACGATTCTAATATGACAGGATAGTGTTAGTGGTGGTGATCACGGAATCGAGCGTCAGCTGGTCAGGTAGTGGTGGGTTGAACGTGGGGAGGGGGTCAAAGTTGCAAAAAAAGTGAAAAATAAATTCATCTGCTCGTGTATGAAACTTGGTAGAGATGGTAGTTTAGGCCTTCCTTATTACAAAAGTGACCGTCAGCTGGCTGGGTGGCGGTGGAATGACCGTCAGCTGGTCACGTGAACTTGCAAACAAAAAATTTATCGGACAATGCATGGAACTTGGTACGGTTTTCAATCTCTGTTACATGAAGTAATAACGAGTTACTAGTCTTCAACTTACATTAGCAACCACTGAGCTATAAAACAAACTGGAGTGTCAACCATTATTTTAAAATATAATAATTTTTTCTCAAAAAATCAATTTGGATTTTTGCCTAACTCTAATACTGAAAAGGCTCTATTAGAATTTACAAATTTTATTTTTAATAGTATTAACAACAATAAAAAAACTACTGCTATCTTTTTAGACATTTCAAAAGCTTTTGACTCAGTTCAACATGATATTTTATTGGATAAATTATTTTCTATTGGCATAAGAGGCGACTTCCATAATTTTCTAAAATCTTATTTGACAAACCGCATTCAAAAGGTCAAAATTAATAATATTTTTAGCAAATGCTTCCCCATAAACTGTGGTGTTTTTCAGGGTTCAACCTTAGGTCCCTTATTGTTTCTAATCTTTATTAATGACTTGTGTACCTTGAATTTACATGGTAGATTGATAAGCTTCGCTGATGATACTGTGCTACTGTATTCCGGAGATTCAGTTAATGAATTAAACTTAAAGATGCTTGAAGTTCTTGAGAGGATTCGAAACTGGTTTGCCGATAATTGTTTAGATTTAAATATTGATAAGACAAAGTACATGATTTTTAACCTAAAGCAAAATTCATCAGATAATCTATCTTTAGTGTATCATGATAAAAATTGTAACCATCATACATGTAGCTGTAAAACTATTGAAAAAGTTTCATCAATTAAATATTTAGGTATTCATATCGACTCTGACTTAAAATGGAAAAGTCATACTAAATCAATTTCAGATAAGTTAAGATTCATAATGCTCAATTTCTATTATTTAAAACAAAAAGTAAGCAGTAAATTCTTAATTAATATATACTACTCTTGGATCCATTCACAAATAAACTATGGCTTGATTGTATGGGGAGGAGACTATTACGTTACTCTAAAAAGAATTGATAAACTTCAGAAAAGATTTATAAAACTAATATTAAACTACCAGCATACAGTTCACCTACCTCATTTTCAGTCATTAAATATTCTCCCTATTCGCCATCTTTTCTTTTATAAAATATGTCTTAATTTATACTGCAATCCAAATCTATGTAAAAAACGTCACAACATCAACCCAAGAAGAATTAACGAAATTTATAACATCCCAATGCCAAAAAAATCTATTTTCTATAGAATTTTTTCATTTTTAGCACCCAAATTTTATAATTCCTTGCCATATGAACTTCAAAACTGTCAGTCTAAATACATATTTAAAAAGAAACTTAAAGAATATTTATTTTCAATAGATACAGTGGAACAGTTTTTTCTTTAGCAGTAAAATCTCTACAGCATCTTATAACCATATTGTTTATCATTCATTTATGTATATATATTTGATGTACTGAAATTGTTACATATTTAAAAGACACCCTGTTTGCCACACCTTATTGTATGTATTTTTTATGAGTTGTTTATTTCATTGTCGTTTTCTCTATCGAAAATGTAGATAAATTTTTTTTCAAAGGTCACCAATATGGATCAAGTGATCCCTGGTGGCTATAAGTGTTTTTTTTTCTTTGTCTTTTTATGTTTCTATGTAACCTTATATGTGTGTAATAAAAAAAACCTCCGATACTCTAACAAGCGATTGATCATGCCAGCGCCGAAGGTTACAATGCCCCGATTGCTCTCAGCAATCGGGGCAAGCTTGAAGCAAAGTTGGAAGAGCATTTCCCCCTTTAATCCGCCCATGCCTGTTTTTCAAAATATTGTGAACAAAATTTAGAATGGTCGTTTCAATCTGTGCATACAACTGTGCTACCAGATGGAGAAATTTAAAAGAAGATGGAAATCCTTTCCGCAGTGTGATGCGGTTTCAGCACGCTAGCTAGTCACTCCAGTTTGTTATATAGCTCAGTGCTAGCAACTCATGAATTAATATCTGTTGTACTAGTAACTCGTTATTATTTCTGTAACAGAGATTGACTTCCTACCAAGTGTCTTGCTTTGTTAGATAAATATTTTGTTTGCAAGTTCACGTGACCAGCTGACGGTCATTCCACCGCCACCCAGCCAGCTGACTATCATTTTTGTAATCATTAAGGTCTAAACTACCATCTCCACTAAGTTTCATACACGAGCAGATGAATTTATTTTTCTTTTTTTGTACCTTTGCCCCCCTCCCCACGCTCAACCCACCGTTACTCGACCAGCTGACGCTCGATTTAATGATCAGCACGACTAACACTATCCTGTAAAATTAAAATCGTGTACGAGCAGATGAATTCTTGAAATTTAACGCCAGCTCCCGTACTAAGAATGCAATACATTTTTAATGTTTTTATCTACTAGATTTTAAAAATGTTTTGTGTTGGACACATTCTTGTTTGTGTTTTAAGTCAATTAAACCCTATGATGAGTTATAGGATTTTTCCAGTGTTTATTTAATCCTGGATATGTTTAGACACCATCTTAACCAGGTGTTGTATGGCCTGATTCACGCTCTCAACGCTGTTTAAAATCCCAGCATTAAAATCCTTGGTTCCCTATATGTTTGGCATTTTATAGAGCTTCTTTAAAAAACACAAATTTAGTTCAGGATTATGAATTGCACTAAAACTCAATGCATGTCATCAGTTTGCTTTTTTTCATGGGTAATTTCATTCTATGGTCATTTCTTATTATCGAATTTGTCAAAATATTTTGTGTGTTAATAAAATTTAAATTTAGTTTGAGTTTTAAGTATAATAGTAAAATGTCAATGAAATAAGTCAAGAAACTCTATATTTCAGCTTCTGTCTGTCGATTTTTTTCCACTAAATCCGTACTCACTTAATTTTTATTATACTATTCAATATGTAATTGCATTTTCCTCTTGTTTGTGGCTTTATGGATCTAGTGCCTTAGAACCAAAAACAACATATTTGCAACTGGAAAATTTGTTTTAAATTCATGATCGTTTCGACATTCCCTACCACTTTCGCTGAAATGTTTCTCTTCCCTCTTCCAGTGTTGATTCATGAACCAGCAGTGCTGATCGAAGGTGTGCTGTTTCGGGCCAGGTACCTGGGCTCGACGCAACTGGTGTGCGAAGGACAGCCCACAAAAGCCACCAGGATGATGCAGGCAGAAGAGGCGGTCTCCAGGATAAAGGTATATTCCTTTAATAGCTATCACGAGTCTGTCATTTGATACGCATCTATGCTTTTGACCAAGCCTAAGGTTTTCGAATTAATTCCAGTAACATATGTTTGTCCATTAAAATAAAAGCATAAATGTGTTACGCGCGTAATTTTATTTAGTTTCATTGGTTTTTTTCTCAGGTTTTTTAGTTTTAACTCCATGTATTTTCTTTCGTTTTTGCCGCGTTTTGGATAGTCTTTGGTAAGTGTAAATGCTACGAATGTTATTTTATTCTTATTCTTGTTTCAATGATTAATGACTATTTTTAGGATTCGCTACTTATACTACTTGATTATTGTAATGGTTGTTTTGGGGTGATGCATTTTTAATGGGCATTATATTTATAACCATAAATTAACTAAATCCATTGCTTAGTTTTAACAAATATATAAATTATTTTATTAACCATAAAAATAACCTCTCCGTTTGATGCAACTTTTTCTACAGCAAAATAAAAGTTATATCTCCATTCTGTGATACCAATTACAATATACGATACATATATCAGTTACGGCGAAGTTTTCACAATTTAAAGCTATTCCCGTTCATGTACGACACTTTCGGCCCTCGGTCAGTAAAAATTATATAGATTTCTCATAATCTCTTAGGTTATAACCAGTACCGTCAGCTTAAAAAGTCGTAAAAAGTTATAAAGGAGAAGATTAGGATTCTTTTACATGTCAACCCGACGTTGTGACTTCAAATAATATATGTCTCATTGCCAATGAAAATTAACCCTTCACCGTTTCTATAGCAATGGGCGAGACGCCAATTTAGAAAACACCCTTCAAAAAGTACAGTTCCTTTAAATCATCGCACCCTTATATTTCAACTTTCAAAAATAAGCTATGTAAGGGTCGTTGTTAAGGGAACTAGAAAGAAACTATCTCTCTCTTTCAAGAATAACCGTCTGGGTTAGCTGCTACACAATAAGCATCCCTAGTAAATTTTGCTAGGTGATGAATGATTGAATGTCAGTGGAAGTGGTTTATTGTTGTAGAAACTCGCCCTCTTTAAGATGACTTCTAAATGAATTTAGAATCGCTTTCCCTGTATTTCCTTCCGAAATAGATCCTAGGTTGTGAGATCTAAACCTCTATTACCTCGGCATTAGTTTGTAATATGTCAGTCGCGCTTGTTTTCCATCGACTCTGGCTTGAACCTCTGTATCCTTCCCACCACAAGCATAACCCGGCCCGAATCCAACTGGCTGGTAAAAACGATGTTTCGGCCGTGAAAGGAGACTCTGAAGAGCCCTATACCGGGAGCGAAGCTTACACCACGGCCAATGATGTCGAGGACCGGGTGGAACAGATGAAAATTTCCCTCTGCCCCCACGCTGTGAGTAACTGTCGAATGAAGAGCTTAGGAAAGGAATCTGCTGCTAACAAACTGTTTCGGGCACTTGTAAAAAAACTTTAAGTAATAGCTGCTGATTCTGTGTCAAAATTGGTGTGTTTAAAAATTTTTAACTCCGTTCGACCGTGTATGAAATATCTTTACAGCATTTAGCTTGTTCTGAAGAAAATTTAGAATAAAGTAGTAAATAATAATGATAAGTAAAATTATTCTTATGACAATCCTATAAGTTTCATGTAGGGTATAAAAATGTTGTTGGAGTTTTCTATTATATTCCTTGGTATGGAATGTTTTTCTATTCCATTCATCATACAGTTTTTTCCATTTCTGAATCAGGAATAGAACGTACTTTTTATAATATCGAACTCGGAGTAATTTTGTTTCATCCCCGCTTTACTGAAATCAGTAAATTTGGTAGAAAAGTGAAACTATAGTAATTCTAGGTCAAAAAGAGTTATTTTATACCAACCATTTAAATGTTTTTGACTACAAAAACGTAGAGCTAATGAATACTTACTTCATTGTGTAATATCATTTAACATAAATTTTAACCTCGCATTTTAAAAAAATGCTTTTCCTGGGTATTTATGAACAATATATTGCAGATTCTGTAACTAAGCTCTTCAATTGTTCAGCAGTGTTTATTCATCCTTTTTATGGGGAGTTTCTACCCACGAAGCTGTAGAACATCTTTCCTGCTTCAAATTTTTTAGTTTACTGCTACACCCCTTTCCAAATTTTGGCTGAACTGTTCTGCATGTGAACTCTATATACAGGGTGTCCCACGAGAAGTTGCCCAACCCCTTTAACTTTTGAACCCCTACAGATATAGTCATGAAAGTGGGGTCTAGGTATAGTAAAGTGACCATGCCCTATCCGATGAGACAACTTTCAACGCCCTCTAGTGGAAACTTTAGGAGTTATAATTTTTCCTACTGAAATTTCCTACTAATTTTTCCTACTGAATCGATGCTGCTCTACAACTTAGTCATTGACTTTTTTCACATACCTCAAACAGTTTTTAAAATAAAAATTTTAACTCCTAAAGTTTCCGCTAGAGGGCGTTGAAAGTTATCTCATCGGATAGAGCATGGTCACTTTACTATACCTAGACCCCACTTTCTTGACTATATCTGTAGGGGTTCAAAAGTTAAAGGGGTTGGGCCACTTCTCGTGGGACACCCTGTATATAGTTTATAGAGTTTACCTCTCGTTTAAAGATGCGTTCCGCTTTCATGCCTCTATCATTATTTTTATTTATTACTTTCCAGATTATTTAAATAGATAAAACATTTACAAATTCAATACATTTTGTTTCAATCTGTCTTTTATTTCAGGTTTTATTGCTTTTGATTTCATTTTACCTTTTATACAAATTACATATTTTATATACAGGGGTGTGAAAAAAGCTTTCTCGTATGTGTTCTCATAAAGGCCTGTCAACGCAACCAACAATAAATAGTTCATTCATTTTATCGTCCCTCAAATAACAGTGCCTAAAATTTCCTAACGGTTGGTTAAGTGTATAAATAGGCTGTTCGAGTCTCATATAGCTTGAAAGTTTTTTCACCCTGTATTGTATTATTTCTGCTTGAAATATTCAACCAATGTTATTATGCACTGTTAATTTTTGCATGGTTATTTCACCCTGGTGATGTAACTTATATTGCTTCGATGTCAACTTGATTTTTTCTTTTCCCTAGGGATTTTCAGATCTTATATGCATGTTCCCTTAAATTCTTAAAGACTTTATATCCAAAAATATGAGTTCCCCCCTCCCCTTGATTTAAAAGAATTTTTCAATTCTAGGCTCCAGAAGGAGAAACCCAACCAAGCACAGAGGTGGACCTCTTCATCTCTACAGAAAAAATAATGGTTCTAAATACTGATCTCAAGGTAAGTTTCGAATGTTTTGTGTTCCTAACGTTTTCGTTAACCAGAGTACATATTCCTTATCAGTCGTCTCTTCATTTGTTTCTACATAAAAATAACCTTAACAATTAATTATTTAGTTCTTTCACTTGGGAGCGAATTATGCAACCCTTTCCTTTATCCAGTAGCTTTATTTGTAAGGGTATTTATATCAAACTAAACCAAACTATTTAAAAGCGCTTATCTTATAAATATATGTTAAAACTAAATTCGGTCTGTATCTTAGCAATAAAACTTCCTTTTTACGGTTGTACGACTCATTCTCTTGCATGCCTATATAATTTATCACTATTCGTTTAATAAAACTACTCACTATCACTACTTTACCCCTTGTATTGCGAGCTTCCTCCTTTTCCTCGAGCCTATCTTAGTATTCTTTGTCGCATATTTTATATGTGCTTTATATCGTTGAATCTGACGCTGATGTGTAACCGGAGACTCGCTTTGACAGGAGATTATGATGGACCACGCTCTGCGAGCCATATCTTACATAGCCGACATCGGAGACTTGGTGGTCCTGATGGCCCGGAGAAGAGTCATGAACAGTCCGGACGATCTCAGCGAGCCAAAAATAAAACGCACACCAAAGATGATTTGTCACGTGTTTGAGTCCGAAGAAGTGAGTGGATCTTTTTGTTGTTCAGCTTCTCTGTTCTGTTTCGTGTTCTTTCTTTTTCAGCATTACTGGAGATTTATAAATATACAAATACAAATTAAGTCGACCAACTACAGGCCCAGCAAGGTTGGTTTGGGGGACAGTATTATTGATTAAGGAGTCTACTACTGTTTTTCGAATTTCAAAATCGTTACGAAGTTTGGGTCTTATATAGTTAGGTTTTAGAGAGATTTCTTCAGAAATTTTTCTTTTTTTAATAATTTTAACCATTTAATAACAACTTGTAAGATTTCTTTAAAAGTTTATGTTTGGGACCCTTTGTATCATACATCTTGTCTTGACTATTTGCGTCTTTTGATGATGGCCAGAAGCGTATTCAAAAGAGATGAGAGGGCAATAAATTTAGACTAGGTGATAAAAACCAGTAGAAATCCTAGCTTTAAGGACCAAATTTCCAAAAAAAGGGTATTTCCCTAAGGGCGAAGACTTTTTTTTAATAGAGTTAGTAAATATTTTAAGAAACCTTACTCAAAAGACAAAAATAAACATTTGAATGGAATATAGGCTGACTTAATGACAGTACACTTTGAATTAGTTAAAGCAGGAATTTGCAAACCTCTGATCTAAAAAAATGTCTTCGCGTCGAGTGCATTTGAATAGAAACATTAAGCAATTAAGCGCGGTCATCTTTTAAGATTTTTCAGAACAGTCTTGATAAAAGTTGTGATAGAAAATTGAGCTGTGCCTATAAGCGAATAATAAGAACGAAGAAGTACTAAAATGGTTTTACCACCTAAATGTGTGTTCATAGATCATAGAACATCGGGAAATTTCCGCGGTCGAAGTCCGATCTGACCCGTTGGCTTTTCTTTGGACATTCGAATTAGAGAAATTTTAATTTTTAATTGCTGTATTTCTCAATAACATTTCCTAGATGGTGAAAAGGGAAAAAGCGAATTGAATAATTCTGTTCTAACATATTTTTTTAATTCTTAAAAAGTATTGTTCTGGTGATGGTTCTGAAATAGTGTTTAAGAGCTCATGCGCCGAAAAAGAATGATTGTTTTGATATTCGTGAGTTCAGTTTTGCTTTCTTCTGGATTGCTCAATGGGCATTTTTACCACAGCCTGAAGCACGCTCATCATCCGGTTGTTAGCTTCTTAGCTTAACCATGCATGAATTTCCTGTCCCCTTGGATACTTTGCCGATCGCGAAGTTGTCATTTTTGACTAAGTTTTCACAGGACAGTGTCTGGGTTTCTTACATGACGTTTTGGGGTTGGATTTCGTTGGTGACTAGGAAAATTGACGTCGAAAGGACTGCTTTTTGCTTCTTTCATGTACTAAAGTTCATTGGTGGATTAGTATAAGCATCTTAATTTATGAAGTTCGACTTCGATTTTTTCCCTCAATTCAGCTTTGAACTTCAACATTTTTCATCAATTTTATTTGAATGGGTCATATTTAAAATGTTGACAGTAAATTCTTAAATACCCTAGTGACCTTTACCGGAAAATGTCATGTAAGCACTTGTAATATTTAATCTATAGTATTTAAGTTAGTAACTTCTACTTGCCTAACAATTTAGTTATTGTATTAAGTAGTTTGTATCTCACTATTTATTTACATATTTTGTTGTAATTACGTGTATTTTTCTTTTTAAGGCTCAATTTATTGCTCAGTCTATTGGACAAGCTTTCCAAGTGGCTTATATGGAGTTCTTGAAAGCAAATGGCATTGAAGATAGTAGTTTTGTCAAAGAAATGGACTACCAAGAAGTGCTCAATTCCCAAGAAATATTTGGAAATGAGCTTGAAATGTTTGCCAAAAAAGAAAAACAAAAAGAAGTAAGATATTTTCTCACTATATATATGTTTTTAATTAAGACTCGTAGCTAATTTTTTAATTGATAAAATTTAAAAGTTTCAATAAAATTTTGGTGTGGTTTTACTAGAATTTTTTTATAAGGTATACTTCATGAGTTTATTAGTTGTGGTTTGTATGGTTTTAAAATGAAATAAACTGTAAAAATTACTATGAAATAAACTGTTTATGCTATTACTAAAAATGTTAAATGATTTTTGTTGATTTTTTTAGTTGATGTTTTTTTAGTTTCCTAAAAGTTTATATAAAAACTTTCTTATTGATTTTCAGGTTGTTGTTCCTAAACAGAAGGGTGAGATTCTTGGTATGGTGATAGTAGAATCAGGCTGGGGTTCCATGCTGCCAACAGTCGTTATAGCAAATATGGCACAAAGTGGACCTGCTGCCAGATGTGGCCAACTCAATATAGGGGATCAAATAATTGCCATTAATGGAATAAGCTTAGTTGGTTTGCCTTTATCTACATGTCAAAATTATATTAAGGTTAGTTATATATCTTCAGATTTTGTATGCTTATTTAATATTGATTTCTGGTGGTTAAAAAACTTTATTGTTTTATGTATGAAGTTTTCATTTTTATAATTAACTGAACAATTCAATTTGCTTATTATCATAAGAATATTTTTTTATATTTTCAGAACACGAAAAACCAAACTGTGGTTAAGCTAACTGTGGTACCTTGTGCACCAGTGGTGGAAGTCAAAATCAAGAGGCCTGACACAAAATATCAATTAGGCTTTAGTGTTCAAAATGGAGTTGTAAGTTTCCTTTTCTGTCTTAAATAATACCTTTCCTTAAATTTCAGAGGTTCCTTTGTGAGTATAGTTTGCTCATGGAAATTCCTTCCTGTTTCAGATTTGTAGTCTACTTCGAGGAGGTATAGCTGAGCGAGGAGGTGTCCGCGTAGGCCATAGAATTATAGAAATAAATGGACAAAGTGTTGTTGCCGTGCCTCATGAAAAAATAGTCAACCTACTAGCTACTTCTGTTGGTGAAGTAAGTAAAAGTTTGGCTTTTTGTGTAGGAATATTCATAATCTCTCTATTCTAAAAAAAAGTTTTTGGTGAACGGTTTCCAGAGAAAGGCTTTTTAATTACTGATCCGTATAACACATATTTGGTATCAAACTGTCCGGATTCTTTTGAGGATGTGCAAAGTGCCTTTAGAATTTCTAAAAAAAATCTCAATTTTAAAATATTTCCATTTTTTTAGATTTTGGATAAGGTCGCAGTTACAAAGCAAGAAACTATGAATTTTGAAACAATTGAAAACATATTTCACTGGTTTTTTTAATATTCAAATAGATTAAATAATCATCTTTCTATTTATAACACGAATTTAAAAAATATATTTTGTGTTATTTTTAACAATATTTATATTTTTGTTGTTCAAACGGTTTTCATTATATTTTAAACTTATATATAATTAATTTATTTTTTAAATAACAAATTAATATTTTTATATTTATCTTTGTAGTTGTGGCAACCTAATCATTACTATATTTACAATAAAATATACACTCGCTTTCGGAAATTTTGAATTTTGCATTTATTTTTTATATCCTTTTGCAAGTATGTTTTTTAAGGTAGTAAAATGTAACTCTTTATTTCATAATGACAAAACGCAAACAACTAAATAACACGGGTGAATGTTTTAGATATAAGGATGAAAATGTTGGAAGTCTTGACATTCGGTGTCGTTGCTATGAAAATGACACAACTTCGAAGTTTGTTTCTCATGAAGATAAAATTCTAAATTTTCGCGATGTTTAAGATAATTACTACATTTTTTACATTCAAAAATTCAATCATTACAAATTTTAAGAAAGTTAAATTTATTCCTGAGATATTTCAATGCTTCCCTTAACGTATCTGTGAAAAAACATTACCTTAGGGAAATGGGTAAAAGAATGTTTACATTGCTTTGTTGTTAATTTTCTTGGGGTTCAATTCCATTATAGATCCCGCTAAATATCGCCAATCTCTTTCGAACGCTCAATATTCAAATGTAAACCAATTTTTCTAATTTTTAATGATAAACTGAATAGTTATAGATCTAATTAAACATTTTAATCTATGAATTTGAAACAATTTAGCTATATTATACTTTATAGTGTCCAAAAGAGATTAATGATATTTAGCGGGAACTATAACGGAATTCAACCCCAAGAAAATTAACAACAGAGCAATGTAAACATTTTTTACCCATTTCCCTAAGGTAATGTGTTTTTCACAGATACATTAAGGGAAGGTTCATATTTAGCGGGAACTATATATGAACCTTTCTTGGAATTATAAAGAGATCCGCCAATTCATGTTACCATAAAGGAAATGATAAAATTCCACCACAGAATAAATATTCGCCATTTTTGAAAGAATACCACGGAGAAGTACTACCCCTGTGTTAAGAATGTTTTATAAAGTGAGTAAGTGCAGTGAGCTGGGTTTTGTGGGGAATTGTGAAGCGGTCCAAAAGTTACTGCGTCAGCAGTTAACGGGGGTTGCCGAGCGATAGCGAGCAGGGGGTGGTAGCCCCCTAGTACTCTTAAAAAAACTTTTGAAACTTAAGTATTATCTTTATAAATCAGTCAGCTTTAATCCTTTCTATAAAATACTCAATCGATTTTGTGTTTTTTAAACATAAAAAATAGAGAAATGTTGTATTATATTTTAAGTTAAATTAAATTTATTTAAATTAAAAATCTTCTAGGTTTAAATATTTTTAGAAGCAGTGTGCAAAAACTAAAAATTTGTTTAAATGAAAGATTTTATAGGTTTAAATATTTTTAGAAGCGCAGTGTGCAAGAACTAAAAATTTATTTAAATTAAAAATTTTATAGGTTTAAATATTTTTAGAAGCACAGTGTGCAAAAACAAAAAATTTATTTTTAGACAAAAAAAGGCTGAACATATAAAAAATAATGGATGTGTTCAATTGAGTGAAAAAATAATGCATTAGATTTTAAAAAATTAAATCTGAAATTTTTTTGTACAAAATTAAGGCAGTATTTTCTAGTTACTGAACATGTGCTCCCGTCTTTCAGATTCATATGAAAACAATGCCTACATCTATGTTCAGGCTTTTAACTGGTCAAGAGTCTCCCCTCTACATCTGAACCAATGCGGTGTCACATCTGTGAAAACGACGAAAGATGTCAATGGTGCCTCCAGTCTTTTCTCCATCTCTGATGGCCAGCATCGAGTGGCGCGGCCATCAACAACTCATTCACTTCTCTTCAGCAGTGATATATGTAGTCATAATAGATGTGCATTAAACCAGGAAAAGTGTGTGACCAAACCTGTTTAGCCATATCAGGGTTTGAGTGTGCTGGAGTTGAGGAGAACAGAGGTGGACACTTCCTCCCTGGTTGCTTTACTACTGTGTCTGTCATTAAAAAAATATATATAACAAAGGAACTCTTGTTTTCTGCACTTTCTCTTCCATGGTGTGGTGGTGTGTGCTAGTGCCGCATGTGACGACACTCTTTGAGGCTGTTGCTGAGCCACATACTGCGTTGGTTTCACTATACACTAGTCACGCAACAATTAAAACAAGTTTTTTTGGTTCGGGTCCTCTTCCCCATCCCCTGATGGAGACTAACTACTACAAGGCTTGAAGACGACTGGTATTTTTGTTAACTAGCTAGTGCTCTGTGTGTGAGAAGTGTTTAATTACGAGCTCTCTGATCTATTATTTATTTTGAATGACGTTCATCTCTTCCGATTCTCCCTTGTTTCACCTCGGAATCATGCCGTGTATGTTTCTGAAGAATTAACTTAGTGCCTGAAACTAAAGATAACATAGCATAATGAAGCTTGTTTTCACTATGGACTTTGGGACTCGAAAAATATTATTCCATTGTAAAAGAATGTTTTACCGTGATATCTGCTACAATGTTTCTACTGCATTTCCATGTTGCTTTGCTCCTACTGCTTTCATTGTTTTTTTAAATTGACAGGGATCTCGGAATGCTCTGGTTTGAGTACAAAGAAGCCTTGTAAAAGTGTTTAAACGAAAGAGACATTGTGTGATGACGTTTACTGCAGGTGACAGTCAGAGCAAGTTATCCATTAGAAAATGACTCTTAAACTTGGCATCCAAAATCCAAATTAAAATTGGCAAGTTTAAAAAACCTCGAAGGCTTCAGTTCTCTGTTACTTGAAAATTAGCAAAAACAGCATTTTCAACTACATGTACTCGACTGAAAAAGTTAGTTTGAATCGAAAAAGGGTTTAAACTTGAATCTTCTAGTCAGTTATTTTTTTAATACTCAATATATCAGTTGTAATATCACAGAATTTTCTGTGAATCGATTGATATTTTAGTAAAGTTATCTACATAGGGAAACTTTAAGTGGACTAGAAACTCTTTGTCTTTAATTTTTTGTCGAACCCTTTTCTGGTTTCTTACTCATCTAATTTCAGTGGTCTACTTAGTGTTTGTAATACATACTTATCTCAAGTGCTGAATTTGCTCAACTATGTGCTGATAAATATGTTAAGTACAAAGAGTATATTTTTATCGTGTGTTATATTTCAATCATAATTTACGAAAATTGAATATGCTTTGAGGAAAGTTCATCTGAAAATCAAATATTCCTTAAACCTGCTTCCATATCAGATTTATTCTTTGCTAGTGCTTACTGGATACTTATTTCAACCAGTCCTCTTAGAGTATGAATCTTTAGTGGAGATCACTAATCTGAATACTGCCAAATGATGCTTGTTTGTGTACTCCAGGTTGACATCTCTACCTTGCTTTTCTCAGTTTTATTTTGTGGTTGTTTTAGTGTGCCTTTGAAGGTCTGTTTTTTCAATTGGCTCCTGTGTTATGCCATATTTTCATGAGTTCTAGTATGCCAAACGTTCATTTATGTAAACTAAAAACATATCAATTTATTTCTTCGTGTTCTGCTGAAAATTCATTTTGTAAAGCTAACTTATGTTTCATTTGTCCTACATTCAGCTCTAGTCAACGTTTTTTGCTTGTAAATAGGTGCTGTGTTTTGGAAACGTATTTATAAATAAGTGTATAAAACAAAAAATCTAAAAATATGTTCATGCATTTCTCTAAGATGAGTTCCATAGAGTACACAGCTATCAAATCAGGATATTAAATTGTGGACCAAGTGGCATTGACCTTGTACATCACATAGCAATAGCTTATTTTACTAATTTTGTGGTATGTATCAAAGATTACTATTTTGTTGCAACTTTCAACCCATTTAATGCCTATATTTTTACATTATTCTAAGTTTGGGATTCTTTCTGAATTGATTATCATTTATAAATTTTTTACTGAAATCTTTTTCATAGCTAGCAAAATTTGATTTAAACTTATACTTGAGGGATTAGGGATTTTTTTACTGGGAGTTTGTCTTTGATTCATCAAGAAATATTGGTAATTTTATGTGCTTATTGTCTGTATCAATTGAAAATCCAGGTAAAGATATAGTTAATAGAGGGGGAATTTTCATTCAATTGCAGATCAACTGACTTAAATGCATTAAAAGTTATGAAGGATACTAATAGTTAAGAATCTCAAAGCGTAAATGGGTTAGAGAAAGTCATAAAAATATTATCTAAATAGCTTCTAATTTGAAGTTTTCATTATACTCCATAAACCCTGAACGTTATTTACTCCCCTCAAACTCAGTTGCTGTTTGGATTTAGAAAAGAGGGTGCCTTGTCTGATGTGTAGTGAGAAAAGTTCAGTTGTAAAGCATATTTGTGGTGTAATACTGTTTGATATGTGTTGAATGTGATTAATGTGAAAAACAGATGAACGATGATCACTTTCCTAACATGCTGACACGAAGCTTAAAATTTGACTTGAGTATGTATCTTTTAAGATTTTTTAATGTATCAGAACCTCAAATTGAAGTTTATGAGAGTTTGCAAGTGAACACTACATTTAGACACATTTTTTTATATTGTGACTGAAAGAATAAATCGGTTACTCTAATTCATGGTGATGTACTATGCTTACAGTTTAGCCATTAAAGTATTGTATCACCTGAAACCAATTTTTATGTTTTGCATTCAACTTTTTTTAATTGAACACATTTTTAATATACTCAGCAAGTTGGTATAAAGGCATAAATAGGATTTCAATTTGAAAAAATATTAATATTAATATAAAATTATTTTACATCTTAAAATTTTTGAAAGTGTTGCTTTGAAATGTAATAATTAATATTATAATTTTATAATTAACTGACAATAAAGAGGTTAATTTTAAACCAAATGAAACCTTAGTTTTCCCAGTCTGATACAATGAATTGTTACTATTTTTAAATTTAAAGACTGAACATATATTTCAGATGCAATTTTAACCAATTTTCAATAATGTTTTTATTTTTATCAATAAATACTGCTTTAATGAATTTTATTAAGTTATGTTTTCCTTTATCATAAAGTTATGTTCATGGTGATTAGGATTAAAACATTTCTATAACTACCTTTCTTTTATTCAAATCCTATCAGATATTATGAATTTCTAAACTTTCATTTCTGTTATTCTTATTTTATAATTTATTCTCTTTTGATGTATCTGATTGGGGATTTTACAGGTTTTGTGTTTCAATTCTCTCAAACAAAACAAAAACACCATCTCTTTTTTAGCAGGTAGTTGAAAACTTACAAACCAGCTTTCCAAGCTGTTAGGCTATGCGCAAATTCTAAACAAACAATTTAAAATTTTGAGATCATAATAAACACATCATCAACATAGGTTTTTAGCTTGGACAGCTTTACTCACATGTGCTTGATCATTACAAAGGAACTTGAAAATTAATAATGTACATAAAGTATGTTTGCTGTAAAATACTGTATTATGATTGATGTATGTACATCTGGTCAGCAAAACAGGAGATGCAGTTTTGCAGACGTGTCAGAACTCTTTGGTTGCCATTTCTTATCAATTTTCAAGCAAGTAAAAAATTGTATTTCACTTGCTGTGCTTTATAAATCCACTACTAAGCATATAAGATAAAACCTTTTAAAATGTTTTCCCTTTACATAATGTCCTTTAGATTTAATAAACTGTAACCTGTCCAATTCTGGAGGTGGTCTTATTTATTCGTCTTAACTTGGATTTACTTATTACATTTTTTATTTGAATATCAAATAACAGGTTAAAAACATTATAACCTTTTTAATTATTTCAAAGATTCAGACTTTATTGTTCTATTATGTATTTGTAATTCATACTCTCAACTTTTAACTAAATATTTTTCTTTAATTCTAATTTTCTAAAGTAACTTTAACCATTTCTAGTTTATATATCAATTAAGTTAACATGAGTTTAAGCCAAATAATAATAATAATAAATTTTATTTCAAATTATAAATTTATATAGACCACAAAGGGACACGTGCAGGTGCCCTTCCAAGTGATACACAGGTCATATAAATGGACATTTAATTATTACAACACAAGAGAAAAAATAATCAAGACAGGCACAGAACAGAAAATACATACAGAGATTACATAAAAAGAAATACCCCTATAATTAGGAAAACCAAAATTAAAGAAAGAAAAATATTGAATACCCCCTTCCCTGGCATTAGCAAAATGATCCGCCCTAGACAAGAAAAAACATCACAAAACTCTGAAAACTGGTCATGATTTTTATTTATATAAATAAATAATTTCAGTTTTTTTTATTTGGCATCAATATATTAAAGAATGTAGCATCGTTAATTATGTCATTACAATTTATTGTAATTTTAAAACTGACAATTAGATGCAAACCCAGCAGGAAAAACATACATACAGGTGAAACATATTTATTTGGAATCACTATATGTTCATTAAGGTTACAAATTTTTCGATATCTGGTTTTTCAAATAAATATTTTTTAATAGTTTTTTAAAGGCAAATAAATTTACACTTTCCCTGATTTCACTTGGAATTTTATTGAAAATTAATGGACCAAGATATACAAAACTATCTCCAATAAGAGATTTATTAGGTTTAGGTAATAGCAAATTGGATTGAGCTCTAAAATTATATTTTAAATTCCGTACTTCATAATCAGATTTATTTAAGAATATATATAGCTTGAGACAATATATAGAGAGTTTTTCAATGTAAGAAGTTTTCCAGACTAGCCTGGACTCAACATTTTGAAAAATCTATTTTGAATATTAATTATGGGTAATATATCAATTTTGAGATTCAAATAATTGAATCTCAAAAATAAAGTGTTGTGGCTCTTTTTTTTAAATATCTCTTAATTACAGTTTCCAACAATATTTTTTACGATACAATTCTTGGGAAACCATGAGGTAAACTTTATAGCAACCCTGAATGCTTGTCTTTTATCATTATATTACAGAACTACTTATAAACAGTTTTAGTATTTAAAATGAAAGATCTCGACACAGCTTTTTTAATGAATAAAACATTTTTTAAGTGTATGGGAAAATAAACCTTTAGTTTGCTAACCTAGCTTGGTGGTTGCCATCAGGAAATTTGGGTGCCCTCTAAATGTTTGCATGTATACTTTTATACTATTCTGAAGCATTTTTAGGTGGTCTTAAATTTAATTTAAGCACTACTTTTAAGCTTTAGATAAAAATATTCTTGGAGGATTCCCTTCTACAAAAATTTGACGTCTTTATAAAATTTTGACATCAATTTTTTTACTTGCTGTTTTTCCTTAAAAATTCGCCTTAAAATGCATAAAACTCCTACTTTTAAGGATCAGAATTCAAAATTTTTTTGGGGAGAACCCCAACCCCCCTTGAAATTTTTAAATTTATAACAATCATTCCTTGAAAATTTTGGGACTTACAACCAGTGGTCCTCTTCGGGCTAGTCTAAAAATGAGTGAAATTATAAAGGGGCCGTATCCAAGGTGAGTTCTACTCATCACTAGCTAATCCAGGGGGATAGGGGAAGTTGACTTTAGCCCCCTTCCCTAAAAGGAATATCAATTAACAGTAAGAAAGAACTCGGGTGTAAATTAGGGAAAATTGACTCTAAAACATGTTACAATCCTGATTTTAGTGTCATATTTCCAGAAATTTTCTGGGGGAGGACCCCCAGAACCCCTTTGGAATTTGTTACCCTACTATTTACCACTTCTTTGTAAAAAGTTCGTCTAAATGCAAAAATTCTACCAAAATATAAATTAAATTCTTGAAAATATATGTCTGAAATCCGGATTATAGGTGTACTAAAACGCGTTGAAAATCTGCTTTTTATGCTTAAATTTTCAAAAAATTATCGAGGGGAAGACCCCCAGACCCCAATTTTAGGATATTTGAAGGCGATTTTGATATTGAAAATTTTTAACCCCCAAAAACCAAATCCTGGATCCGCCGCTGTATACTAGGTCACCAACAAAATCGAACTAAAGTTACAAGAAACTTTTTTGCCCCCCCCCCCCGAAAATAAAATCTAGTTACTGCCCTGCTCGGCCTCTCTAATTATCTTTTTTTAGCCCTTTCTCCCAATAATCATTTATTCTTAGAATTTTCTCCTCTTTATCCTATCATCTCTTATCCTCTTCATTTCTCTCATCTTTTGCATCTCTCTCAATATCTTCATCCCTTCCATCGTATTCTTCCTCTTCTCATCATCTTGATCATCTCTTACCTACAACCTACATGATAACTTATCCACTTATTATCTTTACACCACTCATTTTTTTTAATCCATCATTTCCCTGCACAATTCTTATCCTTGACATATCTTTCCTTTTCCTCTTTTATCTTTCATTTTTACACCCATCGCCATTCTCACCCTCTTTATCCCACATTCATAATTTTTTCTCTAACTTTCCCTAAGAATAGTTCCACGGGTTGTAAATTTTGGTACAACATCTGCTTTTTTGTTTTTGCTGTAAGTTAATTTAGCTTAATTTTTTCAAACACGAATACTACCCAAAATATGTATGCCTTTTTTTAAATATTTTCGCCTAATACACATCATGAAAAAGGTGGCTAAATTTCGTTATCTTTGAGATCTTTTGTTATATTTGATATATTGAGATCTTTCTTTATCTTTGATATATTGAGATCTTTATTTCTGTTCATCCTCATGTCCTATAGTGCCTTTTGTGACACAAAAGGTCCTCAGTCTTGTCTTCCACCCTGCCCTGTCCGCTGCAGCCACCCTTGCCTCCTGCCCCCCAGCTCTTGTCCATCCTGCTTCCCCTCTCTCTCTTTCCATTTGCCTTCTCCATGTTAGCCTCGGGCGACCTCTTCTTAGTCTTCCCTCTGGTATCAACTCCATAGCAACACTTGGAATTTCATTTCTTTCCATTCTTAACACATGGCCAGTAAAGCGCCATCTCCTCATTTTAATTTCTTGTTCTATTGATTTCATTTTTGTTTCTTTTAATAATTTATCATTAGTAATTGTATTGACCAAGCATGCTTGGGAACTAAACACTGGGGGTCTCGCGTTGTGCTGACCACCTAACCGGGACAGCCTAGCACCCCAGGCCCCACGAAAACGAAGATGGGCATCGTAGGCCTTGGCCCACTAGGGCTGTTGCGCGATGGTTTAGTTAGTGGTTTAGTAATTGTATTGGGCCGAAATATCTTCATTATTATTCTCAAACAGTTGTTTTGAAATGCATTTAGCCTATTAGTTTGGACTGCAGTCAACTTCCACGTTTCAGAGTTATATAAAAGGACTGATCTAACCAAAGATTTATTTATTTTTCTGTTAGCAGGGGGTGATTGTATTTAGTAAACACAATAATTATACAGGGTGCCCCATAAATGTTGGGTGACACTTCTAAGGGGGATAGTAGACACTTAGACGAGTCAGAATCACCTAGGATTTGGGGGTCCCAGACCAAGTCCCAGGGAGTTAAAAATGGAGCGACACCCCAAAAAAACCATTGAAAAATTCAATTTGTAGAAGAACTACTATTGGTAAAAATTTAAATATGGTCTCAAAAATTGTGGTTTAATATGATCTTTAAAATTATCTCAAAAGTCTTCACTTTAAAATTTGTTTTATTATGAAAAAAGTTAAAAAAACACAAAAAAATGTGAAAACTCTGCCAAAACCTTATTTTGTATTTCAAAATCCTTTCTTTTGATTTGATAATCTGAAAGAATCATAGTTGAAAACCCTTAAGTCCACAGTTTCACGTAAATACAATCAATATTAAACGCATGAGATCCTGTTAAAGTCCAGAACAGCTGTTGACGCACTTAAAAAACCAACTTTAACAGGATCTCAAGCGTTTAATATTGATTGTATTTACGTGAAACTTTGGACTTTAGGGTTTTCAACTATGATCTTTCAGATTATCAAATCAAAAGAAAGGATTTCGGAATACAAAATAAGGTTTTGGCAGTTTTCACATATTTTTGTAGTTTTTTAACTTTTTTATAATAAAAAAATTTTTTAGTGAAGACTTTTGAGATAATTTTAAAGATCATATGAAACCACAATTTTTGAGACCATAATTAAGTTTTTACCAACAGTAGTTCTTCTACAAATTGAATTTTTCAATGATTTTTTTGGGGTGTCGCTCCATTTTTAACTGCCTGGGATTTGGTCTGGGACCCCCAAATCATAGGTTAGGTGATTCTGACTCGTCTAGGTGTCTACTATCATCCCTGAAAGTTTGTTGCACCATTTCAGATACACCCTGTATAGTAAGTAAACTCAGAAAATTGCTGATACATTCCATAAATATTTTAAAATTCATCCTCGTCACTTAACGAATTAACTATACAGCCATGACCTTGCTAAGGATGGAGCAAAAAGGAACCCAAAAATTGGGGTTATTTTTTCAAACACACGTTTTATGTGTGCATAAGAAATTATTTTAAATTCATTTTATTTGTTTCATGGTAAAATGCTAAAAGCGAGATTGGTGCAGCGAAAAACAATGCACGTGAGAGAAAAATCAATTTTTGGCTGAAAAAAAAACTGGTCTTCTCATCTCTTTAACAGTCTCCATATATCGTTGTTTAATAAGAATTGTTAAATGAGCTATGAAATCGAGTAATTTCTTTTGTTCAGTGCACTTAAATTTTGTATCGAGTTGGAACCTTTCTTGCTAGCACATGACATTAACCTCGGGCCTCGCCGAATCGTCCCATTCCGTATACTTCATTCTCTAAAATCGACAAGTATTATACTGATAATTTAATATCTTTGTAATGACAGGCACAAATGGATTAATACCGTTTGCGTATAAAAACGATGAAATTTTTTTTCTTGGTGACTAACGTTTTGAAAGACAAAGGAAGCCGTAAGGCTCCCTGTGACGATGTATGTCACCTTGTTTATTAGTACATTTTATCCTCCCAAAAAAAGATAATTTAGAATGCAGACCTCATCGCTGACAAATTTGTAACAGTCTCCGAACTGTTCTCATCAGGAATTTCGCTGGGGAAAATCAGCCGATTCCTTTTCCCCTGTCTTCTTTCTTCCATCCATCCCCGCTTTCAGATTGATGAAATTCCTTCAACACCGGCTCAAGCACCATAAAACGGAGTAATTCTTGGGGCTGCCGAGCAATTAAAGCCTATTTCAGGACGGGCCAGATCATGAATAATTGATATATCCTTCAGGACAAAACCCCCTAATGTTCTTCCTCTTTTCCACACAGCACTAAGTGATATCGATTTCAACTTTCTGAAAGAAGTATCCTCTCCTCCCCGCAGAATATTGTTATTATTTTGGTTGTGAGTTTCTTCGTCTCCTAATGCGGTAACGCATTAAGGACACTGTTTCCCCTTAATTTTATTTCTCGTGCCGTTTTACAAATTCTTTTGACAGCGGGTTTTAAAGTTTTGTCTGGGGTGAGAGTGACGTTCGAACTGCTGTTGGTATTGTTCTTTTTTTTAGGGCGGGGGTAGCGCAGGTTTGCGTGAGAGATTGGAAGGATTACTTCGCGGAATTCCTCAGCTAAGGGGGTTTTCTGGGAGATTTAACTGACTTATCGGCTGTTTTCAGGGGGAGATGGAGGGTCTGATTGGATTTAAATGGTCGGGTTTGGAAAGATTCATCGTTTGTTTTATCTGTCAGTGAACTTTGATACACAAAATATTTGTTTTCAAGTGTCTGATAAAGAGTTGGAGACAAAATGAGAATGAAATGGGATTCCATTCTTAAGTTTTTTATCCATTGAAAAACAATATGGAAGAGTTCAGAAACGGGAATGAATGGAGAAAAATTTAAAGAGGTAGATTGTTTAGTTTGAGAAGTCATTGTTAGGAAATAGAATGCATTTAAAAAATTTTCTAACGAAATCTAACCGGAATTGAAATAATTTCAATCTTTTTTGACAAATAATGTATCATAGCCATTGTTTTTCAAGGGTTGCAATCATTTTGATTCGTTTGGCATTTTAATTTAAATGCAATTTCATTGTTTTGACGACCTCAGAAGCCGTTCTGCCAGGTCTCGTATTATTTCGTTTGCATTAGAAGATTGGATTTTTCAGATTGTGATTCATCTGAAGAATTTTGTTTTAAATTAAAACACGAGTACGTGTATCTTATTTCAAAACTTTCCCAATATTTTTCTGAATTTTTTATTATAATCCAAAGTATAAAAAATCACAAAAGGTAAAATTTCTATGAATCGGAAAACCCTTCCGATACCAGACTGTTATACACACGAAATCTCATTTTATCCATAGTAAAATCATAAAATATACTTCAGTCTGCACCAACTTTCGTAAAAACTTATCTCTTCGTATATGAGGAGAAAAAGTGTCACAAAAAGACACAGCACCACAGAGGAGAACGAAAAATAAAACCATTCCAATCAGATGTGGGATCAGTTGGGAGAAAACCTGTAATTGCCAACGATAACTTGAGCACCTGCAAATTGAAATCGCTCTCTTTCCACATCCAATGCCATTCATTCTGAAAAGAACCACGACTCTCATCAAGGCAGTCATCCCCATCCCTTTTCACTGGATTTAGAATTGGGCGTTTTCGATTTGAATGGGACCCGTCCCCTCCCCCCTTTCAATTGAAGAAAAGACTGGGCAACATATAGTGAGAGGGGAAGGGGAAATTATGTCGTAAGAAAACTCCTGGATAACAAACTGCTCCTGGCCTATTTCAGTGGAGATATCGATTTTAGGTTTATAATTGAGAACTTGGTTTTGAAAGTGGGTTGAGTCGCTACTACATGGGGAGACAAAGGAATGATTCTTTATCTTTTATTGAATGGAATTTTCATTCATAGAGCGTTACCTCGCTAACAAAAGATAATGTTGGTTTATAACTAGTCTTTATTAATAGTCCTTTTACAGTAGAAGATCATCTATAGATGTGTTATTAAAATAAAAAGGGGGTGATAAGGTTTTTAAATAAATAATTTCTAAATTATTTTTTAAATTATTGTTTACACTGAACTCAAGAGGTAATTTAATAATATATCCCCCTGTTGTATACAAATCTGTTCTCATATAAAACTATTTGTAACATATTTAAAAAAATAATAGGTTCGCTTTATTTCGTACCTATTTTATCAAATAATTTAATGTTGAAAAATGTTTGGTTAACCCTTAATAGAAAAAAATATTTTTATCAATAATTTGAAGATCAATTTATTCAATTATCAATTTAATCTGGCTATGTGTATTATTTTGAATATCTTTTATAAAGTTAAGAATAAATCAAAATACACACTTAGGACTTTATTATAAAATTGTCTTTATTTTTATAAAATAAAGTATCTTTCATACATAGTTATTTATTAAAAATTCTTCCGGTCGGTGTAAGGACCGTGGTCTATGAGTAAAAACGGACGATTCGTCTACATCTGCGGTAGACATCTTCAGCGAGACTGAAATGAAAAAGTTAAAGAACGCCAAAGCTGACTGTGTCACGTGGTAGATCCAGAGGAGAAGAGTCTCATTGGTCAACATCACTGAGAGGCTTGATTCTGGATTTCCGGAGGGCTGGGTGCCAAACACGTGGAATAGTTAGCCCCTCCTCCTTGCGATTAAAATTATTCTGGTGTTTGTGAATCTCAATGGCTTCTCTCACAAGTCGGGCTTGGAAATGTGTCGATCTGGATAAAACATCAGTGTGATCAAACTTGATAATATGGTCTTGAGATAAAGCATGTTCAGCGATTGCAGATTTGTCCGGTTGTAAAAGGCGAGAATGTCTCTTATGTTCAGAAATTCTGGTTTTTATGGATCGCTTGGTAGTACCAATATAAACCAAACCACACGAGCAGGGAACTCTATCCAGATCGACACATTTCCGAGCCCGACTTGTGAGAGAAGCCTTTGAGATTCACAAACACCAGAATAATTTTAATCGCAAGGAGGAGGGGCTAACTATTCCACGTGTTTGGCACCCAGCCCTCCGGAAATCCAGAATCAAGCCTCTCAGTGACGTTGACCAATGAGACTCTTCTCCTCTGGATCTACCACGTGACACTGTCAGCTTTGGCGTTCTTTAACTTTTTCATTTCAGTCTCGCTAAAGATGTCTACCGCAGATGTAGACGAAACGTCCGTTTTTACTCATAGACCACGGTCCTTACACCCGGAAGAATTTTTAATAAATAACTCTGAATCTGACCGTGTAAGCCTACATTATTTCATTATCTTTCATACAATTTAAATAGGCTAAAAAGTGTTAAATATTATACTGCACTGCAATTTCTTATTAGATACTTAATTTATTAAAATGTATTAAACTACCATTTATTTTTATGCATCAAAAGTGGTTTTGTATTGTGGAATAAAATTAAAAACAAAAATACAATTTATTATCTTAAAAAAATATCTCCAGGTTTATACCTTTTTATATTTTTGTTACTTCAAGAGCGTTTATAGTAACTGGACTAAATCAGTTTTCCGATGTTTCAATAGTTAAACGAACGAATGGGCAACTTCTCAAACATTTCATATCAGCTCTGTTCAATGACCTTTCTTTCAAGACATGACTTACCCCACTATCCGATTTAAGCGTTAACATGGAAGAATCGAGGGATGTACTGAAAGGGCCTTGATAGGGTGTGTGCTCCATCATCTAAGATCATATTGTTCCGAAGCAGAAGAATTCCGATATCCAATTCAATTTGCGGAATCGCCTCTCCTTAAAAGTGGGAGGCGCTGCTCACAAATGAAATTGGTAATGAGAATATTTTGCTTTTCCCCGTTTTGAATTGGGCTCTTGATCAATTTGAATGCCTTTTAAGGGTGTGGGATCTGGGATCCGAGTCTTTTTACTGAACAGTAAGTTATTTTGAGTTTCTTGTATGGGATGAGTTTATTTTTGGATGGGAGAAAATTGAAAGTTTTAAGCAAAGGAGTATTTTTCAGTGAATTGGTGGCATTTATGCTTTTAAAACTGTATAAAAATAAGATGAGCATTGAACAATGATCTAGTGGTTTATTTATAATGAAAGATATTTTTATGTTTTCTGCAAACTATTTTAAAAATCATAATATGGTAAAATTGACCCTTTCAGTTCTTACCGCCCCTAATTTTCCATAGGATTCAATGGTAATATCGGGATATAAGAAATACATTTTAGGAAGAATAGAGAAATCAACATAGAAAAAAATATATTAAGATTTATTTATTTTTTTTAATTATTTTATTTATGTATACAAAACAAACTTTGAACTATACTTCCTTACAACGTTTCCTGCTAGTGACGTCACGGGTTGACGTAAGAACACGTCTCCCTTTCTAGCTATCTAATTGACGGAAAAAACAGCGAGCGAGAGTCATCTGACTCGCCAATTAGGTAGCTATAAAGTGTGGCGTGATCCTACGTTAATCGGTGACGTCAGACTTGTAATTTATAGTGAAATTTAATTAATTACCGAGAGTTACTTCTGTTAGCTAATATAAACATGGGCGTAATTTAGGGGGGGGCAGGGGGGGGGGCAACTGCCCCCCCAAAGTTTTCACTGTTATGTGAAAAATAGCTGCAAATCTCTCTTGAAAATTCTGTAACTTCCGCAAGGAGCTTTGGGTGCGACTCAAAAAGTCTCAAAAGGAGATAAAACACTACTTTTGAGGGTTAAATTTCAAATAATTTTCTTGGGGAGTATCCCCAGCTTCCCTCTAAAATTTTTACAGATTTTTCCTCCTTAGAATTCTGCAATTTACAAGAGGCTTTTCCCTTTACCAGCTCCCCAAAGAGTTTGAAAGAGGTAGAGCACTGGTTTAAAGGGGAAATTTCAAAAATTTTTCTAGGGCATATCCCCATCAGCCCCCTCTATGATTTTGACCTCTGATAAATAGTGTTTTTCCCCTTGAAAATTCTGCCGCTTGCAAGAAGCTTTTCCTTTTAAGTGCTCCCCAAAGAGTTTGAAAAAGAGATAAAAAATGAGTTTAAAGTGGTAATTTCAAAAACGTTTTTGGGGGAGGACCCCCCAGCCCCTCTCTAAAATTTTTACATCAATTACACAGTTTTTCCTTATAGAATTTCGCCACTTATAAGAGGGTTTTCCTTTTAGGAGCTCCCCAAAGATTTTGAAAAAGAGATAAAACACTAGCTTAAAGGGGAATTTTTAAAAAAAATTCTGGGGGAGGCCCCCTTGAAACTTTGAATTCTGTGGTTTACAAGAAACTGTTCTCTTTGAATGCAGTCTAAGGGGTCTCAAAATGAGCTAAAACACTACTTTAAAAGGCAAATTTTCAAAATTTTCTTGGGGGTGAACCCCAGACCCACATTTTTCCTTGGAGTTCAAGTTGTCAAATTTTAACATTTTATGTAATATCATTCAAATACTACTTTTCAGTGTTCTAACACTTAACCTATAAGTGAGCTCGTTAGGGGATAACTTAAAAAGGAAGTTGAGACAACCGCCCCGCCAAAAAAAGTCTAGTTACAGTGTGATTAAGACCCATTTAAAAAATCCTTGCCCCCCCCAACCAAAAACTGAAACGACGCCCCTGAATATAAACGTGTTCCTCAATGCTTGAAAATATGGCTTATGTGTTTTTCTGCATTATATTTCTTATTAGTAAAGGATTTTTTTCTTCATTCAGACTAACATTGCTGGCAAATATTTTAAATATATCTCGAAATGCATAAATGTGTTTATAAAGTTTAATTTTAAATTTATATAAGTTATCCATGCATTCTCATCAGTCATCTTCATTTAAATAACAAGAGCTGAAAGTTGTTCAAAAGCTTTTACTTTTGTGGTTTTCGCCATTTCAAAATCCTGTTGAATAGAGTCAAAACACTTAAAATAAACTGTAGGTTCGAAAGTGTAAGATTATATATATTATTGTTTGTAAGATTATATTGAGATTATATAGATTACTTATCCTTCAAAATGTTTGATTTCCCCAAAATGACCATAAAGATGAAGAATCCATTAAGATTTGAAGAATCTTAAGAAAAAAATTTATTCGGTAAATTCCTTACACAAATTTGATACACTCCCAAATTTGATAATGATATATACCTTTTAAGCACTCTCACTCTAAATCAGTAACAAAATATTTTTTTTTCATTTTGAAATCTACTCTAGGTGTAGCTTTATTGTGAAATTCTTTAAAAACACATAGACATCACGTTCCTATGTGGCATAAAACCTAAATTCTGGTGAAGGAAAGTCGTCAATTTTGTTTTATGTTTGAAGCCTGCCTTGGGGCGGATTATTGGAGCAATTTCAGTAAGTTTCCTTCTAACCTCCACTAACTATTAAAGTTTTTATTACCTTGATCCCAAGCTCGGTGAAACGCGATCTGCTTACATGCTGCTCAAGATTTAAGATCCAGTAATTCAGATAAGTAGAAAATTTTTAAGTGTACTTCATTTATAGTACTACTAGCTGTTATACCCGGCCTTGCACGGGTGGGGTGTATAAATTTATTTTTTTTAAATATTTCTTAAAATACATTTATAATTTTGAAAAAATTAGCAATGTTACAAATCATCCCGGTATCCCAGGCGCCTCTTTCCTATCCCAGTGTTCCCTGTAATCTTATCCCGGTGGTCACGGTAATTTTTCTAATCCCGGCGTTCCCGGTAATTTTTTATTAGTGATGGGCAAAATCGATAATTTTAGGTATCGAATACTTAAAGGTATCGAATACGTTGGTATCGAATACTTAAAGGTATCGAGTACTTTTTTTCAATGTTGGGAAATGAACCCGAAGGGACCATTTTTTCTTAGGGCCTATCCATACTCAGATTGAAATTCAGAAAACTGAAAGCGATCCATCAAAAAGAGGGCTCCCGATCCTTGGAGAACACAGTAATAAAACACGTTTGAGGATGGGAGTGACAGCTGGCTTAAGAAGTGAATAAAAAACAAGGTCAAACACGTTCTCTTTCAGCTGTGAAATGTTCAGGGCATCAGGGCAATACAGGAAAACTGACTAAACACAGAACGACCTAAACACATTCTTAATAAATCATCTCAGTAATCTCCCTAACAAAGATATTCACATCAATTTATATAACTTCAAAACGCGAAGTGAAACCACCTCGTGATTTACAGTCGATCAACCCATCCCATACATCGAGAGGCGGGCAGAACTTCAAGAGTGCAAGCGAACTGAAACTTTTCGTCTCTCCACGTGGGGGAAAAGGCCTCCAGCTGATGTACTAAGAGAAGTGATTATACACTATAACATGAAATCAATTTGTTGGCAGAAATACCTTATACACTCCCTTTCTCTATCCGTTCTAGCTTGGAGAAAGACAGTTTTATTGTGACGGTTCTTTTTATACGAAGTGAGTGCTTCCTATTCTATATTGTAAAGAATGAAACCTGGAGGTAAATGTTCAACGGTATGGGAGTTTTTTTTAAAAAAATGAAGATAAGAAGTCAGTTGCTTGCCTTATCTGCAAGAGAACATTCAAGTTTTCCGGATGCACGTCAAATTTGAAAAAGCATTTAAAATATAAGCATCCTCATCAAGAACATTCTCAAAGCCATCCTTCAACGAGTAGAGAATCCCCAACCAGAGATATATCGATATCAGATGATTGTACTGAAAATGTGGATGACCCAGTTGCAGTCCAAATGATTTTGCCTCCCAAAAGAGCACTAGAAACTACTAATGATGAATTACGAGTGAAAAGATCTCGTCAATTATTATTATATGCCAATTATTATTATATACTCTATTCAAATTAACTACAAATATGGTTTTAAAAATTCCATAATTAAATAAGTATTTTCAATTCAAAAGGATGCACATGAACCCCCGTTGAGCTAAAAGCAGTCTATAAAAAACTAAAAATTAAAGAACGGGGAATTAAAAACAACAGTTTTCTTCTGATCTTTCACCCAACAAAATTAGGTTTAGAATGTTTTAAAAATTTTAAAGAAGATAGCTATAACTCCACCCGTGCAAGCCCGGGTTTATCAGCTAGTAAATTAATAAACGTTAACCCCGAACCACCGCGCCGTTTGGAGCCCCCGCCACAAGCGCACGCGAATTTCAAATAGCTAAAGGAAGGAGAAAGACCCGAGCCAACAAAATCATACCCCCGAACCATCACAGAATGAGATGAAGACCAAATCGAAAAAAAATTAGCAATTTTAAAATAATTTACTGAAATCTGGATAATTTTCCATTAATTGGCGCAAATAAAAAATATAGTATCCATTTGAAAATATTCAGTAAGTAATCGTATAATCGAATCTTATAAGTCAACAGCAAGTAATTGAGGTATCTTCGAAGCGATTTCGCGGGGTGAAAAACCCAAGGCCGCGCCGCATCAAATTTTGCTCGCGGAAGATTAACGACTCGGGTTTGAGCGTTGCGAAATGAAAACAGAAACTGGCTGCGTTTGATCTACAGTAGGTATTTTAAAGATTATTTCATTGAAAAATTCAAAACAAAATATGTCAATAAAGTATCGAAACTTTTTTGGGGTATCGAATACACTCGATACCTTTAGGTATCGAGTACTTAAGTATTTGGTATCGATACCTAATCGATACTTTTTTGGGGTATCGAATACACTTAAGTATTTGGTATCGATACCTGCCCATCACTATTTTTTATATTCCGGTATTCTGGGTGTCTTATGGTAAATTTCCTATCCCAGTGTTCTCGGCAATTTTTATAACCCGGTAATTTTTCCATCCTGATGTTCTCGCTAATTTTCTAATCCCGGTGTTCTTGTGACTTTTTACAATCCCGATGTTCCTGATAATGTTTAATATCTTGGTGCCTTTATAAAATAACAAATTTGAAACCATAGTAAAAAGTCTAGTAAATTAGTAAGTCTAGTGAACAAATTAACGAATTTAAAACCAGTGTTTAAAACTAAAATAAAAGATCTAGTAAATGAAAAAGTCTAGTGATCTGTCTCATTTGAAACAATGTTTTATTTTTAACTCGTTGTATGCTGGTAAAACAGGTTTTCAAACACGGAAAAATAAGTGAAAAAAAAGCAGGAAAAACGGGAAAAAAAGAATGAAGGACTGACTTTCTCTTTATAAAATATAGCCCATGTCCTATTATGATGTATAAGCTACATTATGGTAGAATTTCATTAAAATCCATTCAGTAGAAATAACTAACTTACATTTACATGCTCATTGCTCATATGCATTTTAATGATAAGTAGCTTTAAATTTTCCTGCATTATTTCGTCCTTGTATAAAATGTGTTACAAAAGACAAACAAATACTTTAAAAGAACATTATGAAGATGAGTTATACTTTTTGAGATGTTCTATATAAAATAAGTGAATATACCTTTTAAAATCCACCTTTAACGTTTATTTATGCTCAACTTTATTTTAGATTATTTATATTTAAAAAAAATTTTATACTTCATTTATTATTACTTATCAAACTATCTTTTTATTTAATTGTAAATTAAGGATATAAAAATAATCAAATATAAATACTCGATAAACATAAAATATAACTATTTAATTTTAAAAACTAAGAAATTTTACACAGATTATTTGAACAAAGGCTTGATTTGTAAACTTAAAAATAAAAAAAACATGTTTCTTTTCATTTAACCTTGGTTTATTCACAACTGTGCCACCCGATTCTTTTTCTTTTTATTGCTTATGAACCCTATAAATTGGGGATGGGAAAAATTGATATTATTAAATAATTTAGTTATCAAGTATTTTTAGGTGCAATATTATTAAATTGTGTTTTTAAAACCCAACGATTTAAGTGCTCCTCTCAAGTCCAAAATGTATTTGCTACATCCTACCACAACAATACGACACAACGAAACATTTTACCCTTTTATAATTTTAAAGATTTAGTTTATTTGAAATAAACCTACTATGCCATAAATGTACATTTTTTTGTTTCTCATTATGAGAAATGTAGCTTTATACTTAATATGATTTATTCCATCGTTTTAAGCTCTGTAAAAACTTTCATTTCATCCTGATAATCCGACCTTTTTGGCATTCCGTTCCGACCAACATCACCTGGTCCCGAGGGTTCTACTTTTATTTAAACATGAATATTTAATTTCGAAATGTACTCGATTCGATATGTAGGTATCGATAACTCTCGAAGTATTGATTTTGCCCATCACTAGTCACAACAACATGCTCCAAGTCGTTGATCCGGAAAGGCCCGAACCCAGCTCGGGAATCCCTCGGCTGCCCGAATTGAAAAGTTAACAAATGTCTCGTATCGATTTCACATCCCGGTATTCTCTGCCTAAACAACAATAAACGCTGTAGAGAGAAGGGCCGGCCTTATCTTTATGCCCAGGCTTGGCGCTTATCAGTCCTGGAAAACCCACGGTCCATTTCGCCTAATACCGGCAGATACTGACAACAACAACCGTCGCCGGGAGGCAACTCCCGTTCCTTTTCGGGGGATAAGAATCCGGGAAAACTGGAAAAGTGGGAACGTCATAAAAGGGACTTGAGGAAAAATCGCTATACGTAGATTTGAAGAAGAGGTGCTTTGCGCGGTTATCTCACCAAATGGAGTTTGTTTGTGGCGGATTTTTTTTCAGTTGGCGATGTATAAAAATAAAGGTGTGGAGTGGTGTTGAGTTGTAGCGGGGTTTGTGGAGAAACAATTTTTGGGCTAATGTGGCGAGTTTGTGGGCGGGAGAGGTTTTTTATTTTTATTTCGATGGAGGTTTTGTCGCCTGAGTGGAGAAGGTGTTTTAAGAGTGGGGAGATAAGGTTTTGGCTTTTACGGGGTGTTTATTTTGGGTAGGACGAGGACAATTTAACTCTTAACTCTTAAACAATGAAAAATATTTTTTTCGCGCGCACACACACACACACACACACACACACACACACACACACACACACACACACACACACACACACACACACACACACACACACACACACACACACACACACACACACACACACACACACACACACACACACACACACACACACACACTCTCAACTTCTTGGAATTTTATTGCGTACTTTTCGTTTGGGAATAAACTAGTGTTTTTTCGGCTAATGTTACAAAATGTTGGTTTTTCCGCACACTATCTACCGAGGAGGAAAAAGTAGTTTTACAGTAAAACAAAAATAAATGTTCCGCTTCATGTTGCAATCTTTGCGTGGGTAGTACTCAAATATGGCCTGATTTTTATTACATACTGCTCTTTATGAGAGAAAAATTATGTTTTACAGTACTAAAAACTTGGTTAAAAACTATTCAAATATCAAAAGTAATATCACTCCCACTGATGAAAGGAATAATCAATCAAATAATTGGTCAAAAACCAATTTATCCTACCCGTAAATGGCAAAAAAAAGCATAAAAAACAAACTCTTCGCCTATAAGAAATTACACTTATATAGAAGTAAAACTAGCATGCTAAAGTTTCTCCGCTCCACCTGTTGATATAATCCAGACATTAATAAAGTTTTATTATTATTATTTTTAATTCAAAACAAATTGCTTATTTTAAAAGGTTTAATTTTTTAGAAAAGTAATTCCGTCCTCGGCATTTTTGCTTGTTATTAGTGAAAATACTGTAATTATACAGGGTGTTTCAAAATTGCGTTGCACGGCTTTTATTCGGAACCAACGCGTCCTAGGGTCATGGAAGTAAGGTCTACCCCTTGGTAAGTGACCCTAGAAAATCCATTGAGAGGACTTACAGCACCCCTAGCGGCGAAATTGAAAAGTTAAAAAAAGTAACTTAAAAACTAAAGGAGATATAGCAAAAACATCAGTGAGAGTATTGTTGCTAACGTCAAGAAGAACTCACTTAAAAAAACTTGATCAAAATATTTTGAATATTTGCGGAGATATTAGCATGTGAAAATAGCACTTTTTCAAGGGTCAAAAAATAAAAAGTCCGCATATTTGCAAATTTCTTCGATTTTTTGATTAAATTTTGTGTTCTTTCAACTAAAAAAACACAAAACTATACAATAACACTGGAAAATTGGCAAATATACGACCTTTTTCTTTTTTGACCCCTGAAAAAGTGCTATTTTCACATGCTAATAGCTAATATATCTCCTCGAATATTCAAGATATTTTGATGATTTTTTTTCATTGAGTTCTTCTTGATGTTGGCAACAATACTCTCATTGAGGTTTTTGCTCTATCTCAAGTTTTTAAGTTAATTTTTTTAACTTTTTAATTTCGCCGCTAGGTGCGATGTAAGTCCTCTCTATGGATTCTCTAGGGTCACTTACCTAGGGGTAGACCTTACTTCCATGACTATAGGACGCGTTGGTTCCGAATAAAAGCCGTGCAACGCAATTTTGAAACACCCTATATGTTGTTTCATTAGTGATTTAGATGTATTTTGTTACCAAAAATATTATTGACTTAATATGTTTGATACAACACATACACTTAAAAATCTCAAAATTTTTTTATGTTTGACAGCATAAAATTAACTGATTAAAATAAATCTCCAAAGTCAAGCACGTCCTAAAACCTTAACATCCATCTATTTCTTATACATTCTAAATGAAGCTATTCAACAAAAAAAATCACCATCACTTTGAAATCATTAGTTTAATCTCATAAAACAAGTAAACGACATAAAAACTGCACAAATATTTTTAGAAGGTTCTTTTTTTCTTTCTACTTACAGGAAGAATAACCCTCCCGACTTAAAATAACTCCATTAGTTTTATGCGCTTCCTTCCTACAGCTTTTATCAGTATTTTTGCAGTGTTCTCTTCGGTATCGGTTCATTCTTAACTTTTTGTTGAATCGAACGCTACTGGATAGATCATTTTCCTTTTCATCAGTTGGTTCTTAAAGAGATCGAAGCAAAATGTTTCTCCCTTTCAACGGGAATTCCCTCCCAGGAATTGGAACATCGCGTTCTTTGATCTTTTGCCGCACTGCTTCTCGGCTGGAAAATCCACAAAAGACTATTTCGGAGTTTTGGTTGTATTATATAAAAAGATAATAATGGGACGTTGGTTTTAAAGTGGCCTGAGTCTGTTTTTGTGTTTGGTTTGATGTATTTGATGCGTGTTTATTGAAGGTAGGGTTTCGGATCTATGAAATACACTCAAAGTTCGTGTAACCAGAAAAAAAAGTTAAAGGTATAAAAACCAGAGCAATAGCTACTGAAGACTAAATTTAGTAAAAAAAAGCAGTTAAAAATAACTTTATTCTACTGTAAATTGTGTGAAACGTATATGTTTCTCTGATTAACGTCAATACATTTTTAAAGAATTTTGTGACATTTTAAAAATTAACTAATTCTGTGGCCATGTGTCAAATGATATAAATATAGACATTGCATTAGTAGTACATAATTTCGTTATTGGAATACCGAAAACAAATAATTCTTTAATGCGCAAAGAGTTTAAAGTTTAAAAAAACATTAAATTTTGCGATAAAAAGTTTGAAATCATAAAACCGTTAACAATTATTATTTCGCAAGCCCATGCAAGCTAAAAGTTTGGTTTGTCATCTATGTTACAAATATTTCTTAGGATAAAAATAGTTAAAATAAAATAGGTATTTAAAACATGGATGGGATACCAGTATGCTGTGATGTCTTCAGGATGAATCAAAACTTCCATTCTTAATTGTCACAATTAAAAAAAATCCATCAGCTGTATTTCAGCGCAGTAAACCATTATCAATATCTTTATAATAATGTTGGTATTTCAACGATATTTTATCTTCTTTCATTTAAATATTTCGTCGCTTTGGTGGAAAACTGTTGTAACTAAAAAAATCAAAATTTTCAGGAGAGCGATTCTTAACTTTTCACAAACTTCCGCCTCAGATGTACTCGAAGCTATGTAGACTATTGCAAAACAGTTTGCATAAGACAAATGCTGTTTCTTTACATTTTTCCAAGACCCAGGTCTGATTCTTGTGTAATTTCAAAATTTTTGGATAATCCGAAATTAGTGAAGGTACTTTGAGTTGCAACCTTTTTCTCTAAAAATTTTTATAAAAAAAATTGAGAAATTTTGAGAAAGACTGCTTCAACTAAAAATATAGCGATGTATGGATAATATGCGCACTCTACTATTGTTGGTAATTTTAAGGAAAACTGCTTTAACTTGAAATACAACTATGCTTCCCCAAGATTACGCTAATGTGAAACAAGTATTTTTAAGGTAAACTGTCGCATTTCAAAATACAACGATGTTCTTTAAAATATTCTTCAAAAAGTAAATTATTTTATTTCAAGTTTTGAAATGCAACCGTGAGACTGGCAAGATGCTTCGTTTTTCTGCAAAACTGCAGGGGCGTTTTGCGCCAATGCGATAACGATGTATCTGCTCTCTAGCGGAATTTAATGAAACTATAAAAATAACACATTGTTCTCTAAAAGAATGGGCATATTTTACACAAAATAACATAATATCTCATTTTTCGATTTTTTTGAGTTCCAACAGTTTTCCACCAAAGCGACGATTTATCGAATTAACTGCGGTTAATCAAAATTAAAACCATCTTCATCATCAGCAATTTATTTCAAAGTAAAATTAATGAATTGTAAGAACTGAAACAACCCTATAAGTAAATTCTCACCTGAAATATAGCTCAATGAATCCCTCCACCCCAATTTCAACATATAAACGTTCGTAATTCCCACATAATAAAGAGAAAAAACAACCTTGAACTCACTCATATCTCCAAATCAACAACAAACAAGCTTTCCAACATGTCTCAACCTCTCTGCAAATAAGCCCCATTATTATACCCGTTATTTTCTCCTATCCATCCCAATATAAGAGCGATCCTCCCTTTGTATTTCATGATGGCGAATACATTCTCTCTCTATCGCCCATACATCTTTTCCAGATTGGCCTCTAAAATGCGACGACCGAATCGAATTTTCGCAATCATAACTCAGTTTCATATTCCCGCTCTGTCCCTGCTGAGAAAAAAATGCCTATAATTTTTTTGGTTTATAAATTCTCCCCTTCGATTCACGGTCTATGTGTGTGTACCACGACGGGGGTATTCGCTCGTGGTTTGGATAGTGAGACAAGTCAAGATATTGCGAAAATTTTCTGCGGTGTCAACGTTATCATCGTGTTACTTTGTTGTTTCGGGAATGCATGTTTGAAGATGTTACTTTTGATCATGATTAAGTACTTACACTGTTAGCGTAAAGGCAAAAGGTCCTCATATTAATAGAAATAAAGCATGAGAATTTGAGACCTTTCAAGTTTATTTTTCTAAAGTGTACTAAAAAAATTGTGTTCCTTTAAAGCTGGCACTTAAACGGACATACTTCCTTCCTTTCATGTTCAGGGTTACTTAATGAAATGTTGTTTATTAAGACAATGAATGTCATGAAAAAAACATTGACCATAGCAATGTCTTTCCTCTAATATTTCTTGCTTAACTCATATTTAACTCTTAATTAAAATTAAAACTACTCTTGACCACGAAACAACTTATTTTGATTTAACTACAAAACAGTCACTTCTTTATACAGGTGGTATTATGAAACCAAGCTCTATTTATTTCAGTTCCAATCCTAGAATTTTTATTTATTGTGGTAAATCAATTATGTTTTAATATTCATTTAAATTGCTTTTTATAAGAGCTGTACTTTCTCTGAAAAAATTGCATTTTTTTTGCTGAATATTAGGGCTTACTACCTGGCATAAAAATAAGGCAAACTTATTTAATTAGTTTAAAAAATTTATTGCTCTGAGAAAAAAAAACTGGTGTAAATTCGGTTGTACGAAAATTTCGATAGTTACTTTATACATGGGTAAAGCTATAATTTTTCCCAGTGGTAATAAAAACTTTTCATGTTTTAAACTTTTGCAAAATCTTGGTTTTCTGGTACTGTTGAACCAACGATAGTAAAAGGGTCACGTGATTTTTACAGACTTTGCACGGCCGATAGTTGGGTAACCGGTGATAGTTGGGGTCTTGCTTCTATATACAAACAAATGTCTCTTCCTCTTTCGATCAACTGCCCCTCAACTTCCACCTGTCTCCCCTCTGAAATACTAGTTCCAGCTTCCAGCGTTATCAAAATCACGTGACCCTTTTACTATCGTTGGTTCAACAGTAGAACGTCACCTTAGAATCAAAAACTACCATCTCTGAAAATTCACGCAGCTTAGTCGTTCATTCTGCTCGTTTTGTTGGCGGTTTTGGCGTTGTTAAAGGGTTGCTGCTATCCATTGTTAATTCACTTCAGTCCTAGAAAGAGAATATATTGAAACTTAGAATCTTAATAATTCTAAAACTAATTCGAATTTTTTAAAAAACGAAACGACAATATTTTTGTAAAAAATAATTGTATATGTGTTTAAAATATTGTACTTCTACCATGATTAGTTTTTCTTTTATAACGAAGAAAGAGTTCCAATTATTTCATTGGCTGCTGCGAAACGAGCTAGATATGCCGCTAGCATATTCACACATCCCAACGGTTTGGTCCTGAGGAGCTTAGTGCGCATGCTCGGGGAGAAAAAAGGGAACTTCTTTAGATAATTACTATCATTAATGAATTCCCGTGGTGCAGTGGTAGGGTGCGTGCTCAGCATGCGGTAGGTCGTGGGTTCTGTCCCCGATTTATTGTTTTATTAAAATTTCTAAAAAAAAACAGCTAAAATTAGTCCACACGCATGCGCACTAAGCTCCTCAGAACCAAACCGTTGGGATGTGTGAAAATGCAGATCGCTAGATTCAATGTTAATCTTGGCGGTCTTATATCGTAAGCAGGTTGCCATATCAGGGGCAATATTTTCTTCATCTTAAAATCAAATAATACTGCCTTCTGGTCTGGGGCCCTACTACGAGTACACGACGGGTTCCAACCCGTTCCGATCCAACCCGTCGGCTAAAAACCCACATCTACTCGTCAAAGACGAAAAGGACTACTTCGAGTCCACCACTTTCCGTTAACGAGTGAGGGTGGAATCGAGGGGGTGGATCTATGAGTTCGAGGCTATTTTACCCGACATGACGGGTTCTCATCGACCAATCACAACGATTGTTTTGATTCTTTGCGTTGTGGTGATGTAAACAAAGACGTTCTTAAATACTGGGAATCAAAATATATTATATAATTATTAGTTTTTCTTTGCTCGTAAATGAAGAAAGGGTTAGCAAAAGCCTTTTTATGTTAGGCTGCAAGATAGTCTAGTAAATTAATATGGATAAACAATTGTTTTGTTCCTCAGTAAGTCAATAGTGATTTCAATAACTTAAAGAGTGCTGTAATGTCATTCTCAATATAAAATGCCCTTCTTTAATAATTTATTCATTACATTTGGTACATAACTTTCCTTGAGAAATTTTAAGGTAAAAGCCTGACGCCAATTAAATCCTTAAAATCTATGCTATACTAATGCAATTTTAGTTAAATTGAAGCTCAGAAAAGAAGATTCTTGTATTATAAAGCTAAAGCACCTATATTTTTAATCAACCCTTAAATGCAATTATTTAACTATATCTTACCTTTGAGTTATAGAGAAATGAATGAAAAAAATTTAAATGCAATTTTCTGCTTTCATGTGATATAAAGCAAAGACAAAATTCCTTGTGATTGAAGTCTTATCAAACACATTGCAGCACCCTTTAACTTATTCGAAACACTTTTGTGTATATTGAGGAACAGGGTTAACCATGAATATTTGAGGGGACTCATCTTTTTCTACTTTATTAGAAATAAAATCACCATATTTCGAGGGGACACTCCATATTATTCAGGGAACGGTCACAATATTTTACAGCAAAGTGTTACAGTATACTCTTGATTGAGAAATGTTATCTTGAATACCTCAAATTTTACATTGACGTTAGGCATTCCTCCAATTTACTTGTCTTGCGTATAATATCTGCCGCAAAACACCAATCCTCTAACTTAGCTAGTTATGCCAAAAACCTTACACCTCGAAATTTTTTACCCGTCCTTTCAACTACATCAACTGAGAATATGTAATATCAGATATTGTAAGTATTTAAAAAAGCAAGATATTGTGCTCTAGGCTTAACATTACACATTGCATCAAATACTCACTAAATTCGCTCCTATGTCTATCTATGAGAGATCATAATTCTTATAATTATTTAGACGTATAAGGATTTGTTACGTATTCCAGAAAAATAAGTCGTGAAAATTGTGGGGGTGCGCTTCTTTTGTAGGGCAGTCTCGACAACAGTAAAAAAAAGTATTGGGTAATGTCCATTGCATGAGGTCAAAAAGGGGGGGGAGGATGTCCACCAAAATCTCAGCCTAGGGAGTCAAAATCTCACACAATATCTTTTAGTTCAAATCATATAATTTTCCTTAAATTTTTTTGCATAAAAACTTGTGCTAAAAAGTAACTAATTAGTCAAACTTATTTTGATAAATTGAACATATTAGTCAAAAATGTTATGGTTATGTAAATCTCACCAAGGGGGTGGGAGAGTTCCAAAAATTTAGAAAATAAATTATGCAATGTATGGGCACCCCCTTACCAACAAGCACAATACAACCATCGAGTTTTACTGTAAATTGAATTCTAAGTACCACGGGTACTTTTGCAGTCTAATTTAGAAAGAAAATTAAGAATTTATTCCAATAAGTATACATTGAACTTTTAAACATTATAGAAAAATTTAGTTACATATTGCATCATTTTAAGTGAAAAAAATATTTATTGGGAAGGAATGTTTAAGCTTAAAAAAATGTATATAGCAATTATTAGTATTTTCATTATCACTTTAAATAACTTCATTTCTATTGATCAACTCTTTTAACTACTAAAACTAATTATTGTTAAAATTTATACTTCCTGCACAATTATTCCTATATATCTTTTTTTAAACTCCTCAAGATGTTTACAGTGAAATTTCTTGTAAAATCTCGCATCACCATTCTTGCAATATTGTATTTAAACATTAATTAAATAAAAATCTAAGGCCAATAGTGGTCAATTATGTTTAGAAAAAACCAAGTGTATTATCAAATGAAGTATTAGGAATGTATCATACAATCATTCCCATTAATACACAATTGTAATTATAACTATCGAAGAATCAAAAACTTGATAATTAGAGAAGCAATATTTATTAAACCAATCTTAATCTACTACAGCTTTATTGGCAAAGTAATATACACATATTATACAAACATTTTTAATAAGTTAAAATATTTTTTATAAAATCTTTCCCATCCATGGTATTAAATAGTTACAATGCAGTTGTGTATATGTTACGGGCAAAGTAATAATGCCCAGAGTGGAAGCGGGCAAAGTGATAAATTTCATTCATAAATTTCGTTGAATTTATCACATTGCCCGGGCATTATTAATAATGCCCAATTAATCACTTTGTCCGTAACATATATAAAAAAAGCATGTTGCTTGTAATATGTTTTACAAATCATACAGCAGAAAAGGCAGGATTCATATGTAGTATTTAATAATTCATGAGATTTTTGTGATAAAATTTATTCTTGGGACCTAGATGATGAAACAATTGTTATAGGGCCCAGCTGGCAGTGCTAGAAAAGCCGATGTTGCCTGTGAAATAGAATAAGGTATTATATAAGGTTTTTAACAGTTGAACAAAAAAAAGCATCTTTTATAACTATTTTTAAGTACTTACCACCTTTGTTGAGAAAGACTAAAAGTACAGGGAATCAGGAAAAACCAGCAGTTCCCACATCTTGGAGCATAAGAACCTAAAATGTTTACAATGTACATTAATTTTTAAATTTGACTAACCCGCTAGTGAAGTTCCTCTACGGTGGCAACCCGACGAGGTTGCCAGAAGCGAAAAAGAAGAGAACGTTTTGATGTTTGTTTTCTATGCGTTGAGTTAGAGCTGGCGGTCGCGTGCGCCAAGAGATCTTGACTGAGAATGTAAATTTTAACGTGAATATAATTAAATAGTTTATATAAACTCTGACTGCTTGTTTACTGGAAGGAAGAATGAACCCAACAAGAGTTTGTTCTTCCTTCCAGTAAACAAGCAGTCATAAAATATTAAATTATATTCACGTTAAAATTTACATTCTCAGTCAAGATCTTGTCGCGACTGCCTAAAACTCAACGCATAAAAAACGCAAACCGGTCTCTTCTTTTTGGCTTATGGCAATCTTGCCGGGTTGCCACCATGGAGAAACTTCACACCGCTTATACTGAACACTATAAACAAAATACAGTTGACTCAATGGCGAAGCCTGAGTAACAACAGGGGAAGCGCAAAATATACAAACAATTAAAATTTCAAGCTATCGAGATTTAACATCATGTTGTAAAAATGTTTAAACAAAACTAAAAATTATTTTACATGCATGAGGTCTTGAAGTACTGTGCCTCTAAACACACATTTTGTTCAAATTAGGTGAAAAGAAATTTTGCACCGCCAGTGAGCAGTTTGTTTACATTTTGTAGTGTTCCATTTAATAGTTTCTTTAGCCCATTTTAGGCAGCTAGATGACAATCAAAGCTGAATGCTCTCAAATTTAAAATTATATTAATTTCAATTTTACCAAATAATTTTACTTTGCTTTCATATCTGATAGTTAAGGGGTTTGTTTATGATTTAGACAACTATTCATTCAAGTGGCTCAAAAGTAGCGAGAAGCTCAAGTCTAGAAAGGGGTTCAGTTGCCAAGCAAAGTAGTAGCGCCAATGTGTGCTTGAGTATCAAAGTGAAGTTGGCAACAAAAAATTCGCCAAGAGGCGCCAACCCAACCCATTTCTAGGATTTTACTGTAGCCAGATATATTCTCGCCAAAAAAAAACACGCCATTGTGGAAACAGTTAAATTTCTAAGAAAACTAGTTTTTGTGAACTTTTGCTTAGGTTCGATTCCGCTAAGCTCTGGACACCAAAAATTAGAGATATTGCTAAATAATTTCAAACTCAAGGTAAAATGTTCAGTTCAAGTCCCCGAGCCAATGACATGAAGATAATATGCTGCATTGGCTCGGCATATTATCTGTAAAATATAATTTTGATATTTGCTTTAAACTTTTTACATAACAATTTCAGGAGTTGTATTGTCTTTCTTTTCTAGGCAGTAGGGAACTGGGGAAATCCAAATTTGAGAAGGGGTGCAGGAAATCAGCGTGCTTAAGATACTTAATCACCTTCGAATGAGACGGAAGGGATGTGGGGTAGCTATTGGCAAGTATAAACCGGTTTGGGGGCTGGCTTGTTTAGGGTTACACTTACTGCCCTAGCGAGGATAGACAAACGATACGTATGGATAAGCACACAAATGTTGTAATGGTACTTTACCTTCATTAAAGGATGACCAATTGAGAAAATTTCCATCAGAGGAATCATTTGACAGGGCACATCAATCTTCGTCATTCAAACATCTATCTTCGTCATTGAAACATCCATCTTCGTCATTCACATCTTTGTAAAGGGCTAAAATACCATATGTACACATTAATTTTTTTAGTTTCAACTCAAAATCTAAACATGAGGAAGAAACTTATACTTTTTCAAATAAAATCAACACCCTCTTGGGTTCTTACATATTATCCAGTTGACTAATCTGCTTTATCAGAAAACAATATCAAAGATGATTTCCTATTCTATAATTAAGCTGCTTAAGAGTCGACAGTATAATGTGGATTATTTACACTTTCTTTTAAAATCAAAAGTATAATTTTTCCCAGCTTAATAGACATTTAAAAATCAAGTAGCGATTCAGTTGTTATAAAACCAACATGCAACACATGTTTACAAATTATCAACCAAGCATCACACATCTTGTCCTATGGGAATCATATTTTTCCTGTCCCATTAACTTAAGAATATCGAGAATGTTCTCGGTAAGAAATGTAATGGCACGTTAAGAATGAACAAAAAGTAATATTTAAAAGCATTAAAAAGGAATTTTTAAAAGATAGTCCAATTTTTAAATGTTTATAAAAATACAGCTCTTTCACTGTTTACATTCGATCATTGTTTACAATTTGTCCTGTTCTACACGTACCTTGTAGGTTATAAACACAAAAATTTAATAAACTATTTTCAAATTATTTTAGTAATACACAAAAAGTAATAGCTTTCAAAAGGAATAAACTAATTTTAAGTTTGAAACCAACGATTAAGTAAACGAGAAGTTGGAAATTCCATAGACTGTTTTAATCTTCTAGGGTTGTAATAATAGCACATTTCATAGTTACTATCAAATATCTATATAGATTTTGTTCAATAAAGGTAATTTCATATAGTTATATAGGATGGAAAATCTCTTACCTTAATGTTTAGTTCGAACTGTCCGCGATAGTTTGGGTCCGCCATGTTAATCCGCTGGTGGGATTGCATTTCACCAAGGAATGAGGTGTTGGGCTGAAACCCGTCGGCCAACCCGATTGCGCGGAAACTTTCCACACTTTGTGGTAATCAAAGTAGTCCAAAGGGAAAATCGGGTTGCCAACCCACGTGAGACGGAAAAGAACCCGATTCCACACGATCCCACATGGATGGTAGTAGGGCCCCTGATTCGGAAATATTCGGAATTGCAAGCGAGAAAGCTCATTTCATTGGTTCGTAAGCGTGAAATCATCGAGCTGGCAAAGTGCCAAACCAATCAAATGAGCGCCTGCAACGATATAAAGTAATTATTATTATTTTTTGATTTAGTGGTATTTAATTGGTGGATTTTTTATGGGTAGTTGTTTGAATAAGGAACTTGCATGTGTCAGATTTTCATAAACTTTCAAGTGTTCCGTATAGTTTTTTGGAAAACAAAATGAAATATTTTGTCAATTTTTCAAAAAAGTGTACAAGTAATTAAATATTTTAATTTAAAAGTCGAGAAAAAAACACGTGACTGAAAACGCGAAGTGTGTTTGAATTCCATCGGGCAAAATTGCACTCGAAATTGAATTTCTATGTTTTAGTTGATGATTTCTTTTTTCTGAACTGTCCGATATGAATGTTTTAATAAATATTTACCTTCTAGACACTTCTGGTGAAGGTCAGAAATCCAAAGCAAACATTTTAGGCAATGTCAATAAATTGTGACGTCACTATGCATGCAATTAAGCGTTTTCAGGTGCTTCGGAAAAGACGATTTTTGATAATTTTTTTTGCAATCAAAAAATTTTTCAATCGGCCTCAAATTTTGTGTAGTGCGTAATTTTTGCTTGAAGAATAGATTAAAAAAATATAAAAAAATCATGCAAGTTCCTTATTGGCGTCTGATTTTAAGTAGCCAAGGATCGGGATCCCCGAAGTTTGCCGAACGGAGATAGTAGTGTTTGATTCTAAGGTGACTAGAAGTGCTATAAATATCACTAATTTTTACCAACTGGTAAAATACTAACAATTAAATGAACACATATACATCATTTCCACTTTATTAATTCCAGTAAATTACTGGCATGGTTGAATTTCCTTCACAATTCAGTTTTTGAAACTGATTTCTTTAAACTCTATTTTTATTAATAATTTAAACCAGAAACATCAGACTTTCTTCTCTTTTCACCTTATTAAACATCCTTTCATTTTATTAGTACTTTCTATTCCAATCTACAAATTTCTCAGAACCACACACACATTCCTGAACTAATTTTCCCAGTATCCATGTTTATCAAACTGCTTCCAGACCCATAACATTTTTATCACAACTTGAATCAAGGATAACGACTATGGGAAAAAAACCTTATCAACATACACTTTTTTTCAAGCTTGACTCAACCCACTTTCAAAATTAAGGGCCAGTCTGCAGCCCGGTTATTTGATCCCCAGATTGGCCCTTTTGCTTCCCCAACGAGACAGGGACGACGCCCATTCGTTTTGGGCCCGGGCAGTGATAAGAGGAGAAATAGGAATAAATGTTTAGCAATCGGGGGTTGCTAGTGGTCCCAGGGTAAACAAGGCGTAGGTTAAGTGCATGTTGCCTTCGATTGAAATTACTTCGTATATCAGGGGATGCTCGAAATGGTTCAGTGACTGTTTTGGGTCCGGTCTCTTGTTGGTGGATAACGAATTTCTGGTCGATAAATTCAGAGTTTGATGATGGTCGAGGATGATGTAGGATCTGCATTTGTGCGTTTTAAATGGATACGTATTTATGTTTGAATTTTGTTATAAAAATGTAAGGATCAGTTAAGGATAGTAAGTTTTGTACCAGTAGAGAGTTTAAGTAGCTTTTCTACTGTGTGATGGAAACCCATTAAGTTTTTAGGGAGGGAGATTGAACGATCATATTGAGAAGTTCTATATCAAAAGGTGTCTTCTTTTTGTACTTCTGTAGCTGAATAGGACACAAAGAAAATATTTATATTCACCTAAAAACACAATTTTGAATACCGTTATTAGTGGAAGCGCTTATGTAAATCTGTAAAAAGTTCGCGTAAATTTTTGGCACCAAGGTTATTTTGGTTCTTTGAGGTGTGGAGAATCAGAAAATCTTTGGTGCCAATTTTTCTTTTCACTTTCCTGATCTAGAGGTCACGTCAAAGGTCAAATATAGTACTTCAATATAGCAAGTGTTGAGCTGGTTTAATTCAGTAATTTACCTGTTTAAGTTCGTAAAAAGGCCTTTTTTTGACATAAGCAACTCCACTATAATGCCTTATTACTACTAATTTTATTACTAATTAAATTCAATAACGCATTAAAAATTTTGTTCAATAAGCGTTTTCAGATAGCATATCAGTAAATAATAAGAAAATCTAAAAAATATCGGTCAAAAAATTAAAATCCACTTTTTATTAAGAAATTTATTTTTTTAAATAAATTAAAATTAAAAATTTTTAAACGGAAATTCAAAATATATTTTAAGTTCTTATTAAGTCTTCTTTTAATATTCCAAATTTCACATTTTTATGTTAATAAGTAAACATATAATGTTAAAAAGTCCCCATTTCTCAAAAGTCATTATTTCATCTTATAATTAGCTTAATTACACCTAAATGTGAATTAAAAAATTGGAACCAAAACTTTTTAAGTTCCTTATACTATAAGTTAACAGAAAAACATTAGTTTACAAAATTTACAAGAAATTTTTACAAGATCCCCTTTTTTTCGACAGAAGCGTCTCCACTGTATGTGGCATTGTGGCAATATGGAAAAGTAATCTTTGTAGAAATTTTACAAACATTGCATTGGGGTAACATTTTCCATTTTTAATAATTAATGACTTATTCAAAAAAAATTTGTGATATTTTAATCAGTCACTCACTGGCATCAAACTTTGCATATTATATTTTTTGCAATATTTTGTTTCGGCTTTCCTAAATTCTACTACAGGTACTGTGGACCTCATCTTAATGAAAATACAAAATCATGAAAAGCTTTAAAATAGTTATTGATATTTTGACAGGTTTCTTTTTTACCTTGGTGAATATCTCAGTACATAATTGTTGGAGAGAAAATACTTATACATTTTTATTTACTCTTTTTGCCTGCTTTGTTAACAAAATTTCAAACTTGTCCTTTTCTTTTAATTTCTCATAAAAATTAACAAAAAGGAGATTTTTTTTGTTCATGGAAGATAATTTTCAAACACACTTTGAAAATTTATTTATTCATACAGTTAACCACAAACGTATAATTTAACTTTGGAAAATATCGAAGTTCTCCAAACTTTCTCATCCTAACTCAAGCTAGGTATACCTTTAAATGTATCACACCCGTGGGGAAATATTTATTATTCATCAGTACACTCTCACCATACCACACCTAAGGAAAAAAAATAATGTTTTTTAGAGGAAAGAAATAATCGCAGCATACAGATACGCCCATAAAGGCGGTTTTCTTCATGATCTCCGGAGGAGAAAATCTCCATTCCTTCATTTCCGCCTCCCTTTCCTTTCGGGAAAAACGGGAAGTTCGGGAACGATACTATGGAATTACTATTTACATATATTTGGGATCCGCGGGAAATGAAAAACGAAAAGTTCGTGTTCCTCGCTTTCAGAGTATTAGTTTCGCGCGAAGGGAGGTTTTTTCTCTGATTTGGCTCGAGGATTCAATCAGGTTGAAACGCTTCTCCATTTTTTGCTGTTTGAAGTTTACTTCTAATCTGCTCTTGATTTGCGCTCGGGTGGGTATTGTAGTGGTAATTATTGAGCTTTCAGTGATGATGCCTTTACAATGTGTTGGGGATAGAAAAAAATGACGGCAGCATTGCAAATACGATTTCAGTAAGACGTAATTTTTTTTGAAAAAAAAAAGGTTTAAAAAGTATGACTTATCTGCATAATATAACAGTTCAGCTAAGTAAATTTGTTTTGATCATTGAGTTTTATTGATTAAAAAACTCATCATCTATGGACTTAACTCATGCTTTGAAGGTTTGTCAATATTTAACTGTAATTAAAATTTTTGATTTAGAAAAACTCACCTTTTCATTATTTTTAACTAGCTGATATGCCCGGCCTTGCACGGGTGGAGATTTTTTCTTTAAAATTTTTAATACATTTTCTACCTTATTTTGATGAGTGAAAGTTGTTGAATCAAGCATTTTAAATTCTGACAAATTTCTGCTTTCACATGATTCCCATAAAAACAACAAAATATTTTGGTAAAACTTAATAAATAAAACATATTCCTGCAATTTAAGAAAAATCTAATATTTCCACTGGAAAGGGTTTTGAATATTAACTCTAGTTTTTGTTTTGTTAGCCAACTTTGTTAAAAGCATGGCTTACTGCGATACGGTAATTGAAACACGTAGTTCTACAATTGACTACGTGTTTCAATTACCGTATCGCAGTAAGCCATGTTAAAAGCTACAATATGATCATCACTCAATTTTGCATCCTCGTTTCCATGGAGATTATTTTAACAACAATGCTATTCCATGAAACTTTTGATTTAAAAATTAAACTATCAAAATAAAAATATTTTATACTATACTTACCAGTTTGAAATTTTAAATTTTGTTGAAATATATATTTAGACTAGCTGATTTGCCCGGCCTTGCACGGGAGGAGTGCATTTATTCCTTTTTTTAAAGTTCTCTCAAGTTATAGGTATGCCCGATTTTTCGTATCACCAATCACCCCGGTGTCCCCGGTACGTTTTTCATATCCCGGTGTTCCCTATAATTTCCATATCCCGGTGTTCCAAATAATTTTCATATCCCGGTGTTCCCGATAATTTTTGTATCCCGGTTTTCCTGGCACCTTTTCATATCCCGCTGTTCCCGATACTTTTTATATCCCGGTGTTCCTGGTACCTTTTTGTTGTATCCCTGCGTTGCCGGTAATTTTTCATATCCCGGTGTTCCCGGTACTTTTTCATATTCCAGTGTTCTCGGCACCTTTTCATATCCCGGTGTTCCCAATAATTTTCATCCCGGTATTACCGATGCCTTTTTCTCATCTCAGTTCCAACTGTGATATCTCATTCCATCCCGGTTTTTTTCTATTAAACATTTATCCTTTCTATGTGATAAAAACAGTCCAATTTAAATAATATCCGTCATTTGAAATTCAGTGTTTAAAATCTTCAACGGATTTTCATAAAGTATTCCAGCTATCCTTTTAAAATTCTGCAAAAATTCTATTTCAAAATAAATAAATTTCAAAAATCCCTAGATAAAAAGTAAAAAAACTATTAAAAGCCTGGTCTTCTTGTTAATATAACCAACTTCTTTAAAAGCTACTTTGAAAAAGTAAAAACCACTGAGCTATAAAACAAACAGTTTGTTTTATAGCTCAGTGGTAAAAACTGATTGCTAGTTACAATAAAAATCTAGTGATTATGGTCTAGTAAACCATGTCCGCTATGAAGCAATGCAATTTTAGCTCTGTTTCCTTGGAAACTTTTAAATTCTTGCTATCCCATAAATATATATATTTTTGAGAAAATTAAAATTTTAAAGAAAGTTAATTAATTATTTCAAATTATTTCGGTTTTCTGATAGCTGTTATAATATTTAAATACAGATATTCACACTGTTTTCTTAAATTTAATTGTAAATTATAAAATGTTTTCAAATTATATTTTATCAAGTGAGGCAAGACGACGCCTTAAGATAGAGAAGTAAACAATGCAATTTATACCTTTCAACAATGCACAATGCTATTTCAATGGGTAAAACGGAGTCGAAAAAGCGCCGGAAAACAGGGAAGGAGTCGTTCGATTTTAAAATCGTTTCTTAGTGCGCGTCTAGTAGCTGAGAGGAAGGGCTCTGTCAAATTTCAAGCCTATCGGTTCAGCAGTTTTGGAGATTTCGTGATGAGTGTATGTCAGTCAGTCAGTGGTATTTAGATTTTATATATATAGACTATAGCTGATTTGCCCGGCCTTGCACGGGAGGAGTGCATTTATTCCTTTTTTAAAGTTCTCTCAAGTTATAGGTATGTCCGATTTTTCGTATCACCAATCACCCCGGTGTCCCCGGTACTTTTTTCATATCCCGGTGGTCCCGATAATTTTTGTATCCCGGTTTTCCTGGAACCTTTTCATATCCCGCTGTTCCCGGTACTTTTTTGTATCCCGGTGTTCCTGGTACCTTTTTGTATCCCGGTATTCCCGATACCTTTTCATATCCCGGTGTACTCGGTACCTTTTCATATCCCGGTGTTCCCGGTACCTTTTCCTATCCCAGTGTTCCCGATACCTTTTCATACTTCGGTGTTCCGGATAATTTTTATATCCCGGTTTTCCCGATAATTTTCATGTTCCGGTACTTTTTCATATCCCGGTGTTCCCAATAATTTTCCTCCCGGTATTCTCGATGCCTTTTTCTCATCTCAGTTCCAAATGTGATATCTCATTCCATCCCGGTTTTTTATCCTTTCAATGTGATAAAAACTATCCAATTTAAATAATATGTGTCATTTGAAATCCAGTGTTTAAAATATTCAATGGATTTTCATAAAGTATTCCAGCTATCCTTTTAAAATTCTGCAAAAATTCTATATCAAAATAAATAAATTTCAAAAATACCTAGATAAAAAGTCATCAAGTAAAAAAACTATTAAAAGCATGTCTTCTTGTTAGTATAACCAACTTCTTTAAAAGCTACTTTGAAAAAGTAAAAACTGATTGCCAGTTACAATAAAAATCTAGTGATTATGGTCTAGTAAACCATGTCCGCTAATGAAGCAATGCAATTTTAGCTCTGTTTCCATGGAAACTTTTCAATTCTTGCTATTCAAATATATTTATTTTTGAGAAAATTAAAATTTTAAATAAACTTAATTAATTATTTCAATTTATTTCGGTTTTCTGATAGCTGTTATGATATTTAAATACAGATATTCACACTGTTTTTCTTAAATTTAATTGTAAACTATAAAATGTTTTGAAGTAATATTTATTCAAGTGAGGCAAGACGACGCCTCAAGATAGAGAAGTAAACACTGCAATTTATGCATTTCAACAATGTATAATGTTATTTCAATGGGTAAAATGGAGTCGAAAAAGCACCGAAAAGCAGGGAAGGAGTGTGGATTTGTATAAAAGACAAACACATATACACACATTGACTTTTATTATATTAGATAAATTATGAAGGGAATTAAAATTAGGGATAAAACATTTTAAGAATTGAAGTGCTTGCAGCAACAAGGCGCTAACTCCAATGACAAGCTGTTGGAGTTGGCTCATTGCTTCTACAAGCACCTCAGTTCAAGATTTCATTTATATACAGAGTGTTTTCAGGTGATGTCACGACCATTCATTTTCTTCCTTGTTGTAGGTCAAAAAGTGTGTTGTTAAAGCCGTTGCTAGGTGCGGCGGTATATGTTGCTGTTATGTGTTTACAAATGCTCCAATAGAAGCATTCCATGACCAGTTATTTTCTTTGCTCTAAGTCAAACAATCTGTTGCTAAGCCGTTGCAAGGTCCGAGTCATGTGATTGAAAATGCTCTATTCTTAAAATTCAGGTTGAAAAATAAATGAAAAATTTAAAGCATTTATGATTTACTTCTTATTTTTTTCTTGTTAATTATGGAAAATACTGTAAAATCCCGTTATCACGTAAAATTTCTTCGTTGTAACGGAAATTTCGTTGTAATCATACTATCGCTAATTCAAATAAAAACGGTTGGTAACTTTCTAGACTTTCGTAATAACGGGTTTTTCGTTGTATCGGTATTCGTTGTAACGTGATTTCACTGTATAATGATAACTTAACATTAACTTTTTAAATATATTTTTATAACTAACATTTAACCGACTTTTTCCTAAGTTTGGATTAAAAACGAATTACCTACTGAAAAAGGCGTATTTTTAAATATTCCTTACAAAATTGTTAACAAGTAGAAATTTATCATGTTGTAAAAAAACACGTAACAAATTCAATAAATTACAAGGGTAAATGTAAATTAAAGATTAAAGACGAATACGTGAGGTTTTTTAGTAAAATTTTATTGTGTTAAATGTTCTTCCAAAAATTAAAATCTTGACTATGGGATTCATATTAAATGCCCTCTGAACACTTGACGTATACAGCAGAAGTTCTATATTTTTAATGAAACAAAACAAAACGAGCGTTTTTATCGAAAAGAAAAAACGAACATCTTATTTAAATAAATAGAAACAAGCATCATAATATTCGAAACAAATTTTCGTCCAATTCAAAAATAAAATTCGATGCAAGCTTTAGAAAATAAACAGCAGTATGATGCAACACTTTATGTGAAGCGGCCAAAAGCTTCCCCAATGCTCAAGGCACAACAAAAGACTGTTAAAGGAGAATGGGATGTAGCAGGAAATTAAACATTAAAGTCTCGAAAATCGATCCATGGATAAAAATATTCCAGGGAATTGTGTTCTTGAAAAAGACTGAACGCTAGAAATCTAAATTTAGAATTTAGTGGAAACAGAGTGGATGGAATGTTTGACTGGTTATTCTCTGGGATCATTCAGCATAAACTTTATTATTGATTCCTTTTCTTATTTCATGGAGACTCGAGTTATTCATTTTCCTTATGGATTTTATGGGCAGGTCAATTTTTCTATTTAAATTTTATGATAAATGCGAATGGACCTATTCTGCAGATATATTAAATCAACCGAGTGCCTAAATTACGTATACAACCGATGCACAATGAATTTTAAGGTTAGTGTTTTCTCAACTAATGAAGAATCGAGTTTTTTTTATAATTTGGAGTTTCTGTACCTAATTATAATGTAATATTAGGGCGTAAAAATTATTTTTGTTGGAGGAGGAAGGGATGGAATAGGAAGGAATGTACAACCATTAATTATTTAAGTTTACAACTTAGTCTTGTTTATGATGGTAAACAAACATGTTAACTTTAAGATCTCAGCTGCTTAACTTATTTAAAAGGAGAAAAAATTTTACAAAATTCAAGTTTGTGAATTCAAGTATCTAGTCTCTCTACTTATAAAAACTAAATTTCAATGCAATGTAATATAATTCCTTAGATTAAGAATTGAAAAAAATTTGGGAAAAATTAAGCTGTGAATTTTTAGTTTACGGACTACCTACAGGTGCTTTTTTACTGGATAAAGTGTTTTTTAAACTGTTTTCATTTCATCCTCTAACCGTTTACATCCTTAGCCATCCTAGATAACCATTGAATCCTATGGAAAATTTGGGGAGGCTCACACTGAAAGGGTTAAAGGCATCCGTAAAATACTACTAGTACCATGAATTAGTGTTTAATTACTTAACTACTTTAATGTGTCAGGTAATAATAGGTATAATTTGTAGGAATATTTCAAGACATACTTTACATGGTATAAACCTAAGTGTACAGTATCATTCAACATCTGTCACAGTAATTGCATAATAACTTCCTTTATACGATAGTATAAGAGCGAGTGTTTGACCCAAATACATCGCCTTTTTTTGTTTTTGTGCTCTACAAAACGAAATATTTGTGATAGGAGTGAATGTAGAACAAAACACAAGGGTTCAAAGGGCCGATTGAAATCTTTGGCTTCCTTGACTAGTTGACTTTAAACGGGAAACATGCCAACAGGGGTTATCTTTTCTTGAATTTTGGAGGGCAGCCAGAGAAAATTTGGAACTTTATTTCAGAATATTTGATACTGCGAAGACAATCGTTTAAGGGAGTAATAATGATGAGATCCATTAAAGCCTTAATCTGAATATAAATTCGGCTAACCCTTATCTTAATGAGTAATAATATGTGTAGTGTTGTAAAGCTTTTTCATTCAGATTTTTTAACTTGTATTTCAGATAATATTTGCTTATCTAGTAGTGTAATTCTTATCATTATTAAAATGATAATAATATAGTATAAAGATTTTTCATTTTTATATTTTAAATTTATGTAGATATATTATTACGGAAGAATGGTTCATGAACCTTAAAACAGTTGATAACTAAAAAAGACTAATAAGTAATAAAGGATAACTGATAAGTACATAATATCTTTAACAGCTGCTAGCAATGAAATTTAAAGAGGTAATGTATATGTAAGATAAAAATTTTAAAAATTGTTGATTATTTTATGATATACTAGCTGATTTGCCCGGCCTTGCACGGGTGGAGAGTATAAATGAATTTTTTAAAGTTTTCCCAAATTTAAGAACAATTTTCAATACCATTTACCAATTTCATCCTGGAATCTCCCTCGACTTTTCCCTATCCCGGTATTCCTGTTAGTTTTCCAAACCCGTTCCAGTAGCGGATATACCCGGCCTTGCACGGGTGGAGCGTATAAATTAATGTTTTAAAGTTTTCCCAAATTTAAACACAATTTTCAATACCAATTACCAATCTCATACCTGTATTTCTCTCGACTTTTCATATCCCAGTCTTCTCCTTAGTTTTCCTTTCCTGATGTTCCCGGTAATTTTCCTATCCCGATAAATTTAATTTTCCCGGGGTTCTAGTATACAATAAATGAGTCTAGTGAACAAAATAACGAATTTGAAACTTAAAAAAAATAACCAGTAAAGTTTATTGAACCGTCTTGTTTAAAACAAAATAATGTTATATTTTTTGAATTGTTTTCCAATTTACTTCAGACACTGTACTATACAGCTGATTCACATTTATACAATCACTGTGCGTTAATAAAAATAGAGAATACTATTTACATATATAACTTTACGGTGCAGTGACGGTGAGATAATTATCAATTTACAAAATTTGATCAGAATTCAAAGGTAGCGAAGAGATCAAATACATTTCTAAACATCCACCGCAACTTTAAGAGAGGAATCTATTTACATACTTACATTACACTGAGAGTTAATTGAGAAGATTCTTTTTACATATGTACATACACTGTGCATTAATACAGATTATTCTATTTACATTTATACAATCACTGTGCGTTAATAAAAATAGAGAATACTATTTACATATATATAACTTTACGGTGCAGTGACAGTGAGAGAATTATCAATTTACAAAATTTGATCAGAATTCAAAAGTAGCGAAGAGATCAAATACATTTCTAAACATCCACCGCAACTTTAAGAGAGGAATCTATTTACATACTTACATTACCATGAGAGTTAATTGAGAAGATTCTATTTACATATGTACATACACTGTGCATTAATACAGATTATTCTATTTACATTTATACAATCACTGTGCGTTAATAAAAATAGAGAATACTATTTACATCTATAACTTTACGGTGCAGTGACAGTGAGAGAATTATCAATTTACAAAATTTGATCAGAATTCAAAGGTAGCGAAGAGATCAAATACATTTCTAAACATCCACCGCAACTTTAAGAGAGGAATCTATTTACATACTTACATTACAATGAGAGTTAATTGAGAAGATTCTATTTACATACGTACGTACACTGTGCATTAATACCGATTATTCTATTTACATTTATACAATCACTGAGCGTTAATAAAAATAGAGAATACTATTTACATATATAACTTTACGGTGCAGTGACAGTGAGAGAATTATCAATTTACAAAATTTGATCAGAATTCAAAAGTAGCGAAGAGATCAAATACATTTCTAAACATCCACCGCAACTTTAAGAGAGGAATCTATTTACATACTTACATTACATTGAGAGTTAAATGAGAAGATTCTTTTTACATATGTACATACACTGTGCATTAATACCGATTATTCTATTTACATTTATACAATCACTGTGCGTTAATAAAAATAGAGAATACTATTTACATACATATAACTTTACGGTGCAGTGACAGTGAGAGAATTCTCAATTTACAAAATTTGATCAGAATTCAAAAGTAGCGAAGAGATCAAATACATTTCTAAACATCCACCGCAACTTTAAGAGAGGAATCTATTTACATACTTACACTACACTGAGAGTTAATTGAGAAGATTCTATTTACATATGTACATTGTACATACACTGTGCATTAATACAGTTTATTCTATTTACATTTATACAATCACTGTGCGTCAATAAAAATAGAGAATACTATTTACATATATATAACTTCACGGTGCAGTGACAGTGAGAGAATTATCAATTTACAAAATTTGATCAGAATTCAAAAGTAGTGAAGAGATCAAATACATTTCTAAACATCCACCGCAACTTAAAGCACACACTCTCATTATAAACGTATAATCTTTTAAATTATATTTAAGGTGGCTTATCAAAAGTACAGTATTTTTACTTCTTTTACAGAAAACTGAAAAACGTGATATTTCTAAGAACTAAAAATATATAAATAATTTCCCTCAATTTCATTCACTTAATTAGAAAATAAAACTTATCAACAATCTCCATTTGGTAAATACGCTAAAAAGCACTTTGAATTTTCAAAATCAATTTTTTTTAATATCAAATAGTAGTTTCTTAAAATAAGAAATGCATTTTTAAGAGAAGAAACACTGATTTAAAGAGGCATGAAAAATATTTTAGCTCTTAATGAAAAACCGTACAAATATATTGAAAGAAAAGAATACGCTATCATAAAAAATTAAATGACATATGAAATTACTTGGTTTAAATTAAAACGTGCTTGTAAACGACATTTTTAGTTTTACTACCTGGAGCGAGGATGGTGAGGTTTTTGGAGGACCCGACTCTGGAACAGGCGACGTATAACTGTCCATGGGAAAAGCAGGGTTCGCCGAGGTTGATGCCGCACCGTTGAATCGACTGTCCTTGGGCCTTGTTAACAGTCATGGCAAAAGCCAGCTTGACTGGAAATTGAATCCTCTTAAAAAGGATGGGGAAATCCGAAGGGATCAAAGGTAACCGAGGAATAAAAACATCCTCTCCCTTCTCACTCCCAGTGAGGATTGTGGCTTCTATGATGTTCGCAGAAAGCCTCTTGACTGTTAGCCTTGTCCCATTGCACAATTTGGGAGGATCAATGTTCCGCAGAAGCATGACGACCGACCCCACTTTCAGTTCCAAGTGATGTGGAGGAGTTCCAGGGGGGTTCAAGGAATTCAAAAACTCTGGTGGAAAGTTGACTGCGTCATCGTCGTCCATCGCTGTGTCGATCGATTTATACGAAGTCATTTTCCCTGGGATCTTCTTCTGGATCGAGACGTTCAACTCATGGACGGCATCGTTTTTAGGCGCTAGAATGGCTCTTTCGCGCAGCCATTCTTGGTTTCTGAAGTTGGTGTGGATCTTAGGGTATATATGATCTATTAATTCTTTGGTAGATTCTACAGTGGTGCAAAAATCCTCTGAAAGGGATATTTCTCCGTTAGTGGTCGGAAATCTGCCTTCTCCTATCTCCAAAAGTTTTCCGGCGAAGTTCTCCTCCTCTCCGGTGATTCGCATGTTTTTCTTCAACGTGATTTTCCGGACAAACTTCCAAAGAGAGGACATCTTCAGGCAAGCATTATACTCGTCAGCGGGAGTAGACTTGGGAATCACCGGCAGTGTTTGCCGGAAGTCACCGGCAAGAAGTAGAAAAACTCCTCCCATCAGTTTGTCTGTCGATCGTATGTCACGCAAAGTTCTGTCGAGAGCTTCCAGAGACTTTTTGTGAGCCATCGTACACTCGTCCCACACGATTATCTTGCAGGATTGGAGCACCTTGGCTTGACCGCTCGATTTGCTAATGTTGCAGCTTGGATTTTCATCTCTTCCGGCATTTAAAGGCAGTTTCAAAGCAGAATGGGCAGTCCGACCACCATCTATGAGAGTTGCAGCTATGCCAGAGGAAGCAACAGCGACAGCGATGTTTCCCGCGACTCTCACTTCCGCCAGAATCAGGTTTATTAAAAATGTCTTTCCGGTCCCACCTGGAGCATCCAGAAAAACGATGCCTCCTTCTTCGTCATTGACTCCTTTCAGAATGACGTCGTACGCAGCCAGCTGTTCTTCCGTCAAAAGAGGTTTTCTCGACTCTATATGGCATCTTAACTTTACTGGGTCATAGTTTCTTTCCCGAAGAACTTCTGCATCAGTGGCGAGCGACGCCTTCTTCGAGGGAGACTCTAGTCCTAACTGAGGAAGAGTTTTACCGCAGATAGACAGGCATTTTCTCTCGATTAGGACTAAAGCTTTGTTGAAAGTATCAGCGTTGGCTTGCATGTCTTGATTGAGGAGCCTTTTCTGTCCATACAGGATATCTTCGCTCATATCATCTCTGTAGCTCTCCCACAACGCCTTGGGTTTCGCAGGATTGGCCAGAGATAAAATGACGGCAAACAAATCCCGCATTCTTTGGGGAGAAGATGAAAGGGACGCTTCCGACATGGCCTTCTCCAAATGCTGGTCATCCTCCAGAAGTCCAAGTTCCTGGCAAGCCTCCCTGTAAGTGTCGCAAATGTGGCCACCTATAGTTTTCAGACTCGCGAAAGAAGTCGGGCCTCTTACTTCGTTCAACAGCATTCGCAAGAAGAAGCATTCGGCGTTAGACGGATGTACGCTGTAGACCCTTCCTAAAGCATCGCTCGATACCATGCCTCCTTCGTCCGATCCATGGCTGCTCCTCTTTCTTCTGGAAAACATCTTTTTCCCCGCGTTCCAAGTGTAGTAGCGAGGGACTTCTGCGTAGAGGAGAGTCTTGGCAAAGTCGTCTGTTTCGCAAAGATCGAAAAATGCGGTGAGGGTTGTCTTCGGAGGATTAGAGGCCACACTTGCAGCGGTTTCCTTAGTGAAATACGCTCTCTGTCCGTTTTCCAAATGGACGCTGAGGTGCAGCACGGTGGGATATCTCTCATGGATGGGGAAACTAAAAATTCTCCACACAGCTTCATTTGAACTGATGTATCTACCCAGTTGGTATTGGGTGATTTCGTCCTTGTTTTCTATTAAAACGAAGGTAGCCATATCGCTGCCCTTGTGGATGTACTTGCAGATGTACTTTATCGCCTTTACGGAATTGCAGTATTCCACGTTGATGTGGGCGTTAAATATTTTCGACAGAAGAGGCGAGTACGGTACGATCCATTTGTTGTCCACTTCGATGTCTTTACCGCGAACTTTTAACTTGACTGTGAGTCCACCCTCGTCGATATCTCTCCTCCTATACTTGGGGTATCCATCATCGCCTGTTTGTGTCTCCTTAATTAGTGGTCTTGGGTATTTCTTCGTGCATTTGCCCTCTTTCATGCACGGTGAATCCTTGTTTAAGTTGCCGCACGGACCGTGAATCATATTCTTCTTTACAATTTCCCAGAGAAGAGGATCCGTGTCTTCATTAGGAATTTCGGCAGAAATCACATCATCGATTTGACTCGGCTTTATTTTTTCTTTCAGCCAAATCAGGTTGTGGGAATGGGGAAGCCCTCTTTTCTGCCATTCAATGGTGTATAACCAACACCTGACCTCTCCAAACACGCAGCTCTTTGTCAATGAATGGATTAAATTCTGTTGTTTTTGGCGAAAAACCCGGGCGACAACGTCGTGTCGATCACTCGAAGTTTGTCCACGAGTCAGTTCCTCCGCAATTTCAGGCCAGTTAGGGTTGCAGGTGAAGGTTATAAATAAATCCGGCTTCCCGTAAGCCCGTACATAAGCCATCGCGTCCTGCGCATACTCGTGCATCTGGCGAGGACTCCCGGTAAAGGTGGCGGGGAGAATGACGGCTTTACCGATGTCATCGGCGGCTTTATCCTTGGATATGGCATCTCTCAGATGGATGTACTCCTCGCTTCGAAGCTTGGTCTGGTTGAGCTTGATATAGAGAAGTCGTTCCGCTTCGATTTTGGCATATGCATCCACAACGAATTGTTGAAACAGGTATCTGCAGTTAAGGATGTGGTTGTAGGAATCCCTCCGCGTCATAAGCCGGTAAGCATAGAACTGCTTCATGCTGACTTTTTTGTCCTTGGAACCAGGATTAGACTGCAAGATGTTGATGTCGTATCCGTCCTCTCCTTTAGGGAAAATTAGGGGATATTGGAGAGCATCGTACGATCGGTGAGTCTCTGTTATTCGTTGCAGATGTCCGCTTCTTTTCTTCAGTATCACGTCTCTTTTGTTGGCCGCTCCCTCCGTGATGATTACGGCCATATCGTCACTTTGGGGAACGTTGAAGCGCCTCTCGTGCTCCCCTACCGGCCTCTTCTCTGCATTTAACACCAAGGTGCACTCGTCCGAAGGCATGTCTTCCAGCGAAGTTTTGAAGGTCTTCAAGAGAATATTATTCTCGTGAAGCATCTTTTGAATACTGCACACAACTTCAGGTCTCACTCCGGGAATGTGGTTGCAGCGTATGGATGCTTCAGCTTCTTCGTTGACACCCACGAAATAGATTTGTAAAAATTTCGGGGTTTCACCTTCAGGAGGAAGTAAGGACCCGATATTGTGGTAGACTTGGCCTTGGACACGAAATGTGGATTTGAAGCCTCCTTGATCCGCCATAGTTGCTCCAAATGAAGTCATTTGGAAGCAACTATTATATTTTCTAATATTTTTTAGGAAATGTTTCGACTCAGGTGTGGCTCCCGACATGTAGGAAAACAGAGGCTCCGGAGGTGATTCTAGGGCAGGAAGGCAAACTTTCCCGTTGCAGCAACATATCCCAGAAGGTTCTCCCCTAAACTTCAAGGCTCCGCAACGTTTGCATTCTCGGTCCATTTTTCCGATTAGGAAATCACTATCATCATGGTACGTTTTCGTAGCGTCGTAATGAAATCCTTGCAAGAACAAACTTGATTTCAAACGACATTCCCAGTGGATTTTAGGCAATTGACGTTTCTCCGAAAGTCTCTCTGTTCTGTCATCGTTTGATTCGCACGCAAGATTCAAGGCTCTGGTCTCCCGCATCGATTGAAGGCGACGTTCGTGCTCCTCTTCAGTTTCAATGGCTCTTGATAGGGCGGAGGTCTCCCTCTTCGATTGAAGGCGACGTTCGTGCTCCTCTTCAGTTTCAATGGCTCTTGATAGGGCGGAGGTCTCCCTCTTCGATTGAAGGCGACGTTCGTGCTCCTCTTCAGTTTCAATGGATCTTGATAGGGCGGAGGTCTCCCTCTTCGATTGAAGGCGACGTTCGTGCTCCTCTTCAGTTTCCGTGGCTCTTGATAGGGCAGAGGTCTCCCGCATCGATTGAAGGCGACGTTCGTGCTCCTCTTCAGTTTCCGTGGCTCTTGATAGGGCAGAGGTCTCCCGCATCGATTGAAGGCGACGTTCGTGCTCCTCTTCAGTTTCAATGGATCTTGATAGGGCGGAGGTCTCCCTCTTCGATTGAAGGCGACGTTCGTGCTCCTCTTCAGTTTCAATGGCTCTTGATAGGGCGGAGGTCTCCCTCTTCGATTGAAGGCGACGTTCGTGCTCCTCTTCAGTTTCCGTAGCTCTAGATAGGGCGGAGATCTTCCTCTTCGATTGAAGGCGAAGCTCACGCTTATCCTCGGGTTCTGAAGCTCGAGATGTGGAGGCAGCTTCTCGCATAGCCTGAAGACGATTGTCTCGTTCAATATTGCTTTCATTAGCCCGTAAATTCTTTTTTCTTTTAGCTGCTGGCGTGGTTTTTCCAAGAGAACTTTTCTTCTTAGGCATTTTAACGTGTTGAGTCTAATAAGTTAAGCCTAGAATATGCTTACTACATTAAAATTTTACTATAAGTTGAAAGCAAGGAGTTAGAATAAAATCGCTACTCGTGAAATCCTGCGACCTCTCGCATTGCTCTCAGACAGAATTGTGAAATTCGTGGCCAATACCCGTTAAAGAAATTTAATCAGAACACATAAAAACGCATATTTCCGAATTCAGCATCCTATATTCAAACGCATTAAGAACATATTGAGGAAACAAAAGTATCAGAACAAAGAAAAAAAAAACCATAAAATAATCGCTTTTTATTCACAACTGTTAAATTTAATGCATACACCCCGTAAAAAAGTAAGAATATATTTGCAAACGTGTTCTTATTTTGATAATATATATTGTTTAATATCCTAATGCCTTTTCAAAGTGACAGATTGTAAAAATCTAGTAAATTAATGAGCCTAGTGAAGAAAGTATAAATTTGAAACAACAATAATAAAAGATCTGGTAATCTGAAAAGTCTAGTGAACCGTCTCTTTGAAACAATGTTTTGTTTTTAAGTCCTCTTCCATGAAAATAAAATTTACAAATTCCATAAATATTTTTATTTTAAACGAAAATATCTTGAAGTAGAAGAAAATAACGTTTGAAAATAAATTATTTGAATTTATTTTAGCGTTTTCACAACTTATATCCTTTTTAAATGCGCAAATATCCAGTTTTATTGTATAGAAATATATTTATTTTTTAAAGTTTTCATCTCGTTAACAATAGTGAGTCGAGCAGATCTGCTCTAGTAGAGAAATGGAGAAATAAGCGTTTTCGACTATAAATTCGTTAATTTCTGGTAATTATTCGATTTTCGAGCTTGGAAAACTATCTTAAGTTACTCCCCGACTCGGAATACGTCTATACGTCGAGTTTGGTTTCGGTCCGTGGCCTATTTCAAGAGATTACCCCGGACATACCCACACACACACATACATACACACACACACACATCGCCCGTTAGCTTTTTATTTATACAGAGATAGTATGCGAGAGGAATGATACTTTTAAATGGTGATTGCTTTATAGCCGCTCAGGGTTTATCTTGTAATTTCTACATCAGTAGCAGTTCAAGACTAAACATTAAAGTAAAACGTAATAAACGATGTATTACATTTAATTTTTCTACCCTACAAATTAAACTTCAAGTTTCAGTTCAATAATTTTTGTATGCAAAATTTCATTATAAAGAACTTGTTTAGCTTAGTTTTGGGACATTTAAAAGCTTCCCCTATTCTCAGAGTCTCAACATGTACGACAAAACCACACACTCTAAATACCGTTTTAATCTCCATGCCTATGAATTTCATAAAATACAGATCAAGGACTTTGATATCCCCCATCCTTATTTTAGTTCTGTCAAACTTTTTAAATAATACGATTTCATTTAAACTTAAAAAAATTGCATTAAAGTGTTGAGGAAGGAAAAATATATCCTGACTACACAACCTTTTAAATTTCCACATTTTTTGCTCGAACACGATAAAAAAAATACTAGTTACTAGTTTATTTTAAGGAACTAGGGGGCTCTGCCCCCTGCTCGCTATCGCTCACCAACCCCCGGAACTACTTCGCAGTTCTTTGAAGTTCGCTTCGCGATCTTAGCGAGCAGAGCTCGCTTGTTTCATCTCAACCATCCAGTACAACCTGGAACTTGTCTGCTTATAGTCTGTTCATTTAGAATAGGCGCCTGAAACAGGATCAAAAACGCTCAATAATGCTTAATAACGCTCATCAGACAACTCCAGTGATCGATTTTTTACAGTATTTTAACTACTTCTGCTTAGGCTGCCTTGTCATTGCAGATGAAAATTTTTTCGACGATAATTAGAATAATTTCTTCTGATACATTACGTCTCAGGTGCTAATTCTAAATGAACAGAGTATAGTTAATGATCATTTAATATTGAAACTTTTTATCTCTCAAACTTTTCAATAATTTAATTCGGATCATTACCTGGAAAATATCAAAATAAAACTATTACTGAAATATTCCTTTTTAAATTATCAATAATTTAATGGATAGGGGGCTACCGCCCCCAGCTCGCTTACGCTCACCAACCCCCGTAACTGCTATGCAGCTCTTTACAGATCGCGAAGCGATCTGTAATATCTGCAATCGATCTTTAGCAGAGTAAAACAAACTTCCCGAAAATCCTCTTCCTTCCATCGGCACAAATTACACTCAAAAAAGCTAAATTATTTATTTCTCTAGTAGTTCAAAAAATATCGTAGTATCTTTAAAAGATTATAATTATTAACCAAGTCTATACTATATCGCTAGCAAACTTAGAGCAAAAATGTGCACCTCAAAACTTTTAAATTTAAATATCCGTGCTCGCGACAATCTAGTGAACAGGCAAATATAAAATTTAAAAACATTAAACACGTCTGATAAAGACCTACTAAAACTATGAAAAAAATGAAACTTTGATGCTTAATAATTCCAAAACTAATTAGAATTTTTTAAAGAATTCAACGTCAATCTCTTTCTAAAAAATAAGAATATAAGTGTTTAAAAAATCATATTGATACCGTGATTAGTTTTCATTTTAGATAGAAAAAAACGAAAAAGTGTCAAAAATTTCGAAAATTAAAAAATTAATTACTCTAAACCTAATTCGAAATTCGAAAAAAGGGCGACGTAGTGCACATCTTCATACTTCAGAGTATTAGGCTGCAAAAAAACATAGTTCTGCTACTAATAGATTTCGCTGAACTGGATTACGCGGCTAAAAAAGAAAAACTTCAACTTTGACCTTAAAAATACCCCAGTAATAATTATCACATCAGTTAGTTTTTTGTTCGAGAATGTGCCCCAAATATTCCTCTACAAACATTTCAAATTTCATAAATTTCTATCAATTAGTTTTTGCGATATGAGAGTTCAAAGAGTTGAAAAATTAAATTTTCTGAAACAGCGGCAGCGGCGGCGGCGGCAGCGGCGGCGGCGGTGACAGTAACTTTTTTTTAATATAGAGAGAAAAATTTCACTATAACTTAAACAGAGTAGAATCTTCATTCATCCTTAAAAGCAAACAAAAGTATTATTGAAGTTAACGAAAGCAATTTCCCTAAATCCCAAACTAAGATCAATGGCTCGGAACAAATGAGAGCTAATTAAAAGAAAACCTAATAGAAAAAAATCGGAAACTGCTGTTGTTCTACAGCACTTCCACCCAGGATCGAAGGATCTAAATAGGGGGACCTGGCGATCCTTTTTTCCTCTTTCTCAAACTTTGAAAAACTGTTCTTTAGATTTTTGCGAAACCTCAACATTTTTTTGTCCCGACACCCGGTTTTTAAGACCGTGATTGATCACCTTTGAATTAATCAGTGACGGTAATTTACTCTCACCTTAACCCCCCCCGAATAAAAACACCCACAAGGAAAGAAACTCAGTGGGAATCAATACTCAGGGGGAACAGGGAATACCCCTGTTCCTTTGTCAATATATCCAATCGGACCTAACAAGGGGAAATGCAAAGGGACTGTCAAGAGCGCTTTTCAAACAGAAAATTGAACAGCCGTAACGGAAGAAAGTCCGGTAAGAATTTTAATTAAACGTCCTCCCTTAGTCGTAATGGTCGCTCTGAACGAAGGCTTCGCAATTACAGTGGGACGGAAAGTTAATTCTCGCGTATTGAGAGGGGGGGTCCGCGAGTAGAGGGGTGGTCCCCCCCGTCACTCCTAGAGGGGCGATTAATCTTTTGGGGTAGATTGTGGGGGCGGGAGTCATACATCGGGACTGGTACTGGAGTTATTCCATTGTGTCGAGAGTTTGGTGCATTGATTGCACACTGTACAACAGCCATAACAGCCTATACAAGAGGAAAGTGTTTTGCTATGTTTTCTGAGAAAAGTGTACCGTTATGGATGTCAAGAGATTGATAGTTTTATTTACTTCATAACCTGTAAATTAAATTAATATGTGAATTTAATAATTCAGTCAGAAGGTCTCGAAGGTCAAAAGTATCGTGAAGAAACACGAACTAGTCGAAAGTTTGAAAGAACATTTATCGAAAACTTTCTTTATTTTCACAAAACTAATTTGTCCTCAAAGTTGGATTAGTTTTAATCTGTCCTAAAAATCTTATGAACTTCTTATCTATAATTAGTTAATAATGATATCTTTATCTTTATTGATCTCTTTTAAGACCTTATTGGCCCCAAATCATACGTCCTTAATAACTACATCCTTAATATCCAAACTCCTCTCTGATAAACGGTTTATCAAAATAGAATACAAACACACAAACAAAGGTATTACCATAGCTTACTAGTATTTATTTAGTTAATAGAGTAATTTTGTGGCAAAACAATGCAATTCGATACATTGAAAATGTAATACTTGAAAACTTTATTGAAGAAGCATAAGCAAGTCCGTGAAAGAGCAAAAAATGCACTGATGAAAGGTAATACAATTAATTAATAGGGACGGGTGGCCTTTTGAGTTTATTCACTGCCCTTCACGCCAGCAGTCTGCGCACTGTATCCGTCGTCATGATCCGCATCCGTCGATTCTGACCTCGCCCTGGATGTAATTTTCCTTCCTTGTGTTAGTAAAAATTCTGTTGTGTCTATCTTACTTGACGAAGGTTTATAAGCGGATCCTTGAGATCAAGCAAACAAACCGGAAAATTTATGTAATCAACATCAACAATTAATTAATGTATTAAAATTTTTATTTTTAAATGAAGTTTTCTAGACTACCTACAATACTTTATTTGGATTTATAATCTTGTTTTCAATATTTCTTTGATTTCCTCTTTTGTTTTACAAATCAATGCCTAATTATAATTACCACAATACCCCTTAGGTAAAAATTATTTTTTCCTAATTATTAAAGTTTTATTTTGGTTTACTCTTATTTCTCTGTGAAACTTCAATTAAAAAACTGAAAATACTCTCCTATTTACTACTAACTTAAAAGAAAATAGATCTTTCGAAAATATTAGTCACCACCTGCCATGGATATTGAAATCTGCATGATCACTTTGAATAAATTAATTGAAAATATGACGGAAAACCTCCAGTTGATGTATTAAGCTATTTTTAGCTTTCCACAGCAGGCTTATGATTTTTTAGAGAAAAAAAATAATTTCTAGACAGAATTTAAGGATTTATATCCAACCGTGAAAGCCTCGATTTTTTTCTCTGAAACTGAAACAGAACTTATCTAAGGGAAACTTCTGCCAGCATTTGAGGGGAACGACTTAAAAGGGAGAGGGGGAGTTTATATTTATACAACTTTCACCTAGACGTAGCGGGCGATGGATCCTTATTTTTCTGAACCTTTAACTAGCCGAAACTTTTTGGAAGTTTACCTTTTCAAAAAGGACCCGAGACAGTTTTTTCCCTTTCTCTGAGAGAAAAACCGAAATAAGCTCTGTTATCGTTTTCTTATTTCTTAAGTTAAAAAGTTGGAACAGAGGAAACTGCCGCACATGAAGTGATGGCAGATTTTTTTGTTTTGTTTTTTACTTTTTCGAGGTAGACTTTTTAAAAATGTACATATACTAACTTTGCCTGTTGGTTTTTTCCCGGAGGTGCTTAAAAACAAATCAGGTGTGTATGCAAATATAAATAACTCTGTCAGACTGAACAAAAATAGTTTTCCTTGCGGTGCTGGTTCAAAAATGCCCTGTGAAGATCGATCGCATATCTTGAATATTTCAATGTCTGGAAGTTTTCTTGGAGTATGTAATGTGTATAAACGCCAAGAGTACGAGCGATAGTAAAATATTTATGGAGTAAAACCGTGTTTCCTCATAAATTATAGATGGAAAAGGATGAACACACAAATAATAGATTACTTACTTTTATTGGAATTAGTAAACATTTTTAAAGAAAAATAAACGAAAACACATGTAGAGTTTTAAATTTTTAAGTTCTGTATAGTATTAATATATTAGTGCATTGTTTCATTTCACTCGTAAGTGTTTGATAATCGGAATTTTTAATATTGGAAAATTATTTGTGTCTAGATCTTAAATAGGGAGAAGAAATTCTCAAGAATTAAATTTTTTAAAATTTTGAATTTAGAATTATCTTTTTTTTGAATTACGCTGAAAATATTCTTTTATTCCTAATTAGATAATTCCATACCAAACTTGTATACTTACTTGATCGTACTTTTATTTATAGTATAATCATGGATGTTTGATTTTAGTCGTGTTAGTAATTACATCTGAAATATTATGATTAAATTTAATCTTAATAATCTGATAATCTTAAAAGTAAAAATTTTTTTAATATTTTTACTGAAAAACATACATGGATCGTTTCAAAAATTGAAGATGATTAATATTTATCGCCATTATCGTATTAGTGAATTCTGAGCTTATTTAGATACCTGTAAAACGATCTTTTCCTTCCTTGTAAGAAGTATGCAGAATAAACAGCTTACAACAATTTCTTCTCAGTAATTTAAAATTCAAATGAGAAATTCTTTAGATTAGTAAATGGGTGTATTATTTATTGTTTTCTTAAAATGCCCAAATTTAACCAATTTAAGTTGCGTAATTTCTATATTAACTATTGTGAGACTATTATTAACTATTGTAAATCTAATGTTTCACTAGATTTATCTAAAGTGTAGAAAAAGGTGAGAAAGAGGCTCAAGGCCAAATATATGCTAAAGATCATAGAAATTATCAAGAGCAAAAAGATACTTAAGATAAGAGGGATGGCCAAGAGCAGAGATAATGGGGAAGAAAAATTGTTGAGTGTTGATGATAGTTTTAACCTTTGAAAGAGTAGTTTCAAGTAGAAAGACTGCTAGACATTTTATAAACTTATTTTGCTTTATATCTGAAAAAAATCTAGATGATTATAAAAATATATACCACAGAAATTGTAAATACTAAATAGCTTTTAAAAATCATTGTTGAGTCTAATCTCCAAGTATCTCTACAAATCCGTATTCCATGATTCAAACTATTCTACATAAATTCCATCATTTCGGGGAACATAAGAAAAATAGACTCATGATTCTACGCTGTCTTCCCTAAAAATTTATTTTGGCTAAAAGAAATAATATTTGTCCCTCCTTTAATTTTTATTTGCTATGGTCTACCTCTTTTTTTACTCACCTAAAAGTTTATGTATAAAATCTTAATGTTGTAGAAAATAAGAAGAGTGTTGAGGTTTTTAACTATTTCGCACAATTAAGGCAGTTGTTTTTGGAAACAAAGCATACCATCTTAAATTTATAAAGATAATTAGTATCAGATCCAGGAGGCGTTTGCATATTGTCTTTAGTAAAATGACTATCGTGTAAGAAGTCAACTATAAATGTCTTCGTAATAAACGTAACAAACGCACTTTGACTATTTTCTCTGCTCTATCTTCCTCATGGTTAAAATGAAGTTCCTTAGCATACACATAGCCATTGAAATAGAGTTTCAACGAAATTCCCAACCTTAAGCACTCACCCTGAGCACTCACCCAAATGAAAAAAAAGAATAAAAAGTCCCTCGAAATTCGTCACCGACTAGTATGGCTCCTCTGAGCTCAATTGCAGAATAACAACTAACACTGGACCCCCGACAAAGTGCATAAGGCACTCTTGAATAAGGGAAACTTAGAAACTTTTACCGTGTTAAATCCTTTTGCAACTCCGATATAACCGGACCGCTTGGTTGGAGCTAGCTTCTTGCGAGGTCCAGGTTTAAAAAAGAAAAAGAGTAAGAAGCAAGCCAGAGCTATTAGAGCGGAATTCTTCATCAGGTAGAAATCATGCCATCGTTAAATATTAAGGGGCGAGGCTTTTATTTCTTCGGCGTTAGAGGCTTACGTGGACTGGAGCAGAAAATAAGAATCCAGTTAACAAGGGGGTTGTGTACACAGCGTTGAAGGATCTTCCACGGGAAGTGTTTCATTGTGCCCATTTATTTCGGGGGTTCTTCATTAATTTCAGAACAATTTTATAAGATTTTGAACACTTCGTATTTTCTGTTCCTTAAAGGGGAGTTGCTTAGCTTTACTTTTTAATGAAATTCATATTGACAAAAAATACACCCATATTTGTAATACTCAATTTTAAAGGTGTACAAAATATTTCTAAACAAGACTATATTTTAAAAAAGATTTTGCATTTTTACGTATAGACTTTTCTAACACCCTTCAGTAAAATTTACCTTTTGTATATTTTTCATGCACATTAAAAATATGTTAAATTTGCAGAAAAAAAACTGTCCGCCAAGAAGTCAGTTCATATCCATTTATTTTACAGATATATTCTGTGATTTTTTGCAGACTTTTAATGGTGCATTTTTGTTAATGTTACAGGACGCTAACTCTTTTTAGCAGCTTAATTTCAGAAATTAACCGCTAAAACCTGTTCTATTTAACCCAGCATTTATAATATTTTTTCTCTGTTCTTAATAATTAAATAATTTTAGATTTACATCCAAAAGGACCGAAAGTAAGGAGCAATGCAATTATGCTAATTGATCTGTGTTGGAAACAAAAATAGAGAAATATATCAACTGCTTCATTATGCAGACGTTGTAAATTAGTTTACTGGTGAGTTTGAGGAAATTAACAGATATTTTTTGCAGTGTGTATATGAAGATAACTTTTCAAAACGTACCTGTGGAATTATTCTTATAAAGAATCCTAAACCAAAATTTTTCTGAATAATTTTAAGTAATTCCTGAAACACTTATGTTTTTTTACATAATATTGGTTAAAATTAAATTTACAAAAGCAATAATTCATTCCTTACTAAACTGAATTAACCTAATCTTTGTGTGTGTTGTCTTGTATGATACATGATACGATACGTATTATATTAACTGAAGAACATAGATTGGACTCCATTACCTTCTTTCTTCAGTTAACAAATATAAGCTATGAAAAATCGATAAATATTAGTTATTTTCGCATGAAATCCTAAACAAACAAGGAAACGAACATTTTTATTTCATTATAAATAATTCTTTACTTTCATCCTGTCATTATTAATGGGATCCCAACGGAGTTATAGTTCCATCACGTTCCCGGGACTTCAATCTGTCAATTATCAGCTACAGAAAAGTATCTGAAATACACTCGGTTTATGTGACTATTTTTCTCCAACAATATTCTCCAATTGCTCTTAGAAGGTAATATGAATTGTTTGGGGTTAAATGTCTTAAATGTAAAATATTATTTTCAAGGGACCTAAAAAACAGCTATTCAAATACTTAGGCTCAAAATTTAAAAACCTTTATTCTAATATTTTGTACCACTTTTAAAAGTAAAGAGTTTTATATAACATTTGTTCTATTTATTATTTTATTATTTATATTTATTTTCTTTAGTATTACATACATTATTAATTTTAAAAAGATTATTGTAAAAATATCTTCATGGTGTGAACTTTAAATTTATTAATCCTGAAAATCCTTTTCAACACCTTTTAACTAATTTTTGTGATAACCTTTTCTAACTAATTTTTTAATAACTAATTTTTGTGATAACCGGTAAAAATGCAACCTAGGGGGTTAAAAAAAGCTTGGGCATTGCATACAACATGTGGTTGTGCATGTTTCTGTTGAAATATGTCCCCAGGATAAGTCTGAAGGTAAGGACGATCTACCGGCTGTAAAACCTCAATGACGCAGCTCTGGTTGGAAAAAGTGCTGGTGAATCATACTCAGGAGTTGCAGAAATGTAATCCAATGGATCCCCACTCCGTTACCCTACATCACCACTCCGTGGAACGATTAGAAAATCATCAGCTGAGTGCGCTCTCTCCATTGTGTCTTCAAACTTACACCCAACCGTCGTGGTGCTCCAAACCGAAGCAGGATTTTCTCATTAACACAATGTCATGAAATTGGGATTTTCATTTCCTTATTTCGTGCACTATTGAAAACAGAAAGGCTCCTTTCCAGCCCCTTATTTATAGACAAAGATGTAAGAAGCTATGCGGACCGAACGGATAATCTGCAGTTCTGCAAACGACATCAATCCCACTGCCCCTTGTCCTCAGTATGATCTACCGGTACTTTGGCCAACCAGAGCTGCTTCATTGAGGTTTTTTAGCCGGTTGTCCGTCTTTACCTTCAGACCTGTCCTGGGGACAAATTTCAAGAGAAAAAATGCACAAACACATGTTTTATGCAACGTCTAAGCTTTCTTCTAAACCCCCTATGTTGCATTTTTACCCTGGCCTATCCGTTCGTAAGAACCAACGCTCACAAAACATGTCCGGAGAAAGAGGAGAAATCACCTAGCCCGGTATGCAATGTCCGCTGGTGCACCATATGAATTTGGACTACCTGAGGAGGCAACATGGTCCTCCAATCCCTCTAAAGTCATTTGAATCCGCTGTCACTCAATACCATGACGTGTGACGTGGGTAATGGACATCTATGGAGACAACACTCCTCCCTGTTTTTCTCGGCCCCCTAATACCCTAGAAGGCTGATTTTTTAAGCAATTCACATTGATACTATGTCCAATCATAGAAATAAATTTGACTTTGATATCTCCTTTCCTTCTTGGTGTTGGGATTTTTATTTCCTCTAGTGTATTTGGGAACCACGGTTTGAAATTAATGGTGTTTTTTAAAATTATGTTTAGTTAAAGAGCTGCCGAAATGGAGGTTATTAACTAGTTCTTGGTTCAGAAAAGGCTATGAAAAGAAGTTTTTTGCCAATTTGAAACCAAGTAAGCAATCGAAATGCTTCCTCTGAGTTATAAAATCCCCACACCATCTGTATCTGGCCGTACTCCACCTTATCCTATTCAAAGTGAAAGTGATTGGTTGATCAATTGATTGGTTAAGAATAACGCCACTGGTATTGGAAACGAGACGTCACGAACTTTTTTCATTCCTATTGGAAAAGCCTACCTGATATTCTATAAACCTTGACTCCCACCCTATAGAGAGAGGATATCTATATAAACTGGTATTATAAAAATAAAGATAGTCTGATAAAAATATCCTCAATGAATCTCTTCCTGTTCATTAAATCCGCAATAAAAACGATTGCATTTCACACACCTCGGGACAGTTTTCATATTCCCCAATCAAAGCTTACCTAACTTATAGATAGAATATGCGCTGCAATCTCTGAAAACAGTTTCAAAAATTTATCGCATCTTTTCAAAAGTGACCTCATTTTCGGAATTGCATCAGCACAGGAATTTCTCCACTCCTCTCATCAATTTCTGCATCGATAAGTCACAGAAAGACACCGAATTTTCATTTTGGGATGGAGCAATTTCGGAAACCTCTGAAAATGTCTTACCCAATTAGACTAGTTTCAGAGTGTATACTACATCAAAAAGCAATTCTCGTATCATATAAGTTAGAATCTTTGAAGTTCACTCTTTTGGAATGGTTTGGCTAGCGGTACATGAAGTAAAAAGTTCATATTTGTCCTTTTTAAGAACTTGGATTGTTTCAAATACCTAAGGTCTAGGATTTTAGCTTCGAGGAGTAAACAATCCAGAGATTTAGAATTTCTTTTGCTTTAAGAAATTCAAAGCAACCATTAATCATTCATTAGTAAATCATTATAAAAACTTCAATTGTATCATTAAAATAATTCGAAAAACTATTTCTTTCTTTATTATCTATTTATTATTATTCTATGAAAGTTCAATAGTTATGTTTATTTCATTCATAAATTTAATATTCTGTTTTTATAACTAGCAATGCTTGTTTTTACCACATAATTAAAACGACTGAACTGTTTTTAAAACATCAAATCAGATAATTAATTTAAATTCCAGACCATCTAGTTCCTATTTCGGGATTTAATGTCTCCTTGGAAACTATTGCTTGTCTTTAGTAACTATTTAAAACTCAAATGAATGGCATAAGCGTAATATTCTGAAATTGTGAATCTATACGGATACCTTATTCCGCTTAATACGCTTGAAGTACCTTCCCTCTTAAATACTTTTGATCATAAGAGATCAATCATTCATTGAATTAAATACCAGACAGAACACATCCACCCCTCCTCACAATCAACCTTCGCAATAAACTAGCGAATCCATAATCAGAGAACATTTCCCGAAAATTTCCAAACCCCTCGAGCAATAACTCTGTTTACCCAGAGTCTTCCAAAAATAAAGCTGTCCGAGTTGATATTCGGGCAGATTGTTCACCTCCTTCTCGGAGACCCGCCGAGACGTCATTAATCAATGTAACTCGAACTCGGGTACGTTTCCGAAATGTACGGGCATTCTTTCCCCCCTGGAATGGAGAAATTACTGGCTAATTACTGCCGGAAAAGGAAAACGGTGATTGTTATTGTGTAAGGGAGATTAAAACCGCCCGGTGTACGGGAAAAGCATGTATTGCATGGATGTACTCCCACGCTGCGAGCGGAAGATTATACAGATTGAGAGAATTATGTCTGGTACAGATGTAATTATTGTTATTAGTGTTTCATTGCGTTCTGAAGAAATGTCTTGTTCTTAATTGTCGTTTAGAGATGTCATTAGAATGGATTTTGTTGTTCGTTTTGATTTTTCTTATTGGGTGAAACGTGGAATTGAGTGGGGGGGAGAGGGTGGAATTTCTTATCTGAGTAGGAGGTATTCTAGTTTTGAATGGAAAGACCATGATTGTGTAGTTTAAATGAATGCCCAGTTTGCTATTTCGTTTGTTATGGGATGTAGTTTGTGCAATGAAACAAATAGTATTATGGTAAAATTACTGTTCTTATTAAATGTATTGACTACTTTAGTCTCAGTTATGAAACCTTTGAATTTTTTTGTGTTGTATGCAGATTGCAGAGGTTCTGGGGATAGTTATAAGAAATAAGTTAAATTTTATAAAAAAAGGACATTATGCAAAAAAAAAGTTGCAAAGACAAAATATATTGAAAAATTTGATACATATCCATATTATAAAATCCAAGAAATCATCTAAAATCTAAGACAGAACATTAACCCATATGTTTTTAAAAGAAATACGCTTATTATGTATGTATGGTGTATAAAGAAAATAGCTTACGTTAGAATAGTTAGAAACTTAATATTATACGGATGTAGCCATGGATTCTAGTATTTCGTAGCCTGAACTATTTTATTTTTGCCACTTAATTTGCCACTCATTAACTAGATAGGTGATGCAGTCTTCTAAACATATATCCTGTATCAGTGAAAAATCCAGATATTAAACTATTATTAGTTTTGTTTATTCTAATTGAGGACTAACTCCGTACTACCAACTGAAGAATTGCTCTTCAAATTTAGTGTTTGACAGTACTTTATAAAAACATGAATGATTTATGGAGCATTTATCATCTTAAATGCTTTCCCTCCCCTGTCCAAACTCTTAAGAATAACTTACGACATTAATCCATACATTACAAAAATTCCAAAACAAGTTTAAAACCTCATTACCAACGACCATATCGTCCCCTAAAAAAACTTCCATTCCAAGTCTCTTCCATCAAGGCGTGCATTCGACAGGGGAAATACAAACGATATCGAACATCCACCTTGTCGGAGTGAGTTATTAGCAACCGTTCCAGAGCGTCTGCATCCCTTCTTTCGGCACTAAACAACGTTTTTGGACACGGCCCTAACAAGTGGCATATGGAGATAGAGCCCCTGTGGCTTATTAAGGTCTGTCAAGATAGCAATGATTGATCGGCCTCTAAAACAAGGAAAGGCAGGTGCTTTGGGATGTTAAAAATAAGGTAGAGTTTGCTAACACCGCTGGTGGATAATGATTCACTGCAGTGGGGGGTCGAGGCTGTAGTGTCGATGTGTTGCCAATTTCGAGGGAGTAAAGATGGATTTTGAATTACCCTTGGGGAGGAATGGGTTGCTTTTTAGGAGAACTTTTGTTGGAAATGGTTGAGAGTTGATATTGTCGAATATAAGAATTAGGTTACAAGTTGAAAGGGGAGTTTGAGGGTAAAAAACTAAATTATTTTAAAATTAGAGAGTGCCAAGTAAGGAACTTTTCTCCCAAAGTGCATCGTTTCTGAAACAAATGATTTAAAGACAAAATCACAGTTTTTGTGTGGGGAAAAACTCAAAATATAAGTTAGATTATTAATAACATAGAACAAACGCATAGTTAAAACTATTCGTAAGGTTCAGATACTTGTTTCAGGATACAATTCCCTTATTGTTAGACGGGATATGTCATAATTTATTGTGATTGTGCTCCAAAAGAAGAAAGCAAATTTATAACGGTAGACGGGAAATATTTTCATTAAATGAATAGGCAATTGAAAAAAAACTATTAAGATTATGTTCAGTCAAATACACTATAAACTTTCATTTATCAGAATTAATTAAGGAACAAGCAAACTTTCAAATTACAAAAGATTAGTTATAAGTTTCAATTGGAGAGAAATAGTCAGTCTTAATTTCTAAGGAATTCTAATTTTTATAAGTGAAGTTATACCAAATCAAATTATATAAAGTTCTTGTATTTATTTCGCAACCTTTATTATCACTTAGATATAAAAGCGTTAATTAAATGAGAATAATTAATTAATAGCTAATAAAAATTTTATGAATTGTTTTAGAGAAATAGTAAGTGGTATAATTAATTCGTCTGGATGAAGTTCTGAAAATGATTGAAGTTGATAATGAAAAATTGAAGCTGAATGTGTATTTAGCATTATTTTGAGCTTAAATTAATTCAACAAGTCTTATCATTTTAAATGGTATATTTTTAAATATTTTATTCTCATCAAGTTTACGTTCGTATTAGCTTTCGAAATCAAAAACATTTAAAAATAATAAGTTATTAATCAGAAATATTTAATTTTGCTTGTACGAAATTTTTATATAACTTTAAACGTGTTTTAGAAAACTTCAACGAAACCTTGAAAACTTTAACTTATCTCTACTCGATCAAAATTTATCTTCAACACAAAATTCAAAAGCTATTTTCAAGGCTTAGTATTTCGTCATAAAATCGATCTGCCTGTGTGTATTACTATATTAAAATATGTTCAAATTCAACCAATCTTCTTTACCCTGCTTAGTAACAAGATTCCGTCCCTCGAGACAGAACTACCAGGTAATGAGCTTTAAATGAGCCCCATGCTCAAGAATCTAATAAAAAGGAAAAGTTTACCTCCACGGAATGGCAACGCGAAAGAAAATTTCGGTCGGTTGGGATTATTACCATAATGATCTGCTACGGTTTTCCTTCTGATAAACAAGGTAATTTTGCTAATTTTCTTATTGATCTTTTACCGTGGGCAAGATACTTCCTAAATAAGGAATGGGGCTGACCAGAAACGCTTTCTTTTCTTTGCTTTCTTGGTAAAGGCTCGGAGGGATATTCCAGGAGGGCTCCTGTCTTTTCCAGAAGTCTATTTCTGGAGGAAGGAGTTCCACGGAAATAGTAATAGGATATGTGAGAATATATTAGATTTGGTTTTATCAAAATAATTATGAATGAATAAAATGAATTAGCTCTGATATGATGTAATTTTGTGATTTTATGTAAATAATAAAGCATTCCATCTCTAACACGTAGCTTCTGTTTTGAAAGGTTTTGAAGTAACAATACTTTTTTATGCTACTTGCAAAACACTTTTGATAAAAATGTTTTCATGATTTTATAACAAAATAAAATCTTCATTGATATAAAAGGAAAAATAAAACGTTAAGTAACTTTCAGAAAAGGGTATAAACCATTTCTTAAGATAAGAAAAAATACGTTTGATTCATTAAAGAGCATAATATTTAAAATAATTTTAATAATATTTAAGGTTATTGGTAATTTATGGTTTGCTAAAAGAGATATATATATACACATTTTTTCTAGAAATCTATTTACTTTTGTTACTTCAAGACAACAAATTATCCTCTATTGTAGTTCTACCAAAAAATTAGACCGTATTATTGGTAAGTTATGATATCTAAAGAAGGTATGTACAATTTTTCTAGAAATATTTTTACTTTTGTTACTTCAAGGGAAAAAAATTATCCACTATTGTAGTTCTACCAAAAAGTTAGACCGTTTCATAGAAGAAAAAAAGTTTTCCGAATTAGAAGCCTTCATCGTTTTAAATAGTATTGCAGCTGTTTGATTTTCTATATTTACAAAAACATATTAATGTGTAACTACCAGCAAAAAAATTAAATCAAATATATCTTAAAAAATGAAGTTCTCAATTTCAAGTCTTATTTCACATTTATGTCTCCTCTACAGTGTATATGTCTCCTCCACAAAAATCCAGTATAAACCGGTAAGTCGCCACAAACTAAAACTTGTGCACAGCCCCCAACAGCTAATAGCGCAACGCTGAGTGTCACGTATCCTCCGCAACAGACAAAACAGCGGCTATAAAATCTTCGTGTTTCAATGGCCCCGAATACTTACCCTCCACGACTCCCCAGCGACAAGCATCCCTGGACGTGAAAAACTAACAGCCAGGGCTGCAGGAGCGAATCATCTAATGCGCGCTCCCCCCGTTTAATGATGGAAGACATGAAATGAATCAGGGGTCTGGTGAACCAAGTCAAGCTTCGCTGGTGTCACGGTGAAAATTTCGAAAAGTTATTATTTTTTTTCGGTTGTCGTTTTATGGACCCTTGACTCTGCGTGTGAGATCCCCGCAGTTTATTGAAAGTTCGGACGGGCGTAAAAATGGGTTGCGAATATACATTTTTGAGATTACTCGTATGTTTTATGAGGTGTTTTGGAGGGGATTTAGAGATAATGTCTATTTTTTTGTTGATTGGGGGTTTGCTTCGTTGGAGTTTTATATGGTGTGCAGTGATTTGCATGTTGGGGAAGTCGCAAACTTTTGATTGGGATTTTTGATTAACAAGAATTGGAATGGTGTTGATAAAAGTTGGTTTTTGTTTTTGGAGATATTATCAAGGTTTCGGTTACAATGGATCTTGTTGGAGTTTGAAGTAATTTATTCACACCCCTTCAATTAAGTGCAACATTAACATGCTAAACTAAAAGAAAGTTTTATATAGTCTGATTCAGAAGTCTAAATTAACTTTTTTTTAATAATACACTTTTTGAGGTTCGATAGTTTCAACTAAGTGTGAATAAATTGAATAGTTTTCTATAACCATGTTTTTGGATCTTATTAGAACAATCAGTGCACATGTTAAACAAAAGAAACAATTACACAAATCTGAAAATAAAAATATTTTATATGTTTGAAGTTTACAAGAAACAAAAAAAGAGCATCATATTGTAGCTAATCTTTAATTTTCATCTCTAGTCAGACCATATTAACCAAATAATTTTAACGTCTTAAAATCCAATTAAGCTTATGTGTAGCAGGGGTTCTCAAACTTGCGACACACTTTTTATAAAAAACATACAACGCGACCCACCACCATCATATCTTTTTCAGACACTAACCTGTCTAAAAAAGAACATTTGAAGCTTTAAATTAGAGCTCATTTGACATATCATCAGAGGGATTCGCAACTGGTGGCCAGCGGTATCCTTTCGTGCGGCCCACGTAGCCCCCTGAGAACCTCTCAATAAAATCCTCAAATTCAAAAAAATTTTTGGTGAAGGACCCCTAAAACCTCCCATTTACCTTTCAGTATTTCTAACCATAAACAACGAATAAATTCAACGTAATATATGTGTCTTAATGGCTCAGTTGGAGTTAGTAGAGTCAAAGAGACAGGGCTATCTAAATGTGTCCGAATAGTCATATGGTTTTATCACAGATTTTAAAGTCCATATTTCATTTTATATGAAATATTCTACATTATTTTTCCATAGAGTGTGAAAATAAGCACGACTGAATGTGCAATGCATTGTTAGCTCAATTGGTAGAGTCTGCAGCTTGTTTGTTTAAACGCTTTTATTATACTTGCTTTTGGCGGAGTTTCACAGGCGGAATTTTAGAACTAGATTTTCAAGCACTTTCTGATAGGCCAGGGCCCTGAAACTTGACTGAAACTTGCTGAAATCGGCTGAAACTTGACACTCCAATATCCAATCATTATAAATTTAAACAACCAAAAGATTAAGTTAATTAACGAGTATTTTTAATTAACAGAAAAACCGGAATTTGAGACCTTTCCCAAGGGGCTATTCTCCCTAAACCGTGCACAATTGTGTATAAGGCATAACTTCATTATATTCAAAAGTCAAAACGAGAATTTCCCAGTAATTTCGATAATTATAGACGATTAATCACTTTTTTTGGTAAGTAAAAAATAACTGATTTTCTAATCACTAAAAATAAAAGCGTGGGCGCTAGTAATTCTTCATTCACTATTTATTCTAACTTCTTTATTCTATGTTCTATGAGGTTAAATTTATAAATTTCTCATTTATGAGGTTTGGGTGGGATGGGTCAAGACCCTCTATATAAAGGCCTCCCAACTCAGCCGTGCAACGTCATAACTTTCACTAATCATTGACGTCACTCCATAGACTTAACAAGGCAATTTTCACTCACGTTTGACGTCATTGTCCGGAGTTGGGTGGCCATGTATATAGAGGGTCTTGGATGGGTTCACTTTAAATTCTCTATTTGGTATTTTTATTTATGTAAAATTATACATAAATGCCGACGTAATGGCCTAGAGGTTAGAGCATCTGACTGCAAAGCCGCACGTCTGGGGTTAGAATCCCCGTTCGGCATGGATGTTAGTGTTACTCACAGAGTATTGAGCTTACAGAGATGCCAAACGGCGGTTTTCCTCTTTAGGTCATTAATTTAATTCAGCACGCATATTATAATTCAGTTCACTAGCAGCCAATCAGAGAACGCGAAATCTATTTGATTTGATTTTAACACTGATTATAGGCGATTTGGATTTGAGTGACAGCTTCAGTGGGTGAATGACAGAATTAGCAGGAATAGCGTGGTATTAAAGGAGGCGGGTCCGTTTGGCCTAAAATTTTTCAATGGGAAAAGCCCTGTTAAAAAAGTTGCCATTAGCGTCTATGGAGATGAACACTCTGTTAAGCTCTATACTCTGTGGTGTTACTGTCCTTGTGTGTGTTGAATTTACCTATACGGGTGAATTTGTACAAATCTCTCTATTCTAAAAAAAAGTTTTTGGTGAACGGTTTCCAGAGAAAGGCTTTTTAATTACTGAACCGAATGACACGTATAAGGTATCAAAATGTCCGGATTCTTTCCGGATTTCCGAGTAGGCCCTTCGATTTTTCAAACAAATTCTCAATTTTAAAATATTTCCATTTTTTTAGATTTCGGATAAAGTCGCAGTTACAAAGCAAGAAACTATGAATCTTAAAACAATTGAAAACATATTTCACTGGTTTTTCATTATTCAAATAGATTAAATAATCATATTTCTATTTATAACACGAATTTAAAAATGTATTTTTGGTTATTTTTAACAATATTTATATTTTTGTTGTTCAAACGGTTTTAATTATATTTCAAAATAATGTATAATTAATTTATATCTTATTTTTAAATAATAAATTGATATTTTTATATTTATATTTGTCGTAGTGGCAACGTGACAACCTAATCATTACTATATTTAAAATAAAATATAAACTCGCTTTCGGAAATTTTGAACTTTTGCATTTATTTTTTACAATAATTATCTTTTTGCAGGTATGTGTTTTAAGGTAGTAAAATGTAACTTTTTATTTCATAATGCCAAAACGCAAAAAAATAGATAACACGGGTGAATATTTTAGAAATAAAGATAAAAATCGAAAATGTTAAAAGTCTAGACATTCGTGTTATTGCTATGAAACTGATACAACTTCGAAGTTTGTTTGTTTTAATGAAGATAAAATTCTAAATTTTCGCGATGTTTACGATAATTACTAAATTTTTCACAACCAATCGATAAAAATCCTTACAAATTTTAAGAAAGTTAAATTTATTCCTGAGATGTATCAGTGCTTCTTAATGAATCTGTGAAAAAACATTACCTTGATGGGGAAATAGTAAAAGAATGTTTACATTGCTCTGCTGTTAATTTTATTGGAATTATAGGGCAATCCTCCGATTCATGTTACCATAGAGAAACTGTTAAAATTCCGCCACTGAATAAATATCCGTCATTTTTGAAAGTAATGAGTATTTTTGAGAAAGTTTGAGAAGTAATACCCCTGCTTTAAGAATGTTTTATAAAGTTTGTGCAGTGAGCTTGGTTTTGTGAGGATTGCGAAAATTTCTGCGCAAGCAGTTTACGGGGGTTGGCGAGCGATATCGAGCAGGGGGCGGTAGCCCCCTAGTTTTAAAAAATAAATAAAAAAAAATTAAAATTTAAAAAATGTAATTACTAGCGCCCACGCTTTTATTTTTAGTGATTAGAAAATCAGTTATTTTTTACTTACCAAAAAGTTATTTTTTACTTCCCAATAAATTATTTGTCAAACCGAATAAATTATATTTGACCTTTTAGAACACCTCAATAAAAGCGTTTTTTAAAAATCTTTTTTTTTTACTTATTTTTTTATCTTACCTTCGGCTACCTGTACCTAAATCAAACTTGTGTGCGACTTAATGGATCAGATGATAGAGTCTTACGGGGTTATTCACTGTTCATGCGATCATACGATGCGATTTCCATGCGATCGTATGATGCAATGCGATCGCATGCTACCAAAAGCTCATTCTGTGGTCTCAATCGTGCGAGGCGTGGCTTCAGATCGTTCACTTATTGGCCAACTTATCTTGTTGATTTTAAATATTTTTAACCAATCATGGTACTTTTTTTTGGGATCCGGCCGTTTTTATTTAAAGAAAGCGAAGCAGATTGTTGTTGTTTTGTTTATTTACACGTGTTTCTAGAGCTGCATTAAATTGCTTTGATTTTTGTAAAAGGTTAAGATTAATGAGTAGAACTTTCATCCAATTAATTTTCGCTGACCAAAACTGAGTATATTACTCTAGTTCTTTTAAAACACATGAACTCACAAGTATAATAGTGGACATTTTTAAGATTTTACAAAAAAAAATAGTTATTTTTTATAGCTGCTTTATTAAGATTGGGGGATGGTTGAAGGAAATATTTAAAAAAAAGTTCATAGATGTATAATTATCAGTTTTTTTATTTCATTGATTAATTCGTAGTTGAAAATGGATTGGAAATAGTTTCCCGAATGTAGTTGGTCAAACCACATAAACTTTGAACTGAAGAGAACCTTTTTACAATTCGAGAATGTGCTGGGATTTAAGAATAAATAAAAACTTACTTTGTGTAAAGAGAAATTATAAAAATAAAATTCTTAATAGTTCAATCACGTAGCTGCTCGCTTGCAGGCGAAATCCATCAAAACAGGTGTCGCGAAAAAACCGTTAAAAAACTCATATAGCTTTACACATGTAATAATTTTGTTTGTTTTTATTGAATGTTTTTTTTTCGTATATTGAAACAGAACATATTTACGAGAAAAAGAACTCAATAAAACAAAAAGAAGCCGAGAGAAAAACGCGAGCGTCAAAAGAAAAAGAATAAAGCAAAACAAGGGAAGATAGTTTCTCTCAAATCCCACATTTGTTTAATATCTAATTTTTTTTAATATTTGACTGCTTCTAAACTAGCCATTTTCCTACTTATTCCATACCATGCTTTTAAATTCCATTTTTAAATTTCAATATTTTCTACTTATAATTCAATACTTTCTACTCTTAAATAATTTTCTTTACCATGGAAGAAATATAGACACATCTCTAAAATTTAAAAGTTTCAATAAAATAAAAAACTTCAACCTGATACTTGATTGAGTTTTAAATAAAATCAAATAGGTATTTGGCATAATATTGCTGAACTCAATACATTTCACAATTAACACCAGTGGAATTTTACCTTTTCCCACTTGCATCCTTTCCAAAGTTTCCTTATGTGTTTTACAATTTTAATTCCTAAATAAACCAAGAAAAATAAAACAAAACTTAATTCTTTAGAAGCAACAAATTGTTGATACTAACTTACAACTTACCTTACTTCTGTCAAAAAACAAGGAACTTTAAAATAAATTATAAAATATAATGTTCATGTTGATTTGGTATGAACCATAGCCTGATTAACATTGATCTCAACACTATTTTTTAAATACAAAAGAAATTCAACAGTACCTAGAACTAATATACAAAAAAAAAACATGAGTATCTTGCAATGACTTTTTAATTTAACCTGGTCTCAAAATTAATTTAATTATGACTTCAAAACTGTAATCCATAAATTTTTAGAGCACTAGCTAGATACTTAAAATATTTGGTACTCACGTATTAACGCAACCAGGCCAAAATTCGCATAAATCGCCAAATTTGGCGACTTTACTTACGGCAACCCGACGTGGCCAAAATTCGCATAAATCGCCAAATTTGGCGCTCCAAGTAACGGCAACCCTACGTGTTACACGTGGCTCTTCGTAAAGAAAATATTATGCTTACTGATTAGATTGAAAGTCATGGGTATTTGGGATCTGCCTGCTACTGATAAAGATGCAGTGTTTTATGAGGATAGTAATTTATTTTATTTTATAATGTACTTAACATGCGTTATATAGTCTGGTAATTCAAAACAATGAAGTGTTTAAAATGAAGTGAATTAATGTAATAACGTTCATGTTTGGTATCGTCGGTATCGTAATGTTTGCGTGGCGTAAGCGAATTGTTCGTAAAGGTACAAGGATATTTTAAAGGGTAAATACATTTTAATTTATATTGTGCTGTAAAATTATCCTGTTTTATACAATTGTATCATTGCTTAATTTATCTCATAACCTATAAGATGCCGGTAGTGTATTTTGGATATCCTTTTATTATAGTATTACCTAGTAGCATAGCTCATACCAAATATGTAAAGTTTACGTAACTGCAACTAGAAGTAAACAAAATTTCGCCCTATATGACTAAAATTCGACGAATCTTAAAAATTTGTGCTGCTTGGAATTAGTCGTAGAATTCGGTCAATTGAGTAAATAATACTTTGAAATTATGTTATAACAACCTTAATTTCTTCCCTATTTAAGTTTTAATTAGTTTTGTCTACGTTTTTAACTTTCCGCAGCTTTAAATTTGGCGCGTTTCGCTCTTGGCGACAGAAAAAAACTTGGCGCCAAAAACGCGCCAAGGCGCCAAGTTGGCCAAATTTCGCCAAGTTGGAGCCGACCTGGTTGCGGTAATACGTAAGTACCAAATATTTTTATTAGGTATTTTTTCAGATACAAGAATAACAGCAATAGACAATTTCTTATGCTTTATTTGTAAACAAACATCCATATAATTTTTCAGTTTAAGAAGAAAATTGACCTTCTAGATCAGAACTGCACAACTTTAAAAGTAGCGAGGGCTTAAAAATTATTCTGGGTAGGTCATATATGGACAAAATATCAATCAAAATTGTAAATTGTTAACTCATGACTTTCATAAATATTATAAACAAATTGATAAAAGATAAATATAATCCCATGTTTAAATCAATACAAATTTTTTCAAAATTTTTTTCAAAGATTAACCTCACAGTAGAAAGAGAAGATTTTATGGGCAAAATTATTCTTATGAACCTTCCAAAAATACAAAGAAGGAGTTAGATGAATCACGAGAGTTTAAAAGCAAAATTATATCAAGTTAAATTTAAAATCCAAGATTACATGCATTGATTAATAAAAAAGCTAACTAAATACCTTATTTTCAATCATCTACACTATGAAAGAGTAATAAATATTTAAAAATATGAACAATAGCTTAACATAAGAAGACTTTGAAGTAAAAAATTTTATGTATATACTCATAAATGTAAGGTGGAACATAAATGAACACAAAGCATTTTATAAAGAAAACTTTAATCTACATACATATCAAGTAAAGCATTCATAGAACTTTATAAAATGAGAACAGCTGACAATTAAATATAAATCAAGAACTGTTAACTGAAGGAGAGGAAGAGACTAGTAACAGATCAACACAGAACAACAACTGCATCTCACTCAAATGAACTTGACCAAAAAAACCTCATTATTCAGGCCTTATTTATCTCAACAAGTCACTTGCCTCTAGTGAAAGGCCCTCTTGATCTCAGTCAACTCTTCAATCTAGAATTATTAAAAATTGAATGATTAGTTATAATGTTAGGAATATTTGAGCAAGTCTTGAGTTTAGATGTAGCATAAAAGTAAACATTTTTGTCCCATTACACTGCTAGATGTAATTATAAAATATTAACTCAAAAGAGACTATATTATTTCAATGTTTACCTAATGACAAAGTTAGTCTGTTGATACAAATGAAATATGCATACTAAAATGAGCTTTAGAGCTTTATAGCAATGATTAAATACTGGTTAAAGTTATCCATGTCCCAAAGAAATATATAAAACTAAGGAAAACGTTTTTCTCATACTCAGAATTAATTTACCATTTCCCCTACACTGGTAGGTATGCAAGAAAACTTATTGCAGAAATCCAAAATATCAACAAACAAATAGTTTGTGACTTTTCTATCATGAGAATGACCAAAAAAACTATTGTCATTTAAAAAAATCTGAGTCTACTGATTTGCCTTACTTCCAAATAATGCACAATTAAAGTTTGCAATTGGAAATTGTTTATAATGTTGTTTATCTTGTTTCTTTTAGTCAACAGCAATCTGATATTTTTGTAATTTGATTTTAAAATGAGTAGGTGTACCTTGTTCCAAAAATTATTAGTTTAAAATTAATTAAAATTTATTAGTCAAAAATTTTTAGAGGGGTATTTGGAATTTGGAGGGATATGGGGTAAATTTAGTACATTTCCACTGTCAAAATAGGATATTTTCTGGCTTGCTGAACTACTGCTTAATTACATGTATTTTTCTGCAATTATTTATGTTAGTAATACATATGTTAGTGCATATTATTAATGAGTGTGAACAGTTTTTTAGGTAAAACATTATGCTACACTGATCATTTAATTTAAGCAATACTTGGCTCCAATTTAATTACAATGGTAAAGTAAATAAAAATTCATAAAACACTTTTTAATTTACAGTGTCTATGGTAGTATAAAAAAAGGTCTTCATGAGAAAAAAAGTATGAAAGTCTAATTTATATTTATGAATGGTGGAAAATGGGAAGGGTTTCAAATATTTAGAATGATATAAACGTTTGCATAACATTGAAACAACACTACTAGCTGATTTCAGATTATTATTTGATTAAGATTAATTACAAAAAATAGAAAACCAAAATAAAAACAAAACAACTACAGTGAAAATAATCCTATGTAGTACTCATTCATAACTTTAGGTCTACAAGTAAACATCACGATGGATATAAAATTTAAAAACATAAATAGAAAATCAATCTTAAAAAGCTGTATGCTAAAGATATAACTTATCTGATCATTTACAAATTGAGGGAGTTAGCAACAACTATAAATGTTTAAAAATTTTGTAAAGTAATCATGCATTCTTCACTTTCGTTTTATGAAAGTGAAACATTTCTTTTACGCTCTGATTCATAATATATGCTATAAGATTAACTGATAATGTTTTTGGTAAGACATTTTTGAGTTATTTGTATTTTGTAACACGATGATTGATGTGTAAGTTTTGTTTTCAACACCAACATCTATATTGTATAAAAGCATTCAATGACTGACTCTTCATGCACAAATTCAGGGGAAAAAAGAAAGCAAATGATACACAATAGAGAATATATAATGGGATAGAGGGTTAATCTTACCTTTTCGGCTCATTCATTGTGCAGCTATAGGCCTGGCGCACTTGGAATTAGTCCGGAAATTCGCCCATATTTTAGGCCTAGCGTCTTTAGCTGAGAAGAGAGCAGCCGCCATTATTTTCATCATCCGAGGCGGCTGATGTAAAAAAAAAATTCCCCAACCAATCAGAGAGCCATGCGATTTTCGCATTGCTCAGACGGCTGCTAAAAAGCTCTCGTCTGGGTCAGCTCGCATGGAGACATCATACGCATCGCACGGAGCCCCAGAGAATACCGTTTTAGGCCATACGATCGCATCAACTATCCATACGATCGCATGATTGTCCCATGCGATCGCATGAAGTGTGCAGTGAATAAGGCCGTTAGAAACAGATCCATCCAAAGGCATACGAACAGCTTTGGGATTATCAGCTCTCTACAAATCAAGTGTTTCAAAATTGCGTTGCACGGCTTTTATTTGGAACCAACTCCTCCTAGGGTCACGGAAGTAAGATCTTTGCTCTATCTCTTTTAGCTTTTAAATTAATTTTTTAATTTCGCCGCTAGGGGTGCTGTAAGTCATTTCAGTGCATTCTCCAGGCTCACTTACCTAGGGGTAGACCTTACTTCCATGACCTTAGGAGGCGTAGGTTCCGAATAAAAGCCGTGCAACGCAATTTTGAAACACCCTGTGTATTGGTTCATTGACCATGAAAATAATGCAAAGTAGAATGTGCCATGTTGGCTCAGTTGGTAGTTTCCTGGCTTTCTTAAATGAGGCTCGTAGATCTTAGGTTCGGTAAAAGGTTTAATTTTTGCTTAAAAAAATTAGAAATTATTACTATATAACTTAAAAGTTTCTAACCATGAATAAATATATAAATGAAGAGTATTTGTGCCCTGATGCTCAGTCGGTAGAGTCGTGACTAGGATTGAAGAACTCAAGCGACATACGCATCCACTGAGGCATTGACTCACACAGCTATCGGAATAATTAAATAACTTCGAATTTTAATTTTTAAGGTTAAATAGAAAAATACTTGCAACGAACCTGGGACTGAAGAACTCGAGCGACATAGCATTTTTGTATATCCCAACGGTCCAGTCCTCACGAGTTTAGTGCGCGTACTCGGGGAGAAATAAATACAATAAGTTTTTAAGTTTTTCTATCACCGATGGAGCAGTGGATGCTTTCGTAGCATGCGGAAGTTCTTAGGTTCTATCCCCAGTTATTATTTTTTAATTAAAATAAACAGCTAAAATGAGTCCACACGCATGCGCAAGAAACTCGTCAGGACATGCAAATTTGCGAACTTTTCTTTTTTGAGGTCTGAAAAGTGCTATTTTCACGTGCTAATATATTTTCATGAAGTTTTCTTCTGTGAGTTCGTCATAACGTTGGCAACAATACTCTCACTGAGGTTTCTGCTCTATCTCCTTTCTAGTAATTTTTTAAATTTTTTATTTCACCGCCAGGAGCGCTGTGAGTAATCCCAATGGATTCTCAAGGGGCTTTTACCTAGGGGCATACTTTACTCCCGTGACCCTAGGACACGTAGGTTCCAAATAAAAGCTGCGAAACGGACTTTTGAAACACCCTGTACAAAATAATTTGGTCCATACATAATTCCTACTACAAAAGAGAGTTATTTCGAGGCGCTCCCCACACTTTGAGAACCACTGGCTTTTAGGAAAAAAATGTTAATCATACGAATTTATAGAAAAAAAAGTTAGTTTTTTAAGTAGGGATGTTTTTTGTGAAGTAAATTAGCATAATTTTAAAAGTAAGGTTATTATTTGGAAAAATATTAATTGACTTGAAGAATTATGTCATTCGTGGTTTTGTTGGAGAGCATGAACAGGGGTGAAATGTCTTGTTGTCACAATGTAATTCAGAATAAAAAAAATTATGATAATACAATCGGTTTTCCAGAGGGTGCTGTGATATGGAAAAATTTGGAAACTCCTGTTCTATACATATGAAAAACTAAAAATAATCAATCCCAAAAATACAGTAGATAACATGTCCTTTCCTTTTCCAACCTCTGATTTATAATGTTCTTTCCTCCATTCGAGCGTAAGATAAAATTTATTCCCTGTCGTTGCTTAAAGTTTAAGGAAAAGAACAAACTTTTGAAGAAATTCCATCGACTCAGAATTCCAGAATTCACCTGACTGACTCAATCCACTTCAGTTCGAATCCGATCAAGGTACAGAGTCTTGAAAAATTCCTCCACGCGTGTCTCGGCCGAAAATTCTTCTCCCCTTTCTTGATAGCAATATCTATCTGCGGGAGAGTGTTTTAAATGGCATCACGTAATGTTTTTTGGAAAATATTTCCACCTTATTTTTCGGGACTAACGTTTCTACCTCTGCATTCGTAATAATTCTTTATCTTTTTAATGTGATGGGATATAGAACGTATCCGGGAATCGGAAGTATCAAAATCTAATAAGCATGGATGCATTTTAAAGATTGGAAATATTTATGTAATTTTAGAAATGCGTACACTGAAATGAAATTTAAAAGAGTTAGGGTAGGATTTTGGAATACTCTTAGTATGTGAACGTGATTTCAAGTAGTAGTTACAGGTAGCTGCATTAATAATTTGTAAACAACCGTGATTGATGTAATAAAATTTAAGGTATTTCTTCTCTGATATACTTTTAGAAGATTTTTAAAAATAATAATTCAAGTTTTAGTCTAAGACAAACAGTAGCATTTAAAAACAATGGTAGATATTGAGGATAACATGGAAAATAGTTCCAACCAAAAATATTTCAAAAACTCACAAAAATTTTAAAAGAAAAAACCGCATGTTTAACGTACAAATTGGGAGTGACTAGCAAACCGTCGGGTAACCGTTGTGCGCATGCTCGGGTTAAAGGCGTGGTTTTCATGTATTTAGGATTGCATTTGGCTTGGCCCGGAAGGGGATGTGGTAGTGTGTCTGGCTGGCACGCGGAAGGTCGTAGGTTCGAACCCAGGAATTATTTTTCAGTAAATTTAATTTTAATTTTTATTATTCCATTAAAAATTGCAAGAATTAATTGCTCTTGTTTAACAGTCATTCCTTATTTAATTAAATTCATTGTGTTTTTTTAAATGTTTTACTTAGTCTAATTTTTTAAAAAAAATTTTTAAATTATTAATTTATTGAAAATAAAATTATTTTGCTAAAATATTTTATAGAAACAGCAAGAATCAAGTCCACATGGATGGGCATTGCTAATAAAGTATAAAAATCTTGCAGGGATTGTGAAATACAGTACAAAACAATACGTCGGTCGCCATGGCCGTGGGACTAGCCGTCCGTCGTACGACGGTCGGCTAGCAACAGCCGTACAAATTCATGACCCATTTTACAAAGTTGTTGTTTACTAAAATGTTGTTATATCGGTAAGAAAACGATTGTTATGAACAAATATGATTATGATGCGATATAGACAAGGGAACTTGGATAAGGGAAAAGGGGAGGAAGGAGAAAAAAATAAAGAAAAGGATAAGAAATGAGTAGAAAGAAAGGAAAGAGAGAAAATGAGGAGAAATTGAGCGAAAGATTTTAAAGTAAAAATAATGAGGAACGAAGATAAATATGAGAAATATATAGAGTAACAGACAGGAAATAAGAATAAGATAATAAAATACCAAATACGGAAAGAAGAAGACAAAATAAAAAGAAACAAGAAAATAAAGTAAAGAGAAGAAAAGAAAATCAGAAGAGAGGAAGAAGGTGTATATATAATTGAGGAAGAAAAGGAAGAAAGTAAAAGACGAGGAAAAAAATAATGAGAAAGATGAAGAAACCGCTACAAATGATGATTATGTTATGATTCTTTCTCGTCAAATTTACCATGCATTTCAATTATGATCTCCCATTGACATTATAGCTAGGCTTACCATACGTCCGGGTTTACCCCGGACAGTCCGGGGTTTTTAGAGCTGTCCGGGGAAATGTCCTGGGTCGAAAAATGTCCGGGGTTTCATGCATTTAGGATTTCCCAGTCATTTTTAGGTAAAAATCCCTACCAAGCTTTTTAAAATTGCGCTTTTTTACATTTTCTAACGTCCGTTTTACTTCAGAAAATTTACTTTCTGTTAATTTTGTGATAAAAATTAAGTAAATCAAACAATTTTTGAAAAAGTAATGTTAAAGGAAAATATAAAATCTGATATTTCTGTCTAATGATTATTAGTTTGAATAGTTTTTTATTAGTTTTTTAATCTTTGGTAGTTTCATATAGCACTTATTAAGAAATTTCAAAACTATGTCCTGGGTTGGACCCGAGAAAATATGGTAAGCCTAATTATAGCTCCTTCCCTCAATGTGCAGCCGGCCCCTCACTTGCAGGTGAGAGAGAGCGCCCAGCGAAGCGAGAGCGCGTTCCACGTGAGTGCCATCCCGAGCGCGGCACCTGATGGCACCCTCGGGATGTGCCACCATCACTGCACGCTCCCGACTTCTCCTCCTCTTTCCCGAATCCTCCTGGAGCGGAAAGATGTTCGACAACCCCCTTCCGAGGGATGATTCCGACATCTTTCCCTCTTTTCTCGAACTTTTTTTAGTCTTCTATGTTTTCGATTCCGAAGAGAGGTGGACCGTTGCTGGTTTATTTATGAGCGCGATTTTCGCGGGAGTGGGCAACTGGTGTATATGAAACTGTTTTTTTTCTCTCCTTCGTTTGTGGGAGTGGGGAGTCGGATTTTAATTTCGCACTTTTCGGGCGGGGGGGTGGCGGTGGTTTTTGTTACTTTGAGAAGATGGAAATCGTTGAAAATATGGCTTTCCCCATTTGGATAGAATATCGATGTGCCTCAGTTTCGATTACTAGTACTCTAACCTAAGAGATGATGATAGACTAGTTGTTACATCATCTTCCTGATGAGACATTTAGGAATGTCCGGGAACATATCCTTAAGAAAATGTTCCTGCCCTGATACTATCTTTAGTTACTTTTCTTCGAATATTTTCAACTCCAAAATGTTGTGAAAAGAGAAAGTGGCAAATTTTCAGTTTAAAAATTATATATTTTTTGCTGTTAAACATAATTTCAAAAACCTCGTGGAGCTATGTACTCTCAAACCTGTTTTTGTGCGAGGGACACAATAAAAGAAAGTAAATAAAAAAAGATCGCACAAAACTTCACGAGTAGCTATAAAAGATAGTTTTTGCACCGCATAAAAAAGTCCCACGTAGGACCGTAGCGCAAGTCCATCAGCATGGCTGATTTGAAAAACCCTTTAGATATTAGGACCGAATTGATGGAAACCGTTTCTATATACGGTCCTGAGAATTTTTTTAGTTACTATGTAGTCGGTGATGACTGTTGTTTCACTAGACCCTTGTATAAGTCTCGGTAGCCGGAGAAACAAGATTTTTGTTTTAATTTGAAATTTTCTTATACCGCGCAAAAAAAATTGCTGGTAAAACTTGAGAACATTTTTAAAATACGCGGAGAAAACAATAAAGCATTATCATAATTCTGATTGTAAATATTCCAATTACTTCTTCCATAGAAAAGATAAAAGTAGATAGAAAACCTCTAACCTTTTAAAATACAGCTTAATTATCTCTCCAAAAATTGATGTTGAAAGTACAATTCAAAAATCATAGGTTGAAATGTATGCGTGACTAACTTTACAAAACCCTCCTTACACGTCATTACCATTCCATGCAGCCTGACGCATACTTCAAAATACCATTATGTCTAAGACAACATGTCTTTTATTCTTAAAGAATGGCATCATCTCTGTTTCGCTTTCTCCTCGATATGATAATGACGTTGTGAAGGATAATGTTATTTTAAACCCAGCGTGTAATCAATACATTTTTGAGGCTGTGTTGCAGACAGCGCTATTGTGTGTTGCTGAAGCTAAGTTGGAATTGTAAAAGAGAGAAGCGGCGTCACTTGAGTTTTGAAAAGTTTCATTTCTTATTTCTTTCGATGGGGAATAGTATATGTCTTGGTTACAGAATTCTTTGAGTGGGGAAGGTTGAAATGTGAGCAAAATAGACAGGCATGATGGTTGAAGAGAATGAATATTTTTAGTTTTGATACTCAGGAGACTATGTTTCTAGTGGATGAATAAAAATTTCGGATATTGTTACTTCAAAGTTTTATGCATCATGAATTCCCCAGAGATATTATTTTCTTGAACCTTATATGAAGTAGTTATAATTATCAACACCGCATTCCTATTTAAACTACTAGTTTTATTTCTTATAACTATTCACTATTCTTCACTATTATGAACCAATATGCTTAAAAAAAGGTTATTGAGTTCAGTTTTCATTACTTTACCTTTCTAAAGAATATTTTCGTTTTATTCCACTTCTCTGAGTAATTGAATGCTTTTTTTATTCCCTTTATTTCTCGAAATTTCCAATGTTTAAAATATTTTAGGCATAACTTTAGAAATTCATACATGATTTATTTGAAAAGTAATATTTTTTACACCCTCTCCCAAAGAAACTGTTAATAATGAATTATAAATTATGAATTTTGGAATGTCAGTATTTATGTGACAACACATTGTTGAAGAACCTAAGATTCTTCAATAGTGAGAAAATAAGTTCTTTCTGCATTCCACCCACTTGAAAACATGGTCTTGCACCACTTGACCTATTAGAGATCCACAAAAACCCCGCAGGATGATACTTCGAATGCAAGGGTTGTTCTTGCACAAAACAGAAAAAAGACATCCAGAGACATAAAGGTACATCAAAGCCCCAGATAAAAGCTCATCAACACCCCAAGAAGCATTTTCCCCAATGAAAGGCAGTTCCAGGAGCATGACACCTCAACTCCGCATCAGATAATAAGCCCGTGGGACCCCTCAAAACGAGCGCTAATGCGTCAAAGAACCCCACAAAAAGCAACATCCCGCTAACTCGCTTCTCGAAGCTGTTAGCTATGATTAGAAGCCGCGGTGAGTTTGTCAATTGCTCGTCTCTTGGGGATAGGGTCTGCGGCGGCTGGAGTGCCCTCATGTCCGGAATTTACGAGGGGACGGGTGAGAAATTCGAGAGATTTAATCCGTTGAACACGCGCTTTTGTTCCATTGTGATGAGGTAGAGGAAAAGTTGGATCTTTCCATCTCGTGCTAGTAGATTTTCTGTTATGGTGGTCGGGTACTTATGTTGTGAGGCTTTCCATTGTTATGGTTGGATGTAGTAAGCTTCTGTAATGGGAATAGTTAAGCGATGGATGTGTTGTTCTGGGTGTACGTAATGATCTGGCTGAACGCGATGTAATTCGGATGCTTGCGGGGGAATGTGTGTTATTCTCAATTGTTTATGAGTAAATAGAAAGCTGGGATGGGTTTGAGCAAGTGTAACAAGTGGTTATGGTGAAAACTCGAAATAATCTAATTCAGTGATCTAGTATTAACGAAAACATTGTGACTTTTTCATGGGGTACTAATAATATAAACAGTGAAAAAATGTACAATTTAAAGAATTTCGTCAAAGCATTCATTAATCACGACACTTAGCTGGTTTTATCTTTTTATTGACAGTTAAAATATAGATTTATGAATCAATAAAGTGAATTCAAGTGTGAGGAAAAGGATTCCTTTAATATTAAAATATTATTTTCTAAGAATAATATTCAACAGATCCAATTCAATGAAAATGTATAGAGAACTCACAGATAATGTGACCGAAAAATTAGCAATGAGTATTTGAATTGAAATGTTTTTATGATAGAATGAAACTGAACATTTACTTATAAATAAATAATTAAAATAAATGCACCATAAAAACCCTATGAAATTCGTTAATAGGGCTGAACCCTATGTGTTACGTTATTTGTTTTTAGAAGATATGCAGTTAAATTAAAAACACAATTTTAAATAATTAAAGAATCCAATCAAACAAGAAAATACCTATCAAGGTACACACCATGGAACAAATCGACAATAACTGAAAAATAACATTGATTCTCATTTTCTGAAGCACAGTGATTCAACCCCCTCAATGAAAAAATCCACCCAAATAAAAAAACTTTTAGCATTACTAAACCATTACATTTACACAAAAACCCAATTCCCCCATTAATAGTATTTTTTCAAACGAAGAAACATAAAAAGTCTTTAGTCTTCAGTCCTGTCTAGGGTAATCTAACTCTCCCCAATTACCACCGGACCACCTTCTACAATACTCTTCTTCTTCAAGCCTCTATCTCCTCTACATCTTCGTCCCTGGATGGCTGGTCGGCGTGCATCTGGGGTCCGGATGAGGCGGGGAAGTCGCCCACCCTCCTCCTGCCCACCTGTATGATCTCGCTGTTTCGCGTGGTGTCCACTTCCGTCATGCCTTGCAGCTGACGAGGAAGCTCGTTATAGATGGCGGACGGAACGGCCTCTGCAATGAAGGAGATGGTTATACTCTATTCATTTTGAATAGGCGCCTGAAAACATTTCCTTTCACCGTCACAGAATCGGTAATCATAGCAACTATCACCGACGAAGTGACGAAGAAAATTTACTATTGGCTGCGCGAAGAGCGTAACTATGGTTACACTTCTAGAGAGGGGGAAAGCACTGTTTCTCAGGCGTCTATTCCAAATGAACAGAGCGTTATATTATAGCGTTATAGCTAATATAATATTTTAGCGTATATATTATATAGCGTATAGCGTTAATATTATTTTAGATATGTTTTGAGATTTAACGCTTTCAATACGACGAGACATATGCTGCCCCATCAAAAAATTTAAACATAGCTTGTAACATTATTGTTGTTGAAACGTCGTTATGGGATCGTTTATGTGTCTCTGATAGCAAAGTTATTTCATCGTAATCATCACTTAGAGGATAAACAATTGTTTCCACACCCAGTGGCGGCTCGAAGGTAAAATCATAAGGAGTGCTGCTCCGGCAGTACGAAGTTGGCAACGTATTTTAAGCGATATAATGCCAAATAATATTTCTATTATACAAAAACGTGAATTAAACCAATGGAGTAAGTTTGCAGTTTTCGGTCATTTTTTTAACTAAGCCACCCAACTAAGACAGAAAAAAGTTAAAAACGCTTTAAAATTAAATTTTATTTTGGCTCAGCTTAGAGTACTAAGAACTAGAAAGGAAAAAAAAGAACTTAAATTAAAAATTAAATTAAATACAATGAATGGACATTGATTTCGCAATTTCAAGGGGCTATATCTGCCGATTGGGGTTGATATTCTCCCCCCCCGCTTTACACTCACATGTATAGCAGAGCTTCTATATATTTGGGCAAAATAAAGTCAATTCGCCATTTGTTGGACTTATTCCCTGGAAAATATCAAACTGGAGACGATTCAATTAAGATTCTGTAAAACACGTTTTCCATTCATAGAACACAGTATGCAGCAAAACTAACGTTACCTAGGTATTGCTAATAAACAAACATCTTGCTACCATTTCTTAACTTCAAAATTTGTTTTCGATGAATATCTCGATGATGACCAGTTTTGTTCACCTAACCCTTTTAGATTATTTAGTTGTCTGTTCAGGGAATATTCCAATTGTAAACTACGTGATAAAAATGTGTAACGACAATTTTGTTTGTGAGAACGATGTTTTAGCATGCGCATGGATTAAATTTGAAAAGTACCGTTGCACCGATAGACGAGATCAGACCAAATGATGGCTTCTTGAGAGAAACAGAAGACGCCCAATCTGCCACCTTTCAATTTGCTGTCGAATATGTTTCCAGAATCTGCAACCATGTTTTCACCCTCGAAAATTCGCAGCCTTAAATGAAATAAAACATTTTTATCAATTGTAAAACAAAAGATACATTTTTAATACAACTATCAAATGTAAAGTAAATCAAATGTAATAAATGTTATATTAAAAAGTAAACACCTATAGGTGTTTACTTACACTACTGTTCATAAATTAAGGACGGAACTGTTTTTTCAACATAACACCTAGTGAAATTATTTTTCATCAATGAAAATTATACCAAGAGATGTTCAATGGGTGGGAATACAGGGCCCGAAAGCAAATTTTCTCTACCAATATTTTAAGGGGGTAAATGGACCCTCCATTGATAATGGAGTCCCATTACAATTTGGAGCTGTGGCAGAAACGTCTGTGTAAGAGGTATTTTACCGAAAACTTTATGGTTATTGTAATGAATATGATTACTCCTGAACTCAGTGCATATTTTAAAAGCCTGTGTTACCTTTAAATGGTATTTTTTATGTTTTATTGATAGAAATCGGTCTAATCATCATTTTTGGCAAGTTTTAGCTTCTGGGTCATTTTTGGTAATTGGTATCTTACCGTCAACCATGTTTTTAGTAGTTCTTACATGTGCTAGATTATGTTTAGGTCTGGAGACCCTGAAAGTAAATTATTTCTTTCAATATCGTGACTTTCAAGAAACTTTGAGATAGCCAAATTGTGATTTTGTGCAACTTTTTCTCTCATAAAGAGAAATTCCTGACCTGAAATTTCTTCTAAGAGAATCAAATGGGACATGAGAACACAGGTACCCAATAGCAAACATCAGTGAAAATATCTGCGGTGTATACGAGGTGCTCAAACGGCACAACATAATTGTATAGTTTCACAGAAAGGACATCTGTTATTAATGTTTGAAAAAAAAGTATTTTTTAGTGTTTATGGACGTAGACATACCTAAAAAGAAACATATAGTTGTAAAAATATCTCCATTACCTTTGAAATGAGTTTTTAAGACTGTTATAGACATTTTTAATTACTGTTATAGACATTTCAACACTCCCTATACACGAAAAAAAATTTCCCTGATGTTTGCGATCACGTGCCTGGGTTCTCATGTCCCATTCGCTTCTTTTAGAAGAAATTTCAGATCAAGAATTTCTCTTTATGAGAGAAAAAGTTGCACAAAATCACAATTTGGCTATCTCAAAGTTTCTTGAAAGTCACGATATTGAAAGAAATAATTTACTTTCAGGGTCTCCAGACCTAAACATAATCTAGCACATGTAAGAACTACTAAAAACATGGTTGACGGTAAGATACCAATTACCAAAAATGACCCAGAAGCTAAAACTTGCCAAAAATGATGATTAGACCGATTTCTATCAATAAAACATAAAAAATACCATTTAAAGGTAACACAGGCTTTTAAAAATATGTACTGAGTTCAGGAGTAATCATATTCATTATAATAACCATAAAGTTTTCGGTAAAATACCTCTTACACAGACGTTTCTGCCACAGCTCCAAATTGTAATGGGACTCCATTATCAATGGAGGGTCCATTTACCCCCTTAAAATATTGGTAGAGAAAATTTGCTTTTGGGCCCTGTATTCCCACCCATTGAACATCTCTTGGTATAATTTTCATTGATGAAAAATAATTTCACTAGGTGTTATGTTGAAAAAACAGTTCCGTCCTTAATTTATGAACAGTAGTGTTAATAGTTTATATACCATAATGTAACCTTTAAATTCCTCTGACAGTAAAAAAAATTAATGATTTTAATAATCTATCATCAAACCTGTTTTACTTAGGAGATGTTAATAAAATTAAATGACAGAAAATATAGATAATTGGAATATTACTTAGGAGTTTTAATAATGTCCCCTCTATAAATGGATTACATGCTTTAAAATAATTTATCTTAGCTTTTTAACCGGAGCTTTATACTTGATCTGCAATTCTAATATGATTGATTTTTTTCTTTTAATTTAAAACTTCTTTACAGCGTATCTTTCAATGAATTAAGCTCAAATGCATTGAAAACAAAGTAAAACGTGGATATTCAAATATCTTTTAAATTTCATATTATCTTATGAATTGTAAAAGTTCAAAAGGTACTTAATTTATTAAAATATTTCCACATGCTGAAAAAATCATTTAACACACAAAAGTTACCGAAAAGTTAAAATAAATAAACAGGTAAGACCGCAATGAAACCACCGTATTTTCACTTTAATTATCCCATTTTTATAAATACACATATTTTTAATTAAATCCTCGTAAACTTAAGCTTTTATCTTATTCATTAACTAAATCTGGTGCCTCAATAAAGATCTTAAGTCACTCATCCTTTTTAACTCCCAGAAATCCGAGTGCTTCACTTGACGGGTCACGCAGACAAACTCGGAAAATTTCCACCTCAATCAATTCATCTCGAAATTAAGCCATTAAATTTTCATTCCCTTGATTACAGCTCGAAAACCTTTCGCAATCGTCCCCGAACCAAAAATAACGGGAACGAAAACAGCTATGACGAGCATAATCCCTTTGCACAAAACAAAGGAATCCCCGTTTCCCCGTAATTAACTCTTCACTACTTCCTCCTGGCTCCCTCAGATTAGTACATTGTAGAGCGGGTATTAGAATGTTTTTACCGTTAACCTCTCTATAAACTCACTTTTCTAGTAATTACTTCAATTTAAGTCCTGGCGAAATCCCCCTCCCTAGTTCGGGCTGGCAATTTGGGATTTAATTAAAATCCATAAAGTTCTCTCGCACAATGCGAAGGGAGGTTTAGGCATTTTGCCATCTAGGATTAAATTAAAGGACTGCAATCGGAGATGTTCTGACCCTAAGGACAGATTTTTGTCATCGCATCATCATTAAGGCGTGTTTGTTAATGTTATGTAAACAAAAAGGATTTCGAGATTAATCAGTGTTTTATGGTCAATTAAGGTTTCTTCGGTAATTTTCGGAGGGTAAATTAAATACGTTTGCTTTGTTTTTTAAAATTGTTAAAGCAGCGTATTGATGCCTTCGGTTCTTTTGATTTTAATGCATGTAATACATGTTGGTTTTAATAATTGTTTAGGTAGTTTGAACCTTTTGCATAGCGATTCAATCATGGTAAGACGATATTCTAAAATTGTTCGAAAGGAGAAAAATAGCATCAGTATAATTTAACCTTTAAACTTCTTTCATACAAACTAAAATAACTAGAACATTAGGTACTTTTGAAATAAAAAGCTACTTTAAAATATCAATTTTCAAATTTCAAAATAATATCAATTTTCAAAAAATGAGACCAAATAATGAGTTGAAAATTTCAATCATAAATAGACAAAAATAAGTGCATAAAACTTGATGGATAAATAGAGAAAAGGTATAATCTGAATATCAGGACTAAAACTTTGAAAGACCTTTGAAATACAAAATGTTTTAGTATGGTGTTCCAAATGACGTAAGTAAAAATGGTTTTTAATCTTTTTAACTTAACATCTTTTAAAGGGCAAAGATAAACTAAAAAGATAGGAATTTCAGAACCAGGATTTTCACTCTATTCATGAAATTCAACAGCAAACAATCTAATTTATTTTTTCTATTTCAAACATTCTTTCTATACCCCTATGCTAATCGCCACAAAACATCAATATTCGCCGATCTGAAAAGTTTTTAAGTATTGCTGATGTAAAGCAAGGGAATCCGATATTCACATCAGCTTCTTGTTGCTCTCCTTTATAGTATAAAACTAATAACATATCAGTGTTGTGGTTAAAATGAATTGGCGTAGATAACTCATGTTTCACTTTTCAAAACTACGTGCATGATTGAGTCGAGAAAGTTTCCCTCTTTGATCGAACCAAATAATCTTTCACAGAGAAAGTTAGCTAAAACTGCCAGTGAGGAAACTCTCAGATATCGAGTTCTCAGAACTTGCAGCCGTTCTGCTTTAAGAAGTTTTGAATAGTTTCCATTAAGAAAGAAATTATAGCGGAGAAGCTTGACACTTTGGTGTTCCTGTTCACCGTGAGTTCTGGATTTGTAGCTGTTTTGGATGGTGGACTTTCAATACTAGTATTTAATTCAAACTTTTTAACCTTTTAAACGCCGTAATTCAAATTTCGAATTAAAGGTTCTGATTTTCGGCTTAAATGGCGTGTTTCATCATTACTAAAACCATTCTAGTCATTTTTTATCAGAAAAAAAATCCTAAGTATGATTTTTGAGGATGTTCCCATTTGGGAACATCGGTATTTGGGGTGAAGTTTTTAGGGGGATTTCCAAAAGACACATATTTTACAATTAATTGAAATAAAATGATTGAAATAGGTTTCTACTCAATAATTATGCACATTTTAATAATAGTGGACGGTTTTTTCATTTTTATTATCCAAATTTGGATGATTATGTGACATTTTATAGATTTTCATAAGAAAAAATTGACTTGTTTATTACGTACGCAAAGCTTTTTCGCACATTTTTCATGCACTATGGGTAATATTTTGGTATAAAAAATACATAGGAGTGTTTCCATGCCCTTAAAAGCTAAACAGTTACGTTTCTGTTAGAAAAATTAGTTTTAATTACGGATATCTAGCATAAAATCAACTAATTGCATTCAAATCTAATTAGCTTTCAAAAGTGATAATCATAATTATCTCCACTGATTCATTAAAGCTGTGTTTCTCATGGAAGATTCCGAACTGAACCACATATCTCTTACATCCAACTTAAGTTAGAAGAGTGTTTTTAGGTGTACACACTTTTCCTTTTTTTCAAAATTCTTCAATTTTACTCCTAAAATTTTTATGTAAAGAAAGTACTTGAACAAAATATGTACGCAAATCCTCAGAAGCACTCAAAATATGCTCTTTGCATAACCCCTAATGATAATTACTGAAAATTAATTGATCGGGGTGTTAGAAAAATATTCAAGTGTAAGAATCTGCTATAAAAATTTGCATTAATTTCTCCATAAATCAGGGGAAAAAATAAAAATTACATATTTTTGAATTTAAAACATTATTCTTAACCTGTTTAGATCCTTTGAGACAAAAAAGGTTCAAAAAATTAAGAAAATTGGAAATAACTTGAATTTTTGCATGTTATAAAAATCCCCTCAAATACTATACCCCAAACGCCGATGTTCCCATTTGGGAACATATTCGTTGTATTGGTAATTACTCTCCAAAATTGGAATATGAATATATTCTGTCAAGCCAAATGGGAAGATGTGTACTTAAGCTACCTAAACACAGCAAAATTATATTTAAAACTAAATTTATTTAAAATTTTCACAATTTGAAACTTGTGCAAATTTTGGAAGAGCCAAAAATCTCTAATTTTGATGTAAATTCTACAAAAAGGATTAAATTGCAAGTGAAAAACTTATGCATGTAAAATAACTTTATATCTTTAAGTTGCTTTCTACCAAGTATCAAATTCCTACATGAAAAATTAAGTGGTTAAAAAATTCCATAAAATGATATTCCCATTTGGGAACATCGGCAGGTAAAAGGTTAATCTAAAGAAATTTTGAATTCGTTTATACATGTTTTTTACTGATATAATATCAAAATTTAAATGGAATTTTTAGTAATAGAGGTAAACAAATGTATGGGAAATGAAACCTTGTAGATCTAAAAATATTTTGAGCTTTACAAGACAAGATTTTAAAAGAATTTTAAAAAAAAGCAAATAGTTTTTGTGAATAAGGAAGTTGCATGTGTCAGATTTTCATAAACATTTGAAAGTTTTCCGTATGGTTTTTTGTATTTTAAAATGAAATATCTAGTAATGTAATGTTAAAAATGTACAAGTAATTAAATATTTTAATTTAAAAGTCGAGAAAAAACACGTGACAGAAAACGTTTATTGTTTAAAACGTACTATGACGTCAACAATCATACCATCAACTCCGCTGCTTTCCAACAATGGTCACCGTACGATGACGACACATCCCAAACTCTTAGCGTTTTCGCGAGCTTTGAAAAGGGGATTTTTGTTAATTTTTTTAAATAAAAAAATTTCTCGATCTGCTTCAAATTTTGGGTAGTTGCTTATTTTTAATGAAGAATCGATTAAAAAAAATTAAAAAAAAATCATGCAACTTCCTCATTGTAAATAAAAACCCTAAATATTTTATAGAATAATATATGGTTACTGTAGATTCTACAATAACGATAGATAATTCAATAAAATTTATTGTTTAACTTTAATTACATCATTTTAAAGGCTGTTTGCTTTTTTAAAATTCTCATGAAGTCCGTGTAAAACGCCATTCAAATTAGTTTTTCAATATGAAAAAATCCGCTTTTTAAAAAAGTTACACTAAAATTTATAGGTCAAAAATTAAGAATAAATATAGCAGAAGAAATGTGCTTATTTAAAGTGTGTTTAAATTATAAAAAAATTTACAATGTGTTGACTCATAACACATCTAATTAAATTTTTAGGCGGATTTTTTTCCTTGAGTAATAATGATGTTTACTCTATAAGAACTTATTTAGTAAAGATTTTCTAACATTTTTTAGTGTAGGAACTCATATTAAAGGAGAAGTTCATCACGGAGTACATTTAAAAGGAGAAAATTATATTTAGCACCATTCCCGAGAGAAATTAAGACAATCGAAAATATTCACGGAACCAGAAATGTGAAGGAAGCACAGTTTACGAACCCTACCGCAAAAAAGGATATAGGTTTGATTTCAGTTATTTAGTACAAGCTTTCAAAAAGTGTTAAACGTTACGCGTGGAAGAAAATTAGTTGTGAATATAGAGACACGCACATTTTCAAGTATCTTCATTTGATGAATTGTTTTTTATAAGGGGCCGTTCAAATATTACGTAAGCACTTTTTTGGTCATTTTTAATCCCCCCTCCCCCTTGTCAGCAAAAATAAGCAAACCTGAACCCCCCCACTATAATTACGCAAGAAGCTACCGGTCCCCCCCCCCGAAATTTTGACATCCATCTTAGTAAGTACTGTTTTTTTTCTCCTTGAAAATTAGATGAATTATACCAGAGCTGTCCTTTTTAGGTGTAACCCTAAGGGTTCAAAAATGAGTCGTAACACTACTTTTTGGGGTTAAAATTTCAAAATGTTTGGGGGGTCCATGCTCAGAAAAAAGTGCTTACGTCAGATTTCCCAATTCAATTTTTTGTTAAATTTATTTTTGGTTGAGTTTTGAAATTATTTATGCAAGAAACAAGAGATTTTCGAAAATGCAGTATCTTAAGTAAGCATCACTCATATCCCCCCTCCCCCCTTGTCAGGAAAAATAAGCAAAGAGCAAATCCCCTCCCCCCGTTAGGTGCTTACGTAATATTTGAACGGCCCCTATAAGTAGAGGTATTTAAATGCGATGGAGCAAAAAATGAAGCATCTCTTTTAAGTACTGCAATTAGAAACTAGAAGGAAGTTAATTTAAATGATATTTACTGTAAAAAATAATCCTGCAAAAAAACAGAAAATTTCTGGCAGCAAAAGTTGCCAGAAAATTTCTGTAGGCCGAAAAATCCTGTAAACAGAAAAAAGCTGTTACCTACAGGTAAATGCTGTAAAAAGAAACTTTCTGTCAAGTGAGCTACAGATTTTTCTGTTGCCTCTCTGTAATTTTCTGCTTGTGCGCATGCACTTATTTTAGTAGAGTTTTTTTAAATTTTAATTAATTAATATCCGGGGATAGAACCCACGACCTACCGCATGCTAAGCACGCACGCTACCACTGAACCAACGAAGATTCAATAAAATATTGCCAATAGCTGTATTCGTTTTCGATGCAGTAAGTTTCTGTTGAAGTACAGATAAGCTAAAAAACTAGATAAAAGCTGTTATTTTACATAAAATAAATAGAAGTGCGGTGGGAATGTTACATGACAGAATATCTCTGTAAACATAAATTCATTGTTATTGAAAATTTCTGTTTTTCTACAGTTTTTTACAGTGTTAATGGGATGAAAATAATACCTGATAAGTCCTATCTTGGGCCTGTGCAAAAGCAACCACCTGTAAGCTACCTTCTCCCTCCATCCAGCGTTCTTAGGGTCCCTCCAAAGCAGACGAACCTGATCCACACCAGAATAAACAAGTTAAACATACTACATAAGCTTAATTATATTCTATACTAAAAAATAAGGTATCGTTCTAGGAAAATGCGGAATTCATAAACTTGTATCCCGAAATAATTAGTGATTTTATATAAAGCTAATTTATATAAGTTATGTCATAATATGCAAACTTTTCTACACGGCACATTTCTATAAAGTTTTTAATTTCTCTATAGCAAATCATAATCAATATTTTCTAAGAGTATATTGAATTTTCGCCAAAATTATATTTTAAATGAATTATAAAATATGAAAAATAATAAAAAATACTTATTTTCTCAAAAAATTTGGAAAGTTAACATTAATAGAAAAAAATTATAGATTAAGATAAAATATTTAAAAAAAAGGAAAGACGATTAACATTAATTATGTGGTAACTGAACTATAAAATATGAAGACTAATTACTAAAAACTTATAATAAAATTAGGAAAGTTAACATAAATGTGGAAAATTTTATAGATTAAGATGAACAATTTAAGAAAAAGGGAAAGATAATTAGCATAAATTATTTGTAAATGAACTAAAAAATATGAAGACATTTACAAAAGACTTATTTTTTTACTTAGGTAAGTTAACAGGCAGAATATTTTATATATTAAGATTTTAAGGGGGAAGGAAAAGAGAAAGATAATTAACATAAACTATCTAAACTAGTGGAAACTTTAAATTTTTAAGAAAGTAATTCTGATTATACAATTTCACAGCACCCCACTCTGAGCATCTAGATCTCACTAGACCCCCAAATTAATCCCCCTAAAATTGCCTCTTATCACTCTCTGGACGCTTCATTTCCTCCTCGGAGAGATTTTCAGAGCAGAAGATCCACTTTAAAAGATTCTTCATTTCCCACGGATTCCGCGAGGCGGATATTTTTGCACAGAACGAAAATTAAACAAATATTTGCGCAAGACAAATATTTCCCGCCCTGTCCCTCTAAAATATTTGGTAATGAAATCGAATCCAAAGGAATACCGGCAATGGTGGTACTTCTTTTCAGGAAATAAACCGAAGGCAAATATTCAGAGAACGGGATGAGACAATAATAAAATTCGAGAAGGCCTGGGCTGTTTGTTTTATGGCTTTAATTAGTTTTATCAGAAGATTTTCGGGGATGAGGGGTTCTCGACGTGTTAGCTCGTGTGATCAAAATCAGTTATTACGGAGCTGAGATGCCTGGGATCAATAAGCCGTGAGTTGATCGGCATTGAGTGGTGAATTTTAAGGGACTTCTCAATCATCTTACACACGAATGGGATTTTAATTTTATGTTTCAGTGTTTTAGAGAGAAGCTAGTATGTAAGCCCAAACACTTCTCCCGATGTTTGTTAATAAATGAAAATAAGAAAACCTGTATGTTTTTTATTTATTTTTTGCGGTAAGTTGTTTAGAATTACCTACACAAAGAAGCACTACTAGAAAGCGAAAATTTTTAAATAGTATATTGTCCCCAATCACACTTTGAAAGATGTGAGCGAGAGTCTGATTGGTTTGTCAAATTGTCGGTATTCCCAATACAGCATAGCCAGTCTCACTCTGATTGGTCTTTAAGTAGAAATGGAAATCCTATATGAGGTAGTAGAAAAATTGGCTTTTAAATCTAAATGAAAATTAGATAACTTTAATTCAAAATTTAAATGATGAAGAAATTTGAGGAACAAATTAAAAATATTAATCATAAATTATTAATGCAAGAATTTTCGGAGTTTAAAAATTTATTTACGAAGTTCTTCGATACAGTTCCCTAACCGATACAGTCTTCTCTTTGGCATTCGAAGTAGTCTAAACACGCACCTGGTTTGAGGTGTCTCCAGTATGCCACAGGGCATTCCTCATCATTTGCCCTGGTCCAGTGGCAGAAGTAACCAGCTTCAGTTGGATTCCAGGCTCGGCCACGGCTCTGAAAGGCATGGCTTGCCAGTAAGTCTGAGTCTTTTTCTTCCACATCACAGTGTAAAAATTGGAGTTGTCTTGATAGCTGTAGCAGAAAGAGTTAATAAAGTATTCAATACGATTCTTAAAAAAAGTGCATTATTATCTCTCATCAACCACTTTATAGAAGTTAATGCATATTATATTTTAAATAATAATTTGAGGCAAAGCCTGCTCAGTAGAACAGTTGGTACAAATTTCAAAGCCCTTGGATCCTTCGGAAAATTTCATTTATTTAAGGTGACCACTTTGAAAGCGGGCAAGAATAGTTTGTAGATGTTGGAGTTGTTGCTGCAAACACACCTCAATTTTTTATAAAGAATAAATAAGTTATTATAAATTAATAAAGGTTTTACTACTTATTATTTTTTTACGAATTTTATTGTCGTTTAAATATGATTATTTAAAAAAAGTTACTCTAACTTACCTGAAAACAAAACCCACATAGTCATCATCAATTTCAGTGTCAACGAAAAATGTCCCCTCAAAGTCAACTCCACCGAATGCATGGAACCCTATAATAAGATATTATTCTCTTAAATTACTTTAAAATAATGAATGTGAAAGACATTATGATATTTTTTATTACATTTCTGGATGAATGATTTCAGAAGTAAACCATATCCTACTTTCTTTCACTTATGCTTTCATGATTAAAATTAGACATAAAGTTTTAATAATATTCCAGGGCTACAAAGCTTTGTTACTTGTTTTTCATACCCTACATCATTAAAATCTTTCCAGAAAAATATTACAGAAAAACTAAAAAAACATTCATTCTAATGAACTTACCTACAGCCAGTCCGGGGTCACTGTTCATGGTTTGGACGATCTCTGCTCCCTAAAAGTAGGGAAAACAAACAAAATAACAATGATTCGTCTCATTACGGGGTTGAGTTTGTCCCTCGTTATTTTCCCCTTTAGGATAATGCATTGTTGTAGGGAATTCAGCATTGCACTTGCTTAGGGAAGCGGAATCTGAAGGGAGAGGGGAATTAGAGGGGTTCTTTCCTTCTAGATGGTCTTGCAGACTGTTTTTGTGTATATGAAGATTCTAAATTGAATAAATTGTGCGTGTTTTGTGCTGTGAATAATGGAGGAGGGATTGTGTGGTATTTATAAAGCAATTTAAAATACTTTGGGAGTTTCACGTTTAATGATGGATAAATATATACATGTACTTGTATTGTAATGTTTATTTGAGGGTTAAAAGGAAATATTTTCAACCGTTTTCCCAGAATTATGAATACTTATGACAAATCTTTTCCAACAATCACATTTGTTTGAAACCAACCTTGTTTGCTCTATTTCAGCTTGATAAACTGAACTTGTTGAATAAGGCATGCCTCTTATTTTTGTGTAAATAAAAACGTTGTTGAGTTTAATTACCCATAATGAAATCTAGGTATTAACGCTTATTTACCTTTTGCCATGTACTTTTTTATTATACCCGGGCATGCACAGTTTAATATCTTAACATGGAACTTTACAGTTTTAATCACCATTTATTTCTTCCTATTTCAGTATTTGTCAGAGAAACCTATTATATCTCACACAATTTTCAAATGTTCTATTAATCGCGTGAATACAAAAAACAAGTTTCATTTAGGGAGAAAACACTACAAAATACCTCTCTTCATCTTTTCTTACCTATCTTTAATAACTTTTCTGGTATTTTAATACAATTTCAGCCATTTTTTAAAGTTATTCTTATCATTAGTTTCAAAAATACACCAAACTATCAAATTAAAATAAATAAACAAATAATATTAATTTTTTGAAATAAATTTCAAGTTTATAATTAAAACATTCGCTCAAGCTATCAATATACCAACCTATCAGCAATTGAAAGAAAAATCATAATTAATGTTTAACGGTAAAATTTGAATGTTTTTCTAAAACAATTCACCTGATTGTAAATGACCCAATGTGGGTCAATTTGGGAGTCCCCTTCCGGATCCAACACGACCGTCTGGTAAGCTCTGAAATCCGTGGCGTACACCATCCGATTATCCGGACACACGTCCTCATCATCGTTTTTGCCGTCACCATCGAAGTCGAGCCTGCAGGCATCACCCACCCCAGTGCCTGAAAATAAATTTCGGGAAACTGCTACTGGATGTTTTTAGGGTGATAAAATTTTTTAAGGATTCTGCTAGTCATACCGGGTCTCAAGCGGTTATATTCACCGCTAACTTGGCCGGCGGTTTATCGTTTTGTTAACCGTCAGTCAAATTTCTGATTGGTGGAAACCTTCTGTAACTGCTAATCAGAAGTTTGACCGGCGGTTAACTGCTGGTTAAGGTTAGCGGTGAATATGGACGCAAGTAATTGACAATTTAATAAGGTAGAATTTGACTTTTTTTTAGAATTAAATGGAGGTAGAAGCTTTGGATTTCAGATCTGGTTTAAAAATATGTTTATGTACTACTAGAATTGAATTTAGTTAGCGACAAGTGTTATTCATAGGACTTCTTTGGAGGAGCAAAAATACTTCTTGAATTTTTTAGGAGGCGTGAAATTCATTTATAAGGAGTGAAATACGAAAATTTTTCAAATTTTAATGGACAAGATGAAATAGAAAAAATGAGGATGCTATTTTGGTTTTTAAAATATAACATCTGCTAAACATTAGTAGAAAATATTAAATATAAATAAAACAATTTATTTTTCATTCAAATTTCTATCTAAATGAAATATTTATTCATTATAACAAATTTCAGTAGAAAAATTATTATTGGATTTCAGTGGTGCGCCATGCATTTCTTTAAGGAAAGACTTTGTTAAAAATTCAAAGCGTGAAAATACGCCTGTCTAGTTTTTAAAAGCGTATTTCCTATTTTCAATGCGTGAAATACGCTCTCAGAGGCGTTAAAAATATCTCTGGCGACAACAAACACATTCTTCAGATAGAGAATAAATACAAAATAAACCCACCCACAACCAAATTTTAACATTAAACAAGTGAACTGATAGAAAAATTTATTGATGCTAAAATATTGTTATATTGGGGATCTCTTTTCTTTATCCCTCAATGTAGGAGCTCGAATTTATGTCGTTCGAATCCATAAAGTTATCAGACTTTTAATGTTGCTTGATTAAAAGGCGACTGCCTACGTTGGGAGAGGGTTTTTAAAAAACATTATATGTAACTTGTTTACATATTTTTTCTTAACCAATGTAGTTTAAATAACTAATATATGTAAAAACTACCCAAATTTTATAAAAAATATTTTTAAAAATAACAATTTATACTAAAATTTGGAGGAAATTTAAAATTACGCCAACACCTCTATAGGTAAATATATTAAAGTTTTTTTGAAAATTCTTGAAATCACATGTTCCTTAGATAAATACCTGTGCATTGACCTAAAAGCTAAGCAAAATTTTGAAAATTAAAGGTAACTGGTTTTATTTTTCCACCTTATCACAAACAACTATTATTCTAAAGAGAAGTGTCATTTGAAAGCAATAAAATCTAAATTAAATCAAGTATAACGTTTTAAAAACTATTAAAAAAAGAAAAGACTATCTTACGGTTAGTGTCCTTCTGGTCGGGATTATGCACCAAAGGACAATTGTCATCGCTGTCGGGCCATCCATCATTGTCCTTGTCATTGTCACAAACGTCACCTAAAGCGAAAAAATACATAGTTAGAATAAAAATTCGTGCATGACATTAATGGTCGTCAATATTTCGCTTTCTTTAAATATAATTAAGATTATCTCCCTCAACCCAGGGTTTACACAAGAGTCAACATTTTTCCTTTTATAAAAGTTAGTAACAAAGAAAAAATTATTAATGCAGAACTAAGAATCACTCCTGCAGTGATTACAATCAATTAATCCCTTACGTTTATCTTGTACAGATCCATTAAATCTGAGAATGATATAACATTGAGTAGTAATTGTGTTATTACTGACCTTTTCCGTCCCCGTCTGTGTCCAGTTGATCACTGTTTGGGATGTCAGGGCAGTTGTCAACGTTGTTTTGAATACCATCATAGTCACTAGAAAAGTAGATCTTTCACATTTAAATATTTATATGCAAAAAATGCTATTTCAGTGTTTAAATAATGTGCTGTAAGAAAATTTACATCTTATATTATGTGGTATGTGTGCTTATTACAATGTGTTCGATAATCATATAAATATACGAAGGAATCAAATAAAGTTTTTGTTCAATAATGTTTTCGATAACATAAACATATTATTGTCTCTCTAAGCTTCTTTTATTAAAAATTGATAGGTCTCAAAAGATTTTCACTTAAGTTCTTCCGTAAAATCCTTTTTTTGTAACAATTTTATTCTGAACGGAAAAAACCCTTTAACCATAAAAACCATTATAATAACAGTTCCTTGCATGGTATAAAAAATTATCTCAACTGTTTTTAATTTAAAACGCTTTTCTCCTATGAAAATATCTAAAAAAGTGTTACATAATAAAAAAACTGTCGGCAAAGTTTACTGCTGGTTTTGCTTTATAAGAGGTTAGGGAAACACTTCAGTTATAAAAACGTATTCGTAAATTAAATTTTCAAAATAAAGTCTAAAACATACTTATCCAAGTTGTTATCACAAGCGTCACCAACTAAATCCTTATCTAAATCAGTCTGAAATCAAAATAAACACTTGAAGCTCTTTATAATGTTTTCTCAGTTAATACAATTAAAAAAGATTATATACTCTCCCTAAATGTTAAATAACACCTTATCTCAACAATTTAATGAAAACATTCTGTTCTTTACATAAAAATATAAGCTTTAATAGAGATGCTTAGTATGAAATTTTACTGACTGAAATTGCAGTTATATTAAGGTTAAGTAAAAACCTAAACCATCGGCGCAACAGCCCTAGTGGGCCAAGGCCTACGATGCCCATCTTCGTTTTCGTGACCGTGGGGTTAAGTGATGCATTATATAATATCCCACTTTTGTTCAGTATCAGAAAATTAAAACAAAATTTATTCTTTTCATACCATAAAAAAGATACCCCTTTGATATTGAAAAGCTATCGAGCAAAGATAAACTAATAATTCATTGAACTTATCTTAAATCTAGATTAAACTTTAATATAATGCTAACAAGACAGTGTTTAGAAGTTTTTGAATAATTTTTTGATACTAAAGAATTTTGCCTACTATACTCTGTTCATTTAGAATTGGCGCCTGAGATATAGTGCTAGACGAGTGCTAGACTGAGATATAGTGCTAGCTATATAGTGTCCCACGCTAGAAGCGTAACCATAGTTACGCTCTTCGCGCAGCCAATAGTAAGCCTTCTTCGTCACTTTGACGAGGATAGTTGCTATGGTTACCGATCGGTGGTGGGGGAAGGAAGTATTTTCAGGCGCCAGTTCAAAATGAACAGAGTATAAACCTGGTTCCTCCTGATTGTTTTACGGAACATATATTTTATCAGCCTGTCCATCAATACAGTTAATAAATATTCTGTTAAAATCCTATTATAACTGTAAAATCAATTGTTATAACTAAGTTTATCCCTAAAAACTACAGGGTTATCAATCTTCACTGAATAAATACGAAAAACGTATTGATCGCATCAGTCATCTTATGTAAAATTAATTTTAGAAGTTTGTCCTACCTGGCTGGGATTGGGAATGAAGGGACAATTGTCACAGACGTCACCTAATCCATCCCCGTCACTGTCCCTTTGGTCTGGGTTTGTTACACGGGGACAGTTGTCATCACCGTCGAGAAAGCCTGAAGAAAAGAAACTTCATTGAACGGATGACATAGAAGTATTCAACCACAAATTTTGATAAATTAGATAAATTATAAGAAAAACATGAATGAGTTAATTTTTTGCAGCCGTAGCATTAAATGATGGGGCAACATTGTGTAAGTTTTACTTTGACGAAAATATTTTCGAACTACTTATTAGTGACCATTCAGAAGTTTCGTCACAGAGATATAAGGGAAATAAAATGTTCAGTACTCGTGACACTATGTAACAAGGAGAATTCCCGCTAAAATAGTAGATGTATACTTATATTAAGTAGCATATTTTTAATATATTTTAAGTTATAAAAAAAGTAGCTCGGAGAATTCCTCAGTGAAACTGCAATGATACCAACGATTAAAACAGTGCTAGTAATTTGAAATATAATTTATCATTTCACTGAATGATTATAAAATGATAATGGAATAAAATTAAGATTATAAATTATATGAATATTGCTCTCTCTTAATTCCCCTTACGTTTACCATTTTTTAAAATCCATAAAGTATTCTCACACATGAATTAATATATTAGCTGATATAAAAAGATGAAAGGAAAATCATCATAAAAAATTAAAAGAAAAGATCAATATGTAATGAGGAAGTTGCATGTCTTTTTTAAATTTTTTTAATCGATTCTTCTTGCAAAAATAAGCAACTACCCAAAATTTGAGGCCGATCGAGAAATTTTTTGATTGCCAAAAAAATTAACAAATATCCCCTTTTTAAAAGCGCGCGAAAACGCCAAGAGTTTGGATGTGACGTCATCTTACAGTAGGCATTGTTGAAAAGCAATGGAGTTGATGGTATTATTGTTGACGTCATCCTACAGTTTAAACAATAAACGTTTTCAGACACGTGTTTTTTTCTCGACTTTTAAATTAAAATATTTAATTACCTGTACATTTTTTGAAAAACTGACTAGATATTTCATTTTACCATACAAAAAACCACACGGAACACTTGTTTGTTTTTGAAAATATGACACATGCAACTTCCTTATTATGTATATTATAAAAATCCAGAAACTTTCATGTTAAAAATTAAAAATAATAGCTACCAAGATGAAAATGTACTTTTTAAAACATTTTCGTCTTAACTTTTTTCATCTTATTTTAAATGGGTATATTTGATTGTGTAACATACGTTCTATGTTTTCAAGGTTATAGGCAAGTTGCAGTTAAAAATGCAAGTAATGTTTTTAAAAATTATGCATCTTTGAGGAAAAAAACGCTTTTTCTCTAACTTCTTTCAAAACTTTCTATAACCTCTTTCTAAGTAAAGTGTCTTAAAGCTAAAAACAAATGACTCTGTTTGAATTACACTATAAGTGAAGAATAACGAAAACAAAAAGTTAAGTTAGTAGTTTTGTTATTAGCAAATTCAAAAAATTTCTACATTGGAAAAAAAACTCAGAATAAAAAGTAAAGGTAATTTTAAATCAAGGAAGATATTTTTTTATTAAATAAAATAAGCATTTAAATCTGAATTTGAGAACTTCAAACCGTATTTTTGTGGGAGATGTACACTTTGAGTCTATCCTCTTATAAGACAAATGCACTTTTACAGTATCACAAAAAGTTATAAATTCTTCATTATAAATAAACTTTTTTCCAGACTGTAATATAAAGTTCTTAAAATATAATTTCATGTGAATTTTTTTCAAGAAGTAGTCTTTCAACCTAGAAACTGCTGAGTGTTAATTTTATCCAACCATATCATCAAACACTAAAAATATAAAGAACTCATTCAAACTAAAGAAAGGTAGATGATCTAGGGCTTTAATTCAAACTATATAAATTAAAATAGACTGATGGTTCAAATCGTTTTAAGTCTGGACATATTGGTTTCTGAAAACATTAAACATGATAATCCTTAATATGCATTGCAGTGATTTAGCTCATCGTTTAAATATCCATCTGCTGTATGCAACTACAACGGTTATACCCAGCCATAAATACCTTTTCATTGATCCAACTCAATTTGGAGTTTTTGTTATATTTGACTAACTATTCGCTTTCTTCAAAAGCTCGATAACTAAGATGTTAAATTCATGTACTCACCGTCTTGATCCGAGTCTTGGTCACAAGCGTCCCCGATTCCGTCCCCATCCGAATCCGTTTGGTCCGGATTCGGGATCTTGGGGCAATTGTCGCAGGCGTCGCCTCTTCGGTCAGGTCCGTCAATGTCGCTGTCCTCTTGCTTCGGGTTGTGGATAAAGGGGCAGTTATCTAACGGCTGAAATAGGGGAATTTTAGTAAAAAACTGTCTTGGTTTTAGTTGTAGCTAATGAATTATTTCATTCAGCTTTATCAAGTGCTTAACTGCTGAAAAAATCTCCATTAGAATTTACAGCTTGTTAATGGCAAAATAATTTTAAATTCATGGTGAAATAGTAATTGCTTCATTCACTTGTACAGTTTTTCAAATTGAATTAAGCTTTAATGATTTACGGAAAGAAATCTTTCATGAAATGCAAGTCTAATTTAATTTTACTGATTTCATAAATTTTGAAGCAAGTTCCAGAAAGATTGAATTAGTTTTCTTGCAAAACTGTTTATTGAATTTTAAAGTAATCATAGTAGTATGAGATATTTTATTTTTGTTAACTGAAAATAAAATAAGAAAAATGGTTTGGATTCTCAAGATAGTATAAATCAACACGCATGCATGACTTTTATTCAAATAAAGTGTTGGGAACTAATTTAAATTTCAAATAGGGAATACAACATCTGCCTGTTCTCTGAAAATACGTCAAATAAACGTTAAGAACATATCATTCAATAAAGGCATCATGATGTTCTAGACTAGAGGAATGAGAGAGTCCTAAAGCAAATGTCACAAGTGTGAAAAGTTTTTAATATTAATTTCCCTTCATAATTTGGCATCAATTTCTTCAAAACTTAAATTGTTTTAAAAGTTATTCTACTGGATAGTCTAATTTGGAGATCTGCAAAAATCCAACTTCGCAGAAAAAAGTACTATGTTTTATTTTTATTGCCACAGCTTGAACCTATAACTTAACATAGAGTGATAAAACTTTAAATACTGTAAACCTCTTAGTTTACTTTCTTCTGAAAGAAACCATAAATGTCATTCAGTTAGTACAAATTCCTAGTTGATTTCAAAAACTTTCCACTCTTCGTCCTTAATACTTTTATCAATCAAGAGCACAAAAAAGCTTTTTCAACTTTTTTCTTAGAAATTAACTAACTGGGCTATATTTTTATGCTAGAATGAATAAAAAGGCTTTTGGGCGAGAGAGCCGAGGCAAGAGTCCAATAAGCGATAAAAAAAAGATGCGTCACCGGGTTGTTGGGCACTCCGTCATTGTCAGCGTCGTCGTCACATGCGTCGCCCAATCCATCTCCATCCGCATCCTCTTGACCACTGTTGGGGGTCACCGGACAGTTGTCCTGCAACAAAAACACACGCTGCGTCAACACAAATGGCGGTTTCATTAACACTCGAATGAATGTGTTGCTCTCCGTTATTATGATTATATTATTATGTTATTATGATTATGGGGTAATAATAACGTAATTGCATTAGGTTGTGTTTGTACCATAGAAATTGGATGTTTCTCTTTCTGTTATTACAATTGTTAAAGATTGATGTAGATTGGTTTATTTGTTCTCATGATGTGGACTGTTTTATTTGTGTTGTAAAAACGTATGAATGTTTGCTTCAAAAGCAGCACTGACGTTCAATATTCATCCTATTTATGTCATAAATATCTCACTTAATCTGTTTTATTTTGATTAAAAACTATTTTAAAATTTAAAAATATTTTAAAAATTGAAGCATTTTTCTCTATAATTTTGTTTTTTATGCTTCAATTTTTCCACAGTTAATTTAAATTTTATTGAAAAGTTGGCTTGATATTCGTAAAAAGCACTAAAATATACTTAGCCTACAGACATTATATCACATGCATATATTACGGTGAAAAAACCGAATTTTGGTGATTGTCGACATTCACCGGTGAATGTCGACAATCACATGTTCGCATATCTGTGAATGTCGACAATCACCACCGGTGTATGTCGACAATCACCGGTGAATGTCGACATTCTCCAATTTCGGACATTCACCGTAACACATATACTACAAATTTAAAAATTTTAAAAAATTTAAAATTTTTAAAATAATTTAAAATTTAAATTTTTTTAAAGATATTTTGTCTTTTTTCAATTTATTTATTTTTAAAATGATTTATTACCAAATATTGTCTAAATATTTTCTGTATTACTTGATTGAAAGATTTTACCTGTATTTTCAACGTTAATTTTTATAAATTAATTAATTAGCTAATGATTTTATCCCCAATTGTGGTTGGTTTTTTTAGGTTATAGAGGTATATACCTACAACATCCATGGAAAAATGACCTTGGTAAATGCCTCAAACGTAAACGTTTTTAACAAGAATTTTTAATAATTAATGAAAAAAAACCTTTTTAAAGAACAACGTTTTTAAAATGCACTAAAAAGTATAAAATAATTTTTTGCAACTCCTTGTAAAACGAAAAACGTGGGGATCATGCGATAATATTTACAGCCACTACTCTTGTCACTCTATTTACCATTATATCCAAAGTTAAAAATTATTTAAATTAATGATGAAATTAAGTTGGATTAAATACCTAATGCATGATCCCCACGTTTTTCGTTTTACAAGGAGTTGCAAAAAATTATTTTATACTTTTTAGTGCATTTTAAAAACGTTGTTCTTTAAAAAGGTTTTTTTTCATTAATTATTTTCTGGTTTTTAGTTTTGTTGTGTAAAGTTTAGAATTCGCGACCTGAACGCCTTCCAAGAATTTGATTCTTTTCTATTTTTAATAAAACTAAAAAGTGTTTTTTTTCTGAACTTTAAAACTATAACACATGGCTTTACTTTGTTTTGTTAAAATCATTGCACAGTTTTTGCCTCTAGCTATTATTCAGATGACGTTGGAAATTTTTGAAACACTAGTAATATAAAAAAAAGTGTTTTAAAAATATATTGGTGAGAAACTTGTCAGTAACTAATTAATAAAGTCAGTCCCTTAGATATATTACAAATACCAAAACTTGCATGAAGTACTGCATGTACTGTGTATTAATTTTATTCTTACAAATTTTCATTTTACTAATATTTTATACAACACTTCTAAAGCCATCTTGATAACGAGAGGAGGCAAACTGCGCAACAATGATTTTTAACAATAAGGTCCTATAGTTGAACTTCTAAACTTTAAGTCCCCCTGGGGGTTCAGGGACAGCAAATTGAACCGAACTAACGATATAATATTGTATTGTCATCCAGATCTGAACTATGTTCAAAATTTCAAGTCTCTAGCTCATGGGGAAGTATGTTTAAAATTGATTACTAAATTCCTCCCGAACAGACAGATAGACGGACGGACGGACGGACAGACAGACAAGATTGAAAGCGACCTAATAAAAACGTTGTAAAAAGGTCAATTTTTGAGGCCAAAAAAAAATTGAAAATTCGAAAAACATTAATATTTTTACTGTCCGATTTTCTTCCATTTTTAGTATGTTATTATTTAAGTCATTTCTAATTGAAAACCTTTTAAATTATTTCTTTTGCAATTATTTTGTGGTTTTGAGCGATGTTTTAATTTTTTCGACTTTCCAAATTTTGAATTAATTTTTAAAAATTGAAATTTTAAATTTTTTTAAAACTTAAATGGTATATTCATATTCAGCACTGAAAAATAGCCTATAAACATGTATCATAAGTCTCTATTTTTATAATTTGATTTTTCGAAATTTTTTTTCAGCCATTTTTTTAAAACTAAAAAAATTAAACTTCCAGCGAGCCGATTTTGGCCGATTTTTAGTATGTTATTATTGAGGTCATTCCCAAGTGAAAACCGTTGAAAATCTAAATTTTTTACCAGTTTGACCCTTTTTTCAGTAGATTTACTGGACTATAGGGATACAAATCTGCTTAGGGGCTGAGTTTGCACTCAAGGTTATTATATAGCTCAGTGGTATAGCCAAACTTTGTTTACTTCTAGTTGCAGCTACGTAAACTTGACATATTTGGTACGTGCTGTGCTACTAGGGAAATGCGTTAATGGATTCCAAAAGGATGAAAGGAATGTTAATTTAGATAGTGGGATGTGATGCCGGTGAAGAGCACATTGAAATTAATTATCTGTTGGGCGAGTTATGCAAGTATTTAAACCTTTCCTCAATTGATTTGGAATTTATGTAAAATAGTAATAACATATTACTTGAATCATGAAACCGCCATACATTTTTATGGCAATTCATTTCAAAGGTGTACAATGTAGTCACTTAAATCCTACTATTGTGTACTGCAGTATTTAAGCATTTAAGATTTAAGGAAATGGTTTGGCTACAATTAAACCTTGTTGTTAATATTTCGGAGATTTTTACAGTATTTACTTTAAATTAGTAGCAGTAGTACCTACTGATAAAAACTGAATAAAGCTTAATGGTTTTTTAAATAGGTTTTCTAAATGTATAAAGATTTTTCAGCACTTCGATTTAAAATATTTAACTTAATAATTTATACTCATTCGTGTAATTGTAACTTTAAACTCCGTTTAATTATGAGAACAAAAAAATTTTATAGAGTAGAATATAATTTGAACGTGTTACTTAGGCTAAGCGCGCATTAGAGACTTTTGTCAAGGCGACTGAGACAAAATTATCACCCTGGCTATTGCAAGAAGCTAGAGCAAGCGCATTACGCGACGAGACTCTTGGCCTATTGCCAAGATCTCACCATAGAGATGCATTGCTCTCGAGTGACCTAGTGATACAGTCACCGTGACAAAAGTCTCTAGTGCGTGCTTAGCCTTATGCTCAAGTTAAGAGACACTCATCTTGACATTTTACAAACTGTTCACTGTGAAGCAATTTTGTGTTAAGAATTTAACCTCTTCAAAAGTTTAATGTGGTTTATTACATACTTAGAACATAAAATACATTTCAAAATCCGAATGATATAAAATTAGAGTAGATTTAATTTATGAATGAATAGAATAGTTTTGTAAAAAATAATAATGGAATTACTTTATAAAATCATGAAGAACTTAATTAAAGTAATTTGCCACTACTTTTGTATCCGAACCTATTTAAAAGTAAAGAAAATTTGAATTAAAAGTATTTTTCGAACACTAAGTTAAGCTTTTAGATATTATTACTCTAATAACTCAAACCTCTTAGATCACTAGAAAAGTAGCTGATTTTATTGTAAAAATTTTATAGAAAGAAAAGGTGTTATCGTAAATAGATATTATCATTCCTTTTAATGGGGTATTGAGAATCGGTGTTTTTAAACTTATAATTATTAGATTATAATTTAATACAAGAAAGATAATAATCGGAGAAAAACTACGACCGACGGTTAACCGAGAGTCAAACCTCTAACAAGCAAAAAACTAGTTTTCATTCCTTAAAGGACAATTATAAGTTCAAATGCTGGTCAATCGCTAGTCTTACTGCGAATACAGCAGTCTGAAGTCTTCATAAATAAAACACAATTGAGTAAAAAAACTGCTGACAAAAATTAAAATACATAATCTAAAATTTTATTTAGAGGAAAAACTAATTTTATCCTAATTTAATTTTCACTGGCATTTTTGTATGTAACACAATCTAATAGTTGAAAACATTTTTCCAAATAACCTCTTATACCAAAGAAAGGGAATTTTTAAAGCCTCCAAATATATATTTAACTAAATTAGAATTAATCGAACCTATGACAGACTTTTATCACTTAAGCGTAATAATGAAGAAATGTTGAGTTTTTCTGTCACAGCAGTGGGATAAAGATCCAAGCCTTAACAGCCTGATATCAAAGTTGTAGGGAGAAAGATTTTTTCTCTCTGAACGAAATCGTTTATTATAACAGATAAGAACACAAAAACTTAAATGTTGAACGCTGACCAGAAAAAATCTCCAAGGAGATTTCCGTTTTTTCCTGACGATTTTTTTTTGCCATAAGAATATGAGTTTAAGTTTCGAAAAAATTTTTAGAAGCTTTATCTTTGACTTCCTTTTGATAATGAGCCCAACTACATTACATAAAAATATCATTTATCGCTTTTTTGTGATGATTTATGCACAAAAGACAAAGCTTTTAACAATGACCAAGCTGGAATAGTGAGATTCTAATTATTTAATTTATAATTTAACAGAAAAAGTGTAATCTAAACTTAATAATACAATCCTCGAAAGTTATTAAGTAGGATTTTTATAATTCATAACTTCAATTATTACTTCCCTTCATTACGCATCTGGATACTTTTTGTAACGATTTAAATGCCTTCTCATATTCTTTCAGTAATACTTAAACTGTGCTTCTGAGTACCCTTGGTGTGCTACACAATATACTTTTTTAAAATTAATCCCTAGAAACTTTATAAACTAAATTTTTAAACTTAAAGTCTCCGTGAAAAATATTTGTCCCAAGTTCTCGGCTATTTATATTTTATATTTTTATAACATCTGTGCTTTTGCAAGTTTAAGAACAGCTCAGGTAAGGCAAACACATCTTGGAATTTGACAAATCAGATAGTTTTGATCACAGAGTAGAGAGCTTAACAGAGATACCAAACCACCGTTTTCCTCTTTAGGTTATTAATTTAATTCCTAATAATTAAATATAATTAATTAATTATATTATAATTCAGTTCACTAGCAGCCAATCAGAGAACGCGAAATGTATTTGATTTGATTTTAACACTGATTATAGGCGATTTGGATTTGAGTGACAGCTTCAGTGAGCGAATGACAGAATTAGCAGGAATAGCGTGGTATTAAAGGAGGCGGGTCCGTCTGGCCTAAAATTTTTCAATGGGAAAAGCCTTGTTAAAAAAGTTGCCATTAGCGTCTATGGAGATGAACACTCTGTTAAGCTCTATACTCTGTGGTTTTGATCACCATTTCATAAGAAAATATTTTCTAATATTTGGATACAAACTTTTTAATTGCAGATACTTGTTTGAAATATTTCTTGACCCTATGATGTTATTACGTGTAAGGAAGAATTGAGTTAACAGAAAGCCTGTTGGGTTGTTAGGAGGAGTTTTGGTAAGCAAATGTGATAAAAAACGCTATAAGTTAGCTTAAGATTATTCTAATTTTTAAAAACAAACATTGAAAACAACAAACTACACAGATAAAGACTAACTTACAGCTCTACATTTGGGATGGCTGCAACGAAGGTCAAAGTCCGGCCATCCGTCCAAATCACTGTCCGGAGCACACATGTGGCCATCTCCGGCCCATCCGATGCGACACTGCGGAGAGAGAAGCAATTTTGTGTTAAGACTTTAACCTCTTCACAAGTTTAATGTAATTTTTCCATACTTAGAACATAAAGTACAATTCAAAATCTAAAAAGACAAATAACTTCATATAAAGCCACAAAAAGTATTGCAAATCATAAAAATTAATATTCTTAAAAACGGTTTGCTCTCTTATATGTTGCATCCTCGTGCTACGATAGGACATTAAAATAATGCTTATTTTAAATAAATTTTTATGGGAAAAAATATTTAATTAACTGTATTTAAAACTTATTTAACTTATCTTAACTTATTTTAAGTGCACCATTGCATCAAAAGCAAAGAACAGAGCAGAATAAAGTTGTCCATGGTCAAAATTAAAAAAAAAAGATTGCGAAGCTTCAAAGGTCTGCTTAAATACACTCTCCAAACATAGAGCTTTCACTCTTCAGATGATAACTTCCAGAAACAAAACAACTATGAGATAATATAGTTTCTGTTTGAAGAAAAAAATAGTTGAAGGAGAAGTCATTTTCCACCCGTCTAATGTCATATAGTAGCTGTCATAACTTTAAGTACCAAATTTTGATTCCGGACACCTTACTTAATTCTTTTAAACTCGACTGTGAAAACTGATTTTTTAACATTCTTTCGTACAATCAGAGGATTTATTATGAAATCCATCCCAAATTATAATGTTTATGACTAAGGAATTGTTCGAAGTTAGGCCAACATCCGGATTTCAATTAAAGAAAAAACATAAAAAGATTTAAATGTTTCTGGTGATAGCAAAAATACAGTGAATCTAAGGGCTCCTTTACCGTTCTCATGTACATCTGTTTGAGAAAATCAATAAAATTTGGTTTTATTAGTCCCTCTGATAGATATTAAATAGAAAATAACACTATATTAATTAAACCAATCATCAAAATATATCTAAATCAAAAGCATCAAACCTTTCAAAACCAAAAAAACTTCGTAAGTTACAGGCGTGAATAGGGATCTAAAAAATCTTTCGATTCGATTCCGGAATCGATTTTTGATGTTTAATTCTCTCGATTCTTTTATTCGATTCCTGAGTTTCGATTCTAACCTGGAATCGACTCCTTAGGGCCAGTATCGAAACATTGATTTGAACTTCTCTATTTTAATCACAAATCAAAGATAATTAGTAATTAATACAAATTTAATTAATAATCAGCAAACGTTTTATTTATTATCAAAATAATAATTAATTAGTGAAAAAAATTGTTAATAAGTATCTGTATTAATTAGAAAATTAAGTACAATTCCCAAAGATTCGATTCCCGCTGCAAAATATTAATCATCAAAATACTTATTAATTAGTGAACAAAATTGTTGATATAATATATCAGTAATAATTAGAAAATTACGTTCGATTCCAAAGATTTGATTCCTGCTGGAATCGATTCATCCAAAGGTTCGATTCTTTGGTATCGATTCCAAGGCATTTGATTCCAATTCGATTCCGGAATCGATTCCTTCAGAAATATTTAGAACCCTACGCGTGAATGGATGTCTTACATACTTATTGGGCAGGGGCAGATCCAAGTTTGACTTCTGGAGGACAACAGTATTTTTAAAGCATTTTTCAGAGAAAAACTGCGATGTTTTTGAAAATATAGGATACTATACTTTTTGGACATAAAGCTAAATTTAAACATTTCAAAGCTTTAAAATTACGATTTCTTTCTAAACTAGGGAGCTACCGCCCCCTGCTCGCTATCGCTCGCCAACCCCCGTTAACTGCTGACGCAGGGCCTTTCGGATCGCTTCGCAATCCCCACAAAACCCTGCTCACTAAAATTATTTATTTATAAAACATTCGTTATAACAATTAGTAGAAAACACGTCAACCAACTTTCCAGAAGCACACTCTCTTAAAAATTAGAATATTTATTGGTTAAATTATCAATAATTTAATCAACACGTTTTCCTTGAAAATATCCATCAAGTCTGCTCGTGCTATTGTTATTCAATATTTACAAAAACGTTCAGCAATGAATCTGTTAAATTTAATATAGTACCTAGTAACTCGTCAAAATATCTAGTGTTTTATCATTCAAGTTTTAGTTTTAAAGCAGACTTTTTAAACAATACAATTTAAGCTATTATAAGTAATAAGAGACAAAATCTATATTGCACTCAATGTTTACAAACAATTAATTTTGGTGTGTTAAATTCTATACTTGAATAGTAGATCTGTGAGTTTCTGGAAAACTCTTATCAGTCTTATAAAAATATTTTATTTAGAAAGTACATATTTTGAAGCGCATTTTTAAAGCGCGAAAGGAATTATTTTCATCATTAATGAATAGCGTCGGTTGGTCATTGTGATTGGAGGTATAATAAATTGTACGACAGTTTCTTGCTGTTAACTGCAACCTTATCCGTAATCCAGAAAAATGAAAATATCTTAGAATTGAGAATTTTTTTAGAAATTCTAAAGGCACTTTGCACGTCCTCAAAAGAATCCGAACAGTTTGATACCAAAAACATGTTATACGGATCAGTAATTAAAAAGCCTTTCTCTGGAAACCATTTACAAAAACTTTTTTTTAGAATAGAGAGATTATCTTCAAATGTCATTTTATCCATTGAACGTTTACCCTTCTTTTCTGGAAAAGTCCCGATACCTCCTGGATCCGCCTTTGTATTCGGCTGCTGGATGAACTCATGAAGAATGTCTGGCACCCACATCATTAACTTGAACTTATTTTTAGTTGACTACTTTATTTGAAAGGAATAATATTACAGACACATAAACCTTTTTTAGTTGTGAAGAAGGCACATAAAAGTCGGATGCTGACTATGAAAAGTGCTTTGGTTACTCACTCTACATTGGTAACCGAGATAGCCTCTCCTCAGCTCGCACTCTGCATTCGGGTCACAGATGGTGCCGTCCGGACAAGACCCCGGATGTTGATGGCATCCCACGCTCTGGTTGCCCACGTACCCTTCGCGGCACTCTCCACACACGTACGAACCCTTCAGAAATAATACAGAAGCTATAATAACTAATAAATAGTTAAATCAAATCAAATCAAAATTTATTTTTACTAATATATATACATAGTTAAGGTCAAAACAAAAAATATATAAGGGAAAATGACAAAAATACACGAATGAGACACCAAGGAGTCAAATTGACTCTTACAGGTGACCGAAAATTATACATCAATGGGTTTTCAAGAAAAAGAAAAGATAGAAAGAAAGGAAGAAAAATGGTTTAGATGAATAATTAATAAAATACGGGTAATCTCAAGGCATAAATCTAATTGTGATTATAAATGATGGTGAGGTGCTGTAGGGTGAGCTTCAGATTATCTTATTTAGTTAGCATATGTTTTAAAAATATTGTTCAATGTCAACTATTGAGTATAAAAATAATTTTAAAAGCTTTTTAAATTTTAGAGGAGATTTTTCTGATTTAATGTGATTAGGCAAGCTATTGAATAGTTTTGGGGATAAATAGGTGAAGTGTTTTCTAAAGATTTCTTTTCTAGCTTTGGGAATTAAATAAGGGCTATTAGAACGTAAGCTATAGTTTAAGTTTCTGATTTCGGCAGTGTTATGAGAGAAAAAATCTAATATAATAAAACAAAGTGTGGGTATATATGTTTGTCTTTTATACAAATCCACAGTTTTCTTCCGATCTGCACCAAACTTGGTATACCTACGTAAAAATCGGAAAAAAACATAGGCTATGTTTCGAAAACTTTTAATGACCCCTTGACCCTCTTTTGACCCTTTTTATGGTCATTTTGCTGAAATAGCTTTATTTCTCCTCAAGAAGAGATCTGCTTACTCCATTGTTACAAAGAAAACGTATTGCTAAACAACAAGTTTTTAATAGAAACACTAGGTACAAGTCTATTTAAAAATTATGTTAATATTTTAAAAATCTATTTCAATGAAATTTAAAAGTTAAATATAGTTAACCATATTTTTATTTGAGATTTTATCTAATTTTTATATTTTAAAAGCTTTATGGAATGCCATTGTTGTTAAAATAGTCTCCATGGAAACGAGGATGTAAAATTAAAAGGTGATAATATTTTAGCTTTTAAGCAAGTTGGTTAACAAACAAAAAGCTATTAAAACTCCCTTTCAACTAGAAAAGATTGATTTTTTTTCTTAATTTGCAAAATGGAATAAGCTTTAATTATTGAATAATTTCACCGAAAATGTTAATTCCTGAAGATATGATTAATCAAGGGATCTAAGTAATTTTAAATACTTTTTAGATTAATTTTTCCCATGTAAATGTGTAAATCTTTCAAAAATTATATTGCTTGAGAACTGAAGGAATTATAGTCCATCTGGGAACACTGGGATAAGAAAAATTACTAAAAACACCGGGATAGGAAAAGTTACCGGGAACACTGGAGTATGAAAAAGACGCCTAGGATACCGGGATGATTCGTAAATGCTGATTATCTAAAATTAGTAATGTATTTGGGAAAACTTAAAAATGAGGCGTTTGCTATCATATCAAAACCAGCTTATTCCATTTTTGGAAATTTTACAGGAGAGACAAAAAACTTCTCACGTCCACAGTTCTAAAGCTAAATATGTTTTTAAAATGTTTAACTGTAGGTAGAATTCGATTAGTTTTTCATTTTCCTTTCAGTTGCATTACCTTGGGCGTAATTACGCTAATTAGGTTAGAATGAGCTGACTTTGATGCAAAAACACGATTTTTCATACTTTTTTCAGTTTTTTTTTGTTCAATTAAGTGGTGAAGTAGTTTTTTCCAGTTTATTGGGTTGGAATGAGCTGGGTTTGAGCTATATCCCTTCGCCAGGTTATGAAGGATCCTCTAAACTTTCAAAATATGCAAAAAAGTGGATTTCAGAAAAATATGAAATGAGCTGGTTTTGATAGCAAACTCCTCAAATAATAAATTTATACTCTTCACCCGTGCAAGGCCGGGCATATCAGCTAGTATACTATAGTTTTGAAGAAAAACAGGTATCTGATGGGAAAAATATTAAGATGTTGATAGGAAATTAAATTAGACGTGTGATTACTGCTTAGAAATTTAACAATTTTATTTTGGATTTTTATTACAGGATTTAAGTTACTTATGTAGTCTCCGCCCCATATTATAAGGCCATAGCTAATTAATGAATTTATCCAGGAGTCATATAATTGTAATAAAAACCTATTGCTAATGATACTTTTTAGGTGATAGAATTTATATAGGATAAAACGTAGTCTTTTTGTTAGGTAATGAACTTGAGACTTCCATTTTAGGTTGTAATCAAGATTTATGCCAAGATATTTTATGGTAAGAGTTTGTTGAAGGGGAGGACAATTACAATTAGAAACATCACAGTTGTTAGAGTGCAGGTAATGGTAAAGAGAAAGAGGAATTGAAGGGCCATGAATACAGAAATTTATATACATGGTTTTCTTTATATTAATTGATAATTTGTTAGCATCAAACCACTTTGAACATGAATACACTAAAACGGTATCATCGGCATAAGTAATAATTTTTCCCTTTAGTTTTAGATTACAAAAATCATTAATATAGATAATAAACAATAAGGGTCCAAGAATGGATCCCTGGGGCACTCCAGACTTTATATTAAAAATTTACTATTAAAATTATTTAGGCTAACAAATTGCTTGCGATTATTTAAGTATGAATTTAACCAATCAAGGGCTATGCCACGGATTCCAATTGAGTAAAGTTTATCAAGCAATATGCCATGATTTACGCTATCAAAAGCCTTGGATATATCTAAGAAAACAGCTGCGGTTTTTTTACTTAAATCTATACTACTGTAGGTAAATTTAGTAAATTCAAGTATTGCATCAGTAGCAAGGGCGGATTAAAGGGGGGGCGAGGGGGGCGACCGCCCCCCCCCGAGAAAAGAGGTAAAGGTGGATAAAAATGTGTCAAAATACTGTTTTTAGGGTTCAAATTTCCAAAATTTTTCTGGGGGTGAACCCCCAGCCCCCTCTTCGATTTCTTTGTTAACCACAAACTTTTTAAACTAATAGGGTAATGTAAACAACTGGTTTTACCAAACAATTTTCTACAACACGGACATATTAACCATACATCAATGCATGAAGTTAAAGAGGCTTGAGGGAACTTTTAAGTGACCTGGTCTTCTCCCGTAATGGACAGTAGCGCAATAAGAATGGTTGCGGTGCTCAAGTTGTTAGTTGGCTTGTGGCTTGTCTTACCTCTTTCTTGAAGTTGTGGAAATTTATCTAGTTTTAAAGCTTATCAGACCAAAAGCTTAAAAATAGGCAAATATAAAACCTGACTTTTTGGTAGTGGAAGATTCCACCACATAGCGACAATCTCAACGTTTACGTGAGAGAAAACGTTTTCACTGAAGATGCCTGACAGTTTCAGGCGAAACGTCTGAGCTTCTACCTGCAGGACCTCGGCAATATCGCCCGAAAAATCCTAATTTGAGTTTTGCCTGCCGAGAAACCCTTTCTGTTTTGATTTTTTTGTTTGCAACGTATTTTTCATGGGAGTATATAAGGGGGGACGAGGGGTACCTGTCCCCTTCAGACTAGATATACCAAAGCAAGTTAAAACCCAGTTTTTTAGGGTCGATTTTCCAAAAATTTTAAGGGGGGAGGACCCCCAGGTTCCAATTTTTACTTAATCCTTAATTTACAGTTTTTATATAAAATAAATTCATCAAAAAATAAAGTCCTACCTAATAATGTATGTCCAAAATTTGGGCTGCGTGAACCAAAAAACAGTTCAAAACCCCGTTTTAAGGGTCAAATTTCCGAAAATTTTCTGGGGGAGATCCCCCAGACCCCCCTTCATACTTTTTATCTCACAGGGAGGCCTTTAAATTGAATATTCCATCTATCCGCCCCCTCCGAGAAAATTGCATTAATCCGCCACTGATCAGTAGTGCTAAGACCTGGCAAAAAGCCAAATTGATTTTTAGATATTATTTTAAAAGTTTTTAAGTATTCATAGAGTCTGGAGTGAACAACCTTTTCCAAAACTTTGGAAAAAATTGGTAACAAAGAAATTGGGCGATAATTTACAAAATCATCCGCATTGCCGGACTTATAAATAGGAACTACAAGAGCTGTTTTCAAAGAAGAAGGAAGAACACCTTTAGAAAGTGATAGGTTTACAATTTTAGTCATAGTAGAAACATGATCAATAGCCAATAATTTCAGAATTTTGGAGGTTATACCATCAAAACCAGGTGTCGAATCTCTCTAATCTCTTTCTAATCCCTAAGTCGTTAGATTCAATGAGAAAAAAAGAATTCAATTGGCTAGTCAAATATATTTTATGATCATGGATGTGAGGGAAGACATAAAACTATGAAATAATGTTAATGGGGAACTGTTGTATTCAGTGTTAAACATATTTTTTTTACAGAATTAAAATGTTATGGTATCCAGTTACCGTCATTTATCATTTTACCTCACATTACTTGTTTTAATTTCGTTACTAACTTCATATTTCGGTTCTAAAACTCTTCTAAATGTTTTACATAAAAATGTTCAAAGATACAATTAGGGTTACTTGGGGTAAGTGGGTCACCCCCCCCCCTAAAACTATAATATGTACAGGAAATTTTACTCTTACTCGCATTGATTATGTTACAGCTTGTCACACCGATGAGTTTTGCATATATTTGAGATTTGTTTAATTTATTTTTAAGATTATAGAACTAATTTAAAATAGATTCCCAGAATGGATTTTTTGGAGAGTTCAAGACGTATTTTTCAAAGAAGTATTTCCAGGTAAGTTTTCATTACATTTCAATGTTTATTGAACTGTTTTGTAGAGTTTGACCTAAATAACATACGGTAATTTGAAATTTTTAAAAAATTTTAATTTTGAAGTGTTTAACAGGGGGGTCCCACTTACCCCATAGTTTTAGCATGGTTGGGGTAAGTGGGACCCCTGAGTGTGGGGTAAGTGGGACCCTTTATTATGATATAAGTGGTTCTAAAGGGTCCCATATGATATAAAAACTACTACTTAAGACATAGGCGGATTTTAGGGGGGTTATAGGGACAATTTCCCCCCAATATTTTCAGAAAATTTCGATTTATAGTAGCAAGTAGCAAGACCTTTTACTCACCACTTCAAAATTCATTAAAATTTATAAATAGTTTGATCGACATTTTATATCAAATTTGCATTTTAATTTAAGTGATGGTGAGTAAAGTGAAATATCTCATCAATAGTGTTCATTCTCATTTTGTGTGTATGATTTCTTTTTTATCTTACAATATGTATTAAAGAGTCAAAATAAATCTTAATCAACCTTATTATGTTTTTTCAACACTATTTTATATGCTAAAGTAAAACGTATCCCTTTGGCCTTTCAAAACATTCTTTAAAAAACTTATTTTGCTTTTCATTCTATTCTTACCTTGTCATATTGATTTTGATGTGAGTAGATTTCTCACTCATGGAAACAGTTACAATAAAATATTTGATATTGAAATTTACTGTACTTTATCAAGTAAGACCCACTTACTTCCTTTTAAGTTTTGCTTGCTTTAAATATAAATAAAGAGGGGTGATCCACTTACCCAAGACCATCTATATACGTATATAGAGGTACCTATACCGTAGTATAGAGGGTCTTGACTAACCACATCTCTTGGGGTAAGTGGGTCACCCATCTCATTTTTCATTTTTGATAAAAAGACCAGTTTAGAAAAATGTAAAGATTTATTTTAGAAACTACTGATAATTTTTGTTTTCGATAGACTCTTTAACGAAATTAGTCAACAAGTATAAAATAAACCCATTCAAATTTTTTTCTATAAAGCTCCTAAAATGTACTAGGCCAAAAAAGGGTCCCACTCACCCCAAGTGACCCTAATTTATATTTAGTTTTATCATAAAAAATCCGATTTTTCTTATTACTTGTTCAACAGATTTTATAACTTTACAGAATTAAAAAGATAAGTTTTCACAAACAAGTTAGGGTCACTTGGGGTAAGTGGGACCCCTTTTTGGCCTAGTACATTTTTGGAGCCTTATAGAAAAAATTTGAAAGGGTTTATTTTGTACTTGTTGACTAATTTCGTTAAAGAGTCTATCGATAAACAAAAATTAATCAGTAGTTTCTAAAATGAAGTTTTACATTTTTCTTAACTGGTCTTTTTATCAAAAATGAGATGGGTGACCCATAGGGTGTCTCAAAAAAGCTTTTTTTCGAAAAACCCCGGTCCCCAGGGCTTTTCCCATTCCTTTTGGTCCCAAAAGATTGTGTGCGAAGTTTCAGGCCCCTAAGTTAACTCTAGGGTTTGCCTGTAGAGCCCCAAAGTTTGAAAAAAGTGGAAAAAATGACCAATTTTCAGAATTTTTAAAAATTATATTTTAAGATTGATACTGCGATAAAACCGGTTCAAATGTGTCATTTAGGACTTAATTTGGTGGAATATATTTATTTATGTGTATTAACTGTACCCTATAGCCTCTATAATTTAAGATTAAAACGTACTACTTAGGGACGTTGCACTCGCCAAAGCTTATAATGCACTACCGATGGACGAAATCAATTCAATCCGAATTTCTTGAAAGGAACTCCCTCAAATGATGCAATTTGGGGCTAAAATGATATTATAAATTATAAAAACCAGTGAAATAACAGTTTTTGGCCCTTCCACTGAGCTTTTAATGAAAAAAGTGTTTTTCTTCAAAATTTCTCGTTTCCAGCTGATAAAACCCAAAATATATACTAAAAAAGGGGTTGTTGTACTTTTTAGGTACCAAACTTTGAAATCTTTATAGGGGTTTCATTTTTAATAAGTAGAATTAAATTTTATAGCGCACAGATCGGAAATGACATGAATATTTCCTATACCAGACGTGAAAATCTATTTTCTTTTTTAAGTTTGAAAAGTTACTTCCTTTTAACGTATTAGGGGAAAGTTTTAATTAAAAACTTCATTCTTTAACATTTCAACCAAGATTCACAAGTATTAAACTACATTTTCCTAACTATGAAAAAAGAAAATCGATTTTCACGTCAGGTATAGAAAATATTCATGTCATTTCCGATCTGTGTTGTTTAAAATTTAATTATACTTGAAAAAATGAAACCCCTATAAAGGTTCCAATGTTTGGTATCTAAAAAAGTTCAGCAAACCCCTTTTTTAGTATAAGTTTTGGGTTTCATCAGCTGGAAACGAGAAATTTTGAAGAAAAGCACTTTTTACATTAAAAGCTCAGTGGAAGGGCTCAAAACTGTTATTTCACTGGTTTTTATAATTTATAATATCATTTTAGCCCCAAATGGCATCATTTGAGGGAGTTCGTTCGAAGAAATTCGGATTTAATTAATTTCGTCCACCGGTAGTGCATTATAAGCTTTGGCGTGTGCAACGTCCCGAAGTAGTACGTTTTAATCTTAAATTAGAGGGGCTATAGGATACAGTTAATACACATAAATAAATATATTCCATCTAAATAAGTCCTATAGACGCATTTGAACTAGTTTTATTAGCATTATCAATCTTAAACATAATTTTAAAAAATTCCGAAAATTTGTCATTTTTTCCACTTTTTTCAAACTTTGGGGCTCTACAGGCAAACCCTAGAGTTAACTTAGGGGGCTAAAACTTCACACACTATCTTTTGGGACCAAAAGGAATGGGAAAAGCCCTGTTGAGCGAGGTTTTTCGAAAAAAGGCTTTTTTTGAGACACCCTAGTGACCCACTTACCCCAAGAGATGGGGTAAGTGGGTCACCCCCTCTTTATTTATATTTAAAGCAAGCAAAACTTAAAAGGAAGTAAGTGGGTCTTACTTGATAAAGTACAGTAAATTTCAATATAAAATATTTTATTGTAACTGTATCCTTGAGTGAGAAATCTACTCACATCAAAATCAATATGAAAAGGTAAGAATAGAATGAAAAGCAAAATAAGTTTTTTAAAGAATGTTTTGAAAGGCCAAAGGGATACGTTTTACTTTAGCATATAAAATAGTGTTGAAAAAACATAATAAGGTTGATTAAGATTTATTTTGACTCTTTAATACATATTGTAAGATAAAAAAGAAATCATACACACAAAATGAGAATGAACACTATTGATGAGATATTTCACTTTACTCACCATCACTTAAATTAAAATGCAAATTTGATATAAAATGTCGATCAAACTATTTATAAATTTTAATGAATTTTGAAGTGGTGAGTAAAAGGTCTTGCTACTTGCTACTATAAATCGAAATTTTCTGAAAATATTGGGGGGAAATTGTCCCTATAACCCCCCTAAAATCCGCCTATGTCTTAAGTAGTAGTTTTTATATCATATGGGACCCTTTAGAACCACTTATATCATAATAAAGGGTCCCACTTACCCCACACTCAGGGGTCCCACTTACCCCAACCATGCTAAAACTATGGGGTAAGTGGGACCCCCCTGTTAAACACTTCAAAATTAAAATTTTTTAAAAATTTCAAATTACCGTATGTTATTTAGGTCAAACTCTACAAAACAGTTCAATAAACATTGAAATGTAATGAAAACTTACCTGGAAATACTTCTTTGAAAAATACGTCTTGAACTCTCCAAAAAATCCATTCTGGGAATCTATTTTAAATTAGTTCTATAATCTTAAAAATAAATTAAACAAATCTCAAATATATGCAAAACTCATCGGTGTGACAAGCTGTAACATAATCAATGCGAGTAAGAGTAAAATTTCCTGTACATATTATAGTTTTAGGGGGGGGGGTGACCCACTTACCCCAGTGACCCACTTACCCCAAGTAACCCTACTTGTATTAACTTCTTATGAAATGTATTGGGTTGTCCCATAAGTTCTGTTACTTTTTACGAAGTTTCGTGTTTGAAAATTTTTTATGAAAAACTGGTAATAGGTGGAGATTTCAAACAAAGGGGATTTTGATCTATGTACATTTATGAACGTAATGTGTGATTTTGGTAGTTCTCATGATATTATTTCTTTTCAAAATGGCGGTTTGAAAAAAAGACCGCAAACGACGAATTTTGCGTAATTTTTTTCTTTTGTTTAAAAAACTAGGAAGAACCCATAATTCATGGCTAAAAATTTTTTTGCTGTATGTTTGAAATGTTTAGATTAAGATGTCATAGTTTCAAGATAATTCGATAAGTTTAACTTAGGAAATTTCGGTCTCAAACATAACATCAATTTCAAAAAAATTTCCTCAGTAATGTTAGTCATTTCAAAGAAATTCTCACAAAAAATCATCAAAAACAACAAAAAAGCTTACAGATAGACCCCAGTATTTAAAATATGCAGTATATTAAATTATCTCTGTAATTAAGTTTACAAAGTAGTACGCACAATTCAAGCGCGCAACATTTTAGCTTATCCGAATTACACTCGCTGAACTTATACGCTCTATGCGAACAAAGCAATTATTTGCTTCATACGAAAAAGGTACAATAAAAACAACTCGTTGGAATTTAGAAATATATCTATTCACCTATAATAAGAAAAGGTTCTTTCAATGTTTAAACTGTGTAAAAAAGCATTATGGTTCAAAAAACATCTGCCTTTTATTTGCTTCATACCAGCTGCTTAGAAAAACAATGGGCGTGCTTTAAAAAACACGTGAAATTAGCAATATATGAAGTTTTAAAGCCGAAATTTCCTACCTTAAACTTGTTGAATCATCTTGAAATTATGACACCTTAATCGAAACATTTCAAATATACTGTAAAACTTTTTTTAGCCATGAATTATGCGTTATTCCTAGTTTTTTAAACAAAAGACAAAAATTACGTGAAAATCGTCGTTTTTTGTCTTTTTTTCAAACCGCCATTTTGAAAAGAAATAATATCATGAGGACTACCAAATTCACACGTTATGTTCATAAATATACATAGATCAAAATCCTCTTTGATTGAAATCTCCACCTATTACCAGTTTTTCATAAAAAATTTTCAAACACGAAATTTCGTAAAAAGTAACAGAACTTATGGGACAACCCAATACTATGCTCTTTCAAAAGTTTTTAGAAGTTAGTATTATTATTCTATTTTTTGTTATGTAAAGAAAATTTTCGAAGAAGACTATCTTTATTCGTAATTTTAATGAATTCTGTATATTGCCATTTTACTACTACAAATTTTTTTCATTGCACAAATTCTAGAAACCTGTTACTTTATTGGGATGTAAAAATCAACAAAATATTCCCTTAATTTTGTAGCACAAAAATTAAAGAAAATACTGCTTCTTCCCTCCACGTTTTATTAAAAAAATATTTTACAATAAGATTAATAGAGCTAGTAAAGGTTTCTTCGAAAGAGCAACTCGAAATTCAATTTCCTACCAGTACTTTAGAACGATTAGATTCAGCTATCTTTAATATTTGATACAGCTTTCTTAGACATGAGGCTTTTAGTGATTTACGAAACCATTTAGTCTGTACATAGAGAATAACTTTAAGATATTTGAGGAAAACTAACTTTTCTTAAAAGTAATTACCTACTCTTTCTATTTTTATTTAAGTGGTTTGTGAAATTTTAGGTTGGATAAAAGTTAATACTGGCTTTTAAAAGGGTAAAGTTCAGTGATTGTCTAGAGAAATTGAATTAATAAGGATTTATAAATGTAGACTTTTAGACTATTGACGTTAAGTTTTGTACATGTTTGAGATTATTTTTACTTCAAATGATTTCAAGATTTTTATATGTAGATAAATAATTAAATATATAATAGGAAATGGATTTATTTTTAGGGATAGTTCTATATCTGCTTTTGCTTAACTTTTATATTTTTACGATTTTTCTCTTAAAATTGTTTTTAAAGTTTCACGTTATGTTAATTAAAAGATTCTTTTGGCCGAGTCTTAGCAAAAAAACATGCTAAATTTACTGAGATTACTATTCATGAAAGAAAAACATTAAAAAAATAATAGCCTTAAGGTCTAATATTTTCTTACATTATTGCTTTCTTCATATTTCAGTAAAACGTATTGGGAAAAGTATAAAAATTAAAATCGAAAAGGCCAAACTCATACTTTCAATACTTTGAATTAAGTAACTAAAAGATTATCAATTACGTTTTTTTAATTGAAAAAGTAAATATATGGTTTGATGTAGAATATGAACGGCCTTCTTTATTTTTCATAATTACGAAATAAAAAAAATTGAATTTTCTTACCATGGTGTTGATGCATTTGGAGTTAGCTACACAACGTCCATTTTGAGTCCTACATTCATCTACATCATGGCAATTCTAAAAACATTTTAGCTAAATAAGAAACTTTATAAAGAATAAATCACAGAATTTTTAAATATAAACGTCTAACATTTTAAATAGTTTACTTTTCTTCAAACTTCTTCTTTTAATATGTTGATGTTGTATTGTTTTTAGATGCTTTTTTATACAGCTACACTGATGAAGAAAAGTAAAAGCCTAGCAACAAGACTTGTTTAAAAATAATGTCAATAGAAAATGTCCTGAAACTTGTTCCAATGAATTAAAAGAAGGTACTTTTTTAAAGCAACATTTTTTTAGTAAACTAGGGGGCTCTGCCCCCTGCTCGCTATCGCTCACCAACCCCCGGAACTGCTTCGCAGTTCTTTGAAGATCGCTTCGCGATCTTAGCGAGCAGAGCTCGCTTGTTTCATCTGAACTATCCAATACAACCTGGAACTTGTCTGCTATAGTCTGTTTATTTAAAATAGGTGCCTGAAACAGGATCAAAAATGCTCAATAACGCTCATCAGACAACTTCAGTGACCGATTTTTTTACAGCATTTTAACTACTTCTGCTTAGGCTGCCTTGTCATTGAATAAGAAAATTTGTTCGACAATAATTCGAATAATATCTGCTTCTAATACATATCGTCTCAGGCGCTAATTCTAAATGAAAAGAGTATAGTTAATGATCATTTAATATCAAAACTTTTTATCTCTCAAACTTATCAATAATTCAATTCGAATCATTACCACGAAAATATCAAAATAAAACTCTTACTGAAATACTCCTTTTTAAATTTTCAATAATTTAATGGATAGGGGGCTACCGCCCCCTTCTCGCTTACGCTCACCAACCACCGTAACTGCTATGCAGCTTGCGAAGCGATCTGTAATATCTGCAATCGGTCTATAGCAGAGTAAAACCAATTTACACCGAAAATCCTCTACCTTTCATCGGCACAAATAGCACTCAAAAAAGCTAAATTATTTATTTCTCTAGTAGTTCAAAAAATATCGAAGGATCCTTAAAAGATTATTAACCATGTCTATACTATATCGCTAGCAAACTTAGAGCAAAAATGTGCACCTCAAAACTTTTAAATTTAATATCCGTGCTCGCGAGAATCTAGTGAACAGTCAAATATAAAATTTAAAACATTCAATAAACATCAAACACATCTGATAAAGACCTAGTAGGACTATAGAAAAAATGAAACTTAGATGCTTAATAATTCCAAAACTAATTCGAATTTTTTAAAGAATTGAACGCCAATATTTTTTAAAAAAATAAGAGTATAAGTGTTTAAAAAATCATATAGATACCGTGATTAGTTTTGAATTTAGATCGATAAAACCAAAAAAGTGTCCAAAATTTCGAAAATTTAAAAATTAATTACTTTAAACCAAATTCGAAATTCGAAAAAAGGGCGACGTAGTGCACATCTTCATACTTCAGAGTATTAGGCTGCAAAAAATCATAGTTCTGCTGCTAATAGATTTCGCTGAACTGGATTACGCGGTGAAAAAACAAAAACTTCAACTTTGACCTTAAAAATACCCCAGAACTAATTATCACACCAGTTAGCTTTTTGTTCGAGAATGTTCCCCAAATATTTCTCTACAAATCTTTCAAATTTCATAAATTTCTATCAAGTAGTTTTTGCGTTATGAGAGTTCAAAGAGTTGAAAAATTAAATTTTCTGAAACAGCGGCGGCAGCGGCGGCAGCGGTGACAGTAACTTTTTTTTAATATAGAGAGACAATACTTTTGTTTCTACACTCTGAAATTCTGACAAGTTGTGCTTAAAAAATATTAAATTTTTAGTTCTATCAAATAACGGATTATCTCTATGTGTAAATAGAAATTGGACTGCTCAAAACTTAAGTACAAAAACGGTTATAAAATAAAATAATAAGAAAATTCTAACAACCTGCTTCACAGTCAGAGCATACTCCAGTCCAATGCCTTCAACGGATGGCCCAGTGTAGCCAGCAGGACAAGGATCGCAGCGGTATCCAGGATTGGTGTTTCTGCAGGATACATCCCGGAAGCAAGGACTACCCAAATCACACTGAAAAGTTGGATACTTAATTCTTTACTTTACTTAAACCCTTTCAATCTTGAACCGCTCGAGATAGCCATTGAATCCAATGGAAAATTTGGATTGGTCAGGACTGAAGGGGTTAAATAGTGTGTAAGAAGGAACACAAGTACACTGTATACACAAATAGTAGTAACGTTCCTCCTTTTTATGAGTTTTTACAGCAGTTTAACACTTTACTTAAAAATTCTAGTTTTTCTTTCTGAAACGTTTCTGAATTCCACTGAATCCTGCCAGAAGAGTAGTTAGTGCGGTGCACCTGCAGAGACTCCAACTTTCAAAGATGGTTGTCAGTAGTCCTTATGAGTAAGGAAATTTTTTTTGGAAGTTGACCCAAAAAACAGGGTTGTTTTGTTTTAGACACCTATTCCGATTTTTTAGGGGTGGATCCCCTGCCATCCCCCTTGATGTCATATCTGAAACAGGTTATAATTTAACAAGATTTTTAAAAATACTGAATTAAGCTTCAGAGTGATCTAACAATAAAAATTTACAACTTAGGATATCAAGAAAAACAAATTAGTTGAAAACACTGACTAAAATCGATAAAAACGCGATGTGAGAGGTATCACTGGACTTATTGGACTTCTCTGGCCATGCTTAAATTTTTCCTACAGTGTAATTACAATGAGAAAAGAAGCCAGCTTCAACTACGCGCCGGGAAAACGGTACTTACGCGAAAAATCGCTATTTTTCGACTTTTCCGTCGAATGCGGTCCTAAACAACGGACGACGGCTTCTAACCACTATAAGGTTGTTTTTTCCACATCGCACTACCAACGCAAGAAGAAGCCGATTTCAACTTGGCGCCCGCCGTCCAAGAAAAAAGTCGGGAAGAACGGAATACCCCGCAAGCAACACGAAACCCTATCGCTCGCCACCGTTTTATGTAGACTGAAAATATCCTAAAAATAGAGCAAAATTGGGAAAAAACTTGCGCTTTAAAGTGCTTTTTATGATAGATTTCCGATTTTCCGTAGCTTTTTCGATGTTATCCGTAGTCCGTAGTTTAACGACGGCATCCGTAGAAACTACGGAGAATCCGTAGTAGTTGGAGTCTCTGCACCTGTCATGCCTACATCCAAACCTTTTTTACAAATATTTTTTGCTACCGTAATTGGGCCTAAAAACATCTTTTTGCATATAAATTTCAACATTTTCCCAAATTATCAACCTATCGAAATTTTGGACCTTAATCTTAAGTTATATTTTATATGGAATGTACATCATCGTGTCGTGTTTGGCTCAGTGGTAAAGCCTTTGCTTCGCAAGCGTTAGTTCCTCGGATCGAATCCCGGTAGCGATTTTTTTATTTTATGCGGATCTTTATTTTCTCCAGAATTTTAAACGTTTCATTATTTTAACAGTAAAGTTCCAGGTATTTCACAGATAGCTTACTGGTATTTCTGCGAAAGGTTTCAGTATTTTACAGAAACGTTACTTTAAAAAAAATGGGCAACTCAGCTGCCCAGTGTTTTTAAGAAATGTTTCAGAATTTTTTTACTGTGTAAAATTGACATCATGTTTGATGGATGAAAGTTTTGTAAGGTTTAATATATTCTGTTTCATTTTACACTACGTTCTACGTAGTTGATTTTTACAATTCATACATATCTCACCATGATTCCTTCCATTAAAATGTTTATTCTAAGTCTAATGAAAATATATTCTCTCCATAACAGTATAATAACTTCTAGATTAAGGGTTTTAAACATCGCTTTTCATTTTGTGCAAAATGCAAAACCAGTTACCCAGTTAACAAGTAATATTTTTTTAAATGTTATAAAATTGAGTAACTAGCTAATAAATTGAAACATGCATTATAGCATAATATAAAAGACATTATCATCATGAACAGATGATAGTAAGGTGATAAATCTCGTACTTCATCCAGGTCTTCGCAGTGTGTTCCGTTCCCTGAAAATCCTTCTGGGCAGGGTCCACATCTGAACCACGGGGGTACATCGATGTTGGTACATCGTACTCCCGCACTGCACGGGCTCTCAGCACACTTGTCGATGGGCTTGCATGTGATTCCATCGCCGCTGTAGCCTCGCGGGCAAGGACCGCATTGGAAGCCGGTTTCACTGTCATAACATCGAACCCCTGGACAGATATTACAATAAAACAAGATTACATCGATCTGGTTTACTAAATGAACTGTTCCTCTATGAAATTATATTAGATGATGCTAAACACTAATTGAAAGTTGACTGAAAATAATCAACTTTCTATTCGCTAGTTAAATGGCAGGCCCTTTCAATGTAGTTAAGAAAACAACTATTCCAAGTACGAAATTTCTTCTTTGCCTTTATATACCTTATATATTATTCCAGCTTTGGCAAGGTAAAAAATTTCTCTTTTCGAGATCAAGCAGGTCTTTTTGCTTTGTGTATAACATACACGTAATAGAAAAATGTTTTAAAACCTGTTGTTAATAAAAAAAGTGTTTGCGACGACCTGTATTTGCACAAAATTTAAAACAACTCAAACTACTAAAAAAACTAATATTAAACACTTATTCACTCATAATATTTTCTATCCAAATTTAAAAACACTTTCAGATTCTAAACATATTTTGCACCAATATTTTTAGAACACTATCACAAGTATATCACAAACATACTTAACGCAAATGAAAGGAGTATTTCACCAATTATTGCTGGTTAAGCGGACATTAAGTGTAAACTCACAACTCTCAAGCGTCACCTCCAACCGTGGACCGGTTTTGTCCTTGTTAGGACTCATCAGCACGGTATAGGAAGGTGAGTGGAGGACTAATCAATGGTCACCACTTTTTCAGTTATAGTCGGTTAGACTAGTACTTGTCCTCCGCTACCTTCCTATACCGTGCTGATGAGTCCTAACAAGGACGAAACCGGTCCACGGTTGGAGGTGACGCTTGAGAGTTGTGAGTTTACACTTATACTTAACGCATTTCAAAATATATGCACTTGCCCTACAAACAGTAAATAAACTCAAACTCGGTGAATATTTATACATAATATAGTATATAATCATAATTATGAGACTTAGAAGGGATTTATTTCTCATATCATTCATATAAACTTCATGTAAATTTTTCCGAATACCTCTTTGAAAGACCGATTTTATTCTTACCCAAATTTAAACTCACTACATTTTGCACAATAGTTATTCGCTAACTGAAGTAAACATTTCGTAAAGCCGCGGATGTGTCAAAAGAAATTTATTTTGGGATTCTAAAGACGCTTTTCAGAGTATTCTAAAAATAATACTGCGCTCTTCTTTACGTATTACTGGCATTCAAAGGAATTCTTCGGTAAGCCCTAACACGATTTGTAAAAATATTGTATAGAAATATAGCTGCATAATCAGACAGTGTCTGGTGAGAAGTAGTGGTTGCGATATAGTATTTTCTTTTCAACTGTTATAAAATAATACTTAAGGGGGTATTCACATCTTACGTCACATTAATTTCTTGGTATTTTACCCTTCTCCTTCTCCATGACAGAAGTTGTTCTTTTTCAAGTCTATTGATGTCGCAATTTTTTTATCGTTTTTGAACACTCCCACTTTTTTGGGACGGCGCAAAACCCTTTTGCAACGCTAAATTAAAACAATGATGAAAACTTCAAACAAAAAGCGTTTTGATTGTAGTTGTAAGGATATAGCATTGAGATTGGTATATGTTTGTGTAAGAAAAAGAGTGTTGCAAAAGTGTTGCTAAAATTACAGTCAGAAAAATGTGTGTTCTTACTGTATTTCCTATCTAAATTAAAGAACGCATTCAGATTCTATATATTTTCCAACACTTTTTTTAGAAAACAGTCTGGATTGCAACACTTTTTAAGCATACATTTAGAACCCTATCACAGCACAATAAAGTGTTAAAGTGCTCCGGTTAACTTCACAACTTAAGTGTGGTTAATTTGAGAACAAAAAAGTGTTCTTAAATGTGTTCATCTAGTGTTTTATTTGTTTGAGCCTTCGCAATGTAGAGAAATCTGTGATATCGGAAATATTCAGTTTAGTTTCATTTGAATTAAGTTCATAGGTATAGACAAAACTTAAGTATGAAACTAATCTCAAGCTTCAACCATTTCATTTTCATTAGAAATATCATCCTCACCTGGGTAGCAAGGTCTGTCCAAACAAGTGGTCTCAGGCTTGCACGTAATGCCGTCTCCAACAAACCCTCGAGGACAGGGTCCGCACCGGTAACCACTGGGGGTGTCAGTGCAAGTGACCCCTTGGAAGCAGGGTCTATCTCGACATGTTCGACTTCCTGTAAAAAGTTATAAACTTTACTTTAGGGTTCATATTCATTACTGTACACTTACTGAAACACGGGTTTTCTTTGTGGGTGATATTTCCCCCACTTACAATATTTTAGATATTTGACCAAAAATATCCCCCACTTTTGGGAAACTCAAAGGTTTTTATCTTATGTTAAAGGAACTCAAATTCCCTTTAGGAGTCATAACCCAGCAAACTTTTATAACTGACAACTTCACAACCACGTTTAAATTTAATTAAAAGTCTTGTTTATTATTTTGGAATATTAAATACCTTTTACACATTGAAAGATACATTAATGAATAAAATTTAGCAATTACCACGGCATATGTCACAATTCTGTAGAGTTTCTCTTAGATTTCTTGTTTCTCTCACCTAAAACAAAATACTAATCAGTAGGTAAATCGAAATATTATATATATTTTTACAAAAAATAGTTGCAAAATAAAAATGTGATTTGATTAAGACCTATTAATAAGTAAAACTAGCTATTTAGTGTTAAAATAAAAAGGTTAAGTAAAATTGACAAATAATTAAAATGTCTATTTCTTATTATTTTATATGCTTTTACACATTAGAAAAGTTTATGATATCACGAAATTAATGTAAAATAGCTATGGAAAAAATGTTTCACCAATAAAAAAATAATTATCAAATTGTACATATTTTAAAAGAATTTGGTTGTAGTGGTACTATTGCTCATAGATTGTTTGTAAAAATTTGGCACAAACCAAGCATAAAAAAGTTTTTTATTGGGCAGCTAAATGAAAACTCATATAAGTTTAGCACGTCTTCGAAGTATTTTTTTATAGTTAATAAGGTTCCCAAAATGAACTATGTAAAATAAATTTACTATTTCTCGTTGTAACTGGTTGTGATATATAGAGAAAAATAAATGAAATATTCTTGAGTAAATGAATATGTTTATCAAAGCAGAGAAACGTCTAATCTTAGTGGACTATTGTTAGAAACAGGAAAGCTCTTTTCCCAGCGATAGTTCCATAAAGAAAGGGATTGAATCTCATCTAGCAAGAATAACAATACGGGCACTTAGGTCTTCTCTTTCAACCAACAATAAATGAAAGTTTATCCTACCTCTATACTTTTCAAAGATCTGTCGGAAAAAATCTTAACTGATTACTGAAGCTTGTTTTTTATACCTGGATTTGTTTTTGATAGTATTATTTCATTTAAATCTATAAAAGGAACAGTTATTTTTAAAAATATCATGTTATATTTAGAACACGAGATTTTCTTGAAGAACAAAATGTTTTTAAGTAAAAATATCATACCATAACACTATTAATGTAGTTTAGTAATACGTTAATTTTTAGTAGCGTCCAGACACACAGAAAGGTTTTCAACGTTCTCTTTTCTCGATTCTTTGTTACAGCACTACGTTACATGTACTGCTCTGTATCGGGAAACATCGCTTTTATTCTACACATAACTCCCAATCTCAATTATTTCAAAACCAAATGACATTTCTTCGGTGATCCCTGATTCCTTTCCCTCGTTCTCCCTCCAACACTTCGTTATCTTTCCCAAGGGGTGCTGAGTTTCAGTTCAAAACCGACAACCAAAGAACATTTAAACGAGAAAAAACAACCCCCTAAACCGAAACGAATGGATGCAACCTTCCAAAATCAAACCACCCATCAACTCACATCCCTTAACAATCGCTCCCTCAACACACTTTACAGCAAAAAGAGAATTCCCGATCCAGAAATGAAAGAGCAGGATAAAAAAACTGGACATTTTTAAGGAGGCAATATTTACGGTCAATCTGGAGGGACCACTATGCCTCGCCATTTTAATGTGTCAAGTGCAGTTTATACCTCTCATCTGCGGAGATAAAACAGCTTTAACAGGTTCATAAAACATGGCCGCCCCGCTAACAGCGGGAATGAATTAATAAAGCGACGGGGTCCACATCCATAGCCTCAGATGGCCCTGTTAGCGCGGATGGGACCCGATGGGCTGGGATAGTCGGTCCAGGGATCACTGAAGGGATTATGGGCAGTTGGAGGGATTTTTACGACGGCTTTAAAAACTTCAAATGGCGGTGAGAGGTGTGCTATTGCTTTGATGTCTGGAATGAAAACTCTTTCAATCGCTAGTTTAAGGTTGATTACGGAACGACGCGTTGAATGGCAATCGATTTGAAGCGGAGAAACGATGTGTGTATTAGACGTTTAGTAGCCAAGAGGGATATCTCGCTATAGAAAACAATGTGAAAGGCTACTATAGCCCATAAGGATTCAGGTCCTTGAGGATTCGCTGACTCACATTTACATAGAAAACAATCAACTGTAAATATTCTTTCAAAATATTAAAAATTGTTGATTGTAATTTGTTGGTTTTGAGTGGATTGAAGGCATTGAAAATAGTCGTTGAAATTATTGTAATATATTTCCAGATCACCCCTTTATCTCACTGATGTTAGACATCTGAACAGTTTCAATTATAATTCTTAATTAATATCTGAAATCCAACATCAAATCATTTCCTACCTTTAAATATAAACCTGTGTATAGTTAATCAAATATAATTAATGTTATTTCAATGCCTTCGATCCACTCCAAACCAAAAAATTCCTATCAACAAATGTTTTCATGAATTTTAGCAAATTATCCCTTTTTTATATTCATATGCATTACTTTAAACCAGATACTCATATATTCATCCATATTTGCAACTTTTTATTAAAGTATTCATTAATGTAGCAATAATAATATTTTTATTATTGTTAAACTTCAAATTGCAGTTACTGATTAACTTTAATTTTGCAATTTTTATTAGAAAAATTTATCATTTACAAAAAAATTTTTTTTTCAAAAATATAGTTTTCACATTAGTTTTATTTCTTATAGATCAGAAACTTATTTTTTTAAATCTTCATTTTAAAACTATTTAAAAATTACGTTTTTGAATAATTGTCATGCTATGAAAAGACAGTACATTTCAAATCCTTCTACCCCTATAGCATTTCTAAGTATTAAAAAACATATTTAAAACTCTCGAAAAAAATATGCTCCGACTTCAGGAGACTTGAGTCTGGCGGAAGTAATAGCAGTCAATGGATAAAAAAATTCTTTCAATGAAGAAAAAACTCACAAAAGATTAATTAGATTGAAATATAAAAGGATCTTTTCTACTTTAAATTAGCTTTTTCTTTTCTTAAAATTAACAGCAAAAGTAATTAAAAGATTTTTTCAGCATGAGTTAGAACCTAATTCAAAGAGAGTTCTTTAACAAGTTACTTGAAGTAATGAGTTCATCACCTATTTCCCTACTAAAAAATAAAGTGATTGATAACGTAATTCAAAAGCTATTAATTCGGAATTTAAGGTATGGATTTACGAAGATACATGAAGGATAGATATATTTCTTATTTTAATTAAAGTTATGATAAATAATAAAAAATCTTTACATTTTTTGCTTTGTTGATAATGTCGTGTGTAGGAATAAGGTCTTTTAGCTTGGAAATTGGATGAAGAAGGAATTATTTTCTTTCATAAGCAATAAGTTTTTAGTTCTCCATCTTGAAAAATTACACTTTTTTGCAAATGGTCGGGTACAGTTTTTATAATCCCTGACCACTGAATTGCCACTGAATTGACCACTCAATATTAATGTATAATCAGCGTTATTCAGCGGGCACCTGTTGACCACGGAGGTGAGGTTTTGCTACCCAGACCACACACACATATTCACTCGCATAACCCCTTTTTAAATGGGTGACACATTCATTCATCACAAGAGAATACAGAACCTTTATGCTAAACGGGGATTTCTCTGTCTCTTATTTAGCCAAAGCAACTGATTTTAAAATACGACAAGCATCAAAACTAGACATTATTTTTATAGACCATAATTTGGTAGTACTTTTTAATAACATACCTCAGTTAATCATCCTTAGCATGGAAATTAAATCTACAATGAATGAAGAATTGGTTATTTTCTTTCATAAACAATAAGTTTTCAGTTCTCCGTCTTAAAAAAATAAAATCATGCAACTTTAATCTCTGTCTCTTGTTAAGCTAAAGCAACTGATTTTAAAATAAGCAAGACGTTAAGATTATCATCCATCAAGGTTAAGAACTAAACCTTAAGTTTATACTTTATAGTTCTTTCTTTGGTACTTTTTAACAACATGCCTCAGTTTATCATCCTTAAAGAAAGTACAGTAGACTCTGATCAGTAGAAGTGATCACAGTTAATGTTATCCATCGGATGATGTTATCGAAATTGACTGGTCCTGATCACTCCTATTTAAATTAACGCAAAATGTATCGTTTTGAGTGATCATTATATCGTTTAATGTTATCAAAATTTGGTGAAAATCCCTTAAAAACCTCCTTTTTTTCTTTTGAAGGCCAATTTCAATACCATTAGCATACAAAATAAGTCATTAATTTAGTATTGAATTTTATCTGTTCTTTATACTTTTCTTTGAAAATGTTTAAAGTTGCAAAATACATACTTAACAATTATTGTATGGTAAAATGAAATATCTAGTCAATTTTTCAATAAAATGTACAGATAATTAAATATTTTAATTTAAAAGTCGATAAAAAAACACGTGACTGAAAACGTTTATTGTTTAAAAAAGTAACGATGGCGTCAACAATCATACCATCAACTCCATTGCTTTCCAACAATGTTAATCGTACGATGACGTCACGTTCCAAACTCTTGGCGTTTTCGCTCGCTTTTAAAAAGGGGATTTTTGTTTATTTTTTTTGGCAATCAAAAAATTTCTCGATCGGCCTCAAATTTTGGGCAGTTGCTTATTTTTGCAAGAAGAATCTATTAAAAAATAAAAAAAATCATGCAACTTCCTCATTGTGATCACATTAAGCGGAGTCGACTGTACCTATATTTACCACAAAATTTCACTCAAACCTTATTTCCAAAGCCTCACTTTTACTACCAAGTTTAACCCTTTTAGACTCAGCCGCCCCATAGGATCCAATGGTAATCTCGGACAGCATAGAATTGAAAGGGTTAAATCCGAGCTTCACAATCCACTCGCATGCAACATCCAACAACCACTCACCCCTGCCTTCACGCACGCATTTCACAACTCAGATTTCACCCATAGCTCATTAAACAGGTATTAACAGCAGGCTTGCGAGCGGAGAGATAGCGCCCTCCCGGGGCGTAGCTGCCGGGGCTAAGATTACGACGCCCTACAGTGCGCATCCTTACTGTTGATGTTGTTGTTTTTGGAGGTATCAGCTGGTAATTAATCACCTTGGGGTGACTCGGTGGACCTTAATTACCCAAAGCGTGTTTCGGTGAGATTTTATCTGGGTGCGGAACTGTTGCGTTATGCTTTGTTGCTCCTCCTGTCCTCTGTTGACATCTACTTGATAACTATTGGTTGAGTGGGAGAGGATGTTTGGGGGTGATTAGGTTATTGCTCGATTAATAATTTTATCGCAGGGTAACACTGTTTTGTATTTTATGCAATCAGGAAGAAAGGGTGCTCCTTCTTATGGTCCATGGTTGAAGTTTTAAGATTTTAAAAAGAAGGTATACGTAGATTCTCGACTTGGCTTCGTTTTTAAACTAGGTCCTTAAGAGATAAGTCACTGTAATGTTTATGTTTATGCTCCAATGTTTGGATTTTTTTTCAGAAGTCTAGAGTACCTATGATACTAAAAAGTTAAGTTGATATTAAGAAAGTGGTTTAGTTTGCTAGACCTTTGCTTAGACCTCCATTACTTTTTGATTTTACCTCAGTTTTTTTAGTGTGTTCAATATTTTTCATGAAATTTAAAAACTTTATTATTCTTTTTTTTATCATCATTACTCATTCTTTCTTTATGAGTTTTAAAAAACTCATAAGGTTTTGAACCTCCCAACTGATAGCTCTTAAGTGAGTTAGTTCTTTTTATTAGATTTTCCCCAAAATTAATTCTATTCAAAAACTACGAATTGTCTTAAAGATATGAATAACACAACAAATCGCAAAAACCTAAGCATATATTGAGGAAAATAACATTTTCACCCTAAAGGTATCAATAACAAATATTATTCAGCTTTTAAACTTTTCTTAGCTCCTAGCATTAGCATACTACTAATTCAACAAATATTTTAGACTAACACTAACCTACCTTCTTTCTCATTCCTCCATATTAAATTCGATTTCATCCAAGGACAAATCCAAAACGTCACACTCAGCTACAAAATATCACTCCCCATAACAAATTACACAAGCAACCGCAACCCTCGAAACACAAAATATCGATTATCCAACTCCTCTTTAAAATTAGTAGTGGTTGTTGCGTCTTGCGTCATCAAAATATCGAATTAAACTTAATTCGATTCCAGCACTCGACTTCTCAATCGATTCGCCACACAGCTGCCATTCAAGCCACAAAAGGCCAATTACAGCCTTGAAGGGATAGACTAATTGATTCGCCGGCAGTACCTACTACCAGTTGCTAAGCTCTACTACATTATATACCTGGCCTCAAAGGAAGTAAAAAGGATGAATGGATAGCTCTACTGGTTGGGTATGAGGATAACATAATCTTGATTACGTAACGGTTGGTTGAAGGAAAGAAAACTAAATCATTGAGAAGGTATATTAATGTTTCCTTTCATCCCTTGAATGATAATATTATCTCTTCAAATGTCTCACCTTGAAGCAACAGGGGTTGGCAACTGGCTGACCGCGGTCCGCATCTGGACCGCGTGAAGTTATTTTCCGGACGCCAAAACGTTTTAAAAATCATTAATATTTATTTTTACACTACAAAAATTAGTTTGACCCGCTTTTTAAGGGTCAAATTTCAAAAAATTTCCTGGGGAACCCCCAGACCCCCTTTTTATGTAAAAACGTAATAACATTAAATTAACAATATAATTAAGAAGGTAGAGTACTCAAATTGCATCTTTTTTTTAAAAAATATATGTGTATTTGAAGTTTGAAGAAAAGTAGTTATAGTAAGCTATTTTTTCTCCGGACCCCAGTTAAAATTTTTAAAATTATTTGGACCCCAAGTTATATTACTTGCCAACCCCTGATTTAGACTGAAAAGTGTTATGGTATTGTAGAAAGTCATAAGGCACAGACTGGTAAAAAGCATTAATACTAAAAAAAGTTTTTGTATTTAGATTTCTCCCTACATTTAAATATGTTTTTTAATTGTTTTCCATGTATTATTCTAGTTTTAAGAAAGTATCAAGACTACTCTAACTAAGGAGCTAATAGTTCTTCTAAAAAAGATTCCTCAATACACGGTGTTTTCTGGAAAAAAATAGCCCAAAACATTTCGTTTTGTGAATGAACAACCAACACTAAAAGCTATATTCACAGCCCTCAGCGTTGGTATTAAGTCCTTGACAAAGAAGGATTCCACCAAGAAGGGTCAGTGAAAAGCTAATTTTTCTTTCTTCAGCTGCTGATGGTTGCGCATAGGGTTGTAAATATGGCTGTAAATCTATGTAATAACGTGAGAAACAGTTCCAATTTTTGAAAGTTTTAATAGGGAACTTCATAATAAGGTGACGCACAAATTTAACAAACAAATCTATCATAAAAGAAAAATATGTTTGTTTTGAAACAATCGGCTGAAGAAAGGTTCTCCTTACGCAGTGAAATTCACTTATGCGAATTCATTATTCACTTATCATGCAAACCAATCGTTCAAAATTGAATTACAGTTCATAAACTGCCTCCACTCTTACCTGGTTTGCTCGTAAAACACAAACCGAACTCAACTGCTTTTGAAAAGCTATATATTCCTCGAGTCTTGCCTTACGCGGGCCTATACCTCTAATGCTTCCATTATCCATTCCGTTTCAATTAACCGATTCCCGTGCTGTTGATCCCTCCGATATGCTTCGCGCGAATTAGGCTTGCATAATAATCGGCCATCCGTCGGAGAGCGCATTTGAATGGGACGCGATCTCGAATTACTTATTATTTATTCGCAGGGTTGCTCGCTCGTGCTTGGGCGGACATCAGAATCGTAATTATTCGGCTTCTTGATAAATGCGTCGTTCTGCGATGTAATAAAGTGGGTTTAGAAATTATTATAGGGTATAGATCGATACTGGGTTGTATATCGATAGTGAAAAGATCGATATTATCGGAAGATTGAGTTTTTAATAAGATTTTAGGATGATTTCATAACTTGTTATCTTTTCAATTGGAAAACATGCATGTGAGAAACATTTTATTGAACGCTGTAACCCAGGAAGTGGAATTTGAAATCATGCACAATATGGAGTAATAATTATGCAGTTACCAATCAAATATATTTTAGATGTAAAAAAACATTCAGTTCAAGAACAATAAGATCCCTAGATATCTAGGAAGAAAAAAACTGCAAATGGATTTACAATTATAATTCAGGTTTTTCTATTCTTTTGGTTTGGGAAAGTTTAACTATGGATATGGTGTAGGCAAATTATTCATTTTTTTCAACCTACATAAAGTTTTATTTTTATTAATAAATTTCATTCCTTCAACCCAAAATTTCCACCTTGTAAATAAAAACGAAGGAAGTGACACTCCATGTCAAATTGAGAATATTTGAATGTAAGCCGTTTTTTCTTTTCCTGAAAAGATTTGCTTTTCACTTACGAGGTATCCTTTTTGAACTCACGATTTACAACCTAACAAGCTATAAATATTTCTACCCACCTCCATAGTACAGTATGTATAACCTCAACATCTGGAAATCGAATACACCAGAAAATAATTCAAAATATCGAGTTTTCCGTGTTTTGAACCGTTTAAAAAGGTTCTCCGTATAAAGTTAATTATTATTTTGTTTCACAAACGGAAAAATATTTTTTACGAGAAATTAAAAGTTGGAGATATGTTGCTCAAAGGATGGTTCAGGACATTCCTCCAGTAATGTTCTATGAAAACTAAATACTGATACAATCTCTCAATATTCATTCTACTAAACATCGATTTTGGAGGGGAAAGGAACCGTATTAAAATCCGAAATCCTAATTTCTCCATTATTAATTAAAGTAATGAATATGCTTGTGCTTCGATTAATAGTCATGTTATATTAATTTGGGAAGGGAAATTTCATTGTGGGGAGTAATTAATAAAAGATAATGATTTCAGAAGCCATTTGTTATGTGGCTGTCCATTGTTGAACGTAGCGACCTAATTCAGGGACTGTAATGCTTGATGATGCTGGTACATTCCCAGAGAACTTATAAATTTCATTCCTGTAATTTGCAATGAGTAATTTATTTGTTCTTTGATTTATTGTCTGTTGAAAACTAATCTTGTTATGAATTAATTTAAATTTTTGGAGTGCGAAATTTTGGTCATTAAATTTATATGATAAAAATATATTTTAGATACGTGTTATCCATTAGAAATGTGATTTTCATAGTTCTAGTTATGGGATACATACCTGTAAATCCATATGGGAACGCAATTCTTTTAGAGCTAGAGTAAGTTCAGACAGACCATGAAGAAGGTTTTCTTGTTCTAGTAAAAAATAAATTTTTATTTAAAAAAATAAAAGCTTTAATTTTGTTTTCATAGAAACTACACACGCTTATTTTTTTAATCTCGATAATTTTATCAATTTCAAATCAATTAATTGATTTTTATTGGTATTTCTATTCAAATATTGAAATTATTTAAAAAAATATCACTAAGTAAATTTTGTATGAAATACAAAGCAAAATGTTGCAGAGTTTACAAAATTATAATTTATTAAAAGATGATAATGTCCAGTGCCTAGTTCAATTCCAGATCCTACTTTTCTTCTCTCAATATAATATTGACACAATTTTGAGTTTTGTAAAAAAATGATTAAACAGGGTAGAAGCCACAATGATTTATCATCGTAAATTAAAAAATCTTAAAGTACTAATCAAATATCTATTTATAAATCATTATTTTATTATAAAGTTCCTAATTTTAGTGATAGTTATATTAATTTTTTATTTTCTCCAGAACCTAGCGGTGATGTCTTCATTTTAAAATTTTGAGAAAATGTCAATAATTCATGAAATTTGACAAAATATCTTAAGGTTAGTAAAATTGAAAAAGTTCTTTCTTACCTCTGACGTTGTAATACACTTCGTATTCAGGTTGAGTACTCTGAGCTTGTCTGACATTGCAGCCACTTGCCTCCAAAGCTTTCTGCCACGTGATGCCAGTCAAAACTGTTACGTTCATCTTCCTATCCCGCTCCTAAAACACAGGTACAAATATCATCAATACACAGAATTTCCTATGTTGATTATATAACGAATCATCATACGCAAAAACCTATAATACTTTACGTATAGATTATGTCTAGGCTGTCATAAAAAATAGGTACTAAATTAAATTTCTTTTGTAGTCATAATCTACATATAGTGACAAATACTTCAATTTTATATTAATTATAATATTATTAAATTTAATTCCGTAAATAAGTAATAATTATTTTCCGTTAATAAGAAGAACATATAATTGTTACGAATTAATATTTTTTTCATTAAAAAAAGGCTATGTCACTAAACATTTGTAAATATCCAAATTCATTTTTTTCTAAGACCTTATTATAATTTTTTACAAAACTATTAGTTTTTTTTTCACTTTTTAATGAAACAAATGTTTTGAACTACTCGCGGAGAAAAGCCAAAATGTATAGTATAACAACTAAGTAGAATAATGGCTACTATAGTATTAAACTTTTTAATCTTTTAAAATATTTCACCATATTTTTAAAAGTTTTAAATTTTCAATTCAAGCAGTAACAAAATAATATAAATCTAACTTTTAAAAATGCTATAAATACCTTCAGTGGCATTCTACGTTATATTTTATTATGTAATGTTTATATTAAATTATAACCAAAATAAAACTTCATTGCTTCATCCTAGCATCCCAAATTTTAATCTTTAGTAATTGCTTTTGAATCAAAAATATAATTTGATAAAAGTTCATTTAATTCCGAATCCTAATAAAAATTGCACATCAAACTACTAAAGCGATTGTATTTTCTTTAAATTTGAAACATCTGTGATTCTTTTCAAGACTTATGTTAGATTTTCCCCAATCCAATCAGTTCCATGATTTTTTTAAACAATCCAATCTAGAAAATTAAGTATATACAAATAGTAATCTATTTTCAAACTATAATCATGTTTTGAAATGTCTATTGTTTACTTTCTTCCTCCTTGGAAAAGTTTGAGTTGAATCCTTTTGCAGTAAAATGAGTCGCATAACGTTTTAAATTGTGCTAAAATTAAATTGAGTTTATCTACTACCTTTCCTTAGCAAACTTGGTTGAGAAAATTTGTGTCTGTTTTTGAGCCCAAAAGCCAAAAGGAAATTAATTTCAAATCAAAGGTATCGGGGTATTATTGTAATAGCTAATAAGAAATTGAGCCTCAAATAGTTTTCAAAAACCCTCAGTGTAAACCTAATTTTAGGAAAATAATTCAATTTGCATAATGTTTTCATCAGGATTTCAAATATTGTTTTGCGTCTTCGAACCATAAAATGATAAGACTACTTCTGAAAAAAAGTTTTTGCTATAAATCTAATAGTTAATATTTCATTAAATGCCATTGATGTATTTACATTAGAAGACAAAAGAAGCAAATAAAGGAGTTATTATCTAAATAATTATGCACTATAAAACAAACTTAAAACCCCCTGAAAGTTAAGGATATATTGTATTCTATGATAGAAAATACCATGTAAATGCATCCCCAATTTTGAAAATAATAATGAAATATTAATTTCTAATTTTTCATAACAGCCTTTGAAACTTCGTATCAATGAAATAAAATAACGAAATAACTATTATAATAACTATTAACTAATATAATCATCTTCTCATCATACGACAAAACCATTTAACGGTGTGAAAATTTCTAAATTGTAATAGAAATAATGTGTAATAGTAAACACAAAAAGGCTTTTTAATCACACCAAATTTGAAATTAATAGTTTTAAAAGTTTAATATTCAAATTATAAGTAATATTTAAATGAGAAAATATTCATTTTATAACTGCAGAACAGAATAGCACTTTGAAATTGTCTCATATGACAAGTTATTATCAGAGGGATATTTTGAAAATTAAGCACCCTAGCGTTTATAAGGGGACAAGAGAAGATGTTTTTTAATAGGGGGTTAGGCAAAGATTTTAACCCATTAAGGGCCAAAGCTCGCCTATTTATATGCCTTAAAGTTTTGATTCAACTATTTTCAAAAATTATAAATTGTACCAATTAAGATGGCAATCTCTTAGAAAAAAGAAGAAGAAATATTAGCAATCAGCAATCTCTTGCTGATATTTTTGTTATAGAAGAAATAAAAAAAATATGATTTTATAGTTAGTTTTAAAAGTTTTTTGCCAAATTTGAGTTTCTCTACTTTTTTAATAATTTTAATGTGCTTTAGTAAAGTGCCAAATTAATCCACAATAAGTCCACAAAAACGGCATGTTAGAAAAAATTATTAAGTTTTACTAAATACAGTTCACATAAACATAAGTTTAATTTTGAATATTTTTTCAATTTTATTTAAAATAGTTTTTTTTATTCCAATAAAGATTTAAATTTTAAGTTTTTTTTAACTCTCAAATGATTTCTTCTTAGAACCAATCCAATCGTTAAAATCACAACTTCGAGTACTTCATCGGCTTGTCGACAATTTAGTCAGACCTTCTCAAACAATCAAACTCAACCAAAAGCCAATAACACAACCTTCTGTCTTCTTCAGCTTCAAAATTAAAAGGCCCGTTCATCTTGATTAGCACTTTAAAGCTGCCTTTACCGCGAGCAATAAACAGCCGTTATCACGCCCCGACACCCAATGCGCTATTATGATAATTAATAGCCGCCCATAATATTCCGAAGATGACAACTGATATCGCCGAGACTCCTTATTAGAGTAATGAAACATTTTCCGGCCTTGGTATTAATTAAGGTTGCCGAGTTTATACACGCACTATTAAATGACTAAGGTGGGATGGGTAGTTTCTTGCCTCGTTTATGTCCCGAGAATGGGGTTTGTTTAGGTTTTTGTTGCTTTCTTAAATATAGGGGTCGTTGAACTGTAAGTCACAATAAAGCTGGGAAAATTTTTATGTCTAGGAATGTACTATGAAAGACGACTAAGAAGTCGTTTAAAAATTATATGTCATAGATAGAGGGGGACTGTATGAACTTTCCAACATGAAAAAGAGATAGGGTAAGATATTTTTGTAATTGTTTATCTCGCTGCAGTTACTTTGACTTCTTGTTAATAAAGGAGTTACTGATTCTCAAGTAGGTAACAAAAATAAAGTATGATTAAGTGATTATGAGATACTATGTTAAATTTAGGTTGAATTTTAGTTTTGAAGGTTTAACATCGCTACGGGGGATGGGGGTCAAACAACTTGTGGAACATGGATATAAGAACCTTGTTTTGTGATTTGTGCATAGGCTCAAGCTGACATTTTTTTCGTCCAATTTAATCATATTTTCTCAATTTTTTAAAGAAACAACAATCTCTTAAGTGTTCACCTCTAACCTGACCGTCGCGTCGGTTAACCAGCAGTCAAACTTCTGATTGGAAGTTTAAGAAGGAAAACTATTTTCCCGCCAATCAGAGGTTTGACTCCCGGTCAATAGCCAATCAGGTTAGCGGTGAATACGGCCGTTACATAGAGAATGGTTGACGGTTGATACTGATTTTCAAAAAATAAAAATCATTAATTTTCTAAAAAGTAAATCCTGCTTTAGATGTAGTGTACTAACTTTTGTAAGCACCTTAATTTATTTGGATTTTGATTACAGGTATTTAAAAACAAATTTAAATCATACCATAAATCAGTGAATTGAGTTGCTAAGTTTTAAAAGATTCGGAACCTTTACTCAACAAAAACACTTCACGACACACTTTTTGACAAGTAACATGACAACCCACTCCAAAAGTACAAAAAAAATCTCAACACACAATAAAGAACTTTAAGTGCAACCATACTCTCTCTCTCTGTGGTATATTACACGGATGTGGAACCCCGTCACGTCGCCTTTGTCTGATGTCATGATCATAACGAATCCTCCAACCGGATAATGCGTCTGGAAACGAGTTAACTTTCCGATACAGAAATGAAATGCACCCTTCTGTCTGAGCGGAAATGAAACATCATCATCTGGGTGCCGTCGTCATATGGATGTACTTCGGAGCCGAGGAAAAAATTGGAAATTTCCTCTAAGGTCGTAAATTTCGACCAGGATCGCCTTGAAGTGTGGTTAGGCCGAAACTTATATTCACTTCCATTTAATCCGAAAGGTATTGTCAAATGAATAGGAATCATTTTCCGGGTTTTATCTTATTTTTCGAGTTTCGCTAACAGGAATTGCAGCTTGGTATATTAATAAAGCGAGGGATCTCCTTTTTTTCTTTGGAGGATATTTAAGTTGTAATTTTGCATCGGCTAACTTCCCGTATTATATTTTTATGTAATATCACTTTTTAGTAAAACTCTATTTCTTGGCAAAAACATAACTTTAAAAAATTTGAAAATTGTTTAATTTCTAAATTAAGTATTTACAATTTATTAATTATTTTAATGATAAAAAATTACCTGCCTAATTGAAAGTTCTATAAGTATGGTGTTAAAAATTTAATGCAGTCAAAAGGTGAATTTAATTAAATTTTTAAAATGACAGAATGACTTGGAACTTATTTATAATTCCAGTTTCATTATTTAAATTATATTTTATATGCTAGTTACAGTATGCAATATACCCACATTATTACACGAATTATCAAACTTTGTTACCTCAAAAACCTTCAAATTTCTATAAAATATCCCTCTTAAAATTAAATTTTCTCTACTTTCCTTTCTTATCACGAAAACTCACTATCTCGGAATTTTTTTTCGGGTGCCTTCGGTTTTGAGATATTGAGGGTTTTGTAATTCTTAAAGTAAAAACATTTAATGAGTTTTAAGATCTTACTGGTTTAATTAATTCAAAGATATAGAATGAATGTCGAGTTTAAAGAAGACACATAATATACAATAATTATAAATTTTTCAGTTCCTTCTCTCGATACGATAAACATTTTTACAGCTTAATAAAGGATCCGAAACAGTTTGTTTCTAATGACAATATTCGAGCCTTTCCTGATACCTTACAAAAGATGAGAGATGTGAAATAATTATTATTCTGAGCGGGGGGGGGTAATGCTAAAGAACCATAAATCAAGCTCCACGCAAAATTAATTACCCCTTTGTCGCTGACGATTTTTTCAGAACATCAAAAAGAAAGAAGAAACGTAAGCCTCCGGTTGCACGTCGTGCTTTAATAAACGATGTAATATTTTAATTCTCTAATCAATGAGTTTTAAGTAATATTTTGACAGTTCGGGATCTTCGGAAAAAATGGCGCCCGTCTGATATGATTGGAATTTCGAATTCCTCTCGCTTTTGATAAGCTCGGGCGAGTAATGAAGTGGTGTTTGTCTCGTGAGCACCAATCACTGGCAAACGATTTTTTACTTCGAGAAAAGTTCGAAATTTCTCTTTCGAATGGAAACTTGGGAACAAAGTGAGTAATTAATAAAATTTCTAGCGAAAGGTGTAGGTTTGTCTTTTTTTCCATGAAGTGTACGTGAAATTAAATCAAAATCAAGTGTCCAATATGGTTCATATTCATCATTTGGAAAAATTGCGGTTTAAGTTTTGAGATGAATGTAGCCGTAAATGCTTTAATTTTCAAAGTAATAAATTAATTTTTCTGGGTGTTTATTCTCAACTTATAATGATTTTGGCAATCAAAGTTTGTTCGGTTATCCTTGACTTAATGGAATGAAAGGTTCAAATAATTTTTTTGAGTAAAATTGCTTCTTTCTTATGTTAGAAACCACATAAAAGATGAAAGCCACAATAAAAGAGAACCTTTCTACAGTTGTTCTGTCCTATTTCTAAATCTTTTAACTAGAACAGGTTCAATTAACTTCAGACGCAAAGAAACATCATACATACAACAAACTTTGTTTCCTTTTATCTTCCAGAATCTCGTATATTATTCTCGTATTATTATAATCTCGTATTTTGAAATTTAAGAGAAAACATCGGTTTCATTGTAAAAATCACTACTCAAAACTTTTCAGAAAATTTTTGAAAATTTTTAAATTCCATTTTTCTCAAAAAAAAAGAGGAGTAGTTTAAAATTGATATAACTCAAAATATTAAATGAAATATGCAAGACATTTTTTCAATGAAATTAACGATAAATCAAGCGAGAAATTTCAAATCCTTCGTAAAAAGGGAAAGTTTTTGATACTACTTTCAAAATCAATGACATAATAGTAACGGGAGTTGACAGGTAACGGGAGTTGACATTTTTAATAAAATGAAAGAATAAAACATACATGCATGGTTGGAAACTGAAATAAATATCCATATATCCTATTTATATCAATAAATAACTATATTTCTTGGGTTAAAATTTCCAAAAAAGTTTATTTAATATTAAAAATTACTCAAAAATTACCGTAACGGGAGTTGACATTAATAAAAATACGCTACCTTGACGACAGATAATTTCTTTGAAAACACGATAGTTTTCGAGCCGAAGAATAAAAACACGGTTTAAATATATTCTAAAGTAAACAAACAATCGTTTAGAATGTGTTTCTACATTTTTAAAGCATAATTATTATTATATTTTTTAAAATTATTTCGCCTGTAACGGGAGTTGACATAAAGTGAGGGACAAAATATTTTATTGATTTGTAAAAATATTAAATTCAAAAAATTAATTTTTACAATTATAATAACCTTTTAATAGTTCATAATTTTGATATTTATCGTTTTTTCTTTCAAAAAGTCAAATTAAATAACAATAAAACTACTTTTAATTTCGTGAAAATCGTTAGGGACAAGCGTTTTTGGCTATTTTCGTATTTTTAAATATCTTTATTTACATAATTTTAAAGCTTTTAATGATTTATTGTTTAATTTTCATGTTTTACCTTCGGGACAGCAAATGTAAGCAAAATTTGAAAATGACCCGTAAACAATTTTTTTAATTTGCTGAATCTCAACTCTCTATCTTGAACGGTTCTTGACTTATATCAATTTAACGATGACAAAAAGTAAAAAAACGCATCGTAAAGAAAAAGGATTTGAATGCAGATTGCAGAACATAGAATGCTAGATTACCAAAGCAGCGGCAACAAAGGATAGTATCTCCGGTTCTATTTATGATAGAAACATAATTAAAACATCATTTTAAGCAGAAAAAACTGGTTTACATTTTAAAAGCAAAATATTTCTTTGAAAATCTAACGATTTTTGTGTCCCGGACCCACTTAAATCGAAAATAGGAATCAAGAAATTAAGAATTTTATCTATCCGGCTGAACTGTTAATAAGTAATGAATAAAAAAACAATGCATTTACATTGAATATTTTAGGTACTAGGGAGCTTACCGCCCCCTGCTCGCTATCGCTCGCCAGCCCCCGTTAACTGCTGACGCGGATACTTTAGGATCGCTTTGCCATCCTCACAAAACACAGCTCACAACACTTACTCACTTTATAAGACATTCTTAAAACAGGGGTATTCTTTCAAAAATGGGGAATATTCATTCAGTGGCGAAATTTTAACAGTTCCTTTATGGCAATATGAATTAGCGGATCGCCATTTAATTCCATGAAAATTAGCAACAAAGCAGTGTAAACTTTCTTTTACCATTTCCCCAAGGTAATGTTTTTCACACACAGATCCATTCAGAAGCACTGAAACATCTCCGGAATAAATTTTACTTTCTTAAAATTTGTAATGATTTTCATCGATTGTCTGTTGAAAATGTAGTAATTATCGTAAACATCACGTAAATTTAGAATTTTGCTTCATGAGAACAAATAAACATCGAAATTGTGTCAGTTTCATAGCAATGACACGAATGTTCTGACTTTCGATTTTTATCTTTATTTCTAAAACATTCCCCCGCCATATCTAGTTTTGCGTTTTGGCATTATAAAAAAAGTTACATTTTACTACCTTAAATAACATAACTTGCAAAAGGATATAAAAATAATTATTATTGTAATAAATAAATGCTAAAGTTCGAAATTTCTGAAAGTGAGTTTATACAAGACCCTCTATATAAAGGCCTCCCAACTCGGCCGTGCAACGTCATAACTTTCACTCATCTTTGACGTCACTCCATAGACTTAACATGGCAATTTTCACTCACGTTTGACGTCATCGTCTGGAGTTGGGTGGCCATGTATATAGAGGGTCTTGGTTTATATTTTAGTGTAAATATAGTAATGCATGTATAGTATAGGAACTTGCATGTGTCAGATTTTCATAAACTTTCAAGTGTTCTGTATAGTTTTTTGGAAAACAAAATGAAACATTTTGTCAATTTTTCAAAAAAGTGTACAAGTAATTAAATATTTTAATTTAAAAGTCGAGAAAAAAACACGTGACTGAAAACGCAAAGTGTGTTTGCATGCATAGTGACGTAGAATTCCATCGGGTAAAATTGCAATCAAAATTGAATTTCTATGTTTTAGTTGATGATCTTTTTTTCTGAAGTGTCCGATATGAATGTTTTAATAAATATTTACCTTCTAGAGACACTTCTGGTGACGGTCAGAAATCCAAAGCAAACATTTTAGGCAATGTCAATAAATTGTGACGTCACTATGCATGCAATTAAGCGTTTTCAGGTGCTTCGGAAAAGACGATTTTTGATAATTTTTTTTTGCAATCAAAAAATTTCTCAATCGGCCTCAAATTTTGTGTAGTGGCTAATTTTTGCGTAAAGAATAGATTAAAAAAATTAAAAAAAATCATGCAAGTTCCTTATTATACATTAGTTTTAAATATAATTAAAATCGTTTGAATGGCAAAAATAAAAATATTGTTAAAAAGAATCCAATATATATATTTTTAAATTAGTGTGATAAATAGAAAGATGATTATTTAATGTATTTGAATGTTAAAAAACCAGTGAAATATATTTTCAATTGTTTTAAAATTCATAGTTTCTTGCTTTGTAACTGCGACCTTATCCGAAATCTAAAAAAATGGAAATATTTTAAAATTGAGAATTTTTTTGAAAAATCGAAGGGCCTACTCGGAAATCCGGAAAGAATTCGGACATTTTGATACATTTTGATTTGGTGCTCTTTGTAGGAATGTTGTTAAGTCTATGCCAAACCCCCTACATCTTAAAAAAGGAGAAAATCATGGTTGAAGGTATTGTGTTGATATCTTGGAAACCTTTATTCACCTTTTGGGGGGTTCTATCGGTCTTAATTTCTTTTCAATCGATAGAAATCCTTCACTTAATGGAGCTCCTCAGGTTATCAATTTTCATTAAAACGGAAGATATTCGCCATATGAACAAGGCAGCCAGATTCAAAGACTTCGCCACTTTAGGGGAGGTATGAGGAACTCTATATAAGACAATTGCATCTCGCTACCCCCCTCCACATACCCTTCAGATCCCAAAACAGGGTTTATGAGAAAGTAGGCTTAGTGACCAGGACATTTTACTCTCTGCCTTATTCACGCTATAAAATCACTCAAGAAGGCATGCGTGATAGTGAGAGGGTGTCATACCCCTTATAAACCCACTATTTTGCTCTATTCTGGAACCGCTATTTCATACCTTTCAATTTTGGCGGTTATTACTTCTGCGCATGCGTGTGTATTAAAATTTTTGAATGATTATTTATTTGGTATTATATCAACCTATGTTCATACCAAATTTCATCAAATCTATCCAGTAGATCTGGAGAAATCGAAAAAATGTGCAAATTCTCTTAATTTTGAACACCAGTGTAATAAACGAATATTATTTTTTGTTAAATAGTTTTGTTTCTTTTAAACTATAGTATAGATAGTATTAATGTATATAACTATTTAATACACAAGAGTTTAAAAGATTGTTAGATGCAGCTGGTTTGATAACCAGTTAATTCGGATAGTTATTTTTAAGAAGCAAATGTTGAGAAAATGAAAATTTCTACCTTATAACAATAATTCTTTTCTTACAATTCATTGATAACTTTCGAATGCAACGCATTTTCAAACAAACAAGCACAGAATAAAATCAATATGTTCGTTACGAAAATTATAAAATGTAATGCATTGCAAACCATGTCAAAGAAGACGAATGTATACGTGTTGCTTAACCAATGGTTAAAATATCTTCCCAGACACTTATAATTTAGTTTTCTGTGTTTTAAAACTTTGTGACAGGGTTATTTTGGTTTAAACCCTTATAAAAAGAACAGTGATCTTTTATATCACCATGCCTCGTCATAGAAAAAACTGTCACTGTAAAACTGGTTTTGCAGCTAGTGTTCACTTTAGGCTAAAAAAACAACTTACGCGTTTGTAAAGCTCAATCATTTTTAGGGATATTGAATGTCATTTTCATAAATAAAATTAGCTAAAAATCCTAATTTAGGATAAATTTTATTAATAATTTCTTTTTCAAAAAGTTTTCTCTAGATAATTTCTTTGAGCCTCCTTTGCCCAACGTTGCATAAGGATATATGCTAAAAAATCACATGTTTAAGTACTACTGGCGAAAGTTTAATGTTTGTAGACCATTTCTCTCCCAAGGTAGGATTTGTTGATTATAATTACCACCAGCCTATACGAATGGTTATGATAACCCATAAGGAACTTTTGATGAGAAATTAAACTTATAAGTTACCTTTAACCTAAGATATACTGCAAGTCACTTTTTTCAGCTTTACTGTTTCCGTATTCTGCGCTACAATCAGTGGTTAACCACCAATCAAAGAAGAAACCGCCGACTCTGATTGGTGGAATCCTAATTTGATTGATGTTTAACCGCTGATTAGAAAGCACAGAGAAAGGACGTTAATAAGCTTGGATATAATTTAACCGTTCATTGAATGTATCACTCTTAATTTTATAGCCATAACTTTATTAAACTTACCACTTGAACCTCGGTGTTTTGTTTGAGCATGTCAAACATGGATTTGGGTAGCTCGATGGTTTGCTGTAACGAGCAGTTGACATACACCCTCAGATTGGCTGGACTGGCCTCTCTTGGATCCGGTACGAAAATTGTGATGTGTTCTCCCGCTGACACGTTACCAGGAATTTGGTACTTGCGTTCCAAGTTGTTCGGACCATTGACTGTCAGTAGCACTGAAATTTAAAAAAGTTATTGTGCCTACATTTTCTTGTAAAAAAATGAAAAATATCATAAGTTGAATCTTAAGTATTTATTTTTATACTCCTGTTCATAAAAAATGCAACACCATGAAGGACTTGTTAGATTTTGATGAAATTTACACAGCGAGTGATATTTGTAGATACAAATGAATGATATAATTTTCAGAACAAAGGAATAAAATTTAATATCGAAAATCGGCGTTTAATATCCTCCATACGCGCTGCAATGAGAACCTATATACGACAGGTCATCGAATCAAACAGATTGAAATTTTCACTGAGGAGGTGATTTTCATCTTAGATTCATCCCAAACCCAAAGTTTGCCAATATTGGCAACAAAACAAGCATTTAAAGCATGAGGACAAACCGACGAAATTTTAGTCAAGCGCCATAGGTGAAATTTTGGATGAAGAAATTTGTCGAGAAAAAACTTCTTCTTTATTGGATGTAAAGTAAGTTTGGAACATTCCAAAAAACATGTGTACGGGATTTTTTCTGATGAATTACAGCTTCAGGATCGCTTCAAAGGTAGGGTATAACTTTTGGCTCCAAAAATTTTTAGAATTTTTTTTAAGAAATGAGATAGTCCTCATTTTTTATCTAATGAAGTTGCCCATGGTACCCAATAGTGCTCCAGGTCAAAACACTTCTCTTCATCACCACAGACTCAAGATAAAACACTCCAAAAATTGCGATTTTCGGCATAGCGTCCAAACCCAATTTAGGTGTCATGTTAACCAAAATTGAAGGGGAATTTCTTTAAAAGGGACCATTTGTTATCAGTAATCATGCGAAAATATTTTTTGTATATCCCATGGTAGCTTTATGCACCGATGGAATTCCATCGATGGAGCGCTGTAAAAAACGATACTTGGTGAATTTTGGATCAATGACAACCGATTAACTGATGAAGCAGACAATGATAGACCTGTAACCAAATCGAAATTTAAATTTAAGTTAAAACTGAATAGATATCTGCAAACTGCGCAAATGCTGCAAGTCAGCTAGAATCCATCAATATTAGATTAAAAATACGAACCAGGAACTCCATCCATGCCTCGTCATCAGGGGGCTTGGACACGGATAGAGGGGTGCTTCTGAATGCCGACCATCAAAATGGTAACGACTTCAAGCCCCAACACCCAGGAATGAATTTTGTAGCAAAATAAACAAGTTTATAATGCTATTATTAAGGCCAAAATTACAGTTAATACAGCAGATCAAAAATTGAAAAATAAAATACTCAACTGGGATCGCGCACATGCAGCTTATCACCAAGTAGTAGTATCATCAAGTAATCAAATCGAAATTTAAATTTAAGTTAATCATTTTCATTTTGATGGTCGGCATTCAGAAACACCCCTCTATCCGTGTCCAAGCCCCCTGATGACGAGGCATGGATGGAGTTCCTGGTTCGTATTTTTAATCTAATATTGATGGATTCTAGCTGACTTGCAGCATTTGCGCAGTTTGCAGATATCTATTCAGTTTTAACTTAAATTTAAATTTCGATTTGATTACTTGATGATACTACTACTTGGTGATAAGCTGCATGTGCGCGATCCCAGTTGAGTATTTTATTTTTCAATTTTTGATCTGCTGTATTAACTGTAATTTTGGCCTTAATAATAGCATTATAAACTTGTTTATTTTGCTACAAAATTCATTCCTGGGTGTTGGGGCTTGATGTCGTTACCATTTTGATGGTCGGCATTCAGAAACACCCCTCTATCCGTGTCCAAGCCCCCTGATGACGAGGCATGGATGGAGTTCCTGGTTCGTATTTTTAATCTAATAGACCTGTAACAGTATTCTAAAAATTTGAAACATGTAGAAAAGTCGGCGCAAGTTTAGAACTGCTGATGCGCCAAGTTTTTAGCGATAGAAATCAATATATAGCAACCCCAACTAATGTTAAATGAATTATGTGGCTCCTAAATATGGCGCCAAATAGCCAAAACTCGCCAACCATCAGCAGTTCTAAACTTGCGCCGAAAAGTCACTCAATGATCCGGCACTGCCATGCGAATGAAGCCTCTTTCATCCCGTGCTGACGTGACTATAAGGGGTCCAGACCCCAACTTTCAACTCGAATTACCCTTTTTGAACCTCTGCTTTCAAACCCATATCAATATTGTCCAGTTTCCTTTCATCTGACCAGCGGTAAAACAGTGTGAAAAACATCTCTCCGGGAGGCCTAACATTAATCCTCTTTAAAACTGTTTTAAATGTTCATATAACATCCGTTAAGGTCTAAGGGGTATAATAACATCTAATGACAAGATAATCAACGGTAGACAACCTTCTTACAAGCCCTTAACGTCCCGTTACAGCCCCCCCAAATAAACAAATAAATCAGTGGTTGAGAAGACACTGCTCAGCCCGCGCATGCGCTATAGCTCTGAATTTGATATCATTTAATAATCTAACCATAATGAACATACCCTAAAAACTTCAAGTTGATCGGACAATTCCTTCTTGGTGTTGCATTTTTTATGAACAGGAGTATATTAATATGTTAAAGGTGAAGGAATTCAAATTTTATCCCATCATGGTTAGATGTTCTTTTTTATAATTCATAAAAATAAGAACTATTGCAATTTTAAAAACACTGATCAAGGATTACTTCTTTTAATTGATCCATTATGAATTAAAAGGTTAAGTAAGTGTTTACTATAAACCAAAGGATTCAAGTAAAATATTTGCGTTTTTCTTTTGGACTATAAGTATTTAAATTAAGAGTAACATTTGAAGCAAAACAATCAAAATGTATTTATTAATATATAACAAAATTATAAGAATGAATAGAAATTTTGAGTAAATTTTCCTTTTATAAATTTCATAAGATTAATGTTCATGAAAAATATTAACTCTAAAATAATAATAATTCTCAATTTATTGCTTTAGTGTGTAGTGTATCTATTAACTGAATATCAAATAAGTTACTTAAAGTTGAAGAAACTAATAAAAGTTTATACAGTGATAACATTTGAAACTTTTAAATTTATCCATGTTCTCTCCCAAAATACACTATACTATCTTCTTGCCCCAATCATAAACTGTAAAATTAGATTTTAATGGAATTCTTACAAAATAAAAAAAAATTGAAATCGTTGATTGAAAAACTAATATTGAAATAAAATTTATTTAAATAGTTACTCGCTATTTGCAATGGACGATATTCGTGTCACGCCCATTTAATCACGTGAAAGGGGAAAACAAACTCACTATCAAATCATATATCACTATCATCATATCTCACTACAAGCCATTTCTGTGGTAACCAATTGCAAGCTCAGTAGGTCACATGATGGGGAAAATGTGACGTCAGACGGATATGGTCCATTGAATTTGTGTCCAAGTAAATGTAAAATTCCCTTATAAAAGTTTCTTAATAAATTATTTTGTTTGAATAAATAGTTGACATTGTTGTAAAAATGGTATGGAAAATAAAAATATTACAATGATGAAAATTTAGCAGCAAACAGTTCAAACAACTAAAACTTATTTAAAAATTGGATATTTATTAATATATACACACATACACGCATCTTATATTTGATCATAAGACTTAAGTGATTTCTGTATCCCTAAAACGCAACTTTAAATTATTGTCTAGCTAAAAAAAGAGTGGTTTTGTATCACTGCGTAAATCGTTACTGTTAAAGTGGTATTGAATAATGAATTGAAATTTTGGAGAATATTATTTAATTTTTATCTTATAATTATACTCTCTATCAAAAATATGTTTTTCTTCATGCAGTACGATGCACAATTTTTTGGGTGGGGGGCGAAGCAGACCAATTTTTTACCAAAATAAAAAAAAACTCAAAAGATGCTAATAAAAATATAGGATATTTAGCGTACAATGAAGATAAATGTTAATGCCTTGAGTTTTTTTCAAACGTGATTCATATGTTGCAAAACGTTTAATGAACAGAAACATTTAATGAAAGTTTTTAATATTTTAACATCAGTAAAAAATGTTAATAGTATTTCTTTAGAAAGTTTATACCTTTCTTTACCAATGCTGATTAATTACATTAATATTTTAATACTGTTTGTTTATATTGATATTTATATTTTAATAAAACTTATATTAATATTAATTGTTAGTTTTGTTTTGCACTTAAGTTCAGTAGTTTTCTTATTAGTAAATCATACAGAAGTCCGTAGGATTTTTTTACGAAAGCCTCTTTGAATTAGCTCCCTAACTCTGACGGCATAAAGATATAAAATAAAAAATATTAAGTTGAAAGACTTTGAAACTATCGGTAAAATAAAACATATTTTTCTTTAAAAATGTTTACTAAGTAATAATTATAAAAAGGATTCTTAAAAATTAAGTTAAATGCTAATAGGAAAAAGGTTAATTTTTCCAAAAGATTGTTTTTCTAAGGTTAAAGAAATTTCCCCAAAAATGCTTACAGGAAATTAATTTTCCCAAAACTAGATTAGAGGAAGACTCAAAAATATTTTTAAGTAGCGAAGCAATGATAAGAAATTTGCGAACAAAGAAAAGTGCTTCTCTATCCATGTTTTAATTTATACAAACTAGATTAAAACAAAGAAGAATGGAACAGCCATAAGAGAAAATATCTTTCTCTTATGCACTTGAAAAAAAGTCTTGCTTGAGGTTAATTCAATATTCTAAATAACTGGCATTCATTCCTTTTTTATGATTAATATCCGTGAAAAAGTTTCGCGATTTACTAACCTATCAGAAACATATAAAAATCTATGTGTTTTACAGACCAAACAACCATAAATATCATTTATCCATATAACCATTGATAATTTTACACATATCATAAGTCAATACAAAAATTTCTTTGATAATGAAACTGAAAATATATTTCTTATCCCTACACCATATTTCAATTCGATTACTAAGCAATTGTTAATGCTGGGGCATTTAAAACAATTTATTAAAGTTTTAGTATTAATTCAAAATGAACAGAACATTTCCATGTTAATTTATAATGCTCACAGTTGAATTCTTTAATATTATTTAAGACAATTTTTACAAATTAAATAGTACTTATAATTTTGTTATTATGCAATTTCAATGGATAATTATTACAGTCAAATTATTTTTAATCTTAATGTGTTCAGAATGCCCTAAAACCTCCAAAAAAAATTTTCATTTGCTTTTCAAAGCCCTAAATTTTAAGTTATTTTCAATTAAAATCAGCCTCTTTGAAACAGCTTGTGACGTGAAATGTGCTTTGTTCCCGCTTTTTGCTATAATCCCGCTTTGAAACAATGAGCACTAGTTTTTTTACAGACTAGTGAACCGATGAAAATACTAGTCCCACATTTTCAAGAGACACATGTGACTTCACATTGTTAGGACCTTTCAGTAATAAAATATGTCATAATTACCTTTGAAAAAGTTTGTGGGGAAAGACAAGCGTATTTTTGGAATCAGGAGAGAATTTTTAATAAATTAAAATTGAATATTTAAAATTTTAATATTTGCTGCAATTCTTCATTATTAAGTTCTAAGTATTAAGTGCTACTTAATAATAAAAATGGTAGGACTAATCGTATATTTCAATAAAATTTTAACCATAAAATTACAATTTTTAAAATTGAATAATACTAACAATTGTTCCTGGTGACATTATTTCATTTCCAGATTATTTCATTCTTCTAAAACCTCACTTAAGCTTACTATCGATTCACAAAAATATGTTACTAAAGTAATCGGTCAGATCGGTAATTTAACTGTCAATAGAAATTAAATGTTGATGATAGAGTAACATTGCACTAAAGCACAGTACTACTTCAAGCTGCACAAACGTTCAAGATTCGTCGACGTTTTGTGTATCGCCGAATTTTGATTACTTTCAGTTGAATTTACGTTAATTTGACTTGTTTCGTATGACCTGTGCAACTAGGTAACACTTGGTAAACTGCTTATTAGAATTGGCGCCTGAGAAATAGTGCTACTCTAGAAGCACTCACCCACGCTAGCAGCTAACCATAGTTAGGATCTTCACGCAGCCAATAGTAATACTTCTTCGTCACTTTGACGAGGATAGTTGCTATGTTTATCGATCGGTGGTGGGGAAAGGAAATATTTTCAGGCGCCATTTCAAAATGAACAGAGTATAATCTGTTACTCTGTTGTTACTGTAAACTTCAAATAAAATGTACTTAATTTTGTCTGAGTATAGTTCTGAGTCTAGTATTATCTCTCAATACGTTTTTCTTTATTTTAAAAACACATCGATAATCCAACACCTTCCATCGTAATCCAACACCAACCACCAACCAAGATAACCCAACACCTAACGTAACCTAATCCAACACCTTCGCAGGATGCATTTCGTCGATATTTGTTTTGCATCAATCTCAAAGCAAACGTCAACTAGCATTACAGCTTATCAAAGAGTTAATGATAATAATACTTAAGAGTGATGGACTTACTCTTTCCTTTGCTTGGATCTATTCCAAAGGTGAGCCTGTAATTGGTGACCAGGAAATCAATGGTAACGACTGTGTGCGAAAACGGCCTGGGTCTGGAAGAGACCTCTCGGAACAGCAAGGCGATGCTGGCGTTTTTGTTGCATAGGGCATTGCCCAAGTCTGCCGTTGACCCTGTGAAAAAAAATTTTTTGTGCCCAGTCAACATTAGTATTGTCAAGATTATAAGGTGATAATCAAACATGAGGAAAACTGGAATCATAATTTGAGAGTGTACTGTAGGGGGTTGCTAAAACATATTTTTTGGAGTTTACCATGTGCCCCCCTCTCATGTTGTTACAAATACTGAAACATTATTACCTGGAAATTTTCAGGTCTCTGGGCCATTATTTGACCCCCGTGCCCCTCAAAAGTAGTTTTCTCAATATAATGTATAGTATACGGAATATATCTCAATTTTTGTTGTTTTTAAGTTTAGACGCCTGAACGCTTTCAATATTGAGTTAAAATCCTATGTATCACCTTTGGTACATCATTTTATCAAGATATGATTGAGTGCGCTTTTAACCCTAGGGGTACTTCCCCCAGTAGAGGCAATTGAATGCCTTTTCAATAGGAACTTGAACTTGATCAAGATCCTATTGAAAAGGCATTCAATTGCCTCTACTGGGGGAAGTACCCCTAGGGTTAAAAGCGCACTCAGACCGAGAAAAGAGGAGGCTTGCGAGCGCTTGCGGGTGGGTGGTGGATCAATATACAAGGTAGTTAAAAGATGATGCCAGCTATAATAAAATAGGAAAAAATTTCAATTTAACTCCCAGGTGGCATTTATTCACCTCCACTTTTGAGGGGCGTGGGGGTCATATATTGATTGGCCTAGAGTCCTGAAAATTTGCAGGTAATAATGTTTCAGTCTCTGTAACAACATAAGAGGGAGGGGATCCGGGAAATAAAAAAAATACCCATAGGCTTTTGCAACGTCCTAGTGTACTGGACTCGATCGCATCTTGTAAACTGCGAGGGAGGAACGGAATTGGACATCGTTGAAAAGATGTCCAAGGCAAGTTTTTTCAAATTTTTCCTTTATTAAGCTAAAAAAAACTCAAAACTACACAACACAACTGAAAAAATTGCAATTTTGCGAACCTTTTCTCTTTTGAGGTCTGAAAAAGTGCTATTTTCACATGCAAATATCTCCGCGAATATTCAAGTTATTTTCATGAAATTTTTTTTGTGAGTTCTTCATAACGTTGGCAACAATACTCTCTCAGAAGTTTTTGCTCTACCCCCTATAGTTTTTAAATTAATTTTTTTAACTTTTTTATTTTGCCACTAGGGGGGCTGTAAGTCATCTCAATGGATTCTCCAGGGTCACTTACTTAGGGGTAGACCTTACTTCCGTGACCCTAGGACACGGTGGCTCCAAATAAAAGCCGAAAAACGGACTTTTGAAACACCCTGTATATGATCATTACTTTAATCCAAATTAAAAACAAATAATGCTCTGAAAGATTTGTAAACGAAGTCATATTTTCCATAACCAAAGCTTTAAAAACAAGGATGTTCTCTAATCAAGATACGATTTAATTGGCGAAAACTAATGAAGCTTAAAAATGGTGATTGGGCAAAGAGGTGAGTGACACATCTCACTCCAGATTTGGTGGGAATAAATATTTTATTGCCCTGCTCGACTTATTTTATGACAAATAAGAGCTTCCTTTAAAGATAAAACTACTCCAAAGTTCAAAGGAATATAGATTTTCCGATAATGAGAACGATGTTTACTAACACTGGCAGAGCCAGTTCATATTTTTCAATACTTTTCAACAGTTTAATTATTCTTTTCAAAGAGCTTAAGTTGTCGCATGTGGGAAAGCTCGACAGATAATCTGAGTGATTAGAGGAGATAGTGGTGCTCTCGTTTTAAAGAGGAGAAAATATTCCTGTATTTGCTCTGGAAATAAGATTCTTTTAGAAAAATAGAATTTTTCTGGAATGTTTTATTACACACATTGGAAATACATTGGTTTAAAAAATTCCAAAGGCTCACGCATAAATTTGTAAAATGGAAATTATGTGGCATAAAATGATTTTGATTTGACTCGTGTAAAATTTAAACTGTTAAATTTATTATAAGTGTGTATTAGACGGTAAAATAACGCTATATTTTGGTGAAAAATATGTCCTAACTGAAGGATATTTTCTTCCATAAGTATTAGAAAAATAAAATTATAAATAAAAAATAGTTCCTTGATTCAGTTGAAAGTTTTTAGAAGTCATATTAAGACAGTACTAAATATTGCCAGTTTGAATCGGTTTTCAACATATTGACCTTTTTATTTTCCGTCTTAAGGCAAGATAAGATTGAAATCTCTTACACATATTCTTGGGATTCCGAACTCCGATGTCTTAATATCCTTGATGTTCCAAAAAGACGCCTCTTCTTCTAGTTGAGATTTAAAATTATATTTATTTGGTAACGATCTTTTTTTTATCTCGAAAACTTCCCATCCAGGATTTAAATGAGGGGTAATTTCTATGAAAATAGTAAATGTATCCATTGACTCAACATAAATAAATCCAACTTAAATGGATAAAATCATTGAAATGAGTTTTTAGGGAACAAACAAATTTAATTCTCAAATCAATCATCATCAATTCCAGAACATGTAAACTAGGAGTCTTCAAAAGAGGGCATAAACTTCATATCATGTAAATAACTTCCGATAACGATGGAGACAAGAAATCATCTCAAAGAATGAAATAACAGGTACTTACTGCTATCCTGGATGAGAGACCCCCTGGCATCGCACCTCTGTACCACCACCAAAAGGCACCCCAGCAAAAGGACCGCGGGTAGCAGTCCAGGTACCCCCATCTCAACCAGTCCAATAATATTATATCACAGCTATCGAGAGTCCAGCACCAGATAGAAAGAGGGATGCGAGGAGAGTGGAAGCAAATGATAAGATAGAGTAAGACGAGACACTTTGGGTCATCCGCCTCCTCACAATGAGTATCGTGTCGCTCACCGCGCGACACTTCGTCGTCTTTTTTAAGAAGTGTTGTTGCTTTAAGGGAGAGCTGAGTGACGAGGTGCCCCACCAGCTCCCCATAAAGATGCTCGCGGAGATTCGGTTCCATCTGCGGTTTTTCCTGACATCCTTCTGGAATCGCTTTGCAGAGAGTAAGTTGGAAGTGGTGGTGAAAAAATTTGTTGGAAAGAACGATGGACTGGTAGGCTTGATCCCTTGACCGGGGAGTCCCTTTGATTCATAGGCATCAAGGTCAAATTACGAATGGCCAAGGGCATTCCTGACTGTTAAATCCAAAGAAATGGCTATTGGCCTTTGATAATCATCAAACTGTAGAGCTATACACAGTATGGTTCACAGTTTTATAAAAACACACCCATGAATAAGTATTGAAAGAAAAAAGGGAATATAATACAATTGAAAAGTCTTTATCCTATTCAAATTGATAAATTATCAGCTGGTAATAATTTTGCAAATACAAAACTGCCATACTGTCAAGAAGGCCATCAGAAAGAATGCTCTGAAAAGTAGCACCTTTCCTCAAACTCAATTAATAACTCCTAAAAAACATTTTAAGGGCAAAGAGAAAAAAAATAGAAAAAGACAAAATTTGAAGCAGGATCATTGACCGGTCTATTTCATTATAAACTTTGTGTGATAATTTTATTTCCTTCTATGGCTCCATTAACATTTTGTTGGATGGATATCTCTCTCATTAGTATTATATCTCTCTGTGTGTGAGTTAGAGGGCAACAGTAGATAGAAAATGGGGGTTCTACGACATTGCGGAGGTGCGGAGGGTTGCGCCGGCGGCGGCTCCCCGGCTCCCTTCCCAATCTACTAGTTTGGGGCTCCCTGTGCATTCTACTGATTGCGGAGTGTCTGGGCCGGTACTTTGCGGCTCTCCGAGTAGAGTGGAGGCTAATTAAGAAGATTAATTAGCAATTAAGAGAACGTGGGCAAAATGCGAAGGTACTTTGGGGCTCCCTTCCCATTTTACTAGATTGCGGAGTGTCTGGGTCGGTAATTTGGGGTTCTGTCTGGATCGGTACTTTGGGGTTCTGTCTGGATCGATACTTTGCGGAGTGTCTGGGTCGGTAATTTGGGGTTCTGTCTGGATCGGTACTTTGGGGTTCTGTCTGGATCGATACTTTGCGGAGTGTCTGGGTCGATAAATTGGGGCTCTACCAATAAATTGGGGCTCTACCAATAATTTGGGGCTCTACCAATAATTTGGGGCTCCAACACTAAAATTAAAGTTATTTTACATCAATACATCTCCCAGGAGAGTTAGCCCAAGATATTCTTGGTTACCGAAGTACGCTTGGCAGAGCTTAACACAAATCCTGTATAAGTTTGATTTGGTAAGTTACCGGAAGCCTCTCCTTTGTACTTCATCCCCCCAACCCCCTAATTAAATATTTTAAAGTATTTTAAATTGAGCTCCCACCAACCACCTGACTTTCTCAATTAACAGTTACTATTTCAGTTACTATATTAATTTTATTTACTATTAACAAACTGTAACTGCTGTTTAACTGTAATATGGATGAAATTAGCAAATTGCAGCTCTTCCACTATATTGGGGCTTTACCACTATGACACAGCAGGAAGTTAAAGTTATTTTTCTATTAACAGTTTCTATTAAAGTTATTTACTAATAACAAACTGTAACCGCTATTTAACTATAATATTGATAATATTAGCAAATTGCAGCTCCACCACTATATTAGGACTTTACCACTAAGACACAACAGGAAGTTATTTTACTATTAACAGTTTCTATTAAAGTTATTTACTATTAACAAACTGTAACCGCTGTTTAACTGTAATATGGACAAAATTAGCAAATTGCAGCTATTGGGGTTCTAGGACACATGCAACAAAAAGAAGCTAAATTATTTTAAGATAACATTAATTGATAGTTAAAGTTATTAACAAAGGTTAATTAACAATTATTTTACATAAAATTATAAGGTTAATGAACTAACTATCCACTGTAATATATCACCTATTAAATGCCCATACCAGAATAAAAGACCAAGAAAATCACAAACTCAAATGTAGACTGCACTACTCGCCTGTCATTTAGCCTCCCTTAACAATGCACGACGAACCGCCCCTCTTGCCTTTCACAGAGCAATATGTGTGGCGATAACGGGGTAACCTCCATTGGGATTGATAGCGATTGCATCTTTTCCCGTAATACCGAGGGAGAGGGTTTTCAAAAGATATATATTTTTTCATTACAATCATTTCTATTTCGTTAAATTTACAGTTCAATATTCACTTTAGTTACAGTTTGACACAAAAATGCTTATCCTATCACAACCCCCTTAACTTTGAAATTACAGTATTTTCACCAGAAAGGATACTTTTAAAAATTGAGAATGATCGACCATTATCAGACCACCTTACATTTAATACGTTATCCTATTGGTGGAATTATTTTTATTTTACTTTGATCTGGAAAGGATACTTTGAAAAATTGAGAATGCATTTTCAATGCAAACATTTTCAGACCACTTGACATATAATACGTTATCCTATTGGTGGAATTATTTTACAACTTCGATTAAAAATTACTAATTATGTACATATTGGATACGATCTTAAATATTTTAAACAATTTTTTTTCAAATAAAATATACTTTTATTACGAATTCTGTTCGAGGAGTTGATTTTTTTTTCATAGAATGTTAGAATCATTCAAGTTAAAAATGATAAATCCATTAATTTTACTATAGTTCAATTGAAGATATTACTTATTTTATTCGCATAGAAGCTTTTTCTAGATTTAAACATGAGAATATATGATTAATTACCTAAACAAAAACTATTCCATTACTCTTTTTTCTGAAAGCATTGTATGAATGAGAGAATTTTTACACAAAAATTGTAAAATACATACGATTTTCCCAACAGTTGAAGAAATTTCAACCATTAACCTTTTATTTAAAGTATGTTATGAGACTACCACTACAAAACATACACTACATACTGTAATGTAGCCATTAACCCCGGCAAACCAGTTGTAATATAGCCATTAACCCCGGCCTATTTATTAAAGTGCGGTATGCAAATATGTTTTATTTCTGAAGTAAAGTGAGATGAGGATGTAAAATGTATATAAATAGACTGAAAGCTGTGTGTAAAAGGCTTCCCACCTGCTTTACTTTGTTTTGCTGCCTGAATAAATATATTTGTTTTAACTACGGTATTTTCATTTTAAAACCCAATACGCTACAGCTTATATATATAATTTTTCTGGTGGCAGCGGTGGGATTGAATTTTCGAATGAGACTGGTGCATTTACGATTAGAGTAAACTTGGAGGAATTGAGATTGGAGGAGGTCTGACTTGTTGGACTTTTTCGATTCGTGTAAAACCGGTAGCCTGGGACGCCCTGTCCTGTGATATCTTCATCTAGCTTAGAAGGGACCATCCGGTCCGGAAGCCATTGGACACCTCGTCCATTTCAGAAGAGACCATCCGGTCTGGAAGCCGTTGGACACCCCGTCCATTTCAGAAGAGACCATCCGGTCTGGAAGCCGTTGGACACCCCGTCCATTTCAGAAGAGACCATCCGGTCTGGAAGTCGTTGGACACCCCGTCCATTTCAGAAGGGATCATCTGGTCCGGAAGCTGTGGGACGCCCCGTCCTGTTCAGAAGCTGTTGGACACGCCGTCCAGTTCAGGAGGAGCCAACTGGTTCAGTAGTTGTGGGACACTTCGTCTTGAGAGTGGAGTGATCTAGTCTTCTGCTTCCTGCTACGAAGAGGTCTGGGTCTCAGGCGCGAGAAGAGTGTAAGTTAATAGTACTTTACGCTTAAGAAATTTTGTGTTGTATTTACGATTTTTAGCGATTGGGGTCTGATACGTGTTTTGTGGTTTGGAGGGTTACATTTGTTGGTTTTGGACATTAACTTGAATTTTATTGTAAATATTTATCTTAACTTTTGTGATTGATGTTCTATTTAAAATTTTTGCTTCAATCTTGAAAATTTAACTTTTTGGATTGTGATAGATCTTTTAAGGATAGATATTTTAAAGCTGTTCTGTCTTTTAACAATTAATTTGTTTTGTTCCTGGGTGGCATAAGTTTTTGAATTGTAATAAGGGGTCAGTGTTCTGGTGTATTCTAGTTTCAGCATGACGTATTTACTTAGGGGTAGGAAAGAGGATTTGATCAAGTTGATGGGTGAATTGGATTTGGTGGCTTCGGCAGATAAGTCAATAAAAGCATTAACCAAAATTATTGTAACAAGTGAGGGATACGAGGAGGAATTTGCCAGGGTGCTTTTTGGGGAAATTGTCAACGCTCGCAAAGCGAAGGAGGCTTTGGATCTTGAAGAGAGTCAAAGGAAGCTAGATCTTGAGCAAAGGCAGTTTGAGGAGAAGCAACGGCAAAGAGAGTTTGAGGAGAAGGAAAGGCAAAGAGAGTTTGAGAAGCAAAAACAAAGAGAGTTTGAGTTGGAAAAACTGAGAATAGAAGCAACGAGGAAAACAGAGGAATTGGAGGATCATAGTTTTCGATCGCCAAATCGGGATTTAACCAGAATTCTACCCAAGTACGACATGAAGGACGATCTGAGTCTTTATTTAGTCTTGTTTGAACGACAGGCAGCTCTGCTGTCCCTGGAGAAAGAAATGTGGGTTTCTCACCTATTGGGTCTAGTTCCTCAAGAGATAGCGCAAATCATAGCACGCGAGCCATCGCAACAAGCAGCTAATTACGATCATATTCGATCGATTCTGCTTCAGAGGTTTAAGCTAACTCCGGAACGATTTAGACAGCTTTTCAACACGCATCAGAAAGCAGTTGAGAGAAACTGGAGGGATTTTTACTATGAGTTGGCCACATACTTTGACGGATGGATCGCTGGGTGCAGGGTTGAAACGCTAGAACAACTGAGGGATTTAATAATTACCGATCAAATGAAGAAAAAGTCACCCTCAGAGTTCAAGGACATGTATTTAAGGGAATGGACTGAAATCAACTCCCCTACAGAGTTGGTGGTTCTGCTGGAAAAGTTTGAAGATGTCCGGCGAACCCTGAAACAGAAAACCAAGGATCAAGGTGGGGCAGGAGCCCAAGGTCGGTTTTCCAAAACTGAATTTCCTCCACAGAGAAGGGATCGTATGAATTTGGAAGGGATCAAGAGGGAGCGTAGTCCTTTAGAACCAGATCGAGAGTTTGACCGGAGGAGAGAAATGCGGTGCTATCATTGCAATAAGCCTGGCCACATAAGGCCAAATTGCCCGAATTGGAGGAAACCACGATCAGAAGCTGTAAATTTCATTGGGGAGGAAGATCCTGAGATATATCTGCTGCCATACACCATGAGGGGCAAGATCAACGGCCAAGAGATCAATATTCTCAGAGACACTGGGGCCACCATAGACATTGTCTGTCAAAAATTGGTTGGCCCAGCTGACTTGACAGGAGAACATGTTTGGGTCCAGCAGCCATTAGACTCCAGCTCGACTTGTTTGCCATTGGCTGAGGTTCTGGTGGAGTGCGAGTTGGGAAACACGCTGACCAAAGCAGCTGTCATTCCCGATAGCTTGGACCAGGGTCGGTATCTACTGGGAAATCGCACAGCGGTGTTATTTCAGAAGAGAAATCTGCCCTCGGATGAATGTCTGAATGCTGTAATTACAAGACAGCAAAGGAGATTGGTAGAACAGGAGAACACCTCTTCTCCCGATGAACAGGTCAGTATTTCAGAGGAGACTCAACAAGAACTGGTAGAAGAAGAGGAAGAGTTTCTGCCCGCGAAGGAGGATCGTGAGGTTTCGGAACTGTTAAAGGTTGATACTGAGCAACTGGTGAAGGCTCAAGGTTCGGATGAGGAGATGAGCTCTGTGGTTAAGCAAATAAAAGAGGGAAACCCTCCCAAAGATTTTGAACTGGTTCAAAGCGGGCTTCTTGTAAAGTTAAAGAAGGATAAGACTGGCTTGGAGAGACGACTCATCGTTGTGCCAGCTGAGTATCGGAAAAAGATACTGAAATTATGCCACGAAGGCACGTCTGGTCATCTTGGCACCACCAAGACCAAAGACCGAATGACTAAATTTTTCTTTTGGAAAAACTGTTATAAAGAGGTGGAAGATTTTGTGAGATCATGCGATTCTTGTCAGAGGGCTGGAAAGGCAAGAGACAAGAAAAAAGCCCCTATGACTCTCGTTCCCGTGATTGGAGAAGTTTTTTCAAGAATTAACATTGATGCTGTAGGACCCTTGCCAAAAACGGATTCAGGAAAAAGGTATTTGATTACAGCCATGTGCATGTCTTCAAAGTACCCCGATGCCGTGGCAGTGACTGACATCACTTCCAGGTCAGTGATTGATGCTCTCCTTCAGCTTTTCAGCCGAATGGGATTCCCCAAGGAGATTCAGCATGACCAGGGAACCTCGTTCATGAGCGAGCTCACTTCTGAGTTTTTTCGGCGTTTTGGAATCAAGGTGATACGAAGTTCAGTCTATCATCCACAGAGCAACCCTGTAGAACGGTTTCACAGAACGCTAAAGTGGATTCTAAGAGTTTTGTGCTCTGAAGAGGGATCTAACTGGGAAAATCATGTCCATGCAGCGCTTTTTGCTTTGAGGACAGTTACGCACGAGTCAACTGGCTTCAGTCCGGCGGAGCTTGTTCACGGCAAAAACTTGAGAACTCCAGTAGCCCTTTTGTACGATAGCTGGATGCGACCCGAAGAGGATAATAGAAATGTTGTTGATTACATCTTGAATCTTCTAGAACGTTTACAGAAGTGTCAGAGCTTGGCTATTGAAAACATGGAGGATGTTGCAAAGAAAAGAAAAAGCTGGTATGATAGGAACAGCGTCAAGAGAGAGTTTGCAGTGGGAGATCAGGTACTGGTGTTGGCAACTTCTCCTGCCAACAAACTAGCTGTTCAATGGCATGGTCCTGGTGCCATTGAAAGTAAAATCTCGGACACTAACTATTTTGTATCTCTTCCTGGGCGAAAAGGTTCGTCCCAAATTTATCACGTGAACCTTTTAAAGCCATATTTTCGGAGACCAGAGTTTGTGAATTTGGTGACAACTGGGGAGGAGGATGAGGTTTCGGATTTCGAGGAAGAAAATCCGTCTTTTTACCGTTGTCCAAATGTTTTTGACCTTGGAGAGATTTTACAAATCAGTGAGGTTTATGGGCGATTATCTGAAAAACAAATTAATCAATTGACCGATGTTTTATGCAAATATATTAACTGTTTTTCTAATGTTCCAGGATTGACTAATATAGTTGAGTTTGATATCGAACTTTCCGAACAGAGACAGATTCGTTCAAGACCCTACCGAATGTCTCCTAGACAAACCGAGATCTTGAGAGAGGAAATTGGGAAGATGCTGGAAATGAAGATCATCGAGGTTGGAGAGAGCGACTTCACATCACCGATGATCCTGGTTGAAGTGCATGGGAAGGATCCTAGGCCGTGTATAGACTACCGACGGTTGAATGAGGTAACAAAGACTCAGTATTTTCCCATACCCAACATTGAGGAGCGAGTGGAAGCTGTTGCTGCTGCGAGATATATTTCTGTACTCGACTTGTCCAAGGGATACTGGCAAATACCCCTGACGGAAAGAGCAAGGGAGTACGCAACGTTCCTCACAAGTTTTGGGTCTTTTCGTCCTCTTAGAATGCCTTTTGGTCTTAAGAACGCTCCATTTTATTTCAGTAAGATGATGTCGGAGGTTCTGAGAGGATGTGATACCTATGCTGTGCCTTACCTTGACGACGTCGCCATATTCTCTGAGAATTGGGAAGAACATCTAAAACACGTCGACACTGTGTTGGAGAGGATAAAAAGAGCAAAGTTAAGCTTGAAGGCCAGTAAATGCCGATTTGCTCAAGCTCAGGTGAAATATTTGGGTCATTTCGTAGGACAGGGCAAACGATCTCCTAGTGAAGTTAAAATTAAGGCAATCCAGGATTTTCCGGTTCCTTCGACCAAGACCCAAATTCGTGCTTTTTTGGGAATTGCTGGGTACTACAGACAGTACATTCCTAACTTTTCTGTTATTGTGGCTCCTTTGACAGAATTGCTTAAAGGTAAAGAAAAGAAATCCACGGTGGTTTGGAATGAGGAGTGTCAACAGGCTTTTGAGGGACTCAAGGCTCTCCTCACTGAAAATCCGGTCCTTTATGCCCCACGTTTCGACATTCCATTCTATGTCCAGTGTGACGCTTCAGATGTGGGACTTGGTGTGGTTCTGTCCCAGAGGACTGAGTCTGGAGAAGAGCACCCAGTTCTCTACCTTAGTAAAAAGTTTTCGTCAGCCGAGCGTAAGTATGGAACCACCGAAAAGGAATGCGCGGCTATCCTGTTTGCTGTCAAGAAGTTAAGGTGCTATCTTGACGGGTCCAACAAGTTCTTTATTCAGACGGATCATAATCCTTTGGTATGGTTAAAACAGAACTCTGGTGTTAATCCACGTCTTATGAGGTGGGCTCTGGCACTGCAACCTCTAAATTACGAGATAGTCCATCGTCGTGGAAAAGACCACCAGAATGCTGACAGCCTTAGTCGTCTGTTTTAAATTACTGTAAAATAATTTTCTTCTGTGTGTTTTTAGAGTATGCTAAATAATTAATATTTGATATTGTTAAATTTCAGGGTTTTTTGCTTTAATGAACTCTTGCAACTTTTTACTGTGTAAAAAGTTTTTCTAAGGGGGGAGGAGTTGTAATGTAGCCATTAACCCCGGCAAACCAGTTGTAATATAGCCATTAACCCCGGCCTATTTATTAAAGTGCCGTATGCAAATATGTTTTATTTCTGAAGTAAAGTGAGATGAGGATGTAAAATGTATATAAATAGACTGAAAGCTGTGTGTAAAAGGCTTCCCACCTGCTTTACTTTGTTTTGCTGCCTGAATAAATATATTTGTTTTAACTACGGTATTTTCATTTTAAAACCCAATACGCTACAATACATTCATTTTATTCATAACTTTTACTATATTTATTAAACATGTAATATTTTTTCTATACTAAAGAGAACTGCTTTGGTTATTTTTCAATTCATCGAATTATTTTATGGTATTATTCATGGAATGGTATTATTCATGGATTAATTCATGGAATTATTATTCATGGGTTATTTTTCAATTTAACGTTGATCATTTTCAACCTTTTTTGAAAATAATAACTTTTTTAACCCATCGGCTATACTTGCTCTACAAGAATTTTACCCTCTGCTTTACATTTTTACTAACAATTTATATTATTCACTAAAGCAAACAATATAATACATATAAACTAACTTATGAAAGAAATCCTTTATGGATATAATGTTTTCTCTTACCTAAAGCCTTCTTTCATCTATAATCCATATAGAAAATTAAACTATTCTAATAAAAATTAAAGGGGAAACATGATTTAAAAGGAAACATACATTATAAAAAACAAGAAAATTATTACAGAATCTAAAAGAAAAACTAAAATATCTGCTAAAAATAAAAACTTAACTGAAAATTTTATTAAAAATTAAGATACACCTAGAAAAATAACTTAATACTTTGTTAAAAACAAAAACGAACACAGAAAAAAACTTTACAAGAAAAGAAAACTTATACACTGAAAAACTAAAATCTTTGTTAAATATAAAAACTTATTCACTTCGAAATTAAATACTTTGTTTGAAATGAACTAGAAAACGAAAAACTTTACACAAGAAATGAAAACTTATACACTGAAAAGCTAAAATCTTTGTTAAAAATAAAAACTTAACTGAAAATTTTGTTAATAATAAAAACTTAACTGAAAATTTTGTTAATAATAAAAACTTAACTGAAAATTTTGTTAATAATAAAAACTTAACTGAAAATTTTGTTAAAAATTAAGATACATGCAGAAAAATAACTTAACACTTTGTTAAAATAATAACGAACATAGAAAAACTTAACTGAAAATTTTGTTAAAAATAAAAACTTAACTAAACATTTTGTTAAAAATTAAGATACATGCAGAAAAATAACTTAACACTTTGTTAAAATAATAACGAACACAGAAAAACTTTGACTGAAAAAATTAAAATCTTTGCTAAATATAAAAACTTAACTGAAAATTTTGTTAAAAATAAAAACCTAACTGAAAATTTTGTTAAAAAATTTAGACATATGCAGAAAAAAAACTTAATACTTTCTAAAAAATAAAAATGAACACAGAAAAACTTTCACTGAAAAATTAAAATCTTTGTTAAATATAAAAACTTATTCACTTCGAAACTAAAAACTTTGTTTGAAATGAACTAGAAAACGAAAAACTTTACTCAAGAAATGAAAACTTATACACTGAAAAACTAAAATCTTTGTTAAAAATAAAAACTTATTCACTTCGAAACTAAAAACTTAACTAAAAATTTTGTTAAAATAAAAACTTAACTGAAAATTTTGTTAAAAATTAAAACACATGCAGAAAAATAACTTAATACTTTGTTAAAAATAAAAAAAGAACACAGAAAAACTTTGACTGAAAAACTAAAAACTCTGCTAAAAATAAAAACTTAACTGGAAATTTTATTAAAAATTAAGACAGATACAGAAAAATAACTTAATACTTTGTTAAAAATAAAAACAAACACAGAAAAAACTTTACAAGAAAAGAAAACTCATACACTGAAAAGCTAAAATCTTTGTTAAAAATAAAAACTTATTCACTTCGAAACTAAAAACTTAACTAAAAATTTTGTTAAAATAAAAACTTAACTGAAAATTTTGTTAAAAATTAAAACACATGCAGAAAAATAACTTAATACTTTGTTAAAAATAAAAAAAGAACAGAGAAAAACTTTGACTGAAAAACTAAAAACTCTGCTAAAAATAAAAACTTAACTAAAAATTTTGTTAAAAATTAAGATACATGCAGAAAAATAACTTAACACTTTGTTAAAATAATAACGAACACAGAAAAACTTTGACTGAAAAAATTAAAATCTTTGCTAAATATAAAAACTTAACTGAAAATTTTGTTAAAAATAAAAACCTAACTGAAAATTTTGTTAAAAAATTTAGACATATGCAGAAAAAAAACTTAATACTGCCTTAAAAATAAAAATGAACACAGAAAAACTTTCACTGAAAAATTAAAATCTTTGTTAAATATAAAAACTTATTCACTTCGAAACTAAAAACTTTGTTTGAAATGAACTAGAAAACGAAAAACTTTACTCAAGAAATGAAAACTTATACACTGAAAAACTAAAATCCTTGTTAAAAATAAAAACTTATTCACTTCGAAACTAAAAACTTAACTAAAAATTTTGTTAAAATAAAAACTTAACTGAAAATTTTGTTAAAAATTAAAACACATGCAGAAAAATAACTTAATACTTTGTTAAAAATAAAAAAAGAACACAGAAAAACTTTGACTGAAAAACTAAAAACTCTGCTAAAAATAAAAACTTAACTGGAAATTTTATTAAAAATTAAGACAGATACAGAAAAATAACTTAATACTTTGTTAAAAATAAAAACAAACACAGAAAAAACTTTACAAGAAAAGAAAACTCATACACTGAAAAGCTAAAATCTTTGTTAAAAATAAAAACTTATTCACTTCGAAACTAAAAACTTAACTAAAAATTTTTTTAAAAATAAAAACTTAACTAAAAACTTTGTTAAAAATAAAAACTTAACTGAAAATTTTGTTAAAGATTAAGACCCATGCAGAAAAATAACTTATTACTTTGTTAAAAATGAACTAGAAAACGAAAAATTTTGACTGAAAAATTAAAATCTTAGTTAAATATAAAAACCTAACTGAAAATTTTGTTAAAAATTAAGACAAATGCTGAAAAATAACTTTTTACTTTGCTAAAAGTAAAAATGAACACAGAAAAAACTTTACAAGAAAAGAAAATTTATACACTGAAAATTTTACAAGAAATAAAAAGTTTCGCTAAAAACTTTACTAAAAAGAAATTATTACGAAAAACTTTAACAGAAAGAAAAACTTAAAAACTATAAAACTAAATACTTTGTTGAAAATAAAAAAAAACTTTGAAAAAATTTTACAAGAAATAAAAATTTTCACTCAAAACTTTACCAAAAAGAAATTATTACGAAAAACTTTAACAGAAAGACAAACTAAAAAAACTATAAAACTAAAAACTTTGTTAAAAAATAAAGGCAAATGCAGAAAATAACTTAATACTTTGTTAAATATTAAAACTTAGAAATTATGAAACGAAAAACTTAAACATAAATAAAAACTTATACACTACAAAACTAAAATATTTGTTAAAAATAAATAAAACATTTGAAAAAATTTTACAAGAAATAAAAATTTACACTAAAAACTTTACCAAAAAGAAATTATTACGAAAAACTTTAACCAAAAGAAAAACCTAAAAACTATAAGACTAAAAACTTTGTTAAAAATCAAGACAAATGCAGAAAAATAACTTAATACTTTGTTCAATATAAAAACTTAAAACCTATAAAACTAAAAACTTTAGGAAAACTTTGTTAAAAATAAAGAAACCAATACAGAAAAATTTTAAAAATAAATAAAAACTTCGAAAAATATTACAAGAAATAAAAAATAACACTAAAAACTTTATCAAAAAGAGATACTTACAAATTATAAAACTAAAAACTTTGTTAAAAATAAAAAAAAATTGAAAAGTTACACTAAAAAACTAAAAACTTTATCAAAAAGAAATACTTTTTGTTAAAAAAAATACTTTGAAAAATACCTTTGTACAAGAAATATGCTAAAAACTTTACCAATAATGCCCATACTTTGTTAAAATTAGGAGACTGATAGATTCACGTCTCCCTTTCATTGGGACGCTTTTTTAATTATTATGTAAAACGTGGGCTGAAAAATTTAAAAGTACTATTTTTAAATTTCCTTCATTAAGAAGGAGTTTTCAGCCCACCGAGTTTTCATAATAAAAAAAGCGTCCCAATGAAAGGGAGACGTGAATCTATCAGTCTCCTAATTTTAACAAAGTATGGGCATTATTGGTAAAGTTTTTAGCATATTTCTTGTACAAAGATATTTTTCAAAGTATTTTTTTTAACAAAAAGTATTTCTTTTTGATAAAGTTTTTAGTTTTTTAGTGTAACTTTTCAATTTTTTTTTATTTTTAACAAAGTTTTTAGTTTTATAATTTGTAAGTATCTCTTTTTGATAAAGTTTTTAGTGTTATTTTTTATTTCTTGTAATATTTTTCGAAGTTTTTATTTATTTTTAAAATTTTTCTGTATTGGTTTCTTTATTTTTAACAAAGTTTTCCTAAAGTTTTTAGTTTTATAGGTTTTAAGTTTTTATATTGAACAAAGTATTAAGTTATTTTTCTGCGTTTGTCTTGATTTTTAACAAAGTTTTTAGTCTTATAGTTTTTAGGTTTTTCTTTTGGTTAAAGTTTTTCGTAATAATTTCTTTTTGGTAAAGTTTTTAGTGTAAATTTATATTTCTTGTAAAATTTTTTCAAATGTTTTATTTATTTTTAACAAATATTTTAGTTTTGTAGTGTATAAGTTTTTATTTATGTTTAAGTTTTTCGTTTCATAATTTCTAAGTTTTAATATTTAACAAAGTATTAAGTTATTTTCTGCATTTGGCTTTATTTTTTAACAAAGTTTTTAGTTTTATAGTTTTTTTAGTTTGTCTTTCTGTTAAAGTTTTTCGTAATAATTTCTTTTTGGTAAAGTTTTGAGTGTAAATTTTTATTTCTTTTAAAATTTTTTCAAAGTTTTTAATTATTTTTAACACGAAGTATTTCTTTTTGATAAAGTTTTTAGTGTAACTTTTTATTTCTTGTAAAATTTTTTCAAAGTTTTTTTTTATTTTCAACAAAGTATTTAGTTTTATAGTTTTTAAGTTTTTCTTTCTGTTAAAGTTTTTCGTAATAATTTCTTTTTAGTAAAGTTTTTAGCGAAACTTTTTATTTCTTGTAAAATTTTCAGTGTATAAATTTTCTTTTCTTGTAAAGTTTTTTCTGTGTTCATTTTTACTTTTAGCAAAGTAATAAGTTATTTTTCAGCATTTGTCTTAATTTTTAACAAAATTTTCAGTTAGGTTTTTATATTTAACCAAGATTTTAATTTTTCAGTCAAAATTTTTCGTTTTCTAGTTCATTTTTAACAAAGTAATAAGTTATTTTTCTGCATGGGTCTTAATCTTTAACAAAATTTTCAGTTAAGTTTTTATTTTTAACAAAGTTTTTAGTTAAGTTTTTATTTTTAAAAAAATTTTTAGTTAAGTTTTTAGTTTCGAAGTGAATAAGTTTTTATTTTTAACAAAGATTTTAGCTTTTCAGTGTATGAGTTTTCTTTTCTTGTAAAGTTTTTTCTGTGTTTGTTTTTATTTTTAACAAAGTATTAAGTTATTTTTCTGTATCTGTCTTAATTTTTAATAAAATTTCCAGTTAAGTTTTTATTTTTAGCAGAGTTTTTAGTTTTTCAGTCAAAGTTTTTCTGTGTTCTTTTTTTATTTTTAAGGGAACCAGGACGTCCAAAACCTTCAAAAGTTCGATTTTTTAATTTTTATTTGATAAAATAGTAGGTTTCATGATGATTCCAAAAATGTATAATACATATACCTTTAGGACCGAGATCCCCCAGAAAATGGGGGTACAAGATGTAAACAATCACCACCACTAATGTTCCATTTTAAGTTCTTTTGCATTTTTCTCAAAACCTGTTTTTTTTTAACTTTAGGTTAGCTCTTACAAAATTCTAATCAATGAAATTACATGAAACTTGGTACAAATATTCGTTTTATATAAGTGCATTCAGTGAATATCATTTTATACAGTTTATGTTGCAATAATTTTTTTAATTAAGCAAAAATACGAGAAAAATCTGCTGTTTTTTGGTGCGTTTTAAAATTTTAAGTTCAGCATTTTTTTTTAAAAAAGTATTCATTAAATTGTTTTAAAAATTAGTTCACTAAATTGAATATACATTTCTCTACATGGAAACCTATTTATTTTGCTAAAAAAAAAAAGAATTTTCTATATGCTAACCTTTCTAACCCCATCCATCGTAAGACTCGTATGATAATATACTTTTTCGACATCCTATTTTAAAAAATAATATGATAATATATAATTAATTTTTGTCATTTTAGGATGACAAAAGACTGTTAGTTAACACAACTAATTTTTATTGTATTTGAATAACTTTTACTATATAATTTCGGGTCTCGAAATATTGTAAAATTAGCGTATTTTGCATGGCTGAGAACGTCCTGGTTCCCTTAACAAAGTATTAAGTTATTTTTCTGCATGTGTTTTAATTTTTAACAAAATTTTCAGTTAAATTTTTATTTTAACAAAATTTTTAGTTAAGTTTTTAGTTTCGAAGTGAATAAGTTTTTATTTTTAACAAAGATTTTAGTTTTTCAGTGTATAAGTTTTCATTTCTTGAGTAAAGTTTTTCGTTTTCTTGTTCATTTCAAACAAAGTTTTTAGTTTCGAAGTGAATAAGTTTTTATATTTAACAAAGATTTTAATTTTTCAGTGAAAGTTTTTCTGTGTTCATTTTTATTTTTAAGAAAGTATTAAGTTTTTTTTCTGCATATGTCTAAATTTTTTAACAAAATTTTCAGTTAGGTTTTTATTTTTAACAAAATTTTCAGTTAAGTTTTTATATTTAGCAAAGATTTTAATTTTTTCAGTCAAAGTTTTTCTGTGTTCGTTATTATTTTAACAAAGTGTTAAGTTATTTTTCTGCATGTATCTTAATTTTTAACAAAATTTTTAGTTAAGTTTTTATTTTTAACAAAATTTTCAGTTAAGTTTTTCTATGTTCGTTATTATTTTAACAAAGTGTTAAGTTATTTTTCTGCATGTATCTTAATTTTTAACAAAATTTTCAGTTAAGTTTTTATTATTAACAAAATTTTCAGTTAAGTTTTTATTATTAACAAAATTTTCAGTTAAGTTTTTATTTTTAACAAAATTTTTAGTTAAGTTTTTAGTTTCGAAGTGAATAAGTTTTTATTTTTAACAAAGATTTTAGCTTTTCAGTGTATAAGTTTTCATTTCTTGTGTAAAGTTTTTCGTTTTCTAGTTCATTTCAAACAAAGTATTTAATTTCGAAGTGAATAAGTTTTTATATTTAACAAAGATTTTAGTTTTTCAGTGTATAAGTTTTCTTTTCTTGTAAAGTTTTTTTCTGTGTTCGTTTTTATTTTTAACAAAGTATTAAGTTATTTTTCTAGGTGTATCTTAATTTTTAATAAAATTTTCAGTTAAGTTTTTATTTTTAGCAGAGATTTTAGTTTTTCTTTTAGATTCTGTAATAATTTTCTTGTTTTTTATAATGTATGTTTCCTTTTAAATCATGTTTCCCCTTTAATTTTTATTAGAATAGTTTAATTTTCTATATGGATTATAGATGAAAGAAGGCTTTAGGTAAGAGAAAACATTATATCCATAAAGGATTTCTTTCATAAGTTAGTTTATATGTATTATATTGTTTGCTTTAGTGAATAATATAAATTGTTAGTAAAAATGTAAAGCAGAGGGTAAAATTCTTGTAGAGCAAGTATAGCCGATGGGTTAAAAAAGTTATTATTTTCAAAAAAGGTTGAAAATGATCAACGTTAAATTGAAAAATAACCCATGAATAATAATTCCATGAATTAATCCATGAATAATACCATTCCATGAATAATACCATAAAATAATTCGATGAATTGAAAAATAACCAAAGCAGTTCTCTTTAGTATAGAAAAAATATTACATGTTTAATAAATATAGTAAAAGTTATGAATAAAATGAATGTATGTAGTGTATATTTTGTAGTGGTAGTCTCATAACATACTTTAAATAAAAGGTTAATGGTTGAAATTTCTTCAACTGTTGGGAAAATCGTATGTATTTTACAATTTTTGTGTAAAAATTCTCTCATTCATACAATGCTTTCAGAAAAAAGAGTAATGGAATAGTTTTTGTTTAGGTAATTAATCATATATTCTCGTGTTTAAATCTAGAAAAAGCTTCTATGCGAATAAAATAAGTAATATCTTCAATTGAACTATAGTAAAATTAATGGATTTATCATTTTTAACTTGAATGATTCTAACATTCTATGAAAAAAAAATCAACTCCTCGAACAGAATTCGTAATAAAAGTATATTTTATTTGAAAAAAAATTGTTTAAAATATTTAAGATGGTATCCAATATGTACATAATTAGTAATTTTTAATCGAAGTTGTAAAATAATTCCACCAATAGGATAACGTATTATATGTCAAGTGGTCTGAAAATGTTTGCATTGAAAATGCATTCTCAATTTTTCAAAGTATCCTTTCCAGATCAAAGTAAAATAAAAATAATTCCACCAATAGGATAACGTATTAAATGTAAGGTGGTCTGATAATGGTCGATCATTCTCAATTTTTAAAAGTATCCTTTCTGGTGAAAATACTGTAATTTCAAAGTTAAGGGGGTTGTGATAGGATAAGCATTTTTGTGTCAAACTGTAACTAAAGTGAATATTGAACTGTAAATTTAACGAAATAGAAATGATTGTAATGAAAAAATATATATCTTTTGAAAACCCTCTCCCTCGGTATTACGGGAAAAGATGCAATCGCTATCAATCCCAATGGAGGTTACCCCGTTATCGCCACACATATTGCTCTGTGAAAGGCAAGAGGGGCGGTTCGTCGTGCATTGTTAAGGGAGGCTAAATGACAGGCGAGTAGTGCAGTCTACATTTGAGTTTGTGATTTTCTTGGTCTTTTATTCTGGTATGGGCATTTAATAGGTGATATATTACAGTGGATAGTTAGTTCATTAACCTTATAATTTTATGTAAAATAATTGTTAATTAACCTTTGTTAATAACTTTAACTATCAATTAATGTTATCTTAAAATAATTTAGCTTCTTTTTGTTGCATGTGTCCTAGAACCCCAATAGCTGCAATTTGCTAATTTTGTCCATATTACAGTTAAACAGCGGTTACAGTTTGTTAATAGTAAATAACTTTAATAGAAACTGTTAATAGTAAAATAACTTCCTGTTGTGTCTTAGTGGTAAAGTCCTAATATAGTGGTGGAGCTGCAATTTGCTAATATTATCAATATTATAGTTAAATAGCGGTTACAGTTTGTTATTAGTAAATAACTTTAATAGAAACTGTTAATAGAAAAATAACTTTAACTTCCTGCTGTGTCATAGTGGTAAAGCCCCAATATAGTGGAAGAGCTGCAATTTGCTAATTTCATCCATATTACAGTTAAACAGCAGTTACAGTTTGTTAATAGTAAATAAAATTAATATAGTAACTGAAATAGTAACTGTTAATTGAGAAAGTCAGGTGGTTGGTGGGAGCTCAATTTAAAATACTTTAAAATATTTAATTAGGGGGTTGGGGGGATGAAGTACAAAGGAGAGGCTTCCGGTAACTTACCAAATCAAACTTATACAGGATTTGTGTTAAGCTCTGCCAAGCGTACTTCGGTAACCAAGAATATCTTGGGCTAACTCTCCTGGGAGATGTATTGATGTAAAATAACTTTAATTTTAGTGTTGGAGCCCCAAATTATTGGTAGAGCCCCAAATTATTGGTAGAGCCCCAATTTATTGGTAGAGCCCCAATTTATCGACCCAGACACTCCGCAAAGTATCGATCCAGACAGAACCCCAAAGTACCGATCCAGACAGAACCCCAAATTACCGACCCAGACACTCCGCAAAGTATCGATCCAGACAGAACCCCAAAGTACCGATCCAGACAGAACCCCAAATTACCGACCCAGACACTCCGCAATCTAGTAAAATGGGAAGGGAGCCCCAAAGTACCTTCGCATTTTGCCCACGTTCTCTTAATTGCTAATTAATCTTCTTAATTAGCCTCCACTCTACTCGGAGAGCCGCAAAGTACCGGCCCAGACACTCCGCAATCAGTAGAATGCACAGGGAGCCCCAAACTAGTAGATTGGGAAGGGAGCCGGGGAGCCGCCGCCGGCGCAACCCTCCGCACCTCCGCAATGTCGTAGAACCCCCATTTTCTATCTACTGGCAACTTTTCAGAGTACTCTTTCAGATGGTCTTTTTGACAATTAACCATTTGATTTATTCCATGCAGCCAACAATTATCAACTCCTTTATTGGTAGATATTGTACTACTAATTGAAAAATCACTCCATTCCTTAAAGATTATTATTTCATGATTCACACATAATTATAAAAAGATGAAATCCTTTACATTTCCTGGGATGCATCTGTCCATCTACTGGTGTGCACAAACTAAAAACCTTTTACTAATTATATTTACAAAAAATAACACTTGAGGCACTTTTACATCTTATTTTATTTAATTACCTAATCAAAAACACTTGAAACTAAAGAAACACTGAAATTCAGCACTTAATTTAATCTAAAAGGACATACTACAAGTCTATTGTAATTTTGGCCTAGATTTTAAAAAAACCTGACTCACTTCCCCCATGCACACATGGATGTGATTTTTCCAGGCCTACAACTATAAAATTTAATAATAAACTCTACTAACTACATAAAATCTACTTCAGTCATTCTATTTTTTTTAATGAGAAATTATAAAAATTGTGCTGAAATTCATTTTAAAGATTGAATTTTTTTTAACTTTCAAAAAAGAAAGAATCCAGTTTTTTTTTAAAATATTTTTCTAATTTTATATAACTTTTGATATACATTTCTGAATTAAAGTTACAAAGTAATATAATATTAAAGCAGTATACACAGGCCCGTAGCTACGGGGGGGGCCAGGGGGGCTGAGCCCCCCCTGGCATCTTCATTTGCCCCCCTAGAAAATTTTCACAAATTCTATCCACAAGCACAGCCATGGGGGCAGGGAGGGGCATCTGGCCCCTTCTTCCTTATTTCCTTCTAGCTAAGTTTAAACCCAGTTTTTTAGGGTCAAATTTTCAAAAATTTTCTGGGGAAGGGTCCCCATACCCCCCATTTGTATTTAAATCGATATAAAGTAGTTCACATTATTTTTAAATATCAAGTTCATCAAAATTCTTCTTAAAAATATATGTCCGAATTTTGGTCTACAAGTATCAAAAGCAGTTTAAAACCATGTTTTTCGGGTTAAGTTTCCAAAAATTTTCTAGGGGAGGACCCCCAGACCCCCCTTTGGTACTTGTATCCCTAATTTTAACAAAAAAAACCCTGTTCTTATATTAATATAAGAACAGATAACACGAATTAATAAGGTTCTCTTAGATGAAAATTCAACCCCGAAATGTTTAACAATTTACAAACTACATTAAATCTATTAAATATGCATGGGAGGGGCTGACTAATATACCGAAATAAACTTCTATATACCCTAGCACTGACTGAAAAGGGAGGTTAGGTTGACACCCTTAATAAAATTATGTTAATTTAAAGATTAACAAGGAGTGATCAAACTATATTTTCGAGTTTTCCTTTTCAATTCTGAGCTTACATGGATCAATTCCTTCTATACTTTACAAAGGATCTAAAAATGGGCTAAACCTACTTTAAGCTTCAATTTTTTTAATTTAAAAAAGGAAAACTTAAGAGAACAGAAAAGGTAAAACTAGAAAAATTTAGGACCTAACTCCTCCTGAAACAAAAGTCTTGTAACAGCTCCTTAGGCTTGAGGGTAAGGATTTTGTCCCCTAGTCAAACAGTTGAACCTACGCCTATGATACCTCCTGAAAGCTGGAAAACCCCTTGCCCCCCCCCTGAAAAAGTGGGCGCCCCACCAAAGGGAAATTCCTGGCTACGGGCCTGAGTATACAGAAACTCTACCTTAAAACAGAAAAACAGAAACTCTACCTTAAAACATGGAATAGGTTAGAATGTAGTTATTCATAAGGGGGTATAATAGTTTTTATTAATTTTAATTTATTTTGACCATTTAATTTCAAGCAGGGATCATACTCTATCTAGCATAGTAAAATTCAGGAGTCTTAAGGAGTTTTTCAGGAGTAATAAATTACAAAATCAAGAGGTAATGTGAATAATTTTTAACCTTAATAGTCTGGCGGACAAGAGGTTTTCCGTACGATCTTACCATAACGAGTATGAATCTGGTTGTTTCCACCCCCAAATATGCTGCAGAGGCGCTTGGCGGGGGTTCAAAATATCGGATCTCAGTTTAAAAAACGGCCATTTCTTCAATATTTACTGCAATGTAAAAATTTTTTCAAGCTTTTAATTATAATTTATTACATATTAAAATGTATTAGGGCCAGTGGTGCTTTTTAGAATAGCGGGTAATATTCGGAATACTGTAATTCCGAATATCTTTGTTTTGGGGGTTTCTATTCATATTTTTTGAGTTACAATGGTGAGAATGGGTTTTTCTGAAAGGTATTAACATGAGGAAAAGGGTGGATCATTTTCCTATGGCGAAAAAAAATTTTTACAAATTCTATCGGGCACAGCAAGAAAAAGGTGCCAAATGGTCTCAATCTAACACGTGTGAAATATTATTCCATTGTAATAACTCTTTTTGCCTCGGGATTGACCTCAAATGGAACAAAAATATGTAATTTTTCATATTTTTTTTTATTTTATAAATAATTTTTTTTGTCGATGATTATTTAAAGCTTACAAATAAGGGCATTTCAAAGCAATTTTAATCATATTAGTCACATTTATGCATTTTTAATACAAAAAACAACTTCCAAAGTGGCAATATAATGTACTAGCTGATATACCCGCCGTTGCTCTGAGAAAAAAGGATTTTCAATCTAGGTGATAAAATAAATAAGAAGTATTTTCTTCCCTATATTCCTTTCCTGGAAGTCATTTAGGGGCAAAAGGGTCAACTGGCGTCCCGCTAGAATTCTTCTTTCATGCTATACTTCCTTAAGACATAAAAAATTTTAAAAACATCACCTGTTAAGAATTAATGTGTGAAATCCTCATTTTTAAGAGTGATATTTTCAAAATATAAAAACGTTTGAAGGAGACCCTCTTAGCCCCCTTATTTCAAGGTGCTTTATCTTTGTTCCCTTCAATATCCTCCATCTATTTCTCCAATTCGTAATACGGTAAATCGATTCGGGATAGTTGTGGCAGATGTAAAACAAAATCTAAAGAAACTTTGTGAATTAAAATAGTTATATGAACTTAATAACCGGTTTTTTTAAATTAAAATTAAAAAAAGGTCAGGGGGAGACCCCCTGAACCCCCCTTTGTTGATTTATTACTAACTCATTTCGCTAAAATAAATCGCCTTCAAACATAAAATAAATGTAAGCATCATTTCAATTGACACCAACCATCTAAAATGCTACTATAAATTGATGAAAACTTCCACGACCTGAAGAGTAATTTATTTCATTTTCCGGGATAGATGGCCGTGTTTGATGAATGGAATTTCCAAACGTTTCGCTCTCTGCTTCGGAGAGCATCCTCAGTGGCAAAAAAGCCACTGATTTTTTTTTTGCCACTGATGATGCTGATGCCACTGATGATTTGATGAGTTTTTTGCCACTGAGGATGCTCTCCGAAGCAGAGAGCGAAACGTTTGGAAATTCCATTCATCAAACACGGCCATCTATCCCGGAAAATGAAATAAATTAAAATGCTACTGATGAAACACTATTGTTATATAAATTTTATTACTTGGAAAAAAATTTAAAAATTTTCGGTTTAATATTTTTTGGTAATTGTAAAAAATTTATTTTATCACAAATTATTTCTTTATCAGATTTTTTTAAAAATTCTACTCGCTATAAAATATTTTTAAATAAATACTTCCAACAATAGTGGTTTTACGTCACTTGGATGGAGCAATAATCGTTATCAATTTAACATTGAAGCTAACTAGACGTTAAATCCAGGAACTCTTATTTTGTTAATGCCTCACTGCACATGCGCTGGGAGTTGGATTTCCCAAGAGCAGTTCTTGGACGTCTTGCCGATCACTTTGACATTCAGTGTTTCCATGCTGCCATCTATACTTATTTTTAAAAAGTATATGTTTGGTTAAAAAACTGATATTGAAGATAGATTCTTTTTATTTCTGTAATAATAATTAATTCATAAAATATAACTCAACTTTAAATCAAGCAATTATCACATTAAAGGTTGACTTTAATTTTATTTCTATAAAGAGATAATATAAAAATATTGGAATGTAACACAGAAGGCATTTCATTTTAGTTATTTTTATTAAATAATTAGATTATATTATTATTACTTGAGGGATGGGTGGGGGGTCAAACCCATTCTTACGTAAGATTTTCCAAGTAATTGTTAATTAATTCCAAATATTCTAATCAAATTACTATTAAATTACTATGCTTCTGTGATATATTCCAATATTTTTATATTATCTCTTTATAGAAATAAAATTAAAGTCAACCTTTAATGTGATAATTGCTTGATTTAAAGTTGAGTTATAATTTATGAATTAATTATTATTACAGAAATAAAAAGAATCTATCTTCAATATCAGTTTTTTAACCAAACATGTACTTTTAAAAAAATAAGTATGGATGGGGGCATGGAATCACTGAATGTCAAAGTGATCGCCAAGACGTCCAAGAACTGCTTGGGAAATAGAACTCCCAGCGCATGTGCAGTGAGGCATTAACAAAATAAGAGTTCCTGGATTTAACGTCTAGTTTGAAGCTACGCATAAGAATTTAGAAAAGGGCCAAAAAAGACAGCTTAGAATGGTTTGAATTCAAAAATTCTTTTTTGAAAACCTTCCCGATTGTGTGAGGAATAACATGCTAAAATTTCATACCAATCGCATTAATAAAGTGGGCAATAGAAAGCAAAAACTAAAAACCGAAGTAAATATTCAAACCCCCGTGCACCCCCTCCAGAATGAAATATCGAAAATCCAGAAATTACTTTCTTTGAAATATTCTTAAGAAGATAATACCAACCGGTCACTTCGAAATATCAAATTATTAGTATGTTTTTCTTCTAAAATGTAAAACTTTGTTTATGCTCAGTAAAATCAGGTTTTTGAAATTTTTAGACCCCTTAAAATTCGAATATCGAAAATTCTAAAAATGCCTTTCTAGATATTGTGGCTAGGTACCTTCCTGCGAAGTTACGAAGATCTAGGGCCATTTGGGACGGTGCTAGGCTCAAAAACGTAGAAAACAGTCCAAGCACCCCTGTGGGTCAGGAAAAATGAATTTCGAAAAATCCCTTCTTAGTGCGCGTATACACTGTAAAGGTAAAGTCTTCCACCACACCAAGTTTTGACTCTTTAGCCCCGGTAGATTTTGCTGTGCGTTGATAGGTGAACCGATGAATCGATGAACCGTAAAGCTCTTTTATTATTATAGACTAGCTGTTATACCCGGCCTTGCACGGGTGGGGTGTATAAATTTATTTTTTAAAATATTTCTTAAAATACATTTATAATTTTGTAAATTAGCAATATTACAAATCATCCCGGTATCCCAGGCGCCTCTTTCCTATCCCAGTGTTCCCGGTAATCTTATCCCGTTGCCCGGTGATCATGGTAATTTTTCTAATCCCGGCTGCGTTCCCGGTAATTTTCCTATCTCAGTGTTTACGGTAATTTTTATATTCCGGTATTCTGGGTGTCTTTATGGTAAATTTCCTATCCCAGTGTTCTCGGTAATTTTTCCTTCCCGATGTTCTCGCTAATTTTCCAATCCCGGTGTTCTTGTCACTTTTTACAATTCCGATGTTTCTGATAATGTTTAATAATATCTTTGGTGCCTTTATAAAATAACAAATTTGAAACCGTAGTAAAAAGTCTAGTGAACAAATTAAGAAATTTAAAACCAGTGTTTAAAACTAAAATAAAAGATCTAGTAAATGAAAAAGTCTAGTGATCTGTGTCTCATTTGAAACAATGTTTTATTTTTAACTCGTTGTATGACTGGTAAAACAGGTTTTTAAACACGGAAAAATAAGTGAAAAAAAGCAGGAAAAACGGGAAAAAAAGAATGAAGGACTGATTTTCTCTTTATAAATTATAGCCTATGTGTTATTCTGATGTATAAGCTACATTATGGTAAAATTTCATTAAAATCCATTCAGTAGTTTTTGCGTGAAAGAGTAACAAACATCTGGACAAACATTCACAATTATAATAGTAGTAGGACTGTTATACCCGGCCTTGCACGGGTGGGGTGTATAAATTTATTTTTTAAAATATTTCTTAAAATACATTTATAATTTTGTAAATTAGCAATATTACAAATCATCCCGGTATCCCAGGCGCCTCTTTCCTATCCCAGTGTTCCCGGTAATCTTATCCCGTTGCCCGGTGATCATGGTAATTTTTCTAATCCCGGCTGCGTTCCCGGTAATTTTCCTATCTCAGTGTTTACGGTAATTTTTATATTCCGGTATTCTGGGTGTCTTTATGGTAAATTTCCTATCCCAGTGTTCTCGGTAATTTTTCCTTCCCGATGTTCTCGCTAATTTTCCAATCCCGGTGTTCTTGTCACTTTTTACAATTCCGATGTTTCTGATAATGTTTAATAATATCTTGGTGCCTTTATAAAATAACAAATTTGAAACCGTAGTAAAAAGTCTAGTGAACAAATTAAGAAATTTAAAACCAGTGTTTAAAACTAAAATAAAAGATCTAGTAAATGAAAAAGTCTAGTGATCTGTGTCTCATTTGAAACAATGTTTTATTTTTAACTCGTTGTATGACTGGTAAAACAGGTTTTTAAACACGGAAAAATAAGTGAAAAAAAGCAGGAAAAACGGGAAAAAAAGAATGAAGGACTGATTTTCTCTTTATAAATTATAGCCTATGTGTTATTCTGATGTATAAGCTACATTATGGTAAAATTTCATTAAAATCCATTCAGTAGTTTTTGCGTGAAAGAGTAACAAACATCCGGACAAACATTCACAATTATAATAGTAGTAGGATTACCAGATTAACAAAACAGGCATAGAATAGGAGGATCATTTTTGCCAACAAAGAGTTGATTTTCAGTGGCAGATTTTAAATATTGGTATATAAGATACATTCTCCCTCAATTATGACCAGTGTAAAATGATATTTTTAAAATTTAAGAGTAGAAATAGTTGTATCTTTCATAAATGTCGCGCTTTTAAAATTCAGCGGAAAGTTATTTCATTGACTGGTCTTGGGAGCCAAATGTGATCACATAAGATGTGTTGAAACAAGTGTCTAATGGATAGTTTGTTTATAGGCAATAGCAATATCATGATGAGATTCGACTCAGTAAGGATTTACCTAATTTTTTCTATAGCAATAGACTAAAACCCAGGCCCAAAAATTATACTTCTTTAGAGGGAGGGAGGATTGACTCAACATAGCTTCTTTGTATTCACTTATGCTTTCATAAAAGTTTAAATATAGCAAATTTAACTGTCTAAAATAAACATAAGTTAAGTTCTAAAAATTAATGTAGCTAATTTAAAAATTTTGAGGATGATACCGAGCTTTGAGTTGAAAACGCTGATCTATCATTCTTCTTAAGAAAATATTTCAAAATTTGACTCTCAAAATATGTTTTTAATTTATTTTTTTAACATTAAGGACTTCTATGGGGACCCTTGGGATGGACTATCCCTAATATGCCTCTGAAATTTTAAAGAAAACCTCAACCTTTAAATTTTATCCAAATAGCCTCCGGGGGTTGAAATCTTATAACCCACAAAAGGTACCCACCTTGGAATCCTTGCTTACGAAGGGGATCATAATATCCTCGAAACATTGTAAAAATTTTAATTCTTTACGCGTACAAAATAAAAACCGCTATACTTTAAATTTCTTCATAGTCTTGCACAGAGGATTTTATTCTTATTCACTCATTGAATGTTGAAAGAATTACGTTTTACATTTTAATGACATTGGGAAGAAAGTTTTAAAGCTACATTGACAACTTAACAAATTTTAGAAAAATAATATTTTTCATTAACCCATAACATCATCCCAATTTCTATACTATGGAAAGTATAGTCAAGATGATTCTTGGGTAAAATTTTGAAGTGTGTTTTAAGATAACTCGGAGTAATTAAATTTTTTCCAAACAAAATATTAATACAATTAAATAATTGTGGATTTTTATATTTTACTAGAAAGAGTGTAAGCTATAATTTGGCACCAGAATTAGCTCATTTGCTTGAAAATTAGTTCAGAAACATCACCTTTTGTTCATCAATCAAAAAATGGCAGAAAATTCAGTTCAAATTTTGATGAATTACAAGCACTACTGAATTCTTCCATGAACTTAATAGATATAATTATTTTATCGGAAATATGGATCTATGGTCATGAGAGTTCTTATCATAATTTAAATACTAATTTCAATTCTTATTTTTGCTGTAGAAATTCAAATAAGTCAGGAGGTATTGCTGTCTACTTAAAAAACACTTAACTTTTTCTCATGAAACCTTATTTTTAATGATAGCGATAGTGAGCAGGGGGCAGAGCCAAGACCCTCTATATAAAGGCCTCCCAACTCGGCCGTGCAACGTCATAACTTTCACTCATCTTTGACGTCACTCCATAGACTTAACATGGCAATTTTCACTCACGTTTGACGTCATCCTCCGGAGTTGGGTGGCCATGTATATAGAGGGTCTTGGCAGAGCCCCCTAGTTACCTAAAACAAAAAAAGCAAGATGTGGATGAATGAAGATGTCTTAAACTAAATTAAAAACAAGGAAAAACTATAAAAAACATAAAGAATTTGATTCTATTTATGAGCAAAATTATAAGAATATTCAGAAAGAGCTGAAAACTAAAATAAAAACTTTAAAACACAATTATTTTTTATCTGAATTATTAAAGTAAGATAATATTAAAAAACAGTGGAAATTTGTCAATCAGTTAACAATCTCAAAGAAACAGGATAATAAACCTGCACATGTGGATAAAAAACAATTCGCCGAAAATATTAATCAGTTTTTTATAAATATTGGTTCAGGGTTTGATCCTTGTCAGTCTGGTGATCATAAATTTTATTTACCAACTAAAATTAATTATTTTTATTTAATTGAAACTAAAGATTTTGAGATTAGCAAAATTATATTTTCTCTGGATGATCAAATAATAAATTAAGTTCTAAAATCCTAACAATAGTGGCTAATAACCATATTCACATTATTATCACTAAAAGTGTTAACCTCTCCCTCTTAAGTGGATGTTTTCCTACCTCTTTAAAAACAGCTCTTGTTATACCAATCCATAAATTAGGTAATACTTATGATTTCACTACCTACCGACCTATTTCTCTACTTCCAATTTTCTCCCAAGTCCAGTGGCGAATCCAGGATTTTTGTCTGGGGGGCTGAGTTTCACAAATAACGGAATTGCTATTACGGGCTGTTCAAATATTAATGTAAGTAACTGAAAGGGGGAGGGGTTTGCCAGTGCCGTAGCCAGATTTTTGTTAAGGGGGTTACTCAACATCTTTCCTGAGGTCTAATCTTAGGAATACCTATACTAAGTTTTAGGTGAGATGACTTCGTAAGGTTTTAATTTTGGTGCACTAAGTTTCAAAATTGTGTAAAAATGTCAACTCGAAGCAAAATGGGGGTCTGGGGTCCTCCCCCAGAAGATTTTTGAAAATTTGCCCCTCAAAATAGTGTTTTAGCTCATTTTGAAGCCTTTTAGATTCAACTTAAGAGCTCCACTCATTGTAAGCGGCAGAATTTTCAAGGAAAAAAGTTTATAGTATTGTGTTGTCTCATAAGTTCTGTTACTTTTTACAAAGTTTCGTGTTTGGAAATTTTTTATGAAAAACTGGTAATAAGTTGAGATTTCAAACAAGAGGGATTTTGATATATGTATATTTATGAACATAATTTGGGATTTTGGTAGTTCTCGTGATATTATTTCTTTTCAAAATGGTGATTTGAAAAAAAGACCACAAACGACGATTTTCGCGTAATTTTTTTCTTTTGTTTAAAAAAAACTAGGAAGAACGCATAATGAGGAAGTTTCATATTTTTTAAATTTTCGATTTTGGGGTATAATTATAGAATATAAGATGTGAAAAATCCAAATCTGCAATCCAAATTTTCCTCAAAAATTTATTTACTGAGATACAGAAGAAATAAAAGTTGAAAAAAGTCGTAAACAAATGATGCAATCGCAAACGCTCAAAAATCAAATTTGACGTCACTCGACACCAAACAAAAGGCATTGTTGATGTTTATTCATTACTAGCGGATGTGCCCGGCCTTGCACGGGTGGAGTGTATATATTTTTTTTAATTAAATTTTTTAAAAATATATTTATAATTTTTAAATCAGCAATTACCAATCATCCCGGTATCCCAGACGTCTTTTTCCTATCCGTGTTCCCGGTAATTTTCCTATCCCGATGTTCCCAGTACTTTTCCTATCCCGATGTTCCCGATACTTTTCCTATCCCGATATTCCCGGTACTTTTCCTATCCCGATGTTCCCGATTATTTTCCTATCCCGCTGATCGAGGTAATTTTTATATCCCGGTAATCCCGGTACTTTTTTTTCCTTTCCCGATGTTCCCGGTAATTTTCCTTTTCCCGGTGTTCTCGGCAATGTTTCCTAGTAAATTAAAGAGTCTAGTGAACAAAATCAACAAATTTGTAACAATAATGAAAGATCTAGTAAATTGAAAAGTCTAGTGAACCGCTTCATTTGAAACAATGTTTTATTTTCAAGTCGTTTTCCATGAAGAAAATTTACAAATTCCATAAATATTTAAATTTTAAAGGAAAATATCTTAAAATAGGGGAAACTAACGTTTCAAAATTAATTATTTGAATTTATTTTGGTGTTTTTACAACTGATATAGTTTTTAAATGGACAATTATCGAGTTTTTCCTGTTAAAATATTTATTTTTCAAGGTTTTTATAATCTCGTTTACAATAGTGAGTCGAGCAGATCTACTCTAGTAGAGAAATGGAGAAATAAGCGTTTTCGGCTATAAATTCGCTAATTACTCGTAATTATTCGATTTTCGAGCTTGGAAAACTATCTTAAGTTACTCCCCGACTCGGAATACGTCTGTACGTCGAGTTTGGTTTCGGTCCGTGGCCTATTTCAAGAGATTACCCCGGACATACATACACACATACATACCCACACACACACATCACCCGTTAGCCTTTTATTTATACAGAGACTAGCTGACTAGCTGATATGCCCGGCCTTGCACGGGTGGAGTGTATAAATTTTTTTAAATTAAGTTTTCTCAAAATATATTTATAATTTTTAAAGCAGCAATTACCAATCATCCCGGTATCCCAGATGCCTTTTTCCTATCCCGGTGTTCCCGGTAATTTTTCCTATCCCGGTGTTCCCAGTAATTTTTCCTATCCCGGTGTTCCCGGTAATTTTTTATATCCCGGTGTTCCCGGTAATTTTTCTTTTCCCGGTATTCTCGGCAATGTTTCCTAGTGAGTCTGGTGAACGAAAATAACAAATTTGAAACAATAATAAAAGATCTAGTAAATTAATAACAATAATAAAAGATCTAGTAAATTAATAACAATAATAAAAGATCTAGCGGATATGCCCGGCCTTGCACGGGTGGAGTGTATATATATATTTTTTTAAATTAAATTTTTTAAAAATATATTTATAATTTTTAAATCAGCAATTACCAATCATCCCGGTACCCCAGACGCCTTTTTCCTATCTCGGTGTTCCCGGTAATTTTTCATATCCCTGTGTTCCCGGTAATTTTCCTATCCCGATGTTCCCGGTACTTTTCCTATCCCGCTGATCGAGGTAATTTTTATGTCCCGGTAATCCCGGTACTTTTTTTTCCTACCCCGATGTTCCCGGTAATTTTCCTTTTCCCGGTGTTCTCGGCAATGTTTCCTAGTAAATTAATGAGTCTAGTGAACAAATTTAACAAATTTGAAACAATAATAAAAGATCTAGTAAATTGAAAAGTCTAGTGAACCGCTTCATTTGAAACAATGTTTTATTTTTAAGTCGTTTTCCATGAAGAAAATTTACACTTTTCCATAAATATTTAAATTTTAAAGGAAAATATCTTAAAATAGGGGAAACTAACGTTTCAAAATTAATTATTTGAATTTATTTTGGTGTTTTTACAACTGATATAGTTTTTAAATGGACAATTATCGAGTTTTTCCTGTTAAAATATTTAATTTTTGAGGTTTTAATCTCATTTACAATAGTGAGTCGAGCAGATCTACTCTAGTAGAGAAATGGAGAAATAAGCGTTTCGGGCTATAAATTCGTTAATTAATCGTAATTATTCGATTTTAAAGCTTTGAAAACTATCCCAAGTTACTCCCCGACTCGGAATACGTCTATACGTCGAGTTTGGTTTCGGTCCGTGGCCTATTTCAAGAGATTACCCCGGACATACATACATACATATATACATCGCCCGTTAGCCTTTTATTTATACAGAGACTAGCGGATATGCCCGGCCTTGCACGGGTTGAGTGTATAAGTATTTTTATTTTGAGTTTTCTTAAAACACATTTATTATTATGTAAATCAGCAATAACCAATCTTCCCGGTATCCCAGGCGCCTCTCTCCTATCCCAGTGTTCCCGGTAATTTTAAAATCCCGGTGTTCACGGTAATTTTAAAATCCCGGTGTTCACGGTAAATTTTCTTATCCCGATGTTCCCGATAATTTTCCTATCCCAGTGTTCCCGGTAAATTTTCTTATCTCGATGATGTTCCCGGTAATTTTTCCTCTCCCGATGTTCCCAGTAATTTTTCCTCTCCCGATGTTCCCGGTAATTTTTCCTCTACCGATGTTCCTGGTAATTTTTTCCTTTCCCGGTGTTCCCAGTAATTTTTCCTCTCCCGATGTTCCCGGTAATTTTTCCTCTCCTGATGTTCCCGGCAATTTTTCCTCTCCCGATGTTCCCGGTACGTTTTCCTATCCCAGTGTTACCAGTAATTTTTAAATCACAGTGTTCCCGCTCTAGTAAATTAATGAGTCTAGTGAACAAAAATAACAAATTTGAAACAATAATAAAAGATCTAATAAATTGAAAAGTCTAGTGAACCGCTTCATTTGAAACAATGTTTTGTTTTGAAGTCCTCTTCCATGAAAATAAAATTTACAATTTTCCATAAATATTTAAATTTTAAAGGAAAATATCTTAAAATAGGGGAAAGTAACGTTTCAAAATAAATTTTTTGAATTTATTTTGATGTTTTTACAACTGATATAGTTTTTAAATGGACAATTATCGAGTTTTTTCTGTTAAAATATTTAATTTTTGAAGGTTTTAATCTAGTTAACAATAGTGAGTCGAGCAGTCTACTCTAGTAGAGAAATGGAGAAATAAGCGTTTCGGGCTATAAATTCGTTAATTACTCGTAATTATTCGATTTTAAAGATTTGAAAACTATCTTAAGTTACTCCCCGACTCGGAATACGTCTATACGTCGAGTTTGGTTTCGGTCCGTGGCCTATTTCAAGAGATTACCCCGGACATACATACATACATATATACATACATACACACACACATCGCCCGTTAGCCTTTTATTTATACAGAGATTTTTGAAGGTTTTAATCTAGTTAACAATAGTGAGTCGAGCAGTCTACTCTAGTAGAGAAATGGAGAAATAAGCGTTTCGGGCTATAAATTCGTTAATTACTCGTAATTATTCGATTTTAAAGATTTGAAAACTATCTTAAGTTACTCCCCGACTCGGAATACGTCTATACGTCGAGTTTGGTTTCGGTCCGTGGCCTATTTCAAGAGATTACCCCGGACATACATACATACATATATACATACATACACACACACATCGCCCGTTAGCCTTTTATTTATACAGAGATTTACCCGGCCTTGCAAGGGTGGAGAGTATAAATGAATTTTTTAAAGTTTTCCCAAATTTAAGCACAATTTTCAATACCATTTACCAATTTCATCCCGGAATCTCCCTCGACTTTTCCCTATCCCGGTATTCCTGTTAGTTTTCCAAACCCGTTCCAGTAGCGGATATACCCGGCCTTGCACGGGTGGAGCGTTTAAATTAATGTTTTAAAGTTTTCCCAATTTTAAACACAATTTTCAATACCAATTACCAATCTCATACCTGTATTTCTCTCGACTTTTCATATCCCAGTCTTCTCCTTAGTTTTCCTTTCCTGATGTTCCCGGTAATTTTCCTATCCCGATAAATTTAATTTTCCCGGTGTTCTAGTATACAATAAATGAGTCTAGTGAACAAAATAACGAATTTGAAACTTAAAAAAAATAACCAGTAAAGTTTATTGAACCGTCTTGTTTAAAACAAAATAATGTTATATTTTTAAATTGTTTTCCAATTTACTTCAGACACTGTACTATACAGCTGATCCTTTTTACATATATACAGACACTGTGAAGAGAGGAGTAGAGAGGAACCTATTTACATACTTAACCCTGTAACGAGGTGAAAAGTGCGAGTGTTCTTAATAATAAAAAATCCAGAATAAAAATAAAACTAACAGTTTATTAAGATACAACAATAACATTAGTAAAAATAAAAATCATTAACAAATAACCTCGTTAACAAAACTCATTAGGAGTTGGTAGGGAAACTGGTGCCGCATGTAAACAATAATAATACAGGTGAATAAAAAGGTTAGTAAAAAAGAGTCTCTTGAGAAAACATTAGCAATCCTTAAATAGCCTTGCCGGTGAACCAGCGTTGCCAATAGCAAAAAAGGAAAACAGCAAAGGTTCTCAATTCAGTTATGAAGCGGCACCACAATACTCCCCCACCAGTCTTTTAAGACGACAAAAACACATGAAAATACAATCAAACCCTAAATCTAACCTTGCGACCGGACCGGGTGACATAAGTTTTAGGGACATCGGAAACATTGTAATCCAAAAAGAATGCAGGTTTTAACCTGTCTGTGCTTACATTTACCTTTTTATTATTTATTAACAAAGTAAAAAATTTTGCAGTACGCTTAAGCACTTCGAAAGGTCCCGTGTAAGGCTGGGACAGGGGTTTACGAACACAGTCCTGACGAACAAAGACGTGAGACGACGTCGGCAAGTCCTTGTGGACGAAAACCGTGTGCTGGCCGTGCCGGGACATCGGAGTGGGCTTGAGGTCGGCCATCTTCACTCGTAATCTGCGAAGAAACTCCTCTTCCAGGATTGCGGGTTTCTCGTCGCGAAAAAACTGTCCGGGGAGACGCAAGGCAGTGCCGTAAACCATCTCGGCAGGTGAGGTAGATATGTCTTCTTTGACAGCTGCTCTGATACCAAGTAGGATGGTCGGAAGGATTTCGGTCCATCTCTCCGAGGCATGGGCTCGAATGGCCGCTTTTAGCTGCCGGTGGAACCTTTCCACCGCCCCATTAGCTTGAGGGTGGTAGGCTGTTGTGCGGGTTCTGTGTGACCCTAGGAACTGGGTAAAGACTTTGAAGAGATTACCATCAAAGTTTCGCCCCTGGTCTGTAGTAACATACTCAGGTGTTCCGTACCGGGAGATCCAGCCATCGTAGAATGTCCGGGCAACTGTCTCCGCCTTCTGGTCGGGCATCGGGAAAGCCTCCGGCCAACGCGAGAATCTGTCGATGACTGTAAGCAGATACTGGCACCCATTGGAAGGTGGAAGAGGGCCCACTACGTCGCAATTGACATGCGAGAACCTTGCGTTGGGGAGAGGGAATGCTCCAAGACTGCTCCTCGTGTGCTTGTGCACCTTGGATCTTTGACAGTCGGGGCAGGCTCGAACCCAAGCAGTGACGTCACGTCTTAGATCCTTCCAAACGAAGCGTTGACGGACAAGGTTCACACTAGCCTTGATTCCAGGATGACTAAGTTGGTGTAAAGTCCTGAAAATAGGCTCCCGAAAAAGCTTTGGTACAGCTCCCGTAAAAAAAAACGTTACAGTGGGGTTTGCGGGCGAACCACTTGGGTTAGGAAGGCAAAAGAGGTGTCGTTTTTCATTGTTTAGAGTATTCTTTAACCTTAAAAAATTTTCGAGTCCTTAGGGGGTCATCTTCATATTAAACGAAACACTAACTTTTTTTTTTTCAATGGGGACCCCCAATTATTATGAGATTTTCTGAAAGGTCATCCCTCAAAACCCTTAAATACCCAGTTTCATCCAGATTGATTCACAATTAAAAAATTTTTGAAAAAATAAAAAAAAATTAAATTTTTAAAATCATGAAATATTTTTATGGAAATCAATTCAGGTAGTAATTTTATGAAGAAAGCCAAAATTTCAATCGATTTCACTGAATAGTTTTTGATAAAAACGAACGAGAAAGAACATTCGCGGTATGCATTCGGCAACGGTATACGGCCCCTTAAGATTAAAGTTCGTTTTTATCAAAAACTATTCGGTGAAATCGATTGAAATTTTGGCTTTCTTCATAAAATTAATACCTGAATAGATTTTCATAAAAATATTTCATGATTTTAAAAATGTAATTTTTTTTTTTATTTTTTCAAAAAATTTTTAATTGTGAATCAATCTGGATGAAACTGGGTATTTAAGGGTTTTGAGGGATGACCTTTCAGAAAATCTCACAATAATTGGGGGTCCCCATTGAAAAAAAAAAGTTAGTGTTTCGTTTAATATGAAGACGACCCCCTAAGGACTCGAAAATTTTTTAAGGTTAAAGAATACTCTAAACAATGAAAAATGACACCTCTTTTGCCTTCCTAACCCAAGTGGTTCGCCCGCAAACCCCACTGTAACGTTTTTTTTACGGGAGCTGTACATAAGGACGAAGAGCTCCTGTGGAAACATCACAAAACAAGTTAGGACCTTTAGGGTCAAGTTGCATTAATTTAAATTCAAAATTACCTTTTGATCTTAAATCACCCAATTCGTCATCATCGGTCTGGGCAAGTGCCATGCTATGGTAATCGATAGTACTGGGGACCTCAATAGTATTTATCCTAGACAACGCGTCAGCCACAGAATTACTCCCCCCGCTCACATAACGAATGTCAGTAGTGAACTGGGAGATAAATTCGAGGTGACGTCGCTGTCTAGGGGAACTATTATCACTAACTTTATGGAACGCGAAAATCAGTGGCTTGTGGTCAGTATAAATGGAAAACTGTCTCCCTTCCACGAACCAACGAAAATGCTTAATAGAGCTATAAATTGCAAGAAGCTCCCTATCATAAGTAGAATACCGTTTTTCGGTCTCAGTCAACTTTCTTGAAAAGAAAGATAGCGGCTCAGTTACAGTGCCTGACGTTTGCTGCAAAACTGAACCGATTGCGAAATCAGATGCGTCCACTACTATTGAAATATCGGCATCCAACTTGGGATGGGCCAAAACTGTTGCCTGAACAATAGCTTGTTTGCATCTTTCAAAAGCAGCGGCAGCTTCGTCTGACCAAGTTATCAACGATTTATCATTTTTACGCTTACTTTTACATAAATCGTGAAGCGGCGCCTGATGATCAGCCGTGTTTTTTAAGAACCTATGGTAGAAATTTAGTATGGCTAAGAACCTACGAAGCTCAGTAACAGTTGTAGGCTTTGGGTATTTAGTAAGAGTTTCGACTTTTTCAGGCAGGGGGGAGATACCTTTGCTCGAAACTAAGTGCCCCAAAAACTCCATCTCACTTAGCCCAAAAACACATTTTTCGGGATTGAGAATAATGCCGAAACTGTTAAGACGTTCGAAAACCTCTTCAAGGTCCTTTAAATGCTGATCCTCAGACTCTGAGGCCACCAATACGTCGTCTAAATAGGCATAGCAGTTTAGCCCTCTTAAAACGTTATCGATAAAGCGCTGAAAACTCTGGGCTGCATTTGACAAACCGAAACACATTCGGAGGTATTCAAAAGATCCGAAAGGGGTAACTATTGCAGTTTTCTTGCTAGAATCCTCGTCAAGAGGTAACTGATGGTAAGCTTTCACCAAATCCAATTTAGACATTATGGTTTTCCCCTCTAAACCAAATGAAAAGTCGTGAAGGTGAGGTATCGGGTAACGATCAGGAATGGTGATAGCGTTTAAGCGCCGATAGTCACCGCACAAACGGTATTCCCCGTTCTTCTTTAGAACCATATGGATGGGGGAGGACCATGGGCTATTTGAGGGGCGGATTATACCCTTATCCAATAAGGATTGGATCTCCTTTTTCGCTGCCAGAAGTTTTTCTGGAGAAAGGCGACGGGCCTTAGCAAAAACAGGGGGACCTTTGGTAAGGATACAATGCTTAACATCGTGTTTCAATTGACTGATCCCAAGGAAAGCCGGATTTGTCAAGTTCGGGAATCGGCTCAGCAACTTATGGTAAGGGGTAGATCCGTTCAGCGTTTTAATTCCCAAAGACTGTCCCTGAGCATTTGTTCCTTTGATTGATAGAGACGTCAGTCTATCTATCAACCGCTGGTTTTTCAGGTCAATGAGCAGACCAAAATGCTGCAAAAAGTCTGTGCCAAGAATAGGCTTCTGGACATCAGCGATGAAAAAGGTCCAGGGGAAAACTCGACGCAACCCAAAATCCAGACCTAGCTCCTTAGTACCATAAGTGGGTATACGCGTACCGTTTGCTGCGTATAGGGTATAGTTGGGATCGGCAACTTTGTGGACAGATCTATTGCAAGGAAAAACACTAACGCAAGCGCCAGTATCCACAAGATATTTTAAGCCGGTCCTGCGATCGTTAATAAACAGGCGAGCAAACTTTTGTACCTCCCCAGTCGCCGCCATAACCGGAGAATCTACTAGTTTTCCTGAAATGAGCAGGGTGGGACGCATTTAAGGGCTTTCATGCCAAAACGCGCATGGTACCAGCACATTTTTCTTGACTGAGAATTGGATCGCGCCCTATTCCTATTCCATGAACTGGGGCGGGAGTTTCTTCTGGTTCTACGATCGTCCTGTCTCAGGGTTATCTGCTGAATAGTTTCCTGTAGAGCAGAAATCTGGCTCTGCAAAGAGTCCAAAGTGACAGATGACCCTGTACATTCCTGTACCTCTAAGGGGGATTCTGAAACCTCAGCGATTTTATCGGCAGTTCCGGCCAACGACTCCAGCGGCTCACGGCTGACTGCCAGTATTTGTTGCGTACGAACAGGCAGGCGTTGAATCCACAAGGACCTAAGAACGTCACCGTTTACTCGAGTCCCCGCCAGAATTTGCATCTCCTGCAAGAGCTGTGATGGGCGTTTGTCCCCTAACACAATGTCTTGCAAAAGAGTTTTTAGGATTGCATTTTCAGACATGGCGTACCTTGCCAGTATTCTGTCCTTTAATTTCTTGTAGGAATTTTCATCGACTGGTGATCGTATGATGTCCGCTACACAGGACAAAACTTCGGCATCTAAAGCAGTGACCACGCAATGAAATTTGGTCTTTTGATCCGATATTCCAGAAACTTGGAATCCCGATTCAATCTGCAAAAACCACAGATCCACATCGGATTTCCAAAGAGGAGGGGCCCTAAAGGCAATCCGCGCAATCTCATCTGGGGACCTAACTTCGGGGAGGTCACTATCACTTTTTTCTCCTGCCATAGTTAACCCAAAACACAGTAGAAGCTAATTTAAACTTAACTTGCACTTACAGACCCAAACCGATGATGAAGAATAACAAAGTAAAATACTTACAAGGTCCGGTCGCAGATCTAAGACACCAGGATCCCTAACATCAAGAGAGCAAAAGCTCTAGATTCTAAAGGAAAAAATTTTGAATTTTGTTTGAAACCTAAGCTCACAATTTAAGTGAGAAACCGGGTCACCAATGTAACGAGGTGAAAAGTGCGAGTGTTCTTAATAATAAAAAATCCAGAATAAAAATAAAACTAACAGTTTATTAAGATACAACAATAACATTAGTAAAAATAAAAATCATTAACAAATAACCTCGTTAACAAAACTCATTAGGAGTTGGTAGGGAAACTGGTGCCGCATGTAAACAATAATAATACAGGTGAATAAAAAGGTTAGTAAAAAAGAGTCTCTTGAGAAAACATTAGCAATCCTTAAATAGCCTTGCCGGTGAACCAGCGTTGCCAATAGCAAAAAAGGAAAACAGCAAAGGTTCTCAATTCAGTTATGAAGCGGCACCACAACCCCTTAACTGCCACGGAAATCTGCAGCAAGTGGATCCCTATTGCCAGCGTTTTTCTCCCGTGTGCGCGTACTTACAATTTTGCAGAGCGAGCGTTTCTTTTTCAACTCATTAACTACTCAAAAAGCTATTTATTTCTTTCGTATAAAGAAATTGCACTCTCGCAATGTATGGAGTACCAGTTAAAACCAGAATCATGACCTAATAAAGAAAAAATAGTAATAAATAAGAAGTAAATCAAATCGATCCCTTATAAGCAATTTTCTTTATTCCTTGCAGACAAAGAAATTTAAAAAAAATCCATTTTCTATGCAAAGGGAACTAAAAAGGAAGTTTTAGACACAAAATATAGCATAAAAAAGAATAAAAAACTCAAAAAGAAACACAGGCCATAACTTAACAGCTTTTATTTTTATCGCTAAAGAAAAAAAGCCCAGTTCGAATTCATCCCCCCTACTTCACAGAAGTAAGAAATTCTTTTGGAAACATTGTCAAGGTTATTCTTGGTATTATTTTTGGTAAAAACACGGTGAAACACATCGTACTTTTACAAAGCGTATATTTACGCCATTGGCACTTAACACTCCGGATTTCCAAACTGTATCCCCTTAACTGACGTCGACGGCAGTTAAGGGGTTAAATTACACTGAGAGTTAATTGAAAAGATTCTATTTACATACGTACGTACACTGTGCATTAATACCGATTATTCTATTTATATTTATACAATCACTGAGCGTTAATAAAATAGAGAATACTATTTACATATATAACTTTACGGTGCAGTGACAGTTAGAGAATTATCAATTTACAAAATTTGATCAGAATTCAAAAGTAGCGAAGAGATCAAATACATTTCTAAACATCCACCGCAACTTTAAGAGAGGAATCTATTTACATACTTACATTACACTGAGAGTTAATTGAGAAGATTCTATTTACATACGTACGTACACTGTGCATTAATACCGATTATTCTATTTACATTTATACAATCACTGTGCGTTAATAAAAATAGAGAATACTATTTACATATATAACTTTACGGTGCAGTGACAGTGAGAGAATTATGAATTTACAAAATTTGATCAGAATTCAAAAGTAGCGAAGAGATCAAATACATTTCTAAACATCCACCGCAACTTTAAGAGAGGAATCTATTTACATACTTACATTACACTGAGAGTTAATTGAGAAGATTCTTTTTACATATGTACGTACACTGTGCATTAATACCGATTATTCTATTTACATTTGTACAATCACTGTGCGTTAATAAAAATAGAGAATACTATTTACATATATATAACTTTACGGTGCAGTGGCAGTGAGAGAATTATCAATTTACAAAATTTGATCAGAATTCAAAAAGAGCGAAGAGATCAAATACATTTCTAAACATCCACCGCAACTTTAAGAGCGGAATCTATTTACATACTTACACTACACTGAGAGTTAATTGAGAAGATTCTATTTACATATGTACATACACTGTGCATTAATACAGTTTATTCTATTTATATTTATACAATCACTGTGCGTCAATAAAAATAGAGAATACTATTTACATATATATAACTTCACGGTGTAGTGACAGTGAGAGAATTATCAATTTACAAAATTTGATCAGAATTCAAAAGTAGTGAAGAGATCAAATACATTTCTAAACATCCACCGCAACTTAAAGCACACACTCTCATTATAAACGTATAATCTTTTAAATTATATTTAAGGTGGCTTAACAAAAGTACAGTATTTTTACTTCTTTTACAGAAAACTGAAAAACGTGATATTTCTAAGAACTAAAAATATATAAATAATTTCCCTCAATTTCATTCACTTAATTAGAAAATAAAACTTATCAACAATCTCCATTTGGTAAATACGCTAAAAAGCACTTTGAATTTTCAAAATCAATTTTTTTTAATATCAAATAGTAGCTTCTTAAAATAAGAAATGCATTTTTAAGAGAAGAAACACTGATTTAAAGAGGCATGGAAAATATATTAGCTCTTAATGAAAAACCGTACAAATATATTGAAAGAAAAGAATACGCTATCATAAAAAATTAAATGACATATGAAATTACTTGGTTTAAATTAAAACGTGCTTGTAAACGACATTTTTAGTTTTACTACCTGGAGCGAGGATGGTGAGGTTTTTGGAGGACCCGACTCTGGAACAGGCGACGTATAACTGTCCATGGGAAAAGCAGGGTTCGCCGAGGTTGATGCCGCACCGTTGAATCGACTGTCCTTGGGCCTTGTTAACAGTCATGGCAAAAGCCAGCTTGACTGGAAATTGAATCCTCTTAAAAAGGATGGGGAAATCCGAAGGGATCAAAGGTAACCGAGGAATAAAAACATCCTCTCCCTTCTCACTCCCAGTGAGGATTGTGGCTTCTATGATGTTCGCAGAAAGCCTCTTGACTGTTAGCCTTGTCCCATTGCACAATTTGGGAGGATCAATGTTCCGCAGAAGCATGACGACCGACCCCACTTTCAGTTCCAAGTGATGTGGAGGAGTTCCAGGGGGGTTCAAGGAATTCAAAAACTCTGGTGGAAAGTTGACTGCGTCATCGTCGTCCATCGCTGTGTCGATCGATTTATACGAAGTCATTTTCCCTGGAATCTTCTTCTGGATCGAGACGTTCAACTCATGGACGGCATCGTTTTTAGGCGCTAGAATGGCTCTTTCGCGCAGCCATTCTTGGTTTCTGAAGTTGGTGTGGATCTTAGGGTATATATGATCTATTAATTCTTTGGTAGATTCTACAGTGGTGCAAAAATCCTCTGAAAGGGATATTTCTCCGTTAGTGGTCGGAAATCTGCCTTCTCCTATCTCCAAAAGTTTTCCGGCGAAGTTCTCCTCCTCTCCGGTGATTCGCATGTTTTTCTTCAACGTGATTTTCCGGACAAACTTCCAAAGAGAGGGCATCTTCAGGCAAGCGTTAAACTCGTCAGCGGGAGTAGACTTGGGAATCACCGGCAGTGTTTGCCGGAAGTCACCGGCAAGAAGTAGAAAAACTCCTCCCATCAGTTTGTCTGTCGATCGTATGTCACGCAAAGTTCTGTCGAGAGCTTCCAGAGACTTTTTGTGTGCCATCGTACACTCGTCCCACACGATAATCTTGCAGGATTGGAGCACCTTGGCTTGACCGCTCGATTTGCTAATGTTGCAGCTTGGATTTTCATCCCTTCCGGCATTTAAAGGCAGTTTCAAAGCAGAATGGGCAGTCCGACCACCATCTATGAGAGTTGCAGCTATGCCAGAGGAAGCAACAGCGACAGCGATGTTTCCCGCGACTCTCACTTCCGCCAGAATCAGGTTTATTAAAAATGTCTTTCCGGTCCCACCTGGAGCATCCAGAAAAACGATGCCTCCTTCTTCGTAATTGACTCCTTTCAGAATGACGTCGTACGCAGCCAGCTGTTCTTCCGTCAAAAGAGGTTTTCTCGACTCTATATGGCATCTTAACTTTACTGGGTCATAGTTTCTTTCCCGAAGAACTTCTGCATCAGTGGCGAGCGACGCCTTCTTCGAGGGAGACTCTAGTCCTAACTGAGGAAGAGTTTTACCGCAGATAGACAGGCATTTTCTCTCGATTAGGACTAAAGCTTTGTTGAAAGTGTGGTGGCTGAGGTGAGGCATCTGCTCACAAGCCACACACCTAAACTCAAAAATACTCTTTCTCCATGTGGCAGCAGCATTCTCCTGTTGCTACGTATAAAAGGCAGCTTCAGGATGAACTCAGGCTCTTCTTTTTTACTGCGTTTTCGTATTTTTAAATGTTTTAACTTCTTTTAATAAATATGTTATTTTACCTTATGTTGTTTTAACTTGAATCAATTCGCCAACTGAGGTAGGACACTAAAGTGGTGACCTGTCGTTCACGCATCAATTGGAACTTTGTTTTGGCTGCCTGTTGCGATCACTCAAGATGCCCCCGACTGCCGATGGCGACAAACCCGAACCGGGATCGATCTCTCGAGTGGCTGTGAAGCCACCTCCTTTCTGGAAGAATAACCCCTCCTTATGGTTCATGCAGTTGGAAGCCCAGTTCTCACTGGCCGAAATAGTTAAAGATGAGACAAAATACAACTACGTGGTTTCAACAGTGGATTCCGATGTTCTAGACTCCGTTGGCGACATCATTCTGAAGCCTCCTGACCAAAACAGGTATGACGTGTTAAAAAAAAGATTGATATCTGTGCACTCTGAGAGCGAATCGTCAAGGATGAGACGCCTTTTGCATGGCCTGGAACTTGGCGATCAACGTCCGTCCCAACTTCTTTTTCAAATGCGTTCCTTGTCCAACGGCTGTATTGATGAGACACTATTGAAAACTTTGTGGCTCGGTCGTCTCCCCAGCAACACTCAAGCTATTTTGCTTTCTTTGGCCGAGAGTCTTGATGTGTTGGCTTCCAGAGCAGATCAAATAGCTGAATTAGCCGTGGACGCTACACAGGTACAGCTTGTTGACGCCTCCAGCGATCCAGCTCCAGTTGTCAGCGATTCCAGAATTGACAGGATCGAGTACCAGGTATCTCAGTTAAGCGCAATGATCGGTAAATTGAATTCAGCTATGGATCGTCAACACAGTACTCGGGATGCGACCAGAGACTGGCACCCTCGAGGCCGCAGACGTTCACCATCACAGCCTCGTAGATACAGAGACCCCATCGAGGGAATATGCTTCTACCACACAAACTTTGGAATAATGGCAAGGAAATGCAGCCATCCATGCTCTTTCGGAGTCTCGGAAAACTTAAGGGGCAATCGCTAACTGGCCATACGGGTGATTGCCACGTGGACCGAATTATGGTGGCCGATGCTATTTCCAAAAAATCTTACCTCATAGATACCGGAGCGGACATTTCTGTTATCCCTAAATCTTACGCTCCTTACGCCAAGCCACAAGACCTAACCCTGTTTGCGGCCAATAGCTCAAAGATAAAAACCTATGGCACGAAGCGGATCATCCTAAACTTGGGTCTACGACGTCAGTTCAGCTGGTTATTCGTAATCGCGGACGTCCGTCAACCCATAATTGGAGTGGATTTCTTGAGGTATTACAATTTGCTGGTTGATGCTAAACATCGCAGGGTTATCGACGCAAACACTAAGTTATATTCCGGTGGACAACTTCCAAAAATTAGCTCTTCCGCTACTAATTTATCAATATTGGTCGGTGACTCTAAATTTGATAGCCTTTTGAAGGAATATCCAGAATTAATTAACCCCTCCCAACCGGTAAAAACTGATCGAAATAATCAGGTTTATCACCATATCGAAACTAAAGGTCCACCTGTTTTTTCGAGACCCCGTCGTTTGGCTCCCGATGTTCTTCAGGCGGTCCGCAGAGAGTTTGAATATCTTATGGCCCAGGGGATCATTCGGTCGTCAAAAAGTCCATGGGCAAGCCCCTTACACGTTGTTAAAAAGGCCAACGGAGAATATCGACCGTGCGGAGACTACCGTAAGCTGAATTCGATTACTGTGCCTGATCGTTACCCAGTTCCCCACATTCAGGACTGCACCCAGAGCTTATATAAAAAAAATATTTTTTCAACTCTCGACTTGACCAGAGCATATCATCAAATTCCTGTTTTTCCCCCCGATATTCCAAAGACAGCCGTAACGACCCCATTTGGCCTTTTCGAGTACACGGCCATGCCCTTTGGACTGCGGAACGCGGGGCAATCGTTCCAAAGACATATGCACCAGGTACTGGCTGGCCTTGATTTTTGCACTCCCTATTTTGATGACTTGCTCATAGCATCTTCCTCAGAGGCCGAGCACTTCAATCATTTAAATCAGGTTTTTTCTCGTTTGAGGGACTATGATCTCAAGTTGAATCCGGATAAATGTGTTTTGGGGAAAACTTCCATAAAATTTTTAGGCTGTCTCATCACAGCGGAAGGCGTAAGACCACTTCCCCACAAAGTTGAAGCAATAACTGAATTTCCTAAGCCTGAAACTATATCTCAACTCAGACGATTTTTGGCTATGTTAAACTTTTATAGACGGTTCCTCCCTCACGCTGCCGAAATCCAAATTCCTCTAAATAAATTATTAACTAATTGTAAAAAAAATGATAAGCGCCCTGTCTCTTGGAATAGCGAAGCGGAACTTTCATTTTCTCAATGTAAATCTGCTTTAGCAGATGCAGCAACTCTCGCCTACCCCGATCCTGATGTGCAACTGAGCTTACTCGTAGATGCCTCTAGCTCTGCAGTCGGGGCGGCTTTGAATGGTGCTACTTCAAACGGTCCAAGACCAATAGCATTCTTTTCTCGTAAATTAAGTTCGGCTGAAATCAAGTATAGCACTTATGACAGGGAACTCCTGGCCATATATTTAGCTATAAAGCACTTTCGGCATCAGTTGGAGGGACGGCACTTTATAATATATACGGACCATCGCCCATTAACTTACGCCTTTTCCAAAAATTCAGAATCTTGTTCTCCTAGACAACTCAGGCACCTAGATTACATCTCCCAATTTAGCACAGACATTAGACACATCACTGGCACAGGCAACAGCGTAGCAGATGCGTTGTCTCGAATCCATCAGATCGACGGCTTAATAGATTTTCATGAATTGGCTACCGCGCAAAGGGAAGATAACGAGCTCCAGACACTTTCGACCAGGTGTTCACTAAACTTTCAGACGTTAACCTTTGATGACAATATTGAAGTGATCTGTGACACAACGGGTAAGAAAACCCGACCATACGTACCTTTACAGCTCAGGAAGCGTATTTTTTGGTCCCTTCATAACCTGTCTCATCCAGGTATTAGAGCCACGAAGAGACTGGTGTTAGATAGATACGTGTGGCCCTCGGCATCTAAGGACATCGTTGAATGGACTCGGTCCTGCTTGCAGTGTCAGCGATCTAAGGTTAACCGTCACACTCTCAGTCCCATCCAACCTTTCCCTCTATCTACGGCCAGATTTGACCATGTTCATCTAGATTTGGTTGGCCCCTTGCCACCCTCTAATGGCTTCCGTTACTTATTCACTTGCATAGACCGATTCACCCGTTGGCCTGAGGCCATTCCTATATCCGATATTACAGCTGAAACGGTGGCCAGCACGTTTGTGTCGCAATGGATATCTCGTTTTGGAGTACCGTCTGTTGTCACGACTGATCAGGGAAGGCAATTCCAGTCAAGACTTTTCTCAGCGTTGACAAAACTGCTGGGTGTCAAACACATCAGGACAACACCGTATCACCCTGTCAGCAACGGGATTGTGGAGAGATTCCATCGCTCTTTAAAGCAGAGTCTCAGATGCCATAATAACACCAGGTGGTCTGATGCCTTGCCTTTGGTCTTGTTGGGCCTGCGCTCTTCCTTTAAAGAGGATCTGCAGTGCACTACAGCGGAATTGGTTTACGGAATGACACTGCGACTGCCAGCGGATATCCTCTCACCATCTTCAATTGAACAGGACCCATCAGAATTTGCCCAACATCTAAAGTCCACCATGCAGTCACTCATTCCAACACCGGCTTCAGCTCACTGTCAACCAGGATCTTTCATTCACCCAGATTTGGCCGACTGCACTCACGTTTTCGTCCGCTACGATGGAGTGAAAAAGCCTCTACAGCCACCATACGATGGTCCCTTTCGGGTGTTGGACCGTACTTCAAAGCACTTCACGGTTCAAATCCGTAATAAAACATCAACAATCAGCATAGATCGCCTAAAACCATATTTTCTCTCACCAGCCGACAGGAATATTCAATCTGCGCCTGGTATCCTGAGAAAACCAACAGATTCCTATGCTGCACGATCGGCATCGTCCGCTCAACCACTGCCCCAGGGTGCAGAGAGTGATGGGGCCACGGTTGATGGGGAACCTTCACCTATAGTCACGCGATCGGGTAGAAGAGTTCGATTTGCCCCAAGGTAACCTCAGTGCCTCCGACACTTGGGGGGGGAGCACTGTGCGCTGTATCAGCGTTGGCTTGCATGTCTTGATTGAGGAGCCTTTTCTGTCCATACAGGATATCTTCGCTCATATCATCTCTGTAGCTCTCCCACAACGCCTTGGGTTTCGCAGGATTGGCCAGAGATAAAATGACGGCAAACAAATTCCGCATTCTTTGGGGAGAAGATGAAAGGGACGCTTCCGACATGGCCTTCTCCAAATGCTGGTCGTCCTCCAGAAGTCCAAGTTCCTGGCAAGCCTCCCTGTAAGTGTCGCAAATGTGGCCACCTACAGTTTTCAGACTCGCGAAAGAAGTCGGGCCTCTTACTTCGTTCAACAGCATTCGCAAGAAGAAGCATTCGGCGTCAGACGGATGTACGCTGTAGACCCTTCCTAAAGCATCGCTCGATACCATGCCTCCTTCGTCCGATCCATGGCTGCTCCTCTTTCTTCTGGAAAACATCTTTTTCCCCGCGTTCCAAGTGTAGTAGCGAGGGACTTCCGCGTATAGGAGAGTCTTGGCAAAGTCGTCTGTTTCGCAAAGATGGAAAAATGCGGTGAGGGTTGTCTTCGGAGGATTAGAGGCCACACTTGCAGCGGTTTCCTTAGTGAAATACGCTCTCTGTCCGTTTTCCAAATGGACGCTGAGGTGCAGCACGGTGGGATATCTCTCATGGATGGGGAAACTAAAAATTCTCCACACAGCTTCACTTGAACTGATGTATCTACCCAGTTGGTATTGGGTGATTTCGTCCTTGTTTTCTGTTAAAACGAAGGTAGCCATATCGCTGCCCTTGTGGATGTACTTGCAGATGTACTTTATCGCCTTTACGGAATTGCAGTATTCCACGTTGATGTGGGCGTTAAATAGTTTCGACAGAAGAGGCGAGTACGGTACGATCCATTTATTGTCCACTTCGATGTCTTTACCGCGAACTTTTAACTTGACTGTGAGTCCACCCTCGTCGATATCTCTCCTCCTATACTTGGGGTATCCATCATCGCCTGTTTGTGTCTCCTTAATGAGTGGTCTTGGGTATTTCTTCGTGCATTTGCCCTCTTTCATGCACGGTGAATCCTTGTTTAAGTTGCCGCAAGGACCGTGAATCATATTCTTCTTTACAATTTCCCAGAGAAGAGGATCCGTGTCTTCATTAGGAATTTCGGCAGAAATCACATCATCGATTTGACTCGGCTTTATTTTTTCTTTCAGCCAAATCAGGTTGTGGGAATGGGGAAGCCCTCTTTTCTGCCATTCAATGGTGTATAACCAACACCTGACCTCTCCAAACACGCAGCTCTTTGTCAATGAATGGATTAAATTCTGTTGTTTTTGGCGAAAAACCCGGGCGACAACGTCGTGTCGATCACTCGAAGTTTGTCCACGAGTCAGTTCCTCCGCAATTTCAGGCCAGTTAGGGTTGCAGGTGAAGGTTATAAATAAATCCGGCTTCCCGTACGCCCGTACATAAGCCATCGCGTCCTGCGCATACTCGTGCATCTGGCGAGGACTCCCGGTAAAGGTGGCGGGGAGAATGACGGCTTTACCGATGTCATCGACGGCTTTATCCTTGGATATGGCATCTCTCAGATGGATGTACTCCTCGCTTCGAAGCTTGCTTTGGTTGAGCTTGATGTAGAGAAGTCGTTCCGCTTCGATTTTGGCATATGCATCCACAACGAATTGTTGAAACAGGTATCTGCAGTTAAGGATGTGGTTGTCGGAATCCCTCCTCGTCATAAGCCGGTAAGCATACAACTGCTTCATGCTGACTTTTTTGTCCTTGGAACCAGGATTAGACTGCAAGATGTTGATGTCGTATCCGTCCTCTCCTTTAGGGAAAATTAGGGGATATTGGAGAGCATCGTACGATCGGTGAGTCTCTGTTATTCGTTGCAGATGTCCGCTTCTTTTCTTCAGTATCACGTCTCTTTTGTTGGCCGCTCCCTCCGTGATGATTACGGCCATATCGTCACTTTGGGGAACGTTGAAGCGCCTCTCGTGCTCCCCTACCGGCCTCTTCTCTGCATTTAACACCAAGGTGCACTCGTCCGAAGGCATGTCTTCCAGCGAAGTTTTGAAGGTCTTCAAGAGAATATTATTCTCGTGAAGCATCTTTTGAATGCTGCACACAACTTCAGGTCTCACTCCGGGAATGTGGTTGCAGCGTATGGATGCTTCAGCTTCTTCGTTGACACCCACGAAATAAATTTGTAAAAATTTCGGGGTTTCACCTTCAGGAGGAAGTAAGGACCCGATATTGTGGTAGACTTGGCCTTGGACACGAAATGTGGATTTAAAGCCTCCTTGATCCGCCATAGTTGCTCCAAATGAAGTCATTTGGAAGCAACTATTATATTTTCTAATATTTTTTAGGAAATGTTTCGACTCAGGTGTGGCTCCCGACATGCAGGAAAACAGAGGCTCCGGAGGTGATTCTAGGGCAGGAAGGCAAACTTTCCCGTTGCAGCAACATATCCCAGAAGGTTCTCCCTTAAACTTCAAGGCTCCGCAATGTTTGCATTCTCGGTCCATTTTTCCGATTAGGAAATCACTATCATCATGGTACGTTTTCGTAGCGTCGTAATGAAATCCTTCCAAGAACAAACTTGATTTCAAACGACATTCCCAGTGGATTTTAGGCAATTGACGTTTCTCCGAAAGTCTCTCTGTTCTGTCATCGTTTGATTCGCACGCAAGATTCAAGGCTCTGGTCTCCCGCATCGATTGAAGGCGACGTTCGTGCTCCTCTTCAGTTTCAATGGCTCTTGATAGGGCGGAGGTCTCCCTCTTCGATTGAAGGCGACGTTCGTGCTCCTCTTCAGTTTCAATGGCTCTTGATAGGGCGGAGGTCTCCCTCTTCGATTGAAGGCGACGTTCGTGCTCCTCTTCAGTTTCCGTGGCTCTTGATAGGGCGGAGGTCTCCCTCTTCGATTGAAGGCGACGTTCGTGCTCCTCTTCAGTTTCCGTGGCTCTTGATAGGGCGGAGGTCTCCCGCATCGATTGAAGGCGACGTTCGTGCTCCTCTTCAGTTTCCGTGGCTCTTGATAGGGCAGAGGTCTCCCGCATCGATTGAAGGCGATGTTCGTGCTCCTCTTCAGTTTCAATGGCTCTTGATAGGGCGGAGGTCTCCCTCTTCGATTGAAGGCGACGTTCGTGCTCCTCTTCAATTTCCGTGGCTCTTGATAGGGCGGAGGTCTCCTTCTTCGATTGAAGGCGACGTTCGTGCTCCTCTTCAGTTTCTGTGGCTCTTGATAGGGCGGAGGTCTCCCTCTTCGATTGAAGGCGAAGCTCACGCTTATCCTCGGGTTCTGAAGCTCGAGATGTGGAGGCAGCTTCTCGCATAGCCTGAAGACGATGGTCTCGTTCAATATTGCTTTCATTAGCCCGTAAATTCTTTTTTCTTTTAGCTGCTGGCGTGGTTTTTCCAAGACAACTTTTCTTCTTAGGCATTTTAACGTGTTGAGTCTAATAAGTTAAGCCTAGAATGCTTACTACATTAAAAATTTACTATAAGTTGAAAGCAAGGAGTTAGAATGAAATCGCTACTCGTGAAATCCTGCGACCTCTCGCATTGCTCTCAGACAGAATTGTGAAATTCGTGGCCAATATCCGTTAAAGAAATTTAATCAGAACCCATAAAAACTCATATTTCCGAATACAGCATCCTATATTCAAACGCATTAAGAACATATTGAAGAAACAAAAGTATCAGAACAAAGAAAAAAAACCATAAAATAATCGCTTTTTATTCACAACTGTCAAATTTAATGCATACACCCCGTAAAAAAGTAAGAATATATTTGCAAACGTGTTCTTATTTTGATAATATATTTTTTTAATATCCTAATGCCTTTTCAAAGTGACAGATTGTAAAAATCTAGTAAATTAATGAGCCTAGTGAAGAAAGTATAAATTTGAAACAACAATAATAAAAGATCTGGTAATCTGAAAAGTCTAGTGAACCGTCTCTTTGAAACAATGTTTTGTTTTTTTAAGTCCTCTTCCATGAAAATTAAATTTACAAATTCCATAAATATTTAAATTTTAAAGGAAAATATCTTAAAATAGGGGAAAGTAACGTTTCAAAATAAATTTTTTGAATTTATTTTGATGTTTTTACAACTGATATAGTTTTTAAATGGACAATTATCGAGTTTTTCCTGTTAAAATATTAAATGTTTGAAGGTTTTCATCTAGTTAACAATAGTGAGTCGAGCAGATCTACTCTAGTAGAGAAATGGAGAAATAAGCGTTTTCGGCTATAAATTCGCTAATTACTCGTAATTATTCGATTTTAAAGCTTTGAAAACTATCCCAAGTTACTCCCCGACTCGGAATACGTCTATACGTCGAGTTTGGTTTCGGTCCGTGGCCTATTTCAAGAGATTACCCCGGACATACATACACACACACCCACATACACACATCGCCCGTTAGCCTTTTATTTATACAGAGACTAGCGGATATGCCCGGCCTTGCACGGGGGGAGTGTATAAGTATTTTTATTTTGAGTTTTCTTAAAATACATTTATTATTATGTAAATCAGCAATAACCAATCTTCCCGGTATCCCAGGCGCCTCTCTCCTATCCCAGTGTTCCCGGTAATTTTAAAATCCCGGTGTTCACGGTAATTTTTTCTGTCCCGGTGTTCCCGGTAAATTTTCTTATCCCGATGTTCCCGATAATTTTCCTATCCCGGTGTTCCCGGTAAATTTTCTTATCTCTATGATGTTCCCGGTAATTTTTCCTCTCCCGATGTTCCCAGTAATTTTTCCTCTCCCGATGTTCCCGGTAATTTTTCCTCTACCGATGTTCCTGGTAATTTTTTCCTTTCCCGGTGTTCCCAGTTATTTTTCCTCTCCCGATGTTCCCGGTAATTTTTCCTCTCCTGATGTTCCCGGTAATTTTTCCTCTCCCGATGTTCCCGGTACGTTTTCCTATCCCAGTGTTACCAGTAATTTTTAAATCACAGTGTTCCCGCTCTAGTAAATTATTAATCTAGTGAACAAAGTAAAAAAATTGAAACTAAAATAAAAGATCTAGTAAATTTAAAAGTCTAGTGAACCGCTTCATTTGAAACAATGTTTTATTTTTAAGTCGTTCTCCATGAATGGATATGCCCGGCCGGGATATAGCGGATATGCCCGGCCTTGCACGGGTGGAGTGTATATATTTTTTTAAAAATTAAAATTTTAAAAAATATATTTATAATTTTTAAATCAGCAATTACCAATCATCCCGGTACCCCAGACGCCTTTTTCCTATCCCGGTGTTCCCGGTAATTTTTCATATCCCGATGTTCCCGGTTATTTTCCTTATCCCGATGTTCCCGGTACTTTTCCTATCCCGATGTTCCCGATAATTTTCCTATCCCGCTGATCGAGGTAATTTTTATGTCCCGGTAATCCCGGTACTTTTTTTTCCTATCCCGATGTTCACGGTAATTTTCCTTTTCCCGGTGTTCTCGGCAATGTTTCCTAGTAAACTAATGAGTCTAGTGAACAAAAATAACAAATTTGAAACAATAATAAAAGATCTAGTAAATTTAAAAGTCTAGTGAACCGCTTCATTTGAAACAATGTTTTATTTTTTAATTCGTTTTCCATGAAGAAAATTTACACTTTTCCATAAATATTTAAATTTTAAAGGAAAAAATCTTAAAATAGGGGAAACTAACGTTTGAAAATAAATTATTTGAATTTATTTTGATGTTTTTACAACTGATAAAGCTTTTAAATGGACAATTATAGAGTTTTTCCTGTTAAAATATTAAATGTTTGAAGGTTTTCATCTAGTTAACAATAGTGAGTCGAGCAGTCTACTCTAGTAGAGAAATGGAGAAATAAGCGTTTTCGGCTATAAATTCGCTAATTACTCGTAATTATTCGATTTTAAAGCTTTGAAAACTATCTTAAGTTACTCCCCGACTCGGAATACGTCTATACGTCGAGTCTGGTTTCGGTCCGTGGCCTATTTCAAGAGATTACCCCGGACATACATACATACACACATACACACATCGCCCGTTAGCCTTTTATTTATACAGAGATTACGTTTAGCGAGTTGGAATTTGTGGGAATTGCGAAGCAATTCCAAAAGGTCCTGCATCAGCAGTTTACGGGGGTTGGCGAGCGATAGCGAGCAGGGAGCGGTAGCTCGCTAGTTTTTTAAACAAAAGAAAAAATTACGCGAAAATCGTCGTTTTTGGTCTTTTTTTCAAACCGCCATTTTGAAAAGAAATAATATCCCGAGAACTACCAAAATCACACATTGTGTTCATAAATATACATATATCAAAATCCCTCTTTTGTTTGAAATCTCCACCTATTACCAGTTTTTCAAAAAAAATTTCCAAAGACAAAACTTCGTAATAAGTAACAGAACTTATGGGACAACCCAATAATTATGAATTGGAAAATTTCTAGAGGGTTTAGGCTTAGGGGTTCCTATTCCAGAAAATGTTTTGAATTTTACCCCTAAAAGTGGCATTTTAACTCATGTTGAGACACTTTAGGTTACATCTAAGAGGATCACTCCTTGAAAATCCCTAAAGTTTCAAGGAAAAACCGTACTTATTAGATTCGAGGGGGTTTGGGGGTCTTCCCCCCAAAAAATTTTGGAATTTCTACCCTTAAAAGTAGAGTTCCGATTCATTTTGAGACCCTTTGAGTAACAAAACGAATGTCCGCAACGTGCAGAAATTTCTTTTTTGGCTTTATTGCTATTACCAAAACTTTAATGGCTTATTCCTGGGGACATCTGTCTTATCCCTACTGGATTCGCCACTGCCTAAGTCCTAGAAAAGATTGTTCATACTAGGCATCTTGATTATTTGAAAACGTTTAAAATAATTGCTGAAAATCAGTATGGTTTTTTACCGGGTCTTAGTACTGTAGATGCTTTATTGGAATTTACTAAATTTACTTATAACAGCGTAGATAAAAGTAAACAAACAGTGGCAATATTTTTGGATATTTCAAAAGCTTTTGATAGCGTAAACCATAATATATTAATTGATAAATTGCATTCAATCGGTATTCGTGAAACAAAACTCGACTGGTTTATCTCGTACCTAAAAGATCGAAAACAATTCGTAAGTCTAGAGTCTAGACCGGGGGTTCCCAAACTTTTTTGGCCCGTGGACCCCCAGACGACATTTATCGTACCTCGTGGACCCCCTGTCTTAGGGACCGTTCAAAAAATAGTAAAAAATCTCATTTTTATGACAAATACCACGCATAAATTTTGTAATTTTTTTCAAGTGTTTTTTTTTCGTGCATTGAGCATTTGATTTCACACTTTTACATATTTTTAAAAAATATTTGTATTTTATTTTTGGCATTCATAAGGTTACGCGGTATTTTTAAGGAAATTGTAAGAAATTAAACATTTAAAAAGTTTGAAATAAAAACAAATTTAAACTTTTATCTTAACTTCTTTAACTTAACTTCTTCTTTTATCTTCTTTTAGTTTATTATTTAAACTTTTTAATAGATTAAAAACTTAATTATTTAAACTTTTGATAGATGACTAACATTTCCAGAAACAAAATCTTTTAATTTTAACAACTAGGGAGCTACCGCCCCCTGCTCGCTATCGCTCACCAACCCACGTTAACTGCTGATGCAGGGCCTTTCGGATAGCTTCGCAATCCCCACAAAACCATGATCACTAAAATTATTTATTTATAAATCCGCAGTGAGACTGATTAAAAACAAATTAAAAATCATCTATGATAGACAAGTGACTGGTAGTACAAGGAATAAAAGGTGGATACAGAGTATCCTTGATATCCCGGATGGTCCACGATACATTGCGGTCGCGGCTTTTAGGCTCCTCACAGCGCATGATTGCCTGGCCAAACATCTGCACCGCTTTGGCATTTTTGAAAGTCCGAACTGTGTCTTATGTAGAGAGACTGTCGATATGGACGGTGACCACCTGTTAGAATGTGCGGCGCTCTCGGGAGGAGACGTCTATGTCCGATATTGGAACTCCAGACGAATAATGAAGCAGCTGGATTTGTGAACTACTTGTATTTTCTATTAGGTTTAATCCTAGTATCCGTAACCAATTGGATTTGACGACGTTTGAGAGGGCGATAAGATTTGATACCAAAATGAAATGTTTGAAAACATTGAGTACCCATGTAGGTTTTGTCTCTTATTATTTTTAATAGCTTAAAAGGTATTGTTTAAAAGGTATTTTTTATAAAGATTGATTTTATAAAGAAGACGGAACTAATGCAATTCATAAATTTAAATTTAACAAATGCTTGTATAAAATAAAGAAGGTCCCCGGCTTTCAAATTTTGATGTGCTACAAAATACCGGAAATTTGACATTTACAAAAATTTGACTAGTAACTTAATCTTGATAAAAAAGCTTTTGAAAACACAGGCACGTTTAACGCATCATCGGGAAAATTTAAAAAAGCATGTGCAAGCAAGACAAACTCTCTCATTTGTTTTATAGCTCAGTGGAGATAACTGTGGGTAAGTTTTATTGGTAATAATTTTTTAAATTGAATTTAATAAAATTTATCTTTTTTGTTTTATAAAATTGTTATTTTTTTATTTATTGAGTGATTGATTTAAAATGTTTAGGCACAAGTGCTTGGTGCCTTTTTTAAGATTTCTTGTGTTATTTTTTAGACTTACATAAATTACTTTCGTTAAAGACTCATTTTTTGTATGTTGATAATTGAGTCAACGAAGTTACGTATTCCAAATTTTTTGAAGCTCTGGCTTTTTCTTGATTTTATCTCTAATATCGGTAAAATTCATGTATACAAAACCAGCTTGGTATTTCTGTGTATACTCTTCTTCCTTTCCCTAATAGGAACACAACCATAAAAATTTAGCTGTAATTTTATATATGGCGTTCAAAACAGCTCAAAATAAATAGCTGTTCAGTTTATAAATAAAAATCACAAAAAAATTGTCAATATTTGATTTTTTAGAGTTCAAAATAGCTTGAATAGGATTTTTTATGTCTATTAAAATTTACTAATGGTTGAATTTCAAGGTTATTTATTCGTGTAAGATTTATATTATTTTTTCTGATATTTTTAAATTTTCGACATTTTATTTTTCAATGTTTTTCCCCACGGCAATTAGCAGCCATTTTGATTGTGACGATTACTTACTAAGAAAGATTTACTAAGAAAGTATTTTGAAGCGCATTTTTAAAGCGTGAAAGAAATTATTTTCATCATTAAATGAATGGCGTAGGTTGGTTATTGTGATTGGAGGTATAATAAATTGTACGACAGTTTCTTCCTGTTAACACTACGAAGGCTTCTACGGCCGGAGTTATAAATAAATGAAGATGGAGTCTTCCAGGCTTGTAGGCCGTAGTCTAGAAGTAGACAATTCAAACGTTTCTACAATCAAAACGTTTCTCCGATTTGAAACGTTTCAAACAATTCTACGGCCTACAAGCCCGGAAGACTCCATCTACATTCTTCCTGTTAACTGCAACCTTATCCGTAATCCAGAAAAATGGAAATATTTTAGAATTGAGAATTTTTTTAGAAATTCTAAAGACTTATTGCACATCCTCAAAAGAATCCGAACAGTTTGATACCAAAACCATGTTATACGTATCATTAAATTAAAAAGCCTTTCTCTGGAAACCATTCACTAAAAACTTTTTTTTAGAATAGAGAGATAAGTTTTGGTCGCGAGCTTGTCAAAGTTAATGGCTTATGAGTGAGTTATTGTTATTCATTCACCAAATCATAAAATTTCAGAAATAATTACAATTAATATTTGACATATTAATAAACAATGTTTAATTAAGTTCAACTATGAAAAGAAATCAAATTATTCATTACGGAAATTGAGTTTTAATTTATAAAATTGAAAAAAAAAATTTGCAATATAAATGTGTTTTTTATACATGCATTCATGAGTTTTCCATAGCAGAAAAAAAATACTGATGGTTAAATTTCCCCGAAGGAGTACCATAATGAAATTATTCAATTGTAAAAAGCGAAAATCAACATTGAAATATAAACAAACTGTTATTTAAATTTTAAAAATTAGGTACTTTAGGGCTAATATTCCGTAATCGGGGAGGTCGCCAAATTTGGCGACCATCTTGGCGACCGCAACTGTAACCTTATTCCGAAATCGCAATTTCGGAATTAAATTGCGGTTAACGGCGGTTTTGGTGACCGCAAACGGAGGTGAATAGTCGAAAGTTACATACCGTTTGATGACCAGTTTTTCTTATGTACCGGCAGGTCGTGCAAAGTTGGAAAATTAAACGTAATTTTACATTGGAAACTAGAAATTTGGCAAGTTATGCTTTTTTTGCAATAGAGGTGGGCCAGAGAATATAAATAATAAAGTAACATTTAATAAATCTGGGTTAAATTTAAATATTTTAAGCTCTAAAAAACATTTTATCTACCTTAAAATATCACAAAAAGAGCTCTTGGTTAATATACATTAAACAAAAAAAAAACGTTACTTCCATTATAAGTAACGTTTTTTTTTGTTTAATGTGCAATTTAATTTTTAGGTTTAAATAGCAAAAAAGAAAAAACAACTGTGACGACAGAACTTAGCGATACTAGTACATTTGTGTCGTTGCTTTAAATGGATGGCTTGATTATCATCAGTTTAAATTCTTATAATGAAGAATGAAAGAATTTAATGTAGTTAAATAAATTTTTTATTGTTTCAACAGTTCAAAATTCCAAGATTATTTTCATTTTTAAAAATTTTTGTTGCAATTTTATTTTACTAGTGATTTTTAATTTTTCTAAATAGTATTAGAAAAAACCTACGTGGCATTCATTATTTGTAAAATCAACAAACATCGAATGTAGTGATCTAGTCTGAAGATTAAAAAACTAAATGAAAATACAAGAAGTCTTGTCAAAAGGAACATTTTGATTCTAAACAACGGATTTCTAAGTTTCAAGAGCAGTGTTACCAGTTGAAGAGATACTTGACGGGAGAAAAAAAGAAAGTAAGTTTCTTACAGGCTTAAAACATGGCGGATTCACCGATTTTCCCTATAGGGTTACCATGAAGGTTCTTAGCGACTTTGGGTTGCTATATTGGGAATTTTATCGCCAAAATGGTCGCCAAATTTGGCGATCCTCCCCGATTACGGAACAATCCCCTACTTTAGGATTAGCTGGATTCAAATCTGCTGGTTGGGGGATCTCCACTGCCATAATAGAATATATTCCATCCCCTCTGCTTGCGTTGCGAGGACTCAGTGATAACCAACTTTTCATATACTATTACTACAATTTGATTTTAAAAAAGACATGATTTTTGAAACTTAAAATTTTTTTTCCTTCTAATGAAATTTTTCCTGTGGACCTCTGAAAGTCGCTGTGGACCCCCAATTTTCCTTTTCTTGTCCGTGGACCACCTGGAAGTCGCTGTGGACCACTGGGGGTCCATATGGACCACTCTGGGAACCGCTGGTCTAGACCATTTTTAAAGTGAGCTTCTGAACATAAAATCTGGAGTACCACAAGGATCAATCCTTGGACCATTGTTATTTCTTATTTATATTAATGACTTTTGAAAGTTAAATGAAAAGATTATAACATACGCTGATGACACTGTAATTTTATACTCATCCAAAAAATAAAAATTAAGAAAATATTATTAATAATGATCTCTATTATAAGAAAATGGTTCACAGCAAATAAATTATCAATAAATATAAATAAGACAAAATTCATCAATGGCCCGTCAAATATTTTAAAATTATACTTTCATAAAAAGGAATCCAAAATAGTTGATTGTAATTGTCCCTCTCTTCAACAAGTTTCAAACATCTTGGTCTACACATTGATGCTAATTTGAAATAGAAATCTCATGTAAATCATATTTCTAATAAATTACGCTTTATTCTTTTTAAATTTTGTTATCTGAAAAAAATTATAAATAAAAGTTTTTCAATGCAGCTCTACCATTCATGGGTTAATTCAATTATTAGTTACGGTTTAATAATTTGGGGTGGGGACTAGCTAGGAAATATAAATCCAATTGTAAAAATTCAAAATAAAATAGTAAAATTTCTAAGCAACAATCAAATTCCTAACATAAATACTTATCAAAATTTAAACGTTCTTCCTATTCGTCATTTATTTTTTTATCAAACAGTTGTTTATTTTAATACGCATCGTAACAATAATGAAACAAGAAACATAACTTATAACTTACGTTCAAAAAGTAATTACCTTATACTGCTTATACCCAAAACACGGAAAGAAATTTTTCACAAAAACTATGCTTATTTATCCCCAAAATTTTACAATAGCCTACCCAGTCATATTAAAACTGAAATATCTCCATGAAAATTTAAAAAAATATAAAACTGCTTACATACTCCATAGATAATATCGAGGATTATTTTTATTTATTTTTTCTTGCACATTATCCCTGAAGCTCACCCAATAGAATTTTCACTTGCCATATTTTCCAGGATTTTTTTCATCTATTCATGTGTATTGTATTTTATTTTCTATGGTAAATTTTTGTTGCATATTGTTTTTCATTTTACATTAAATATATTATTTCACCTGTATGAGGTGATGAAAATGTCTTCCCTTTTTTGTATTCTTTGTTTATATTGTAATAAAGTTGTTTGTTAAAATGTCCAATTTTCAGAAATTTTTCCTAGGGTCCCTTTTTGAGTAAAAATTCTGAAAAAATTTGAGGTGGTGTTTCAAAATTTTATACACAGATATCTATGAGAAATTCTCATAGATATCTACATTATGTATAAAATTTTGAAAAAAAATCCAAAACCTAATGGCACAGCAATTATTTTTATTTCGTCGATTTTGCATGGAATGAGCCTATTATGAATTAAATCTCTAAGTTTCAGTGACTGGTTCCAACCATCACGAGCGTCGTCGCCGGGGGGACGTGTCCGCCCCCGAATAATTGGGAACATTGTTCAAAAACTATTTTTTTAACTTTTCAGGGTGACCAAAAATTTACTGAATGTGTGTTTCTCTGAATATGAATCATAAAGGATGGTGCCGGACACCTCATTTTTAGAACACGATTTCATTTAAAGTAGGTTGAAGCAAGTGAGAGATTGGGAAAACATTATCACAACAAAAAATTATATTTCTATCTAAAAAAAACAATAATTTAATGAGACCCCTCAAAAAATATCCAACTACAGCACTGGTTAAAACATAAAAAATTTAATTTTGAAACTGTAATCTTATTACACTTAAAATGAGTTTAAACCTGTATTTTAAAGGTAAATTTTCTAAAATTTTTCTGGGGGAGGAACCCCAGACCCCCTTTATAGTGCAAAGTTACAAACGGTTTATAAAAAATTTTAACAGAAATTAATTACTTGATTCAAAACCTTTAACGAGGGCAAAAAAGAAAAACAATTATTTTGGGGTAGTTAACCAGTAGTTCGTAAAAACATTTGATGAGGATCCCGAATCCTTGAGGCATCCCCCCAATATTCAGGAGACGCCAATGCCAACCATTACCCTGTATTGTCAATGTATTCCTCCTAATCTAAAGTTTCAGGCAATTGAAACGTTTTAATGACATCTTGCATGCAAGCACGCATACTTTTCTTGGAAGAGCTTCATGTAAAGCTATCATGCTTTGTTTTTCAAAGTGTCTTTTGGCTGAAAAGGAAACGAGTCACAATGTGAAAGAAATAAAATCATCATTTTTATTTTCTTTATTTCGGTCATAATATCTATGACATGTAACCAATTTCTGTGTAGTCCATATATTCTTCTAACGATTTTGGTAATCCTAATTTCTCTATGCCATTACAATCCTGTTTCCATAGACTTGCATGAATTGCCATGGCACATTTGTATTTCAAAGTGTTTTTCGGCTGAAAGGAAACAAGAGTTAATATATAATTCAATGTTATGGTATAGTGACAGTCTATTTACAATTTTAAAAGTAAATTCGAATTTCTTAACCTGGGTTGTACTCGCGTAAACTACTTTTCCCAACTTCACAGAAGGCGAATAAAACTGTTTTGCGCATAATATAAAACATGTAGGCATAATAGTTAGTAAACCTTTATTTCAAGCCTTTTTTGACCGGAGTTTGAGATAAAATGCTTCGCCGTGCCAGGGTCCCGAACGATGTCAATGATAGTCCTGCAATTTTTTCATTTTGCCTTACAATTGCAGATATGCTATAGCTATAGTGACAAAATTGATGATTGCAGCAATTTGAGTCTTTTTTCGCAAAATCGTTTGTGTCAGGTGATCTGGGGTCAAATTTCTAAATAGATTGATGTATTATAACTCGAAATCGCCAAAATGTCAGTTATGTCATGTATCATGTTGTGCGACGAGCTCTATATAGAGAGCGAGGTTTGGAGGTAATTTTACCTGGGTTACAAATAATTTTGAAAATTCTTATTCTGGTCTAAAGAAAAATATTACTACTTTTAAATTCTTCAGAAACACATTTTTGCATTATGTAATTTGAGTACACAATCTTCTTAATTTAATTTTCTTAACTTTCAACAAATATGTTCTTAATTATTAGCATTAATACCATACACCTTTTACATTTCAGCACCCACTTTTTAGATATTCATAAACTATTGAATTCATTTGTTTTGTAAATTATTATTAGTATCATTATTAAAAAGGGTTCTGAGGGTTTCTGTATAAGTTTTCGCAATTTTGATTCTTAAAAATAAAAGGTGTAACTTTCTTTTGTTGTGCTTGCCTTTTTTGTTGTCGTTTAAAATTATCTCTCTATTCTAAAAAAAGTTTTTGGTGAACGGTTTCCAGAGAAAGGCTTTTCAATTACTGATCCGTATAACACATATTTGGTATCAAACTGTCCGGATTCTTTTGAGGATGTGCAAAGTGCCTTTAGAATTTCTAAAAAATTCTCGATTTTAAAATATTTCCATTTTTTAGATTACGGATAAGGTCGCAGTTACTAAGCAAGCAACTATCATTTCAAACAACTTATTATCATCCAATCACAACAACCAACTGACGCCATATTTTATGATGAAACGAATTCCTTTCACGTTTTAAAAATGTACTTTAAAGTACTTTCCAAATTAAATATATTTCAAAAAAAGATAAAAGTATTATAAAAACTTACATACATGCTTTTTCATAGCAGAATATCACACATTTTGTCTTAATTGTAACAATTTTTGTTCCGATAAATGAAATTATTTGAAAAACATTAAGTGTCATGTAGGTTTTTCTCTACTTATTTCCAATGGTTTAAAAGGTATTGTTTAAAAAGTCTGAGTTGAAACAAAATAATACTTATTTAACACTAGGTGTACTGACGAGTTACTAGGTACAAGATAGAATTTAAAAGATTAATTAGTGTAAGTTTTTTTCAGAATATTAAATAACAATAGTTATATTAATAGACATGTTAGAAAAACATTTCGATTAAATTATGAATAATAATCAAGAGTTGATAAATATTCTAACTTTTAAGAGAGTGTTATTCATGGAAATTACCTATGACGTATATTTGATAAGTTTTTTTATGTTTCTTCTACTAATTATTGTTTTTATTTATGTTTTAAAAAGTGAATTAAGGTCAGTGATCTTGGTATTGTAATAATTGCGAAGCAATCTAAAAGGTCCTGCGTCAGCAGTTAACGGGGGTTGGCGAGCGATAGCGAGCAGGGGGCGGTAGCTCCCTAGTATAATAAATTATGAAAATAATCGGCTTTTAGTTAAGATTCTTCCCATCTTAATTAATTAATTAATTAATTAAAATAATTGGGTTTTTCTTTCGGCCGGCCGCCAGGCCGAACCCCCGGACCGATTCTGACAAACTCGGTCTCTATCGAAAGCTTTCCACCCCTAGATGAGCCAATAATATAACACGTTCCCCTAAAACCTTCCATTTTGAAACTATGCGTTCTTTTCGGTTTGCCCCCATGTTAACTCTATGGAGAGGTTCCTTTCGGCCGGCCGCCAGGCCGAATGCCTGAACCGATTTGGACAAACTCGGTCTTGATCGAAAGCTTTCCACCCCTAGATGAGCCAATAATATAACACGTTCCTCTAAAACCTTAATTAAATTAGATTAATAAAGCTATACTTTTAAATACATCACAAACAGTTTGATTTTTAAAATGATTTTTGTAAGTTTTCTTCACAGCACCATGCTCTTTTATCAAGCAATTTACTTCCTATGTTAAGGCAATTTGGCAGTTTGTACCCAAGCCTTATTCTTGGCACCATCTTTTTAGGCTCTGAGTGATCCGTACATGAAAATAGTGAGTTTGTTGTCAAATAAAGGGAGCAACTTGCTAAAAACTACATGTGTTTTAAACAATGTTTTTTTGCTTTGTTTTAAACATGTTTAAAACACTTTGCTTTACCCTGCACACTAGGGTGGAGCGAAAAACTTTTTTTTTGTAAATTTAAAATGCATGAGGTGGGAATAGGTGCCATTTAGGATAAAACTTAAAAATTCAAAACATGAGTTCAATTAATTAATATCTTCAGGTTCCACATTCACGTTAAAGTTTCGAAGTTTCATCAAATTTTACGTAAAAATGGTTATAAATGATTATCATACAATTTTAGCTCTCTTCAAACCATAGCTGGTTGATTTTATATTCTTACGATATCAAACAACATTTTAAGACCTTCTATGGATCTGAAATGGGGGGAATTTTTAATTTTTCAAGCCCGAAATAAGGGCGCATGCCATTAAAAAAGGCTGGCGACCGAATAAAATTTTTTTAATATCGGTTCCAAATAGAGCTCTAAAGTTGCGTTTTACCCTCCTCATTTATGCAAAAATAATAAAAAAATTCGCAAAAAATAATTTTTGTTTGTTTTGGCCCTAGAATTTGAAAAAATTCGATCTTTTGCAGAGCGTATAATGGGAAAAGTCTTAATCAATCAAATTCAAGTTTTAAAAGCTTATAGTTATATTAATTAGATGTTTTAATAGTCAAAAAAATAACGTACAAGGGTACTGCACGGTGATTTGAGCTAAGCAGTTAAGGCATACAGCTTAGAATCGCCAAATGAAAGAAAAATTAATTTTTATAATTTTTATACTAATTTTTTTAGATAAAAGCATTAAAATTACTTATAATCTATCCTAAATTTTCTCTAATTATATCTAACACTAATCATAACATTTTATTTGATAGTTTGCATCGCCCTTTTAAATTTGAAGACTTTTTACAAAAAGTGGTAGTTCAGTTTAAAGTTCGTAATAAAATGCCTATATTGCACTATACTGTTTTTTTTTCGTACGTTTTCTATAAAAATATCAACCTTAGTGTTTTAAAAGCATTTTATGTAAACAAGAATGTGTATTACAGGCTAAATAAATTATTTGAACTTAAAATTTATAGATTTTGGGGTTTTCAAGTTTTTTTCATCCAAATTCGCAATTTTAGGCTGTTTACTTGATTTTAAAAAAATTAATACAGAACTCAAAAGAATTATTGACTATTAAGACACCAAATTAATGTAACTATAAGCTTTTATATCAATTAAAAGTTGAATTTGATTGATTAAGACAATTCCTGTTACACGCTATGCAAAAGATCGATTTTTTCAAATTGTAGGGCCAAAACAAACTTAAATTATTTTTCACGAATTTTTTAAATATTTTTCCATGAATAAGAAGGGTAAAACGCAACTTTTGAGCTCTATTTGGCACCGATATTCCAAAATTTGTTTTTCGGTCGCTAGGCTATTTTAATGGCATGCGTCCTTATTTTGGGCTTGAAAAATTGGAAATTCCCCCCCATTTCAGATCCATAAAAGGACTTAAAATGTTGTTTGACATCCTAAGAATATAAACTCAACCAGCTAGGGTTTGAAAATTGAGCTAAAATTGTGTGGGAATCATTTACAGTCGAATCCGCTTAATGTGATCGCATTTGTCCTATATCAAACTGATAACATTATCCGATTGATAACAATAAGCGATTTCCTATAAAAAAAAGTAACAAACAGTGTAACAATTAGAGTGTTTGCTTTAATATTAAACTTATGTTGCCATAATTAATGTTTTCAAAATAATATTACACTATGTGCTTGTCAACTTAAAATTTTTGGGGTAAAATATAATGGAAGTCTAATTAATAAAAAAATCGCTTATTCTGTATTTTAAGTTTAGCACTACCCCTATGTGATTTCATTCATAAATTTGTTTTCTTTCGACTTCCAGTCAAGATATCATCGGTATTTTTCAAAATTTTACATAAGAGGCTCAAAAACAAATAACCACTATTCCACTAAACAAGAAAAAGAATCAAAAATCTCTTATCAGAAACAACTGCAAGTTGACCATGGTGATATCCTATGCCAAGCATGGATTCGCCGCTCTTAAACCGTTTTCTTTTAATGTTTGAGGTCAGAGATCATAGAATGTTTTTTTTTACAATCAAAGCAAAGAACCAACATAAAAGTGCAACTGTGAACTTATACTGAGTTTCAGAAAAAAGAAACTCAAACTGAACTCGAAAGTGGGTGTTTTTTAGGGGATATGGACAAATTTCGATAACATTAAGCGGCGTGTTGATCCATAGTTGATCACAATAAACGATGTTTTTTATATTAAACTAAATAGGAATGATCGGGACCTGTTGATTTCGATAACATTATCCGATTGATAACATTAACCGTGATCACATTAAGCGGACTCGACTGTATCACCATTTTTACGTAAAATTTGATGAAACTTCAACGTGAATGTGGAACCTGAAGATATTAATTGATCGAACTCAAGTTTTGAATCTTTTAGTTTTATCGTAAATGGCACCTATACCCACCTCAGGCGTTTTCATACATGTGATTACACAGACAAAAAATTGGCGGAAAATATTTAAAAAAATCGATGGCACCTCAATTTTTCTTAATTTTAAGTAGAAGGGGTCCATCGGCTTCTACTTCCCGAGATCTAGGTTGGTTGGGTTTTTATGGCACATGACCCAAGACAAGGTATAGCCCGAGATCTAGGATTCGATATGCTAGATTCTTATTTTTTAGCTTAAATCTCCAACTAATTTTCATATAACTTCGATATTTTTTAATTCTTTTCTTCGATTTTTCTTAAAATTTAGTACTAGGCCACACTAGCGGTCAGTTTTCAGTATAAAACGATTGGAAAATAAGCAAGTAAAATTTCAGTTTTGCAAATGAAATTGTCGAATTTTAATTTTGCTAAAGAAATTGGCGGATTTCCGCCAATTGGCGGAAGAATCACATGTATGGTTTTTCAATTTTCAAAGTTGGTCATTTTTGGCTAGTTTCGCTCCACCCTACTGCACACTAGGGTGGGCCGAAAAAACCTTTTATTTTTTTTCGAAGTTGTAATAGCCCGGAAAAGTTGCGAATTATATAGACAAAGAAAAAAATTTTCAAAATCGGTTAATATCTTCTGATCGCGCATAGGCCCCAAAGTTTGACAAAATATGAAAAAACTTCATTTTTGCGATTATTTTTTTAACCAAATCAAAGATTAAACTATCAAATATTGTTCATGATTTTTTTATGTGGAACTAATATAGTAAAAGACATAATTGTTCAGGTTCCATTCTTCTATCACTTTTTTTTTTCGTTAGATATAACTTTTTTATCGTCATACAAATTTTGTAAAGTTGCTTTTTCTGCATTTTTAAACAGCTAATAACTCTAGAACTATACAACTTAAAAACTTGAAATCAGTCCCATTTTGTTCGTAAATTTTTTGTCGTTCATTAGGTGTGCATCATGATCATCATTTTCAAAAAATGTTTTAAAAATTTGAAAAAAGTTCAAAAAAATTTAATAAAAAAAATTTTTTTTAATTTTCTTTTGAAAAAATATTAATAGCCTTTTAACTCTTAAAATGAACATAACTACCCAATTTCAAGTTGAAAATAAAATTTAATCATGTATAAAAAAATAAAAATAACGGTAATTTAGTCAAATCCCTAAGCATTCCCTAAAATTATACACCAAGAGCGATTCACTCATGGAAAATTTAGCAAATCACTTGAGGGTGTTCATATGACTTAAAACATGTAAAAAATGTCACAAATTTCAGAAAATAAGACAATTAACAGATTCGGTTCAAAATCTTATAGTGCTAGTTCCCAACTCTTAAGTTATTTCAATTTGCATTAATTTTACTTGAATATTCCTTAGAAATGTGTTTATATCCAATTTTTTATGTTCTAAAACTTTTAATTTACTTTGATTTGACTTGTTAAAAGTAAAAAAAAATTAGATATAAACACATTTCTAAGGAACATTCAGGTAAAATTATGAACGACAAAAAATTTACGAATAAAATGGGACTGATTTCAACTTTTTAAGTTGTATAGCTCTAGAGTTATTAGCTGTTTAAAAATGCAGGAAAAGCAACTTTACAAAATTTGTATGAACATTAAAAAAATTATATCTAACTAAAAAAAAGTGATAGAAGAATGGAACCTGAACGATTATGTCTATAACTATATTAGTTCCACATAAAAAAATTATGAACAATATTTGCAGGGATGTTGCACCACATTGAGCATTTTGTAGCAGTTTTTGTAGCAGCTAAATTAAAAATTTTTAGCAGTTTGTAGCAGCTAAATTCAAAATTTGTAGCAGTTTGTAGCGGCTAAATTTAAAATTTGTAGCAGAATAGATTATTTTTGTAGCAACCAATTTAATTACAAGTTTTAATTACAAAACGCCAAATGCAGTGTTCATACAAATGTTCAGAAATCAAAATCAAGGAGTATTCCAGGAGTTTTCAAAAATTCAAGGAGTACCTTTTTACATAACTTAAGAAGCTTCAAACACACACTGTGCTAATTACATTCCTGAATCAGGTTTTAAAACCCCTTTAAAGACAAAATGTAAATAAATGAAATAAAAGTCAAAATGTAACTAAATGAAATAAAAAAATAAAGGAAATAAGTAAACATAGTAATTATTTAAGTAATAATTAAATTGCAAAAACGATATTGTCAAAAATTTTTAGTTAAGTAAAGCGAAAAAGTAAAAAATGTAGTATTTTTGAAGGTATTTTAAAAATCTTAAATCGTATAAGAAAAACACTATATAATCATCGAATTAAGTTTCTATAAAGCGACCTTTCTGTAAAAATTTACAACTTGGAAAACCATCTTAAGTTGAAAATACGGACTTAAATAGAGAAAAATAATGTCAGAGCAGTTTGAGATGTCTAATGATCAAAGTTAAGTTGTTTTTTCTGCACCACCATTGAAGATAACTTTAACAGACGTTCGTAAGAAAAGCAGTAGCGGAAAAAACGGAACTGTCACGAAAAATCACTCTTTTCCCGATTTTCGGAACACCAGATGACACAAGAAGAAGCAAGCTTGAATCGGCACCAACAGCCGTCCACGAAAGTCGCGGGAAAAACGGAACACTCCGCAAAAAAAACCCCGAAACTTCTGTGAAAAATCGTAATTTTTCCGACTTCCGAAACACCGGACTTGTGGGTTTCGTTAAGTTTTTTCTACATGGCCATAACGACGCAAGAAGTCGACTTGAAACAGCACCCGCGGCCGTCCACGAAAGTCGCGGGAAAAACGAAACACTCCGCAAAAAAAACCCCTCCCCGAAACTTCCGTGAAAAATTGTAATTTTTCCGACTTCCGAAACACCGGACTTGTGGCCTTCGTTAAGTTTTTTCTACATGGCCATAAAGACGCAAGAAGAAGTCGACTTGAATCAGCACCCGCGGCCGTCCACGCAAGTCGCGGGAAAAATGGAACACTCTACAAAAAAACCCCGAAATTTTCGCAAAAAATCACAATCATTTTCGCCTTTTAACGGACTTCACGCAGCGAATTGAAACCTTTTTTATGGGGGATATAAATTTATAAAAGAAATGTTATATATTTGGTTTCGATGGCTGACGTCATCGGTTTTGGTTTTGAATTCAAGTGGTAGAAATGTGGAAAAGATTCCATAGTAGACGATTTGAGTTTTTTTCCCCCTAAGGACGAAGGTTTTTCTTCGCGAGAGAGGAGAGTTTGATAATTCGATTTCGGGAAAATCGTTAATTGGCGCAGTTTTGGCGCAATTTTACTCAAAATAAGGTTTTTGTAGCAGTTTAGCACATGAATTACGATTTGGCGCAGTTTGGCGCAGCCGCAACATCCCTGTATTTGATAGTTTAATCTTTGATTTGGTTAAAAAAATAATCGCAAAAATGAAGTTTTTTCATATTTTGTCAAACTTTGGGGCCTATGCGCGATCGGAAGATATTAACCGATTTCAGGGGTAGAAGCAACTACTTCATTAAATATAGGACATTCTATACAAAAAATATAGGACAAATATAGGACGCTCCGAAAAGGGTTTAACTATACATTATTTACATTTTTCCAGATAATAACTTTAAATTCACGGAAAGGTAACAGTTTTTAGACTAGATAAATAATTAAAAAGTATTTTTTTCATTAAACAAAAACTTAAAACATTCATGAATTTTCTGAAATTCAGATTGGAACATGTCAATATTAGAGGGTGATTCAAAACTCTTGGGCAAAAATGATAGAGGGGGATAAATTACTCAAAGACAAAGACAATTCAAAATTATCCTGGAAAGGAGGACCCTGGAAGAAGCAATTCTAACGTGCTACGGAGCTGGTACTGATGAAAATTGCCAGAAACAATGTCAAATGAGTTATTGTGGGGGAAAACAATTGGAGGTAGAAATAAAATTATGATGTTTTAACTTTATTTATAAAAACTGTGTTAAAATTTTTATCTTAAGAGGTCCCCCCTCTTCAAAGGAACACAATAATATTCCACACATTTTTAGAAAATAAAAAAAAAGATTGATTTATTTTTACAAATTTAACCTATTTAAAATTTTTGTTTTGTTTGCAGTTTGCACTATATTACTCTTTTCATCTTTTGAATCTGACCCTTGCAAAAATATCATCATTAAATTATATTTATCTTAGTTTCCCCCCAATTATTTCTTAGGCTTGTTGTTACTCTTTTCATGCAGGAGAGACCTCTCTACGGCAGAGCTTACTGAAATAACTAAAAGTTCCTTGAGCCAGTTTTGCTAATTGGAAGATGCTCAACCTTTGGCCCGCGGTCCAAATGCGGTCCGTGAACCATCAATTTGGGTGGCCCCACGAACTAATTTAAAATTTTTCAAATAATCCCTACTTTTTTAATTCCCTGATTATTTCCTAGAAAATTTGCAAGTTATTGCGTTAAAACTCGTAAAATCGCGACTTCTCGCATAAATTCGTTTTGCTTGCGGAGTGTTCCGTTCCTCCTGTGACTGCTTTTGTAAACGGCCGCGCGAGTCTCGCGTTGTTATTGCGATGTAGAAAAAACAACTTTAGGGGAGAGGAGGGAGGAATGGGACAATTTTCACTAAATATTTTTTTATTCATTATCCCCTGCTTATTCATAGATGCAAATGGTTGGATAATAAACTTACATGTTTTAACTTAATTTTTTAAAAATGTACAGTTCTTAAATGTTGTTTAATTTTATCACTTTTGATCATTCAAATTAACAAGAATTTTGTCCCATTCCTCCCTCATGGGTGGGAGGAGTGGGACATGAGTATGGGAGGAATGGGACACTTTTGAAAAGTAAAGAAAATTAGTAAAATGTAATAATGAGAAAGGGCCTAGTATTTTACCTACTATTCTTTTAACCTTTGCCCACATTTTTAAACAGCTTTCAATTTTATATCTATAATAGAATAATTTTAAAAAAATATTTAGTACACTTGAACTCTTTCCCATGGTGTTAAGAATCAAAAATTGAAATACAATGTAATACTTGGAATTGTTTATTCAAGAAAAAAAAAGCATTTCAATTGAAGCGATAGAAAGCTATCAGAAATTAATATTTTCAAATTTTGTTTACATTTTTGCAGATTTTGTTTACATTTTTCAGAGTGTCCCATTCCTCCCTCCACACATTGCTTTTAAAGTATAACTTGTCACATAAACTATGCTGGTGTTAGGCTTTATGAAATTGCAGATTAGCATATATTATATCTTTTAGATTACAATGGCATTATATAATGTTTGTTCTACAAATTACATGAGAAATGAAATAAAACTAAAGATAGACTGGATATTAACTTTGGAAGTGGGAAAATCAAATTTTTACAACTATAAACAGAAACTTGCTGCTGGATAAACTAAATGAAGGAAATAACAAGAAGCTATAAGAAGGCCATCTAATGACCAAATTGGAAATAAAATAAACTGATTTATTTTTCCAGAATTTCAGCTGTCCCACTCCTCCCACTGTCCCATTCCTCCCTCCTCTCCCCTACTGTGGTCAGAAGCCAATAGGCCCGTTTCAGTTTGGCCAAAACTGTGTTCCTTGTCCAAAATCGTATTTTTCGTGTCTTTTCTTTCGAAATTTTCCGGGTCCCGCGGACCCAATATTTTCCCGGAGTTACGTCCCGCTTTCGCAAATTTACGTAGAAAACCTGCTATAGCAGGCTGATGCTGCGCGTAAGCGCGAATCCTGAAAATTGCTGGGATTACGGGCATTATTCAGCAACTACTCTACAACAATCAACGGCGGAAACTGAAGAAAATTTCGCCTGAGATGAGAAATATAGGACATATAGGGCATTTTCAAAAATATAGGACAATATAGGACGCTTTTCAAGGTTTTTGGAAAAATATAGGAAATATAGGATATATAGGACAACTTCGACCCCTGCGATTTTGAAATTTTTTTTCTTTTTCTTTGTCTATATAATTCGCAACTTTTCCGCGCTATTACAACTTCGAAAAAAAAAATAAAAGATTTTTTCGGCCCACCCTACTGCACACCCTGCATAATATTAATTAAACTATAATTCATGAATATGAGAGTTACCATTTCAATATAATTTGATTGTATGAAATTAATAAAATTCTTGAGTGCACTTCTGTTTAATAAATTGTTTCCTTCTTTTAGCATAGACATGCATGTATAACAATAAAATAATGTTACAGCTGTAATCATTGTTATATTTCCTAGCTTTGAAAGCTGCACATTTTTTTCTGAAGGGTTAATATTTTGTATATCTCTCTCTCTATTCTAAAAAAAAGCTTTTGGTGAAAGGTTTCCAGAGAAAGGCTTTTTAATTACTGAACCGAATGACACATATATGGTATCAAAATGACCGGATTCTTTCCAGATTTCGGAGTAGGCCCTTCGATTTTTCAAAAAAAATTCTCAATTTTAAAATATTTCCATTTTTTTTAGATAACGGATAAGGGCGCAGTTAACCCATTACTTCTTACCCTCCATTTATTCGACAGATTAAATTTTAAAATTTAATTTCCAATAATATAATTTTCAACTTCTCAAGAAAATCAATACTTTTCTTCTTCTTAAACATTACTGAGTGTCAGGGTTCGTACACTCTTTGAGGAAAAAAATTCAAGGATTTTCAAGGACTTTTCCAGGCTACCAGATTAAAAATTCAAGGCTGACCGATATGGTTTGCAACCATTTTTTAAGTAGTACTTCTGTTTCACATTTTGTACAATTTTATCTTTTAGTGTTTAATAAAAGCAAATTTTATACAGTTCCTACTTACAAAAAGGGGTTTGAATAAAAATTTAATTAAGATATAGAATATAAGAAAAATATTTTCAAGTAATTTTGAAATACATAAACCTATTATGACAGATTTAATCTCAAAGATAAAAAAACTACCATATATGTTCAATAGATTCTAATGCATTGAAAAAAATGTCTGAATTGCAGATAATGAAAAATTAGAACTATGACATAAAAATTTTTTAATTCACACACACAAGGAGTTTTATTTCAACCCCCTGAAAATTATTTTTATGTAAGATTTTGTCTACTTTCTTTCTGAAAAAAATTTAATAAAGCCTAAATAATATAATTTGCCTTACAATTTTCATATACCCAATTATCTACACACCTTGTAATTCTTTGATATTAAAATTCAAAAGTTCAAACTATAATTTTCTATTTGCCTTCTTTCAAAAAAAAGAAATTTCCTTTCATTAACCTTTTAATTTGCCAGCTAAATATTGGTATAACATTTGAACTATAATAAATGAACACTTTTTCCAAAAACAAGCATTTAAAACCAAGGATTTTGACGCGAAGTAAGAAAAGCGCGATCACGAACCGACCGTCAAGTTGTTTTTCTTGCCCTAGTCCATGCCTTCAATATGCCAACTTTACAGGCAAACGTCTGAAAACGTATAAAAATTTGGGTTTTTTTTATTGAAATTCTGGACGTCATAGGATTTTTGGACTTTAACATAATAAGTTGTTACCCTGAAATCTTTTCAGCCCTTTAGAAATTAAAATTCAAGGATTTTCCAGGACTTAATACAAAAATTTGCTTTTTTCAGGACATTCCAGGCCTTGAAAATTAAATTTGAAATTCCAGGACTTTCAAGGCCCCGTACGAAGCCTGCTGAGTGTTCTCAGACACATTTTATCAGTTTTTAGTGGAAAAAACTAAATACTCGTATTGTAAGCAACACAGAAAAAATGAATGCCCGAACGCCCAGTGATCTATTTTTAGATCAGCAGTATTTGTACTTGATTTTTCACTAAAAAAATTATTTTTGACTTAACTTTGCATTATATCCCAATAGCTACATCTATAAAGATAAAGTAAAACTGGAAAAGGATTCATTTAGTGGTATAAATTTACTGTTTACTTAAAAAACGCAAATGAAGATGAAAAAAGTGCAAAATGAGACTCTGAGGCAAACTTTAGCCTATCACTGTCCCAAAATAAATGAAGCAAATAGAAAAAACTCATGGTATTAGAATTGAGGGATGTATTCTCTTGCCATACGTGCAGTTTCGTTACTGTTGGGTGAATTTAAAGACATTTTAAAGATAATTTATGACACTATGTTTAGCGATCTAAAAATAGATCACTGGGCACTAATGGGTTAAAAAGCAAGTACTTTCGATGAAATTATTATGCATCCAATCACAACGACCGATTGACGCCATATTTTAAGATGAAACATGTTTTTCACCTTTTAAAAGAGTACCAAAAGTACTTTCTAAATGAAATATTATTCAAAGACTGATAAAAACCTATTCTAAAAACTTACGTGTACTCCATTTTATACTAAAATTTCACTTTTTGACCAATATTTATAATTTTTAGTCTGATTTAATCGAAATTAATTGTAAACATTGAGTGATGGGTAGGTTTTGTCTCTTATTATTTTCAATTGCCTAAACGGTATTGTTTAACAAGTCTGGGTTTAAACAAAAATATGACTGATAAACACTAGGCATATACTAACGAGTTGCTTTAAAATAATGGTTTTTGTTTGATCAGAATATTGATTAACAATTAGAAATAGTTATTTTTATAATTATATATTAAAACTTATTAAGCTGAATATTTTAAAAACATTTCGTTTAATTTTTTTTATGTTAGAGTTAACATCATACTTGTATAAAATGAAAACCTTTCTGCGAACTTAAATTTTTCCAAAAAATTTTCTGCAAGAATTTACACATTTTTAAATCGCTCTCTCTCAAAAAAACACATTATTACTGAAATACCCAAATTGGGACTGTAATCATTTTTATCTGTGCTTAAATTGATACTAATTTTTCATACTAGTGATTTTAAAACTTTTAAATAATTTACATCATTGTATTTTTTATCATGATTGGAGATTCCTAATAACTGCTCTATCTAAAAATGAAAGATGTAAAATCTTTGATAGATTGGCAGGATTGAAAAATTTAATCAACTAGTTAATATACCTTGCATGGGTGGAGTTATGGCTTTAGAAATTCTTTTTAAAATTTTTCAATATATTTTATACCTTATTTTACCAGGTAAAATGTATTAAAATCCATCCAATTCTGCAGAAAAATTTCTAAAAAGAATTTTTTTAGTAGTTTCATTGCAGAAAAAATTCTAAAAAAATTGTTTTCATATTTTTTCTGAAAAAAAATTTCTTTGTAGTTTTTCTGCAGAGGGCAAAATTTTCTGCGAACGCCGTTCGCGCGTTCGTGTATATTATACAAGTATGGTTAACATATATTCAAACTTTTAACACTAGAACCGCCGGCAAGTACCGCATACCTAGAACCGCCGGATGCAGTCATTTTGACTGCTAATCTTTTCTCCCAGGAAAAATAATCTTTTTTGAGCTCGAAATTGCTTCTAATACTTGAAGAAAAGATAAATTACACTCATTCTATTAAAAAAACACATCTATTTAATTTTACGCATCTTAAATTTCGTTGTAAATAATAAGAAATGGGTTACTTACCAAACAACGTTCTGAGGTGAAAAAATAAAAATTATCAACAAAATATTTCTTGAATAATTATGTATTTCTTTCATAAAACCATTTCTCACAACATTAAAAACTAAATAATGAAGTCAACTCCTTTTAGCACGTTTCAATAAATCAATTGTCTGCATTGCTATGTACAGCAGTATTTTGCCTGAACACACTTTTTCCATATAAAAGGTAAGAACAGCTCAATAAAATGAACTTTGTATCTTTTATCATGAAGGAAATAATAAATCATTCATAGAAAATTATAAAAAAGGCGTGGGAAATCAAAAACTTCTAGCAAGTGTAATACCTGAATTTCTGGGATTTATAATGATATATTGACCATTTGCAGCTGTCAAAACCGTAAAATATAATAAATTTGTTTGAATAACCCTTAGATATTACTTAGAAAGCACTAACTGTTGGAATTTAAGTGGTAATACAAGAAATAAATGCGATAAACATCCACCAGTCAAATTGACTGTTTTGGCGGTTCTAGGTAGACCAATCAGTATCTCCGGAACGGCTTTTCAAAAATAAATAAAATTTGGATGACTTATATAGAAGCATAAATTAGGAAAAGTCATGAAAAAACAAGTGTGTAACTCAAATATCTTTGAAAATATTAAGAATCAAAAACGCAAAACAGTCAAAATGACTGCTCCGGCGGTTCTAGTGTTAAGAGAGATTTATTCATGGAGGGTATTTGGGGGCCGTTCAAATATTACGTAAGCACCTAAGGGGGGAGGGGGGTTTTCTCTTTGCTTATTTTTGCTGACAAGGGGGGAGGGGGGATATGAGTGATGCTTACGTAAGATGGTGCATTTTCGAAAATCTCTTGTTTCTTGCAAAAATAATTTTAAAATTCAACCAAAAATAAATGTAACAAAAATTGAATTAGGAATTCTGACGGAAGCACTTTTTTCTGGAGATGGACCACCCTAACATTTTGAAATTGTAACCCCGAAAAGTAGTGTTTCGACTCATTTTTGAACCCTTAGGGTTACACCCCAAAAAGGACATCTCCTTTTACGAGTCACCTAATTTTCAAGGAAAAAAACAGTAGGGTAGACTAGGGATACTTGATCCCTAGGGATACATGATCCCTAGCCAAAAAATGCACTAAAATAAAATGTCAGATCTTTGAAATCTGGCAACAATTTTTAAGTTTTACTTGTAAACAAAAACTGGCAACTCTACATCTTTTTCAGTCATTTTATTTCAGCGCAAGAAGCTATTGCTTGTATCTTGCATGGAAAACTTTTTTCTAGATAAATATGTTATTTTGTGTATTGTCTGTAATATGCAATTTAAAAACTTAAACTAAGTGTAATTTCAAAGTATAGGCTGTATTTAACAATTAAGTAATTTCATTCGTGAGCATCCTTTGATTATTTACTATTAAAAATGTATGTTTTGTATGAATCACATACTAGGGATACTTGATCCCGTTTCATGTATCCCTAGGTGTTGGGATACTTGATCCCTTTATAAAAAAAAATTAAAAACTAATTTTACTAAAAGTATCTGTTTACTTTCTAGTAATTTTTTTGTCTTTTGGGTAGAGGATAGTGTTACCAATGTTCATGCCAAAAATTTCTGAAGTGATGATTTGCAGCTGAGAAAACAATTAAAATCCAAAGTGGGGATCAAGTATCCCTAGTCTCCCCTACTTACTTATAGGGATGTCAAAATTTCGGGGGGGGGGGTCTGGCAGTATCTTACGTAATTATGGTGGGGGGGTTGAGGTTTGCTTATCTTTGCTGACAAGGGGGAGGGGGGATTAAAAATGACCAAAAAAGTGCTTACATAATATTTGAACGGCCCCTTGGGGATGTATTTTTGGAAAGTTGGTTGTCGTTTTTTCTGCAAATTGTTTAATTGTTTTATAAAGCGTATTAAGTTCAGCGAGTTGGAATTTGTGGGAATTGCGAAGCAATTCCAAAAGGTCCTGCGTAAGCAGTTTACGGGGGTTGGCGAGCAGGGGGCGGTAGCTCCCTAGTATTTTTAAAAAGTAGATATATAAACTGGCAAATATTAAATTAATAAAACCTTATTTTCTGAATACATATTTAATTATTTATGACATTTGTAGTAAATTGCTTTAAGGGTTCCTATTGAATTGATTTTTTTTGTAAATATTAGCATGGTATATAATAAAAAAAGTTCTAACTAAATTAGTAGCTTTCTATAGCTTTTTTTCATAATGGTAATATAATAATTCAGGTATTCATATTCTAATAAAAAATTGGAAGTAATTGAAGCTAGCAATTAAATTTTAGAGTAAAATTAAAAACTACACATTTTTCAGCTGAGATTTCTTTCAATTTTAAATATTTTGAGGGATGGGCTTAGTTTTTGGACTAGTATCATCCCCAAATTTAAAAAAAGTGAGAGAAGTGAATGTGTTGTAATACCACTACTGTGTCTGCTACCACTTTCTTGTAATAATTAGTCAAAAAATCATTTAGAGCTGTGGTTATAAAACAATTAATTTAATTAATATAAATGATTAAAATTGTAATTACAGAATCGGTTGAAAATCAAAGCATCTTACTGCGATTGTACTGTTAAATTAAAAACATGATATAAAATATACTCAACGTGCAATCGAGTTGAATTACACGTATAACTATATTCACTAGAGATTGAAAATATCCATCAGAATGGATCATTTTGTTAAACTTAGTAATAGTATAGACAATTTTCTTTAACTCCCAGCAACTAAAATTTTTAGACAAAACCTCCCCAAAATCAATTCTGGAATTTGAAAATTTTTAGTAATGGATGTAATGAAGAAAAACTAGGAAGATTGTGAGATACCTAGATTATACAATTTTATAACCAAATCTTAAAAATTCCTTGTGAAAATATGAAATTTGAGTAATTATAGTATTAATAATGGACAAAATTAGCAGTTTAGTTTTAAATTGACTATCTTATCTAAACAAGCATTGTATTTTCCTCATCAGCTGAAAATTTAAAACATATTCCAGCTTTATATTATTTTGTTTAGTAAAAAAATAAATTTCTATCTCATTTGGTTTTGAAAACTTAATTAAATTATGTGCAATACGCTCTACAACTTCAGCCGCATACAAAAACCAAAACCAATCGTGCCGCAATTCCAAATAGAATCAATCGCACGGACGAAAGGCAAAGCGGCAAACACGCTCACTAAAGTTGGTGACTCCAGGAAAAAATCTTCGTCGCACTGGCCAGACTTTACGGCAGCATGGAAATCCGCGATTAGAGAACTCACCTTATTTGCCATGAGTTGGGCTTCAGTCACTCTGTCCATCAGAACCATGATCTCCTCTGCTTTTGGCAGGTGCAATGGTGACACATCAAACAGGGAATTAATTTCTACAAAGTCATTAATCTCACATCTGAAAAGTAAGCGAATAAAATTAAAAAATAAATGGAATCTAGAGCATAAAATAGTTATTGCAAAACACATACACTAGAATTTCTTAAACTTGCAGACACTAAGAAAAAAGAAATCCTTTAACACACCCCATACTTTCAATGGTCAGGGCTTCAAAAAATATAATTGTACCAAAAGAAGAAACCTTTTGAAATAGTTAGGAATATAAATTTTTACACATAAACTTTTGATTCATTACAGTTCAGCACTTCCATAGTGAACTGTTGGAGCCCTGCTCTCATCACTGGAATACAAAAAGTGCAAAGAACCCTGTTCAGGAGAATTCTTCCCCAAATTTAATTTTCAAAATTAAGGGTAATTAGTAAAGGTTGCAGGAAAGGGAAATTGGATTCGGGAAGGTTGAAACTTCTTCCGGGTCAATCTAAATCTTTATAAGTAATGCACAAAAAAGTGTCAGCAAAACTTCTATTAGTAATGATAAGCAATTCCACTTACGGACAAAATAATGTAATGGACGTTCCTTCTCTGCCCGCACGAGCTGCCATTACAACTTGGTGAAAATAGTCTTTAGGATTAGATGGAAAATCGAAATTGATTACAGCGTCTACATGGGGAATATCCAAACCTCTGTGAAGGTAAAATTAGCGTAATAAACATTTGAGCACAAATTCAGGGAAACAGGTGAAAGACAAATCACACATTCAACAAAACTTTAACCCTTTCAATCCAAAGCTGTCCAATATTACCATTGAATCAAATGAATGGGAAATTTGGGGCGGCTAGAACTGAATGGGTTGAACAGGGCTGAGATGGAAAAGTCTTGAGAATATTTTCTCCTGTTATGAAAGAAATTGAAACATGGCTTTATCTGACAAAAAGTATTTTATAGCACATTCAAAGAGAATGTGTAGATCAAAATAATTTTTTACTTGTTTTATTTAAAAAATTGAAGTAAAATCAGAATAAATCATCATAAAGAAAATAATACGGATAGATAAAATGTGCTTGAACTCACCTGCTAGCAACATCAGTAGCAACTAGTATAGATCTAGTTTTGGATTTGAACTTGGCCAGTGCACCCAATCTTTTGCCCTACATAAAATTTAAGACATAACATTATGACAATGGGGTTAATTATGTACATTAAGCTGCCAGACAAATGAGGAAGTTGCATGATTTTTTTATATTTTTTAATCGATTCCTCTTGCAAAAATAAGCAACTTCCCAAAATTTGAGGCCGATCAAAAAATTTTTTGATTGTCAAAATAATTAACAAAAATCCCCTTTTTAAAAGCGCGCAAAAACGCCAAGAGTTTGGATGTGATGTCATCTTATACTAAACATTGTTGTAAAGCACTGGAGTTGATGGTATTATTGTTGACGTCATCTTATAGTTTAAACAATAAACGTTTTCAGTCACATGTTTTTTTTCTCGATTTTTAAATTAAAATACAGTAAACTCCCGTTAGTACGACGTTCAAGGGGATTTGTGAAAACGTCGTTATAAGCGGTACGACGCTATATGCGGAATTCCATATAACACCGTTTCGGCGATATACCTAAAGCCCATAATACCTAATCTTACCTAGAAACCTTTTTAAGCGGGATTTTATCACTAAAAGAGAAACCGAATAAACATTCTTACCTTTACATCTTTAAGTGATACTATATACGTATCTACAATCTTTACACTTTGTACACCGCTATCTCGTATTTTTAATTTTCTATCTGATTAAAAAAATTTCCTTAAGAAGTTGCTTCAGTTTTTCTTTTAAATAATTCTGAATTAGGAAGGTTTCCATTCTTCCTAAGTTTGTTAGCATATCCTCTGCATTATCAATAACTGAGAGGGACTGCCTCTATACGGCTATCGAATCACAGGCTATGGAATGCGGAAGTCGAATTGGAGTAGAGGGGATAATTTCCAAGAAATTCAGGGAGTGTTCTAATTTGTCACAGGACAACCCCACGTGCCCTGCAAGGCACTGGTCATCCTTGTTTTTGAAGGCTCAACGGGGGGCTATTCAGGGAAAAAGGGGAGCGGTTGGGAAAAACCAGTTCTACCATATTGTTCTACTCGCGTTTTCAACGGTTCTGTAGCTCATACATTATTTGAAAGGAACTCGACGACGCAATAACCGGGATTTTTCTCCGGGGGACTGGAGAAAAGCGTCGATATATGCGGGAAGTCGTAATAAGCGGGGGCGCTATAAGCGTATAGTTTTTAATGATAAAAGGCCTATTGGTACCAGGGACCGGAGAAAAACGTCGTAATATGCGGGATGTCGCACTAAGCGGGGGCGTACTAACGAGAGTTTACTGTATTTAATTACCTGTACATTTTTTTGGAAAAACTGACTAGATATTTCATTTTACCATACAAAAAACCATACGGAACACTTGTTTGTTTTTGAAAACCTGACACATGCAACTTCCTTATTATCATCGATATTCGATACTTAAGAATGTACAATGTACATATATTACATTGATTACAAAGATTCAATCTTAAATTAGTGTTAGAAACTGCACAACCTAGTTTAAAATATTAGGATCGAAGCTAATTCAAAATTTTTATTTGCAAAGGTTTTATATTATCTCCATGTAAGCTAGTCACTAATGACATCGAAAATTGCAAAAAATCGCGCATTTCCAATTTTTGTCTTATGTTGTTAGGACCCATACCAGGAGTTTGTAACCAATTTTGCAACCTCAAAAGCCCTGTGCTAACTGCACAATCCTCGAAAAACCTCAAAAATTTGACTTTTTTAGTTTTTGGCTTAGAACTCATACAAAATGCATCCCCACAAAAAGTTTCAATAATCTTTTTTGAAGCAGATAAAACTCACAAAAATTTAAGACCATTCCCAGGTTTATACGTCCAATAGATCCCAAGTTACATCGCTTCAAAAATGGGCAATTTTTTTCCCAAAATTCAAAAATTATATTATGTATAAAGTATTCCCTTTTACCTCATATTTATCTATTAATTATGTATTTCTCAATTATTAATTATTTTCAATTTAATTAATTACTTGTACTTTATTTATTGATTTTAAAAAAATGAGGGGCATATTTATCAATTTTGCGCATATACAGGGTAGGGTGTATCTGAAATGGTGCAAAAAAACTTTCAGGGATGATAGTACTCATCAAGACAAACAAGAATCAGTATAGAAAGGGGGTTGCAAATGAGTTTTAAGAGGTGAAGCCCCGGGGTGAAACTCGGCAAAAAAACTTCCATATTTGTGCAGGAAGAGACACAATGGTTCAATTCCGGTAGTTATTTAGTAAAAAATCTTCAAATATTAGAACTTCTTTACAAAGCGAATTTCACTTTTATGAAAAACAAAATGATGCTAATCCATGATTGCCAAATACTTTTTTGCTATTCTTAAGGTAACTCAAATTTCTATGTATTAGGTATTATTAATGTTTTTAAAGAGAATTGTAGTGGACAAACTTAGAAATAAGATCATATCATGCCACGGACGTAGCTATAGCTTTTCCAAGGGGGTGTCTAGAATCGTCCCTTTACAAAGACTAAGTCTTTGTAAAGTGACAATTCTTAACCCTACAATCACGGGCGTCGCCGCCGGGGGGGACGTGTCCCCCCAATAATTGGGAACATAGTTTAAAAAACTGTTTGTAACTTTTGGTAGCGACCAAAAATTTACTGAATATATGTTTCTCCCACTTTTAATCATAAAGGAAGATGCCAATATACCAATGGCACCTAATTAAAGAGGCGTATACAAGAGGCGGACGGACACCCCATTTTAGAACACGATTTCATTTAGAGTAGGTTGAAGCAAGTGTGAGAATGGGAAAGTATTATTCCAACAAATAATTATGTTTCTAGCTAAAAATAATAATTTAATGAGACCCTTAAAAAAATCCAGCTTCAGCACTGGTTAATGCATAAAAAGTTTAATTTTGAAACTGCAATAGTATAACACTTAAAATGAGTTAAAACCTGTATTTAAAAGGTCAAATTTCTAAAATTTTTTATGGGGGAGAACCCCCAGACCCCCCTTTTCAGTGAAACGTTCAAACGGTTTATAAAACATTGAGACAGAAGTTAATTAGTTTATTCAAAACCACCTTAAAATTGTTAAACATGGGCAAAACCTATTATTTTTTTGGTAATTATACAGTAGTTTGTATAAAAATTTTTTGGGAGGAATTCCGAATCCTTGAGGCGTCCCCCCAATGTTCAGGAGTCGCCGACGCCAATGCCTACAATCATGGAGTATAAACAGAAAGTGCATTTTAATAAAATAAAAACCTATGTTTTATTACATTATATCAATCCTAAACAGTCAAAAAATGTTATAAAATGGTAAGCAAAAGCAACTAGTTGCGTAAAAGGTTGCGTTAAGAAGTAAAACTAGCACTGCGTTCCAGAAAGTGCATTTTAATAAAAATAAAAACCTATGATATATTACATTATATCAATCCTAAACAGTCAAAAATTTTATAAAATGGTAAGCAAAAGCAACTTGTTGCGTAAAAGGTTGCGTTAAGAAGTAAAACTAGCACTGCGTTCCAAACCCAGACTTTGCTCGTAAATTCAGCCGCTTTGAGGCAATAGTTAGCAGGGATGTGATTGACCAAAAAGCAAAAAAGAGGAAATCCCAAATTATGTTCTTATTTCTTGGTGATTAACTTTAAGATTTTGTTTAATATTTAAAAAGTGGTTAATTATAGAGATCCAAGCACAAAGAGGGTCTGGGGGTCCCCTCCCAGAATTTTTTTTTCGAAATTCGACTTTAAAAAAACAGCGTTTTAACTTGTTTTGGACACCTAGTCCAATTTTTTGGGGGGATGGGTCCCCTGCCATCTCCCTTGATATCATATCTGAAACAGGTTATAATCTAACAAGATTTTTTTAAAACACTGCAATATTATCTGATCTAGCTTCAAAGTGATCATCTATCAGTGAAAATTTGCAACTTAGGAAATCTTTAAGAAAAATGAGTTGAAAACACTCATTGAAATCGATAAAAACGTGATCTGAAAGGCATCACTAGACTTATTAGGCTCCTTTGCCTACGCTTTAGTTTTCTCTGCATCACAATCAGTGGCGGATCCAGGATTTGGTTTTGGGGGGCTAAGAATTTTCCTAATCCAATAAATGTTCTTGTTAATGTTAATACGGAAAAGGTAGTGAAATATCCTGCTCCAACTTCCAAAAGGGGGGTCCTCCCCCAGAAAATTTTTGGAAATTTGAGTCAAAAACCCCACAATTTCAACTCCTTTTGGTACGCTTCATCCGAATTTCGGATATAGAGTTTTTGCGCTTTAACACAAACTTAGTAAAATGTAGTTGTAATAAAACAGAGTTACAAGTGCCAAGGGGGTCTGGGGGTCTTCCCCTATAAAATTTTTTTTAATTTGACCTTAAAATAACAGGGTTTTAACTCATTTTGGTACATAAAATGCCATTATATAGAGTAAAACTTTTCCTTTTGGGGGGGATTGAGCCCCCTAACCCCCCTCTGGATCCGCTAGTGATCACAATTACAATGTGAAATGATGCCAGCTTCAACTAGGTGCCAGAAAAACGGTTCTTACGCGAAAAATCGCTATTTTTCGTTTTTTCCCGCAGATTTTGATCCTTAAGACCGGACTTGGTGGCTTTTAACCACTGAAAAGTTGTTTTTCCACATCACACTAGCAACGAAAGAAGAATCCGGCTTCAACTTGGCACCCGCGGCCGTTCACGAAAGAAGTCGCGGGAAGAAAACACTCCGCAAGCAACACGAAACTTACGTGAAAAATCGCGATTTTTCCAACTTTTTTCCGCTTTAAATCGTCATTTTCTTGGAAATAATAAGCAAAGTAAGAAAACGTATGGATTATATGGAAAAATCCAAATTAGTTCACGGGCCGCAAACGGGAGCTTCGGAATGAAAGAAACGCGGACCTCTTTCGCCGACGTTTCTCGGAAAACGGCCCGCTTTTGAACTCTTGTCGTTCGGTCAGATTTACATGGAAAAAATTAATGGAAAAAATTTTAAAATGCGGAAAAGTGGAAGAATCACATCCCTGTGTCCAGATCGAGGAGTGAAGAGGAATTTTTTTTCTAGGTGGAAATTTCTTCCGCGGAGAAGAGTTAGTTTGAGGAAAATTGTTAAACAAAAGCGGAACATAACAAAAAGTCACAAAACGCGGAATTCCGCGGATCCGCGGAAAAATCACATCCCTGAGTTAGGGTTGAACCACAATTCCCAAAATTTCAGGGATGTTATTGTTATTGAATTTTTTTTCCTGGTGGCCCCCTGCCATTCCCCTTGACATCATGTCTGAAAAAGCTTATAATTCAACAAGATTTAAAAAAAAACGCTGCATTATTATCTTATCTAACTTCAAAGTGATCTTCTATCAGTAAAAATTTACAATTTGGGAAATCCTTAAGAAAAAAAATTAGTTGAAACCACTTATACTAAAATAGATAAAAACAAGATTTGAGAGGTATCACTAGACTAATTAGGCTCCTCTGCCCTTTTTCTGCATTACAATTGTTTTTTTTTTAGAAATTATAAAATATTTCCAGGATTTTTTTAAAGAAAGTGTTATTAAGTATAATCTTTTGCACAAAATAAAAAGGTCAGATTTATCAAAAAATTTACATTTTAAGGTGATTAAAAATCGGGAATATTTTAATTTAATGGTTTTAATTATTGAATTCTCTCTAAACTTAACCTTAAATACTTAAGTTAAACCACAGAGAACAGAGCTAACAGAGGTCTCATAAGGCACTTTTCGTAATCCGCGGACACTAATTTAATTCTCACTAGCAGCCAATCAGAAGAAGCGAAATGAATTTGAAGACAGCTTTCTCGGGGGTCGGACACGATGTGGACCAATGGAAAGTGGCGGTAGGAGGTGGAGCTATGTTTTCAAATTATTTGATTGGTTTAAAAAAATTACCATTAGCGTCTATGGCGATGAAACCTCTGTTAGCTCTGTTCTCTGTGAGTTAAACTTATTATATGTTGCAAGAGATAGTTTATTTATTAATTTCCTTTCAAATGAAATATTATTTCAAAGAATAACTAAAGATGCACAAAAGTACTCTAAAGAAATTTCTAAAGTTCATAAATTAATCCATATAAGATAATTAATTTTATTATTTTACCATTTAATAATTAATCAAATTAATTATCTCAATCAATTATCCAATTTCAATTAACATTAGTTGTTTACATTTCACTTTTACTTCTTATTTAAAAAAATAAAATTTTCTCTTTCTTAAGTTCATAAATTAATCCATATATAATTAAGATAAATAATTTGATTATTTTAACCATTTATCCAAGATAAATTAACACTGATTTTTATTCACTACAATACAATTAGATATTCAAATTGGAATGTTTTAAAAACAAAAATTATTTTTAAAACAAATTTAATCTTAATTAACTAATTAATTGAAATATACAAATCATTTATCAATTATAAACAACCCCTGAAATAAATGTCTCATTTACTCCATTTCAAACATCACTGCTAAAATAACTTTTCTGAAAAACAAATTCTAAATAAACTTGGTTTAAACCCTTTTTTTTTCTAATGGGCGGGTACTAGGACATTATCCTTTTACCACTGAAAATGCCCTAAGAAGTACCTACTTAGCGTTACCCAGCGAGCACATGTGGACCGAAGCCACGGAGGTGAGGTACTGTTGCCCGCGCCACACACACATTCACTAGCACAACCCCTTTTTACAGGGGGCCACATTCATTCATCACACAAGGACAGAAATTAACATCCATGCCAAACGGGGATTCGAACCCCGGACGTACGGCTTCGCAGTCAGATACGCTAAATAACAAAAAAAAAGATTTTTAAGCCGGGTTTTTTTCCAACCCTGCTTACGAGAAAAATTGCTATCCTAAACGTCGATCCTAAACACCGAACATGATGGCTTCTAACCCCTGTAAAGTTTGTTTTTTTCACATTGCACTAACAACGCAAGAAGAAGCCAACATCAAGTTCAGGGGTCCACCCCCATAAAATTTCTGGAAATTAAGCCCCCCAAAACAGGATTTTAAGTTGTTTTGGTCAAGGGCAGATTTAAGGGGGAGCATGGGGGTGCAATGGAACCGTTAAAAAAATTTAAAACGTCACCTTTTGAAGAAAAAAGTCGCCTCTGAAGTCAAAATTAGTCGCTTTTCATTTGTTTTTTTACAAAAAAAAGTTGCCTTTAGCTGAAATTAGTAGCATTTTAGTACCCTTTTAGTCGCCAGTGGCAGCCCTGCATAGACTTGGTTCAGGGCATAAATTAAAGCGTTATAAGGTTATGTGCGTTATAAGGTTATAGCCTTTGCTTTCCTCTTAGATGGGTATTATAGTAAGGTACGTCGAACCGCACTTATTTTAGCGGACTAAATCGTAATAGTGCGAAAAACTTGCCTACCCATACCAGTAACTAGTGTGTGAAATTTTAGCCCCGTCAAATATCTTCTGTTCTGAAACCTCAGCCTAAAGTTTTGAAATTTTACCAAAAATTAGCTATTTTGCAATATTTCTTACAGTTCTGGGGCCTTCTGATGCACTGATTTTTTTCAGGAGGTGTGATAGATGTCTAGAGGGATTATTCCGTGAATTCCATCCTTATTTCCACTTTTCCCCCAACGCGAGCGGGGGTTTTGTGGGCGAGCGCACTGATGGTAATGTTGGCTTTTCCTCCAAACTCAAACGCTGCGGCCGCCTGCGTAGTCCCTTTGTGCATCAGAGAACCTCACATAAACCAATTATTTTCATGAAAGTGACCCATAAACCACTATTGTGTGGTATCTTCAAAAATTTAACCTTTTTTCCAATGCACTCATTCCTCACAGAGGGTGTAAAGTTTGAGTTTTCTTAACAGTACAGGAAACAGAGTCTTTAATACGTATCTTAATGGAACTTTAAATCAAATCTATTAAACTTAAAATAAACCTTTTATAAAAGACATTAAAGACGAGGATACTTTACAACTGAAAATAATTGCTCAGGTGAGTGGAAATGTCCGCTCGTTGATCTATTAGCCCTGGAAAGGTTCATGGAGATCATACTTACACCCAAGTTACCCCAGGTTTAAATAACATCAGTATCAAAGAGTCATTTTTTTTATACCCAACAACAGTATTATTAATATTTTTAGTAGTTTTAAATTTGAAACCAAGTACATATCTCAGAATTTAAACTACAGGAAAAATTAAGATGACCAGGCATTTATCACAAAACAGTAAACTGCACAATACACATGCACTAAGAGTTGTAGCAGCAGAAATTATATAGGCGAGGCTAGCTAATGTTCTTCCAAAAGTCAATAAATAGTTATTTCAAACGAGTGATTTAAAAAGAAAATGATTTATCTGTTCAAAGACTCGCATTTTTGACAATAAATTTTTCTTAGATCTTCAAACATAATTATATCAGAAATTTCCTCTTTCAATTAGCATTCCATTTGTAGTATCTTTCAACGCATCAAACCATCGCAACATAAGCAAGGGGACATCCATAAATTAAGTGAGGTCAAAAAGGGGGGAGGGGGTTGATTAAAATCTCACGTCAACTTTTTAAGTTAGAAATTATACCATTTTTTAAAGTATGAGAAAAGAATAATACCCACAGATAAGATACTGTGGTGATTTTTAGGCGGAATAATGTCTTTTCCCCCCACATCATTAATAATGGAAAAGTTTAAGGTGCTGTGAAGCACAAAATGCAAACTAATAGGATAGAAAATTATTTTTAAAGGTTGTAGGTAAATCTCATGTGGGGGAGAGGTTGGTCCAGCAAAATCTCACAAAGGGGAGAGTAGGGGTCCAGATTTTACAAAAAACACCTCACGTAATTTATGGATGTCCCCTAATCTCATTTCGTTTCTACTTTGTAATAAACATCAGTTGAATAACGTGAGTGAAATGAATAAATGAATCATAGGAGAGAAAGAGAACCTAACAATTTTTTTATTTATGAGACGAATGATTTTTGGGTTTTCATTTATGGTTTTTTACTACTTCATGGGATATGTGATAAGGAAAACTATTCTTTTGTAATTTCAACACAGTTTTGGATATGTTTAAAATCCTCTCGCGGACCACCTCCGATGACCTCACAGACCACCAGTGGTCCGCGGACCACCTGTTGGGAACCACTGGTTTAGTGGTAACTTAGTGTCCCCCAGTGGCGTATATAGAAATTTATTTCGGGAGGGGCCCAAAATATTTTTCACCCCCTCCCAAGCAAATTTATTACGTCCAATGTAACTTTTTAATTTTTTTTTGTGAAAATCTACATCTAAAAGAACTTATTATGTAAAAAAAGTTGTTAGTAATTTTGTTCAAAGTACCAAAGGGGGGGGTCTGGGGTCCTCCCCCAGAAAATTTTTGAAAATTTGACTCTTAAAAATTGGTTTTTAACTTGTTTTGGAACACCGAGTCAAAATTTTTTATTTATATTTTTTGATAGGATTTGCATTTGGGTAAACTAAATATAAAAAATAGTTGTAAATAATAGAGTTCTAAGTAGAAAAGGGAAATTTGACCCTAAAAACAGGATTTCTACTTGGTTTTGGTACATCTAGTCCTAATTTTGGACATATTTATAAGTAGGATTAGGATTTCGATGAACTTATTATAAAAATATTTGCAATAATAAAATTCCAATCAGAAAGGGGGGTTTGGGTGGGGGTCCTCCCCCAGAAAATTTTTGGAAATTTGTCCCTAAAAAACAGGGTTTTAGCTTGTTTAGGTACGCCAAGTCCGGATTTCGGGGGGGGGCCAGGGCCCCCTCGGCCCCCCCTTATATACGCCACTGGTGTCCCCCTTGTTTGCACTGAGTGTCTCGATCCCTAAATATGCCTTGTCAGAAGAGGTAAATCAGCAAACTTATTTTCATCGATTACTATATTCAGAAATTCCAACTTATCTCATCTAGCTTCAAGGGGTACCTCACCAGCCGATGGGGGTCTGGGTGTACGTTACACTATGGTTTAATGTATACTTTAACTTTAAAAGTCCATTAAAGACGGTACGTGACACCTCTTTGATTCAGTATTGGAAAATATCTTGCTGGGCATGACTGATTACAAGATTTATGTTAGAGAAAAGGCTCTACAAGTTTTTTAGGCAAGAGAACAAGCATTTGGTTGTAAGTGTTCGCAGCTTAGGCATAACAATGTTAAAATGACAGAGTGGGAAAGTGCTTAGATTACGGTTCCACCAGTTCTTAGGAACTGATAGGGGGGCTAACATAGAACAATGGGGATTTAGAAATCTCAAAGTAACCGTTTCAGCAAAGAAAAAGGTACTGCAGTTAGTTACTAAAGCTTACAGCAAGGTGTGTGTTGCCATGGGCGTAATCAAGGGGATATGGATATATTTACTTGATTGAAAAAAACACTGCAATTAACTCAAATTCCCTACGAGAAATGAATATAACTCTACGGAATTTTTTCTAGCTATACTACCAAGGGTTGCTCTTGCTCGGAAGGTTTTCGTCAGATCTTCTCATAAATAAAGGAAAAGAGGTTCCCCGCAGATGAAATCTTACTGCATATCTGCACCTTTTAAATGCAATTCATTACCATTCCCATCTACCTTCTCCTGGCAGTTTCAGTTTGCTAAAAAGTAGATTGTAAAAAAAATTTGTTTCTAAAATAGGAATTAATGTAAATATAAAAAATTGTAAAAATAATAATAAATACATGGAACCTGATGGAAATATACCGCACAATGGGGTTTATGGGTCACTTTCATGAAAATAATTGGTTTATGTGAGGTTCTGATGCACAAAAGGGGCTACGCAGGCGGTCGCAGCGTTGGAGTTTGGAGGGAAAGCCAACATCACCAGCAGCGCGCTTGCCCACAAAACCCCCGCTCGCGTAGGGGAAAAAGTAGAAATAAGGATGGAATTCACGGAATAATCCCTCTAGACCAGTGGTTCCCAAACTATTTTGGTCGTGGAACCCCCAAATTTGTTACCAATGATCGCGGAACCCTGAATATATTTTTAATCTACAATTTTTAAAAATTTTATAGTATATGATATTAAATGAAACCAGGCGCGGATCCAGGGGGGGCACTTTTCCAGACAATCACCTTTTCCTTTTGGCAAAAATCTCAAATTCTTGGAGATTTTCTAAAAGTATCACATAAGATCCCCTTCTGGTACCGCTGGGGGGTATGGGGGTCCTCCCCCAGAAAAAAATTTTGAAATTCGACTTGTAAAAGTAGAGTTTTAACTCATTTTAAGACGCTTTTTGGGGCCAAGAGGGGAATTTTCCATCTTTATGTTTTGACAAAAAATGTCAAAATGTTGGGGATTTTTCAAAAAGTATCACGCAAGATCCCCTTGTGATACCGTGGGGGGGGTTTGGGGATCCTCCCCCAGAAAAATTTTGAAATTTGACTGGTAAAAGTAAGGTTTTAACTCATTTAGAGAACATTTTTGGGTCCAAGGGGGGCGGCGCTGTCCATTCTTATTTTTTTACACCATTCTAATTTTTTTAATGAAATAAAGTTTGTCCCATGGAACCCCTAAATTTTTTCGTGGAACCCCAGGGTTCCGCAGAACCCACTTAGGGAACCACTGCTCTAGACATCTACCTCACCTCCTGAAAAAATCGGTGCATCAGAAGGCCCAGAACTGTAAGAAATATAGTAAAATAGCTAATTTTTGGTAAAATTTCAAAACTTTAGGCCGAGGTTCAGAACAGAAGATATTATTTGACAGGGCTAAAATTTCACACACTAGTTACTGTTATGGGTAGGCAAGTTTTCCGCACTATTACGATTTCGTCCGCTGAAATAAGTGTGGTTTGACGTACCTTAGTAATATAGCCAATAAATTGCTTTAGACCAGTGGTTCCCAACTCAAATATGTCTACGGACCACTTCACTTAAATTTGAACCGCCGCGGACCATCTCTATCCCTAACTGTATCTCCAAAATTTTAACTTTTTCAGTGCACTCATTCCTCATGGAGGGTCTAAAATTTTGACGGGGAAACCAAGTCTTACAATGTTTCTATATAGAACTTAGAAAATCAAATAATCTATTAAAAGAAAAAATTAACATTATATTAATTTTATATATTATAATTATTTAAAAATATACCTTTTATAAAAGACCATTTGACCATTTTTATCAAGTCTTTTTATCTATTAACAGTCTATTAAGTTACAGGTTCAAAAAACATTATAAAATAGTTATTTTTCTTCTTTTTCATATCCAACAAATAAGGTAATATATTAGTTATTAGTATATTTAAATTTGAAAGAAAGTAATTAGCTTTAAATTAAACTGCAAGACGAATGAGATAACCAGGAATTGAGCTGTGTGCAGAGGAAATTCTATTGGCGAGGTGGGTGAGGCAAGAGGCTGATGTTCTCCGGAAAGAAACCGCATCAAAAGTCAATATAACTATTTCAAAGGAGCGATTAAAATAGAAAATAATTTATGTGTTCAAAAACTTTCGCATTTTCGGCAGTAAATGTTTCTCATATCTTCGAAGAAACCTATTTGTATCTATTTTTATCCCTATTTGTATCAAACCCTAAGTATCTCAGAATTTTCCTCTTTTCATACCACGATTTCTCGAAGACCCTCTGTCTGACCATAACATCCCAGTTTGAAATATCTTTCAACACTTGCACGCTTCGCTTCGTATCAAACCAAGTTTTAGTCCGATCATTCGATTCTTTAATAACCCCACCTCGACGCCTCTCAGTTTTAATTAATCTGATGCAAATCTTTCCCACATCATCACATTTCGTTTCTACTCTGTAATAAACTACTGTTGAAAAAAACTGTGCCAAATAATAGAAATGAACAAATGATTCATAGGAGAAAAAGAGAACAAAAATGTTTTTAATTTATGTGACGTATGATTTTTTACTTATGTTTTTGTATCTGTGTAGTGTTTTTACTATTTCCTGGAATGTGTGATTAGGAAAACTATTTTTTAAAAGTTTCCACACATTTTTTGGATAAGCTTTTTAAAAATATTCTCACGGACCACCTCTGAAGGCCTCACGGACCACCAGTGGTCCGCGGACCACCTGTTGGGAACCACTGCTTTAGACGATTTAAACTCAAATTTTTGAATTTTTGGAAAAAAATTGCCCATTTTTGAAGAGATGTAACGCAGGATCTATCGGACGTATAAACCTGGGAATGATCTTAAATTGTTGCAAATTTTATTTACTTTAAAAAAAGATAATTGAAACTTTTTTGTGGGTATGCATTTTGTATGTTATAAGCAGGGCTGAATTAAGGCACATGCAACATGTGCTATAGCACAGGGTGGCAGATTACAACAATTCAAAATGCTACATACTAGTTTTGGGGAAAAAATGTACCACACAGTTTTCACTAAGGGAGGATTCTAGAGTTGAGTCCTTCCCAGCATCCCAACGGTCAGATCCCCCTAAAATATCCTAATGATGCAGAAAAAAACAAATAACAAACTATACTCGATTGCAACTTAAGTTGAACCTGACGTCATGGCAGCGCGGAAGAAAATTTGAGTAAACAGAAAGCTTTCTGGGCTTTAGCTCTAATTGGCTGGCGAGTTTTATTTGAACAAATGTACTACTACGCGCTGCGCCACTAGAAAAAATATTAATACTCAACATATAGCAAATTGGGATGAAAATACGCATAATATAAGTGGATTTAAAAACTAATCATATTTTAAAATAGAATCTCTTAATTTCACTCGAAATTCCAACACCGCACGGGGAACTACTTTCTTATGTTTCTCTCAGCCTATTTCTACAGGCTCAAGTTAAGTTGCAACCGAGTATAGCCTGTTTTCAAGACCCCACATGTGAAGGTGAACTGAAGGGGTGGGCCAATTATCCGACCCTTTTTTCCAACACACCCCAATAAGATAATACACCTCCTTCACGGGAAATATTTATGGCTTTGGTTTCTTGGAATGGAGAAGACACCAGATCGATGGCATGGTCATCTTCGTGTCAGTTTGTTCTCCGGAGTCCGGAAAGGAGCTTGTGTGTTAAAATGGATGGGTGTGCTCGATTGAGTGGATCGGCGCATAGGAAGAAGGTCGGTGAGAGAAAAATATTTTATTTTCTTAATTAAAAAAATTATTGCAATTTACTTTTTAAAAGATGTTGATGTTTTAACCCCCGATTTGTAATCCATACAAAATTGAAACCCTAATTCATGTTAAATAGGATTAAATCGATACTAATTTCTCCCAGGAGCGGATACAAGGGGGCACTATGGACAGTGCCCCCTCTTGGACCCAAAAATGTTCTCAAAATGATTTAAAATCCTACTTTTGTGAGTAAATTTCAAAGTTTCTTCTGGGGGAGGACCCCCATTACTCCCAACGGTACAAGGGGATCTTACACAATATTTTGTTAAGGTAATGTTCTGGAAAAGTATCACATTTGAAGCTGTGCTGGATCAGCACCCGATTTCACCCCACCTTTAAGCAGTAGACTTATAAAGAACTTAACTTAACTTAACTTAGGGGTGGCGTCTCCCTCTTCCTCGGGGCAGAGGGAAAAGAGCTTAGGCAATAATGCCCATTACTCTACCGCCGGTAAATGTCAATTAAAACCGAGAGTTTTAAAAGGTAATTCCCTTGTGAGGTAAAGATAAACAGGTGGGATCCCCAACTGCCACTCATTATACGGTATTAGCCAAAGATCCCCTCCCTGATTCAGAGGGCCGATAAAGGTTGTTAAACCAACACTATTTGAAGATGAGGCACAACAATCCCTCCCAAACCACCAAACGCCAACTCTTGGCGGAGCAAGGGTGCGATGGTAAGTTATGGGGAAAAAGAAGGAGGGAGAGGGGAGTTTCCTTGAACACAAGTAATCTATAGATTTAATGTCTATATTTATAAACCAAAACACAGCTGTGAGAGGGAATTCCCTGCATAGATTCTTTTACCGAAAAAAGAGCTCGCAGGGCGTCTCACTGCTTGTTTATCGTGGTCAATTCACCTTACCTGGAGATGTTTTGTGTACATTAGGAACCCTAATATGCCAGACAGCCCTTTGTAAAGAAGAGCTTGATCAAGGCTGATGTAGGGAAACCCAAAGAATTTGTTTCTAGGGACAGAGAACACCGGACACCGTCCCAAGAAGTGGATTGGAGTTTCTTCTTCTTCTCCACACGCTGGGCAGAGAGGAGATTCAGATAGACCACATTTGTGTAGATGCTTAGCCAGATAAGCATGTCCGGTAACTATTTGAATAACCTGGCGTAAGTTAGATCTACTGAGATGTATGAGTTTTCCTGATAAGTTGAGTATACCGAGGACCACTTTAGAGTGGGCACAGTCTGGTTGTCTAGACCACACATCATCATGTTTATTTTTAATCCAGTCTCTTATATCCTTTTTAACGGTCTGGTATGAGACTGGGTAAAATGGTTCTGGGCCCGACATGGGTAGTTGTGAAGCATCTTTAGCCACTCTATCAGCAAGTTCATTTCCTGCAAAATCACAGTGGCCTGGTACCCAAACCAGATTAATGGTATTGTGAGCCTGGGCCAGAGTGTTGAGATCTTGAGTGCAGTTCAAAACGCAGCTTTGGAACTTCGGACGGTTAGCCAGGGCAAGAATAGCTGACTGGCTGTCAGAGAGAATATTCTTGTCAACTGTGTTTTCAGCTAAGAGCTCCTTGGCTATCATATTGATTGCCAGAACTTCGGCTTGGAATACAGTTGTTAGTTTACCCAGGTAGAGGTGAAATCTAAGGAAATCATCTCCAGATCCTTTGGTTCTCATGATTGCTCCGGCTCCAGCGTAGTTTGATTTTGATCCATCGGTGTAGCACTCAATTGATCCAACAGGGATTTGATCAATTAGAGACCCTATCTCATTCCTTTTTGGAATGTGGGTTGTGAATAGTTTGTCTGGAACTATTGTTTTGGTTATCGCATCTTTGGGCATAAAGATTGTAGGGATCTCTCTGCCCAAGTCCAGGCAGATATCAATGTGGCTTTTCAGGTGACCTTTATGACCGAAACCGGTTCTTTTGCACCATGTGCCATTTTTGTTTAGCCTATACATGGCTTTAATTGCTTCCCCACTTAAGTACAGATTCATGGGTGGAATTTGTAGTAGAAACTCTAATGCAGCAGTAGGGGTACTGGACTTATAAAGAAATTAGGGGGTATTTTTTTAAAACAGGAAATGAAATAGAGGGGGGAAGCAATAAATCAATAAGCACAGGGCGGCAAAAACCCTCAATACAGGCCTGGTTATAAGACAAAAACTAAAAAAGTCTGAAATTTTTTAGGATTGTGCAGTTAGCACATGGCTTTCAAGGTTGCTACAATGGTTACAATCTCCTGGTATGGGTCCCAACATGAGACAAAAATTAGAATTACGCAATTTTTTGCAATTTTTGCCCCCTTTTTTGCCGTTAGTGACTGGCCTAATGCTGCACTTCTTAAATATACCTAGTCAAGTCAACAAAGCAAAATATTTAAACATCTATAAAATAAAAATAAATGAAATGATGCAAATATTGCCAATAGAACTACAATTCATCAAACTCATCACTTTTTCTCATACCTGACTGAGTTTACCATGCAATGGAATAGCAGTGAATCCTAGATTTCTTAAGAGGAATGCTATCCTTAGAGTGTTTGCACTTGTGGCACAAAACACTATTATTGAATTTCTAGGCAATTGTTTTAAAATGCGAACCAAGTTAAGATCCTAGAAAAACGAATTACAGCTAAGTGATATTGATTTAATGACAAAAATGCATGCAGATTATTAAATCTTTTAAAACAATCGTTTTAAATTAGGATAATTATTTTTAAGACAAAAAATGGAAAAGCAGTGGTAATTCAAATTGGAATTAATAATAAGGCATTATAATAACTAACAAACAGATAGTTAATTAGATTAATTCAAAGAATATAGTTAATTAGATTAATTCAAAGAATTTTGCTTATAAGCAAATTAATCAAATATTTTGCTTGTTTTATATTTTTTTTCTGATGAAATATATTTAACAAAAATGAAACAGGTTTTTAGATTTATGTTGATCAGACTTGATAATTTCGTAAGAGAAAGAAAGAGATTTAAAGTTATTAAAGCAATGTTATGCCAGTTATGTTATGCACAAGCCTTTAACATGTATTATAATAGGAGTGAAAAAATAAGAAATTCATAAAATAGTTGACATTAATAGCTCATTTTTATTAATTTGTAATAGACTATAAATCTTCTAAGTAAAATCAAAAATCATACCTTTTTCTTTGGCGAAATATACAAGCAATATTGCTTGAGATTATCAACAGGGTACTTATAGGATTCTCCAACTTTTACAGGGTCATTCAAAGATGCTCTCAGCAGCTCTTTGACCTATTTAGACAAATTATTATCAAACAATTTAATTTTTAAAATGGAAATAAAACAACGTAATTTATTTGCTCAATAAGTTAAAAACAGCCGACAATTGTTTCGGGGATTTTTACATTTTAGACATAACCTTTTGCATTTTAAGATGCAAACCCAATTCTCAATTAGCAGAAATAAACAGGCACATTCTTCTTAAGCATAATGCAGACTCCGCTTTTATTTTTAAACTGACTTATTTTTAAATTTGAACTCGCGTAACAATATAACACGTGAACAATACAGTTGCCATCAATGGCAGAATATTTAAACAAAAACAACTAACACACTAGTAACAGTTATTTCCTTTCACACTTTCCCTTGTTAGCCTTGTTGGAAAATCGCGAGTCTTTCGATTGTGCGTTTTGGCACATTACGACCAAACGTGTCAGTTTAATAATATTGCGACTGACCGAGGGTTAAGTTGCAGCAACAAGTTGCTAGCGCAAAGCGTGCAGCAACAAATCTTCCACTTTTAGTTCTCAACTTTCTTTGATCTTTACCGACACTCCGCGGGAATTTAAAATTTAGTGGAAAACTTGCCTTTCCACAAGTGGAAGACAGAAAAAGTAGCTGTACTTTGTAAAAAAAGCAACAAATTGCCGGAACTTGTGGAAAACTTTGGTGTAAACGCGGCTTTAGGCTCCTCTGGTCATGCTTAAATTTTTCCTACAGTGTAATTGCAATGTGAAAAGAAGCCAGCTTCAACTACGCGCCGGGAAAACGGTACTTACGCGAAAACTCGTATTTGTTTTTTCCACATCGCACTAACAACGCAAGAAAAAGCCGATTTCAACTTGGCGCCCGCCGCTGCGCCGTCTGAAAGAAGTCGAGGGAAGAACGGAATATCCCCCATGCAACACAAAACCCGATCGCTCGCCACCCTGTTTTATGAAGACTGAAAATATCCTAAAAATAGAGCATAATTGGGAAAAAACTTGCGCTTTTAAGTGCTTTTTATGATAGATTTCCGATTTTCCGTAGCTTTTTCGATGTTATCCGTAGTTTAATGACGGCATCCGTAGAAACTACGGAGAATCCGTAGTAGTTGGAGTCTCTAGATATGTAGTGGGAATAAAAAATACTAATATAAAGTTTTTATCGTGTATCACATATGAGACGCCCATCCTCTGGTCATTTCAAAGCAGGCGTCTCACCCATGAGACAGTAGGCCGGTGGAAGCATTTTGATCCCGTCTCATGTGTGAGATGCCCGTCCCGAATTATTAAAGAACAATCGTAATGCTAAAAAAGCAATCTGTATAAGCAACCTAATTTTTTTCCTTTTTATTCTAAAACAGTTTCCTGTATTTTCAATGTACTAAAAAAGTTTGGTTTAAACACCGTTTTTTCACCTCATAATAAAATTGTTTTCAAATCTTAAGATCCCATTTAAAACCTTAATAAATCTGGTATTTATAGAATTTTTTGTAACTGGTTTATCTTACATTGGTCAAACAAAACGCACCTTAAAATTAAGAGTTAAAGAGCATGAGGGTTACGTTAGAAAACAAGAATTTGACAAGTCAACTATATCTAAACATTTTTGAAACCTCAATCAAAACTTTAAATTTTCATCTGTGTTGTTTCTTATGCCACTTGGAAATATCCAAGCTCGATCACAAAGTGTACAGGATTTAAGGCAAAGAGGGTGCGGTGCGGCTCCTGAGAAAGTGAGGCCCATGAAAGGCAGGAGTCTGACTTTAAGCCTCGGATGATAGATGCCGCCACCATCTATCGCCACCTCCACAATTTTGCCATGCATCTGAAGGGGAGGGAAATAGTCTCTAGACACCTGGACCCAAGGTAAACTGACACCATTATTAAAAACTGCAATATACCTAGTGACCTGGATTTTTACCTATCTTTTTATATAAACAAATTTTCAGATTTTTTGGGTAATGGTTTAAGTAGTATTCCTTATTTTTCACCCATCTGGTTACCTTTGATGTATTCATAGCAATTTAACCATTAACTTTTTGTGTATTCACTTAAACTGTAACCTTGTTTGCTTCCATTTTTGTACTACATTTTTGTATTTTTGTTTTGTTCATACACTGATTTGATGTTTACATTGTCTTTTAGCACTGACGAAGGGGATCCAGTGATCCCCGAAACAGTTGTCTGCTGTTTTTAACTTAATGTGCATACAAATTACGTTGTTTTATTTCTGTTTTATCCTCAATTGCACAAGATTTTTTTGCTATTTCATTTATATTGCGAGATGTAATATATTTTACCTTAAATTGATAATATGCAAACAGAATTTATATTATTTTATTTTTAAACTTAAGAAACAGAGAAGGCATTTAAGCAACAGAGGACCTTGTTAAAGAAAATTTCCAAGGATAAAAATAAATTTTTTAAAAGGTAATTTTAATTAAAATTTTTTACAGGTGTTTGTGATTAGAAAATTACCTCTATGCTTTTTGGTAAAAAAGAATGATCACTGAGCATTTGGGTCAAAAAATAATGGCTTAAGTGACCAAATCGTGAGCCAGGCACCAAGAATGTGATTCGAAATAGCTTAGTTAAGCAAAAGAAGCAGTGGCGGCTCGTCCATAGGGGCTATCTTTGTCCTTTATAATCCGTTTTCAATTAATAATTCTCTGCTATGCCGTCTCGCCAACAGATTTCTTTCCGGGTCGATCAGCCCCCGCAGATATACCTATCGTGGTATAAAACACTATCTCTATCATATCAAATTAAAATATCAAGAATTTAGCATGCGAATCAGTTAGGAAAAAAGGGGCTGCTATTCAGCAGCCCCGACCAAAAGAATGCTAGCTTTTTCTCTTGAGAGAGCTGTGAGGAAGAAGAAAAATAAACGATTTCTACTACTAATAAATCACATTGGCTTTTAAGCTTTTCACCAGTTTTAATTTTTTATTTATAGCTTTTTCTTTTCAACAGAGAGAAACAATCTTTCCGCCTGTTTCTTTTAAAGACTTTTGTTTACTTTTTTGTAGTCACGTTTTTATTTCTTTTTATACCGAACAATTTAAATTCACAATGCAGATATTATGAAATCAACTTTATCTTTGCAAGATGTTATGTAATAATCAAATATAGGTAATGTGGTGAAAGACCAAACACCGGTTAAGAGAACAACTCATTTATTAAATACAAAAAACAGTAAACATCTTAAAAAGCTAAAAAGACAAGCCTTTGGCCCCGCGAACTCCCGGTGGCTGGAACTCGCTCCTCACAAGCTCCTCCATCCTCTGACCTCCGAAAAACCTCCAAGTACATTGCGTTATGTCCGCAATAACCCAGGTTCGAATCCTGGTCACGGCACCAACTGTGGTGAAAGACCAAACACCGGTTAAGAGAACAACTCATTTATTAAATACAAAAAACAGTAAAAATCTTAAAAAGCTACAGACAAGGCTTTGGCCCCGCGAACTCCCGGTGGCTGGAACTCGCTCCTCACAAGCTCCTCCATCCTCTGACCTCCGAAAAACTCCTGTTTTTATTCGGCCTACCACCTGATGCCAGCATATCTAACTGTAGATGGAAAAACTATCTCGTCCCTCGGGAATCGAGCACTAACTGGGGAATCGAACACGAAACTAGCCATTCTAGGCAATTAGCCATTCTCCGGAAACTAAACCGTTCTGGAAACTAGCCAGTGTCCCTATGGGACAGGTAAGTTACAGGTTTTTGAATATTAATTAAGTGTGAAAATTGTTTCTCGATGTTTTTGTTTTGTAAAATGCGATTTTGGTTTTCTTCCGTAATGTTATTTACTTGTCTTATTTCAATTTTAAATTAATATAGTGATATTTTAGTGTAAAAATACGAATTGAGTAAACGTATGAGTTTGCTCTATGATCTTTTTATTTTCTTCTTAGTATTCTTTCACTGAATTTTAAAATTTAAAGACAGAATCAAATTTATTAATACTTTGTACTCAAATCTGATTAAGGCTGTATTTAAACACTTTCCAGGTTTTTTAGTGATTTATTTGGCATTATAACGCTCAAAATACGTTGCCAACTTGATACCGCCAGAGCAGCACCCCTTATAATTTTAGCTTCGAGCCGCTACTGAAAAGAAGTATTTTTATACCCAGGGTTCATACTCTATCTAACATGGTAAAATTCAGGAGTCTTTAAGGAGTTTTTCAGGAGTAAATAACTAAATAACCAGGAGGTAATGTGAATAATTATTAACCTTAAACGACTTTGCATGTTACGAGTAGAATGAGTTCAGAATGAAGTATGGAACAGTGGCGTATATAGAAATTTATTTCGGGAGGGGCCCAAAATATTTTTCACCCCCTCCCAAGCAAATTTATTACGTCCAATGTAACTTTTTAAATTTTTTTGTGAAAATCTACATCTAAAAGAACTTATTATGTAAAAAAAGTTGTGAGTAATTTTGTTTAAAGTACCAAAGGGGGGTCTGGGGGTCCTCCCCCAGAAAATTTTTGAAAATTTGACTCTTAAAAATTGGTTTTTAACTTGTTTTGGTACACCTAGTCAGAATATTTGATTTACATTTTTAGATAGGATTTGCATTTGGGTAAACTTAATATAAAAAATAGTTGTAAATAATAGAGTTCCAAGTAGAAAAGGGGATCTGGAGGTCCTCCCTCAGAAAATTTTGGAAATTTGACCCTAAAAACAGGATTTCTATTTGGTTTGGGTACACCTAGTCCTAATTTTGGACATATATTTATTAGTAGGATTAGGATTTCGATGAACTTATTATAAAAATATTTGCAATAATAAAATTCCAATCAGAAAGGGGGGTTTGGGGGTCCTCCCCCAGAAAATTTTTGGAAATTTGTCCCTAAAAAACAGGGTTTTAGCTTGTTTTGGTACACCAAGCCCGGATTTCGGGGGGGGGGGGGGCAGGGCCCCCTCGGCCCCCCCCTTATATACGCCACTGGTATGGAACAAGTGGTTAGAATTTCACATTAATGGAATTTTATCGATTAAAAAACAATTATTTCAACTAAATCCATAATAAAACTTCAATATGCTCTAGGGGAGATGTTTTTCAGGAGTCAGAGGGTAAATTGAGGAGAAAAAATATAATTTTCAGGAGTTATAAGGGCCCTTAGAAAAATAAAGCAAATTTCAGGAGTTTTTCAGGAATTTCAGGAGGCATACTAACCCTGTATACCCTCTGCATATAAAATTAAGTGCAATAAACATAAAACATGCAAAATTTTTTGCAAGAATTACTTTTAAAATAGGATTTTAGCAAAAATACGAAATTGATAATACCAAAAATCCTGACGTGATGGGGAGAAATGGAGGTCATTTTCGAAATCAGCTTATCAAATAACATAAAAATCACTTAAAACCTCCTTTTGTATTCTTCAAAAAAATAAATTCCTCACAAGCTGGTGTTAATTATTATTAAAATGATTTCTGATTGTGTTAGATTTGAAGCATTTTTTTAACGATTTTTAAAAACCTATATTGCCCAAATTTTATACAAAACCCTTTCAACAAGGAATTATTAAAACACAAAGATAAGTTGTATAACCTAGGCATTTCTTCAGAATTAATTATCAATCAAAGCAGAATTTACTGAATTCTTAGTTTACCTCCCGATTCATAGACATAGAGTAGAGATAAGTGTTTCTCTCATCAGGAATTGCTTTCAGAATTGAATTCAGAATTTTATCTACATCCGTATAAAGCATAATACCAGCTTTATCTATAACCTAAAAGAAATCCCATTAATATTTTACTTTTTTGCAATTCAGAAACTTTATAGAGATAATTAAATCTAAATTAGTTTGAATAATGCTTACCAAAAACTTTAAAGCTCGCAGGCTGAACTCTTTAGAATTTTCAAGATGATCAACCAGACAACCAGGATTTGCTAAACACAAAATACAATTTAACATTGCAGAAAAGATATTACTTGAGCACAGGGATGCAGAATACGTCCGATCCGGCGATCTAGGATTGGGGGAAATTTTAGCCATCTGGGGAAATTTTTTGGAAAAGTATATTATTGAATTGAATTTCAGTACAGTAATAAAAATTAACATGGCAATTCATGTCATTATACTTTTTAACAGTTTTTTGATACCGACAATAATACAGAATTTTCGAAGGTCTTAATAATTTTTTAAAATTTTTGTATGGATTGGGGGAAATCTTGAAGGTAAAAACATTTTCTGCATCCCTGCTTGAGCATAGTTTATTGAATTTCATAAATTTTAATTGTTTATCATTGAATTCATTTGATAAATAGAAAAACTTAATTAAATAATAAAGTAAGTGTGAGGTGGTAATTGCTTAGTAATTAAAAAGAGAATTGATTTTTTTAATAAGCTGCAAATAGCTTAATAAAATATTTTTGAACAAAAATTAAACTTGCTGCAATTTAATGTTTTTTTGCTGAAAATAAAAGGTTTTTATAACTGAATCAATTTCTCTGGATACATAATACAGGGCTATAGTCTATTCACTTTAAACTGGCACTTGCAAATATTTCCTTCCCCCACCACCGAATCAGTAACCATGGCAACTTTCAGCGTCAGAGCTACGAAGAAGGCATACTATTTTTTCCCACCCTACTTCCGTAAAAGTACTATAAAGCAGCTATGCCTTGGCCTTTACGGAAAGGACCGATTTTTTTTTTACTGAAATAATAATAGAGAACGCATTTCAGTGCAGTAGAACCTTGATTACTGAGGTTTTGCCGTAGTTGTAGGCTAAAAAAGTATTTTAAGTATTGGGTAGCACTAAAAATTTTTTTTATTTGGCAATCGGGATGGTGATTGTTTTTAGATTAAACAGATTTCTATAGATTACAGTGTTGAAGTTTTCAAAAACTTTGCTTACTCTATTGAATTGAATAATACACCCAGAAAGACCTTTCAACAAATACTCCTTCAACAATATCGACAACAACCACAAGATCGACTCCTTCAACGAGATCGATCACGGTCAAGGCAACAATTTGGAGAATTTTTAATTTTATTCATCATTGGTTGATTCTTCTGTAAAACAATCAGAACTCTGCAAGCTATTGCTCTGTCATCGTATCATTTGCCCAATTTACCCCGCTGAGTTCTGATTGGTTTATGATGTGTCAACAAATCAAACATTACAGCTCCCAACGAGGCGCCACACAGACCTCAAGCATTAATTCCACTTTAAAACAAGCAATCAAAAAACGCTATGCTGTGAAGCTATTCGAGCCAGCCTCAACTGCAGTAGGAAAAATACTATTAACGCACCGGTCACTGAGCGAGCCTGCGCAAAGAGCGTAACTATGGTTACGCTTCTACCGGGGGGAAAGCCCTATTTCTCAAGCGCCAGTTCAAAGTGAACAGAGTATAATCCAGGACTTGAAACTTAACCCCATTTTTGTGAAAAAAATTTCACAGCGTTTTAATTTTTGTGAAAAATTGTAAGAGCTTTTTAATTTATGTGAAATTTTTTATTACTATTTTTAATGAAAACTAAAAAATTAATAATTGAAAGCACCATTAAATTATTTATTTCTTTAGTTTCATAGAAACTTAAACACTCAATTAACTACAAGCATACATCATTTATCATCAGCATTCATACATCATTTAAAAATAATTTTTGTGAAGGTGCCGTTTTTATTAGCACATTTTTTGTGAAGGTGCCGATAAATGGAACCAAAATTTACCTGTATTAGTCGCTGATAATGTGTACACATTAGGGTGGTCCACATTCCTATGCAAAAAAATAAACTTTGTCCTAGACACAACGTCGCCCCCTCCTTTTTTTACATCTACCTATAGTATTATTTCGGCAAAGTTTCAACTTCCTACTTCCGTTTAACACGTTCAGTGCCAAAGACGCGCTGGCCCGTCCTGGAGAAAAGAGCGCTGAGGTCAACTTTAAAATTTTATCACTTTTTGGGATCATCTGTATTTAATGTATAGTATAAGAACCGAATCATCTGTATTTAATGGCAGTAGTAAGAAGTGGTAGTACTCGTTAGTTCTGGGTAATGGAAAAGTATCAAGAAAGATATAATGTACACAGACGATTCGAAACGTCAAAGAACCGTATGATAGTACTGCCCTCGGTTTTTAATAAAAGTGGTGGCAGTGAACGTGTTAAGAGGGTGCTCAATGGCCCTAAAAAAACTGCACTTTTTAGTTTATTTCAAATTTTAGCTAAATTGGCTAAAAAATAAGTAAAAGATAAATTATTTTGACACCTACTTTATTTATACACTTAATATATGATTATAGATTGAAAATAAAATAGTGAACAGCATCATTTTTTTATGTATGAATGTTTAGAAACAATATTGACAAGTGAGTGTTTTGTTGATAGGGAGCAATAATAGTGGACCGTTAACCCTCAGGGGCGCTACATAAAAACACTTTTTTTTCGGGTTAGCAATGTTTGGAATCAACTACTAAGGCTTCTAGGATCACGAAATGGTAATTTAACCCGGGAGCAGTCGCACCTATCGAACGAATGCGGATAGTCGCGGGTGGGTATGTTATACCCAGGAATGGATTCTCGCATTTCAACACTTAATCTGCGTGTTTTACTAATAATATTACTCAAAATCAAACATAAAACAATAAATAAGCATCAATGTACTTTAAATGAATATAATTTTCTCTCATTTATTGTGCAATCCTTACAAATTGGAGTTATGTGTTCCATTAAAAATATATTTATGGCACAGTTCGAAACAGTATTGTATTTTCAAGCCCATTTTTGCTACCGTAAACTTCACATATTTTCTAATCCCGTTTTTATTCTTTTTGACTATGTTTTCTTCTATGGGGTAGTTTTTGATGAAGTATCAAAGACATTTTTTGAATGTATCTTTGTAGGTGCTCGAAAATCATTTAGAGACTGTAGTCATAACATTTTTCACCACCACACAGGCATTGGTTCTAAACTTTTCTTTCATTCATTTTATTTCACTTTAACCTAGGTAATATTCTCCACTTTCCGCAGAATTGAGACTTTCTGAATTTTCCTTATCAATTTTATCTTATTCTTCACCCACTACCATTGTTTCCTCATCATATTGACCATCATAAACTCCAATATCTTCTTAATATTCACTAAAATAATAATCAACATCCTTAGAAACTATCTCAATCAAAGAACAAAGCCGTTTCATTTCATCCGCCTAACTCAGGTACCGCTCCATACCTGTCGAATGAACGGAATCCACAGCCAAAACTGACACGTCTACGGGCAGGCGCCGGGTATATCATACCCAAAAGCTTCGATTCCCGGAAACCGCGCATTCCTAAATTTTCATCTAACCTTGCAACTTGAAGAATGTGACCTTGAACTCAGCTACACGAGGGCGCACACACTTCGGAAAAAAGGGGGGAGCGCTATGCAACTTGGAATGCGGGCCTGAGTATGAGATACCCAGTGCGACTGCTCCCGGGTTAAAAAAATTTAGCCCTTACCGTTTTTCCAGGGGAGCCGGGTCCATAGCACAACCACTGCCCCAGATGGGTATAGGAAAACGCAGAGTTGCGCATTAGCAGGAAAGTATAAAATGAGCTTTCTTCCGCTCTTTTCTTTATGAAACTACTTAATAATACATTTTAATGCAATTACTAATGAATTATTACCAATATTTCACCATATTTTGGTAAAAAATATATACTTTCCTTCTCCATGGTATTATTTACTTGAGAAACATCAATACAATAATTCTTTTAACCCTGAATAAAGTTGATGAATAATTCTTCAATCAATGCAGCAAACTCATAAATAAAATCCAAACACATTTAACAGCAGAACCATAAGAAATAAATAACCCACCAACTCTCAACTCAATGAAGGAAAGAGAAGTTGAATCTCATAAACCATCGGATGACACAACCACTTCCAGATGAATCAAATAAAGAAAACAGAAAGGGTGCGGATAGTCTCAATGTAAACAATCCTAATATTCATTCAACCCCCCCTTAGAGTACCTCCATAAAAAAGAGGAGTTATAAAGAACATATTTCGAGAGGGGTGTTGAGGAACAGTTTCGAATTTCGCGGCGATCGCTTATCAGCGGAGAAAATTTCGTAGTCCCATCCGGCGCGGTGGTCGCTTTACGGACCCGGCTACTTCAAGGGGTATTAAAAATGTGTTTCACTTAGAAAAATTAGAAATCACTTAGGTTCTTTCTGACCCAAATAACAGAATTTGATTGTTAAATTAAAAATTTTGACTATCTTTTACGCTAAAAATTGAGTTTATTTTTCATTACTTAAAACAGCTTTCGTTTGGAAATTCGTATTAAATATAAGAACTCTTGCTTGATTCATGATGCCATCTACGAAGGTTAAAGAGAAGTAAAATTTAGATTTGGGAAAAAAAATTGGAACTTTGCTATGATTTAAACAGGAGATAAAAATCGCACGGTTTCAAAACGCAACCACTGCGCCGCAAAGGGTTAAAGGGAATAATTGTTCAGATCGTGAAAGAGGCACCAAAATTGGTGGAAATGTAGTTTAAAACATGCTGAATCCAAAATCAACCAGAAGCACTCTGGCCGAAGTGTCGTTTGGGACTTCCAGTCAAAAACAAAAGGGCCACCCCTGCGCCTATTTTCAGTTCTTTTAATGATAAAAAGACATTTTTGGGGGTCAAATATTATGTTTTAAGGGTCAAAAAACATGATTCTGATTACAAAATAGGCAATTTGTTTTAAAAAGTAACTAAAATTCATTAAAAGCTCAAAATAGTAATACAGTCCTATGACAGGCAGTTGCTTCAAAAAAAAAATTTTTAAAGTTATTTTTTCAACGGTTTTACATGTTTTTTGAGGTGCTGATTCCGAATATCCAGTTCATTTTCATGTGGAAGGTCGGCTTCATATCAGAAAATTCAAAAATATGTGAAAAAATTGCAACATTTTCATTATCTTCGGATTTTTCTTATATTTCAAAAAATATTAGTTACTTGAAAATTACTTGATTTACAAAGTTAAAGTATACACAAAATTTCCCACAAAATACACTATTTAACATTTATTTTTCAAAGAATAGTTTTGCCGTTATAACGCACTGAAAAACAGGATTTTAACGCAGAGGATTTTAACACATTTTTGCAGATCCAGAGAAATTTTTTTGATAAATATCAAAATTAAACTAATTACAATATAATAAGACATATAAATGCTCAGAAACATCAGGCTTTACGAAAAAAAATTGTTTTTATGCAAAAGTAAATCCATAAAATTTTTAGTGTCAAAATGAAGGGTCACTGAGCACCCCCTAAAAATAGGAGTAGAAAGCTAAAATTAAAGGAGGACGATACTATTGGTAAATGTAAAAAAATTAGGGGGTGACTATTGGGCTGGCTAGAAAAAAGTTTTTTTGGACCACCCTAGTACGTATACATTCTAAAACTACTGAAGTCTACTTAAATTTTGATAGAACAGTTTTGACGATGCTATTCTTATATATTTTTTAAAAAGTTCCTGGAACTTACCAATTATGATGTGAGGTTTTTTGGACAATGCTAAACTTTGAGTAGTCATATCCATACCTCTAACAATAACAGCTGAAAAAAGATAAAGTTAGACCATTAATCGATGTATCAAAAAATAATTATTTAACCACCAAAACGGTGATGTTATTAAAATGAAGTATAATGTAATTAGGAAAGTTTAATATAATTAGGAAAACCATAACTACTTAAACTTTTAGCTTACATATCGTCGGCTTACAGACAAAAGGCACTAAGTCACTCTTTGCTCTACTACTTCGTACGAGGTTATGCCAAGTTTGGTGACCATTTTAATGTTGCCATTCTAGTTATAGTGTAAAAGAGAAATTCAAAAAATAGTAAGTTTTTAAAATTTAGAAAGTATTTTATATACGTATTTTAAAAGCTGGTGGATTGAATTGGATTTGGTGCCGTGTATTTCTGGCCTTGTGGGCTTGATCTCTCAAGTAATACTATACAGACATAAACAGAATTTTTACTACCACAGAGGGTCAGAGAGAGAAATACACCCAGCACAAGGCCTGGAATCATACTGTCACAAAGCCGCCCATCCAGAGAGTGGGCGAAAAAATTTAATTGTTTATTCGTTAAAATTTAATTAAGTTGAAGTGTAAACCGTATTTACTCATTGTGATGGATGTGCACAATTTATATGTGGATATTGATATTTTTAGAGAAAGAGGTATAAGATTTTAAGGGTTAGTCTTTTAGCATTTTTCCAGATTGATATCCTTGTCATGCTTATAACTTGTGCAAGCTTTTCGTTCATTTGGTGCTTCCTCTGAAAAAGCTTTCCAGTTTGGCAAGATTTTAGAGATGAGCCAAGACTCCGCTCGTTCATTGGCGCCATTCATTGGTGCCTGTAAGCCGACAATATAATAGCTGTGTGATTGTTTAAATACAAAGTGGTCAGGTCAGTATAAAACTACCGTAATTTCGCGTGTATAGTCCGGGGACTATCTATGTTTAAAATGCGAATTTTTGAAGCTGCGGATAATACGCTGGTTTTTCACGGTTAAAATAGGAAAATATATTGTTTAATTCTAATACCGATGAATCGGACTTTGAAGAAGATTTTCGTTAATGTAGTAGAATGTGTGATTAATTAAAATATGATTAATTAGTAAGCACTGTTTTTTATTTGTATTTAGCGTTTTATTTCTGAAGGTATATTAGTAAGTAAATACTTTTTTTCTATTTATACTTAGTTCTTTGTTTCTAAAATACATTAATATTGCCGTATTATAAAATAACGTAATTTCGGACGTATAGCCCGCGGGCTATCCGGTGGTGCGGACTATCTGACGGTTTTTGAAAAAATTTTACAAAAAATCGTCTCTGCGGACTATACGATGGTGCGGACTATACGTGCGAAATTCCGGTAACTTCTATATCAGTGGTGCCCAACCTACCGCCCGCGGACCAAATGTGGCCCGCGAGGCTGATCCATGTGGCCCGCGGACTCGTTAAATCCTAAAAACAAAAACCACTTTCAGAAATCTTCCAAGAAAACCACGAAATCGTGCGAGACCATGGAAGTATAAGACTGAGGAAGTGCCGTACCGGAAACCAAGTGAAGTATTCCCTGTAACCGAGCCGCCATCTTGGTGCGTTCAAAACAGTGAGCTTTTGCATGTAAAGCTATGGGCGATTCTCTATTTTATAGTTCTAGTTCATGGTAATATTCGATGATATTTTTTTCAATTGAATTAATTCAGCGATAGAACACTGTCGTATGTATGGTTCATCGATATAAATTGTGAAAAAGATTCAAAAAAATAATTTTGTGTTGTTTCAAAACATCGAGCTTTCGCGTGTAAAGCAGTGGTGGTTCTACATTTTATAATTGTAGTTAATGATAATATTCGTTTAAAACTGTGTTGTGCCCCTAGTTCATCGATATAAAAGGTTAAGAAGATTGTCAGAAAACGTTTCTCATGGGGCAGATGTTAACTTGTAAAAATTGACCTTCAAAATGAAACTCGAATTCAAACGCTGTCGTTTTAAAGGGGATATGGACAAATTTTGATAATATTAAGCGGAGTGATGATTTATAGTTGATCACATTAAACGATGTATTTTACAGGAATGATCGGGACCTGTCGATTTCGTTAACATTATCCGATTGATAACATTAACCATGATCACATTAAGCGGATTCGACTGTATTTGCAAAATTGAAGCTCAATTAAAATCTTTGCTACAAAATTTATTTATTTTATACATTGTTCTGAAAGAAAAATGGCAAGAAAAGTATGAGAATCTTTTCAAGTTACTTAAAAAAGAATGTTATAATTAATTTTTCGAAGCACTTATTTTGCCTCAAGTTATTGTTCTTGATACTCATTTAAAAGAGATATAAAATCATCTTTTTCACTTCTACTTTGGTTTCATAAATTTTATTTTGGTAAAGTTAAAATAAGTAATTTTGATAAGTGTTAAAAAATGTGGCAAAGTTATCATTGACATTTTTGTATGTTATATTTTCAATAAAATTATCTATAAAATGTATTTATCCTCATTTATTTCTAAGTGCATTGAAATATATTTAGTGTTGTGTTTTAAAGTTTTCAGTGTCAAGAATATAAACTTTCTCAAGGAATTAAACTTGGTAAATACTTTAAGAAAAAAGTTAACTAAAAGGTATATTATTTATTTAATAAAGAGCGTTTTTTTAAGTAGGAACCAAGTGTTTAAAATTTAAAAGAAAGACCGCATTTAACTTTTTTCGCTCAGAACGAAAAGCGCATTAAAAACGGCAAACATCGCGAGTCTGAGTGGCCGCCATCTTGGTGCGTTAATTTGAACTCCCTCCGAACCCTTCCGATCGGCTTCAGTTAAACCGGTAGCGCGGACTGTGTGTAGTTTGGGCACTTCCTTACGTTGTCTACTTCCATGTGCGAGACATTTTGGCACTTCCATCTAAAAAAAGATGATAAAAAAGGAATTCTTCAACATCCGGTAATAATTTTTTTACTTCTGTTTTGGCTTTTTCTAGATTTGGGGAATTTGCTATTGGATAAATATTTTTTAGTATCAGTTAGCCATTTGAATTCGGTTTATAAGGATCTTTTAAGAACCGATCTTTTTAGAATGATGTCGGATCGTAAAAAAAATATTGAAGATTCACTCGGAATGCAAGAAAAATGGAAGAATTCATATTTCTTCATAGAGCGAGAAAATAAACCGTTGTGTCTTGTATGTATGGTTGTATGGAGACTGTGGCAGTGTTTAAAGAACACATACGAAACGAAACAGAAAATCATCTTAATTCAGTTTTAAGTATAAGTGTTACAAATTTGGAGCCGAATTTACAAGAACTAGTATCCTCCAAACAGATGCAATGTAATGTTTCTTCATGTTTCCTTAAATGTGTTTTTTATGTGGCCCGCGAGATAAATCATCAAAAGCAAATTGGCCCTCGGGAAAAAAGGTTGGGCACCACTGTTCTATATTATACAATATCTAGTTGAAATGGGTATTAAAATATATTAATTATTAGTATTATTCTCGGAATTTACTATGTTTCAATGATATCCAAGTGATAATACTAGCGGCGGGCGTAGCGCGTTTTAAGTAAAGAATTAAAGTGGTTTTTAGTTAGCAAGGGTTAAAGTTTAGCAAGTTGAGTTCATACAGTGGCGTAACCAGAAAAAAATTTCGGAAGGGGATATGGATATGGGGAAAATTTGGTCCTTTTCTATGGTCAAAAAAGGAAAATTTCTGAGTATCTGGAGGGATTTATATCCCCAAATCCCTTCCCTGGCTACGCCCGAGTTCTTAGAATGGGGGATATATGTTTTACCTGTTTTAACTCCCATCACAGCACCCAAGGCTTCGAACTGCTCAGCAATCTGGAAAGCAAACTCACGTGTTGGAGTGAGGACCAGGGCAAAGAACCTCTGGGGGGTTTTCAGCAAAGCTTGTAACACAGGAATGGCAAATGATCCAGTTTTACCACATCCTCTATCAGCCAAAACAATGATATCTCTGCCTGTAATTCATAATTTTAAATAATCAATAAATCATTTCAACGGGTAGATATTTATTGTTTACGTAATGTTCCTAAATCTGGTTAATTATTTATACAAATGTATAACAACTATACATTTGTATATAACTATATAAGTGTAATCTGTGTAATAACTTTTCTTGGTTATATACACTACACACTACAGAAATGGACCGGACAGCCGACAATTTGCATGAAATCGACTGAATATCAATACTTTTTACATTTCAATGCTTACGCGTGACTTAGTGAGGTTCCTACTTTAGTTCTGCGTGAAATAGTGATGATTTTTTTAAAAGAAATAAACTTGGGGACTTAGAAAGAAGTGATGAAGCAAGATGATGATTTCTAATCATTCAAAAGGAGTTTAAACAGACTGCAGAGGTTAGATCCGGTACTATACTTTGTAAAAAGAAATTCCAGTCTTTAATATCCATAGTTTTTTTGCAGCAAACAAGCCAAACACCGCATCATGCAAAAAAGAAGGCAGACTCTCTTGGTGTTTGTAACGTTGTAACTGGACTTAAAACAACTAGAAAGCTGTTTTATGAAGCATCAAGTTACACAAAACACTCCTCCAGTCGATTGGGCAACCTTGAGTTTTGAAAAATGACCAAGGGAAGTCTTTTTCTGGAGTGCATTGCACAAATCGTCAAATTCAGAGAGGGTGTAATCTCATTTGGGGGTGTTTTTCGTGGAACCCTTAACTTTTGTAAATGGTAAATTAAATACCGATGCCAGGCAGGATGAACAAAAAATTTGACAGTTAGATTCTTTCCACCCACTTTCAATTTCAAAAAATGGACAGAAGTTACTTTCCGGAAGACAATGCTTCCTGCCATGTTTGAGCCTGTCGTGCAGGGGGATTAATATATAGATGTGAAATTTTTTTCTCTGGTCCCTTCAGAGACCCAAAACAAACCCCAGGGAACCTTTTTGGGAACGCATAACGCAACATTTAAGGAATGGGGGACCACAGTCAAAATCAACAACTGAGATAGCAATATTCTCAAGGCAGAAATGAACACAAATTTTCAAAAACCGAGTTTCGAAATATTGTTGAGTATGCCTAGAAAGGTCAATAACGATATTGCAGCACGTCAATCAGTTTAAATTAAATTATGTATTTTTTCAGTTGTGGCATCACACCTATGTGTCCAGTCCATTATTTTAGGGTAGTGTATCGTGTATCTTGCTTCCCTTCAAGATACATTAGCTAAGATTCCTCCCCACCAGCTAAGTTTTTTTTAATCCCACACAATTTCATAATAATAATCACACTATTCATGACAAAATTAGTTTGAATTAATTTCTAGTAGTATGCATAGAAATAATTAATAACAAAAAAGTAAATAAAAAACTTTTCAGTTAATAAAGCTTTTAAACAACGCCTCCAACCGTGGACCGGTTTTGCCCTGTTAGGGCTCATCCTGTGTCCTTTCGGGAATTTAATCTGTTCTATGGAATGCTCAGTTCATTCCGGCAGATAGTGGAGGACTAGTCAATAGTCACCACTTTTTCCGTTATAGTCGGCTAGACCAGGGTTTCTCAAAGGGGTCGGTACCAACCCCCTGGGGGTCGATGAAGGTTTAAAGGGGGTCTATGAAGCTCTAGGGGTCGATTGGGGGTCGACGAGGCTTAAGGGGTCGGTAGGGGGTCAATGAAAGTTAAACAGTCATAAAAAGAAAATTGCTGATGAGAACAGCTTCTTATTACTGTGGATGATTCAAAGAATTTTCCTGGTCCTTTGAACTTACTTTACATACTAATTTTTAATTTCAAAGTTTTCAAAGATAAATGCTTCATTGGTGGTATATTGCTTATTTGGTTCACCTATATAAATTGTCCAGATTGAACTGTACATTACTAGTGAGTGGAACACTAGCGGATCCTTGGGGCTTGGGGGCTTGAGCCCCCCCAAAAGGAATAAGAACTAACAGTGAGATATAGTAGAAAATGTATGTCCGAAATCCGGATTAGGTGTACCAAAACGAGTTGAAAATCTGGTTTTTAGACTTAAATCTCCAAAGATTTTCTGGGGTAGGACCCCCAGGCCCCCCTTTAGGATATTAGAAGACTTTTTTCATATTGAAAATTCTTAGCCCCCCAAAACAAAATCCTGGATCCACCGCTGGAGTGGAATCAGCTGTAAAATGTTAGTTAGATTTTCATTCATAAATAATTTTTCTTAAAAAAATTGAGTCGGATTTTTGAAAGGGGGTCGATGGCGCAGGTAAAATACTACCAAGGGGTCGATGCATGAAAAAGTTTGGGAAACCCTGGGCTAGACTAAAAGCTCTCCCTCCGCTCTCTTGCGTTACCTTCCTATACCGTGCTGATGAGCCCTAACAAGGGCGAAACCGGTCCACGGTTGGAGGCGACGCTTGAGAGCTGGAGTTTTCTCACATATTCCTCTAACCAGAGGTAGTGGTAAAATACTCCCTTTTCATACTTTTAAATAACCTCTACTGTACAAAACTGTTACAACTAAAACTAATCTGAACCAAAGCTGAATGTAACATCTGGGTGATTGTTAGGGATTTAGACACAGGTAACCATTGTCACATTACAGGTGACACGTTATTCACAGCTAACCAGCCGGTTTTTGCCTGTTTAGGTGATGGAAGACCCATATCAGACCCTTAGTTGTGCAGATTTTCAGGTAGCCACATCAACACTATTTCTAGTCAATTTTTGATACTTCTTTCCATTATACAGGTGCAGGCGATAAAATCGCCAATAATGATGCAACCAACGCCAAACGGAATATCGCCGCTGGCAACCTTTTGCCTCCATATTTTCAAAACAATGCTGAGAGCTCCGACCTTGACGTTGATCTTTCAACGGTCGCTAATCCTTCTATTGGGGCAGATGTACGTTCCATGGGTACTTTATTAGCCCATCCATTGATTTCACAAACATCGCCAAAATACGGGATTTCATCAGAATTGACAAAACACACTTTTTTAACAATGATTTTTTAGGGAATAACTTTGATGGGACAGTTTGGGTAGGCTTACCATACGACCGGGTTTAACCCGGACAGTCCGGGTTTTTTAGAGCTGTCCGGGGAAATGTCTAGGGTCGCAAATGTCCTGGGTTTCATACATTTAAGATTTCAGACATTTTTATGAAAAATCCTGACAAAACTCTTTAAAATTGCGTTGTTTTACATTTTCTAATATCTCTATTAATTTGGAGAACTTACTTTCAGTGAATTTTATAGTAAAATTAAGTCAATCAAACAATTTTTGGAAAAATAATGTTGAATAAAGAAATATAATTTGATAATTCTGTTCAATGATTATTGGTTTCCATGTTTTTTTCTTATTTTTTAATCTTTGATGATTTGATATGGTACTTGGTAATTAATATAGTGAGATATACTAATATGATTTGATATGGTAAGTAATTTAAAATATGTCCTGGGTTGGAACCAAGAAAATTTGGTAAGCCTAAGTTTGGGGGACAAAAAAACTCCTTATTTTATACCTAGCACCTACCTAGTAGAACATTGATTTTTCACCACTCTCTGAAACACGGTCTCATAGACATAGGGGAGAATGGGGATGAATGGGACAGAGGATGAATGGGACAGCTCAATTTTTTATACCTTAACTTCACTTTAAATTTTTGTTATTTCAGCCATAAGATAGTAGTACCTAGCCTATTAAAAAAATTGTGTTCATTGACATAAGCTTCCATTTTTGTATAAATAGGACTACTAAATGTGTTTTCCCATACCAAAAGTAACTTTCATCGTTTTACTTCTATAATTATGTATTACTATAAAATAATTGAACTAAAGCAATAAATTTTACAGTGTGTGGAAAGAGTACTTATATTAGTATAGTTTCCAATTTAAATGAAGAAAATCCATGTTTTTTTTTCTAGTCTAATTTTAGTTTTTCAAAAATAAGTGGGTACGGGGATGAATGGGACAAGAGTTGCGGGGATGAATGGGACAGTTCCATCATCACTTCATTTCCTGTTTCCAAAACTTTCCATCAATATCTTGCTATATTCAACTCATTTAAGTAATTTCTGATAAAGTTTACTAAAATAGGGTGCAAAAATTAATGTTCTTTGGAAAATAGAAGTGGATTGTTCCTTTAAAAAGCTAATGTTGTGCAATATTTAAAATAACTTTGTTATTTTGTAAATTTTTGAACTTTTTTTAACTGTCCCATCCATCCCCACCACGGGGATGAATGGGACAAAATACATGCATTCATAAAAACTTTTCTTGGAGTTTAAATAAATGGTGATTGATTGAATATACATACATTTATAATGTAACCAAGAGTTCAATTATTGGTTTTAAACTTGTTACAGGATTGAAAAATGTGTATTTTTTTCAATTTTAGCAAAAATGTGAAATTTGTCCCATTCATCCCCGCTCTCCCTTACTTGTATAATATACACGAACGCGCGAACGGTGTTCGCAGAAAATTTTGCCATCTGCAGAAAAACTACAAAAAAAATTGTTTACAGAAGTTTTTCTGTAGAAAAAATATGAAAAACAAATTTTTTTTAGAAATTTTTTGGCAGAAAAACTACTAATTTTTTTGTTGTAGAAGTAGTAATTAATCAATTGGCACAACTTGGTTACAGTTAGATAGAGCAGTAACAAGGAATCTCCAATTATAATAAAATATACAATGATGTATATTATTTAAAAGTTTTAAAATCAATAGTGTAAAAAATTAGTATCAATATAAGCAAAGCACGGATAAAAATGATGTCTTGTCCAACAAGCAGTGCAATTATCAAATTGATCCAAAAGTGTCCAAGACAGCCCTGGGATAAAAATTATTATGGTCCCAATTTGGGTTATTTCAGTAATAATGTTTTTTGTTTTGTTTTTTTTATTGGGAGAGAGAGAGATTTAAAAATGTGTAAATTCTGGCAGAAAATTTTTTGGAAAAAATTTAAGTTCGCAGAAAGTTTTTCATTTTATACAAGTATGCTCATAGACAGGGGCGTATTTAAGCAGAATTCATTGGGGGGGCGTATATGACGAATTTGCCGACTAAATTTTTTTCTTTAAAAATAGTATATATGTCTGTATATATTATGTCTTATGTAAAACTAGCTGATGTTACCAGTCTTTCACGAGTGGATTAATAGCTTTCTTCTTTAAAATTTTTAATGAATTCTTTACCTTACTTTATTGAGTTAGATGTATTAAAATTCATCTAGTTGTGAAGCATGTAAAGGTTTGAATGATTTAAACATTTACCTCATGACCCCCATGAAAAATAATAAGATGTATGTGTATTAAAAAATATTCTCTCAAAAATTACTTAAAATGTACATTTAAAGCCCTGGATATCTTTAGGATTTTAATTAACTTTTTTTAATCCAATACTTGGCAGATTAAAATTTTAAATTTCCAATAAATATATTTTTAAATTATTGGTTTAAAATTTAAGTAGACTTGTGTCTAGTTTTTCCTTTAAAAACTTGTTATTCTGCTTAGTTTTTCTTTGTAACAATGGGGTAAGCATATTTCCTTTTGAGGAGAAATAAAGCTATTTCGGCAAAATAACTATAAATAAGGGTAAAAAATATGGGGGTCATTCAGTGGCGGATCCAGGATTTGGTTTTGGGGGGGGCTAAGAATTTTCCTAATCCAATTGAATCTTCTTGTTAATGTTAATACGGAAAAGGTAGCGAAATATCTTGCTCCAACTTTCAAAAGGGGGGTTTGGGGGTCCTCCCCCAGAAAATTTTTGGAAATTTAAGTCAAAAACCCCACTTTTTCAACTCTTTTCGGTACGCTTCATCCGAATTTCGGATATAATTTTTTTGCGTTTTGACACAAACTTAGTAAAATGTAGTTGTAATAACAGAGTTAGAAGTGCGAAGGGGGTCTGGGGGTCTTCCCCCACAAAATTTTTTAAAATTTGACCTTAAAATAACAGGGTTTTAACTCATTTTGGTGCATAAAATGGCATTATATAGAGTAAAACTTTTCATTTTGGGGGGGGCTTGAGCCCCCTAGCCCCCCCTGGATCCGCTAGTGGGGTCATTTATGGTTTTCGAAACATAGCCTAAATAGCCTAATGTTTTCTTTGAAACTTTCTACATTCGATTGAAATTGTTTCAAAGTAATAAAAAGATTTTTAAAAAATATTCATCATATACATTAATTTTGTTCACTGTATTTTGTTAAAAAATTGTCCAAGAAAAACGCAACCAATTTGTTGTTAAAAAACCATACATTAGAAAAGGTATATTTAAAAGGAAATTATATCAAAGAAATTACTTCTGTTCTTAAATATATTTTTTATCAAATTATATTAATTTGAGACAGTGGCGAATATACGGGGGGAGCTTTCGGGCTGAAGCCCCCCCCAAACGTCTAATATTTTACTAAGTTTGTCAAAACGCAAAAAATCTATATCCGAAATTCGGATGAGGCGTACCAAAACGAGTTGAAAAAGTAGGGTTTTTTACTTAAATGTCCAAAAAATGTTCTGGTAGAGGACCCCCAGACCCCTCTTTTAGTGGTTTGAGTAGGATAATTCACTACCTTTTTCGTATTACCATTAACAAGTTGGTTCAATTGGATTATTCTTAGCCCCCCCCCCAAAACCAAATCCTGGATCCGCCACTGATTTGAGAGACTTGGTTTTATTTGCTAAACCAAACTTCAAATGGGTGAAAACCTCCATACGTATTTAGCAACGAAAAACTTGTTAAAGCGGTTAAAAATAAAACAAAAAACTGTTAAAAGATAACGTGACATCAAATCGAAACCTAAATCAAGCATTAAAGAAATTACGTGATATACTAGTATTGGGGTTCGTTTTGATAATTTGCTTAAGGCAGAAGAGGATTTTTCTCAAAAACAAATTAATGATCAACACATGATAATTTCAGGTAACACAACTTAAGACAATTTTAGAATTAAGAAAACCAGGATTTCCTTTTACTTACCCAAAAATGTGATCGTAATGTAAATGTAACGATAATGAACAGCTCTAACCAAACGCACAATTCTTCTCTAACACTGCCAATTATGACATGACACAAAAAAGCAGAGGGCGTTGGCGAAGGTTGAAGCTGTCCCACGACTAGGGGGTGTCCTTGGGCATTCATTATCTCCCCTTTCAGAGGATATCTGGATCTGGGCGACAGTCAGTCGGTCGGTCACTTCTAAACAAAAGAGTATGCTATGTTCCCATGGTCTTCTCATTTTTCCAGGAAGGACCGGACCGTATACACTTGCAGATCGTGTCGTGGGGATGGACGGGGGCTTTCTCTCTCAGCGGCGAAAGGAGGGGAAAACCGAAACCATCGACACTGCTCGCGAAGCGCGGTCTCGGTGATAAATTGAATCGTACAAAAATCATAACTTTATGACAAAATAGTCCTTTAAACCCCGCGCCCAAGAATATAAGGGCGCAATCATAACTACTTTGGAGCTACAACCATAACTTATAAATCTTTAGCATTAAAAAGGCAGGAATTCATATTACCAGAGATGCTCTTTGCTTGAACAATAAGTAACCAACAAAAGACATAAAAATTCAATCGAATTGGTTGGAAAGGCGGTTTTTTTCCATTTAGAACTCTGAATTTATTGATTGTGTTTCTTTTGAGTTTTTTGTTCCATGGGGCCGTCCATAAATCCGAAACCCTACATCTGTGGTGATAAAATTCAAACCGTCTTTTTTTTTATCCAGTTTAAGAAATGTAATTAGTCTTTTATCAGAGAAAACCAACGATATGATTGTTAGTATCGTACAACCGGAATAAATTCATGTTTTTATTTGGTTTAAAAAAAGTTTATTTGTTCTTGAATGCCATTACCCCGTCTATTTTTATTTAATTTGAAAAAAGTTCAATTACTGGTATTAAACCCTATAGATATAGATGAATAAAACCGCGACGGTTTTACATAAACTGGTAGTTTTTATTCGGTTTAACAAGTTCATTCCGTTTCAGTTCCTAAAATCAACAGTAGATAGGTTTTTATACAACTAGACAAAACAGGTCGGGATGTGTTAATGTTTAATTGGTATTAAATCTATCAACCGGATAAATACACTTAAAAAGTGTATTTTTTTAATTAAAATTTACTATTTATAGGACATTGATTTTAATGTGTTTTTTGTGCTCTGAATTCAAAAAGGATATTTTTTTTGTTCTGGAATGCCACGTTTCCCGACAATTTCGATAAATTTGTGAAATAAGTCTTTATTTTAATTTTAAGGAAAATATGTTCATAAAATATATTTTTGTTTTATTAATTCTTCATGAAAATCTTTATATAACTAAAATAAGCTCATTTACAACTGAATTAAAGCCGATTTTTCCTCCTTATGAGGCTTCTCTTAGTATACATTTACCCTCGGTAGTAGCAACAAGAGCCTTTTTTCAACTATATAACAAAAATTCGTCATTATGGGGCGATTAAATCTTCCCTGGTATTTTCTTTCCATCTCTATTATGCCCTGATGAGATAGTTTACTATGTGCATCATTCACAGCTTCTAATTTTAAAATGTAAAGGAGTCAGAAATGCTCAAAAATTATGAAAAATGCCCAAATTCGAAAATAAATTGTCAATTTGTATGAAATCCTGACGTATAGGATTTTTTTTCAATATTTTTTTCGTAATCAGCACACTAAAATACATAGAAAATCACTATAATTAATCGAACAGCTTTTTCATTGCAGACCTGTGTAATTTTAGATACCTTCATAAATAAAGGAAAATAACACACATTATTAGTCAAAACAAATCTATATCAATCAAATTTTTCGGGAATTAGACCTGTCAGGATTTCAACCTGTCGGGATTTTGACTCTGTCGCGTCGGGATTTCGACGTCGAGAACCAGATTTGTCGGGATTCTGACCGGGATTTTAACCCAGTTGGGATTTTGACCCAGTGAGTATTTTGACCCAGTCGGGATTTTGACCCAATCGGGATTTCAACCTCTCAGGAGTCTGACCCTGTCAGAATTATGACTCTGTCAGCAATTTGACCCAGTCGGGATTTTAACGTTGGGAACCTGATTTGTTGGGATTTTGACTCAGTTGGGATTTTGACCCAGTTGGGATTTCAACCTGTCGGGATTCTGACCGTTGACCCGATCGGGATTTCGACCCAATCGAGATTTCAACCTCTCAGGATTCTGACCCTGTCGGGATTATTACATGTCAGGATTATGACTCTGTCAGCAATTTGACCCAGTCGGGATTTCCACTTTGAGAACCTGATTTGTCGGGATTTTGACTTAGTTGGGATTTTGACCCAGTTGGGATTTCGACCTGTCGGGATTTTGACCGTTGACCCGATTGGGATTTCGACCCAGTCGGGATTTTGACCCTGTCGAGATTTTGATCCAATCGAGATTTCAACCTCAGGATTCTGACCCTGTCGGGATTCTTACATGTCACCATGTCAGGATTATGACTGTCAGCAATTTGACCCAGTCGGGATTTCCACGTTGGGAACCTGATTTGTCGGGATTTTGACTCAGTTGGGATTTTGACCTCTCGGGAGTTTGACCCAGTTGGGATTTCGACCTGTCGGGATTTTGACCCGATCGGGATTTCGACTGTTGAGATTCTGACCGGTCGGAATTACAGGATTTTGACTCAGTCGTGATTTCGACGTCGGGAACCTGATCTGACTTGATTTTGACCCTGACGGGTTTCTAAACCAGTCGATTTTCCGTTTTAACCGGTTATTTTGACATCTCTGCTGGCCACTCCCCAAACAATTTTACGACTTTTACTCCGAAAATTGTGGAGAAGGGAGATGTTAAAGAAGAAAAAAAGTTTTTTTTAATTGCCGACCTAGTTTTTAAGAATCTAAAAACCTAGAATTTGCCGACTATGATCGAAATTGCCGACTTTGGGGGGGCGAGACGCCCCCCCACGCCCCCCCAGTAGCTTCGCCCCTGCTCATAGAGTACTATTTACCACATGATAAACTCAATTGAGTAGAATACAGGCGTAAGGGCCAGTGGCCTAGCCAGGATTTTCTTGTGGAAAACTTTCCAGTGGGAAAAATTTACCAATGGATATCAAAACGTTTGCACAATTGTGAAATAAAGTTATAATTTTCACATTACTTTTTATTTCTTCCCTATGTTAATTAATAGCTTATAATTTATTAGTAATTTGTGTAATAATTAAGATTAAGTATTACTTCGATTCAAAGTTCTCTTCAACATAAGTTTTTGTTAAGTATACAGATACCATTAAAAAACAAATAAAGAGTGTTCAGTAGCTCCATATTAAGAAGGGGGTTTGGGGGTTCACCCCCAGAAAATTTTTGGAAATTTGATTTTAAAAGGAGGTTTTTACTTCATTATGAGATAATAACCGCAAGGAATACTGCTCCTGGTGAGCCAGATAATTTTTAAGGAAAAAAATAGGAAAACTGACGTCAAAATTTCTAAGACAGTGGTGGGTGGATCCAGGATTTGGTTTTGGAGGGGCTAAAAATTTTGAAAATTAAAAATTGAATTTTCGAATATAATATTAAAAAGGTTGAAAATAATCGTGTCCAAATTACCTTAAGGGGGATTTGGGGGACCACCCCAAGAAAATTTTTTTAAATTCAAGTCTAAAAAGCAGGTTTTCAACTTGTTTTGGTACACCTGATCCAAATTTCGAACATTATACAGGGTGAACCAAAAGTCCTGCCCTGTTTTTAAAAATTAATAACAAAAAAACAAAAAAAGATAAAAATACGCCGTCTGCTGCATCCTACTTTAAATAATCGGGAGTTTTTTTACACAAAATTTTGGAAAAAGTGTAGTTCTCGATCAGCTAGATTGCAATGAAAAAGCAAATTTCCGATCAACATTTTTAACAATCAACAATGAAATCATCATCAATAAACAAATCATACAATTGTTTTCTCATCCCATGATCCCCTTCATCAGTGTTAAAAAGGAAACATAGGATGCTAAGTTCGATTACTCATTCGATTTTTTAATCGATTCTATTTATAATATTCGTAGCACAGGGAAAAAAATGATTATTTTATCCTTAAATAGTTAAATTTTCGTTCTGCCATCTATAAGAAAAATCGAGAACTACACTTTTTCAAAATTTTGTGTAAAAAAACTCTCGATTATTGAAAGTAGGATGCAGCACACGGCGTACTTTTATCTTTTTTTGTTTTTAATTTTTAAAAACAGGGCAGGACTTTTGGTTCACCCTGTATTATCAGGATCTTATTACAGTAAAGCACCGTTTATACGTCTTTCAAGGGACCGACGTAAAACGCCGCATAAATGAAAAGACGTATAATTGAAAACAATTTTGATTATTTGAATGAATTAGGACTTAGCGAAAACGACGTATAAATGTAAAAGACGTATAAATGAGAGACGTATAAACGGTGCTTTACTGTATTTGCTAGGAGTTTTGTATTTTGACGAACTCATCATAGAAAAGGTTGTAGGATAAATAAAGTCCCAAGAGAGGGGTCTGGGGGTGATACCCCAAAAGTTTTTTGGAAATTTGACCCTAAAAACAGGGTTTACTCGTTTGGTACCCCTTGTCGCATTCCCCTTATATCGCCCCTTAATTAATACGTTTGTTATGGGGTAGCGGGGGGTTCCCCGGAAAATTTTAGATTTTAACAAACAAAAAAGTGTTTTTAGGCACTTTTAATAGACATACACCCTCTTTTTAGTAACCACTGGAATACTTAACACCTAAAAAAGGGTTCAAAAACTTTGGGTCCGGACCCGGGGACCCCCCTTAGCTACGCCCCTGGTAAGGGCACTTCTTAACATTACCCCCCATTTGCCAGAAAAATACCAGGCATCTTTGATTTGATAAAACACTACTATAGTTCTAATATTTTACCTGTGGTTACACTTACAAGTAATTTTTTTCCTTCATTGTGAGGCCATTTTAAGGTTCAAATGCAAATTCAGTTCTTTGAAAACTTTTCAGTTGTGCCCCCCCAACATTTTAGGTCCAGCTAGGCCTATGCTACCAACCTAATAAAGTTAAGAAATCTGAAATGCAGATGTGTCTCATTCTTTTGGAAGATATTCCAAAGATTAAAGGCAAAGCAATATTAAAATTATTATGCCCCCAACGTAAAAAATTTTTTTAACCATTTATTAATTGTTTTTTATGTGTATACTGTACTGTGTGTCATGGCCAATAAGGTCTGTTTCGTGTGATTTGTTCCGGGGACTGTGCTGTCGCCAAAGTCTGCTTGGTGAGATTTTCGCCGGTATAATGGAAAAGTACCCAATTTTTAATTATAAATCAGGTATCTAGATAACAAGGTCAATCCAGAGATGTAACTTTCAATGGTTTAATTGTATGAAAATTGGGTGACTTTTAACCATGGTAGATTTACACTATCATTCACCATATCTGGCAAAAACTGAATGCAAAATCCCTTTGATTTTGAGTAAGCATAGTTTTTGAACTGGACTCAGGCGCGGATCCAGGGGGCAGAGTACCACCCCTCTTGGAAACCCAAAAAGGTTCTTAAAATGAGCAAAAACAATACTTTTACAGATCTAGTTTCAAAATTTTTTCTGGGGGAGGACCCCCATTAGTAACACAAGGGGATCTTCAGTTAATTTTTAGGAAATCCCCAATATTTTGACATTTTTGGTCAAAAAGTAAAGGTAATAGTGTTGAAAAGTGCCCTCCTTAGACTCAAATTGAACTAAAAATGAGTTAAAACCCTACTTCTTCACAACAAATTTCAAATTTTTTCTGGGGAAGACCCCCATACCCCCAATGGTACCACAAGGGGATCTTGTCTGAAAAAGTGCCCCCCTTGGAGCCGTGCTTGACTGGACTATTAACAAGGTTGTTAAAGTTACTTTGAAATAGTATTTGAGTACAAATACAAGTATTTCAGAAAAAGTAACTAAGTATTAAGTACAAATACCCGAAAAAAGTAACTAAATAGAGTACAAATAGAGTATATGAAAAGTATTTAAGACTACCTTCAGTTAGCGAAAAGAATCTTGTGCAAATGTTAATATCAATTGAAATACTCGAAATTTGAAGAAGGGGATCCATTGATCCCCGAAACAATTGTCTACATTTTTAAAAAATTTAAATTGTGTAAAAATAAACGTTGTTTTTCAATTGATACCTTCAGTTACTTTACCCGCAAAATTTAAATTTAAAAAATTTAAAATAAAAATTTAAAAAAAATAAAATTTAATAAAACAAATTAAAAATTTAAATAAAATTTAAACTAATACTTAATAAAATGAATTCATTTTAAAAATAATTTTCAAAATTAATTTTAATTATTTTAAAAAAATTTAAATATAATTTTAATAATAAAATGAAATTTTAATATTTGAACTAAAACTTAATTGAGAGAACGATGTCTATTCAACAGGAAGAAGGTGGACGCATTCGATACTCCAAATTTTTGAATTTTCGACTACATAATAAGTTAATAATTTAAACCATAATATTTAAAATTAAAGGAAATTTAATTGTAGATTACTAACGTAAGTTTCTACAGTAAATTGCTAAAGTTTTTAAAAAAAGAAGTTGCATTTAACTCAAAAAAAATTTAAGGTTACTTTTACTTTACTTTAAACACTTGAAAGTTTGTAAAGATAATGGTCTCCTCCTTACCTTTCATTATTATCTAATTTTTAATAAAATAATTATTTTCATAAGCTAGTAAAAAAGTTTTTCATTTTCTTTCCCCACTCTTTCTTTGGAAATTTAATTTAATTTAAAAATTGAAGCATTTATATTATTAATACTTTTGTCTTAAATGCTTTAGCGATGTTTTAATTTCTTAGGTTATCAAATTTTTAAAAATTAATCTTTTAATTGATATTTTGCCTTTTTTCCCAATTCAAATGGAATATTCATATTAAGCAGAAAATTATTTCGGTCATTTTTAAAAAATTAAAAAAAAAGTTAAATTTAAGTCAGTAACTCATTACTTTTAGTTTTTCTTCAAGAAAGTGAGAAAGAAAGAATGTTATAATAAACTTTTAAGTGAATTTTTTATAGAATCTTGTAAGAATATACTACATAAAGGCTTGAATTAGAGTAAAAAGTTTTTAAAAACGGCTTTTAACCCTTTTGGGCAAAAGTGGGCGAAGTTTTCAGTTACATGTCATAGAACTATCAAAACATAAAAATCAATTGTAATTATCTAGATAAAAATACAAAGCGAATATAAATCGTCAATTCCCTCACTACTTTTTTAAAAAAATTATTAAAAAACCTACCTCTTTTTGGGGAATGGGGACATTATACTTCCAACAAACAATGGTAATCCGGGAAGCAGGAACGGAATGGGACGATTCGGCGCGAGATAAAAAAAATATTTGTCTATTTTTTTAGATTGATTTTGGAAAGGTTCTATTTAATTTCTCAAGCCGAATATCGTCCACGTGCCAAAACGGCCGCGTCGAATAGTAGTAGACCAACAGCCTTTCCTTTCGGAGAGCACAACAAAAAAGCGATTGAAAGACATCTTCTCGTAAAATTTGATCTGTCGGTAAAAATGTCCCCCCCTCTCTTTGGTTCGTGGAAAAACAAGGAACTACGAACAATAATTGGCCATAAAAGGGTGTCCTATCGGCTTTTCGATCTCGAGCAATTTGACCTTGCGAGGTGGACCCCCAAAGACACTCGCCGGCTCCTGGTGACCCCCCAAGGGTGGGTTAAACAAAAACGGCACTTTCTTCAACACAGGGGGGTAATAAATATTCTTAAAAGGATTGTCACTTGTCAGCGATTCGGGTGGTCGGCCACCGCCGGGGACGCTTTTTCCCTTCGGGTGATGCGAAAGCAGGAAGATGTGTTTTGTTCCCATCTCCAATGTTTGGATTGCGTTTTTTTTTTAATTCTGGGTTTAGAAAGTAACTGAAGTACAGCATAGGTACTTAAGTAACAAGGATTTGAGTTACTTTTAAATTTTTGTAGTTAAATACCAGTTTGATACTGAAAAAGTAACGAATGTAACTAAATACTTTTAAAGTATTTAAATAGTATTTACGTTACTAAGTATTTAAATACTTAACAACCTTGACTATTAAGTATACTGCTTCTATTTACCATAACTGTAGAAATAATTTACCTTGCAGAGCAACTGGGATAGCTTCTCTTTGGATGACAGTCGGGGTTTTCCATTTCAATTTTTCACACCCTTCACATATAACATCAACAACACCCTAAATGATTATAAACTTATGATAAATTATATGATAAATATAATAAAATTTTGGCCACAAAATGGAAATCCAAGCATAATATAACTTTGACCTGATTTCTTACACTTCATTGGTATGCGATTTTAGAAAAGGTTTTAATTTAGTATCGTTTCATTAACCGTCCCATGTTGGTTTATTTTATAAATAAACATGTTAAGGTAAAAAGTAAATTTATGGTTATTCCAAAACTTACTAATGACTTGAAAGTAACCACTTCTTCAGTGTGAACTTCATTTTCTTCATTGGAATCCATAACGAAAATAATGTATATTTTATCTTCAAAAAATTTCAAAACTTAAAAGTAACTAACATGTAAGGTCAAGTTGCGAAGAGGCTCAAGCGCTCAACAAGTCAACAAGTCTTGTAGTCTTGTGTCTTGTTGATTGAGTAGAGACATTTGCTGCGTTTGCTGACCGGTCGAGGGAATATCGGATCCAGCAAAGTTTGTGTGACGTCACGGACCGGAAACAGCACCCGTGGCGCCCCTACCGTGTAAACGTTCTGTTTCGCTTTGTTTTTGTTGACATTTACGTCGATGGCGTCTTTAGTCAGAATTTTATTTTTATGTACTTCTAGTAATCTTTTGGAAGTATAATATTTTCACTTGGCCTATTTATATTAGTTTATCCGATGTTCTTGTGCTACTGTTGAATGATTAAACCTAACCGTAAATTGGTAACTTCCTTTTTTCGAGTAACGATCTTCTGGCCCAAAAAATGTCACTGAGGTAATGCTGGTGGTTTTAACTTCACATTTCTCAGTGACACTTCTTAGGCTTTATATTCAACGTAATAAATCCCATCAGTTGGCCGATGTCTTCGTTTATCTTCATAACTATGTGATTAACACTTCTGGTATGTTATAACACAAATATTTATCAATTTATAATATGCATTTCCATGAGTAATATAGGAAAATCTTGTAACATATAAGCTTTTTAGTATTTATGTAAGTATGTTTAAATGAGTTTGAGTCCTGATATCAATAGTTTATGCATAACAGTAGAACTCTAATACTTTGATAAAATATGCAATTATATAGTAAGGGGGACAGCATAACTGCGATTTGCATGAATAACATAATTATTGTACTTTTGAAGTATGTCTTATAGATAGTGAGTACTACAGGTGTTTCTTTAGCCTTAATTTTTTTCAAGAAACATTTAATAGTACATATACAGGGTAATTCTGAATTCATCATCAATATTTGGTAGGGAGGAAACCTAGGCAAGCTTATTTCCAATAGGAATGGGGAGACACAGATACCCTGTTAAAGAGCTAGGACCTAATGTAGGGTGAGAGCGTTACAAAGGGACATTTTGCCAGGCACGTTAAACAAAACATAATAAAATGAAAAAATTTATTGCATAAGGTACAGCAGTATCCGTACTACTTACACCATAAATTTTATAGAAATTGGACAACTTGCTAAAATGAGGGGCAAGTTTTAGAACGTGCAATATTAATCTTTTAGCCAAAGAAGGGAGTTCCATTAGTGTAATGGTATTTAGAAAAATGATCATTGGGGAAGGAAACTGTATGATCGAATAAAAGTATCCCAAAAAATATTTACAGGTAAAAAACTTTTCTTTAAAGTATTACCTTTAATTTATTAAAATTATACTTAAGTACTCATAACAACAAATGTTTTATCATCTTTATGGAAACCTTACCTTTAAAAATTTTTTCTTTAAGATAATTAAATCTTACATTACCATATAATTTACATCATTTTACCAGATTTGTGTTTATTTACGTGTAATTTTGTTATAAAGTAGAACCTATATAACAACACATCCCCTTGATAAAGTGTGGCCTGCATCATGACAATTAGTAATAAAGTACCAATTGTTTTATAACAGTGACAATTAGGTATATTAGTTAAAACAACTATTTTTTGGTCTCGGAAGGGGTGGCACTATGTAATTTCTACTGTATTTATTTAGAAAAAGCATAGTTAGAATGTTTCAAAATAGATTTATTTTAATTTTATAAATGCAACGTCAATTTGTTCAATTTCTTAAATTTTCATTTTTAACTAGTTACAATTAATTTTCTTGCCTTTTTCATTGCATGGACTTTCATTCCTACTCTCCCTGCTAATCCCTTTTTAGCAAAGGTTTTGAGCTTTATATACTGCTTCTGACTTTTATTTGCACCTGGATTTGTTATCGATGCTGGACAATCCAATTTCTTGGTAGTTTGGGTCAAATTGTACGTGTTTTGAAAACAGTGGTCACCTTTTGCTGAACCAAAGGAAATTAGAAAGGAATATAATTCATACAGATTGATATTGAACCTAAGTTAAATATTCATAGTTACAGTGCTCTGCTTTTCATACCTATTAATTTGATTCTAAAAAAATTATTGGATTGAATGTAGATTAAGAACATAACCTATCTATCATATAATGTGATATTTAAATCCTAAAATAGTCCTGAAATTTTATCTAAGGCCTGTTCCAGGTATGATTAAGTACATAACTTTTGGAAGTAAACAATGACGATTGTTTTCTCCCATATTTCGCATTGTAAAAAATTATAAGACCATTTCACAAACTTAACTCCTATCTGTTTGGATAGAATCATTAAATACACTTTGGTATGATGCTAATACAGAAATATGTATATTCATAGTATTAAATGCCAATAAAAGCAATCTAAAAGGGGACTCATCAGTGGCAACCCGATGAAACAATGTTATGTGTGTGGCGAACCATGAGGTTCGTCATCAAAATTCAAATAAATACGACTGCAACACAGAGCACGGCCTGCCCTTTTAACTGCTGGTAACTATATCATCATCATCTTTTGCGATTGTTTAAAAATTTAGTTTGGTTTAAGATAAGGAAATAAAGGTTTAGTGTTTTTTAATAAAATGTTATTATTTTGTGGGACTATTTCATTGGTGACCCAGACATGAGGACCATGAAATTTTCATCTATGTTAATGTTGTATACTGTTAATATATCATTATCAAAATAAATGTCAAGTAAACATATATAGCGCAACTAGCATCAGTCTAATTTCTACCTGCCCTTGCTTTGTTTCCATGTATTTCCGCTTTTTCCCACGATTTTTATATTTCCCTTGATAAGTGTAAATTCTTGACCCTAAATGAAAATTAGGGAGTCCATCTTTCCAGTGGATATTCATATCTGCAGAAATTTCACCTCGATATGGAGGTGATGAATATAGGAACAGGGTGATTTACATGAGATGAAATAAATTTTCAAGATTGCAATAAGAAATCTATACAATGTAATTATATATATAATAAAAAATATTTTGTGGGCTTATTGCTCTTTATTCAGTATAATACAGGTGATTTCATGGTTGAAAAGTTATGCTCAGGGGTCTGAACTTATGTCTTCAAATTTATCATTAAAAATTTTTATTTCAAATATAGATAAAATACCCTTTAACCTCCACATAAAATAAAAATTTTTTGTTCATAAAAAATTTTAGGAAGTTAAATCATATAATTGGAAATTTTGAAGTAAATGTGAATCTTTCTCAATCCTTTCTAATAGGCTAAAATTTTAATACTGAGAAACTACTCTCGTTTTTCATCCAAAAATCCTTTTGACCTTTTAAAAACATTAAATTTCGGAAATGTTTTTATTTCGTAATTTTTTATTATATCTTTAAAAGCGTCAAAAGAATTAGCAGAATCCATATTCTAATAAGTAACCTAACAAAACAAATACGGACGCGGACGAGGTTATTTCGGTTGCTAGGAGCAACCAGATCAACGATGTGCTGTTTCCGGTCCGTGACGTCACACGAACTTTGCTGGATCCGATATTCCTTCCACCTTGCTGACCATTAGACGAGTCGCTTCGTCTTCTTATTTACTTGTTTTTCCATGGAAGTGTACACAGAGTACTAGAACAGAGAGTCCGTGGCCATAGCGGAAAAGTTGGATGGATGTGAGGCTTTTTTGGCGCTGGGATCGCATCTACGTCACGGGAGGCGGAAAAAACAACCTGATTGGTTGTTAAAAACTTTTCCTTCTCTTTGGAAAATAGAAGATTGAGAGGCAGCCAATCACAAGTTCGATTACCAAAATGTACTGCCGATCTCTCTGTCAATCATTTACAGTTCCTCGTGGCGCCCTCACATCCATCCAACTTGTGAATACATCGTTTCATTCGTTCGTTCATCATTCATCGTTCGTTCATCGTTTCATTTTTCTCTGTGGTTTTTCTATGGTGCAAGAGTTAAAAGCTTAAAGTTTCGAGAGGTCGTTTATAAAACCTGAAATTCCCCCTGAGCGTAGCAAGGGGGTATGAAGGCTTTTATAACATTTATCATGAGGAGGAACAAAATGGAGTATCAAAAAATTAGGTAAAACAATCATCTAAGGAAAATTTACAAACATTTTCTTAAGGAAGACCTTTTCATTTAAGTAATATTCAGAATATTAAATATATTCAGTATTCAGTTGTATAAGAGTAAAAAATTTATATATCCTATGGAATTTTTGAAAATACAGTGTAGTGCATACATTCAAAATATGTAAACAACCTTCGTCCCTCTTTTGCTGGAAAAATTTCATGTTGAAAACTCTCACCCCAAACAAATTACAGTTAGTCTAATAAATATGTAAGCACCGGTACCCTTTCGAGTTTTTCCGAAATTGAAATGGGTAAAATTGTGTTTTTCATCCAGTGAATGTCTGCCTTCATTTTTACATCAATACTACCACTGAGAAAAAACTAGAAGCTCCGGAGTGGTCTTCTTGACCATCTTTCGCTTCCAAAATAAGGTCCTGAATTTCTGTTAAAAAATTCGGTTGTTCGGATTAAAAATTCCATCGCTCATATCATTTTACCTTTTTTCAAACTGACGACTCGTTTTCAAGTGAATGGTTAACCGAACAATTCGACCGGAAAAAAAATTGCATGCAGGGATCAAAAAATACTCGGGTAGTACCATCATCTTTTTTATTAATTAATATCAATATTTTACAATTTTTATCAAAAATGCATAAATCACATGGGATTTCCAGATCGAAATTTGAGGTAACAGTTTCATCATCAATCCTGCCGATTGATCTGATCACTTCACTGATAAAAAAAAACGATTCGATCGACACTTAGTTGCGCGAGCATTCGGAGGTTATAACTTTCGCAAATCTTCTTCGGTGGGAATTTGAAATTAAACTAAACGAGATCATCAAAAATGAATTGGGTTTTTTGTTCGCAGCTGTGAGCCTGTTTGACGACTTTCGAAACAACTTCTTCCCCTATCGACCAACCGCACACTTCTGTCGAAAAATTAATAATTCCTCTTTGCACCATCATCCTGTTAGGAGGAGAAAAAACAGGCTCCCTGTTCTTTGTGTCATAGGGAGACGACATGAGGGCTGGATATAGAGGTCTTTCTTTCAATACAGGTCGGTCCTCATCCATCTCCATATTTACCAAACTCCAGTCTGTGATGCTCTCGTCCTGTTGTTGTTGTTGGTGGTCCAAAAAGTACACGAGATATTCTTCGTTAGGAATAACGTCGTCGTGGTAAAAAACTCTAGAACTAGAAAATATATTCAAGTTTAAGGGAGAACGGGGAGGCGAGGAGGATGGTAATGATTCGGGAGGCACTAACCTATTTGGGCATAGGTCATGGAGAGACGACATCAGGGGTGGATCATCATTCTGGACGATGTCGGTTCCGTTATTATACATCGAAGGAGGCAACGAGGAAGAAGAGGAGGAGGAGGAGGATTCAGGACGGACCAACGCGTCGTTAGAACAATCAACGTTAATCATCGTCAAAGAGACCCCCCGAGTCGAAACCATCGGCTCCGAAAACGAATGGCGGGCCGCCGCCGCTTCTGTTACGATTTGTAACTTGAAGCACGTTTTCCTAACGGTAGTAATTAAATATACAGTACCCTCCCGAACGCAATATTTTTTATACGGTTCCAAAATTGCAGTTTCGTAACATTTCTGGTCACTTGCCCTAAATATTCCTTCTCCTCTCGAATCGTTTTCTTCGGCACTTTTCAAAACATGAATTTGAATCGGACCCTTCGTCAGTGAGAAAATATGATTAGTACCCTTCCTCACTGTCCTGTTTCCGAAAGTAAACATTCCGTTCACGAAAAACAATTCTTTGTCAAGGACAAACCCCGTTCTCACGCAAACTTTTTTCAAAGTGGTTTCAGTATTTCTAGATAACCTGTTGTGAATTTTCCACCACCACCCCGTCTTTTCACTTACGATTTCGGGTTTTTGACATTTGAGGCTCAGATCGACAAAGTAATTAACTAAGCGCCTCGGTTCAGCATCGTTACTGAAAAAATGCACAAAACATTGGTCGGGTGATAAAATAGTCAAGAAAGCGACGAAGCTGCTGGTTCCAGAAGCTAAAGCAAGCGCTTCCGGCTGCTTTGTCGGAAACGGAATGTCTTCATCGATTTCTTCCTTAATTTCTGTTGGAAAGATTTCCAACGATGTCATCATCAGGTTTTTTGCTCCGAAGACGGGGTTAGGACTGTTGAAAGAAGTAAAAAGGAAGGTACTTCAATATTCGCTCGGGAAAAATTCATGGTAGGAAAAGTAGTAGTACTTAAAAAAAGTAATTGGGCAAATCAGCAACTCACTTCAAGCACGCCGGAGGAGCGAGTCCTTCACATCAGCGACTGATCGCGAGTAGGCAGGTTGGGTAGGAGAGCGTCTCGAGGGTCATCAGGAATAGCAATTAAGCAGAAGGTAGCTTAGAGATTGCACCGTCGCTCACTAGTCTCTCGTACGAGGCTCTAGTAAGAAGCTGCTCTCGGTCTCTATATATAAAGGGAAAAAGTTTTTTTTTCTTTGGAGAAAATATGTAAGAAATTTTTTTCGAATAATTTGTTTCGAAAAATATTTTCATTTAATTATTAAAAACTATAATAAGTTTTTTTATTTGCCTATGAAAATAAAGTTAAATATTTAGTTTTTTTTTTCTTCGAAAAAAATGTTACAAGTTCTTTTGCCAAAAAAAAAATTCTTCACTCGTCTGCCGTCCGAGACTGGGGCCCGACACTGCCGGGTGTGCGTCTCGACCCCTTGTCTGATGGTAGAAATCTTATTTTTTCTTCGCGGAAAATAATATAAAATTATTACAATTACAATTATTATTTTCATTATAATTTTTGGAGTAAAAATTTCTTTTTCTTATTGATTTCAAAACAGTATAAATAAGAGTTGTAATGTTCTCTACCTCTAGAGACGAGGAGTAACAAGCGGCCGAAGCACTCATCGGCGTCCGTTTCAAACGTCCAGCCTTATTAAAGAAAAAAAACCCAAGGGTAGGACTTACTCCAAGCGTGCCGGAGGAGCAAGTTGTTCAGAGCAGAGCGAGTCACATCAGCGACACACATCACATCGGCAACTGATCGCGAGAAGGCAGGTTGGGGAAGAGAACCAGTGTCTTTTGCCAGTCATCAGGAACGACACCTAAGCAGAAGGTATTATGAGTTTTGTTGCTGTTCCTAATCCCCACGCTGCCCAGCGGCAGCTAGACATCCAGAGTTCATGGTAGGGGGTTTGTGCAGCTTCTTTTTGAGGAGCATTCCTCACTGACTTGGCTCCCACGAGGCAAGGGGGTCGGCCTTGCACTCATCCCCCATTTAGTACGCCTCTGACGACACGCGAGGGGGTGCGTTGGTGCTATTCTAACCCGGACACCACACGGGTAGATAATAATGGGTAAAAAGGACTACGCTAGTGTTGATAATACAGCGACATCTAAAAAGAAAAGAAGAAAAAAAAACGCACCGAACTTAAGAACCAATGCGAGAAAAGGGTGGCGCTAGTATCACTAACACGACGCCATCTATAATTAAAAGAAAAAAAATATTTTTTTTTTTATCTTTGACGAATATAAAAGCTGTTGTACCGGGTTCTCTACCTCCAGAAGACGAGAAGGAGGAGTAACGGTAGCAGCAGCAGTAAGCGGTCGGAGCTATCGGCATCGTCCAACACGACTTGTAAGCAAGTGCGACCCTCGCTTTCATACATACACGCTGAAACGGAAGTTAAGAACCCATCAGGTTCACGAGTAGAAGTTATAACTGATGACGATAGCTCTCGTGCCTGTAGAGAAACGATTTTATTAATTTGGATTTTTTTTTCAGGTTTAGAAGATCTACGTTCTTCCTCATTTATAACCATGGAGCAACTGCCAGAAGAATTTACAAACAAGTGCGAAACTTGCGACATCACATGCAGCGGCCCCGTGCCTTTTCGGACGCACATGGAAAGTCCGAAACACTCTAAAACTGTGTTGAAGAAGTATCTCGAAGTCAAATACGAGGGACTGTACGGAGATCGTTTCTCCTGTAAAAAGTGTGACAAGACACTTCCGGACATATTTAGTTTCCGGACACACTGGGAGAGTAACGAGTGTGAAAGAGTGATAGAAAAATCGAACGTTAAAGAAATTTTAGAACTATACAACCTTTGCAGAGTTACTGTCATTCAAAATCAAAACGAGAACAGCGATGGTAGTTTTGCTGTAGGCTCGAAGTTCTTCATATGCACCACGTGTTCCGAAATCCTAAGAACCCTCTCGGATGCGGAAAAACACCACGAGGGTTGTGATTGTACTCCACTCCCGAAGAATAACTCGAGCGAAACACATACGAGAGAATTCGATGTCTCGGAAAAAGTTGAATGAAATAAATACAAAATAGAATCTTTGAAGTCTTGTCGTTTTTTATGGTTTCCAAATATTTTCATTTTCAGGTTGCATGATGGTTTTTTTGGATATCTACGGTAGATATTTTTTTAAATTATTGAATCGTGATTTTTAGAGCTTTTTTAGGTAGGGATTTAAAAAAAAATATTTGTTTTTTTGGATATCTACGGTAGATATTTTTTTTAAATTATTGAATCGTGACTTTTAGCATTTTTAGGTAGGGTTTAAAAAAATATCTCCAGTACACAATGTAGTACAAATCCTAAACCGATGCGAATTCAACGAAAATTTGAACACCCAATTTCATGAGCGTAGGTCAGTTATTGTAGGAAGAGAATCATTTTAAAAGACACTTGTTAAAGTTTGAATTTTCTATAAAGAGTCTCATGAATACCAGAAAGGTACCACATGACCCCTTAAATCTATTAGCATTTCTCGCCGTAATACCTTTGCTGATTTTATCCTGAAAGAGGAAAACTGAAAGAGTGTTCTCGCAAAGTATATTCGTAATAAGGATGGTTATTCTATGTAATTTTAAAGTTCTGCGTAACCCAACAGGCCTTCTGTTTTTCACTTCCGCTTAGTGGGGTCGAGAAATTTTTGCAGTCAATAAAACGAATACAAAAAATCTACATGCATCTTTTTAATCTTTAAGAAAACAGCAAAACAAACAGCAGCAAACAAAAGAAAACAGCAGCAAACAAAAGAAAACAGCAGCACTGCAATTACATTCTTTCAAAAGTTATTTTTCACAAAGGTACGAGCAGCATTTTTTTTTTTAACATTCGTCAGGCCACACTAATGATGGAGAGGTTTGACGAAAAAATGGGTCATTTTTTGGAGACCGGACACAATCAAATTCCACTTGTGGCAACGAGGCGAATTACAAAAAGCGCAAGTTCCCGAATACCTGTCGTCTAAAAACGTAGTTTTCACCGAGGCCGGAAATTCCGATCTGATGTAGTTCCAAACGTTCATCGACTCGTGACCCACGAGAAAAAGGTCAAGTAGATCTTCGAAACCTTTCAAGTCGTTTACGAGAAACGTATCCAAAGTGGGTCCACAGTGATCTTCGGTAATGGCGGTCATGCAGTCGGTGATCGAGTAACTGTCACCCACCACGCAGAGGAACACCGCTTTCACTACGTTGGTATGAACGATTCGGGACCGTTGGATGGGTTGGTGAACGTTCTCTGACAAAGATCTGGGATGAGAGTGAAAGCGTCTCGAAGAAGAAGAATCATGAAACTGGCGAGGGCGGTAATACGACGGTTCCCTGAATAGTCTCCAATGCCTCGGCTGCCTCGGATTGTCGCTGCTGTTGGATTCCGTCTGACTACAAGAATGACGGGAGAGATGTCGAGCTACACCTCTCACTACGCCAGTGAAGGGAGGTGGTGGTGGCGGTGGTGCTGGTGGATCATTCGAGCAATGTTCCTCCGACGGTTTGCTTCCGCTGCTACTGCCTGACGGTTTCGTCTCGTTGGTGGCTCCTTCATCGTTCCGAGGAGGAGGAGGAGGAGGAGAAAAAGACGCGTTCTCTTTCTTCCCTTCAGGGGGGACCTTCCGACGGAGGTTATCGTATTCTTTTTTTAACGTCATGACTTTTTGAAAGATACTTTTTTCGGAAGAAACTTGACGATTTTTCTTTTTAGCTGGATAGAGATTGGTCTTCTTACCGGAAGGTTGAGACTTTATCTTTTTCGGTAGGATTTTCGGATGGTTCAAAGATGCCTTTGATTGGACACGTTCTTCTTCGTCACCGCTCATTGAGGCGTGGTCGTTCTTCGGTATGGGAGACTTTATCTTTTTCGGTAGGATTTTCGGATGGTTCAAAGATGCCTTTGATTGGTCACGTTCTTCTTCGTCACCGCTCATTGAGGTGTGGTCGTTCTTCGGTATCAAGATGTTTAAAATGTCATCCTCTTCATCCTCTTTGAAACTTCCGATCGATGGTACAGGAGGGGGAATATCCACCACGTTCCTTTTTACATTCGGATCAACCATGTCGACGAATATCCCTGCGAAAAGGAAAAAGGCATACGTGAGTCTACACTCGATTCTGAAGTTGTTTACTCATGCTCATACAAGATGGGTAAGTCTTATAGGCAGAGTCTGAACGAACTCTACACCTCTAATTCGAGGAAGACTTGGCACTAGAGATCCGATGAATCAGTGACGTAATATCTTAAGGCAATATTGCCAATATATTTATATTTTTATATTTTTTTTTTAGAAAATCTATGGCAGTTTGTTCATCTCCAACCATATTCTTGCTATCCTTAATTTGACCAAAAAGAGAAATCGAGTTTTTTTTTTTAAAGATCCATCAAACGGATGAACATTGAAGTTTACGCACTGACTGTCGAAATGTTTGCTACACATAAGATTGAGACAGTCTAGATCTGTACCAAGAAATGTCGACATAACTCTGCGGGGAAGTGACCGAGCAAATAGTCCAGGTGAAAGTAAACCAATTAATTAAGCACTACTCGAGAAAAAAAACTTTAAAATTTGACCAGAAGGTTCCCAGCGAATAATAAAACTAGGTATTTTCAAATCTCGGATCGCTTAGAATGAAAATTTGAGAACAAGCATAAAATACCTGCAGTCCTGCACCGCTGTTCACAAGTCTCCCGTACTGAGGCTCGAGTCTCGAAAGCTGGTGTCTCGGTCACTAGCGCTCCCCGTCTGACAGTGGAGAACGTCGAAGACCTTTCTATATATATATGTGTGCGTGTACATTTTTTTTTTGCACTGAATTAAATAAAGTATTATTTTCTTCGTTGAAAAATGAAAAATAACGTAAAAAACATTAGCGATTTTTAAATAAATATAATATTAGCGTAAATAAAATGAAATATTATTTGAGTTTATTTTTCGGAAAAATTAAACAAAAACTTGTTAGTTTTTTTCCAGGAAAATAAAACAAGAAAGTATTACTTTTTTCTATGAAAAATAAAACTAAAAATTATTACTTTTTTCTAGAAAAAAATAAACAAGAAATTATTACTGGAAAAATAAAACAAGAAATTATTACTAGAAAAATAAAACAAAAAATTATTACTTTTTTCTAGGAAAAATAAAACAAAAAATTATTACTTTTTTCTAGGAAAAATAAAACAAAAAATTATTACTTTTTTCTAGAAAAAAATAAAACAAAAAATTATTATTTTATTCTAGAAAAAATAAAACAAAAAATTGCATATACAGGTCCACAACGTTCTCCGCCTGCAGTCGAGGAGCAACAAGTAACCGAAGCGCGTTTACACCAAAGTCGCTCTCAAACTTGGAACAACGAGCGGAAAACTTGTCCAGGAATCGGCGCGTAAGGCGGAGGTGTCGAGATCAAAGGCGCGTTCACACCAAAGTCGATAGGAAATATAAATAAAAATATTATTTCGTCGTTCGTGGGAAACTAAAGACCGGTCCAGACGCTACGTTTCGCACAACCTTTCGTCTGCACGGTTCAACACGTTGCAGATAAAACGTTGCGTGTGGATAGAAAAGTGAGCAGTTTTGAAACCGGCGCGAAGACTGTACAGTTGCAGCGACAGCTGAACCAAAAACGCAGATGTCCTAGAACTGTGCGGACAAGTCGGCGCATGTAGACGGTACCTCCCGGTTTTCATCAGTTCGTCCCGTTCCTCAGTTTCGGTGCAAACGAGGGGTTGTGCGAAACGTAACGTCTGTACCGGCCTCAAAAGTTGCTTTTCTCAAATTTAGAGCGTCGAATCGAAAACTCGTTGCCAAAGAATCGGTGCGAAAGGCGGTAGTGCGAAAAACGAAACGTCGCTCATCTATCAAATTACAGCAACGAGCGGGAAAACTCTTGTTGCCAAATAATTCGCGGTAGTGTCAGTGGCAAGGATGTCGCAATTATTTCCGCGGCTGCCTGTGTCGTTATAGCTAGCGGTCCCCGAAGATATTGGGCGAGACTCTCGTCGAAGGCTAAGGACAGGTATACAGAGGAAGTGACATGATAGCCGACGATTTCCGAGAAGACGACGCCGATCCGTTGAGTTGCGAGCTGAGGTGCGACGGGAGTGTCAAAAACTTTCTGAGAATGACCAGTAAGGACTTTGAGTATTTGATTTCAATGATCGGACATAAAATCAAGAAACGTGGCACAAACTACAGGAAAGCAGTACCTGTCCAAAAAAAGCTAGCGGTCACGTTACGTTTTTTGACTGCCGGCGATTCGTACACAAGTCTCGGTCATTTGTTTAAAATCTCGAAATCAACCATTTCGCTGTTTGTGGTCGAAGTTTGCAAAGCCCTGATAGAAGTGCTGAAGGATAATATCAAGGTGAGTCGATAAACATTACTTGTAAATTCAGTACTCGTCGAAGCATCATTTGTTCGTGATATTTCGACATACTACTACGATTTAAAACATCCATTATTAAACGTGTGTGTACTACAAGTACCTTACAGTCCCGTTCCCTTACAAAACTCCCTCTTTCCCATTCTTTACCATCACAGTGTTTCTCAACCGGGAGTACGCGTACCCTGGGTTGGCCGGGAGAAAATCGCGAAAAAGGTCGAGAACCGCTGCCGCTCGACAGATTAATCCTATAGTGTTTTTTCAACTGATTTTTTCTTTTTCAGTTACCAGAGACCAAAGAAGAATGGTTGCGCCATGCAAGTGATTGGAACAATAAATGGAATTTTCCACATTGCATAGGTAGCATGGACGTGAAACACGTCCCTGTTCATTCAAGTAGCGACTTTTTCAATTACAAGGGGTTTTCCAGCATCGTATTGCTTGCCGTTACTGATGCTAACTATTGTTTTACCTACGTGTCCGTAGGATGCCGAGGAAGGTCGTCTGACGGAGGAGTATACAACGATAGCACTCTTAAGGAACTTTTGGAAGGTTCGAAATCAGACGTTCCTCCAAGTGCTTGCCTTCCAGGGAGAAACCTTCCCGTACCTTACGTACTACTGGCAGACGATGCCTTTGCATTGACGAAACGCGTCCTGAAGCCCTATCCGGGACTACACGAGAAGGATAGCCACGAACGAAATTTCAATCACCGTCACTGCCGAGGCCACCGCGTGATAGAAAACGTTTTCGGGGTACTTTCGGTGGTTTTCCGAGTGCTGAGAAAACCCCTGCTGCTCGAGCCGGAACATGCCGACAAGGTGATATTGGCCTGCGTTCATCTTCACAACTTCCTGAGACGCAGTGAATCGTCTACGTCATCATATACACCACAGGGAACCTTCGATCACGACGACACGAGGACAGGAGACGTTATACCAGGCCAATGGAGGGTGGAAAGCATGCCAGGTGACACACTTCTTCGCTTAAAGGTCGTCCCCGAAGAACCTCGGATCGCAAAGGAAGTAAGGAGAGAATTCGCAGCTTACTTTAAAAGCAAAGAGGGTTCAGTGAGTCGGCTAGACGTCTGAACAAGGACATGATCATGAGAAATAAAATAATAAAATTTCAAATTGTTTTAGAGAATAATCATGCAGTATTGATCTAATTGTCTCTTGCATTGCTCAAGTTTTGTGTAAAGTTATTTTTATCCGAATGTCGGCATCTAAAAAATCAATATTTAGAACTGCCTGTTTTAAAGGCTAATTTGATAATGAAAAATATATGTGTTTATTTCGAAAATTAAAAATAAATTAGTTAGTTTTTTACAATTTTTTTTGTTAAATATACTCGTAAACTTTATAGTAAAAATAAAAAAAGGATTTAAATCGATTTAATTATATTTATATTCACGAATAACTGAACGCTTATACACATGTAGCGTGAGTTACGAAGAGCTTTCTATATTTTATCTTATTTCCGATTTTCTTAAGTAATCCCAGTAAAAACTGTTTGCTGTTTTAGAATAAGGGAAGTATATTCAAACACCCGAGAAGCATATAGAATTATCGAAGCACTATTTAAGCAGAAAAACAAACTTGAATTTCATACTCGTAAGAAAATCCATGTCTTTTTTCTTGTAGCGCGAGTTACGACTCTAATCATTATTTAAAAAACTAAAATTCTTAAAAGATTCGCAAAGTATCTGAATAAGTACTTGAATTTCGCAGCATTAAATCGCCTCGCTTTCCTCCGTATCCGGGAGCAGGAGGGTAGATGTTTTCGGTCGCAATACGTATTTCGCGATAGCTTTTGAAACGCCCACAAGATCACTGATTACAGTCTTGCGCAGCTTCCAAAGGCTACTGCAAAGTACATCCTCCACGTACTGTAAAGTACATCCAAAAGGTAAATGCAAAGCATATCCTCCGCGTCTACTGAAAATTGATTGATTGCTTTTAACAAAAACGTAGTCTATTCAGCTTGTAGTGGGGCTCGGCGCACAGCACAATTTAGCTAATAAATATCTCACAGTATTAGGGTTCCTGTATGGTTTCGAAACTCTAGAAATATATATCCACTGCCAAAAACACTTTAAACTAAATTGAGGGTACTACAAAAGGCAATACTTGCCACCTTGTACGGTTGAACAATTTCTAACCTACATCTCGAGAGTGAAGAAGGGAATACTTATACTTGTAATTTATATTATTGTATTATATATATATATGTATGTATATATATATATATATATATATATATATATATATATATATATATATATATATATATATATATATATATATATATATATATATATATATATTATATATACATACTTACTGGAAATGGGTACTCAGCCCCAAGACGTCCAGAATTCTTACAGTAGAGAGACGTTTGCTTTTTATATTCTACTACACAGTCTACAAGCATATACGAGAAGTGGGTACTCGGACCAAAGGCGTCCAGAATTATTACAGTAGACATTTGCTTTTTACGATCTACTGCACAGTCTACAAGGGTACTCAGCCCAAAGGCGTCCGGAATCATTACAGCGGGCACGTTTGCTTTTCGTGTTCTACTACCCAGTCCACGAGCGTGGGTTATAATTTTTTCCGATCATGCGAGAATCGCGTTGCGATAACTGTCGAGTTCTTTACCGTCAGTCTCGACGGATCTCGAGTGAGAGCTTTCGCTGTTTCTCTTCACAGAAGAGTTAATCTGCTTCTTTTCCTGTAGAACCATCTATTTCACGTGCGTGTGTGAAACTGCTTTAGTTTCTAGGAAATTTCAAATCGTCCTTTCCAGGGATAGAAAATTTTCGACCGTTCGAATCGCAGCAGTATTAGTATGGTCGTTCTTCTCGGCACGACTGAATGCCACGGGACTCGGAAGGGGTTTATATACTCTCACGGAGAAAAAAATTGCAGAAAATAAAATATTTTTTGGATTTTTATTATAAAATATTTTTAGTTTTTTTTTCTCGAAAAAATTTTAGGAAATATTATTTGACTTTCCGAGAAAACTAATTTTTTTATATTATTTTCCGTGAAGAAAATTATTATTTTATTCAGTGTAAAAAAACGTAGAATTCTTTTTGTGGGGAAAAGTTTTGCGGTTCGACACGGAGCGTGTATGTGAGACGACGAGCGACAAGCTCACGACTCGAGTCTCGGACGGGAGGCGAGTGAAGAGCGACACGCTGCAGAGAAGCCCAAGGAGGAAGTTGTACGGAAAAAGTTCAAGCACAAGCTGAAAGTGTTATAAAATAAAGCGTTTAAAGTCCTTAACAAAAAGTTTTAAAAAAAACATACCAATTTCGAAGAGTCGGGAGCGGTGGTCGTCCTCGGTCGTTCTTCTCGGCACGACTGAATGCCACGGGACTCGAAAGGGGTTTATATACTCCTACGGAGAAAAAAATTACAGAAATTAAAATAAAATTATTTTAAAATTTTTATTATAAAAAATATTTTTAGATTTTTATTATAAAGTAAAAATTAGTTTTTTTTATTATTAGTTTTTATTTTTTTAGTTTTTTTTCTTGAAAAATTTTTAGGAAATATTGTTTGACTTTTTTTTCCTATTTTATTTTATTTTCTATTTATTTTTTATTTAATTTCTTTATTCGTAATCGTTTTATGTTTTGCGATCGGGTGAAATAATTTTTATTCAGCATGAGTCGTTCCCAGTATCTGAATGAGTCGTTTTTTACTCGAACGACGTACCCGTATTAAATTGCCTCGCTTTCCTCCGAATCCGGGAGCAGGAGAAGTAGATGTTTTCGGTCGAAATACGTATTTCGCGATAGCTTTTGAAAGCGCACAAGATCACTGATTACAGTCTTGCGCAGATGCCAAAGGCTACTGCAAAGTACATCCGAAAGGTAGAGTTCTGCGTAGACCCTAGCCGTCCCGGGCCTCGATTGGGCCCACTCGGCGATAGGGATACCGAAGACGAAGCAAAGGCAACCCTACCCAGCCCGATGAAAAACCGCAGCTTCGAAACGTCTCACAGCGTTTATTATAGCCATCGCAGCCGCCACTTGCAGAGCCCCTTAGCGATATTCCACTAGGGAGCTACCGCACGACTGAATGCCACGGGACTCGGAAGGGGTATATATACTCTTACGGAGAAAAAAAAAATTACAGAAAATAAAATAAAATAATATAAAGATTTTTATTATAAAATATTTTTAGTTCTTTCTTGAAAATTTTTTGGGGAATATTATTTAACTTTTTTCCCCATTTTATTTTATTTTCTATGTATTTTTTATTTTCTATTTTTTTCTAGAATGAATATAAAATGAAAAAATTATCAGTCCTGACCAGGGATGAAAAAAATTTCTAACTCTTTAACATTTAAGGTGTAAGGAAAAAAAAAACATTCTACCATTTGGAAGTTCTACCGTCAAGCCAACGCGATGGCGTGAAGTCTCCATTACAGGTAAAGTCCAAGTCCCTAACGAACAGTTAAAAAAAAAAAAAACTCGTCAATTTCGAAGAGTCGGGAGCGGCGGTCGTCCCCGGTCGTTCTTCTCGGCACGACCGAATGCCACGGGACTCGGACTCGGAAGGGTCTCTATATACTCGTACGGAGAAAAAAATTGCAGAAAATAAAATAAAACTATTATCATATTTTCATTATAAAAATTATAATAAAAATATTTTTAGATTTTTATTATAAAATTATTACAAAAATATTTTTAGATTCTTGCTATAAAATATTATAAAATAATTTTAGATTTTTATTAAAAAAATATTTTTAGATTCTTTTTATAAAAATTTTTTTAGTTTTTTTTCTTGAAAACTTTTTAGGAAATATTATTTGACTTTTGTTTTCAGTTTTTATTTGTTTTTAATTTTTAATTTTATTTCTTATTTATTTTCATCTATAATTTTTATTTTCTTATTCAGTGTAAAAATGTTTTTTATGACAAAAAAGTTTTTTGTTTGATACGAGGCATATATACGTATGAGGACCGTCTATCTCTACCGTCAGACGAGGGACCGGACGCGCATCCAGCTGCTCGAGCCTCGGACGGGAGACTGGCGGACAGCGGTGCAGATTATGAGCCGCGGTCCAAATTTTCGTTAGCCGTATCATCCGGTATTCGCGCGATACCGACGCTAGTTTTTGAGAAGCGTTTACACCAAGGTCGACAACCGAAAGTCGACAAAAAACACAATTCGTAAAGTCGCTCTTCTCAAATTTAGAACAACGAATGGAAAACTCGTCGCCCGGAACGTCTTTGGTCTGAGTACCCGCTTCTGGTAGATTGGCGTTTACATTCACCCCTGAGGCTCGTATCGGTTTGCCGAGGGAATCTGTCTTGTACAACGAAGGTTGCATGCATCGAACGCGATACTAAGGCCAACTTGGCTATATCGAAATTATTCTGGACGTTTTTGGTCCGAGACCGACCTCCAGTAGACGCAATCGGAAAAAAATTATTCATGTCCGCGGACTGGGTGGTAGAATATAAAAAGCAAACGTGGCTACACTGTAATAATTCTTTGGTTCGAGTACCAACTTCTAGGACCAACCTCTAGTAGACACTGTGGTAATAACGGAAAAATACAAAGCATCGGGTGGGATTCGAAACACTTTTCGCGTTAACGGATAACAATTAAACAGAAAAATCATGGTTGAGCGCACGTAAGGAACCACCCCTCACGGCCCTGCCCATGCCCTATTTTCAGTCCGTAGACCGCGGCTAGGAGTTAGTTCCGCAATACCTACCTGTTGTTTTACGGATTAATCTAAACACATTCGTATTTTTCGTTTATTGTTTTATTATTTTTTTTTACATCAGATGTACTTTTACATTATATTTTGATAAAATCTTCTTCTACTTTGTACGATCCAGCATCCGATGGTTTCTCTTTCGAAAATGTTTTAGGACACACATTGAGATTTTCATCTGAAGTTGGGAGCTCCGTCTCATTCTCGATAAATTTCTGTTTTTTCGCTGTGTTTCGACCATCCGATTTGTTTGCTTCGTCATCAGATACAATCAAACAGTCCGCGTTGTCTTCCACGTTCGAAGCAACGTTACTTCTCTTAACGGCCCTGCTGGTAATTCCATCATCGTCGTAGCGTGTTTCATTACTGGATCGAGCCGAGCCGTCCTCCACCAGGACCTTCATCGATTCATTACATTCGTTTTCTTTCTCGGGATTTTTTTCGTTTTCTGTCAAAGTTGGACTGGTAGGACAATCCTTGCCGATACCGTCCGATTTGGATGGGCTCGAATCTGCCATAGGAGAAACGGCCTCTTTTAATACAGGAACGTCAGTGGAGACCGAACAGGAATGAGATTCCATTTTTGCTGTGGTGGCTGTGAGGACTGTGGATCCCGTACCGATAAATCAAGGAGGAGCTCTGGAGTGCGTCTGCCGATTTTTTCGGACTCTATCGTCTTTATGAAAACTATGTGAAAAGAATAAATAAATTCTTTTAAATATTATCCCGTAATATCGTCTTTATAAAAACTACGTGAAAAGAATTTTTTACACTTTGTAAGTAAAATAAAACTGATTTGAGTTAACCCTCCGTCGGTCGTGCAACTTCTAATAATTTTTATGGAGCTAATAATATTTTATTTTTTTTCCAGAAAAAAACTAATAATGAATTATATATGTATTTTTTTTGGGGGGGGGGGGAAACTAACGTTATCAAGAAATTCTTGGATGTTCTGCATTTACTGTCAAAGAGGTGGTCACTCAACGGATGAACGTGTAAGACATATCACGGATCTACGGGACACTGGCTAGTTTCCCGAACGGTTTAGTTTCCGGAGAACGGCTAATTGCCTAGAATGGCTAGTTTCTTGTTCGGTTCCCCAGTTATGTGCTCGATTCCCGAGGGACGAGATAGTTTTTCCACCTACAGTTAGATATGCCGGCATCAGGTGGTATAGGCTGAATAAAAAACAGGAGGTTTTCGGATGGTTTGGAGATCGAGAAGCTTGTGAGGAGTGAGAACCGGCCACCGGGAGTTCGCGGGGCCAAAGGCTTGTCTTTTTTTTAGATTTTCGAGATGTTTACTGTTTTTTGTACTTAATAAATGAGTTGTTGTTCTCTCGACCGGTGTTTGGTCTTTCACCACAGTTGGTGCCGTGACCATTCCCTGGTAGAAGTTTGCTAGTTAGGTTGACTGTTTTTTTATGCGAGGCACGGCTTCCTTGACTTTGTGTGTCTGTCTGATTTTCATGCATACATGCTTGAGTTTCTGGTAAATCACGACTAAAGATCTCGTGACTAAAGATCCCGTGACTGAAGCTCCCGTGACTGAAAAACCGGTGGCTGGTAGGAGTGTGAACTTCAATGTACAGCCGTTCGATGGAGCTGTAGAAAATTTCGAGTTCTTCTTCGGTCGAATTAGGGATATTCAGAGTATAAATGGTTGGGATGAAAGAACTGCGATTGTTTTTCTTAAGTCGAAATTGGTTGGCAATGCCTCGAGATATTGCGTGGAGGACCCAGATTTCAAATCAATCGAATCTGTCAAGGATGCCGAGGAAAAGTTCAGGAATTTCTTTCTAAACGGATACACCACCGTCTCATAAGTTGATTGCATTGCAAAACATCCAACTGTTACCTGATGAAAGCATGGCGTCTCTGGCGCATCGGATTTCGTGTGCCACGGCCGCGGTTTGTACCAAAGTTACCACTAAAAAGGCTCTCAATGAAATTAAGGGTTTGCAGTTTCTTTCGGCTATGCCCATGGACGTAAAAATTAAATTACTAGAGGAAAGTACAGTAGATCTTGATGTATTAGTGAAGGAAGCTAGTACATAGTATTAAACAAAATCAAGTTAATGTAAGGATGTTGTAATCTCATTCTTTAGCAACGGGTTCGGCTGGTGATGAATTTGATCTTGCTATGGGCCAAATTGCAAAGTTGAAGAAAGACATTTGTAACTGGCGAGGTTATTGCCAGTTGTGTAGTGGTGCTCATGGAGCTTCGCAATGTCCCATGTTTATGGATAGACTCAAAGGAAACTAAACCGTTCAGGAAACCAGCCAGTGTCCCAATGGGACAGGAGGCTTTACACCACGCGGTTTGAGACAGCGATTCCGCGGCAAAAAATTGACGACAGCTTCGCAATTGAGTAGCGCCATCTTTCGAGAGATCGCTGAGTCTCAGCGGCTGTCACAAACAGCGTGGCGTAAAGAAGCCTCCTTCAAGCTACTTAGAGTACAGTATTAGGACTCCTGTATGGTTTCGAAACTGTAGAAATATCTTCTACATATCTAATGCCAAAAAAACTTTAACTACTTGAGAGTGAAGAAGGGAATATACTGATACTTGTAATTTATATTATATTATTATTATTATATATTATTTATTATTATATATATTATATTATACATTATATATATATATATATATATATATATATATATATATATATATATATATATATATATATATATATATATATATATATATATATATATATATATATATATATATATATATATATACACACACTAGAAGTGGGTACTCAGCTCAAAGGCGTTCAGAATTCTTACAGTACACACATTTGCTTATTTGCTTTTTATAATATTCTACTGGCACAGTCTACTACAAGCATGTTATAATTTTTTCCGATTACGACTACTAGAAGTGGGCTCTCAGCCCAATGGCGTCCAGAATTCTTACAGTAGACATTTGCTTTTCATAATATTCTGCTACACAGTCTATACGAGCGTGTTATAATTTTTTCCGATTACGACTACTAGGAGTGGGTACTCAGACCAAAGGCGTCCGGAATTATTACAGTGGGCACGTTTGCTTTTCATATTCTACTACCCAGTCTACGAGCGTAGGTTTTAATTTTTCCGATCATGCGAGAATCGCGTTGCGATGCTTCGTCCGAGAGCTCGAATACATTTTTTTGAATTCGTCGACCTCCTCGGTAGGTCCGAACTGTCGAGTTCTTTACCGTCAGTGTCGACGGATCTCGAGTGAAATCTTTCGCTGTTTCTCTCTTCGCGATGGAATGCCGAAACCTTTCGGAAATAGCGGTCGGTTACATTAATTTGTGGTGGAACTGGAATATTTATACAGTCACAGAAGAGTTACCCTGCTCCTTTTCCTACAGAACCATCTATTTTACGTGCGTGTGTGAAACTGCTATATTTTCTTATGATTTTCCTCCACGTTTAGTTGCAGCGCCTAGAGAAATACGGCCTAAACGACCTGGTAAATTTCATATCGTCCTTTCCAGGGATAGAAAATTTTCGACCGTTCGAATGGCTGCAGTATTAGTATATTGTTCGTTCTATAGGATCTTTCAGGTCTCGTCTCCGAATGGTGGTAGAGCGGCGGTTGTCATCGGTCGTTCTTCTCGGCACGACTGAATGCCACGGGACTCGGAAGGGGTTTATATACTCTTACGGAGAAAAATTAAATAAAATAATCATTAAATTTTTAATATAAAATTATTATAAATATATTTATATGTTTATCATAAAAATTTTTATAAAATATTTTTAGTTTTTTTCTCGAAAAATTTTTGGGAAATATTATTTGACTTTTCCCAATTTTATTTTATTTACTATTTGTTCTAGAATATAAAATGAAAAAAAAAATCATTAGCCCTTACCAGGGATGAAAAATTTCTAACTCTTAAAACATTAGGTCTTCGGAAAAAGTTTAAGTACAAGCGGAAAGTGTTATAAACTAAAGCGTGAAGTCTCTAACAGGAAAAGTTTAAGTCCCTAACAAACAGTTCGAAAAAAAAAATTACCAATTTCGAAGAGTCGGGAGCGGTGGTTGTCCTCGGTCGTTCTTCTCGGCACGAACAAATATTGAAGAGACTAACTATTTGAGCCTACCATGTGTATCGGGCCTACCTGTAGTAGCCTACCTCTAGTAAAAGTTCAATGTTACCGTAATCCGAATTATACAAAAATGTCATTCTTCAGAAAACGATTTGAAAGTTTAAAATTGCAAGTTAATCCTGGTACTACTCGGTACTAAAACAGCTGTACCATTTGACTGATTTGAGCCTACTATGTGTATTGAGCCTACCTATAGTAGCCTACCTCTAGTAGCCTACAAGTCCAAATCAATGTAAAAAAACGACAGAGTCCCGACCAGGGATGAAAAATTTTCTCTAACATGAAAAGTTTAAGTCCCTTACAAACAGTTCAAAACAATACTTACCAATTTCGAAGAGTCGGGAGCGGTGGTCGTCCTCGGTCGTTCTTCTCGGCACGACTGAATGCCACGGGACTCGGAAGGGGTTTATATACTCCTACAGAGAAAAAAATTATTATTATAAAATATTTTTAGATTTTTTATTATAAAAATTATTATAAAATATTTTTGGATTCGCTGTTACCGTGATTCAAATTATTCAAAAAAAATGTCATTCTTCAGAAAAACGGCTTTAACCCTTTATTTACCGCATTATGATTCGCTGCAATTTTTTTCGTGCAAATACTTTTTTTGAGTCACTAAATTGAAAATTAAGGACAGCTGTACTATTTGACTGATAGTAGACTTACTTATTGAGTAGCCTACCTAAAGTAGCCTACCTGAAGTAGCCTACCTGAAGTAGCCTACCTGAAGTAGCCTACCTGAAGTAGCCTACCTAAAGTAGCCTACCTGAAGTAGCCTACCTAAAGTAGCCTACCTGAAGTAGCCTACCTAAAGTAGCCTACCTGAAGTAGCCTACCTAAAGTAGCCTACCTGAAGTAGCCTACCTAAAGTAGCCTACCTGAAGTAGCCTACCTAAAGTAGCCTACCTGAAGTAGCCTACCTAAAGTAGCCTACCTGAAGTAGTCTCTTATTAAGTGTAACATGAGAAAAAATTAATGCAAAAAAAACCGACAGAGTCCCGACCAGGGATGAAAAATTTTCTCTAACATGAAAAGTTTAAGTCCCTAACAAACAGTTCAAAAAAATACTTACCAATTTCGAAGAGTCGGGAGCGGTGGTCGTCCTCGGTCGTTCTTCTCGTCACGACTGAATGCCACGGGACTCTGAAGGGGTTTATATACTCCTACAGAGAAAAAAATTGCAGATAAGAAAAAAATTATTATTATAAAATATTTTTAGATTTTTTAAAAGAAAATATTTCAGATTTTTATTTTTTCGTCGCAGTGCGCATGCGCGTATTTGGCTATAAAGCCACGGGTTCCTCGGAGGAACGTCAGTCGAGAACTCGTAGCAGGCTCATTACCTGCACGAGCGGAGTCGGCCGACACCTGGCTAGGAATCACTCTGCCGATGCCAGGTGTCGGTATTCCCCCTAACCCTCTGGGTCCTGCAGTGGTCCCTACGACATTTGGCGTCGTTTCCGCTGGCAACCCTTGTCCCCACTCCAACGAACACGACAGCTCCAGTGCCAGCCTGCTGTTCCGGAGTACCCGTTCCATTTTGACCATTTTTTTTTTGCCGTCAACAACGAGTATCCCGTGGGGTGGTAAGATGAATTAGCCGCGTCTCTTTGGCGACCTATCCTTAGACTTACCATATTTTCTCGGATCCAACCCAGGACATAGTTTTGAAATTTCTTAATAAGTGCTATATAAAACGTAGACTACTTATTAAGCCTACCTATAGTAGCCTACCTCTTGTAGCCTACCTGAAGTAGCCTACCTCTTGTAGCCTACCTGAAGTAGCCTACCTCTTGTAGCCTACCTCTTGTAGCCTACCTGAAGTAGCCTACCTCTTGTAGCCTACCTGAAGTAGCCTACCTCTTGTAGCCTACCTGAAGTAGCCTACCTCTTGTAGCCTACCTGAAGTAGCCTACCTTTAGTAGTCTCTAATGGGAAAAAACGACAGAGTCCCGACCAGGGATGAAGGAAAAGTTTAAGAGTCCCTAACAAACAGTTCAAAAAAAATACTTACCGGTTTCGAAGAGTCGGGAGCGGCGGTGTCTCCGTTGGCTCGTTTGGTGGTATTCCTCCTCTCGGGAGCCTTTTATAACTCCACTGACAGGATGTTATTACAGGAAATCCTTCCTTCATCATCGCCGCACGAAAGTTTGGGCGCGACGCAGAAAATAAAATAACATTATTGTTATAAAATTATTATAAAATATTTTTAGATTTTATTATAAAATTATTATAAAAATATTTTTGGATTTGTATTATTAGATTGTATTATTATTTTTAGATTATTAGATTTTTATAAGATTATTAGATTTAGTATCATTAGATTTTTAAAACAGAAATGAAATACAGGCACTCGAAATCGAAAGTTCATCTAGCTCAGCGGTTCCCAAAATGGTCCACATGGACCCCCAGTGGTCCACAGCTACTCTCAGAGATTCACGGGGAAAATTTCATTAAAATGGAAAACTTCGATAAGTTTCAAAAATCTGAAACGAGAACCCACCCATAGTTTTATGAGGATATTTCGGTTTAGAAGCAAACTTCACCAGGTTTATGTTCTTTTCCTTTTCTCCTGAAATCAAACATAATTCATAAAAAGTAAACGGGGTTAAATATTTCGATATTGTCAGTAGGACACTCTTCTGATGAGGAAACAACCGAGAAAAGTTTGCTATTGGTGTTCCAAAGAAACACACAAAAGCAAACTTCACCAGGTTTATGTTCTTTTCCTTTTCTCCTGAAATCAAACACAATTCATAAAAAGTATAAACGAGGTTAAATATTTCGATATTGGCAGTAGGACACTCTTCTGATGAGGAAACAACCGAGAAAAGTTTGCTATTGGTGTTCCAAAGAAACACACAAAAGCAAACTTCACCAGGTTTATGTTCTTTTCCTTTCTCCTGAAATCAAACATAATTCATAAAAAGTAAACGGGGTTAAATATTTCGATATTGTCAGTAGGACACTCTTCTGATGAGGAAACAACCGAGAAAAGTTTGCTATTGGTGTTCCAAAGAAACACACAAAAGCAAACTTCACCAGGTTTATGTTCTTTTCCTTTTCTCCTGAAATCAAACATAATTCATAAAAAGTATAAACGAGGTTAAATATTTCGATATTGTCAGTAGGACACTCTTCTGATGAGGAAACAACCGAGAAAAGTTTGCTATTGGTGTTCCAAAGAAACACACAAAAGCAAACTTCACCAGGTTTATGTTCTTTTCCTTTTCTCCTGAAATCAAACATAATTCTAAAAAGTAAACGAGGTTAAATATCCCGAGAGTAAAAAATATCAGAACTTTTACCGCTAGAAATTTTTTCCGGTTGTGTAGCATGCTCTTTCTACCGAAAATTCTCGTGGGTACTGATCGACTACTAAGCCGTCAACCGTTTCGAGAAAAAAGTTCAACAATACACCGATTAACATAGTTCTTCCGATTCGTTCGGATAGTTTTATTCAACACTGCTGAAATGGTCAGCGTAGCTCAGTACCAAAATTTGTTAGAAGCCGGAACAAATTTCAGTTCAATGTTCCGTCATCTGTCTCTAAATACAACCAGGCCGATTGGGACGCCAAATATTAGATACACCTTACCGCCATATATTTCAAACTCGTGAACTGCATTGTTTTTAAAAGGGTACGGTAATTTTAACGAGTTCATTATTCCCAGTTATGTGGTTCAGGTGACATTAAAACCTACTGCAAGCATTTATAACCTACAATGTTAATATAAAGTATACTAACGTGTGCTCCGAAGATTTTTTTCAAAACTTAAAAATGCCTACGGAAAGTTGCTTTCAAATGCCCGATCATTACACACGAAACGAACAGGGTTGTTAAAAACACATAGGCTTAAATGCCAACAAAGAACCCAAAGACGGTTCAGAATCAACCTGGAAAGAGGGGTCCTTAAGGTAAGCCACTAGAGCTTGGACAAAAGTTATCAAAATCAATGAAAAATGGGTAAATAGTTAAGAGCGGAGAAATAAAACAAATTTGCAATCGTTAATCCAGTTTTCCCTAGACTCGTTTCCGAATCTAGCATATAATAATTTGCGTCCAAGCTTTCCTCCGACATAAATTTAGAAATATTCAAAAGCGCTGTGACACAAAGCAACTCAAAGTCAGCCACCTATTTTTACCTACATATTCAAAAACATTTTCGGGAACAGATTTTACAGATTACACCATGAAATTTCAAAGGTAATTTTAACTCCTTTCTTTTACTTTCAGACACATTTTTCCCCCGACTGAAAGTATTTTATACCAAATTTCTTACATTCAGAAAAAATTTCGATTCTCTTTCAAATTTTTACCTCTAATTTACACTGTAAAACCTAAACAAAAAACTCGGAAAAATTATAGATAGATCCTTTTGAATATCAAATTGTTTTCTACATGAACACATCGTAGACAAAAATATAAATATGCTTCTCTCTGTTAAAAAGATCCTGTTATGTTGTAGTAGAGTCCATAACATACAACTTCATTACGTAATCAAAATATCGGTAGAATCTCATTTGAAATGCGAATTAACTCGTTTGAATTGCGGATTCGAGAAAAGCCAGACTTGTCATAGGTTACACACAATTGTTTGGGTAATTCAACCGAGTATAAACACATTATTTAGCTTTTCAAGCAACAGTTCTAATTTCGATATAAATCTGTAAAACTAAACAAATTCCATGTTTGAACATCAAGGCAAAGGGCCTAAGAATTTTATTAAAAAAAGACTTTCATTATTGAAATTTGCTTCGAGTACTCACCAAGCAGTTCAATTTAGCAGAAGACGACAGTGAATTGAAATAATTGTGTTTGCGTTTAGATATCAATCGTGTTACACATTCAAAAGATTTGTGTTTGGGTGGACCTGGAAAAAGTTGAAACCTTCCCCCGAACCTAATAAAATTTCCCAAAACCTTATGCATTACTCCTATGGAGCTGGCAGGGGTTTTCCCGAACCAGGTTTGTAGGTTCGGGCACTTTTTCCAGGTCCGTGTTTGGGTATAACATTTATGGCAAGAGTAAATTGAAGAAATTGTGTGACACATTTATGTTTGGGTAACACTACTACACTCATGACAACAGTAAATTAAAATAATTGTGTGTCTGTGTTTGGATATCAATCATTCAAAAAAATTTTTGTTAGGGTAACAGTGCACTCATGACAACAGTAAGTTGAAACAATTGTGTCTGTTTGAGTTTAGATTTCACATTTTAAAAAACATTTGCGTGTATGGGTAAATTACGACATCATAATATTGAAAAAACTATGTGTGTATGGTTCATTCGCAGTGCAAGATTGCACTAAATAACAAAATAAGAAGCTTACCTGGAAGCTGAGTTTTCCTTTGGTGTGAGAGCTTGTAAGGGTTTCAGTTTAACATCTTATTAAGTTAGGAGATCAAGAAACACACCTATTTTGGAATAAATTATTAGAGTAATCTTTCTTGATTAGATATAAAGTTCACATCATTACCATATTTATAATGTGACCAAATGTCCTCCTTATCTAAAAACTAAGTTTATAGAACACAAAAATATTGTGTAATAATAACCGAACAGCTGTTGTCGTACGGATTCAAGGAAGAGGTGCAGCTCCCGAGAAAAACCAGAATACTACACAGGCGGATGCAGCTTTTCATCTGTCGTCTGAGATAACCTTATCTCTACCATCATCAACGCTGTTTACTTCTCCTCTCCATCAAAGAGACTGTTGCTATGGGTATTCCCGTTTCAATATAAAAAACTGCATTTCAGAGGATTGGAGGTAATATTTTTTCAGTTTCAATGCCATTGCTGCGGAAAATATTTGATTCTCACAAGAGAAATAAATTCTGCATGAACATTCAAGGATCATAATTAAACTTTTTGTTTCCGAGTGCTGAGTCTGGGGGAAAACTGTTAGACTAATTCAAAGAGGGGGAGGATAGAGGAGATCTATGTACATGTGATTTATATTTTTCAAAAATTTGAATTGTACAGTTATTATAAGGATACGGAGAATAAACTGAATATTCCACTCTCATAGGAACATGTTTTGTACATTCCTGCTCTAACTGATAATCTATCGAATCCAATACGGCTTCTCAAGTATTGGGATAACATTAAACGCTTGAAAAATGCTTTTAAGTCTTACAACTGTTAAATGCTACAAATAAACAAGAATATTCGAAATAGTAAAGCAATAGTACCTGAATTAATTAACCGAGATAAACAAAAACAAAGCTGACGTACTTCCAGAAGCTCTCCCACTGCTTCCGGTGTATCCTTCCGCCTTGTTATGGTATAGGAAAGGGTGTAAACAGACTCAATTTTCCCAAGTGTTTTTATTAGAATAAGCTGAGTTATATATTTTCAAGATAATTCCATTCATAGGATTTACTCGCATTGAAAAATTTAATATTCGGCGCTGATCTGCTTCGGTCGTCAATGGAATTATCGCCAACTTGAACTTGGCAATCGCCATATCACCCTTTTCTTCCTTTCGATTTCGCGAACTGAAACTTTTTCTCTCGGCACAGACGGCACCGAGATAATTTTAGGAATCGTAATCAACGCACTTACTGAAAACATCCTGTCAAATGACCGTCTTAGCAAAGTCACATCTTCTATATTAATATTTTTATTCTGTGCAAAATGGTAGAACTCGGCTTCCACTTATGTCTTGTCGGTAAGCTTCTTATTTTGTTATTTATTACAATCTTGCACTGTGAGTGAACAGACACAATTGTTTCAACTTACTGTTGTCATGAGTGCACTGTTACCCTAACAAAAATTTTTTTGAATGATTGATATCCAAACACAGACACACAATTATTTTAATTTACTGTTGTCATGAGTGTAGTAGTGTTACCCAAACATAAATGTGTCACACAATTTCTTCAATTTACTCTTGCCATAAATGTTATACCCAAACACGGACCTGGAAAAAGTGCCCGAACCTACAAACCTGGTTCGGGAAAACCCCTGCCAGCTCCATAGGAGTAATGCATAAGGTTTTGGGAAATTTTATTAGGTTCGGGGGAAGGTTTCAACTTTTTCCAGGTCCACCCAAACACAAATCTTTTGAATGTGTAACACGATTGATATCTAAACGCAAACACAATTATTTCAATTCACTGTCGTCTTCTGCTAAATTGAACTGCTTGGTGAGTACTCGAAGCAAATTTCAATAATGAAAGTCTTTTTTTAATAAAATTCTTAGGCCCTTTGCCTTGATGTTCAAACATGGAATTTGTTTAGTTTTACAGATTTATATCGAAATTAGAACTGTTGCTTGAAAAGCTAAATAATGTGTTTATACTCGGTTGAATTACCCAAACAATTGTGTGTAACCTATGACAAGTCTGGCTTTTCTCGAATCCGCAATTCAAACGAGTTAATTCGCATTTCAAATGAGATTCTACCGATATTTTGATTACGTAATGAAGTTGTATGTTATGGACTCTACTACAACATAACAGGATCTTTTTAACAGAGAGAAGCATATTTATATTTTTGTCTACGATGTGTTCATGTAGAAAACAATTTGATATTCAAAAGGATCTATCTATAATTTTTCCGAGTTTTTTGTTTAGGTTTTACAGTGTAAATTAGAGGTAAAAATTTGAAAGAGAATCGAAATTTTTTCTGAATGTAAGAAATTTGGTATAAAATACTTTCAGTCGGGGGAAAAATGTGTCTGAAAGTAAAAGAAAGGAGTTAAAATTACCTTTGAAATTTCATGGTGTAATCTGTAAAATCTGTTCCCGAAAATGTTTTTGAATATGTAGGTAAAAATAGGTGGCTGACTTTGAGTTGCTTTGTGTCACAGCGCTTTTGAATATTTCTAAATTTATGTCGGAGGAAAGCTTGGACGCAAATTATTATATGCTAGATTCGGAAACGAGTCTAGGGAAAACTGGATTAACGATTGCAAATTTGTTTTATTTCTCCGCTCTTAACTATTTACCCATTTTTCATTGATTTTGATAACTTTTGTCCAAGCTCTAGTGGCTTACCTTAAGGACCCCTCTTTCCAGGTTGATTCTGAACCGTCTTTGGGTTCTTTGTTGGCATTTAAGCCTATGTGTTTTTAACAACCCTGTTCGTTTCGTGTGTAATGATCGGGCATTTGAAAGCAACTTTCCGTAGGCATTTTTAAGTTTTGAAAAAAATCTTCGGAGCACACGTTAGTATACTTTATATTAACATTGTAGGTTATAAATGCTTGCAGTAGGTTTTAATGTCACCTGAACCACATAACTGGGAATAATGAACTCGTTAAAATTACCGTACCCTTTTAAAAACAATGCAGTTCACGAGTTTGAAATATATGGCGGTAAGGTGTATCTAATATTTGGCGTCCCAATCGGCCTGGTTGTATTTAGAGACAGATGACGGAACATTGAACTGAAATTTGTTCCGGCTTCTAACAAATTTTGGTACTGAGCTACGCTGACCATTTCAGCAGTGTTGAATAAAACTATCCGAACGAATCGGAAGAACTATGTTAATCGGTGTATTGTTGAACTTTTTTCTCGAAACGGTTGACGGCTTAGTAGTCGATCAGTACCCACGAGAATTTTCGGTAGAAAGAGCATGCTACACAACCGGAAAAAATTTCTAGCGGTAAAAGTTCTGATATTTTTTACTCTCGGGATATTTAACCTCGTTTACTTTTTAGAATTATGTTTGATTTCAGGAGAAAAGGAAAAGAACATAAACCTGGTGAAGTTTGCTTTTGTGTGTTTCTTTGGAACACCAATAGCAAACTTTTCTCGGTTGTTTCCTCATCAGAAGAGTGTCCTACTGACAATATCGAAATATTTAACCTCGTTTATACTTTTTATGAATTATGTTTGATTTCAGGAGAAAAGGAAAAGAACATAAACCTGGTGAAGTTTGCTTTTGTGTGTTTCTTTGGAACACCAATAGCAAACTTTTCTCGGTTGTTTCCTCATCAGAAGAGTGTCCTACTGACAATATCGAAATATTTAACCCCGTTTACTTTTTATGAATTATGTTTGATTTCAGGAGAAAGGAAAAGAACATAAACCTGGTGAAGTTTGCTTTTGTGTGTTTCTTTGGAACACCAATAGCAAACTTTTCTCGGTTGTTTCCTCATCAGAAGAGTGTCCTACTGCCAATATCGAAATATTTAACCTCGTTTATACTTTTTATGAATTGTGTTTGATTTCAGGAGAAAAGGAAAAGAACATAAACCTGGTGAAGTTTGCTTTTGTGTGTTTCTTTGGAACACCAATAGCAAACTTTTCTCGGTTGTTTCCTCATCAGAAGAGTGTCCTACTGACAATATCGAAATATTTAACCCCGTTTACTTTTTATGAATTATGTTTGATTTCAGGAGAAAAGGAAAAGAACATAAACCTGGTGAAGTTTGCTTCTAAACCGAAATATCCTCATAAAACTATGGGTGGGTTCTCGTTTCAGATTTTTGAAACTTATCGAAGTTTTCCATTTTAATGAAATTTTCCCCGTGAATCTCTGAGAGTAGCTGTGGACCACTGGGGGTCCATGTGGACCATTTTGGGAACCGCTGAGCTAGATGAACTTTCGATTTCGAGTGCCTGTATTTCATTTCTGTTTTAAAAATCTAATGATACTAAATCTAATAATCTTATAAAAATCTAATAATCTAAAAATAATAATACAATCTAATAATACAAATCCAAAAATATTTTTATAATAATTTTATAATAAAATCTAAAAATATTTTATAATAATTTTATAACAATAATGTTATTTTATTTTCTGCGTCGCGCCCAAACTTTCGTGCGGCGATGATGAAGGAAGGATTTCCTGTAATAACATCCTGTCAGTGGAGTTATAAAAGGCTCCCGAGAGGAGGAATACCACCAAACGAGCCAACGGAGACACCGCCGCTCCCGACTCTTCGAAACCGGTAAGTATTTTTTTTGAACTGTTTGTTAGGGACTCTTAAACTTTTCCTTCATCCCTGGTCGGGACTCTGTCGTTTTTTCCCATTAGAGACTACTAAAGGTAGGCTACTTCAGGTAGGCTACAAGAGGTAGGCTACTTCAGGTAGGCTACAAGAGGTAGGCTACTTCAGGTAGGCTACAAGAGGTAGGCTACTTCAGGTAGGCTACAAGAGGTAGGCTACAAGAGGTAGGCTACTTCAGGTAGGCTACAAGAGGTAGGCTACTTCAGGTAGGCTACAAGAGGTAGGCTACTATAGGTAGGCTTAATAAGTAGTCTACGTTTTATATAGCACTTATTAAGAAATTTCAAAACTATGTCCTGGGTTGGATCCGAGAAAATATGGTAAGTCTAAGGATAGGTCGCCAAAGAGACGCGGCTAATTCATCTTACCACCCCACGGGATACTCGTTGTTGACGGCAAAAAAAAAATGGTCAAAATGGAACGGGTACTCCGGAACAGCAGGCTGGCACTGGAGCTGTCGTGTTCGTTGGAGTGGGGACAAGGGTTGCCAGCGGAAACGACGCCAAATGTCGTAGGGACCACTGCAGGACCCAGAGGGTTAGGGGGAATACCGACACCTGGCATCGGCAGAGTGATTCCTAGCCAGGTGTCGGCCGACTCCGCTCGTGCAGGTAATGAGCCTGCTACGAGTTCTCGACTGACGTTCCTCCGAGGAACCCGTGGCTTTATAGCCAAATACGCGCATGCGCACTGCGACGAAAAAATAAAAATCTGAAATATTTTCTTTTAAAAAATCTAAAAATATTTTATAATAATAATTTTTTTCTTATCTGCAATTTTTTTCTCTGTAGGAGTATATAAACCCCTTCAGAGTCCCGTGGCATTCAGTCGTGACGAGAAGAACGACCGAGGACGACCACCGCTCCCGACTCTTCGAAATTGGTAAGTATTTTTTTGAACTGTTTGTTAGGGACTTAAACTTTTCATGTTAGAGAAAATTTTTCATCCCTGGTCGGGACTCTGTCGGTTTTTTTTGCATTAATTTTTTCTCATGTTACACTTAATAAGAGACTACTTCAGGTAGGCTACTTTAGGTAGGCTACTTCAGGTAGGCTACTTTAGGTAGGCTACTTCAGGTAGGCTACTTTAGGTAGGCTACTTCAGGTAGGCTACTTTAGGTAGGCTACTTCAGGTAGGCTACTTCAGGTAGGCTACTTCAGGTAGGCTACTTCAGGTAGGCTACTTTAGGTAGGCTACTCAATAAGTAAGTCTACTATCAGTCAAATAGTACAGCTGTCCTTAATTTTCAATTTAGTGACTCAAAAAAAGTATTTGCACGAAAAAAATTGCAGCGAATCATAATGCGGTAAATAAAGGGTTAAAGCCGTTTTTCTGAAGAATGACATTTTTTTTGAATAATTTGAATCACGGTAACAGCGAATCCAAAAATATTTTATAATAATTTTTATAATAAAAAATCTAAAAATATTTTATAATAATAATTTTTTTCTCTGTAGGAGTATATAAACCCCTTCCGAGTCCCGTGGCATTCAGTCGTGCCGAGAAGAACGACCGAGGACGACCACCGCTCCCGACTCTTCGAAATTGGTAAGTATTGTTTTGAACTGTTTGTAAGGGACTTAAACTTTTCATGTTAGAGAAAATTTTTCATCCCTGGTCGGGACTCTGTCGTTTTTTTACATTGATTTGGACTTGTAGGCTACTAGAGGTAGGCTACTATAGGTAGGCTCAATACACATAGTAGGCTCAAATCAGTCAAATGGTACAGCTGTTTTAGTACCGAGTAGTACCAGGATTAACTTGCAATTTTAAACTTTCAAATCGTTTTCTGAAGAATGACATTTTTGTATAATTCGGATTACGGTAACATTGAACTTTTACTAGAGGTAGGCTACTACAGGTAGGCCCGATACACATGGTAGGCTCAAATAGTTAGTCTCTTCAATATTTGTTCGTGCCGAGAAGAACGACCGAGGACAACCACCGCTCCCGACTCTTCGAAATTGGTAATTTTTTTTTTCGAACTGTTTGTTAGGGACTTAAACTTTTCCTGTTAGAGACTTCACGCTTTAGTTTATAACACTTTCCGCTTGTACTTAAACTTTTTCCGAAGACCTAATGTTTTAAGAGTTAGAAATTTTTCATCCCTGGTAAGGGCTAATGATTTTTTTTTTCATTTTATATTCTAGAACAAATAGTAAATAAAATAAAATTGGGAAAAGTCAAATAATATTTCCCAAAAATTTTTCGAGAAAAAAACTAAAAATATTTTATAAAAATTTTTATGATAAACATATAAATATATTTATAATAATTTTATATTAAAAATTTAATGATTATTTTATTTAATTTTTCTCCGTAAGAGTATATAAACCCCTTCCGAGTCCCGTGGCATTCAGTCGTGCCGAGAAGAACGACCGATGACAACCGCCGCTCTACCACCATTCGGAGACGAGACCTGAAAGATCCTATAGAACGAACAATATACTAATACTGCAGCCATTCGAACGGTCGAAAATTTTCTATCCCTGGAAAGGACGATATGAAATTTACCAGGTCGTTTAGGCCGTATTTCTCTAGGCGCTGCAACTAAACGTGGAGGAAAATCATAAGAAAATATAGCAGTTTCACACACGCACGTAAAATAGATGGTTCTGTAGGAAAAGGAGCAGGGTAACTCTTCTGTGACTGTATAAATATTCCAGTTCCACCACAAATTAATGTAACCGACCGCTATTTCCGAAAGGTTTCGGCATTCCATCGCGAAGAGAGAAACAGCGAAAGATTTCACTCGAGATCCGTCGACACTGACGGTAAAGAACTCGACAGTTCGGACCTACCGAGGAGGTCGACGAATTCAAAAAAATGTATTCGAGCTCTCGGACGAAGCATCGCAACGCGATTCTCGCATGATCGGAAAAATTAAAACCTACGCTCGTAGACTGGGTAGTAGAATATGAAAAGCAAACGTGCCCACTGTAATAATTCCGGACGCCTTTGGTCTGAGTACCCACTCCTAGTAGTCGTAATCGGAAAAAATTATAACACGCTCGTATAGACTGTGTAGCAGAATATTATGAAAAGCAAATGTCTACTGTAAGAATTCTGGACGCCATTGGGCTGAGAGCCCACTTCTAGTAGTCGTAATCGGAAAAAATTATAACATGCTTGTAGTAGACTGTGCCAGTAGAATATTATAAAAAGCAAATAAGCAAATGTGTGTACTGTAAGAATTCTGAACGCCTTTGAGCTGAGTACCCACTTCTAGTGTGTGTATATATATATATATATATATATATATATATATATATATATATATATATATATATATATATATATATATATATATATATATATATATATATATATATATATATATATATATATAATGTATAATATAATATATATAATAATAAATAATATATAATAATAATAATATAATATAAATTACAAGTATCAGTATATTCCCTTCTTCACTCTCAAGTAGTTAAAGTTTTTTTGGCATTAGATATGTAGAAGATATTTCTACAGTTTCGAAACCATACAGGAGTCCTAATACTGTACTCTAAGTAGCTTGAAGGAGGCTTCTTTACGCCACGCTGTTTGTGACAGCCGCTGAGACTCAGCGATCTCTCGAAAGATGGCGCTACTCAATTGCGAAGCTGTCGTCAATTTTTTGCCGCGGAATCGCTGTCTCAAACCGCGTGGTGTAAAGCCTCCTGTCCCATTGGGACACTGGCTGGTTTCCTGAACGGTTTAGTTTCCTTTGAGTCTATCCATAAACATGGGACATTGCGAAGCTCCATGAGCACCACTACACAACTGGCAATAACCTCGCCAGTTACAAATGTCTTTCTTCAACTTTGCAATTTGGCCCATAGCAAGATCAAATTCATCACCAGCCGAACCCGTTGCTAAAGAATGAGATTACAACATCCTTACATTAACTTGATTTTGTTTAATACTATGTACTAGCTTCCTTCACTAATACATCAAGATCTACTGTACTTTCCTCTAGTAATTTAATTTTTACGTCCATGGGCATAGCCGAAAGAAACTGCAAACCCTTAATTTCATTGAGAGCCTTTTTAGTGGTAACTTTGGTACAAACCGCGGCCGTGGCACACGAAATCCGATGCGCCAGAGACGCCATGCTTTCATCAGGTAACAGTTGGATGTTTTGCAATGCAATCAACTTATGAGACGGTGGTGTATCCGTTTAGAAAGAAATTCCTGAACTTTTCCTCGGCATCCTTGACAGATTCGATTGATTTGAAATCTGGGTCCTCCACGCAATATCTCGAGGCATTGCCAACCAATTTCGACTTAAGAAAAACAATCGCAGTTCTTTCATCCCAACCATTTATACTCTGAATATCCCTAATTCGACCGAAGAAGAACTCGAAATTTTCTACAGCTCCATCGAACGGCTGTACATTGAAGTTCACACTCCTACCAGCCACCGGTTTTTCAGTCACGGGAGCTTCAGTCACGGGATCTTTAGTCACGAGATCTTTAGTCGTGATTTACCAGAAACTCAAGCATGTATGCATGAAAATCAGACAGACACACAAAGTCAAGGAAGCCGTGCCTCGCATAAAAAAACAGTCAACCTAACTAGCAAACTTCTACCAGGGAATGGTCACGGCACCAACTGTGGTGAAAGACCAAACACCGGTCGAGAGAACAACAACTCATTTATTAAGTACAAAAAACAGTAAACATCTCGAAAATCTAAAAAAAAGACAAGCCTTTGGCCCCGCGAACTCCCGGTGGCCGGTTCTCACTCCTCACAAGCTTCTCGATCTCCAAACCATCCGAAAACCTCCTGTTTTTTATTCAGCCTATACCACCTGATGCCGGCATATCTAACTGTAGGTGGAAAAACTATCTCGTCCCTCGGGAATCGAGCACATAACTGGGGAACCGAACAAGAAACTAGCCATTCTAGGCAATTAGCCGTTCTCCGGAAACTAAACCGTTCGGGAAACTAGCCAGTGTCCCGTAGATCCGTGATATGTCTTACACGTTCATCCGTTGAGTGACCACCTCTTTGACAGTAAATGCAGAACATCCAAGAATTTCTTGATAACGTTAGTTTCCCCCCCCCCCCAAAAAAAATACATATATAATTCATTATTAGTTTTTTTCTGGAAAAAAAATAAAATATTATTAGCTCCATAAAAATTATTAGAAGTTGCACGACCGACGGAGGGTTAACTCAAATCAGTTTTATTTTACTTACAAAGTGTAAAAAATTCTTTTCACGTAGTTTTTATAAAGACGATATTACGGGATAATATTTAAAAGAATTTATTTATTCTTTTCACATAGTTTTCATAAAGACGATAGAGTCCGAAAAAATCGGCAGACGCACTCCAGAGCTCCTCCTTGATTTATCGGTACGGGATCCACAGTCCTCACAGCCACCACAGCAAAAATGGAATCTCATTCCTGTTCGGTCTCCACTGACGTTCCTGTATTAAAAGAGGCCGTTTCTCCTATGGCAGATTCGAGCCCATCCAAATCGGACGGTATCGGCAAGGATTGTCCTACCAGTCCAACTTTGACAGAAAACGAAAAAAATCCCGAGAAAGAAAACGAATGTAATGAATCGATGAAGGTCCTGGTGGAGGACGGCTCGGCTCGATCCAGTAATGAAACACGCTACGACGATGATGGAATTACCAGCAGGGCCGTTAAGAGAAGTAACGTTGCTTCGAACGTGGAAGACAACGCGGACTGTTTGATTGTATCTGATGACGAAGCAAACAAATCGGATGGTCGAAACACAGCGAAAAAACAGAAATTTATCGAGAATGAGACGGAGCTCCCAACTTCAGATGAAAATCTCAATGTGTGTCCTAAAACATTTTCGAAAGAGAAACCATCGGATGCTGGATCGTACAA